>CM031240.1:614214629-615477791 GCA_018340775.1 Taxus wallichiana var. yunnanensis
CACCAAGGACCAAACACCATAAATGTGTGTAGATAGGTATAGGTTCTAACATGTCTCCTATTATACGCCATCATATTTGAGTCGAGGAATGACACCCATACTTCATTAAATTCTAATTGGTGAAGTGTTTGGGTGTTGATTTCAAGTTAGGCATGGCTCATGTGTGTAATCCGTGAACTTTAGATTAATTTTGTCATCTTTTCCATGTAATGTGGATTTTTGAAAATTCTACATCTTCTCTCTACATTTGAGGCTTTTTAATGCTTGTTTTGTTTTGCATGAATTTTATTTGTTGTGTGGATTTTGAATATTAAAATTCATCATAGATTGAGAAACCCACAAAAATCTAACTCCCGCACACCCATGAAAATCTTTCCTTTCTCCGCATGTCGCAGAGGTCTAACTCATCATTGTGCAACATTATGACCTATGACCATGTTTCCTTGTTTAGTGGATTTTGAAGTCTGCAGAATATTGCTTCTTGAGAATCCTATAGAACACTAGGATAGTGTTTCGTGGCTTCTAACCTTAATCACATTCCAAACATGATTTTCCTTTGGTTTGGCACTTATAACTTCTATGTGCATCACAGATTATTTTGGAGTGGACTTCATGTTTTGTTTTGCGGAATTGATAAAAATTTTGGAACACCAAATTTCTCCAAGTCTACGTAACACTATAATTCCTATCCGTGAAAGTATCACTCCATCAAAAATCCACATAATTATCAAGCCTTACTTCCTTTTTCCCATGGGTTAGGACAACCCATGGAACACTAAGTTCCACCAAAACCTACCCAAGTCCAAATTGATGTTTCCTTTGTCCCATGGGTTAGGAGAACCCGTGAAACACTAAGTTTCATCTCTTGAACAATTCTATGGACAACTCCAGGACTATGCTTTTCAACCAGGGACTTGATGAGTTGTCCAAAAATACAAAAGGGGGAGGAATTTTGGATAACAATAAGCATTGTGAAATTTTCTGCAATTTGATCCTTTTTTGAGATATAAGACTTTCATATAAATTATGTGTTATAGGTACTTCTTCAATGTTTGTTCCAACAATATCCACTCTTTTTTGGAAAGTGTGCATTTGAATCTCGTTACCATTTTCAATTATACAAAGATGATTGCTTATATTGAATCTAAAATGGATTTTAGGACCTTTAAATTTTTTATAGTTTGCCAACTACTGAATACATGTACTTGAAAATATTCATCAGAGTTTTATAGAAAAACTAGTGTTTGACATACATGTTTTCTCAATCTAATGAATTTGACTATATAGATGGATCTTTCTTGAGCATATTTTGTTAAGGAATTGATTCATTCGACATGGGTAAAATCTGCAAAGTGTAAACAATGTTTCCAAATTTTTTAAAGAGGTAAAGAAGATATTTTCCTTGTCAAAATACATATGATACTTAAACATGAAACTAGCTAATGATGGATATTCATTAAAAAAATTGTGTGTAGGATCATACATGGAAATCCATCTTGTATCAATGTCTTTAAGATTTTTTTACCATCTATCACTCTAATTGAAAATTTTGAAACTCTAGAAATATTTTTGGACTACTTGACATATACGTGTGTAATTCACAAATAATCTCTTCAACTTTTGTGACATTTTCAAATGTGTTAACTATCTTGTATGCAAGATTCATCTTATGAGCCATGCAATGAATTGGAATCATATAAGGGGAAATTGATGTTTATAGGAAAACACATAGACCAGTTCTATGACCCTGCATTATTGATGCATCGTCAACACCAACACATATAAGCTTTGTAGTTATTGAATAATCATCCATCCCAGTTATATCCTTCAAATTAGATATAACCAATTTGTAAAGATTTTTAGCATTGTAGTTTTCCTTCATTTTATGAATAGCTAGAAGATGAGGTTTCCTTGTGTGGTTCTCAAAAGTATAAACATGCATGCAAACCCAATATGTGTTGTCCACTATTGTAACCTCATCAATGGAAAGGGATAAAACTTGCATTCTTGACTTTCTCTTTCAAATCCTCCTTTTCAATCATTGCAAGACATTTTGTCATTTCCCAAGCACTATTATCTGACCAATGTGATTGTGGAAGGTTAGGAAACCCATTAAAATTAATCAATTTCTTAAATTTAGAAAAATATGAAATAGGTCTTTTCATTTTAAGAATGAAGAATACAGTTGAAAACTATGTATTTTTTTCCTTAAGATTTTCATTTAGATATTTTCCAAATTTTGCATTAATTGTTCCTCCTTTCTCCATAAGTTTTCAACAATGTTTCTGCTCATTTTCATACTCTTGCACATATCTTACATGCATGCACTCTTTCATAGTTTTCCATTTATGTGTCTTTGTTATTTTTCCATCATTTTCCTTGATTGTCACATATACTTTTCCACAATGTTTCTCAATTGTGTCTAATTTTAGTTGCATTTTATGTTATTTTCCTAATTTCTAACTACAAATTATACATCTACATTATTTTAGAGTATCATTACCATTTTCTATCTTTGTAGGTTCAATGAATGGATATTGTGTTGCCAGTTTACCTTAAAATACCTTCCAATTATCCAAGTAGTTTTCTTCCTTTTCCGTATTTATTTTTTTTTGAAGAGTACTGTGAATATAATCTTTTACTTGAATATTTTCATTAGAACATTCATCTATTGGAGGAATTTGGTAGTGAGGATTGTCTTCCAGCTCTAACATGTCATCATCAATTATATCTTCATCTACTGAAATGTTAATTGTTTCTTTAAGGGATATGTTTTGGTTAATTGTTTCATGCGGAATACAATTAATAGTAGGGGTTTCTATATATTCAATAAAAAGGTTTGATTGTGACAAATATATAAAAAATTTAAACTAAACTAGTAACAAATAAAGAAAAAGTTAATGATAATTTGTTACATGTGTTAATGTTTGCAGTGGATGCAAGTTGGGTCCTCATTTTTTTGGTTGGTTGAAATAATTTAATATGCTACTTTTTCTTTTTAATTGATTTTCCTTGTTTTCATTATTCATAAAGTCTATTGTACCTATCCAATTGTAATTTTCAAATAGGTTAGTTTTTAAAGTAGAATATTTAAAAAATTGTAAACGACATGTGAAACATAAGTGTTTGAATCTTAGCATTGCGCCACTTTTGGC
The DNA here is from genome assembly GCA_018340775.1 of Taxus wallichiana var. yunnanensis. NCBI lineage: Eukaryota > Viridiplantae > Streptophyta > Pinopsida > Cupressales > Taxaceae > Taxus > Taxus wallichiana. The sequence continues at coordinate 614,217,785 of CM031240.1, forward strand.
AAAGTACTGCAGTGCTACTAGATGACAACATACACAATGGTATCGACCAATATTATAGTGTATGCTACCGGTTGGTAATTTATATACTACCAATTAGTAGCATTGTGTATGTCATTGGTTGGTAGCATTGTATATGATATCGAGAGAAATAAATGCAATATAATACCATAACAATTAAAAATACCTTAATGCATGGTTGCAATATCCATTTGATCTCGACCTTTAAAGTGGAAATGAATTATGAGGAATATTTGATAGTCAAAATTTTCATATGAAATTTTAAATACGTAATTTTTGTGTGTGTGTGTGTGTGTGAATATGAAAAATTTCAATTTCGTACTAAAGGTGATTTGAATTAAAATAGTAAGACATTGGTGTAAACATTAGGAAAACCAAGCCATAAAATTAAATTATATCTAGAAAATTTAGGCAACCGGGTCCTAATTCCTACCCTAAAAATATGCCAAATGCAAATTTTAAAAGCCTAAATATTTGTGAATTAACAAATATTCGCCACTAAAATTTACCATGTTTGAGTGCACAAATAACATTATTGAATATGGGAACTCATACTTGGTTTGAGGATTTCTTAGAGACAAGGGATAAAGGACTTGATTATAAAAGGTGACTCTGAATTAGTTGTTAAGAAAATCATAAAACTATGTGCGGTGAAACTTTTCAAAGGTTGAAACAATATAAAAAATGTAGTGTGGGATTTAATTGAGATGTTTGATTCTTTCAACATTGAATATCATGAAAGAATTTAAAATGTAATAGTTGATAGGTTAGCAGTCTTGGCATCTCACTATGATAACAAAGTTATGTCCCCATACTGCAAGTTTGAGGTTGAGATGTTTGTTAGGCCTTCCATACCTAACAACATTAAACATTGACAAGTATTTGATGATGAATCTCACATCATGAAATTTATAAGTTGTAAATATGATTTTTTTAATCAATTGATTGATCTCAAGCCTATGGTAGAGACGTGTGATGGAAAAGAAACCTTGTTTAGGAAGGAGATGATTCAATTGAAGACTAACATAATCCCAAGAGGGTTGTTTAGCCTTAAATCTTATTTTGATGGTGCTGACTGAGTTGTGAATAAGTTCACCCATGGCCTAAGAGGTGTACCTGGATGCAACTTAGGAAATTTCCAAGATCCAAGAAAAGTTTGGTTGGGCAGAAATTTAGATGCAAATGAAAAACAAACCTATATCAAACTATTAAGAAAATAGCAGGACTGTTTAGTAAAATCCTATATGGAGGATCTGTTTCAGCACATGATACCTTTGGAGCCTCACACCAATCCCTTTAGGTAGAAACAAATTCCAATCAACCCCATCCTTGTAACTAAAATGTAAGAAGAGCTTAAGAGACTTAAGGATGGAGGCATCATTCAGCCTACAAGATACTCTTCATGGGTTTCCAATCTAGTTCCAGTAAGAAATAAAAATGGGGACATCATATTGTGTGTTGACTTCATAAACCTAAACAAGGCTTCATTAAAGGAAAACTACCCTTTTCCAAACATGGATAACCTTTTGTAAAAGGTAACAGGGTTAGAAATTCTTTCAACATTGGATGGTTTCTTTAGTTACAATCAAGTGGTGGTTAAAGAAATTGATCAATATAAAATTGCTTTCACCACTCTATGGGGAACCTATGTCTATGTCAGAATGTCACTTGGTCTAGTGAATTCAAGAGCTACTTTCCAAAGAGTAATGGATGTAGCATTTTTGGATTCATCAATGATTTTATTTTGGTTTACTAAGATGATATAATAGTATTTTCCAAGAAGAGGGGTGATCACTTAAAACACCTTGAAAATATCATGATCATTTATAAAGAATTTGGTATCTCTTTGAATCTGGAAAATGTAATTTTTGTGTGCAAAAGGAAAAGTAGTTGGGGAAAATCATGTCCCAAGGAGTTATGATTGACCCTTATAGGGTGGAAGCAATTGATAAAGTAAGCATTCCTTAATCCAACAAAGGTATATAATCTTTCTTTGTTCAAATTAACTTTTTGAGAAGATTTGTATCTAATTTTTTGAGATCACTCTTCCTATCACAAGTATGTTGAAAAAGATCATATTATTAAATGGGGAGATGAGGAAGTGCAAGAATTCAAAGGAGAAAAATATGCATTGAAGAATACCCCTATGTTGTCTAGTCAATATTATAAGGAGCTTCATATGTTTCCTTTACATCTAGATTTACCATTACCTCAGTTTTATTGCAAAAGGATGATGAAGGCCATGAGAAACTAATTGCATTCTTCAACAAGGCCTTACAAGGATCTGAATTGAAGTACACAATCATGGAAAAGTAAGATTTTTCTTTGGTAAATGCCACTAAAATTTTTAGACCTTACATCTTGAGCTCAAGGGTTGTTGCCTATGTGTCACACACCATGGTCAAATACATTCTAACACAAATGGAAGCTAAAATCAAAAGGTGCGAGATGGGTTAACGAGACCCCAATAATATGACATAGATATTCAAACCACCAAGTTGGTAAGAGGCCTTGGTTTGGAAAGATTAATGGTAGAAGCAAATATGCAAGTTGTTGAAGTAAAAATGTTGTTGTTGATTTAGGTGATCCTCATGAAAAGGTATGTGCTTCCATTTGGTACAAGGAAATTTTGTATTACCTACATAATTTGAATTATCCTTTTGGCCTAGACAAGAACTAAATAACTACATTGAATTTGGTGTCCAAAAAATACATCCTCACTCACTTTAATTTATCTTGGAAGAATCTGGAAGGGGTCTTGTTAAGATGTATAACTAAAGATGAAGCTCTATGAAGATTAATGAGTTCCATGGAGGAATTTTTGGTGGCCATTATGTTGTTAAAGTGACTACTCATAATATTTTTAGGGCAAGTTATTGGTGGTCATCTTTATTTAGGGATGTTTCTCAAGTTGTAAGGAGGTGTGAAGGTTATCAACATTTCTCAAGTAGGCTAAAATCTTTAGGATCCCTACCATTACAACCCATCTCATTGGAGGCTCCTTTTAGAAAATGAGGGATGAATTTTATTGGTGAAATAACATAGGCATCTAGTGCATGCCATAAGTGGATTTTGGTTGCTATAGATTACTTCACCAAGTGGGTTGAAGAAATCCCACCAAGAAGGCTACTCACCAAGTGGTCATGGAATTCCTTTTGAACAACATCATTTGTAGGTTTGGTGTCCCATCAAAGTTATTTGTTGATAATTCCATGAGTTTCAGAGCTAAACCTCTTACATAAACGTGCAAAGATATGGGACAAACTTGACTTGTGCCTCCAACTATAACCCTCAAGGAAACAAGCAAGTTGAATCAAGCAAAAAGAATTTTCTTAGTATATTTAAGAGATCCTTGGAGGATAACGGGAGGAAATGGGGTGAGAAAATAAAATTTACAATATGGGCTGATAGAATCACACCAAAAGGTCAATTGGAAAGATCCCATTTGAGATAGTCTATGGAAACTAAGGTTTTTCTTCCTCTTCATTTGAAGTTATTAGTGTATCAATTCATGCAGTAGTTTGGATAGGAAGAAGGAATTGATTCTTATGTAGCAATGATCAATCAGATTGTTTAACTTGATGAGGTTAGGAGAAAATTTCACCAAAGACCTATAAAGTTCAAGAAAAAATAGAAGAAGATATTTGACAAGAAGGTCTCTCCAATAAGTTTCTAGATTAGGTACTTGGTGTTATTATGGGACATCAGGTATGAAGATAAGGGAAAACATGGAAATTTGTAAGCTCTTTGGATGGGCCCTTACTCCATAGATGTCAGAATTAGAATAATGTATTTTTCTTGAAAGATTTAGATGGTGAAATACTTGGTTTTCCTTCAATGGTAAACATCTCAATTAATTTTTGAATTGGGTGTATCATAAATCATTCCCTTTGTATAATGTATAGTCTTTCCTCCCTTTTTTTTTGTTCCCTTATTTTTTTCTATTTCCTTTGTCCCTTTTTGTTTTCCTTGGCATTTTTAATAAGTTGTGTGATCTAAATATGTAAAAAACCAAGTGTTTACCCATTTTACTCTATTTCCTAATGGATGGTCATTTGGTCTACTACCATGAGTTTTTGTGGTTCTTTGGATACCCACTAGGGGGGTCCATCCCCAAGCTATCATCAATGTTGGTGCCCATGTTGATCCTTTTGTATCTTTGGCACCATCTTTTAAAGAACCCCAATGCTTACTAATTATTTCATGGATTTAAACAGTAGTATTCTACATATTGAAGAGAATGTAATCTTTGGCGATTTTTGAGGTAGAACAAAAATCTGAAAAATAAAATACGTGAATAAAATTATTGTTTCGCGGACTTGGTGATTATAGTGTTCAACGAAATTAGTTATTTTCATGAAACAAAGAGTGTATTTTGTTGAGCAAAAGCCACAATGCTAAGAAAAGTGTCGTGAGAAGCCATGAAGTAGAAAGAAGTAAGTTAGAATGCGACCAAGTATAGATGTTGTGGAATAAATAAATTAATGTTATGTGGGTTTCTCGAGGTATAGTGTTTCACGAGTTACAAAAATCGTGGAATAAAGAAATATGCATACGGGGAAAGAATGTCCCATAACAAATGAATTGAATCTTCACAAAGCATCAACAGGGGGCATGAGCATTCACAAAATAATGACATAAAAATAGTAAATACATGAGTATCAAATGGCTAACTGTGGAAAATGGAAAACTTGTGGGACAACAAAATTTGGTATTCCACGGACATCGACACTTAGTGTTCAAAGTGAACATCATACACTTAGTGTTGTGTGAATTTGATAAAGTCATGAAACAAAAGAAAAGACAAACATCAAAGGCACGAACACACAACAAAGAGAGTTTTTGATATAAGGAAGACCTACGAGAACAAGAAAAGTCATGATAGACCCAAAAAATCAAACCAAATCTGCAACATGAAATGAACACTCATAAAGTCACGAAGTAAAGGAAGATTATCTTGAAATCTGCATAACAAGGGATTTTTTCATGGAATGGTCAAGTTTACATTTTTCCCATAACTTTCGACTCAGGAATCAATTTCACCTCAAACCAAGTGCATTGGGAACGTCTTGGAGAAGGATTTCGAAAGAGATCAATTTTATAGAAAGTGGTGTAGTGTCTTAGGAGATTTTAACTACATAAGTTTTGGGTGTTACCAGTCACTTTCATGAGATGAATGATGCCAAAAAGGTTGGAGAAGATTCATTTTGATTCTCCTTCACCCATGGATGCTTCTAGAGAAATAATAATCTTTTCCCATGCCCATACCAATTTGAGGGTTATTAATCAGAGCAACACAAAGTGGACATTTGGAAATATTTTCTTCATTTATTTCCCTAATTGTATGGAAATCCATTGATTTGCAGTTCTTTGGGGATGAAGGCATGTGGATTAATATTTGTTTCTCTCTAAGCCCTTGATTTAGCATTTGTATGGGATATTCTTTTGGGGATAAGGAATTATTGTATAAAAGTGAAGGTTCCCCTTCACTTAAAAAGAGGAGAATTTTGGGAAATAATTTTTAGGGGTTTCCCCTATGGGGATGGGTTTCTTACAAAATATTGGTTGCTTGTAGATCCACTTGGGATTCATGCTAAGGTGGTTGCAGATGTACAGCCATTAGCAGGCTTTGAGATTCATTTTATATGTTTCCCTTGTCTCCTTTGCAAATGAATACACATGACCATTCTGCCATGTACATGTTTGATGTTTCTTGTTGTAATCAGATCTGAAATAAATAAATATTAACCTCCTTTGTAATCATGTGCCTTTTCATGTCAAATAACTACAAGAAAGCATTTTTCAATTGATTATTTGATGTGATAATGACGGAAACGTTTTTTTGTAATCTTACCTAGCATCATTTACTTCAATTATAAATTCCTCTCTGCAATAACTTCAAATGAAAATTTGTATCTTAAGGTTTCCTTTTTTTTAGGGATTTAATATGGTGAGCATAAGAAATATTATTCTTAGGTTTTTGTGCTAAATTTTTAAGGGTTATTTTGCATTTTTCACCTTGTTTGGGTATTGTTGTCGTGAAAATGTGCAACAGGGAAATTGGAAGTTTCCAAGCATGACAACTATACCCCTATGGAAAATTTTTCATTCCTAGGCACCCCAGGTCAAATCCATCAGTCTGATCACCCCCTATTTGATGTCAAATTTGTCCCCTAGGTGATTTAGTAAAGTGCACTCATTCCACCTAGGTGATTTTAGGGAGTTTTGAAAAGATGTTATCTTCTGGCAGTATTGGGAAGGGCTATCATTGGCCTTCCTAGGATTGGATTCAACCCCTAGAGCGGAGCATAAGGGAAAAATTAAACATGGACATGAATTGAATACATTATAACATCATGGAAATTATTTTGGAAGGTTTGGGGAAGTTCTGCAAGACTTGGAGTAGTCTGAGTAAAAACAAGGTTCAAGCCTAGGCGGTACACAGGCCTAAAACAAGCTGCTGGGATTCATAAGAAGATTCTCGGGAGCTCCGGATGGAGTTGGAAGTAAAAATAAACATCTTTGGAAATATTATTCCAATACCTAAATGATGGTGAAATAATATTTTTCAGAACACTTTGGCGCATATGATTGGAAGGCGGTTTTCTCAGGCACAAGTGGAGTCCTAGATCAAAAATCCGATTTTTCAGGGATAATATGGTCGAATTAAGACATGATACCCACATAATTGGATTTAAAATTCCATTTCCAGTTAGGATCATATAAAATTTCACCAATAAATTCCACCGGGAGCTCAAGTTATCTTCATTCCAAGTTACCCTCTCAAAGGCAGTTCAAGACTTAGTCATTTTTTCGAGAGGACACATGTTAGCACTAGGAGCCTGGTGGGATTTCATGCCCCCAAAATCCCTGAGGTCAGGTAAATCAGCCCTTTTAAAATTCATCCAGCCCTCATGTGACCTCTGGGACCCTCATATGACCTCCAGACTTGACAGTTCAGCCCCGGTGCTTATTTGGAGCATGCATTCCCTGCCGTCGGATCGGGCGCCACGTGTCAGCTCCAGGACCACCGTGGAATTTTATGTCCATTATGCACCTGAGGTGGGGACATCAGACCTTTAAAAATGTACCCATACCCTATGGGGATTCTTCAGACACCCATGTGATTGTAGTTCAGCCCCCAGGTGCATTTTTGGAACATCCATTCCCTGTCGTTGGATCGAGCGCCACGTGTCACCTTCATGACCAATGTGGAAAATGATTTCCCTTATGTACCTGAGGTGGGGGACATAACACATGGAAAAATGTTCCTAGACCCTATGGAGAGTCATTTGGACACCCATGTGACCAATTTTCAGCCCCCAGGTGCATTTTTGAGTAAATCCCCTGCTGTCGGATCGAGGACACATGGCATCACCTTGACCACCGTGGAAATTGATGACCTTCATGTCCCTAAGGTCAGGGACATAAAATTTTACCCAGACCCTCCATGTGCATGTTTTAAAAGTTTAAATCTAGCACTTATCCATTTTCTTCCTCTCATTTCTCCTTCAGAACTCCTCACCTTGTCATGGCTCCGTGTGTGATTGTCCAGACACCCGGTCCACCATTGTTGCTCCAAACCAGCTCCACCATGGAAAAATAAATCTTAAAACCATGAATGCACATAAATATTCAGGCCTCATAGAAAAATGGAGTGAAATGACGAAGAACAAAGAGAAAAATGGAGATTTTTTGCTAGATAACTCGTGAAGTCACCCGATCGAAAAATCCTCATATCTTGCAAGATACAAGTCGGATTGAGATGCCATATTTTGCAGAATTCCTAATTTTTCAAGGTGATAAAGATCCAAAAAAAAAGAGGTCAAATGGTGTCTATAATCATTTTCTCCAACAAAACCCTCACTTCATGCACCGGCTCACATTCGTCGAATTTCCCATCATTTCGGCAATGGAAACGAGCTAAAAACTTGCACATGAGTTCCAAATGAAAAATATATTGCAATGGAGTTGTTTTCATTACAAATGGAGACAAAAACCAAACCTAAAAATTTTGAGCTCCATTAATGGCCGCCATGACAGCTCTGCACCCAAAGCCACTGCCAGGTCAAAATTTCAAAATTTATTTCCAAGCATTCTAGTGGGAAAAACTATGTGAAATTCGGAGGGTGTGATCGTAACGACAAGAAGAGTCCAAAAAAGTATGTTCCATCACAAATCAAGCACTGGAAACACACTTTCTAAAAATAGTAAGTTTTCCTATACATGCTTGCTATTTTTGGCAAGTCTTCATCAAAAGTGGCTATGGAAAGAGCAGTGTGCACTGAAGATCTCCAAAAGGCTAGAATGATTATCCGAGCAAAAAATAGTGGAAATGATATTTACTAAAAATAGTAAGTCACACTCAACCTGGAAGTTTTGGCACAATGGGACACTCGAGAATTTCATTGCATTTGGAGCTTTCCATCAACAACGAGAATCACAGAGACTTCATTGGGAGACATATCCTCTTCTTCTTCTCTCCCTCTTCTTCCCCAACCTTCTCTCACTTTCAAATTTTCTAATTCTTCATTGGGGTTTGCACTTTTTGATATACCTTTAAGTCACTTAAAATTCACTTTAGAAACATAAACTAAATTAAGTCACCTTGCTATTATAAAAGGGACTTAAATATTTAAAGTGGAATATGAATAGTCTTAAGTCATATTAAGGTATTCGAAAGGTCATGAGGAAGATGAAGAGTCATATTCTATTCTATAAATTGTAAATCCATTCCCATTTCAAAGGGTTGGCAATTGATCTTGTAGACTCAAGAGTGCATTGTACCTAGAGAAAGCAAAGGAGATAGCCATTTTCTTCTACTCTCTTCCCCTCTCAAATTTCTTCCATTCCCACATTATGTACAACTTTGATTTGAGAAATCAATACAAGAAGAAGGATTTTCTATCTTTCTTTGACTAAGGGGTTCCTTAATACTTGGTGATCGGTGAATTCTATTTGGTCTTGTTGCTATTCGCAGAGTTGTTTCTTCCGATAAATGCATGTGTTGAAGTTTCTAACTAGTGTGTGTGCAGGAATCTGATTTTCTACCTGCAACATTAGTTCTCCTACCTCTTTTCTCACTCCCCTTTCCTCTCTATAGATGAAGACTTCCCTAGCAAGAGATTGCTAGCTTTTCCACGAGAGGTCAGTGGAGTGCCCCTGTTGGATCCCCGATCAAAAGACCACCACAGAAATCCACACTTTCTCATGCATGTTCATACGGAAGCTGCCGGTTAAGTAGAGGGACTTAGATTCCTAGAGCATTGGCAAGAAATCCACAAGTTTTTCACACGACAAATTTTCTCGCCAACAGTTTTTAGCACCCACCGTGGGGCAGATTTAGCAGCATCTGCACCCAATATACGACCGCAAGGTCTGAAAATCATATTAAAAAAATTAGAAAAGAGATTTCATGAAGTTCCATTGCTGAAAGATACACTGCTGATTTTTGCAAGTGACTTTTCTCATTCCATAGTGTCCTTTCATTTTCTGACTACAAAAGTTTCCAAAAGCTGGCTGAAGGAAGATACACTAGGTTGAGCAGGTCAAGAGGTGTTGATGATTTCAATTTCGAGGCTTCACAAAATCAACAAGAACGAATTAGAGATAACCCATACTTCTTCTCTCAAGCCTCCTCTCCATTTGAATCTTCATGAAGTTCACCGGGAAATCCTATCAAAACTCCTGTGGATACTCCACCTTCAAATTCTCCCATTTTTCAACCACCATTGAGCATTGAGCTCCCAAAAGAAGAAGAATTTGAAGAAGAATTCGTAGAAGCAAGAGTAGAAGCAGAAACAACAATGGTAGATGAAGAAGAAATACCTCAACCCATTGTTCCATGGGGAAGGAATACGGGCCCGCTTGCTCTTGAGCCACCTCTCCATGATCTACCAATGGGTTCCCATGCAAGAACTTTCCAAAGTTCAAAGGTGACAACACACAACATCTTGAAGAACACATTGTTGCTTTCACAACATCATGTGGAATTCTTGGTGTCCAACATGAAGATGTTGTTGTAATATTGTTCGTGGATTCCCTCCAAGAAAAAGTAGCAGAATGGTTCTACCTCCTACCTTCTTGATCCATCATTGGTTGGGATGACATCAAGGCTACCTTCGAGGAAAGATTTAAATCAACTGAAGATTGTCAAGACCTCTTGGTGCAATTGGCTCAAATGAGGAAAGGAGAAAGTGAAACGATGAGAGACTTCGTGGCTTGTTTCAAACGGTTACTTCATAGGATACCGAAAGAATATTCACCCTCTTAGAACAATATCAAAAGATTCTTCATAAACGCTCAATCACCGGAGGTAGGATTTCTCCTATGAAGAGTTCAACCAAGGAACATTGTAGATGCACAAAGGAGGGCCATTGAATTGGATGACGATCTCATCCTCTCTAGAAAGATCAAGAATCCATCAAAGGGCAAGGCCCAACATCTTGGAGATGAGAGAACCAATCCATCACTGCAAAATTTGGTGAATGAAATGGCCTCTTTGAAGAGGGAATTATTTGAACGAGTTTCTTCTCAAAGAAGCAACAGAAATCAGATTGTGGGAGCACCCCAAAGGCTCACCTTGGAGGCCCCACCCATGAACGTAAATTGTAGATTTCAAGAAAGTGAAGGAGAGTTTGAACAAGAAAGTGAAGGTGGTGATTTCCAAGAAAGTGATGAGTTTGAGAACGATACACAAATCAGATTTTGTGAGTATTCTGGAGGTTATGAAGAAGATGAAGAAGATGCACCCAGTTTCTCATGCGCGGTATTCACTCGTTCTCAGTCTGAGAAAAGAGCATCTCCCTCCACTACTACAAAATAAAAGAAGGTTGATGATCCTCCTATGGTGACTCCACAAAACAAAATAATTAGTTGAGGATCCACACTTCCATCTTCCATGAAGTCTGCATTTTTGGAGCCTGATCTCGTAGCAAGTAAGAAAGCTCTCGCAATCCCAAGTAAGTCTTCTGATGTCTCTTCCAAGTATGAATCTAAATCAGATCCTAGTGTACCTTTCAAAATACCCTCCATTTCCCAAAAATCTACTCCTGCTTCCAAACTTGTCCTAAATCCAAAAGTAGTCCCTTCACCCCCTTGTCCACATCTGCTCCCTTTGACTTCATAGAATATGCAAACAAAGCCAAAGTGCAGATTACCAAAATCTCCCTTCTTGTTGGAGAATATGTACTGAATAATTGCATAATAGATTATGGTGCCTTAGACAACGTGATGCCTTTGAAGGTTGCTAAGGCTCTTAAACTTACAATGACTCCACCTAGTGGCTCTTGTTACTCTTTGGAATAAAAAAAGGTCTCACTTGTAGGGAAGGTTAAAGATGCATAAATGGCTCTCGCCAAATTTCTAGACAAGAAAGTTTCAGTGATGATTTTGGTAGTAGATGTCCCAGCCTCGTTTGGAATGTTGCTGAGTAGAAATTTCTGCCGAGAGTTGGGAGGGAAAATTTAGATGAATTGGTCTTTTGTAACCATACCAGTGAAGGGAGACATGGAGAAATTACTTCTTGAGAAGAAGATGAGGTGCATAGTACAAAATTATGGAATCCCGGAAGCTAACATATTGTATCAAGGTAGCAGGCAGATGAATCACTTTGTGGCAACCGAGGAAGAAAAGGATATCCCCATCTTGATAGGCCCAGACATGCCTTCCCAAAGATATTTGGATTTTGAAGAAGCATTGAGGAGATTCAAGTTACAAGAGGGCAGCCCCAAATTGTGGGATGATGCAAACCATGAAGAAGAGGATATGGTTCTTGAAGATTTTCAAAAAGAAAAAACAACTTATATGCTTATCTCGTGATGAATAATTTTCTCATTCCCATTTGAAGATGAGGACTCCCTTGATCATGTCACAAGCCGAGTCTATAATAATCCCTTGAGAAATGGGAAAGAACTATCTGTACAAGAACTACTAAGAGCCGTGGAAGAAATAGAAGACCCTGAGATCAGTCTCAAGCTCCTGATGCAAGCCACAAATCTGCAAGACAAGTGTGAAGCTAATTTGGAAGCCTTAACCAATGTGAAGGTTGGCCATATTGAAAAATATGATGGTACTCTGGAGCTAATGGTTGATGGATGCAATAACGAAATGGAGATATTTTCTTTCCCTTTTGAGGATGAAGATTCTTTCCATGATGAAGAAATCAAAGCAAGGAGTCTCGAAGCCTCTGAAGATGAAGCTCTTTTTGATGAAGGATCGATAGAGTGTAGTGATTCCCAAGATGATGGGGTAATCCCTCCAGATAGTTTCCTTGAGCTGCATTCCTCAAATGTGTACAAAGATGAGTTGTAGGAAACAATGAAGCATAACTCCATGAAAGAAATTTTTGATGTAGTAGAATTTGCTAGAAGATCCCGAGCTGATTCTTGATCTCTTCACTTGTGCCATGGACATGCAAGACAAGTATGAGTTTTCCTCTGATCCTCCGTCAGGACTCAAATGCCTCACATGGGAATAAAGATAAGGGATGATTCAAATGTTTCTCATGAAGAAGATGTCAATGAGCATAGACCTAGGAAATAAATTAACTCAAAAGATTCAAGGAATTGGAATGAAAATCAGCATTGGGGCAGCGATGAGATGCTCTATGGAGAATCAGCTATATTTATAAACATGGAAGGCAACTGGCACGACGAAACTAACTTCAAAGAACATGAAGGCAGTAAAATTTCCAAGCAAGGACTAGAACATCAAGAAGCTCACATGGACTCACTCCTACAAAGTAAAAGGAAAATCATGGAAGCACTTGGCTTCCATAAATAATTAAGGAAAGGAGGCTACTTTCTGGAACCCGTCAATGGCTTCACAAAACATCATCATTCGGTGTTGCCTCTTCAGGGGTAACTTTTGAGAAATGAAAAGTACTTCAGTGAAAGCGGGTTGTCCCCCCGCCTTGTACCATAGGTGATTGATAGGTGTGTTTCCCTTCTTGTTGTGTGTCATGTGTTTCCTTTCCTTCGTTTTGTGTGTGTGTGTGTTTTTCCTTCTAATCTTCCTTTCTAGATGTTGTACATGACTCGCAGGCCCAATGGATAAGGCATTGGTCAATGAACTATATGGTCTAAAATTGAGATTCTGGATTCCCATGTCATGTCTTCACTATGCTCAGTCCATGTCATGTCCCCAAGCTAGAGCCACTATTTCGTGAAAATGTGCAACAGGGAAATTGGAAGTTTCCAAGCACGACAACTATACCCCTATGGAAATTTTTTCATTCCTAGGCACCCCAAGTCAAATCCATCAATCTGATCACCCCCTATTTGATGTCAAATTTTTCCCCTAGGTGATTTAGTAAAGTGCACTCATTCCACCTAGGTGATTTTAGGGAGTTTTGAAAAGATGTTATCTTCTGGCAGTATTGGGAAGGGCTATCGTTGGCCTTCCCAGGACTGGATTCAACCCCCTGGAGCGGAGCATAAGGTCCAAATTAAACATGGACATGAATTGAATACATTAGAACATCATGGAAATTATTTTGGAAGGTCTGGGGAATTTCTACAAGACTTGGAGCAGTCTGAGTAAAAACAAGGTTCACAAGCCTAGGCGATACACAGGCCTAAAACAACTGTTGGGATTCAGAAGAAGATTCTAGGAGCTCTGGATGGAGTTAGAAGTAAAATGAAACATATTCATAAATATTATTCCAAGACCTACATGATGGTGAAATAATATTTTTCACAACACCTTGGCGCATATGATTAGAAGGTAGTTTTCTTAGGCACAAGTGGAGTCCCATATAAAAAATATGATTTTTTAGGAAACATATGGTCGAACTAATACATGATAACTACATAATTGGATTCAAAATGTCATTTCCAGTCAGGATCATATAAAATTTCACCAAGAAATTCCACCAGAAGCTCAAGTTATCTTCATTCCAAGTTACCCTCTTAAAGGCAGTTCAGGACTTAGTCATTTTTTCGAGAGGACACGTGTTAGCACCAGGAGCCTGGCGGGATTTCATGCCCCTGACATCCCTGAGGTCAGGTACATCAGCCCTTGGAAAATTCACCCAGCCCTCATGTGACCTCTGGGACCCTCATATGACCTCCAAGACTTGACAGTTCAGCCCTCGGGTGCTTATTTGGAGCATGCATTCCCTACCGTTGGATTGGGCGCCACGTGTCAGCTCCAGGACCACCATGGAATTTGATGTCCCTTATGCACCTGAGGTGGGGGACATAATACCTTGAAAATTTTTCCCATCCCCTATGGGGAGTCTTCTAGACACCCATGTGACCGCAGTTCAGCCCCCAGGTGCATTTTTGGAGCATCTATTCCCTGTTGTTGGATCGGGCGCCACATGTCACCTTCAGGACCACCGTGGAATTGATGTCCCTTACATACCTGAGGTGGGGGACATTAGACATGGAAAAATGTGCCCAGCCCCTATTGGGAGTCATTTAGACACCCACGTGACCGAGTTTCAGCCCCCAGGTGCATTTTTGGAGCAAATCCCCTGCCATCGGATCGAGGACACATGGCATCGCCTTGACCACCATGGAAATTGATGTCCTTCATGTCCTTGAGGTCAGGGACATCAAGTACATAAAATTGTGCTATTTTTGCTCTAAACTAGCTTTGTCATGGCCACATAAACTCTTTAAACCATGAATGCACATAAATATTCAGGCCTCATAGAAAAATGGAGTAAAATGACAAAGAACGAATAGAAAAATGGAGATTTTTTTCCAGATAACCATGAAGTCACCCGATCAAAAAATTCTCATATCTTACAAGATACAAGTCGGATCGAGATGCCGTATTTTGCAGAATTCCTCATTTTTCAAGGTGATCAAGATCCAACAAACAAGAGGTCAAATGGTGTCTAGAATCATTTGCTCCAACAAAACCCTCACTTTGTGCACTAGCTCACATTCGTTGAATTTCCCATCATTCCAGCAATGGAAACGAGCTAAAAAATTGCACATGAGTTCTAAATGAAAAACCTATCGCAATGGAGTTTTTTTCATTGCAAACAGAGACAAAACCATACCTGTAAATTTTGAGCTCCATTAATGGCCGCCATGACAGCTCTGCGCCCAAAGCCACTGCCAGTCAAAATTTCAAAATTTATTTCCAGGCATTCTAGTGGGAAAAACTATGTGAAATTTGGAGGGTGTGATCGTAATGAAAAGAAGAGTCCAAAAAAGTATGTTCCATCACAAATCGAGCACTAGAAACACACTTTCTAAAAATAGTAAGTTTTCCTATACATGCTTGCTATTTTTGGCAAGTCTTCATCAAAAGTGGCTATGGAAAGAGCAGTGTGCACTTGAAGATCTCCAAAAGGCTAGAATGATTATCCAGAGCAGAAAATAGTGGAAATGACCATTTACTAAAAATAGTAAGTCACACTCAAAGGCGGTTTTGGCACAATGGGACATTCAGAACTTCGTTGCATTTGGAGATTTCCATCAATGAGGATCAATAGACTTCATCAAGAGACATATCCTCTTCTTCTTCTCTCTCTCTTTCTCTCTCCTCTTCCCCCAAATTTCTCTCACTTTCAAATTTTCTAATTCTTCGTTGGGGTTTGCACTTTTTGATATACCTTTAAGTCACTTAAAAGTGACTTTAGAAACATAATGTAAATTAAGTTTCCTTCATTATTATAAAAGGGACTTAAATATTTAAAGTGGAATATGAATAGTCTTAAGTCATATTAAGTTATGTGAAAGATCATGAGGAAGATGAATAGTCATATTCTATTCTATAAATTGTAAAGCCATTCCCATTTCAAAGGGTTGGCAATTGATCTTGTAGACTCAAGAGTGCATTATACCTAGAGAAAGCAAAGGAGATAGCCATTTTCTTCTACTCTCTTCCCCTCTCAAATTTCTTCCATTCCCACATTATGTACAACTTTGATTTGAGAAATCAATACAAGAAGGATTTTCTAGCTTTCTTTGACTAAGGGGTTTCTTGATACTTGGTGATCGGTGAATTATTTTTGGTCTTGTTGCTTTATTTGCAAAGTTGTTTCTTCCGATAAATGCATGTGCTGAATTTTCTAATTAGTGTGTGTGTAGGAATCTGATTTTCTACCTACAAAATTAGTTCTCCTACCTCTTTTCTCACTCCCCTTTCCCACTCTATAGACGAAGACTTCCCTAGTAAGAGATTGCTAGCTTTGTTATAGGGTCAGTGGAGTGCCCCTGTTGGATCCCCGGTCGAAAGACCACCACATAAATCCACACTTTCTCGCGCATGCACATACGGCAGTTGTACCGGTTAAGTAGAGGGACTTAGATTCCTAGAGTGTTGGCAAGAAATCCACAAGTTTGTCCACCCAACAAATTTTTCGCCAATAGGTATTCATGAAGGTACACATCCTTTGGAAGGTCGGTGTTCTTTGGTTTTCAGTTTGAATGCTTGAATTATCAAGATAAAGATGATTAATGTAGAACCTTCCTCCCATTAGTCTCCCATTCCCATTTTCATCCATCCCCACCTTCATTCCATAACTATTCTATGTCCTACCCTTGTAAATTTCATCATCTTATGCGCACCCAACATGATATCTGCTTACAAAATTAACAACTTCTACATATTTCGAATCTCAAAGCATCTCAAGTATCATTTTTTCCAAGTTTTAGACAAATTCTTTTAAAATGATGTTTTTGATCACCCTAAATATGTCTTTAATGGCTTGTGTCTAATGTATCAAGTGTTTGTAATACTTGTGTGACCATTATTTTGAATGAGCATTGCATTTTGTGGTTACATTTGATCTCAAATTGATATTCTAATAAGTTTGAGGGTTTGAAACATAGTATCTCCCTCCCCCTTTCAAGCCACCCCTTAGGTCCTCTCACCTTGGTTCAGGAAAATCCATAAAGTAGCAGGTGAACAACCACACCCTTAGTCAGGTGTTTCCTTATCATCTCCATAGACTAGGTCATGAAAGGAATATGGATCCATCCTCGTACGAAATGAAAAATTAATAGATCCATCATTCTTCCTTGCTCCTTGTTTCATGCATGTTTCTCTTCGATTCGTGTGGGGTGTTAGATTGGGAACCATCACCTTTACTCTCATCAATAATGGAATTAAAAAAGGCTACCCCATCATATTACCACTTATAAGAATAATTTATTTCTCATAGGAACCCCTTTCGGATACCAAATGAAAGTATGGTATAAAATTTGCATCTAAAACAAACTTGTTGGTGAAATAATTTGTCACAAGGGAAAATTCGGGGATTTCACCTACGATTTGGGACTAGGTACCTCTACTTAGGAATGGGGAAGCTTTGTTTACTAAAACGGGCAATATATACACTACTCTAACCATTGTGGGTGGCCTTTCAACCGGGGATCACACAAGAGTACTCTACTAAACATGTGTTCAAAAGGGAGGTGGAGGAAAGGTGTGGGTATGGAGAGAGGGGAGAATGTCATACCCCGAAATTAAATGGTTTCCTCTATTGTTATTAATTAATTGTAAAATTGGATTTAATAACTATATGTGTGTTATTATACATGCAAATATATACATATGTGTGTGTGTGTGTGTGTTAAAACATATACACATATGTATATAAGCATATATGTAACTATTATGTTGTATGTTTATTTTGTTTTAAAAATCCATCTTTCAAATTGCATTGATTATGCGGCGTTGATTGTTGAATTTGTTAGACTATCACTTCTGGTTAATATCATTACAAGATAATGATTAGTATTGACTTCATTATCGGTTGCAAGTATTGTAGATATTTGGAAAAGGTAATGTAATGTTATCCTAACTCGGTCTTAGACTGCTTTTCATTGCTAAAGTTACTGCATTGCTTGAAATGGTTGAAAATTTGAATGTTTTGTGAATGGGTCTTAGACCACTCTACAAGGTAATCACTTAACGATTATTGTATAAATGTCTTAATCGTGGTTGAATCTCCTAGGCATTAAGAAAAATGGTCATGGACCATATGCAAGTAATTATAAATGTTTAAATTCATTAAAATGGTCTTATACCATACTACATTTTTGGTTGTTAAAAATCGGTAAAGCTATAGTTGGTATTGTTAAATTATATTGGTCATGGACCACGAGTTGATTAAAATGATTACTAGTTAGGTTGAAAATGGGCATTGACCATCTAATTTTGCAAGGAAATGGATAAGGTTTTAAAAATTTAATGATTAAAATATTAGAACCATGGTCACAAACCATACACATTGCATGAAGGAAATTGGAGATTTTTGGGGGAATGGAAATTGGATTGTCATGCAATCAATGCATTTAATAAAATTAATTTTTTTATGAATTGGAAGCTTGTTGCATACCTTCTCCCTCCCCCATACGCATTTTTGTTTTTAAATGGTTATTTTGTTTATTGGCGAGAATGCATGAGGGTTTTGGCATGAGAAAATGATGGATAAATTGTGGGGGTGGTTGAATGCATGTTATATCTCTATTTGAAGGTGAGTTATGTTTATTATTTTCATTCTTGGTCTTGGAAATTTGGGAAGCTTTGCTAGAAATGTGAGTTGTAGGATAAGAGAAAAGAGGGAAAATAAATTGGGAAAAATCATTTCTAGGCATGGGTTATTTTACTTACACTCTTGTTGTTTTTAATATGAAATTGGTGAATATGTTTTGGGTTTTCTTAGTTGCTTAAAATTTGGACTATTCTCTTATCTTATTATGAAAAATTGGAAATAAAATATTAAGAAATTGCATAGTCTTGTTTAAGAAGTGAAATCTGATTTTTTTGTTATTTTACCATTTTGGGTCTATAGTTTTGGAATGGAATTTTAAAGGAAAACATTTTCATTTACTAGTTTGATTTTATCTGCTAAGTTTGATTGGGAAATGTTTTTTTTTTAATTTAGATACTTTCCTTCTCAAAAAAATGTGTTTTGGATTGTATTCACTTCTACTCCAATAATAGTTGTAGATGTATATTCTCCTCCTCTTCAAGTAAGTCAAGGAATTCTAATCAGCACTCTTTTTGTTTCCTCTTCCACCTCTTCACCTATGATCGTGCCTTTTATTCCTCTTTTCGCTCGATTCCTCATGTGTCTTCCCCACCTCATTCTTGTTCTCCATCAACATTATTTGTAACATCTACTCATGTTCCCACCCCCTCTCCTCACATATAACTTTCTCACTTCCTCCACTCTCATTTCTTCCACACTTGTTGTAGACACAAAATCACGCACTTACCACTATTTACTATACCACCAAGTATGTTGTTTTATATATGGATCTTGAGTAAGAAAATTATTCACTAATGGCACACTTCCTAGTCCATCTAATTGTGTTGTTTGTTTCTATTAATTTTATCTTTCACACTTGTCACTCATACACCCAGTTCTAGTCAGGTCACAGGGATTATTGTCCCTCAGTCTTCACACATTTGTCACCAATTTTCTCTCGGACACTAACACTTAATACTGGAAACTAACGCCTAGGTGCTCTTGTCCATCCTGGGCGCCCGTGCCCTTTTTATTTTTATCTTATTTTGACATTTAAGGTCAGTATTTTAAGTTTTCCCACTCATATCCCGAGGTACTAGGTGGCATGTCATGTCATTAGTGTTGAAATTCAAGCAAGAGATCCCTAGATTAAAACAAAATACATACCATTATAATGGCGGGCAATTCCTATCAAAGGCTATTTATCTACTTATCAAAGGGAGTGCATCTTGGGCTTATTACTCTACATACACACTGCATAGGATTGGGAATTTTTTCTATTCCATCCACATATCTACATTTTATCTAGCTACCGCTAGTTATCTTGGCATCATCGGCAAGAGAGAAACCTAGGAGCACTATTGCACACATAAGCACATAGAAATACATTGGGTTTGAGATGTAGTGCAATGCTCAATCATAATTTCACTTGTTTGATAGTTGAGGATAGTCCAACCCCTCATTTTTCATCTTTCTTTTTTAGGATTTGATGTAGTTTGAGGGTTTTGTAGGAGGTTATTTGTGTTGTATATTTACAAGTATTTCAGTGATCCAAACGCAACATACAAGCAATCAAAGGAAAACGAGTGTGAAACCCTAACAATAGTGTCGAACTAGGTTTCAACCTTTTTGGAACTCGGTGCCCCACAGAGGTCTAGGGCACCCACAAGCACCCATGTCCGAGCATTGCCAACATCTCTACATTTTTTTGAGTGTGATTGTGACACTACGATTTTATGTTTCATCATTTCATCTAGTCCAGACATACTTTATGATAAGCGAAATCAAGTTGAATGCCCTATCTCTCTTATTTTCTTTTATAATTGCATCAAATAAAATTTCTTGGCATTTTTATTTCATTGTAAATCTTTATAACGACTTCTAGCTTTATATATCAAAAAAATAAACTCATATTTTATTGAATCATTTTGGTGAACTCTTAGCTTTTAACTCCTTTCCCTATGATCTATTGTTCATCAAACTTGCACCCACATCTTGGATCTAGAAGAACCTGAGTTGTTTGTGAAAACAATGGAACCATCCCCAAGTTGTGGGACCTTGCGCGCTTGGGACGAATCTCCAGAGAAGGTTTGTTCCTCTATCTAGTTCTACAACTACTACTAATCCTAGTGATGAAAGGGAAACTAAGCTAATAATGCTAAGGGACCAGGGATAAAAAGATAACATGAATGGAAACTACACTAAAAGGTGATAGCACTAGAAAATAGGGATGAACATTATCTGTTTTGAGTGAAAATGAAAGGAAATACGTGAAAGAAGGTTGGGCACGTGTAACACAACTTAAAACATATTTATCATATTAGTTTCATGGAATACAAGTAATTAGGAGTTGTAAGGGATTTGAAATGCCACAAAATGCACGTAATGCAAAATAAAAGGAAAAAAACATGTTATGACAGAGAATAGTCACAAAACAATGCTTCTATTGTTTCAGAAAAGCACGAGTTGTTAAAATGGAAAAAGAGGGTGATATCCACATGTAAGAGCCAGATCTAGAGGTCTGCAACTCAAAATACATAAAAGATGAAGTCCTTGGAAAAGTGCATAAGGATCCAAAATGTCCAACCTTAATAATGAGCTTAGATCTTACATTTATAGATGAATCCATGGAAGAATAAGAGAAGGAGGGAAAAGCTGAATTTGTAATGCAACCACCAACAAGAAGTATTTAATACCTACAAATCTACCTACAAATCTATTAAATACATTTCCCCAAGGGAAGGAAGAAGGGCGAGATCATATCAAAGTAGGTGGTAGGAGCAATTAGATATACTCATTAATGCTCAAAAATATGTTTTCTAATTTCTCACCTACCAGGTCCACCAAGAATTTGAATTTGAATGTACGGCACTATATCCTACATCGTAGCTATTTGACAATTCCAAGTGTGTGCCGATCAGATCTCTGTAGCAAAGATATAGTTGTCAAAAAAATTTCAGAGTCTTCAGTGCATGTAAGACATGTGGCACACATGGATCGGCTAAAAGAATGGCCAACTGTGAAATTTTTTTGTCATTTCTACCACGTTTCACTCATTGATTTGTTGCAAGGATCTTGCACCTATTAGCACTCTTTGATTTGGTCATGTGTGGCACACTTAAGCATGTCAGAATGATGTGGCATGGAATGGTGTAAAGGAGGGCACAAAGATATGTGCATGGAAGAATGAGGCACAGGAAGAAGACAGAAGGGAGGTATGCACAATGTGCATGGGGAAATGAGGAAAACTAGTGAATAGAGGATGCATGGTCAAGGTGTAACTATTATACAAGTAATGTGGGTGTGTGCAATGGCTAGGGACTTGGTTGATTAAAGCAAGTGTGAGGCGTGTGCACAATGTGAACAACTTATTAGGAAGAAGGAAAACACGTAGAGGATGCGTGCAAGGGAGGAGTGGAACAAAGAGGAAAAGGAAAATGAAGGGGAGAAGGGGAGGCGCGAAACACAAGGAAAAAGGGGGCACATGAGGAAACTACACCCAAGGAAATGTGCGAAGATAAATTTTACCACACGTGACCATACAATGAAGAACTCAGAGTTAGAAAGTGTATACAAGTTATCTAAATAACTAGGAGAGTTATTTAGATAACGTGAGATCCACTAAAACCCTAATGTCTAAGAGTATCTCTTCTTCTCTTAAGCAAGCCATGCATCATGAGAGTGTTAATCCTACCATTAATGATGTTGTTGAGGTTGAACTTAAGATGAATTTTTACAAGCCTCACCTTGATATGTGATTCAAAGAAAACTATTGGCCAATGAATGTAACATTCCTACTAGTTTTTTCAATTCTTCTAGCAGCATTGTCTCTAAAGAGAAAAAATTCTTGTTGTACTCCTTGTTATTCATTTGGCACAATGACTACTCCAACTTCTTCTATTTCTTTTGAAACTTTAGATGATGTTATTATCGATTATATGCTTGGTCTTGATTGCATAGATAAAAATCATAATGAAAATGTACACATGCATGATGTTGTGTCTCATACTAGTTAGGATAATTATATAGCTACATCTCATACTCCTTGCATTTCTGAAAATGTCTCTAATGATTGTAAAGATACATCTCATGATATTCCTCCTATTTCATTATATATTCATGATACGCTTGATGAAATCCTTTCATGTGAATATTTTTCTGATATTGATGATGCACGTGTTAGTAATGATTATACTTCTCTACATACCGCTTAATGTGAATCCCTCGTTCTACTTTCATCTTCTTCTGAGGTTGTATCCAATAACATGCATGTTGATTATTCTCCGCTATTGGTTCATCGCTCACAAATATTTCGATGCTCTTCCTAATGATTCCATCCATATTTCGATGTTGAATTCTTCTCGCACCTACATCTAGTGTGTTTGTAGCATTGACATCCTCCACCATGAACATCCCTACGATCACTCATAATGGCAAGATTTAACCACTCAATACAATGAATTCAATTTTTTTCCATTCCTTCACATGATATCTTATCACTCGTGCATGATGTTGGCCAATTAAAATCTCAGGTCCAATCTCTCACTCTTGAAAGCAAGGCCTATCATGCTTCTATAGATAACAATTCTTTACATGACAACCCTATTCTAAAAAAAGATTCACAATTCAACATTTCCTAAGGATTTTATCATGCCTACATTTTCATGCTTTAATGGTACTAGAAATTCATATCTACAACTCAAGCATTATCATCTAGCTATGGCTTCTTACACTAATGATTGATTATTTCTTAAACATTTTCATCATAGTCTTACCTTGGTGATGCTCTCCAATGGAACACGCATCTACGGTTTGGATCTATTAGTACCTATGGTGAGTTGGAAGAAGCCTTTCTTCAACATTTTATTCTTAATAATGGTCCTAAAGTCACACATGATCACTTACTTGTCTTACATAAAGGAAAAATAGAACATATTATTGATTATATTTTTTGATTCAATGTTTGCATACATTAGCTAGTATTTCATCCCATTGAGCCGGAGAAGCAATTCACATTTTTCATGGCTTGATTCGTTCTTTAAAGGAATGCTTACAATATGACACATATGAATCATTCACACTCTTATGTTATAAGGTAATCGATCTAGAACAAGATCTCATTGCTACACATTTTATAGATCCTCCTACTATTTCTACTATTGCTACATCATCTAGTTTAGGTCATCTTTCATCTATTAAGCATCCTCCAAGATCTCCATCTCCTCCTCACAAGCAAGTTCAGTCTTCTCTATCACATAATTTTCATTCATCTCCTCCATCGCATCGGGCTCCACCTAATCCTTCTACATATCCTACTCATTAGCCATTTCACTTTTCACATTTGCTAATCCTCGTGATGTAATTTGTGCTTTTCTTGATAAGCACTTGATTCACTTATCTTCTAACTAACATCATCCTCCTAATCACTAGCATTGCCGATCTTTTCTTTCCTATAAAGAAAGTGCATTCCATGAATTTTGTGACCCACTTGTGTGCATCTGCAAATAGGTAGGCCATAAGATTCTTTCCATTATGATCTTTATTGTTGTAGTTTTGGGATAAAAGTTTCCACCAGTGAATCCATCTTGAAATTTTGCTAACACATTTTAGTTTGTGCATCGTTGATACACCTTAACAACATGCCATCAAGATTTTTCTTAAAGAGAAGTCCATCAATCAAAACATAAGGGATAGATTGTAACCTCAGATGTCTTCTCTTTTCCTTATTCAAACCAGGAGGGTATACACCCTCAGAAAGGAATGTGATCATTTCATTCATCCGATCGCGCATGCCCGGATCTATATTCTACTCAAGTTTTACACGTGGGAGACCATCCAGAAATAATGAAGTCTCATATTCATTCTATGCATCCTCATCAATATGCTTGCATAATACACTACCTATTACAAGTTTTGTGGCTTTGATAGTCACGTTATATTCCATGATTTTAGTCACCCATTGTGTTCTCTTTTCATTGATCTCTTCTCCCATGATGAAGTCTCTGACAAAAGAGTGGGAGACTAGCACCTTAATATGATTTTTGGCGAGCATAATTTTGAATTTATTAAGCACACACATGATGGTGAAGACTTGATTCTCCATGTGATTGTATCTTAATTCATAATCCTTTAGCGTCTAGTTGAAGAAAGCCACTGGTTGTTCCAACCCTTGTTCATTTTCTTTTGTTAGGATAGCAGCAACACTCATATCGGTGCCATAAGCATAAAGGATGAAATCCTTGGAATAATCTGGGTTTATGAGTGTTGGTGCGTGAGTAATTTCTTGCTTGATTTTTTTAAAGCTTTCTCTTCCTTCTGATGTCCATCTGAAGGCTATGTCCTTTTTAAGAATCAAGGTGATGGGTGAAATAGTCCTCAAAGTTAGGGATAAAACGCCTAACAAAATTGATCTTACCAAGGAAGAATTATAGGGCTTTCTTGTGCGTCGGCAAGCAAAGATCCATGATGGCTGAAATGTGTTGAGGATCTATTGCAATTCCATCCTTAGAAACCACATGGCCCAAGATCTTGCCCTGCGCCACAAGCAAAATTGCACTTCTTTGGGTTAAGAGACACCCTATACTTTTTGCATCTCTCAAATAATTTCTCCAGGTGTATTCTACGCTCTGCTTTGAGAAGATGGTTATGTCATCAAGGTAAAACAATATGAAATAATTGATGTAGCCTTTAAAGGTAATATCCATGTACGCGCTGAAATGTAGTGCCTACGTTTGATGCAGACAAAGGGAATATTTTGATATGCATATGCTCCCCACTTGGTTGTAAACGTCATTTTGAATTTATCGTCTTCCTTAACCAGGATCTAATTGAAACCTGAATAACCATCTAGCATTGAGAATCTTTACGCGCCAACCACAATCTATAGAATCTTCTCCATTGAAGGCAAAGTATAATGATCCTTTAGAGATGCCTTGTTCAAATATCTGAAATCAACACAAAGTCTGATTTCACCATTCATTTTACACACTAGAACTAGATTCGAGACCAAAGTAGATTACTTGATGGGAAATATAATTTTTCTTCAATAAGTTTAGATAACCCATTTCTCATTAGGGGCTCTATCTTTGGATTGATAGCGGTTTATTTTTGTCTGATGGGTTTGATAATAGGATCAAGGTCAATGGAGTGTTGAGAAACACTTGGATCAAAGCCTTTGAGATCTTCAAACTCTCATGAGAATATATCACTTTGTATTTATGATAGAGATAAATGTCTTCTTTTCTCCATGCATGTAAGCTTTCTTGAGTAGTAACTCTTTCTGCGTGTAATATTGATTAGGAGAAGTATTCTTACATGGCGCACTGGATACTTCTCTTCACCCTTGAACTCGTCATTAGGGATAAACATTTTCTCTAAGGTCAACCCTTTAGGAAGTTTATTTGAAGGAATCAATTGATCAACCCTTTATGCAAGAAGTTGATGAGAACTCAACTTCATTTTGGATGAAATGGATGATTTTCACCTCATTTTCAAACACTTTTCAGTTGGTATTGTTGTCTGGAATGGATGGTATGATCACCATTTTAATGTGCGGAGTGTTTCTTTTGACAAATTCCTCAACATGAGAGAATTGGGAACCAAGCGCAGCCATTTGATCAACTTCCTTGTTCATTTTACGTGGCACCACCTATATATTTAGAGCATTAAAGCTCTCAAAGAGGTCCCAAACTCTGTGCTTATAAGATTTGATGAGATTATTCTTTTCTGTCATTTTTGGTAACTGGTGGATAATCAATTTTGTATCCCCGAATATCTGTAGCACCTTAATCTTCTTCTTTTCAGCAATAAGTAGACCATGCACCAGTGCTTGATACTCTGCCACATTTATAGAACATGTAAACTAAAACCTATCTGTGAATAAGAATTTCTCATTCTTGGGAGAAATGAGAACAACTCCTCCTCCTTCATTTTTTTGCTTTTGGAACCATCAAAGTATAACTTCCATAGGCCAAGTTCAACTTGGTCTTTCTTGAAACACACTGGCAACACAACTTCTTCTTCAAGAATGCAGTAAGTACCAAGCCCAGTTTCATAGGCTTCTAGTTCTTCAACATATGGGTCAAATTTATGGTGCCTCTCCACCCATTCATCAAGTACTAGATCAGGAATAGAAGGTGGAAGAGGATTCTCTTCAGGAACTGAAGCTTGTTCTTCGATTAAACAGTTGGCTTGGAGAGGGGATGGGACATATGAATCTACATGATAGGAAAATATTGGCTCAACTTGTATGGTAAACTAGGTACCATACCTTTTCTTGAGTAATATATGAGACCAATAAGAAGACAAGTAACCACCCACTTTTGCAGTAAATTCTTTTGATAGACATAGCGCAAACAAAGGAGGTGATTCAATGATAAATACATCTTGAGTAATTTTTAAACTTAGACATGCATGAAGGGTCAACTCAAGATTCTTGATAATTCCTAAGGTATTAATAGTTGAACCATGAAGTTGTATGACTCCTTTGGATAAGGGGATATAATTAAGACATCAGACATCAACTATCTTCTTGGGCATAACAGAGGTACTAGCTCCAGAGTCTATCATGTAATTATGCAGATATGTTTGCCTATGATCAAAGACATATATGAGGGAAGGTTTTTAACAACTTTGCTTACTTTCTTCTCCTCTTCTTGGTATATTTTGATAGAAGCTCGTGGCTTCGAAAATTTGGACCGGTGCGCGGGAGTTTTGATA
The DNA here is from genome assembly GCA_018340775.1 of Taxus wallichiana var. yunnanensis. Classification (NCBI taxonomy): domain Eukaryota; kingdom Viridiplantae; phylum Streptophyta; class Pinopsida; order Cupressales; family Taxaceae; genus Taxus; species Taxus wallichiana. Next base: position 614,244,963 of record CM031240.1, read on the forward strand.
GAGCCTCATGCAAAAGGTCATCTTTGAGATGGAATGGTCAAGGCATCCCACATTGTGATATTTATATTTATCTTCTTCATCTGGTCCACAATAATAAATGGAAGGCCTCCTAACTTGTGCATTTGGGGCATAAAAACATCCTTTCTGCGAGTGTCAGGTGTGGAGGCGGGGCCTTAGCCAAAGCTGAGGCTTGACCTACCAAAGGAGGGGTGTGCACCACTTCTGAAGGAGCTTTTACGAGGATGTATTTTAGAGGGACTTGGGAAATTTTACTATTGGATGCCTTGGTTACATCTTTTTTTCCTTTTTTGGTCTCGCTTGTGTTTTGGGATTGTGACTTGCGCGCTATACTCGAGCATTCTCTTCTTGTATCTTATGTTGTCTACAACTTGGACGTGTGATATGCTCATGTCCTCTATAGCTTAGTTGATTACACAGAAGTCCTCAGAACCAAAGAACATCAGATTGGAGTCAGGAAGAACTTCTAGCCTTTCTTGGTTCTCTATTGTAGGTGTACTTGTTGAAGGCTCATAGGTTGAAGCATTATGGATCATGTAGGTTTGGGTGTGCATAGCATTGGCACAGTGATATTGAATATGAGGAATGTTGCAAGGGAAGCACCACTCTGACTCCTGTGCCAAATTGTTCTAAACTAGAAAAAGCACCTGACTTGCATTGGGTGTTGGAAGAGAGGGTGCGGGATTAACAACTTGCAAGGCCATATGTTCACTAGCATGTCATCTATCATTTTTCTTATTGGGCGCATATCTTTGGTTTCCATATTGAATTCACCATGATTTCTTTGGGTATGTGCACGATTCAAATTGCCTCTATAGGCTTGTGCCTATTGTTTTTCTAATGATATGAATTTATTTGAAAATTTTCTAATCAGGGTCTTCAACTCTTCATCTTCTTTCTACTGCGCTGGAGAGTAGGATGTTTATACAATAGGTTGCGCACTTTTCTCGTGAACAGGAATAGGGGCCAAATAAGGTTTGGGCACTTTTGATATTTCGGGAATAAGGGCATAGGGGTCTAGGATCTATCTTTCCCACATGAATAAGACTATTTTATTCACTTACTATAGTACTATAAGTAGTTGGTAAAGTCCTACCTCCCATGGATTGAATCATGACTGAGATATTGTTGTTCAGCGCCTTTAGATAAGAAAGTGTGATGGGTTGTAGGTCTTACCACAAGAGGTATTTTGTCCCAAGTCTTCCGAAATTTGATGTTGAAATTAGTCATTTGCTCGTTGGGATCCCTCCTTTTTGTTATCAGTTGCTCCACCAGAGATAGGTGATCTGATTTATCTTCAAATTAATTACAAAGAGTTATTCCCATCTCATCCTAGGTGGAAATGGATCCAAGTCTCAAGCCTCAGTACCATTGAAGTTCCTTTCCTTTGAAAGAGGCTGCAAGTAGCTTGACTAATACATCGTCATGTGTGATCAAATAGAGTGAACATACGTTTGCTACATCCTGGATATGCTCCTGAGGGGTGACTTGATTCTCACCAGTAAAGTATGGAATACTCTTGAGCACGTCATTTGGCATATCATGTTGCACGGAAAGAACTAGGGGACTTCCTCGGTGAAGTTATCAAAGTTCCTTAGTGGAAGAGGTGGTTAATGCACCATTGTAGGGTGCTCTAGTTGTCTGTTGTGATGAGGAGTTAAATGGGAGTGGCGCGCTAGAGATAGAGATGTGCGTGTGGGATTTCTAGAATGAACTCTTCTCGGTGATAGTTGGAGGTACTCGAAAGAATATTTAGCTGTTGCACTTCTCCTTGTATGCACTCTTCTCATGAAAGTCACTTGGGGCTGCTAAAAAAATATCTACATATATTGGAACTCACTAGATGTGTTGAAATGAGCCTTTAAAGGCTGAAATACTAGGTCCACACACCAAAACTTAGCAATGTGAAATTTAAGTCCACACACAATTTGGTCGTCAAAATTTCACCCGTGTCTTGGATATGGAAGAACCGAGTTGTTTGTGACAACAATGGAACCATCCCAAGTTATGGGACCTTACGCACTTGGGATGGATCTCTAGAGAAGGTCGGTTCATCTATCTAGTTCTACTACTACTGCTACTCCTAGTGCTGAAAGGGAAACTAAGATAATAATTCCAAGGGACCAGGGATAGAAGGATAACATGAAAGGAAACTACACTAAAAGGTGATAGCACTAGAAAAGAGGGATGAACACTATATGTTTTGAGTGAAAATGAAAGGAAATGCATGAAAGAAGGCTAGGCACATGTAGCACAACTTAAAACGTATTTACCAAATCAGTTTCATGGAACATAACTAAATAAGGAGCTGTAAGGGATGTGAAATGGCACAACAGGCATGTAATGCAAAAGAAAAGGTAAGAAGGAATGCAAACACATTAGGACAGAGAATAGTCACAAAATGATGCTTCTATTACTTCCGAGAAATACACAAGAGCTGTTACACTTTGGAAAAATAGGCCAATATCCACATGCAAGATCCAGATCTAGAGGTCTGCAACTCAAAATACAAAAATATGAAGTCCTTAGCAAAGTGCATAAGGATCCAAAATGTCCAACATTAATAATGATCCCAACTCTTACATTTATAGATGAATCCATGGAAGAAGAAGATAAGAAGGAGGAAAACCCAAATTTGAAATACAACCACCAACAAGAAGCTTTTAATGCCTATAAATCTACCTAAAATATGTCAAATTTGTTTCCCCAAGGATAAGGAAGGAGGGTGGATCATATCAAATCGGGTGGTTGGAGAAATTAGATCTACTCATTAATGCTCAGAAAGACATTTTCCCATTTCTCACCTACCAAGTCTACCAAGAATTTGAATTTGAATGTCTAACATTATATCCTACATCAATAGCTATCTGACAAGTTAAGGCATGTGCAAATCAGATCTCTTTAGCAAAAGATACGGGTTTATCGAAATTTTTTGAGAGACATTGGTGCGAGACAAAACATGTGGTGCATATGGATTGGCTGAAAGAACGGCTATTTGTGAAAATGTTTTTGGTTTTTGCCATGTGTCACTCATTGATATGTTGCAAGGATCGGCACCCTATTGGCATGCTTTGATTGGTTGCGTGTGGCACACTCAAGCATGTCAAAATGACGTGGCATGAAATGACATAGAGGAGGGCACAAAGATATGTGCGTGAAAGAATGAGGCACGGGAAGAAGACAAAAGGGAGGCATGTGCAATGCGCACGGGAAATGAGGAACATTGGTGAATAGAGGATGCATGGTCAAGGCACAACTATTATAAAGTAATGTGTAGGCGCATGTGAGGGCCAAGGACTTGGCTGATTGAAGAAAGTGTGAGGCATGTGTGTAGAGTGAGCAGATGCTTAGGAAGAAGGAGAATGCGTAGAGTATGCACGTAAGGGAGGAGTGGAACAAAGAGGAAAAAGAAAATGAAGGGGAAAAGTGGAGGTGTGCAACGTGTGAGGAAAAAAAAGGGGCACGTAAGGAAAGCGCACCTAAGGAAATGTGCCAAGTGAACTTTGACCGTACACAATCATACAATGAAGAAATCGAGTCGAAGAAAGTGTATACAAGTTATCTAAATAATTGGGAGATTTATTTGGATAACAAGATCCACTAAAACCTAATGTCTAAGATTATCACTTCTTCTCTTAAGCAAGCCATGCATCATGAGAGTGTTAATCCTACCCTTGATGATGTTTTTAGGTTGAACTTAAGCTTATTTTTACAAGCCTCACCTTGATATGTGATTCAAAGACAAATTTTGGCCAATGAATGCAACATTCCTACTAGATTTTTCAATTCTTCCTACTGACATTGTCTCTAAAGAGAAAAAAATCTTGTTGTACTCCTTGTTATTCATTTGGCACTATGATGACTCCAACTTCTTCTATTTCTTTTGAAACTTTAGATGATGTTATTATCGATTATATTCTTGATCTTGATTGCATAGATAAAAATCATAATGAAAATGCACACATACATGATGTTGTGTTTTATACTATTTAAGATAATTATATAGGTGCATGTCATACTCCTTGCATTTATGAAAATGTCTCTAATGATTGTAAAGATACATCTCATGATAGTCATCCTATTTCATTATATATTCATGATACACTTGATGAAATCCTTTCATGTGAATCTTTTTTGATACTAATGATGCACATGTTAGTAATGATTATACTTCTCTACATACCGCTTAATGTGAATCCCTCGTTTTGCTTTCATCTTCTTCCGAGGTTGTATCCAATAACATGCATGTTGATTCTTCTTCTTTTATTGGTTCATCTCCTCACAAATATTTCGATGCTCTTCCTAATGATTCCATCCACATTCCATCTTTTTCACCACATATGAATTCTTCTCCACCACATCTACTATGTTTGTAGCATCATCATCCTCCACTACAAACATCCCTACGATCACTCATAATGGCAAGCTTTAACCACTCAATATAGTGAATTCAATTTTTTTACATTCCTTCACATGATATCTTATCACTCATGTATGATGTTGGACAATTACAATCTCAGGTCCAATCTCTCACTCTTTAAAGCAAGGCCTATCATGCTTCTAAAGATAACAATTCTTTACATGGCAACCCCATTCCGAAAAATATTCACAATTCAACATTTCCTAAGGATTTTATCATTCCTACATTTTCATGCTTCAATGGTACTAGAAATCCATATCTACATCTCAAGCATTATCATCTAGCTATGGCTTCTTACACTAATGATTGATTATTGCTTAAATATTTTCATCGTAGTCTTCTTTGGTGATGCTCTCAATGGAACACACATCTACGGTTTGGATTTATTAGTACCTATTGTGAGTTGGAAGAAGTCTTTCTTCAACATTTTATTCTTAATAATGGTCCTAGAGTCACACATGATCACTTACATGGCTTACATCAAGGCAAAACAGAACCTATTATTGATTACATTTTGTGATTCAATGCTTGCATACATTAGCTATTATTTCATCCCATTGATCTAGAGAAGCAATTTATCTTTTTCGTGGCTTGATTCCTTCTTTAAAGGAACGCTTACAATATGAAACATGTGAATCATTCACACTCTTATGTTATAAGGTCATCGATCTAGAACAAGATATCATTGCTACACATGTTATAGATCCTCCTACTATTTTTCTTACTACTACATCATCTAGTTCTTGTCCTCTTCCATCTATTAAGCATCCTCCAAGATCTCCATCTCCTCCTCACAATCAAGTTCAGTCTTCTCTATCACATAATTTTCATTCATCTCCTCCACCGCATTGAGCTCCACCTAATACTTCTACATCTCCTACTCATAAGCCATTTCACTTTTCACATGTTGTTAAGCCTCTTGGTGTGCTATGTGCTTTTCTTGATAAGTGCTTGATTCACTTACCTTATAACCAGCATCATCCTCCTCATCACTTGCAATGTCAACATGATCGTCCTTATTACAACTATCATCGCATCAATGGCCATCATGACAATGACTATTGCGCCCTTCATGATAGATTGCAACAATTAGAAGACAAGGGTGTCATTGCCTTTGGCTCTCACTCTCGTGATTTGTCTTCATCTCCACTTCCACACAAGCGTGTTGTTACTCTAGTCCACTTATCTCCTTCACCTACTTCTAAGGTCATTATTTGTCCACCGCCACAGGTCATTATTCATGTGCGCTCTCTGTCTCATTCATTCACTTGCTTCACCATCTCATCCGCCACACAATGCTCCTACTACACATTGGTTTCCTAAGTCATTGACATCCGCACTTCCCACCATTGAATCTCACATCATTGGCACCATCTCTTCGGGCATTCAGTTTGGCTCATATACTCATGTTGTTTCCACTCCACATGTTTCCACCGCTTCACGCCCACTTGGTCTTTGGTAGGTTATTCTTCTCACCTCACCACCCAACAATGCACTCATGTTCTCATGGTTCTTATATGAAATTTGAGGGATATGTTACACTAATAACCTCACTACATCTTTACGCTACACATTATATCTATATATCTATCTAGATTACACTACTCTATCACTTCCTGACGACACACTCATATGGTTCATTTATGACTGTCGAGGGGTCTTATACAAATGAACCTAATCTTATCTCACACATGTTGGGGGCATCACTCTTCTTACCCCCTCCTCATCTTACATGAAATATCATACATTGATATACATCTTTGTCATCCTACACATATCATCATATTATTTATTATTGTCATTACATGATTCATTCATTTTATTTAATCTACTATACACTATATACATATATTACTATCACATTCCATCTATCTCTCATTATTCATGTGATCACATATCAACATATAACAATAATCATTACATCCTACAGCAATATATGAGTACCACTCATCACATCGCACATCAATAAACATCAAATGCGGTGCAAGTATGCCAATAGTCCATAATATGTATATATACATATATATATATCAAAATCATAGTTACAAAAATGTCAATGTTGGGGAAAGCCCCCATACATCCATACATCGGTACAAATCATACATCATCATTGTTATTGCTATATACAACTGCGGGAGCTATAGAACTAGATGTTTCACCACTCAATTCACATTGGTTGTCGCAGCCCATATATCTCTCAACGCCTATGTAATATGGTCAACTCGCATGTCCGCTAAGAGAATCACCTCTGCAAATTGACATATTGCGTAAAATGTCTTGCACTAAAGATTCTCCTCCTACCTCATCCCTATCTCTCTAAGTCTCTACTCACGCCTTGTCATGCTAACTCAAAAATATTGTACATGTCACCGTTATTATCACCATTGGCTCTGAATAAGTGACTCATTCCAACATACCACCTCCTACAAGTACATCCGTAGGCACATTACGTGTCGATATGTACGAATGGATGTGTCCACAATCATCGACCAATAGGCATCACCTGCATCCATAGATCAACACATTAGACAACAACGAAAATCAATCAACTAAATAATAAATAACATTGTCAAAGCTAACTCATGGGTGAATGAGTGGAATTTTTGCACAAATTTCCTTTAACTAATTGACAAAATCGAATTAGAATTTGATTTAGGGTCAGTTTTATCTCTTGTAATATTTACGGAAATGGGGGCCCATTGACTTACATCTTATTTTTGTTGGAATTATGTTCATGTTGTAGCGGATCAGCTTGCAATGTCTTCTAGCTTTTTGTGGACCATCTTGCAGTAATTGTGGTTCATTTGGTATCTCTGTGATTATAGGTTTACTTGGTGGCACAAGTGCTCTTCCTATTCGAGAGATGGATATTATTGACATCAACCTGAATAAGAAAATTACTAGGTTGATTTGGTGTTATAGGTTGGATGAGAAGATTTATTATTGGAGTTATCTATTGGTTGAGTTGGTGATTGAGTAATTTTTTGTTGAGAGCTAGATTGGGGGTTTGGCATAAAAGCTTTTTGTTATGGATAGGGAGGTTGCTAGTAGGTTTGTTGGTAGTTAGGAGATTGATTTGCTCCATTTCTACCCTCCTCTCTAGGTTTTGCCATGAATAACGGGAAGTCCTGCCACTATTGGCATGATAATTGAGGTTTCATGGTTATTGGTATTGGCTAGGGTAAGGATCTCATCCTTGTTGAGTATTAGCCCAAGGTGGGGGTTACATATTTTTATATGAACTACTAGCCCAATTTTGAAAAGATGGCATGGGATCTTATAACATACCTCCTTGTCTTGGCGGTCATGGCTTCCTTTGGGCAACGTAGAAAAATTTCCCATCCTCCATTTCTATTAATTCAATAAATTTGGTATAGCCTCTTTTCCTTTTGTAATGTTGGTCAATCCCTACATGTGCAATCATCTTTCTTTATTTTGCAATAATGGAATAACTTTGCAAGTTTTACCTCTACATCCTCTCTCTTCTTCTTTGCATGTAGAGCATCAAATTGGGTGGCCATGTCATTAACTATTTATTGTTTCATGTTCTTAAACATGTTTGCAATTTCTAATTTAGATATTTCCCCAATTCCTTTGGCAATTGCTCCACCCTTTGATCTAACACTTATTATTCTTTTCATGGTTTCTCTAGAAAACTTCTTGCAAGCTTGAAAAATCTCCTCAAAAGTGGCTTTAGAGATGTCTCCAGCTCTATTAAGTCCAAAACATCCATATCTTCCTCATTGAGTCCTTTTAAGAAAATTAACTTGAGAGACTCGGGAGGAAACCTTGTATGTCTTGACTTTTGAACACAAAATAGGAATCTCTCCAGGTAATCTTCTAGTGGCTCATCTTCCTTCTATGCCATCTTGAAGATTTCATCTCCTCCTCTGCTACTTGGCATGCAGTAGTCTTGGTACTGGGTCGAGAAAATCATCTTTCATCCCACGACAAGTAGTAATAGATGTCTCTTCCTAGGCCCATAAACCATCTCAAGGATGCATCCTTGAGTATACCAGGGAACAAATTTAGATTGTGTGCATCATTTGTGTAGTCATAACTCCTGCATAAGACATCAAACTCAAACAAGAAAGTTTTTGGGTCTTCAGTCATAGATCCATGAAAATTAGGAAGAGTTGATGGAGATATGTTCTTCATTTGAGTAGGTTGATTGTTATTAGAGATAGGAAACTCAAATGTGCTTGGTTCCCTTGCCTCTTCTTCCATGTTTTGATTCACCTCCTCTACCATGTTAGATTGTTCAAGAACAACCTCAGAAATCTCACTTGGGAGGGAGTGTTCTATCAACAAACCCTGTATAGAAGAGGATGTTTCTTCTTCAGAATTAGAAGTAATTTATGCTATTTGAGGATTGGGTAGGAATCTACCATAGGCATCTCTACAACGGTGCATACATCAACTGACTCAACTCAATCAACATTCATTAGGTGGGGGTTTTGAAGGTGGAATTTATACAACCTAATATGTTCTAAGAAATTCATAAATGTAAAACCTCACAAACTCCTATAAATTTTGAAATATCCCTAGAAATGGCACCAAAAATGGTGGTGTAAATCAACTTGTAACAATTAATATGTTGTACATTAGGTTACATTCATTTAGTTGTCAGATCAAGGAGCGTATACTTGAAATATTGTCGATGTTTTCTGCTTTTGATTATAGTTGATCTAAGAGGTTGGAAAGGAAATAATTGTCACATAACAATGTTGAAAGTAAAATAAACTCGGACTTGAAAATAAACTATTGCTAAATGTTATTACTAAAATAAATTCTGATTCATGGAGAAGATTATTCCTAGAAATATGCATGAAATGAAATAATGAAGGGATGTAGCAGAGACCTCAAGTGGGCCCTATCTTGGGTGTTAATCCCTTGCTAACTATGTAACTCAAAACTAATGACAGAACTCATATTTTTTTATTGATTTGCATAAAACATTACATCAAGGAACAAAAGATCAGGGTAATATTTTTTCTAATTCCAAATTTGACTCACTTCCTCTTATTATAAGGCACCATCCCTTTCCTTTATTATCTTATCATTTTTAGCACGTGAGAAGAATAAGAACAAAACAAGCGTTCAACATAACAAGTGAGAAATTCAACACGTGTTTGAAACACACAAGTGTTCAACTAACAATCAGTTCTTCACTAGTTCTTAATCAATGACCAAATCAAAGATTGATTTATTTCTCAATTTTCCATGTTTCTATTGTAACTAATTCTCCAATGGTGCGTAAGGACTTAAGTGTCATCACTTCATGTTTCAAAATATCTTCATAAATGTGGGTTATTTGTTGTGAATGATTTTCTTATGTTGTGGATGAGTTGTTGCGGACAAATTTTTTGGCTGAGATGAGTTGTTTATAACCAAGAGTGGCATCAAACATATAATCATCCAACAATTTATTAGAATAACAAGAATAAATGCACACATAATATCACAAAATAAAGACAATTAGATATAATTATATCAATTAGTCATTATGCCAAAATTTCATGGTTGTAATAGTGATGTTCAACAATGTACTTAGGAAATACATAGACATGGCTACAATGGTCTTATCAAAAATACAAAAGATGTTTTTTTATGAAATTAATTAACACAACTCATCAAGGATTGCTATATCAATAAACCTTTCCCTATCTGGTTGACCAATAGGTTAGAAATAACCCTTTGTCTCTTTACGGCACCGGGAGTCAAATCTAAGGTGATGAGATAGAAATCATCTATAATGGGTATCTTCTTCTTCTTCTTCTTTGGGGTTTGTCTACTCAGCCATGAAGGAGTAAAAGAAGAATAAATTAATTTTTCTAAGGATGAAAAAGGCAAGGACATCATGATAGTAGGATGAATGGGTGATGATAGGACAGTTTTGTAATAGTCACAAGTGGTAACAAATTGGTGACAAGCGCGGGAGGGGGAAGGATAGCTGTAGAGATGGATGAAACATGAAGGGTGATGACAAAGGAAGTTGTTGGGATAATATGGGACAGCGGAATAGTGCTATGATTTAATAACAAACAAAATCATGCACACAGGATCCAAACAATTCCCCACAAAATCTACAGTAGTGGAAGTATAAACTAGAATAATCCAAATCACACAAAATTACACACACATAACAAGCATGTACCGTGGTTCACCTAATGTGGGTTACATCCACCTAAAATAGAGATCTCATATATATATATATATATATATATATATATATATATATATATATATATATATATATATATATAACAAGAGATTACAAACCAACTCTTCTGCACAAGAGTACATGTATCATGCATACAAGAGTATCTCCTCCTCCTATATCCCCAACCGGATCTACCCGAGTACACATTAAACCGTGCCTCCATACCACCACTTCTATCTCCTCCGGATCTCTAACCAAATCTACCCGAGTGCACTATAACCATACCTCTCAAACATAGCCAAATCTCACATACCTGAAGCTACCCTACATCTGCCACTATGCAACCAAGCTCTCACTGTATTGTGAATCTGCAAACGAGAACTCAACAATATCTAGATCTACATGGATCAATAATACAAGATCTCACGGATCTACAATGCAAGACTATATCTACATAGATCTATAATACAAGATCTCACCAACATGTGGATCTACAAGAAGAAACCCTATGTGCTTTGCATACTATGCAAGCCATTACATGAGACTAAACAATACAAAGGAAATACAGTAGAAGACGTTACCCTCTTCTCACCATTCAGATGTACCTGCTATTTCCTTTTGTCCATCTCCTATCCATGGAGACTCTGTCTTCATGTAACATTCTTTCTTTTTCTTCTTCTTCATCTTCATCCTCTCGGTCTCGGAGAATCAAGGATCTAATCCGATCCTTCTCTTTATTCCACCTAAGCCCTAACTTTCACGCTTATATATAAATATATAAACTTAGGGCACCTTAGCTATGTAATTACATCCAATAGATTTTCTTTAAAACAAAATCTATATTTAAAGCTGTGACTTAAAATAAAACACATCGCATAGGTAACCAGCGCTTGGTTAGACCTAACCGCAGGCTGGTTCCCACTTGCTCTGGCCCGAATTCGGGCATGTCGATCGATGACGGTTGTGGGTGACCATGTCGGTTCCCCCTTGACCGATGACGGGTCATTGTATTTCTGTCACTTTCCATTGCATGTTAACTGTGAAGCAATCTAGCTCCACAACCTAACAATCTCCCACTTGGAGATAAATTGTTGAATCTTTGTACTTGTACCTGTACATCACCATCCTCTATGCACCGTGAAGACCATCTATTCTTTCCTTCAACAATTCTCTCAAAAAATAAAACTAGGAAGATCAAAACCATCTACTCAGACAAAGAAGATGAAACCATGACTTACCAAACCTGCACGAAGCTACAACTGATATGTGACACCAAGCCTCAAGCTCCCATTGAATCGTAACACCATACCAATTGTTGGTATTAGAAAAACAAGCCAACCTAGCTCCTTATGCAACAAGCCATCATGACTAACACACCTGTAAGATCTCCCACTCAAACTAAAGTTTTGAGCCTCAATCGCATCCGTAGCCATACCTGTAAAACCAACCATGTTCTCCATCCATCTATCCATGTCTCCATGCAACTACCAATGCAACTAACCAAGATAATTCAAACTGGAATATGTGAAAGCAAAACAAGATCCTAGGTAAAGACAACCCAAATGAGTTCTACCTACAACAGTGGGTGATCAATCCACAAACCTGCATAACTCAAAGAATCCAAACACTGCAATCTGCAAATCCAACCCTGCATAAACAACTAACATGTCCAAGACAATCATCTGTAGATAACATCTCTCAAGGAGTAACATAGTAACAAGAGGAAATACAAACATCCCCTACTCATGCTTAAGGCATCCATGTGCAAATCAAACATCTGCATCATCATAGACTCAGAAAACTAAATCTATCCAACATGTACAAACTCACCATGTACATCCATCCATATCACCGGCTCTCGTAAGCTCCAAGTTTTCCTTGACTAACTCCAAAGCCGAATATGAATCCTATGTTCATCAATGTCAATAAAAACATCCATGCTGAACCAGGCCACTAATACCAAGTGCAAATATCAGCATACATGTCATCAACATATTATACAGATCAACCAAGATGAAAGCAAAACAAGGGCACCATCTAAAAAGTGGTAAATAAACACTGTTGTTAAACCTGTGACCAAACCGACCATGGTTTCCTAACCGACCCCGGTCACTTCCTAACCGACCATGGTTACTAGATGACCGACCACGGTTAATCCTAACCAAAACTGTCTCTCAGAAATTGATCAAATTTTCTCTTTTAACCCTTAAAACTCTGAAAAATTGCTCTATCATCTTCACCCAGCTGAATCTAACCATCAACTGTAATCCCATAGGGATATCCAGGCACCACAAAATAAACCAGAAGTGACATCACAAAGCAATAAACTCAATTTACCTACTAATCTGTGACTGTCCTCCAAAACCAACTAGTGCCTTTGCCACTCGAGCAGAGCAATCTCCTCTCACTTTGCATGTGCATCATATATCCAATCCTGCAATGCCAACAACCATGGCTTGCTCCCATTGAACATGAAATCCCCTCCACTACCTACTAATACGTCAGTGAGAAGTAAAACTAGATGAAAGAGAATATATAATGATTCCCTTCTTGTCAAAGAATACTTCTACATCACAAAAGTTTGAACTTCTTGTGAAGTAGGTGAATCAACTTCTTTCCATCCATATGTACTCAACATCACTTGTTACATGCAATTGTGTCTAACCATGACTTTTCATTGAGGATCTCATCCTTAGACTAGAAACCCATGTCCTCAAGATTCCACACAATCGGAGATAAAAGTCAAACAACACTAAGAAACCACGGTGTAAATTTGTGCACACACCAGTCAAACATAATATCAATTGCTCCAAACGAAAGAAATAAAACATGAACAATATATAGATACCTGAATCAAAGTCTCAATGGACTAACCAAGCCAACTCCATCCTCTTTCTAATCTAAACATTGAAGTGATCAACACGGTTTCTACCTGTACACACTGTGCCAGAAACTTGATCCTCCAAAACAGACACGTAACTAATCGCCATCTATTGTTGTAAAAAACCTTGTACATATAAGTTGCCATAAAGACCAACCACGGTCATCCCCAAACCAACCATGGTTAGCTGACCAGTATCGGTTCCTCTGTGACCGACCTCGGTTCTCAGACTGATGTCAATGTTGCTGGAACAAACCCAACGCCACACAATTTGGCATAGCACACCACACTATGTGTCTACTTCGACCGAAGCCGATAGTTGAGCTGAGCCAATCATTTCAAGAAGCATCTAAATCTTATACAAAAACTTGGAAGCTTTTGAATGTGAATGGATATGTATAAGCTAATCGGGTAATCTTAAATCCTCAACACGCAATAATGGAATCTGTGAATCTAAGGAAGAAGGCCCTCCTAACCTGGATTGGTGTAATGGCTCATTCGGATATAATGGCTGTTTCGGAGGCTCAATCGATGTCGAGCTCTGTCGAGATCCTATTTCTTGGTTGTTGGATACGTGGGAAGTGACCTATGGGAGCTTCGTATATATCTCCAGACAAGGTCATGAAAGTAGTGGTAGGTCATTTTAGTGGATTTTGTGGTTAGCTATGGGTGGTTTTCTGGTCTAGCCCAGAAAATATTGGATTGATTAGCTTCTATGTTTAATACGGAAAACTGTGCTATAATATCTGGCGGGAGTGGTGAAGATCTAAACACCAGCGTTCGCAAGACCGGTGTCAATACTTGACTGATTTGTAGGCCCGTTGGGTTGTGGGACTTGGGGATCACAACCATGAGTGCGTGGTTGTTGTGGACCTGTTATGGTCATGTGAAGAATCAATCCCTTCTTCTGACTATCCAGTAATCGTATATGCCTTTTTAGCTTCTACGTTTAGAACTAGAAGTTGTATGATTTTCTCGGAGTACCTAACAGGTGTTCTGGCAACTTGGATACGTAAGCTAGTGTCTATATCAATGAGGAGGTCTCTGTGTTAGGCTGTGGAACCAAAGGATCACAACCAAATGTTTTTTCTCGTTTGAACCCTTGCACGGTCATTTAGGTGTTTTATCAAGGCAATCTATAATTTGGATGGTTTGACCAGAATGTGTAAGCTTTGTCGTCTTCGATATTTAATCCTCTTAGTTGCTCACTAATTGCTTGTAAGTTTGTTGTGGCTCGAAAGACCTGTATCCTAAGGTCCTGATCTATATCAGCTAAAGTCATGGGTAGATTTGGTTGAGGTACTATGGGTTCAAATATATACTCTCTAGGCTCTCTAGGTCCTGTGATTGTCATACAAAGATGATTCAACCTCTAACTAACATTAAATAAACTGATTACAAAAGAGGTATTTACACTATGCAAGCATCCTGCTATTTTTGTATTTTTCAATGACGTATTTTAATGAAATTGAAGAGCAACTACTCTAGTATATTTATAAAATGGACAACTAATCTAGAAACAAAATGAAAACAAACAAAGTAGCCTGGTATGGCTATTTTCTGTGTAATTGTGATTTTATACTAAATATCTAAGCAACTAAACATATTAATTTGAAAGGCTCTCGATCCTACCTCAGAAGTGAGGAATGAATCACAGTTTCTCAGAAACTATCAATCCCCATAACTTCCCTGGTGATATCGAGAGTGAACTTTTAACTGAAATGAAATAATTCACTACTCTATTTGATATGTTGTAACTAGAACTTTGATAGCTCAAACCTGGCATTTACAGAAATAGTGGTAAATCCAGTTGTGTGTGATTTCATCCCCTCAGTGTGATCTCCTCATTCCTTCGTGTCCTCGTGAATCCAGAAAGTGTGTATATGATAGTATCAATAGAAGATAGCAATTGAACAATGGCAGCTTTGGATATAGACCGAATATAATGCGAGTAGGAGAGGGATAGCGCAAGTGAACAGAGCTTGACTATGTAATTCCTAGTGGGATTTATTGTGGGAATACAACACAAGTGTACCGAGAGTTTCAGAAATTATCCTTGTGACAAAACAAAACCTGTAACTTTAATGGATTCTAGTCTAGAAATGAAGCTATTCTATGTTTTAAACTGACTGTATGTAGTAGCAATGAAACAAGACTTGAAACAAGAAGATGATATGACCTCAAAATGCCAACAATGGAAGCAAAACCTGAAACTAACAAAATTCTAAGAAAGGAATTGAAAAAAACTGAACAAGAGAATTGAGAGGATGAGGGGCCATTTGTTTGAAAACAAACCAACTATTTATAGAATTCCCATTCACCAAAGGGTAACTTGGAATGGAACTCTTTTACCATTAAACAATGGAGAAACACTATTACAGGGAACCAAAAACATAAATACAAGCTAAGGTGGTTGAGAAAAGATGGTAAATGTTGAAAATTCATGCAAGTCGCGATCAAAGGAACGTGCTAGAAAATGTGTGAAGGACTGAGCGGGGCGGTGGCGGTTACTGAGGACCCGCCGCCTGGCGGTGGCGATCATGAGGACCGCCGCCACTGGCAGGGTGGCGGTTTCATTACTGAAGGTCAAAAAGCCAAAAAAGGGGGAAAGGGATAAAACAAAGCACAAGGAACTTGGATAAAGCATTTGGGATGCTAACATATACTTCGTGAGCTTCTCTGGATCCCGAACACCTTGCGAGGTGACCTGTATCATCATTGGGGCATGTGTAACATCGTTCGTGGTGCAGTACCCTATAATTTTGGGTACGTACATATTGCCCCCTCGAGAGAAGCATTTTAGCCATGAAGAGGCGTAAAACGGTGGGTCCGAGTATGGTGGTCCCAAAATGGGAAGCTAGAAATTATACTGACACGCCGTGTGTTGAAATGATGCCATCCAAATTCCGCTACCTATAAAATGAAAAGAGGACTCAAGTGCTAGATAGATAAAATAAGTCGAGAAAATAAATACTAAATTAATATGAAATGAGGACTTACCATTTGCATGGGGATAAGAACTTACCTCCGTCGGTGCTCCAAACCTATGAAAGGGGCATTCAAAATTCAAAAATGAGTATATAAACATATATATATATATATGGGCTCATTTTCCTATGGGCTCATTTTCCTATTCATTTGCGCGTGTTGATTTGATAGTTTTTGAGCTCTGGGACCCACGGTGATGGTTTTCGATGAGAGTATAGTCAAAATGTTCGTGGTGAGATAGCGATCATGCCTCGAGAGCGGAATGTCGACCCACGAGATCTCAGGTTAGTTCTTCTCGATTTACCGTTTTTGCACCCAAAATGTTAAAATGTCGAAATCTTTGTCTTGGGGGGTCATTTTTAGAAATGTTAGTGTTAATAGGGTCACTTAGGGGGTGCCTAATGGGTAGGCTTTTGTTTTAGTTAAAATGGTCAATTTTTGTTTTTGAGCATTTTTAGGGCACATGACCCGTTTGAACTCGCGGGACAAGACCGCCGCCCTGAGCAGGGTGGCGGTTATGGGACCGCCGCCTTAGAAGGTGGTGGTTATGGAACCACCCCCTGCTACAGGGTGGCGGTCCATTACAGAGTGTCAAAACAACACTTTACTTAACTTGTTTTTGCATTTTTAGCATTCTTGCATGTTCTTAATAGTTTTTCCAATGCAATTTTGGTACTAACTTACTCCTTTTTGTGTGTTTTTGGGTGTATGCAGAAGGAGAAGGAGTACATTAGATGGAGCCGGGAGAGGGAGTGTGATTGGCTCTCGGCAGTGTTGGAGGCACTCTCCAGGCAGAGCGGGATACTCTCTAGAGGGCTGGTATATGGAGGATTGCACAGGTTCCTCATGTTGCACCTGCCAGTCACATATTGTGTGACTTGTTCTCTTATTGGGATGTGGATCGGAACACCTTCTGATTTCCAGGAGTTAGGGGTGAGTGGTCATCACCCTGGAGGATGTTTACCATATATTGGGGGTTCGATCCTTGGGTGGTGGTTGTCTCTTAAGACAGCATATATCTAGATCATAGGTGGTTCAGTGGGCCACCTACATGGGAGATGTGGTTGTATCGATGGGGTCGAAGAAGGGCGTGAGGATCCGCTCTATTATTGAGTCAGACATTCCCTTGCTCCATAAGGCCATTATGGGCATCCTTGCATCCAGACTGATTGGGGACAAGGGAGGGGACACCCTCTTATATTGTTGGGCTCTATTATTGCACAGATTGAGGGCCATGGATGTGTCTATGCTTGGGGAGAAGATATCCTCGGGACTACCTACCATGACTTATATAGGGTAGTCCATTTATAGGGGCAATCACTGAGCCACCCGACTCTTGTCATGAGTTGGGTGTATGAGCACATTATCCCATATGGGAGAGGTGTAGAGGTGGAGGATCTCGGGGCCATCAGGGTAGCGAGGTGGATGGGGATGACAGTTCTTAGAGCACCCCACCAGCCAGTGGCTTCCCGACTACTGCAGACATGGAGGCCACTCCTTATCAGGCCATGGTAGGGGTATGGGGAGAGGAGACCATTACTTTGATTACTGTCCAGACCACCAGCCAGTTGATAGACAGGGTGGGGAAGTTGGAGATACACCCCTTTGATAGAGTTCCACAGTAGTTTGGCCTCCCCTATAGTGGCATGCTTCCTCCGGTGGTGCCAGTGTATAGATCTATCCACGAGGCTCGGGGAGGTCCTAGAGGCCGGGGGTGGACCATTGTTATGCCTGGTACTCCTATTACGGCTAGGAGGGTGGTACGTGCATGAGGGAGAGCTGGTGCTCCTCAGGCACCCTTACTTTGGATTGCCACCGGTCCCGCTCATAGTAGTGATGAGCCCATGATGTGGACTCGAGTCTGAGGAGTTCACTAGGGAGAGACCGAGGAGGAGACAGAGGACATGGAGATTAGTGAGATGGGTGGTGGGGGATGATAGTGATCTGAGTGGCATGATACCCAGGAGATCCTACAGGCCGAGAGGGTGGAGCGGAGTGCAGAGAGGGTGACTCTGGTTTTCAGAGGAGTTACTCTCTCGGGACTTAGGTGGAGATGGTGAGTTTGTTGTAGGCCGTCACATTGCCCCCAGATGTGGGAGAGGGGCACCAGTTCGGTGGCGGCATCGGTGGTGCAGGTGTGGATCCTAGAGATCCTTCTTGGAGGCCTGGTGATCCTAGTGAGTTGTCACTCTTCTCCTGACATTTGTTTTAGTTAGACTTGTCTTAGTTTGTTATTTCTTTTTTTTTGCTTACTCTTGATTTTATCGTTGATTATTTTCTAACTTGTTTTCTCCTTTGTTTTGCAGTAATTGCTTTGATGAGTGGCGAGACTTGATTCAGAGTGTGTACGATACCCTACTTCTCCCCTCGGAGAAGACTCGTGTTGAGCTTTTTGTGGATGTGGGGAGCCCCTCGGTGGTGGTAGGCACACCGATGTTTTTGCCTCTATCTGGTATGTGGTGAAGATTATGACTTCTCTCCACATGGAGGTGGCTGGATATAGGACAGCCGAGCACTGATGAGGAGGAGCCATTCTCGTAGTGAGATGGTAGCTACAGGTGTGACCGTGAGCCCTCAGTGCATTCGGAGCGCCGGCGGAGCCGGAGTCCTAGGCGTGGCCGCGCACCCTCTGAGGGATCCCATAGGGATTGAGAGACTATTTTTGTAGTATTTTTCAGATGTTTATATGAGTGTTTTTGTACTTTCGGGCTCATTGAGCGTTTTTGACCATGCCTAGTGCATGATGGCATTGTATATGAAACTTGATTTGTATATATATATATATATATATATATATATATATATCTTTGGATCTAGACTCTTGGCATCTTGAATTTTGTGACTCATTTCTATATGTGTATTTAGATGTTTTAGAATATTTTTTCATGTTTTCAGAATGTATGCAATGGATAACAAATGATAGTAGATAGAATATTTTACTCTGTATGTTTTTGTAGTGCTGATATGAGATGATACTAACATATGGTAGTATTGAACTTTTGAACTCTTTGGGAAATGTTTGTAATTTCTTCTTATGTTGGAAAAACGTGATGAATGTATAGTGATAAAGAGATGAACTTGCCCCAATCCCAAATCCACGCAACTAGTAAGATGCGAGGGCTCAACACCAAGAGTTAGGAAGGGCACAAGTTGTATGAGTTTGATTGAATGGAATGATGAGAGACAGACAAACTAGTAACAAGAACCAAATTTGGACCTACACACCCACCCTACCCAGAACTACTACCAAGCTTAGAAGGCCACTTACTTTTCCAGTTTATCTAGACTTAGATTCATAAATGGCAACTGGTTGACAAAATCTGGTTTTGAGGATTTGATCTCTTTGGAATTTGGATATTTGGATATTTTGCTTTCTCTTAATAGAATTTGATTTGTGTTTTTAGCATACCAAGATTTGTTAGTTTGTGTGATTGGACCCCCACACCCTGCCTCACGCCACTAGTAAGAAGCATGGGTTTGTCACCAAAGGCAAGATATAGGTGAGTAAGGGCACTTCTTTCCTTTCCCAACCTCACATCACAGTAAGAGATGTGGGCTTATCACCGAAGGTTGATGGGGAAAAGAAGTGTGTAAAATAAAATATTTTGTTTGCTTGGTGCTTTTGATTTCATTTGATTTTGACATTTCTGATCTATGACTTTGGGATATCCTTTCATTCCAAGAGATTTAAGAGGGATAGATGTGACACCAAGAAGCTTCCAGAATAGACCGTAGGCAAGGACAACTTCACCTAGTAGAAAGAAAGAGCAAAGCCAAGTATGTAGGTCTTGGTATGGTTTCCATCAATGTTTGTCTGTCGAAATTGATGAGAAGATTTGAAAATAGTTGATGATGTTTGGAGAGATGTGATATGAATGCTTTTGCCAATATTTCAGAATTTGTAACAGATTTGTTTTAAGAGTAAGCTCCTGGACTACCATTTTTATGAAATGGACAGAATGAAGCAGCTAAGAGACTAATGCAATGTAAGTAGCTATAATGTACTAGTAATGACTTTGGTGTTTTATGCGTAAAACCACTTAAGATGCAAGGAATTGATAGTTTCACCAAATTCCTCACCTTCTAGTGTGCACAAGAGATACGCACCATTTCCGTAGTCCTTCATGACTCGGTATGGGCCCAACCATTTGGGCGGAACTTCCTTCCTTTGCCGGTTTTCTTATCGATCGGTTATCTAGTCTTAGAACTAAATCTCCTTCATATATTTCTCGCTCATAGACCTTTTTTTTTGTTATACTGTTGGCACATCGGTCAGCATAGGCTCTATGCCATTGTTTGGCATTTAACCTGGCCTCGTCAAGGCTTTCTAGTTGAGAGAGGCATGCCTCCCTATAAGCTTCTTCATCCAGAATCCCTTGTAATGAGATACGGAGACTAGGTATTTCAACCTCAAGTGGGAGAACTACTTCTACCCCGAATACCAGTGAGAAAGGAGTTGCTCTGTTGGTGTTCTTATTGAGGTTGATGGGCCCACAAGGCCGGATATAGTTTTAAATGCCAATCTCACTTGTTCTCCTTGACTATTTTGAGGAGAATAGCTTTTAACATTTTGTTTGTCGCTTGGCTGCCCATTGGCTTGAGGGTAGTAAAGAGAGGCCGTGTGATGGTTTATCTTGAACTTGCTACATAACTCATGGACTCGTCATTTTAAAGGACGTGCCATTATCTGAGATAATGACTTGTGGGACACCATACCTGTAGATAATTTGGTTCAAAATGAATTTGGCAATCACCAGAACCTAGTACGGTGGTGAGAGGCATGGCCTCCACCCATTTGGTAAAATATTTTGTGGCTGTGATTATAAAATTATGGCCATCGGTTGATGAGGGAGAGAACTTCCCTATCAAGTCTAGACCCCACGTGGAGAAGGGCCACGAGTCACTATTGGTTGTAGGGATTGTGCTGGCATGTGAATCTCGTGAGAGAATTCTTGGCATTTGTGGCACTTACGTACAAATTCCACTACATCATGCTGAGAGTGGGCCAAAAATAGCCCATCGATGTATTTTGTGAGTGGTGGTGTGACCACCGAAGTGGCCCCCACATATCCCACTGTGGGATTCATGAAGAATCCTCTTGGATTCTTCTATGTGATGCATCTTAGAAGCATGTCGTCGAAGGCTCTACGATAGAGTACTTGGTCTAAAACAACATATTTAGTGGTAATAATGCGTAACCACCTTCTTTGTTGTGACGTGGACCTTTGGGTATGTATGGTCCATGATAAAATTGATGATATCAGTATACCAGGGACATGTAGAAATGGGGGCTGGTTTTGACAAAGTATACACACTCATCGGGAAAGTCTAGATCTACCAGCTCGCCTCCATCTAGTGGATTGTCAGCTAACTAGTCTATAATGATTTGTCCTTTAACATGGATTTTTGGTTTACGAATGTTAACTCAAATTCTCCCATTAAGGTTATGAAATGGCCTGACCTTTTTAGATAAAGATCCTTGTGTGAGAAATGTTTGTAAATGGTCTATCTTTACAATGACCCTTGTTTCTGGTTTAACATGTAATGTCTCAAATGTTTTGTTGCAAAAATTATGGCAAGGCATTCTCTCTCTCTGCCTGTGTGTAACGTGTTTCATAATCGAGCAACATTCGGCTAATGAAATAGATCACGCGTTCTCGTTTGTCATCATCTTCTTGAGCCAGCATGCAGGCCAGCGAGACATGAGTGGCTCGTGAGTATAGGATCAAAGGCGGTCGCTTGGGAGGCATTAGCGTGGGTGGTGACAACAAGAAGCATTTAACTACTTGAAGGCCTTGTTGCATTCTTCAGTCCAATCGACGCTATAATCTTTCTTGAGTAGATTGTTGATTGGATGAATGGAAAAGCTTAAATCTAGGATGAACCTTTGGATTGCACGAGTTTCCCAAGAAATGACCTGATTCAGACTCATCTAATGGTGGGATCATTTTGAGAACAACCCGTATTTTGGCTGGATCAACATCAATCCCTCGTGAAGATATAATGTAGCCCAGAAGTTTACCTCCTGTCACACCAAACACACACTTTTCTGGATTTAATGTGACACCATACTCGATTAGTCGTGAGAGGATGATACGGAGCACTTCGGATGATCACAGCATTTCTTGGCTTTGGCCAACAAGTCATCCACATAGGATTCCACAATTTTATGGATAAGATCATGGAATATATAAGTCATTGCCCGTTGATACGTAGCGTCGGCATTCTTAAGACCAAATGGCATGACAAATGTAACAATAAGTTCCCCAAGGAGTTATGAATGTGGTTTTGGCTTGATCTTCTCGATATTTTAATCTGATTGTACCCTGAGAACCCATCCATGAGGGACAATAGTTCAAATCCAGTTGTTGCATCAATGATAACGTCAATGGATGGTAATGGGAAATCATCCTTGGGACAAGCTTTGTTAATATCCCGAAAATCTATGCAAATGCGTATTTTCCCATTCTTTTTAGGACGGGAACGATATTAGATACCCATTGTGAATAGTCAATGGGCTTGATGAATCCTACTTGGAGAAGTTTTACTACTTCCTCTTTTACCATGAGAGCCACTTTTGGCTTCATTGGTCTTGACTTCTATTTAATTGGCTTTGCATCTGGTTTAGTGACAAGATTATGTACCGTGACTTGTGGTGTAATGCCCGTCATTTCTTTATAGTTAAATGCAAAAGCCTTTTGATGTTCTTTAAGGATTTGGGTGTGTATTTCTATCTCCTCTGGAGTTAACGAGGATCCCAACTTCAAAATTCTTGGTTCCTCCTCCGTTCCAATGTTTATATCAATGGTTTCTTCTATCAAAAAGTTACCTTCTTCAAATTTAGGTGGGGTTGGAGGTAATTCCAAGCTTTCTCCATTTTCTATCTCGTAGATATCGAGATCTTTCTATGGAGGAGACTCTACCATGGGATTTCCAAAGTAGGAAGAGGAATGAGGTATTAGGGAAAGATCAACTATACGGTGAGCAAGGTGTAGCTCCGCATAGGTGTTTAGATATTCGAGAGTGACTTTATCATCGTCAAAGTGACCTATGATAGAAAAATCATCCTCAAGCTTCTCCATGAGCTAGGAGTGAGTTTGTTGGTATTTTACGCACTAATGGTTTGGTACAAAGTGATACCGTGAAATTTGTGTCCTCAACTCATTGTTTGGGGTGAAATGGGAAGTTGAGGTTGCTATTGAGTCTGCGAGAAGGTTCTGCTCTCGTGGGATTGCTTCAATTGATATGAAGTTGAATCCCTTGCTTAGATCTAACATGTTATTTTGTATAGTTGTAAATGTTCAGCCCTAGTTTCATATACCTCAGAGACTTGGTTTGTGACTAGTTGTGAGTCTCCTAGCACTCTAATGTTATTGACACCCATTCTTTTAGCTAGGATGAGGCCAAGGAGGAGAGCTTCGTACTCAGCTCCATTGTTTGTACATTCAAAGTTTAATTTAAAGGTGAAAGGTAGGATCTTTCCCTCAGGTGAAGTAAAGATCACCCCTTGACTCAAAGTGACATCTAGCTCCATCAAAGTGGAGAGAGTCAATATTTGTTTGGAAAAATGGACGTTGGGATATTTGTCGTATCTATTTCTTTTGCTTCGGTTACTCTACCATAAAAACTTCATCTGATGGAAGAGAAGTGATTCCCAGGGTGTGTCCTATACCCATGGAATCAAATGGTAGGAGAATAGGTAAGTCTTTCTCCAAGCAACTCAACAATTTTTGTGGTAGTCCCTAGTGATACTGCTTTTATAGCATTGGTCTCATTTTTGAGTACTGGAACGTCCTCAGTTGGATTTGTAATTTCCAACTCAGTGGTGGGTATCAACTTTTCTTTTGGTTGTGAATTAGTTGGTTTGACAAGCTGATTTGTTGGGAGTTCAAACTCGGAGTGAACACCTGGTCTTTTCTTCAAATCAGCTAGGTGTATATCGAAGGGTTTTGGGTCACCTTGTGCCATGAATATTTTCCCTAAGTGTAGAAATCTTATTTCTTGGAATAATGTGGAAGGGATTGCCTTCATGCGGTGTATCCATGGCCGACCAAGGATCATATTATAATTGGTTTCCGATCTATAATATAAAACTTCGGTGAGGACCGTCTTGGGTCCTAAAGTGACTGGTAAAACTATGGTTCCAATTGAAGTGGCTTTGAGGCTATCATAACCTCTTAGCGTATTTCACGTCGTGGAACAGTTTGTCTCTCCATATCCTAGCTTTTGAAGGAAAGCGAAGGGGACTATGTTGATTGCTGCCCCATCATCGACCATTGCACGTTTAACATAATTATTGTAGACCCAAACTTGTAAATGTAAAGTTGGGTCACCTCTTCGTGTAATTTCAGCGTCTGTTGGCATTTTCTTATATCGAATATAAATTCAGTATCCCTATCTGGCTGCCCCGGAGGATAAATGTCAAAATCCACATGGTTTACTTGCGTTTTCTAGAGGAGGAGTGATGTTGATTAAATGGCCAAGGCCTAATGCTTCTAAGAGGGCAGCCCTATGGGTGGGAGAGTTTTTAACAAATCCAAGAAGGAGATGTGTGAGAAGGTTTTAGTTAAATCATTAATTAGATCATAGGCACCTATAGGTTTTAGCAATGTTTGTTTAGTGTTGTCTAGCTCTAATGAATAACTTGGAGTTGGTTGAGAAGAATAATCTGTGTTCTTGTTATGGTTTCTATGGGTAGCTCGGCGTCTAACTCCACTAAACCAACTATCTTAGTTTGAGGTCGAGTTCCTAATTGGGGTGCGACTGGTGGATTTAATGAAGTTGAAGCTTCATGATCATTGTTTCCTGTCATGACACCCTTATTTGTTCCATTAGGATCTAACCTGTTGTTGTTAGAATGGTTTGGGAGTGGGTCATTGAAGATCTTGAGGGATGCATTTTGAGGGGAAACTGCCCCTGCATAAGTGTTTGGCGTGGGTACTACAGAATTTGCTAAAAACATATCTATAAAGAGTTGTTTTTGATCTTCGGAAAATCGTTGCATGAATTTATTATATTCACGACAAGTCCTAGTATCGTGGCCTTGAATCTTGTGGAAGCCACAATATAGATTGGGATTGTAATTTTGAGGTTGTTGATTTAAAACCTGTTGTGGCCCGAAATTTTGATAAGGTTGTTGGTTTTAGAGTTAAAATTTTGAGGTTGTTGCCTTTGGTTTTGACTCTGATATCGGTTGGGTTTTGATTTGGACTTTGTGTCTGGACTTGTCGTTGTTGTTGTTGTTTGGTGGTGGATGATTAAAATCCACCGCGTTGATTGTTGGGGTAAAATTATTATTTCACTGATTATTAACAGGTGGTGAAATGTTTACAACATTTTCCCTTTTAGCTTGGTCAGTTACTCCATCTGTTGTAACCCCATGGTTCTTGTTAAGGATCTTAGGTCCTTGATTAGTGTTCCCAGCATTAGGATAGGCCGCGGTGTTTTGATTGGGAGTGGTTAATTTCCCATTTGTCCCATATGTTTATGACCACTATCAATCGCTTGCTTGGTCGATTCGGAGAGCACTTTCGAGTACTTCATCGTAAGTTCTTAGTGGGAACTTCTGGACTTCTTCCTTTATCTCTCTATTGAGTGAATTAAGGAATAAATCACATAG
This sequence comes from Taxus wallichiana var. yunnanensis, assembly GCA_018340775.1. Lineage (NCBI taxonomy): Eukaryota > Viridiplantae > Streptophyta > Pinopsida > Cupressales > Taxaceae > Taxus > Taxus wallichiana. The sequence continues at coordinate 614,271,052 of CM031240.1, forward strand.
TTCCATTTGATCCATATTTGGAGCACTCGTTGATGAGTAGAGAACCGTATGCCATCTTTGGATAAAATGAGTGGTGGATTCATTATGTTCTTGTTTGATATGTAAGAACTCCCTGATTCCCATTCTTAACAATTTGTTCATGTCGAAAGCTTTGATGAATTCTAACACGAGTTGTTTAAATGAGTGTATCGAAGCTTTAGGTATTCTGTAATACCAATCAAGGGCAATACCTTCTAAGGTCTTAGGGAATATTTTAGTAACAACCCCATCCCAAGGGAGTAACTCCCGTATGGCTGTGGCATAGGCCTTAATGTGTGCGTTTGGGTCCCCTTCCCCTTTGTATTTGGGAAAATCGGGAAGAGGTCTTGGAAGCATAATGCTTCGTATGGTGAAGTCTAGGGGTTCTTTTAAATATTCTGAATAAGTCCCTATTGCGTAGGCCTCGACCATTGATGGGGCTTCTTTGAGGGGTTGAGGTGGAATGGGTTGTTGATATGGCATAGCATATGCATTTGTAGGGACATAAGGGAATCCTGTGGTTGAACGAACATCCGGGAGAAGAGAACATGTCTCCTTGTGGTGATTTTGAATAAATGTTTAAATAAGGAGGAGCATTGTTCTGGTATAGGTTGTTTGGTGCCAAGCCGGGAGGTGTCATGTTTTCAACTGGAGTGGCGTTTGAAAATGTTGTCCTAGTTGGCGTTTGTTGTGGATAATTATAAGGATTTTGAGGAGGCATGCCTAACGTGCCTATTCCTGTAAGGAGGTCAACTTGACTAGGGTGATATAGAGGGTTGGGGATTCCGCTTGCCCAAAATATGAATTTTGGTTTGCTTGAGCAAGTTCTAGCCCTCTAACCTTCTCAGCTAAGGCTGAAATGACCTCCATCGGTGAAGACGTAGTGCTTTTCCTTAAGGGTGTTTGTTGTATGGCTTGAGGTTGTAAGGGGGTATGATACCCTGCTATGAATTGGTCGTTACCCTACCAAGCTTCACCGAGTGTATTTCCCATAGGTGGAGTTATGGGGGTGTTCTCCTGGAATAGGGTATCAGACTATATTTGTAAACTTCCTAAAGGTGGATACATATTTTGGAAGCGTTGTTCACTTTTAGCGAAGCGTGCTAAGTACTCCTCATCCAAAAAGGGGAGTGGGTCTGATTGTCTACTGATCTATGGTCTGAACAAGACCCGAGGAGATGAAGTGGATTCTCAGTAAACGTCATATTGTTAGAGCCTGATGGCTCTGGTTGTTGTGTTTGTGTAAACTGATCAAACTCCTCAATTGGAACGAAGAACTAGAACTAGTTTTTGTGAGGGGAGTTTGAGATGACAAGTAATTACTTGAATAGTTATCAGCCCATGCAGAAAGTGAGGGTGATGGTTGTCTATTTGTTTGACTATAGTTTACTTCGAGACCTGAGAGAGGTCTGCCATATGCATCATATCCCGACATATTGGGGGTATATGAATACCCGCAGAATAATGGGAAAGAGTGAAGGTGGATGGAAGAAATGAAAATAGAAAGAGGAATATTAGTTTGTTTCACGTCGGGTTCACCAATTTTGTATGATGGAAAAGTGACAAGTGAGCATGGGAATCTACAAGTACCCTTTCCTCGTACCCGACTTCCCGAGGTCGTGTCGAGACAGCCGGTGAATGTTGAATGTGAATGGATATGTATAAGCTAATCGGGTAATCTTAAATCCTCAACATGTAATAATGGAATCTGTGAATCTAAGGTGAAGAAGGCCCTCCTAACCTGGATTGGTGTAATGGCTCGTTTGGATATAATGGCTGCTTGGAGGCTCCAATCGATGTCGAGCTCTGCCGAGATCCTATTTCTTGGTTGTTGGATACGTGGGAAGTGACCTGTGGGAGCTTTGTATATATCTCCAGACAAGGTCATGAAAGTAGTGGTAGGTCATTTTAGTGGATTTTGTGGTTAGCTATGGGTGGTTTTTTGGTCTAGCCTAGAAAATATTGGATTGATTAGCTTCTATGTTTAATATGAAAATTGTGCTATAATATCTGGCGGGAGTGGTGAAGATCTAAACACCAGCGTTCGCAAGCCGGTGTCAATACTTGACTAATTTGTAGGCCCGTTGGGTTGTGGGACTTGGGGATCACAACCGTGAGTACATGGTTGTTGAGGACCTGTTATGGTCATGTGAAGAATCAATCCCTTCTTCCGACTATCTAGTAATCGTATGCCTTTTCAGCTTCTACGTTTAGAACTAGAAGTTGTATGATTTTCTCGGAGTACCTAACAGGTGTTCTGGAAACTTGGATACGTAAGCTAGTGTCTATATCAACGAGGAGGTCTCCTGCGTTAGGCTACGGAACCAAAGGATCGCAACCAAATGTTTGTTCTCATTTGAACCCTTGCACGGTCATTCAGGTGTTTTATCAAGGCAATCTATAATTTGGATGGTTTGACCAGAATGTGTAAGCTTTGTCGTCTTGATATTCAATCCTCTTAGTTGCTCACTAATTGCTTGTAAGTTTGTTGTGGCTCGAAAGACCTGTATCCTAAGGTCCTGATCTATATCAGCTAAAGTCATGGGTAAATTTGGTTGAGGTACTATAGGTTCAAATATATATTCTCTAGGCTCTCTAGGTCTGTGATTGTCATACAAAGATGATTCAACCTCTAACTAACATTAAATAAACTGATTACAAAAGAGGTATTTACACTATGCAAGCATCCTGCTATTTTTGTATTTTTCAATGACGTATTTCAATGAAATTGAAAGAGCAACTACTCTAGTATATCTATAAAATGGACAACTAATCTAAAACAAAATGAAAACAAACAAAGTAGCCTGGTATGGCTATTTGCCTGTGCAATTGTGATATTATACTAAATATCTAAGCAACTAAACATATTAATTTGAAAGGCTCTCGATCCTACCTCAGAAGTGAGGAATGAATCATAGTTTCTCAGAAACTATCAATCCCCATAACTTCCCTGGTGATATCGAGAGTGAACTTTTAACTGAAATGAAATAATTCACTACTCTATTTGATATGTTGTAACTAGAACTTTGATAGCTCAAACCTGGCATTTACAGAATAGTGGTAAATCTAGTTGTGTGTGATTTCATCCCCTCAGTGTGATCTCCTCATTCCTTCGTGTCCTCGTGAATCCAAAAAGTGTGTATATGATAGTATCAATAGAAGATAGCAATCGAACAATGGCAGCTTTGGATATAGACCGAATATAATGTGAGTAGGAGAGGGATAGTGCAAGTGAACAGAGCTTGACTATGTAATTCCTAGTGGGATTTATTGTGGGAATACAACACAAGTGTACTGAGAGTTTCAGAAATTATCCTTGTGACAAAACAAAACCTACAACTTTAATGGATTCTAGTCTAGAAATGAAGCTATTCTATGTTTTAAACCGATTGTATGCAGTAGCAATGAAACAAGACTTGAAACAAGAAGATGATATGACCTCAAAATGCCAACAATGGAAGCAAAACCTGAAACTAACAAAATTCTAAGCAAGGAATTGAAAAAAACTGAACAAGAGAATTGAGAGGATGAGGGGCCATTTGTTTGAAAACAAACCAGCTATTTATAGAATTCCCATTCACCAAAGGGTAACTTGGAATGGAACTCTTTTACCATTAAACAATGGAGAAACACTATTATAGGGAACCAAAAACATAAATACAAGCTAAGGCGGTTGAGAAAAGCTAGTAAATGTTGAAAATTTACATGCAAAGTCGCGATCAAAGGAACGTCTTTGGAAAACACGTGAAGGAATGCTACCTTGAGCGGGGTGGTGGTTATAGGACCGCCACCCTGGCAGGGCGGCGATCACGAGACCGCCACCCTGGCAGGGTGGTGGTTTCATTATTGAAGGTCAAAAAGCCAAAAAAAGGGGCGAGGATAAAACAAAGCACAAGGAACTTGGATAAAGCATGATTTTTGTTTATAACAGATTGCTCAAGAATCGACGACCACGGTTACCGCCAACGCGTCGGTTGCCACTTAACCGATGCCGGTCATTGTAATTTCCAGCAACCTTACTCTTCCAGCTCCCACTTGAGATTAAATCTCTTCCTGTGATCTTCTCATCAGGAAAAACAAACGCTACTCGATACTCAATTTGTTGGGATAATACGAGATAGTGGAATAGTGCTATGCTTTAATAACAAACCAAATCATGCACACAGGATCCAAACAATTCCCCAAAAAAATTGCAGTAGTGGAAGTATAAACTAGAATAATCCAAATCACACAAAAGTAGACACATAACAAGCATGTACCGTGGTTCACCCAATGTGGGCTACGTCCACCTAAAATAGAGATCTCATATATATATATAATATAACAAGAGATTACAAACCAAATCATTTGCATAAGAGTACATGTATCTCTACAAGAGTATCTCCTCTTCCCAGATCCCCACCCGGATCTGCCTGAGTACACTAAATCGTGCCTCCATACCACCACTTGTGTCTCCTCCAGATCTCTAACCAGATCTACCTGAGTACACTACAATCGTGCCTCTCAAACATAACCAGATCTCACATACCCGAAGCTACCCTGCATCTGCCACTATGCATTCAAGCTCTCATTGTATTGTGAATCTGTAAATGAGACCTCTATAATATATAGATCTACATGGATCAATAATACAAGATCTCATGGATCTACAATGCAAGATGAGATCTGCATAGATCTATAATACAATATCTCACCAACATGTGGATCTACAAGAAGAAACCCTATATGCTTTACATACTATGCAAGCCATTACATGAGACTAAAAATACAAAGGAAATACAGTAGAAGATGTTACCCTCTTCTCACCATTCGAGATGTACTGTTATTTCCTTTTTCCATCTCCTATCTATGGAGAATATGTCTTCATGTAACCTGTTCTTTATTTTTCTTCTTCTTCATCTTCATCCTCTCGATCTCGAGAGAATCAAGGATCTAATCTGATCCTTCTCATTATTCCACCTAAGCCCTAACTTTCACACATATATAAATATATAAACTTAGGGCACCTTAGCTATGCAATTACATCCAATAGATTTGCTTTAAAACAAAATCTATATTTAAAGCTGTGACATAAAATAAAACAAAGACACACACAAGTAACCAGCGCCGATTAGACCTAGCTATATTTGGTTCCCCTTTGCTCGACCGAAGTCGGGCCTATCTAACCGATGACGGTTCTAGGTGACCGTGTTGGTTCCCCCTTGACCGATGACAGTCACTGTATTTCCAGTCACTTTCCATTACATGCTAATTGTGAAGCAATCTAGCTCCACAACCTAATAGAAGTGAGAATAGACTATCGAGGAAGAGAAGTCCTTAGAGGGTAACCCAAAGCTAGAACATCCTGGATGAGAGGGAGGGAAGAGAGGAAAAGACTTGAGACTTGAGGAAAAGAGCTGAAAATGGGGAAGAAGGAAGAGGAGGTGGAAGAGGTGACTGCAACACTTGAGTGGTGGATGGTGGGGAAATACTCAAATCGATGACCTCTTAGGAAGTGACGGAAGAAGAAGAACCGGACCCCCTCACACAATTGTGATCTTACGGGGCTTGGGAGTGGGCTTCTCTCCTTTTGTAATAGTGGGGTGGTCCACCACTGGTTGTACCTAAGGTGTGACAATATGGACCTATTTTGATGTTTTTGGTGTGATTCCCAATGAAATCAACCAATGATGGGTTTGATCAAGAATGTTGGTTACATGCTCCTTAGAATTGGTACATTCTTGAAATGACCAATTAATCCATGGCGATGGTTGATCTTTCACCTTCATCTCGTGTATAGATAGGGTCTAAAACCTCTCCATCATCACAAAGGTCCTTAGGTACGTCTACGATTCCGTACTTAGCTACCTCTTTTAGAGTCACTGTAATAGTCCCTTTCACGTACCACTACTTCATTCCTACAATTAATCCAAATATCTTCCAATTGTGATATGTGGACACCGGTTGAGTCGAGTGCAACCACGCCCCAATAATCAAAGCTAACTCATGAGTGGTAGGTTTTTATTGGAATTTTACTATGTTGGTGAAAGGTTATGTTCAAGGTTAAGCATATGTGTCACTATTCAAGGAGAGATTCAACATGCTTGACAAGTGCATTTAAAGAAACCACCTTAGAGATGAAAGGACTTACCAACAAGAATCATCTATATAGATAACAATAGCATGATCAACTCAACATAAGGCTTGAAGAAGTCATAGATTACGATTTATCAAGAGTATAGTAGGCAAGGAGGTCAAACATAGGACACTAGCCTAAAGTTGACACAACAAGTTTCTTAGTGCAACCTAATGGATTAAGTCCATCGGAATATTTTAAACTAGTTATTTTCTATGAGGGTAGAGTATACAAATTCCAAATAACAATTAAGGCTCTATCTAGAACATTATGCATGAAAGTTGTAAAGAAATTAACAATTACCAATGTATAATTTTCCAATGTTTCCACTCACATACAACCAAATTTCCACGTCTTTCAAGATTTAAGAGCAAGGAGAAACAATAGCTAACATAGTCCTAAAACAAGGCTACTTAATCATACATTTCACGCATCCTTAAGTACATAATGTTTATAGATTTTCAGCCTTTCTTTCATGGAAACAAGATACAATTTATGAGTGTAAGTGCAATCATAGATTCTTCATAGGTTTCGATTAATCACAAGCTTTGTCAAGGCATCATGCGACCTCTGATAGCATGGGTCAACATAAACGTTGACATGGACCTCTTTTACCAAGAAAGCAATTGGGGAGAAGGAGAGAGGGAGAGCGGGAGAGAGAGAGAGAGAGAGAGAGAGAGAGAGAGAGTAGCATTTCTTGTTAATGTTTCGTAATCATTCAACTACTTGAGGTTTAGAAAGAGAGCAATGTTTCTTCATACAGGTTTCAAACTCATTTAATGTTTGACGTTTAGAGAGAAATAAAGAGAATTATATATGATTTACATAGATGCTTAAACATTTAACTACATAAGATACAAGAGTGAGAGTAAGAGAGATTATTGTTTCTTTAACACAAGCACTTTGGGGTTTACTTAGTAAAAGTATGGTATAGCACGTTCGTTCGAAATGTATTAATTTTTACCTCGATTATTCAATTGATAATACCCCCTCCCGTTATATTATTAGAATGAAATACCCCTTATTTTTTCCATATACCTTATGTACCCATTTTTACATTACAATTTTATTTACCCCTTTTTATTTCTACCATAATATATAAAACAAAAAATATATCATGTTTCTCACTCAATTATTGTTTTCTTTATGCACATTTTCTCTCTGTAAAGAGTTTGAATTCATTCAATACCTATTACTAATCATCTTAGTGTCAAGTTTTAATCATTTATCAAAATTTCTTCAAATAATTAAGATGGTAAAATAATATCACTTGTGTTGAAAAGCATACTCAATCCTAGTTTTCTACCATCTTATTATTTCTTGGTTAAGAATCTCCTAATTGAGATTTCCTTATTCAAAAAGAGATTATAATTTAATTTTATGACCACACTCATTTTACAATTTTAAGGTATTTAGTTTTAAAAACTAGGGTTCACATGTTTTAGTTTTATATAAAAATTAACCCTACCTCTCCTCTAGCCCACCTCTCTACCCTACCCCCAATACCTAAGTCAAAATATTAATAAATTAAACTCTTTTCACCTCCTAATGTATACCAGTATATTGTCTTTATTTTTATCAATTTTAATTACCTCAATATGAATGCACGTGCTAGGATATTTCATAGATAGTGAACCCCGATGAACACAAGCATTATTTTCATTTCATAAGAGAGTTTTCTAGAGTAAAAAAACAACACCATATAGTTCCAAACCACGCCACAAGTGTGGTGCCATCATGTCCACCCAACAAGGTTCCTAAACAAGTTACTTATGTCACTAAACTAACATATAACAAGTAGTTGAGATCAATCCCATTACATCGTTCACCATACTGACCACAAAACTAACAAAACATAATTGGGCTCGAGGGTTTTGTAATGTGATCTCAACCTCGTAAATGTACCAAGGACGACCCCCACTATCATATTGATATTTCCCAATAAAAATGGAGTCGAGTCATCGTAAACAAGTTTCAACCTAGGAAATTAATTTCCAAGTAAAATGCCTAGAAATGGTCATTGAAATAAATCACCGAGTAATCGAAACCAATTCCATCACTTCCTTTATATTATTACCTAGAGAATTTGTAAAAATGTCAACAACCAATTCATTTCCAAAGGTACACTTGTTTTAGCCCTATCATTCTAGAAAGCACTTATGAAGTTTATTGAGCGGTGTTTGTTGAAATTGATTACAAATTGGGTTTAAAAATGGCCCACAAAAAGATCAAATACTTGGATAACATTTATCTATCAATTTAAAGGTAAGAAGATGGCACTCAAGTTGTCACGCCATGAAGAAACGTCCATGGCTAATTATTTTACATTGATTCAAAAGGGTACTTTTGTATCATCGATTACAAAATGTAGTAGAAAACATGCCGGGTAAAATATGTTCATGAAATAAAATTCATCTAGCCATTTGAGTGCATATTTAATGCTTTGGAGTGAAGACGGTTGAGTCATTAAGAAGCATAAAATCAAACCTTGAGTATTTGTGGCACACCCATTCCAAACGGATTTTGCATGGTTCAACGGAGTTGATTGAGTGCGGCAAAAAGACATTAAGGCATTTGATCCAAGCTCCTCTTTTACACATATCCAATGAACTTCACATATTAAGGCATTTTTTCAAACAATTTATGTGCCTCCTTGTGTCTCGACTCTCTGATTACCTTCTTTGATCTCCTTACTACTTGAACCTCGCCCCACTTACACCAAGAAGACACATCCATGTACTAAATGTTTTATATGACACCAAGAAGACACATCCACATAGCCACCACTAATTTGATCAACTTGTAGATGGTAAAGTTTAGACTCTCCTCAAGATAGCCAACTTGCCAAGAATGTCAATAACACACACGAAATGCTCCTTTGTAGGCTTGAAGGAAAAGATTCATCCATGCCATTGAAGTATTTACAACCCTCATCCACTAAACTTGCATGGTTGTATGTTAGTTAAACAAAATGAATCTTACACGGCAAGGGTATGTTCCAAAAAGCTTCATTCATTCAAGAGTTTATGAACATCATTACAACAACCATTTGTTGCGTAACCAACAATAGTGGTATTTCAAGAGATCACATTTCTTTGGGTCATTTGTGAAAAGGCACAAATGCATGTTGTATGCTTGACACTTTGCATGCATGTTTGGTTGGCACTTATGCAACTACATCTAACAAGATAGTCTTCCATTATACTTTTGTGGAAATCCTTTCCTTGTTCTAACGTCACATTTCAAAGCACAAATCGAGAGAATTTGGCGAAGGTTATGGAATGTGGCTTTATAGTTACCGACATTTTTTTCATGCCTCTAAAACTTTTCAATGTTGTACATATTCAGCAATCAAGATTCCAATAGATTACATTTCTTCTAGCATTTCATAACACAAAAGGCGTGCCTTGTGTGTGCATCCACATTTGACATATATGTCCAATAGGGCATTCAAACTACAACACTAGACAAAAATCTCCTTTTCATTGTGGTCAAATGCATGTCCTTACCTCATTCAAAGCTTTCACCTTTGGCACAAGTAGAGAGAATGTTGGCAACATTTGTGAAGTTTGACATTACTGATTATCCATTGCATTTGTTGAAAGTTTCCAAGGTCATTTCAACGAGACCCATTTTATGACTCCAACAACCATCGTGTTCCAAGTAGCCACATTTCCTTGAGCAATTTTTTTTCCAATTGGTTTGCATGCCAAGGCACTAAGTTTCTTTCTCTCCTTATCTCGCTTCCTTCCCTATCATCTCCAACTCTTCCACGCTCTCGTACTCCCCAATTTCCTTTCCATTGAAATCCACAGTAACAGGATGAGCATATATCAAATATAATATGTGCAAGTTTATGAATGATCAAGGCATTGAATATGCTTATTTCCCCAAAACTCTCCACCCATGGCTTGTAATGTGGCACGAGAGGGGAATAAACTAGGCACAAACCAACCACTAGTGAAATGTCATCAATGTCACGCCTTCCACTTCCAAACTAAAATTCCATCTCAATCTCTCATCATTATGTACGAGAGGGTCAATTAAATGAGGAACTACTCATCCTTCTCACTACACAACTCCCCATGCGTTGTTACTTGTGCCAACTCTTCTTAATTCCACCTATTTGCTCTTTCACCAACTCGCTCCATCAATTGTTTTCTCTAAACTTTGATTCTCAAAGCATTATAAAGTTGGATGCCTTGCACCACTAAGACCCGTTTCCTCATGCAACATGTAAGGATCCTCATTGGATACTAATTTGCAAGGTATGGCCACCGTTCAAAGCACCACTCCAAAAAGGACACCCACCTTCATCAAGCATTCATCTTCACTCTTGCATATTACTTAAAAGTTAGATTTAACTTATTAAATTTTATTTAAGAATAATATATATATATATATATATATATATATATATATATATATATATATATATATATATATATATATATATATATATAATTCACATATGTTTGCAAATTAACTAACACCGAGATCAAACCCCACTCGAAGAATGGTGTGTCTATGCCACCAAACTTAACCCCAACTTTAGAGAACCCATGATGATTCATGCAATTTGTAAATGTCTTGCCAAGCACCTCAATTTGTTGTGGATTTACATCTACAAGTTAATTGACCCTAGATCTAAACACTTATTTCTTTTTTAATTTTCTATGTTTATTATTATTTATTTATTTATTTTTAATTTTTCTATGTTTATTATTATTTATTTTTATAGTTACTAGTACATGTATCTTGAATATCTCTAAAAGATACCAACAAACATATATCAAGGTTCTCATCCTTGATTTCTATTTAAAAATAAAAATCAGCTCTACACCCCACCGTATGGCCAAGCAAACATCACCCGAACAAGAATAGCTCATAACGACCCACTAGCAACACATGACAACCATGAGCAATACATAGTCATAATGACATCACAAGAGTGACAACAGGACAAAAAGATTTAAAAACAAATAACACAAACCAAGATGGACACTACAAAACAATATTATAAAAAATATCTAGTCTTTATCATGTGTTTATCAATTGCTACTATTTTATCTTTCTCTTTCCTTCTTTTCTATATATTCCATTAAAAAGAGGACAAAAGATGTGAGAAAGAAAAAGATTGTTATTTAATGAATGATACTTTAAAATGGATATGGTTAGAGAACTAGCAATTGCATGTGTACAATGCAATGTGAACGCCAAACAAGTATATGTTATTTGATTTAGAGGGATAATTATTACTTTTGTAATACATGTTGATAAGAGGTGTGATTGATTTTGTAAGTGTAGAAATATAGATGAACCACTTCATTTAAAGGTTCTATCTCTACATTTCAAACTTGTTACAAATTTGTACATATATATTTGCAAATTTTGTCATGAGTGGTAGCATTTTGCGGAGTAGTTTATTTGAACTAAACATGAATACATGAAAACTTCCGTACATGTGCAAATATCATATCATAAGTGATTTATTTGCACTAAACATGAATACATTTACTACTGTGTTGGATAGTTAATTATTTGTGTAGTTGATGTGGTTTGTCATTATTTGGGAGTAATCGTGTTAGTGTTGCACCAGTTGTTTGGTTAGTCTTTTGTTGAAAAAACATTTTTTGTACATTCGATAAGGGGTGGGATTGATTGTGGTAGTGTAGGAATATAGATGAAACATTACATTGATTTGTTCGTGTACATTTAAATTTGTTACAAATTCGTACATATACAATTGCAAATCTTACATCACGACATCTGAACTAAACATGTATACACGAAAACCTTTGTACATTTACAAATTTTATATCATGAATGGTAACCTTTTGTGGGCAATTTTATTTTCATTAAACATGAATACATTTGATACCCCTTGAATGGCACTGCCACTTTGGATACAAGAAGTGTTGAGTAAAGTAGTAGTGGAGGTGCTATCAAAGTAGAGGGTAGTATTTACGATGTGTTCAATAACTCATAACGACCCACTAGCAACACATGACAACCATGAGCAATACAAAGTCATAATGACATCATGAGGGTGACAAAGAACAAAAAGATTAAAAAAAAGTAACACAAACCAAGATGGGCACTACAAAAACAATATTATAAAAGATATCTAGTCTTTATCATGCGTTTATGATGCTACTATTTTATCTTTCTCTTTCCTTCTTTTCTATATATTCCATTAAAAAAGGGACAAAAGAGTTGAGAAAGAAAAATATTGTTATTTCATGAATGATATTTTAGAATGGATATCGTTAAAGAACTAAACGACATTGAATATAAAAAGAAAGGCAATGTAAAAACAATAGCAACTTCAGAGATCCAGAGCACATTCATGTTCAAAACCAAGCATAAATGTATATTTTACTAGGTACATACCAACTTGGTATTAAAACGATAAAGTCGTTATAATTTCAAGCGTTGAAATCCATGAGTTGTAGCTCAAGTGGTAAGGCGAGTTCAAACCTCAATGGGCACATGAAATATGGGTAATGTGTTAAAACCCCGCATGGGAGTTCATAGTCAACTTATGTCGGCCTCCCTTAATGATTATAAGGGACTACTCTAGCATATTTTCATGCTATAATATAAATATTTAAAAGGAAAAAATAAAAACACTTTTTAAATGTTCAATCTCCCATAAGACATTGGTAGGGACTCGGGAAAAATAAATAAAAGAGAATGCACTAGAGTGTAAAAAGTAATTTTAGGTGCATGTAATAGGGATAACAGACTACAATTACATAGCGACACAAATTCCTCATTCCTATTAACTAGGCTTAAAGCAAAATAAACATGTAAAATACAATATAAACCCTTATTGATTATTTTCAAATCAAAGAGAGGTTTAGAGATGTTATCTTAAATTTCGTAAGATTTGATGATAGTTCTCAAAATCCAACATTGGAGATGTGTGTACAAAAGTGACATAGGCCTCACCCCAAAAAAATGGTAGTAGACAGAGACGGTAAAGACATGAGTGGTGTACAAAGATGGTTGTACAAATGTGGGTGGCACTCTAGACAGACCCAAGAACATGAGTAATACTCCAAGCAAGTGACATACAAGTTGAAACCCAGTTGACAACTACAATTTCTACTTTTGATTTTCTATTTTTTCACTCTAATCTTCATGTTATGACACCTATAACCTGCAAAACATCTCTCTTCTTTGCCTTGCCTTAGAATGGCAACACTATCTAAAAGTAAGGAAAACAATTAGTTGTTAAGGCCCTTTGTTGCAAAATAATTGAGTTTTCAAGCATCGTCTATTTACGAGGTCCTGGGTCATATAAAATATCAAACACAACAAATACCATAATTGAAAATAGTCCCAGCATTAGGCAAACCCAAAGATGTGCACCAAAAATGCTCTATGAGAAATATTAAATTCAAAAAAATGATACATGCTCGATGATTATTTGATATCTTTAGAATGCTTGCATGTGCTCGATAGCATGCCAAAAATATCCTCTGTAATTTCAAAATAATACTTGATGTGCTAAAATGAACCACAATCCCCGAGCATTTATAGACAACTTGAATTCAAAATTGGGAAACTATAGGTGCCCAAACTGACATTTATGGTTGAAAAGGTGAAAAAGATGGGACAAAGTGGGGCACATACACATTAGTAACTAGGGACGCGCAAGGTGACCAATAGAATGGATGGTGCTCAAGACAAACTTAGATGCGCTACCTACGCTCTAGACACATGGCTTAAAGTAAAGGGAGATGAGAGAGAAGAGTGGACGAGACACTTGGAGAGTGCTAAGAAGCAGAGACAATAAGCGTTAAAAATTAACAAATGGGCCAATAATACCTAATTTGGACCAATAATCAAGTACAAAAAGATCCTTACAAAATGCAATTTAATAATTAATAAATGCCTAGGGGCCAATATTGGGTTTCTACATTTTGCCCCACTTTCATGTGTGCACATGCATATATATCAAAGTAAAAAGAAGACATGATGTGGATATAAAATCATTACACATGGATCTCAGGAACAAGAATCGTTATACGAGAATCTTCAAAAACAATTTTTTTCACACATGCACGAATGAATGCCAAATAATAATCTTACGAAATCTTAAGTAATAATAACATAATACTTGATTTTGCTAAGAAATGGAAAAGAATTGACACCCTGTCATAGTTGGGTCTCCATATCTATCTTAAAGTCATGAACAAAATTTTGAATACAATTTGAAAGGTCAAGCATTAAGATCTTGTTTATAAAGCGTAATCTCTCTTTAGGGAAATAAAAAACTCTCTCGATCTCGTAGATGGACATGAAACATCAAGAAGTTTTGATTCGTTGACATTGCATCCGAGAAAATTCCTCTTTAAGCGTTTTGTTTTCTTGACAAACGAAAAGTACTCCAACAAAATGAAAGGACTAACAACTACGAAGAAGCCACTACTCTAAACTACATTAATTTTTGACACAAAAAAAAGACAAAAAATTTAGTAGACTATTTTCCTTAATGACGTGAATTTCGTATGCAATTCATGGTCTAAATCTCATGAATTTGTGCTATATGTGTTAGTGCAAAATCGGCACCCCTCGGACGCACATCGGGTTTTAGGTTGATGTTCGGGCATCCGGTGTGATTGCACAACATGGAAACCTCTCTCCAAGCGTGGGACTTGTGAAACCGAGAGAGGAATCTCCAGAGAAGGTGGTCTCTGCTCCTAAACTACGCCACAAGCTATTCCGGTGCGAGCAAGCTAATCTAATCCTAATCTAACCATGCCAAGGAGACAGAGAGAGAGAGAGAGAGAAGGGAAAACAGCAAAAGCCTACACTAAAACGGTGATACACCGAGAGAAGGAGGATGTTGAACATCTATCAAAGCGCCATGGGACAAAGAGAGGTGAGCAATGGGAAGGATGGACAGATGCATCACAAGCCCAAGGATAGATTTCACACGAGAAAATGTCCCAAAACTCCATGAACACAACTCCAAACTGCAATGAACATTTAGACATGCATAGATACCTGCAAATGAAGAGAGGCAAGGAGAGAACAAGCAAAAACGAGAGAGGATGGACAGATGCATCACAGAACACGTTTTGTTGCTCCAGAAGTTTGCACAGAACATCATTCCATTAGTAAAAGGCAAAAACGCCATTACAGAGCAAGGAGGAGGCTCGAACTCCATTTTCAACCCTAGAGAAGAAAAGAAGGGAGGGCCGAGCCGAAAGAATGAACAACCTCTTTTTTTTTTTTAAATGAGCCAAATCTGGCTTTTACATTGCATGGGTCGAGCCCAGGGGACAGAAAACGTGGGAAAACGTGCAAGCCCATTCCTCATTGACTGCAGATGCATTAAATCAGCATGGAGGATCTTACCAACCCATACCCTGTCACTTTGAGCGATTTTGGAGGAGAATGCGACCCATTTGTATTAATTTGGCCGCTAAAATGTCACTTCTGGCCGTGCAGAAGAAGAATGCGACCCATTAGCATTAAAACGGGTTGTTGAAAGGTCGCTTCTGGCCATTACCACACGTCAGAGCCGTTTCTCGATTTTCTCTCTTCAGATTGCACCAAAACTCGAGATTGATCCCAGAATCATGTAGAGCATCTCAACAGCTTTCCGTTGATATAAAGAACGTGGAAATCCGAGCTCTGGATCAAAAGATATGGCGATCTGAAGATTTAGGGCACGGAACAGATCAAAACGAATTTTAAAATGTTTTCCGCTCTTCGCCATCACGGGACGACACGTGGGCATCATTTGATTGACGAGCAATTCTCTCTCCTCCGTCTTTCGCGGGCTTTCCTTTTGAAATTGCTTGTGGGCCCCTTAAACTTGGACACGTGGCGCCATTTCATTGGTTCGGTTCAGCGCTCGATAACTCGCCCCTTTGACCTTTTGACTTTTTCTCCTGTGAGGACACGTGGCAGTTTCTGATTGGTCCTCGGCTCCTTCGGCTCCTTCACGTACTTCGCCTCCATTTGTCCCGGATGTCCCATTTGATTTTGGGCCCTTTGTGCTCATTTCGGCCGGTTCGGGCATTTCGCGTCCATTTGTCCCAGATGTCCCATTTGATTTTGGACCCTCTAGACTCATTTCGCCGATTTAAGTAGGTTCGGCATTTTGGCCCGCTTGTCCCACTTTGCTTCGGACTGACTTGACTCTTTTTGGCGGTTCGCGCCTTTTTGGCCCGATTGTCCCATTTGATTTTGGACTGACTGGCCCTTTTCGCCGGTTCGGCCGGTTCGCGCCTTTTTGGCCCGATTGTCCCATTTGCGTCCCTCTCAGCAGTTAGCCAATTTTTTCTCGGTCGAACCGGCATTTCGCGCCCGCCGCGTACTTTTGTCCCAGATGTCCCTGTTGCTTTCAATGAAGTCATTTGTGCTTACTTGGCCGAGCCCGGCCGGTTCGGCCTTTTGTCCCAAATGTCCCATTGCCCTAGGACTAGGACTTAGTCATTTTTATGATTTTTTCCTGGATCAACCTACTTGCCTTCTGCAACCTTTTTTCGCATTTTCTCAGAGCTTGCTCTTTTCCTCTCAGACAGGGAACTTAGAAAATATTTGAGGGGACTCTAGCAACATGATTTTTGGCCCCGAATCAATCAATTTTCCTGGGACTTGAATATTCTGATGCATGTTATCAAAATTACCTGGGGGGGTGAAATTTTGACAACAATATGCGGAGTAAAATGTACGGCTGCTAACGTGGGTGGTCTTGCGGAAAAGAGAAAAACTGGTTTAATTCGAGTCTAACAGTCAAGCCTACAATTGTTTCTTTAATAGAGAAGCAGACCCAAATATATGGAAATGCGGGGTGAAAGCAAAGTTTATGGAAAATCTAAAATAGAGGAAAGCACATTATTTAGAAAAAATGAGCGAGACAAGGAAGATAACCATATAATATACATTTTGGAGAAGTTGAACACCTCTCGGGATGAACACCATGAATTTAGTGTGTATCTAGCAAAGAATGAGGAGAATAGCAATGGCCCAAAAAGTGTCTTTGGGTCGGGATGGGACTGCCTCAAGGAAACTATAAGTAAAGCCATGGAGAACCCAATTCAGCTTTTGCGGTTGGTATCAAAGCTATGCAATGAATCCTAAGCCCAGTTGCATGTACATTGCTACTGATGTGGAGTTCATAAAGTCTAGAAGAGCTATAGTAGACATTAATAGTGCAGTCATTCACAGCACTTGTGGAGGTGGTGGAGATTAGAATGCAGTCATTCACAGAACTCATGGATGTAACAGGGCTGAGAAATGATTTCTAGAAGCTTCCCTACACCATGGTTGATGGTGGGTAAGTGCCAGTGTGACAAATGTGAATTTCCTCACGTTTCCCACCTTCCTATGCCTTTAATGGTTGGTCTGTCTTGGCTAGGTTGGGGAAAGATTATCTCAAGGTGCTCTCATCAGCCCTACTGAGTTTGTGTTATGGTTTTTGGGTGGATAAGAACTTGCAAACCCTATTGTGATGTTACCTAGAACTATTTTGCAAATAAATACTCAGTATTTTTGGTCCGTAATATTGAATAAATGTTATGCTATGGTGGTGGCCCTGTGTTCTTTTAATTGTTGGCAAATTTTTGCCTTTGGTTCTAACTTCTATTAGGTCATCTCCTTTTGGCCTAGGGTTTTGCAATTAATCGTGATATCTCACCATGAGGACTGATAATAATTTGTACATATATTTTCTACTATGTTTGTGTTAATTCCCTCTTTTTATCAAAAGGAAAGAAAAACATAAAATACACATACCCATCTGCAAACTAGTTCAGTCCATGCCCCATAAGTACTGCTCTAATTGGTGCAACAAGGACAAGTGCTGCATTGTGGCTCAAACCCACAGACTTGGCCAATACTTATTAATTATGAAGTAATAGTGCTGTGCTGAAAAGGATAGAGGCATACACATAACAACCTAGAGGATTGGCAGCAGTAACTCAAATTTTTATTACTAACTGGTTGCGCAAAGGCCCTGCTGCAAACAGGCATCAGAACAGTAGTCTATTATGACATCAGAGAGTTTCTCAGCACCTTTGGCAGTTTCCATTGGGCTCTGTTGCAGCTCTTGCAGCACAAGCAATCCAAAACTGCTGATCCGTCTAATTTGCAGCCTTCAAAGTATTCACTAAAAACAAATTCCTACTAAGTGGTTGCACAAAGGCCCTGCTGCAAACAGCGCATCAGAACAGTAATCTATTATCAAATCAGAGAGTTTCTCAGCACTTGGGCAGTTTCCATTGGGCTCTGTTGCAACTCTTGTAGCACAAGCAATTCAAAACTGCTGATCTGTCCAATTTCCAGCCTTCAAAGTATTGACTTAAAAAAATCTGATAAGAGCAGATCAAGCTCAAGGATCAAACACTAGACCGCACTATCAGGATACCCAAGTTCAAAGCTCAGCTTCTGAGAAATTTTCCAGTATGTTGTATGCAGAGGTTGCCTCCCCACAAATTTATCACACTACATATCCTCTTTGCAGACATCATATTCCACACATCGATAACTCTAAGCGATCTATCCTTTCGGCGAGATCATACTTGCCTAAAGTTTTTAAACCTTTAGTAACCATATCAAAGTTCTGAGCTCTTGGAACATAATTGAGCTCAGTCATTTCAACAAAAATTTTGCAGCTTCCATATACCTGCCTGCCCGACAATGCAACCTTATAAGCATAATATAAATAGGCCTATTTGGAGGATGTCCTTTCATCTTCATATCACTAAACAAACTGTATGCTTCCCTAAACAGCCCTCTCTTGCACAATGCCTTAATTATTGGAGCATAAAGGCCAGGAAATGGCTTGTGTCCATCCTCCATTGAACTGTGTAAAATCCTGAATGCCTCGACAATTAATCCAGCCCTAGAAGTCCCCTGTATCATGATCCTGTAGGTATTGGAGTCCGGACATAGCCCTAATTTTGCAGAAACCTTCATCAGATGAACGCAGAGGTCCATTTCCCGGCATTGGATAAAGATAACAGGAACGTATTAAAAGTCTGCAAATTCGGCACAAAACCATCATCTGTCATTTTTCTCACAAGCTCCTTGGCCATGTCCAGATTCCCTGCCGTTAAGAGGCCGTTAACTAGAATGTCACGGCTAGCCGCAGTAGGGTTATGTCCCATGAGGCTCATTTCTTCTAGAAAGTCCTGTGCCTCCTGTAATTTACCTTCATGACACCATGAATTCACTAAAATACTGTAAGTTTCGGTGTTCGGCTTCGAACCCTTACGGATCATTCTGCGAATTAGGGCATATCCTCCCTGAAAATGGGGAAAACTTTAAGGAACCATACAGAAAAATCCAAATTTCTCATGATAGTTATTTTATACACAAAGTAGGAAAATAACACACACAATCAATTTCCTCTACAAAAATCAAGATGAATCTTCTCGGTAAATTGGATATCTTTTTGGAATTTAATTGTAGAAATCATCAATTTTCAAATAATAACCACTTAACCCTCAATTTTCCCTGCCTGAAAAATTCTCAATCCGAAAACTTCTATAATTCCAAAGTAATGGATTTTTAAAAATCATTATTCCTCCCCTATACAAACAAATGCTTAGAGATGCTTATGTGTGCTTTGTGTCCCATTTCATTGTAAATATTCATCAATGTAAATGAGTTAAAGTAGTCACAAAGAAATGACTACTCATGGAAAATAGTCATCAAAGTGATGACTTGAGCATCAATATACTACCACATAGTAAAACATCCCACAAAATCATATGCTGAATTCCAAACTTATTTTTATACACAAAGTTGACAAACTTTCGTAGAAAACAATTTCAAGATGAAATTTCACTATAAATTGGGGATTAAACTGAAAAAAATGACACATTTTAAACATTAAACCCTGAATCCCAAATTTTCCCTACCCAAAAACTCCTCATTGGGAAAAACACAATGTAATTCCTGTTTACTCAAGTAAAAATAATTTCTTGTACAGAAATCAATACAAATTTTAACTGTAAATTGGGATTAAAATTTTGAGAAAATACTGAACCCTAAACTTTCCCTACTTGTAAATTCTCATTTGTAAAAAGAAAACAATATTTTCTATTTTCCCTATGATTTTATATATTATACACAAAATTCAAAAGAAATCAGACAAAAAAAAAATTATATAGAAATCCTAAACCTGAATTTTCAAATAAATTTCCTCTCTAAGTTGGGTATAAATAGGTGAAAAATTACCCAATTTGCAATATTAGCCACTATATCCTAAACCTGAATTTTCAAATAAAAACTGTAAATCAAGACAGATTCGCACCATGAGCGGAGCAAGGGCTGGGCATGTTAAACAACAAGGGCTCTGTTAGAACTAGCAAAGAGAAGAAAGAATAAAATGGAGACAAGAGAGCAAACTGCACTGTCCAAATGATACAGGCAGAGGTTTATTTATTGAGAGAGAGGTGGTTGAACAGTTACCAACCGAACAACTACATAACTGTTTTACATGCTATATAATGTGTTATATTTTAACACCCCCTCTTAATGACTAAACCGGAAACAAGACAAAGTTTGTCCCAAAATTTTACAAATTTCCTAAAGCCCATATGTTTAGTCATTACATTTACAGACTGTGCCATAAGTTGTACTTTAAAATCAGCAGTCCTTAACTGTGATGCAGTTGTCGAATGAAGACGAACTGCAAAACAAAAATCTGGTCCCATGAACAAAAGATATGGCAAGTGGTCCATTGGTTCTCTGTTTCGTGATTCATTGACCAGTGATGAATCACCAATGGCTGAGAGTGTCAGCCCCATCTCCAGAGTGCTGAAATCAGAACCTCGAAGATGTGGATTAAAAAATCTATTCCAGGCTTGTGTAGCCTGCGGAGTCTGTACAAAGACTCAATTATCCTGTGATCGAAGTCACCTCGATCACGTCCTTGCACCACCATGTAGTGCTCATCCAACTTTTTCAAGAAGAGGAATGTGACCATCTGTGTAGGAGTTAGAACCAACTCCTCAATAGTAGGAGAAATAACCATCTCCGTCTCAGCAGTGGTCTCCGTCTCAACAGGAGAAATAACCATCTCCGTCTTATCTATTTGCTCATCTATCCCCCTCTGTTGGGAAAGATCCTTCACAACACAATGAGCAAATTGTTCATGCTCTATTGTCCTTTGAGCAAGAACCTCTGAGTGAGTGGCTGGGCATGCCATCTCACCATGCACCGTCAATGCATTTGGAATAGTGGAGTCTCCATCCACAACAAATTGCTCTTCAAAATGAGGAAATCCATCCTCCCAAGGCATGTCCGCCTCCCGTACACCTAGTATAGTGGATATTCCCTCCACAATAGGTGCATGTAGGTTGACTATATCCAAGTCAACAGATTTGTGAGGAATGGCTTCCTCCCAAGGCATTTGCAGCCTCAGATTTGTGAGGAATGGCTTCCTCCCAAGGCATTGCAGCCTCATGCACATCCTGAATGGTGGAGCTGTCCTCCACACGTGCATTCATGTTGATCGCAGCCGGATCAACAAGCCGATATTGACCACCTTCCCCAATACCAAGGGCAATTATCCGTCTTTGTTTCACATCAGAGACAACACACTTCTTTCCACAAAAATCCACAGAAATATTGGGATTTTCAATCAATTGATGAATAGATAGAAGATTCTTTTGTAAAGAAGGTACATATCTAACATTCGTACCAACAATTTATGAGCATTATTCAATACAATGCATATATCTCCTATCCCTTCTACTACAAGTGATTCTCCATCAACTAGTACTACTGATTCAAAACATATATTTGCAGTAAATGAAACATACCAGTCCCTACGACATGAAAAGTGTGCAGATGCACCAGAGTCAATGATCCAACAACTGGTACTACTATCATTCGAGCATGATGTCGTAAGACAATAAAGAGCATGCCCGTCATCCGAATCCCGTTCTTCTGCAACTGCTGCCACATGTTCCTCATTACATGGCTTTTTGTTCTGCTTCGAAAGATCATACATCCGCTTCCGCAATCCTTCTTGAGGTGCCCAACCTTGTGACAGTAATAGCATGTGACCTGATACCGAGTGGAAGACTCACCAGATTGACGTTTCCACTTTCCCTTTGACTGAGTGACAAGAGCACTCTCTGAATGGTCACAATTAGATTCTGCCTGAAGTTGTCTCCGTTCCTTTTGCAACAGGTAGGAACTCACCTTGTCAAACGTGAGTGTTTGACTTTCAGCCATTAAATGGAGTGCCTCCACAAATGACTCATACGAAGAAGGTAAGTTGTTCAAAACCAGAGCCACCATATCATCGTCGTCCACCTTTTTATTGATGGAAGATAACTGGTCTCGGAGATCTTTCATCCGAAGTAGGTGCTCAGACAACGATCCACCTTCTTGTAACTTTATGGAAAAGAGCATATTTTTCAGGTATAAAACCCGACTCTTCTCGACGCGTCGATATTTATCCTCGGATCGCCCACAACATGCTTGCCACAGTGGCATTCCGCACTTCCGGTATCAAATCATCCGACACCGACAACTTGAGAAGCAATAATGCTTCCTTATGACGTTTGTCATAATCCTCGAAGTTCGTCGCTGGTCGACTTTCATCACCCTTGATTATTTTATCACAATCCCGAAATTCTACGACCGTTAAAATCTTATGACTCCATACATTAAAATTAGTGCCCGTTAATTTTTGTGTCTCCGGCAACGTCAAGTGTGATATATTTGCCATTTTATTATTCCAAAGTAACGGAAAATAATAAAATAATAACTTTGCCTCACACTTAATAAAATACCTTTTTCCAGCAAATATATTTATTTTAATTTCTCCAGCATATAATATGAGATTAATTTCTCACATGCAAATTACCCTTCCAACTCCCTCCAAAACTATATTTGCATATATTAATTTTAATATTATTACTTATTCCTCCAAATAATATTAAAATTAATTTCTCCACCAAATAAAACCAAAAATACTTTATACAAATACGTGGCAGTTTACTTCATGCAAATATTTTTATGAATAGGCAAGGAAATATTAAAAACACTAAATAGTTTTATAAAATCTTTTGCCTTGCTCGGTTTACCTCTGCCCTTCTCCACGATTTTTCAGTTTGTTGGTGCCCACGATTTTTGCAGGGTTTGCTGCTCACGTTCGCCACTGTTCACGTTTTCTACCTCCAGCGAAGTCTGCCCTAGGTCTTACGTGTATTCCTCCAGCGAACCACGATTGTGAAGAGATTCTATTCGCCTCGTTTTGGTGCCACGAGTTTGCTTTGACTTCCTCCAAATGATGCCAACTCCTCTTCTTCGCCCTGCACTGCGACCGTACCTTTCTGGCCAACCTCTCCTCTCACCAATGCCCCCTCGAGCACCACGAACCACGTTTTCCTTTCTTTCTTCTCGTGAATCTTCTACAATAAGCGATGGAATAACTTCGGTTTGTGCCCTACCAAGGCTTCCCAAACTTCCGATTCGTGCCTCTTGAAAAGACTTCCTCGAACTGCGCGAACCAACCGCTCGATACCAATGTTAGAACTAGCAAAGAGAAGAAAGAATAAAATGGAGACAAGAGAGCAAACTGCACTTTGTCCAAATGATACAGCAAAGGTATATTTATTGAGAGAGAGGTGGTTTGAACAATTACCAACCGAACAACTACATAACTGTTTTTTACATGCTATATAATGTGTTATATTTTAACAGCTCTCTAATTAAAAAAGGAAGAAAAAAAGATTGAAGGCAATTCTCAAGGTTTCGTACCCAAACACTCACCGGGAAAAGACGTAATGCAGTTCTTTTGTTTTCATAAGATATGATGTATTTTTTGCAAAAACATTGGCAAATTTTCAGGTAAAAACAAAATTTCTTGTATCGAAATGAAGACAAATTTTAATCGTAAATTGAGCTCAAAAAAATTGAGAAAATCAGCCAATTTTGAATATTTGTCATCTTTGAACCACGAAGAATCAGAAACCCTAAACTTTCCCTTGTAAATTCTTGTTCGCAATTAAAAAAACTAATATTTTCCAATTTTCTTATGGTTCTCTCTCTCTCTCTCTCTCTCTCTCTCTCTCTCTCTCTCTCTCTCTCTCTCTCTCTCTCTCTCTCTCTCTCTCTCTCTCTCTCTCTCTCTCTCTCTCTCTCTCTCTATATATATATATATATTATACATAAAAGTTGGAAAATTTTCAGAGATAAATACAATTTTATATAGAAATCAAGACAAACTTCCACTTAAAGTTTGGTATAAAAATGTGAAGATTAAAACGATTCACAAATATTAGCCACTACATACTAAACCTGATTTTTTCATATAAAAAGGATCTTTATATATAAATCAAGACAAATCTGCACTGTGAGCAGAGCAAGGGCTCAGCATATTATATAACAGGAGCTCTCTAATATAAAACAAGGAAGAACGGAGGACTGAAGGCAATGTTGAGTTTTTTACGCAGTATGGTTCATAGTATTTATCTCTGAAAATTTTCCAACTTTTATGTATAATATATATATATATATATAGAGAGAGAGAGAGAGAGAAGAACCATAAGAAAATTGGAAAATATTAGTTTTTTTTTAATTGCGAACAAGAATTTACAAGGGAAAGTTTAGGGTTTCCTGTTCAGGGTTCAGTGGCAAATATTCAAAAATTGGCTGATTTTCTCAATTTTTTTGAGCTCCAATTTACAGTTAAAATTTGTCTTCATTTCGGTACAAGAAATTTTGTTTTTACCTGAAAATTTGCACAATGTTTTTGCAAAAATACATCATATCTTATGAAAACAAGAACTGCATTACGTCTTTTTCCCAGTGAGTCAAAACGGAAACCCAGAATTGCCTTCAGTCCTTTTTTCTTCCCTTTTTTAATTAGAGAGCCTGTTAAAATATAACACATTATATAGCATGTAAAACAGTTATGTAGTTGTTCGGTTGGTAACTGTTCAACCACCTCTCTCTCAATAAATAAACCTCTGCCTGTATCATTTGGACAGTGCAGTTTGCTCTCTTGTCTCCATTTTATTCTTTCTTCTCTTTGCTAGTTCTAACATTGGTATCAGAGCGGTTGGTTCGCAGTTCGAGGAAGTCTTTTCAAGAGGCACGAACTGGAAGTTTGGGGAAGCCTTGGTAGGGCACAAACTGAAGTTATTCCATCGCTTATTGTAGAAGATTCATGAGAAGAAAGAAAGGAAAACGTGGTTCGTGGCTGCTCAGGAGGGCATTGGTGAGAGGAGAGGTTGACGAAAGGTACGGTCGACGCAGGGCAGAAGAGAGGAGTTGGCATCGCTGGAGGAAGTCGCTGAAGCAAACTCGTGGCACCAAAACGAGGGCAGAATAGAATCTCTTCACAATCGTGGTTCGCTGGAGGAATACATGTAAGACCTAGGGCAGACTTCGCTGGAGGTAGAAAAACGTGAACAGTAAAGAAACTCAACATTGCCTTCAGTCCTCCGTTCTTCCTTGTTTTATATTAGAGAGCTCCTGTTATATAATATGCTGAGCCCTCGCTCTGCTCACAGTGCAGATTTGTCTTGATTTATATATAAAGATCCTTTTTATTTGAAAATTCAAGTTTAGTATGTAGTGGCTAATATTTGTGAATCGTTTTAATTTTCACATTTTTATACCTAACTTTAAGTGGAAGTTTGTCTTGATTTCTATATAGAATTGTATTTATCTCTGAAAATTTTCCAACTTTTATGTATAATATATATATATATATATATAGAGAGAGAGAGAGAACCATAAGAAAATTGGAAAATATTAGTTTTTTTTTAATTGCGAACAAGAATTTACAATGTTAGGTATAGAAATCAGAGATAAATACAATGTTACTGTGAGCAGAGCGAGGGCTCAGCATATTATATAACAGGAGCCTCTAATATAAAACAAGGAAGAACGGAGGACTGAAGGTAATGTTGAGTTTCTTTACGCAGTATGGTTCATAGTATCATACTCCTAGAAAGTAGATGGGGGCTAGTTCAATAGCAGATTCTTTGAGACCCTTTGCAGCGAGGGCTCAATTCAGGATTTTGATGCCGTGCACATGCTTCAAAGCCTCAGAAAAATGAACTTGTGGTAAAACTCGTCCAAGAGGAAATTGATCAAGAGTCTCAGATATTGACTTGAAAATTCCTTTTTGTAAACATAAAAAGCATGGATAAAGGGATATAGACATCAACTTATTGTTTTAATTTTAGGTTTTAATAGTTCGTAAGTTTAACCTAAAATGTGAACCCGTGAATATTAAGTCCTCCAACAGGCAGCGGCGGTGAAGGAATATAGTTCAAAGGACTTCAACACAGGTCAGGACTGTAGCCTGCAACACAAGCCCAGAGGATAACTTGTAACCCAGAAGGCTGCATATGTTATTCAAGGCCACACAGGCCATGCAACAGTAAATTTGCAAACAAGATGTCAGGGTTTTCAATAGCTGCAGCGTCTAATGCATCAAATAGAAAATTCACTCACTTTATTTTGAAAATGGTGGTTTGTCGATGAATATTTGCAGGCTTATAGCCATGAAATTCGCAGAGATTAAACTCATTTGTATAAAATAAAATAAAAACGTCGAACTTCTGGCTGAATTTTAACAGATTTGATTGATTCTCTTTCAAACCGCTGAATTTGGAATTTATTATTTGAAATCTGGCGAACCTTGTGACATAGCCCTTGGGTGAACAGTATGAATCTTGCCATTCCATTGATTTATTTTTAAGAATATGTTGGTCCTACATAATGACGATAAGCTAAGAGTTGTTTGGGGCCTACTTTGTACTGCGGTCATTGACTTATAATTGGCTAGAATGTAATATTGTAATTAGGGTCCAACTGATAGATAGAGTGATTGATGATAGATTGGATATGCCTAAATAACCTTTCTCAGTATAACCATGTAATGTCCCCTCTGTCCGCATAAGCCTGGGTGAAGACCTTTGGCCCTTTATGTCTACCTGACGGCCAAAGGGGAGTTTTTAAGGGTGACATAACTTTATTATTTTATTATATTGTGCTATTGTTTCTAAAAAATAATAATAACATGAAAAGCACATATAATAAATGATAAAGTTTAATAATAAATTAAAATGTCAAAAATGCAATTAATTGTATTAGAAAAGGGAAAGTGCGACTTGCCTTAGGGAGTCATTTCTTGGGAAAACGTGCCAATCAGCCCAAAAAGGAAAATGCGACCAGCATAGGGAATGAAACATTTTGATTGGCCGATTTGAGGGTGGTAGTTGGCTGATCTCCCTTTAAATAAACAAGTCGACTTGTATGGGGGATCCAGATTTTTATTATCATCTTTTGCATTGCTAAGAGCTCTGAGCTTTTATCAAAAAAATTCCAAGGACGAAAACCCTTGTGAATTTATCTCTTGCGGACGAAAACCCCAGGGGATTGAGAGGGGATTTCACTCAGAAATTTCCAGCGGTATTCATCAGATTTCCAGATTCAGTTCAGCCATGTTTATGAGGAGATTTACAGATGTTTTTCAGTGATTTTCAACCAGCAGTTGGGTCGGCCCAGTATAAGCAAGTTAACAGCGAATTCAGAGGTATTTTTATCCAAAAACATTTGTTAAATGTTTGCCATCATATTGTAATCTGATCGCTGTACTTTTTATCATTTTCTGAAGTGCATTTTGAAGATTTTCAATCTGAATAATATCAGACTTCAGATCTGATTTTCTGGGCATTTTTGGACTGTAATAAGTTCAGTTTTTTATGTAATTCAGTCCCCAAATATCTGGGCAGTCATTAGAAATCAGAGTAATTTTATTTGGTGTGATTTACATTGTTATCTCTCTTAAACCCTAGTCGCACTTTCCAGATCTGCACTAGGGATTTGACATAAAATACACAGAAATCTGTATTTGCTGTTTTTACTTGATTAAAAATCATTAGAGTACAAGGAGGATCCATCTAGGGATCTTTCAAACCAATGGGTTACATTTGGTCTATGTCTATTCTAAGCATTGGACCCAATTCGTATGGTTTGGGAAAATTAATGTGAATGAAATGGACCTTCTAGTGATTGAGAATGCACTTGACAAAAGTGACCTAAAACATTTGGCTTAACCTAGATGGCAAAGCACTCGAGAGATTAGGAGTCAAAATCAGTCAAGAAATTGATCGTTGCTCGTATGACTCTGAAAATCATTCAACATGTACCTGAGATAGGATGGCTAGGTCAAATGTGGTAAGACCATATTAGTACTGAGCTACCGAGTAGAAGTGCAGGCTGTGCAGTGAAGTGAAGTGGATCCAGCCCACAGGCCTTGTAAGCACAATGGATAACCAATTAGAGTTTGAGCTAATTGTTGTTTACTCAAAGACCGACTTAGCAAACGTTGAATGATGAGTTAAACGAGTAATGCAACTCAAACTAATGCAAAGGTGTTAGTTGTTAGTTGTTAACGAGAGAGTTGAATAAAGAGGTTTAGTTAGCACCTCTCACCTTAAGTAATTGTTCATATCAATCATTAACAAATTCCAGCCTGTTTTTCCGGCATCCGGTGAGAGGGGTTACAACACTATTCGACTCTAAACCCTATTTCCCTTAAATTTCTCTGCCTAGCAATTCCTAATCTTGGACAGAGCATATAGAAGGGTGTTAAAACACTAACTTTCTTCGATAATTCATGAACTTTCTGTACAATCTTTAGGGAAATAAACGAATAACTCAAAATCAAGGCTAATTTTAGAATTCAATCCAGACAAAGGTTCAGCTTCCTTCAAGGAAATAAAAGAATAACTCAAAATCAATGCTAATTTTAGAAAATAATATCGACAAAAGTTCACCACGATTTCTAAAGTTTTAGAAATGTAGGCTTCCTTTAAATAATACCCAACCCTAACCCCCAAAGTTTCCCTACCTGATCATTCCGGGCTTCACAGAGAGCACGAAGAAGAGCATTGTAAACATGCGTTGTCTGCTGACAATTGAAATTGTTTTTCATGCGGTTAAACACCTCCACCGCGCGGTTCACCAGCTTCGCTTTGCCATAGCTTTCGATTATAACAGCGAAGGTTTTGTCCGTCAAAGCGTGGCCCCGGTGCCGCATTTCGTTTAGAGTTTTCCACATTTGGTCCCAATTCTCTGTACTGCCGAGAATTTTAATCATTTCTTCGAATTCTATGGTGGTGGGATCATAGGAGGGTTGATGCTTTGCCCAGTTGAAGAACCGGTACGATGCTTTGCCGTGGGCTGCGCAGTCTTTTAAGACACGCCATACAAGTTCTGAGGTTAATTTGAGGTTTAGGTTTTGGAGGAGCGCTCCATGTACATAGAGTCGGATCGGACTATGGTGCAGATGTGATATATGGCGGCGTGGTAGATGGAGGCTTCCGTAGGCATTCTGCTGTTGTTCCAGCGAATACCCGTGATCGAGCTGCCATCGCTTTCTTCTTCCGATGAAATGTTAGGAATTCTGGAATCGGTTGAGAAGAGGAGGCGAGGAAACGAGGAGGATCGATTGAGAATGGTGATCAATAGCTTAATGGCATTCATGGAGAATTTAGGCGACCGACTTGGGAGGTGTTTATACAGGAAATTCCCCCGCGGTATAACGGCTTGGAAAGCAGGCCGCATGGCGGCAACTACAACTACAGGTAGGGTGGGTTTGTAAGCGGATAAGGTAGTGGTTTTATGGAAAGATAAACTAGGTACCATGGGTTGATATGTTGAAGGCAGGCACCCAATAAATTAATTTGGAGGAAGAGGGACAATGAAAAAGGGGTTAGGAAGAGGGGAGGAGAAAAATAGTGGGGAAACATTGTGTAAAACTTTTCTTTTTTATGACTAGGGACATATGAATTATGTATCGCTTTTTTCAATCATTTGAAAGAGAATAGGGGTGTGGTGACAAGTTTTGGATGATGAATACTTTCGAGGAAACATGCATATGTTTGAATCTCAAATTGTATATATGTAAGATATGGTAATTCAAAATTTAAGTTTCATTATGTTGTCGATTACATGCTCATCTGCGATTAGGTTTTCTCTTTAGTGTTTAAGGTAGCAATCAACATTTTGCCTTAGAAGTCGTTTGTCATTGGTCGCCAATAGAAACTTTCAACTTCTCATTTTCTCTAATGCGTGCAAGGACATCCATCCATCGATATTTGAATCTTGAATTGCACATATGTTAGATATTGAAACTAAATGTTTAAGGTTACTTATGTTGTTGATTTCATGCACATTTGTTACTAGGGTTTCTTTTTAGTGTTTAAGGAGCACTCAAAGTTTCTCGTTATGAATAACCCTCATGATGCCATCTATGAAAAAATGGGTTTTGTTATTTTTTTATTTTTTACCATCAAGATTCCAATTTGTTAGATAAGATGAAAACAAGAATAAGAAGTTGAAAAACATGGTGATGGGCAAGTATACAGGATTTGATGAAGATTGATTGAGTCAAAGATTCCATTCATAGTCAACATCATATCATATTTTAAGGCATTGATTATGTGCATTGTAAGGCGGTTATGTGTGGGAAATGTTGCATATTGTTGACATCTTTATTTGAAGATTTTTTCGAGATATTCTTATTACGTTTCAAAATTTCACATAATGTTTCAACATTGGTCAAAATCATGGCATAAGTGGGCATCGGACACGGAAATTGAGAGGATGTGGACAATTTTTGTGATTTTAACCGTATTTTACCGATAATGAATTTAGGTAACCATAGACAATAATAGACTAAAAATTTAAAAATATATATATAATTTTTTAAATAATCCTCTACAAATATACATATAATATGTGAAAATATACATATAATCTCACCGCCAAACTCCAAAACTCGATGTTGCCATTGTCGGGATTAGGTGCATCCTCCATCAAAGTAAAGGTAGGAATTTAATTTTGCATGTCCCATTCCATGATTGATTCAAAGACACGGTGCTTGTTATCCAATTTATATGCAAAACCCATACAATTGTTGTTCCTCGTCATGGACATTAACGCGATGCGTCTAATCTTGTGATGGACAAATCCGTCAAAATTGTCGAAATCTAGCACCATGAATATTAAATTGGTACTGCGCCATTGGTATCATTATGCGGCTTGCAGATTTGATTGTTGGGAGAGCCATGGTTGAAACATGTTGGTTTCAGGTCCTAATTACTCTTACTTACAACATTATCTCCACAGGATGATAGATTTTACAGTGCTCTATGACGGTTTCCCACACCATATCCCATGAAGAAGAAGGGAACTCCTTTCCCGACTGTATCGGAGATTTTTGTTGCTCTCTAAAGCTAGCCATCTCAAGTGATTGTTAGTACTAGTTGCTATGCCGAAAGGTGTCTTCCCAAGGGGGGTGCAACCTGATATGACCCCCATGTCATGTGTTCGTTGTAGCACATGAACATCCCGAGAAGCGAAAAATCGATCTGTGACCTCATGACTTAGCGCTGCGGCTTCTACACGTCCACGTCGACATTGATAATCCTAGTGCTCAGTGAGTTGTCCGAGTTGAATGGGTCTCATTAAATAGAACGATAACTTGCCAATCGAAATAACTAATGTGGAAATAAAGACACATGGAATGAAATTCCAACAGGGGAAGCGTGCTTCACAGTGATGTAAGCACGCTCGAACTCCCCCTCCCACACATGGAGCAGAGAAGAGAAGCGTGGTCACATACAAAAATAAATATTAAATATTTTCAAATACAACTAGCAGGGGTTCTAGGCTGCGAAACTAGGTTTTGCATGTCGAGAACGGTGAGTTCATCTCGCACGAAGAGATCTATTGCCATTAACGCATTTATTCGGCCTCTTTTCTAGAGCCTCGCCGCTTGGTGGTCTTTAAATATGACTTTGCATGACTCTTGTCCAGTTGTTTCAACCTGGAACAGAGAGAGCGATGAGATTGCGAACAATGGCTCGGGAAGCGCCCTCGCAAGTTTGTGCCGAAAGTATTCCACGAGGTAACGATTCTCCCCCTAATATTGTTTTACCGCTTTCAGAATTTGATTCCACCTGTAAATGGCTAGAACAATTTTGTTTAATAGGATATTTTGTGGGAAGGACTCCCTTTGAAAGTATGCTTAAATCTTGGGTCCAATATGCTTAGACGAGCACACGGTATTAAGCTGGATTCCATCCAGAACCTAACCCGTGGTTTTTTTGCCTATGATTTGCTGACCCTAGCCATGCTTCCCTCATTCTGAATAAGCAACAAACCTGGTATGTGAGAAGCTCCCTGTTGGTTTTGTCACCCTGGACCAGAGACTTTGTTGTCTCTGACCAGATGGCCCTTAAAGTCCCCGTTTGGGTTGAATTCCCAGGGCTTCCTATGCCGTGTTGGCATTTCTTAGAACGTATTATTGCAACTCTCGGCCATGTTATCTACATAGAACCTTCTAGGTTCTTTGCAGCTCACCACAAAAAAGGGTTTGCATTGAATTGGACCTTTCGAAGGACCTGAAAGAATCAATGCCATTCAGGTTGGTGATGTATCTTTTGCTCAGAAGGTGGTATACATCAACCTTCCAAACACTTGTTTTCATTGTCAATCTTTTGAGCATAAAATTAGGGACTATCCCTTGTTGGCCGCTCGCCGCGCCGTTTCAAAGCCCATGGGCGATCCCCGCCCTCAACTTGAGGAGGAGGGCTGGCACATTGTGGGTGGCCGTAAAACCAACAAGATCAAGGCCGCTCATATCGGGCCTTCGCAACATGGTTCAGCTACTCAAGCTGGAAAGGTGCCTCAAAATGTTTCCATCTCAGCTGCAAAGCAACCTTCGGATACCAAGTTGCCTCTAGCCCACATGAAGGTATTGGCTTCTTCAAGTAAATTGGCACCTCTGGCCTCAAGCTCTCAACCTACTACTTTGCAGCATGAGGGTCGGCTTCAACCATTACTCGTACCTAACAAAGTGGTTTCTCCACGAAAGTAGGCAGTTCGGCATTCTCGCAGCCCTCCTCGCGAGCATGAGGAAGGGGAGTATAGCCCTACTAGCCGGCGGGCTACTCAACTGTCTGGATTTTTTTAGTTAACCAGCAATGGTTTTTGCAAAACAGTTTTGGAGCCCTTGATGGTTTGAGTGAGCTAGACTCAGAGATGCATCTTGATAATGTTTCCTCATGAATTGCTACTCATGGAATGTGCGGGGTCTCACAGACTCCACTCGCAAATACATTGTGCGAGACTTTCAGACAAGCTTCCCAGATATGGATATTTTGTGTTTACAGGAAATCAAAGTTTCAGGCTTTTTACTTGATTCTGTCGCCAGGACTATTTGGCCTAACAGTTTAGCTATCTCTAGCAACCATGCTGCTGGCAGAGGTGGAATGATCACATTTATTTCTCCGAAATGGTGGCCACATTATGTCAATCATGGATGTAACCACAACCGTATTCTCTGGGTACTATTCAATATTGAAAATCTATCCTTTGGGATTATCAATGTTTATGCACCTAATGACGCGCGTCGAAAGGACGACGCTTTGGTGGTGGGTGGCTGATGACCTGCCAATTACACACTAGCTGATTAATGGGATATTAATATGGTGGAGTAGCCCAATGATAAACTGGGTCTTTTACCCATGAGGTGGCTAACTGGCGAAAGGGAGGCTTGGTTTTACATGCGCAATAAATTTGGGTTTTATGACCCCAATTTTTCGCGTCACACCAATACACTGCCATGGTACACTTGGTCTAATCTCATAAATGGCCAAGATCAGGTTTTTAAAAGGCTAGATCGTGCAATGATCTCTTTACAACCTTTCTTTAAATTTGCCAATTGTTATTCTCTTCTAGTGGAAGCTTTGTGGTCGTTGTCCTTTCCAACCACATTCCAATCCGTTCCATATTGAATGGAATTTTTAACTGCCACAAATTAAAAAACATAGTTTTATTTAAATACTACTTTATTGCATCATGACCCCACGTTGGCACACATTCACCAAATTTGGAACCTCGCACCTTGCCCTCTTGGTAAGGTTGGATGGATAAGTTGGTGGAAGGATGCTATAATTCAGCTAACTAAATTCCTCTAGATGTACGGTGTCCAACTCGCTAAATTTGGCGGTGAGCTTACTCCACCACCTTGCGAGCTGAGCCGCTCCACGGTGGCACTCACCTAGGCTCCTTTCAATGTGGCTCTGCAACTCCAAGTTGCTAAATTAAACAGCAAATCCGCATTGCTGATGATTACACAACGCGGGGTGCTCAGATCAAAGCTCAGTTGCACTGGCTTAAAATTGGAGACCAGTAACACCAAAGAGTTTTACCAGCGGCTCAAAGCCAAGCACATAAACCAACAAATTTATGTTATTTTTATGTTGGTGTTCAGATTACAGACACTCCTTAGATGGTCCAAGCCTTTGTTAGGCACTATGTTCAGGTTTTCAAAGCCCAGGAGGAGTCTCCTGAGCGACAAGTCGTGCTCGCTAAATGCCTCTCGGTGGTTCCATGCAAACTCTCGAGTGCACAACAGGTTGTCTATGACAGATTGCTTACCTTAGAGGATTTATATGAAGCTGTCTCCCTCATGGCCAACGAAAAAGCCCCTGACATGGATGGATTTCCTTGTGAGTTCTACAAATCCCTTTGGGACATGGTGGGTCGGGATCTACTTCAAGTTTATCTCGAAGCTCTCCACTCAGGGTCCCTCGGCACCCTTATTAATTGGGGTCACATTAAGTTCATCCCTAAAGCGGGAGACCCAGAACTCATATGCAATTGGCGGTGATTACCTTGCTCAATGTCTCATATAAGATCATAGCTAAGGCTTTAGCTCTTTGGCTTCGGCCCATCTTGCAATTATCATCAGCCCTAAGCAGACTGGTTTCATACAGAGCAGGTACATTCTGGATAATATTTTGGTTGTTTGGGAAGGCATAGAGTGGGCTAGAACCTCTAAGCAATCTACCATGTTTTCCAAAATTGAATTTGAAAAAGCTTACGACATGATTGAATGGCATTTCATTTTAGCGATGCTTGAAGCATTGGGCTTCGGTTCGGTCTTCATCACCTCTGTCAAAATGCTTTTTGTTGATGCCTCTACCTCCTTTTCGTAAATGGTCATACTTCTGAGCAGTTTGGGCTTTTCCGCTCTATTAGGCAAGGTTGTCCTTTAGCACCTGCTCTATATGTGCTTGCCGCTAAAGGTTTTGGGTTTCTCCTTGCCCATGCTCGGGACCAAGGGCTTGTGCATGGAATTCAGCTCCCTTCCCGACTCCCCTTCAGCTTATCAATGGGCATTTTGCGGATGACTCCTTCCTCACGCTCCTGGAGGAAGAAACTAATATTACCAATGCCATGCAATGTTTGGACATGTATTGTTTAGCTTCAGGTTCCAGTATCAATGGTGTAAGACCCAGTGCTTTAGGAAATCTTTTCTCCCCAAGCCTGGTTGGCTTAATCATTTTGACTAGAAGTACATCCAGCATGGAGAAATTTTTAAATTCCTGGGTATCCCCTTTGCTTTTGATCTGCTTGATCAACTTTGGCAGTATGTTATTGATGAGTCACCCAAAGTTGGAATACTGGATTACTAAACCCCTTTCACTGGCAGGAAAATTTCATTTTTCTCTAAGATTTTGGTTGCCACTCATGTTTATTATTCTTCATGTTGGGTGCCATCCAAAGCCTCCTACAAGAAGCTAGAAAAACTTCTCAGAGATTTCCTTTGGGCTAACTCGGAGCTTGGCAAAGGTTTCCATAGAGTTTCCTGGGAGTATTGTTACCTCCCTAGGGCTTCTGGTGGGCTTGGGTTGACCGACATTGGCCGTAGGGGACTGCATTAGCTGCCAAGTGGATCATTTGGGCTGCACTAGCAATAAAGCTTGGAAAGTGTTGATTCGTAATTGTATTTGCCAAGGTTCCCCTCAAGGGTGTAAAACTTGGCAAGGGCTGGATTTTCACAGTCTGCTCATTCTCAAAGCCCTGGTCAAGATTGTGGGCACCTTTGTTGTCAAAAGCATATGGAAAGCCTGGGAGTCGCTCAAACCCTTTTTAATCTAGGAAGGGGATGGCTTCCGTAATGGGCTTTCCATTAATGACCACAACATCTGGTGGTCTCCGCTCATTAATTTTCATGATGTGTCACTTGCCCAAGTGCCCTGGGTTCATGCCCTTAAGTTATATCATCAAGGCTTGCGCACTCTTAATGACATATTTTGTAGGCAAGTCAGAATGCTTCTCACTTGGCCTTAAGCTAAAGCCAAATTTTGGCTTGTTTCAGCTGACAAAGAGTCTTATCAGGAAATTCTTGATTCCATTCTTGTTGAGATGCTTCACAAAGTGGGTATTGTATCTCTCAGGCCTTGGTGGAAGGATTGGAAATGGTTTCTAGATACCCCATTCTTAAATTACTCCCCAAGCAAAGGGTATGCTCTTCTCACCCCAGTGCCAATGGTGGCTTTGCTAAATTCCAGGTGGTCCCTCAACTCTGGATGGTCCTCCTGGGAAGCTAGATTTCACATAGTTTGGAAGGCCATCCTTCAGCCCAAGCTAGCCTATTTTCTTGGTGCCTGCTCTTTCAAGGCCTCCCTATTAGGCGCAGATTAGCTCATTACGGGATTGCTCCTTGGCTTTGCCCTTTTTGTGGGCATATTGAGATGCTTACACATCCGTGCAGTTTGTACCCAAAAGCTCGGAGTTATTTGGAGTGCGGATCCACGATTTTTTTATCGTTTCACCGACTCCTTTTCTTTGGCAACACGTTTTGCTTGGGGATTCTATTTCCATTCCCCATGCTTTTACGCAAGTGTGGCATACTTTTAGAGTGGAGATCCTTTTTTAATATGGAAAGAACACAATTTTGTTTTTTTTCTAATTTTGTAGTTTCTTACTTTCTTTCACATTATGATAAGGCCTTGTTTATCTTGAATGTGTTCTTACAGATCCAGGATCAGGCCCACAAGGTTGAGCTAGAAGTGCGGCACCTCCAGACCCTCTTAGATCACTGGGCCAATGCTCCTTGCATTGTGGCGCGGAGCCCCCCACCTCCCCTTATGGAAGTGTTCGTTTGAGAGGTCGTCGTGGACGTGGCCGGTCGAATGAACGTACCCACCGTCATCACTCTCCCAGGCAGCAACTAGATCATCGGCGGAGCCCTGTTAATCGGGGTGGTTGGGGGTCCCCGCAACGGCCCACACATCACAAGTGGCTGGGGCTCCCACCACCACTCCCGCCTCCTGCGCAATGGGATGGATGGGATTTTGGAAAAGTCCCCAGTGGCTCTCGCCATATCGCCTAATTTGCAGGACAAAGAAGAAGAAGAAGAAGTTGGCACCAAATGGCCGCCCCTTCCGGATGGAAATGATCTTCCAGGTGGTAACCTGGAGGACAAAGGGCCCCCACCACCACCCCCTGCTGCTATGTTTGTTGCGGGACTTAGTTTATTTTCCTTTTGTTTTGTGACATTGTTGTCTTTTGATACTTTGGACTCCTAGCCTCGGCTAGTTTGAACGCTGGGTGTGCCCTTTACCACCAATATTTTTGTGGATATCTGTAATATTTTTATTAAGTAATATAGTCTATTTCATAAAAAAATACGGTGGTAGACGGAAATGGTATTTTAAAATTGTTTTTAATTAAATACTTGTAGTGCGTATGCATATAGTCTAACAATTCATACAGGAATTGACATGGGCAAGAAGGGGAGGCATGAAAATGCATCCTCGAGCATGTTCGGGGCTCGTTTTAGGCCTCGTGTGCGGGGACCACCAAACTTATCTATGAGAATGTCCCGAATTTCTTTGACGTGGAAGTGGAGATGCATGTTGTAGGTCTACCATCACGAGTTAAATTTGATGGTTGTTTAGACGTTTTCATTATTTTAGCCATAAAATACTTGCAAATATTTGAAAAAACCGTCACATGCGACTTGCAAATTTTAAGGATGACCATTATTTTTATATAGATTTATAGGTAAATTATACAAATATATATTTAAAATAGTTAAATATATATATATAACACTATTTTGTATTTTGAAGGGAAGAATTTGAAGTTTTTCGTTACATAAAAATTGTTTAACAGGCATAGGTGGCCGTCAAATTTAACCCATGTCTACCATATGCATCTATAAAAGCAAAGCGGGTTGTGTAGGCCGCACAGGAATCTTGGAATCACTTATTAACATGGAGACATTCTCGTGACATTGGGGCGTAGAGTTGGGGGTTTGAGTGCAAAGAAAGGCAATCGTAATCACCTTCATCATTTAGTCTTTTGTGTCATACTACCCTTTTCTATGTTTCATTTTCATTGGTTTTTGGTGGGGATAAAATAGACACTACTCGTTTCCATTTTGACTTCAAATTTTGAATTTTGTTTTGAAATGTGTTTAGGAGTGGCATGAGGTAATTTGGTTTTTCTTTCTAATTTTCTTGTGTGGTTTATATATATATGAATTATGAATTGGATTTGGGTTATAATTGAGGTCTAATTCATGTTAAGATGAAAATAGATTTAATTCTCTTCAATTTTAATATATAGTTATAATTAATCATAAACATGGAGACATCTGTGACATTGTGGGACGTAGCGATGGGGCAACTTGAGTGCAAAGAAGGGCAATCGTAATCACCTTCATCATTTGATCTTTTGGATAATCTCCTTGAAAACATGGATCAACAATGCCTAAAACATTGTTGCTCCCATAATGTATCCAAGCTTGTATTGTCAACCTATTTGTTATGTCGAAAGGTGTTTTCACAACTAGAAACTCTTCCCCCTTCTTTGTGTTAGGGTACACACAAAAGCGTGGATCATAGATTTGGTGGATCGTATCAACATCCTCTACATGTGAATATTGATCGTAGGTTTTCTCGTACTGTATAGTTGGAACTATTGCACCTTTCTCGCCACAATAGTGTACCACCTCGTAGATGTTGCCCACATCTCCATCACAGATAAGTTATCGAGCTAAAATCCTTCGTCGAATGGATCCATAAAATAGAACATTGCACTGGTAAATGGAAACATGAACATTGTGAAAGATAGCTAGAAAATGACACCGCTAACGTGTTGTCGAGAAAACAATTTTGATAGAAAATCAATTTGGAGATAGAATCATTCATTTAATTTTTTGAGAAATTTATGACATTTTATTTAATTTTGTTTTTTTCCATGATTTTTCTTATTCGTTGAAATTATCCATATTATATGAATGTTCATGTCTTTTTATAAGGATTAATGAAATGAACGTGGTAAAATATTCAATCTTAACATATATCTTATTTTATATATTTACGTTAAAAGGCATGTTTACAGGTAGAAAGCCCGGGGCTCTGAAAACATATTGTAATCACCACTGTCCATATTTTAGACCATATTAATGACCCTGACAATAATATGAGTCATTTACTGGGATTATTTTTATCCACCCATGGCTATCATGTACAAGATCGGTTCGTCGAATGACATCGTGGGATCATATGTGTTGGTCATCAATGATAGAGTGGATGTTTCATCTATCCTTTTGCTTTGTTTCATTTCGTATTTTCATAGAAGTATCTCTATGGGAGCCTTTCCAACCATCTAGAAAGGGGTAATTGTGGTTTTTTCAAGAGGAAATGAAGGGCCCTCATGTGAAATTGTTAATAGCATTGTGCCTTGGATTTTAATGTCGGTGGAGGCACCGTTGACATAGATTATGCCAACGCCTTAAAGCTAGGAAATCATGTCCATAATATGTGTGAGAAAGAGATGAAAAATTGGATCACATAATGTGTTTTAATTTTTAACCTTCAATTCATGTCTTTTCCTTCCTTGAAATTTCCTTTTACGCATCCTTTTTGATTGATCGATAAGGGAGTAATGCCAACTATCGGGTTGCAATCTTAGTAGACCTCCTCCCTTGTTGCAAGCATCATCTTGGCCACAAGCACATTGCATCACCCTTCATGTTTCCTTGTGTACTTCACATACATCATCCACACTTGGAAAAAATTCATGCCTCATAGCTAGAGATAAACCCTATTCATTGCCCTAATAGCTACAGAGAAACCCTAATTGTAATTGTGTATGCAACCCCTACCCTAGGATTTTAGGTCCACACCGCATATCCTTGTTTCTAAATTAACCCTTGAAATACATAAGTGAATTTCTCTTGCGTTTATTAGTGTTCTAATAATTTGTAAAGTGCAAGAGCTGAAATTACAAACAATAACTATTGACAAATGAAGTACTTATTGATCACTCTTGTCTTTCTTAGATCACTTCTTCACTGTATCCCTTTCGGAATTCACATCGTACATTTCACGTACGATTGCCAATATTTATAAATTCAAAATTGCCTGAGTATAACTGAGGGAAATTTACCTACCAACTATTAGTACCATTTCTATAAAAGCATTGAGAACTTTTGTAAAGAAGTGGGGATGCAAGTCAATACTAATAAAACCAAGATCATGATCTTCTCCAATAGAAAGAAAATAACTTGGTATGATTTCTATTTCGATGGAAGCATTTTAGAGGAAGTAATAGAGTATAAATATATTGGGTTTGACTTTAATAACAAGCTCAGTTGGGAGATTTGTAGCAAAAAGAAAACTTTCAGGGGTGGAGAGCTTTCTATGCTTTCCAAAACAAATGTAGAGAGGTGGAATTATGGTATTAAAATACTATGCATATATTGTTTGGGCTTTTAGTAACTTTAGCGGTGCTTTATGGATGTGAGGTTTGGGCTAGCAACATTTCAAACTCAAGGTGGAAACAATTTGAGAGGATTCAAAAATCATGATTACTAGCAAGTTCAAATTAAATATCTCCGCCTCATATGAGATTCTTCTATTTGAAATGGGTGTTGTACCTCTAGAAGCTATTGTTATGGTTCATCTCATAATTTTTAAAAAAATGATCAAGCAAATGGATAATAGTAGATGGTCTAAGGAAGAAAATAAAGAAGTCATGGGTGAATCAAAACAACAAATGGCTTAAAAATGGAACATTGACTTGAATGCACGTCATAATAATAGCAAGATGTAAAAAAATGTTATAGATAAATTTTGCCAAGTTACGTGGGGAAATCCATCAGGGATAAAAAAGAGGTATTATTTGGAGGAATTTAACTCTACATGTGATCATCAACAAAAGGCTTTTATAAGGGCTAATATCCCGTGAAAAGAAAATATCTTCATAGCTCAATTGAGGACTAATTCATATCATCTTCGGTGTGAAACAAGAAATGGAAAATACCTAAAGAGATATGGGAAGAGAGAGTATGTGTCTTCTACACATCTGGTGTAATGGAGTCAAAGAGCCATTTCGTGTTGGAGTATAGTGCTTACAATGAAATTAGGGCTCAATTTGCTAGTATGGTGGCTGCTACATCCTTACAATGAGAATATGGCTGAAAAAATAGGGAGCTTACTATCAAACTCATCAACATGAGATCCGAATGTCGAAAGATATTTAGCAAGATTTGTTGTCCCATAGTTTGTTTTTGGTAGCCTCGTGGACGTTAAAATTTCTTCTTATTTTTCTTCTTATTCTTATTCTTTTTCCTTCATATAATACAAACAACGTTTGTTAGATTGTTTCTCTACTGAAATAGAATAGTAGTTGTTGTCTTTGTCATAAGTGTCATTTACGATTCATGATCGCAACACATTAACCTGGTGAAATTATATGTTTGAAGAAGAGTAAATGTGGGAATTTAATATTGCATGTCCCACACATATTCCACAACTCAAATTTTTCCTCCCGAATCATTGTTAGGACGTTGGATGGTCAACCAAACACTACAAGTAGTATCTCATCTCGCATTCGCTATAAGAAATGCCTTTAGTGTAATAATCTCTCACGGATATGACAATAAGACACATTGTGGAATATGATTCGAAATGGAAAATAGGATACTAGAGGGAACAATCAAATTTACAAAACAGAGGTCGAGATGTGTAATTAGGGGAGCAAGCTGTGGGAGCATTGTAGGCCTTTCTTTTCTTTTCAATGATTTGGGAATACAAAATGAGAGCCATCTTTGAGTGCCATTGGAATGAGAAAAGTGGTGAAACACATAGTAAAATTAAAGTCGCGTCTTATTGTATCTCTAGTATATGTAGTTATTTTATGCAATATTAGACCTTAAGCATTGTCCAATGTCAGATTTGATGCCATTTATGATGGGGAAAGCCTTTTATAAGTGGAGGAAAAAAAGGAAATGCAAAATTTGGGCCAATGAAGCTCGTTTAAGCAATAAGAATGCATTTCACTAGTTAAAGAGGATGCGGTAAAGTTTATAGTGATTTACTTTTCTACATATGTAATTGGAGAAAATGCAACTCTATTTCCTATCCAATGTTTCTCTAGTGAGCATTATATTTCATACTTGTTTTTTTTTCAATCTCCTCTTTGCTTCACTAAGATCTACTTAGATTCATAAACACACCGTAATTTCAAATAATCATTGTGTTTAATATCATGCATTGATGGAGAAATATGTTACGTAATTGGACCTGAATGTAACTTTTTTCTATCCATCCTTTCTTGATGAATGCTCTATTTCGGGCTTGGTGTGTTTTTCAATCTCCTCTTCGGTTCCTGGAATCTATTCAACTTCCTAAACATGTTTTAATATCTAACAATCATTGTGTTTTTTAATATCCTACATTGATGGAGAAAAGTGCTACATACCTAATTAGAGCGAATCCAACTCTATCTTATATCCATCCTTCCTCTAGTGAACGTTTCGTTTCAAACTTGATGTGTTTGTTAATCACCTCTTCAGTTCCCTAACATTTGTTCACTTCATAAACACACTCTAATTTCCAACAATCATTGTATTTAATCTCTTGGTTTGATGGACAAAGCTAGTACATACATAATTGGAGTGAATGCGACTATGTTTTCTATCCATCCTTTCTCTACTGTGAATGTTTTGTTTCAGACTTAGCATGCTTTTCAATCTCCTCTTCGGTTCACTAAGCATCTACTCAACTTCATAAACACATTGTAATTTCCAACAATCATTGTGTTTAATATTCTCGCACCGATTAAAAAAGTTGGTACGTATGTAATTGAAGGGAATACAACTTTTTTTTATATCCAAGCTTTCTATAGAAAACATTTAGTTTTGTACTTGGCGTGTTTTTCAATCTCCTCTTTAGTTCCCTAACATTTGTTTAGCTTCATAAACAAATTGTATTTTCCAAAAATCATTGTGTTTAATCTCCTACATTGATCAAGAAAGTTGTTACATATATAATAAGTTCAACAACTACATTTTT
Organism: Taxus wallichiana var. yunnanensis; assembly: GCA_018340775.1. Lineage (NCBI taxonomy): Eukaryota > Viridiplantae > Streptophyta > Pinopsida > Cupressales > Taxaceae > Taxus > Taxus wallichiana. The sequence continues at coordinate 614,314,366 of CM031240.1, forward strand.
CAAAATCCTCTTTGTTTTCCTAGTGGTTGTCGCCCTTGTTGATAAAACACTTTGTATTATAGAAACAACACTATGTTTTTATGCCTTAGATCAATTTTATGTTTTTGTCTCTCTTTTCAATCCACACCTTCTTTAATTAATGTTTTTTGTGTATTTCTCTATCTTGTTCAGATCATTTTTCACTCATGAAACCATATTCACTAAATTAATTTTCCTTGCATTGGATGTTACGGGTGTAGTTGAGGAAGTTAGCGTATTAAACACCACATATCAAATGCGCCCCATTAGTATTCGGGAGAACATCGATGATCAAAGTTGGTGAATGAAACAAAAATCTGCATTGGTCATACTCTATACAAAATGCACATTGTGGGCTAAAGTTAACATTCCAAGTTGTCCTGTCATTTGTTAGACTCATGTTCTAATGATTTTCCAAAAATTGGATTTCGTTTAATTTTTAATGACCATGCATGCATTTCCTATGTAATTTGGATGGGGTTGGTGCATTTTTGTATAGAGTATAATCAACACCCCATCCCCTCCATACACACACACACACATGGAAAACATTTGTAGTTACATCGAAGGTGTTTTATAGTGAATGTAGGTGACTTGTATTTACCCCGAAAGATAAACCGAAATCACCAACTATTATTCCGCAAGATTGAATGATGAATATTTGGAAAGTTTGACATCTAAAATAATTTTCAAAATGGCACAAAAACACGAAAATTTTAGTGTTCTGATTGAGGCGAAGGAAATCACATATGTGGTGTAAGAATATCTCGTGTTGGATTATTACGAAAGTTATAAGAAAATATTTGAATTGAATTATAACAAAGGCACCGAATGTGAGAGATCACCAAATGGAGAGTATAAACTTGCGAGGAAATTTGTATTCCAAAGGCGGTTGAAATGTAAGATTCCTCAAGTCTACAAGTTAGTTAACTTCATTGGAGTTATTATTCTTCATAAAAATATTGTATAGACATCTTGAACACATTTATTTGAAATACCTCAAGAGATACGTCAACCGATACTAATTTAGAGGTTTTTATTTTAATTTTTTCATATACGAAATTGACTAATAACTCCAAAACTAATATTGTAGAACACCTCTCGATATAGTAATCTTATTATTGAATTGGTTCGATTTGGTTTTCTTTATAACACTATATCATATGACGAGTTTTTAAAGTTGGTGTCTACATGTAGAGACCTAAATTTAATACAAGATTAGCTAATTAAGTTGGTGTTAATATATTTATATATTTATGTGTTAATATATTTTAGTTGAAGTTAATATAGTAACATTTAATTATTTGTCTATGTATTTATATTATAATTACATTTTTTTAATAATCAAATAAAAAGGTCTAGTGTTGTATGTATTTGTATGCTAGTTACAAATTTAAGCATTGAGAGAAGTTAAAGTTGAAGCATTGAAGGATAACCATTAGAGGGAGAAAAGGAGAGATGAAAAAGGTGATAGAGGGGGGAGAGGTGTAGATGCAGACATTTCGTATGTGACATCACATGACACAAATTCAAGAAGAACCAACATTAGAACCCTCACACAATTTTTGTAATCCACGTTTTGTCGTTCGAATCCTCTAGACATTCTGAGATCAAATATTTACTAATTCATCTTGTATCAATGTAAATGGGGAATTTTTTATATATAATTTTGTGACGGTTATGACAAAGCCACAAAGAAAGAGGTAATACACAATTCAAAAACTTAGTTGTGTTATTATTCCGTGCTCATATTTAATTATAGTTTGTTCAACATTTCTGAGTGTTTTACCTTGTGATTGAGAATTTAGGGAGGAAGCAACACCCAACCACATTATGAGTAAAATTAAAATTAAAAAATTAAACATCATCATCATACCATTATTATACGTTCATCTTTACTTCCTCCATAAAAACATGGTTTAATTGTATATTCCACTTATACTATCATCAAATTTAATGCATTTTACAAGTATAAACATGTTTCCATCCACATAAAAAGTTTTAAATTTGATGGTCACATTCCTATTTTACTATTACATTGAGAGGTGTTTTGTAGACACAAAATCACACACTTGGGTGCATTTCTAGGTCCTAAAAACATGCTAGCATTTATATGATTCCCAAGCAAGAAACCTAGTGGTTGACAACTATCTTTGGCCTATTTTTTATGTCTTTTACTTTATCTTTGGTCTCCAAAGACCTTACATCCTAGTCGTAACTTTACTTATTTATCTTCTATGACTTCATACACTAGCACCCAATCATGAAAGTAGCGCTCGGTGTATTATTGTCCCTTTCGGGTGCCCCCGACCCTCTTTCTACCTTACTCGCTCTTTTATCTTTTGGGAATATTTTTCACTTATGGGTCGGCCTTCTGGTTTTAAATTATGAAATTCAAACAAGGAAATCATATATGATACATAATTATGTGTTCAAAATGAGGGACTGTATGAATGAAAATTGACATGCAACCTTCAACCGCACTTAACCCCCGAGGTTGTGTCGGGGCATCCGATGTGGAAATATGTGTGGCTAACTATAGGAGGATCAATGACTAAGATCTGGTAGTGTGATCTCCTAGTAGCTGAGTTGGAAAAGGGGAGATTTAGAGGCTATGAACGGGTAGCGTAAATTCCCTATGGTTTGTCTAACTGAATCTCAATGTTAAACTAGTTTGAAGTGTCCAAATTAACTAAGATGAAACTAACAATCTATGCTACTGTTGAAAGGAAACTAACCTAAACAAATCAAAAAAACTAAAATATTACAATCACAAACAACAATTTACTTCTATTTTAAATAATTAAAATATCTCTACCCTAAAAATAAACAAGCGAGATAACTCGGTGTGGTTATTCACCTGTGTTGAGTGTATTGAAACTAAACTAACTTAAAACAAGAAATTTTCCAAATGATCTATGATATGTAGACAACCTCCTACAGATATTCTCTCCTTCAGATCCACAAGGATGGGAAGAAGAGGATCTGTCACTGGGAGCTATTATTAATGATTTAAAACCCTCTTGGAAATTAACTAATTACTTGCAAATGAAAGGAAATTGATTTCTACTCTATTTGATATGATGTAACAATGATAAATTGCAGCAATGAAGGAAATAAAAAAATCCAACATGGAATTCACAAAACAGAGGTAAATCTAGTTGTGTGATGACTTGTCCCCTCAGTTTATCCTTTCTTTCTCTGTGTGTCCATATGAGTCCAAGGAATTGGGAATGCAAAGGCAGCAATAGGAGAAGGCACTTGAGCAATGGCAACTTCAAGGCGGTTTGGTCACAATGCAAGTGGAAGAGGGATAGTACAAGTGAATGTAACTTAGCTATGCAATTTCTAGCAAGATTGTGGCAGCAATACTATGTAAGATACACAAAATTCTCAGGTCTTTTGCTTGAATACAAGAATTGAATATATAGGAATCGGCTGGGATGTGCCTTCATGCACAAGGAAACTTTGGAGTGCCAAATAATTGGGTAAAGAGGAAATTCAAACTAATTAAATCTATTTAAAAATAGAAGAGGGAAGGAATACCATACCATCAAGACTATTTTTAGGCAATTTGGTTCACAAACACACCTTAGAAGTCCAGTTAATTGAAATCACGTGTTAAAACTACACATGAAGAGTTCTTGAAAAAGTGCACAGGATCACCACCCTGTGCAAGGTAGCGGTCCTAACACTAAAGTCCAAAAAATGCACAAAAATGAGCGGGAAGATGGAAGAAAGTGTGGAAAAGTTAAGTAAAGATGTACATGTTACAAATATACACTACGGATGAGCTTAGGAACTCGAACACCTTCTGAAAGGACATGAATCATCATTGGGGACTTTTGTAACTATTTTCAAAATGTAGCACATGCAATTTTGGGTGTGTACATATTGCCCCCTTGGAGAAGCATCTTAGCCATGAAAAGGTGTAAAACATAGAGTTTGAGTACGATGTTCTTGAAATGGGGAGTTAGAAACTATACCTGACACGCCCGTGTGTTGAAATGTCTTCGTCTAAACTCCCACTACCTACAAAACAAAAAAGAAGACTCAAGTGCAAATAGATGAAATATCGAAAAATAAACACTAAATTAAAATGACAAGAGGACTTACCATTTGTGTGGGGATAATAACTTACCTCCGCCAATGCTCCATCCTCGTAGATACATACACTCAAAATGAGGTTAAAACAAAACATCAAGACAACATATTTTCAATTCATTTGCACATATTATCATTATGATTTTTTTGGGAGCTCGGGTCCACTTTAGCCAATTAGACACCTAAATTCCTCTTTTGCAACCTTATTTATAAAATGCACACAAATCACTCTTATTCTTGCCTTTCGTTATAATTAGTGATATTTGCTAATTAACTAATGTTTCTTACCACTTTAGCCAATTAAAAATGCTTTGTTTAAGTCAAACCCCTTTTGCATTTAGGATGCCACTTTATGGCGAATCGTAAGTCAAAATCCTCTTCAAAACAAACAATTGGTGTATACCCTAGTATTGACTCAAACCCCTCTTCCAACCACTCAAAATCACCCCATTCACCTCCACAATGTCTCAACAAGCTTCAAAAGCTTATCCTAGCCTCCTAGTTGACCCTAAGCGGTTGATTAAGGCTTCACACCTCTTAATCACTTGGTAATTCACTAATTGTGATTAGCAAGGCCTAATCATGATTAAATTCTAATCTAATTTGGGGATTTTAGTCCCACATGCACCAAAATACAAGTTTCTCCCAAAAGGAAAACTATAAAAAGGGTGCACCTCATTCCTTTATATTTTACACCATGCTTTGATTTGCATCTCATATAATAAATATGATATATAGCCAAGTTCAATCCTTGCTTAAAGCCTTCAATGGGGTTAGTAGATGGATATCCAAAATGACCAAGTAGTCATTGGGAGAGGCCATTTCACCTTGTTTGGAGTAGCAACCATAACCATTTGATTTCCCTCTTAGGTCTATTTAGGCCCATGTTAGGTAATTCAAGCATATTAGTAGGCATGTTTAGTTAGATTTTGTATTGTTTTCATACTAGTTAAGCATTCTTTTAAGCTTCTATCTTAATGTTACATTCCTAGACTTAGAACCTTGGCTAGATGGATGGAAATGGTGTTAGCTTTCCTTGTTTAGTCATGCAATTTGCTTTGTAAAGTTTAGGGTGTCATCATTTGGCATGCCCGGTGGGACAATACCCCATTGCATTCATTTTTAAAGCTTTTTAACTTAGTTTCAAAGTTTTTCATTTCAAGTTTATAGATTAGTTTCAAGTTTCCTAGATTAATTTCAAGTTTTCTAGTTTACTTTCAAGCTTTCTAGAGTACTTTCAAGCTTTTTAGATTAGTTTCTCAAGATTTTTAGATTAATTTCAAAGTTTTAGAGTAATTTTCAAAGTTTTATAGATTAATTTCCATTTTTGAATTAGTTTCAACTAGATTAGTTTAAGTTTTCAAGTTTTCTTTCAAGTTTTCTAGTTTACTTTCAAGTTTTCTGAAGTTTACTTTCAAAATTTTTTACTTTCAAGCTTTTTAGATTAAAATTTTTAGAAATTTCAATTTTTAGAGTAATTTTCAAAAATTTTATAGATTAATTTCATTTTTGAAAGTTGTTTCAACTATAGATTAGTGGTAGAAGTTGTTTTCTTGCTTTTAGCAAGGATTGAAAGGAGGAAGCCCTATCAAAATCAAAAAAAAAAAAAATACCAAAGATTTGACCTTTTGAAGAAATTCTTGTCAAAACTCAAATTTTGGCCACTTCCTGTGAAGGGGAAGGCTTTAACTGCAGGAGCGCACATTGAACTCGGGAGTGCATCGTTGAAGCGTGAGTGCATGCATTGAAGTGTGAGCAGGGTTGCACCGTTGAAAGAGAGCACACACACATCAACTTGTATTTTTCAACTCATCATTTTTACAAAGGGGGGCATGCACACATTGAGGGATGCATGTGTGAAAGCAGTGCACATGAGTGCACACACGTTAGCTTGTATTTTTCAACTCTATCATTTTTACAAAGGGAGTGCACACACGTTGCATTGAGGGGAGCACAGTGCAAAAAAAGAGTGCACACACTTTTTTAAGTGCACACATTTGTATTTTTCAAACTGTCTATCATCATTTTTACAAGGGGAGCACACATTGACATGATGAGGCATGCAATGTTGAAACATGATGCACACACATTGACAGGGTGCATGGTGTGTGTCATGTATAAATTTTTCCAGCAAACTCAAAATTTTCCATTTTTTGTTTTTAGGATTTTTTTTTTCAGAGGTTTTTAGATGCCATTTTTGTCAATTTCATAGATTTAGAGTAAGTTTTCTCATAAAATCACTTAGGGTTTGAAGGAATTAATCTTGTTTCCATGCTTTGTATGAGTTTGGGTTAAGGTGTGTATGCTCTTCTCTTGCACTTTGTGTGATCTAGAGAATCAAAAGCACTCTTAAACCTTCTTTTGCTATCATTAGAGTAAGTAGGAAACTTTGTTAATCATCTTTTAGTTTAAATGCTTTTTCACTTGCTAAATAACCAAGGCTAGAATTTGTGTATGCTCTTCCCTTACACCTAGTGTGATCTTGGGAATCAAAAGCAATTTTAGTCTTTTCATTAAAAAGCACTTGGATGAATTGGGAATAAACCTTGTTTTTGCAAAATTTGATGGTAGTTAGTTGATTTACAAGCATTTTTCATGGTTATTTTCTTATGATATTGTGAATCTATTTTGAAACTACTAACCATTTTGTGAAGGACCTAATGCTAGTCAAAGAAAGGAGGACTAAAAAATTTTTTTTCTAACTACATGTGTGATTGTAGGTTGCCAAAAGGAGTATGACAAAAACCACATTAAGTCTAAAAGATAAAAAAATACACCACAATCATCACATTGTATTTGTAGGTTTTGGTTAAGAGCTACGACTCATCCGCTCAACTAGGACATAACCCCTTTGGCATAAGCCTTAAGCTACAACAATGGGGGTGGTCCTAGGAACCCTAAAGTAGTTCACACAAGAGGGAACCTTGTGAATGAAACAGAAAGTGCTCCACACTACCGACTTGTCTAGTACGCCTTGGTGAGATTAGCATCAAAGATATCCGTATCATGACCCCAAGTGAAAGTATAACTAAATGCACTTCGGTGCTCATTATACTAAAGGGGGTAAAGTAAAGCTGAGATACTCCCAAATTAGTCAGTGCAAATTTTTGGGTAAATCGAGCTCGCTCTAGATATCTTGTGACACCTAGAGAGAGAACCACCTAGGAAGATTGTCGGCTTGGAGCCATTGTTTTTGTCTTAGATAGTATACTTGAGAGCTCTCACAAAGTGAACAACTTTGTTAGATTCAAACTCTTGTTTTTGAACAAGGGAAAGAATCTCTTAAAGTTGAAACCGTGTGACATTTCATCATGAAATCTACTTAGTGTCATTTTGTCCTAGTTTTTCACTTGTCTTAAGACAAGGTGAAACTCTACAAAATAACACCAAGTTTATTTCAACACCACTTGGTCTACACCCTTGTTTTCTTGTTGCCCATTTTTGGACAAAAGGAAACAACATATATGGATACCACTAGATATCGTGTGTCCACCACTTTTGTATTCTACTTGTGTGACTAGGTTGCAATGTCGGAGCGCAAGTGTTGAAAGTGTGCATGGTACGTACTCACATGATCTAGTAGGCCCCCTTGTCTCAAAAACCCATATTTGAGACTTATTATCATCATAGTTAGGTGATTTCATCCTTGTCTTCTTTTGAGTTGTTTACGCTGCCCACATTGTAGCCATACAATTGAGATATTTACGTCTTGTTTCCATTGTGAAATTAGGCCTAAATCTCTATATTGTAGAGTTACGTTGTTCACATGCATAACAATTTCTTGTTATACTTAGACATAGTTTTTACATCCTAACTTTGTCTTGAGTTTTGTGAGTGTTGAGGATACATTGTTATCATCGCGATAACATCATTTTGACACTAGAAATCTTGCTTTCCCGAAATCTTGGTTCACGTGTCCAAATAGTGTCATTACGTTACTCACATTGTTATCATCCATTTTATGAGACTTGGATTTGTTAGTGTTTAGAAACTAGTTTTTAGTATATCTTGTTAGAAGATCATCGTCAACATTCTCTTATCATTTAGGCCTTGTTTGTTGCAAACTTGACCTAACTGGTGATGTTGTGTTGTCACTATTTGGTTACAAACCTATCTAGATGAAATCTTAGAGAATAAACTATTTGGTGTAAACTAAATTTTGAGCATTGTACATCATTGTATTATTCTAAGGAAAACTTGTGTCATATATTACCTTGTTAGGGTAGCTTGTTCATTATTCTTTAGTTGTACGTTCATTTTGACCTATCACTTTTGTGGCTATTCTATAGTCACCTTGTTTTTAACAACTTAGGGTCGTTATGCTACACAAATTTGACTAGGTCCCTTGTTAATAAACCTTAGTGGAAATATTTCACGTTGTACCTTCTATTCTAAGTAATGCCTACTATGAGAATGGGGTCACGAAAGTTGGAAGCCAATATATTTGGAGGTGACAACCCTCTTTTGGAGGATAATCTCATGGTTGACCATAGTGGTGGAGAGGAAGAGTCTCCTCACATGGATGTAGAGCTTCATTCCACCCATTTTGATGACTACATTTTTCATAACAAACATGAAGTTCTTATGTGGGTTGTGGAACTAGGAGCCAAATTACCTTCCACAGTAGACCCTTCTCTTATCGCTGGACATGGTTTGGGGAGAAGAAGAAGTAGACCTCCCTCATCGCACTCTTAATGAAATTTTAAATCTAGGTCATGCCTCTACTTCTGCATGGAAGAATAATGAGGAGATACCATTTGAAAATGATGGAGACTATCATTTTCCTCCTATTAAAATTCATTGTGAAGACCATGAAGAACATGTTCATCATGCACAACCTCCTCCTAACAAAGATCATCATGAAATACCTATTAAAGAGGTTACGTTAGAACAATAGGTCCAAGCCCTCACTCATCAATTGGAAAGTTTGGCTTCACATATACAAAAGGAACAACCAAAAGTTGTGAAACAAACTATACCAAAGGCAAAACCTAAAGCTTTGTTTTATGAATTCCCAATAAACACTCCTCGATGGGAGGCACAAAGAGATCCTTATGAAGAGATTCTCACAAAAATCGGGGTGGGCATACACCTAGGCTTAACCCTTTGTATAGACCTATGCCACCACCCATGCAAGATCCACTTTTTAATCAAGAGTGGTCAACAATGAAGAACACCCTTCAAGCGTTACAAGAGGGCCAAACTGGTAGCAATAATAACAAGAAGTATCGGTTCGATGAGTTATGTCCTTACCCATTTGACAAAGCCATGTTGCAAGTACCTTTCCCAAGACATTTTGATTTTCCAAAATTTGATAAATATAAGGGAAAAGGTGACCCTCGTGATCATATAAAAACTTTTATATGGCATGTCAAGAGGTGGCATTCAACGACAATTATCTTATGTGCTTGTTTCCATGAAGTTTAGGAGCAAACGATGCTAGAATGGTTTGTGCATATCCCTAAGGGATCCATATCAACATGGCTAGAACTAGTAGAGAGTTTCATATGACACTTCTCTTTCAATATAGAAAATGATGTTACCATGTTAGATCTCTGTAATGCCAAGCAACGAAACAATGAAAACTTCACTTGCATTTTTACAAAGATGGAGAGGGTTAGCTAGTCGCTTTCCTTGCTCCCTACCCAAAAAGTAGCTGATAGGCATATTTTTTCCCAACCTCCATCCAGACATTACATTCCACTTGCAAATGCATTGTGGTAACATGTTTGAAGAGGTAATAGAAAAAGGGAGTCAAATTGAAAAGGCATTGTTAGCTAGGGGGACTCTAAAACCTTTCTCCCATGAACACAAATGATTCTAAATCTAATGATAAAACAAAGTTTGTTCCTAATAGAAAAAAAATGTCATTAGTGATGGGATAGTAGACTCTAAATGGGTGCAAGCCATGCAAAACCACACACCTTTGAAACTTGCAAAGGGTAATCCACCTACCAAGTATAAACGCCACACTTTTACTCCTCTATCTGAATCCATATCATCTATACTAAAATAGTTAGAGGCCGTAAACATGGTTAAATACCTAAAACACAACCCTATGGGGATGATACACCCAAACCATCATGGTTTAGGGAGAATGAATTTGTGGGTTCCACCATGTAAAGGGTCACAAAACTGACAAGTGTTTAAGATTAAAACACTATATTCAAGACCTAAACAATGGTGATATTGAAGTAGATTCATTTCATCATTGCTAAAAATCTCCAAATGAAAACTTAGGGATCTTCAAAGAGCCTTTTCCCAATCATGAAGAAAAGAAAAATTTAGATCGGGGACAATCATCTCATAATAAAAATGCTAACTATATGTCAAACAAAGACCATTTTGATGCCTTGATAGGTTGTGTTGACCCACTCATTGAGAAAATCAATACAATTAGAATTAAGACAAGAGAGTGTGTTGTGGAAACACGGGGCTCACCTTGTTATAAATTTTGAACCTACTCCCCCTCCTCCTCAAGAGAGTCACTATGATGTGTTAGATCAACTAGAAAAAACTACGGCTAAGATTTCCATCTTAGACCTTCTAAATATCTCTAGCATCCATAAGGATATACTTTACAAAACCTTTACAGGATCAGGAGTATCCATTGATGTTGACCCAACACATTTGCAAGCCATGGTAGCACAACTTGTTCCTTTGGAACACATAACCTTCAACACTATAAAAGCCTTAGTTGAAGATCCTTCACATAACCTACCATTGCATATTGAGGTTATCATCAAATGTAAGAAGGTTAAGAGAGTGCTTGTGGATGGTGGATCGGGTCTTAACATATGTACTCTCAAACTAGTCCACCAACTAGGCTGCACAGAAGTTGATCTGGAAACAAAGGTCATCACCATTAAGGCATATGACAATGAAGAAAGAACAAAAATCAGCTGGAATGATCACTTTCTCATTAGAAGTGGGTCCCATAACACATGATACAAAGTTCCATGTCTTGGACCTGGAACTCCCTTACAATATCTTTCTCGATCACCCATGGATTCATGCCATGTAGGTCATGCCATCAACGTATCATCAAGTGTTTAAAGTTGCAATATGAGGGACAAACACTCACCATACAGGGGGACCCTCAACCTTTTTCTCATTGTAGAGCATTGTCAGGATTTTTCCCTACAATCTATGAGTGTCCATCTACAGAGATCTATTCCTATCCAATTAGAGGCCCTCGCTTCACGAGTGGATCAGATACCCTGTCTATCAATGAAAATGGTGCTTCCACCTCAAGAAACTCCTTTGTCTACATGGGAGATGAAGGTCAAACCAAGTGGTTGTGGAGAGTATGATCTCTAAACAAGCCCTAATGGTTCACAATGGTCCGCTATCAGCCCAAGCACATGGTAGGCCATGTTTCAAAGTTCAGAGATCAAGAGAGGCTTTCCCTTTCAAGAATTTTACTCCTGGTGGCTTGCTAGAAGATGAAAGGTTTCTTATGGACATTATTTATCCAGATGATGATGACATGGCTACATGTTATAAATCACCTAAGTATCCCATTCCTAATCGGATAATGCTTGTCATGGGGTATAAAGGATGTGGCTATGCGGCCACCAAGAACAAGGCCCATTAGAAGCTCTTGCAATACCTTGGCATATAGTAGGTAAATCAGGTATAGGAATCCATTTATATGAGTCTCACTCTTCAGATGATGAGTATGCTTCTTCTGAGAGTGAGGATAGTTTTTCTGGAAATGAAAGCAAAACAGATTCCGATGTAGTCTTTACGAAGACCTTGCCTCTATGAACCTATTCACCAATATGGATATCCTTACTATAACCCCTGTTATACCCACCATATCCCCTATAACTCAACCATTAACCCTCACCTACCCATCACTCGTGAATTGGGATCAACAACAACACGTACCTATTGACGTGTTTAGAATGATGAGGCCATTGGTGAGTTTGGAATCAGAGACAACATTCCAAGAAATGATCACAAGAAGGGGTTCTCCATTCAAGCTTAACGCATGCATACTTTGGAGAGGAAGTAGAGTTGTGTGGGCATTTAAGTAAAAAGTGAGCAAGGAAAAAGTTCCAAAGAAAAGCCTTGTGGAAATAAAAAGGGGAAGTCCTATAGTGAAAACCTCTTTGAGGTGCTTGTGGAAAAACAGCATAACAACCTATGGAAAAGATAATGTACCCACTTCAAGATGAAGATCTCCCTGAGCCACCTGTGATAGAGGAGGATCTCAATCTCCCTCCTGATCCTACATGCATGGGGGATGAATCAAAGTTATTAGTGGAAGATACAATAGATGTTAATATCGGCACGGAAGAACTGCCACGTGATAGTTAAGTTGGGAGCTTCCCTCTCAGCCAAAGAACAAAAAACATTCACATGACTCTTAAGAGAGTATGCAGACATCTTCGCTTGGTCTTATGCTGACATGTCAAGACTTGATCCTACACTAGTGGTGCACAATCTTGTGGTACACCCAGATGCCAAGCCCATCAAACAAAATCTCCAAAAGATGCATCCTCGCATCACCTTACTGGTAAAGGAAGAGCTAGAAAGGTTACTAGAAGTAGGCTTTATTAGGCCTATCGACTACTCAGAGTGGATCTCTAATGTGGTCCCGATTCAAAAGAAGCTAGTTGGTATTAGAGTGTGTATGGATTTTTCAGGGATATAAACAAAGCTTGTCCTAAGGATGATTTTCCTCTTCCAAACATCGACATGATTATCGATTCTACAATGAGGTTATGAGATGCTTTCACTCATGGATGGATTCTCAGGTTATAATCAGATAAAGATTGTGGAAGAAGATCAACACAAGATGACTTTCACAACCCCATGGGGGACGTTTTATTACCAAGTCATGCCTTTCGGCCTTAAAAATGCAAGTGCTACATATCAAAGGGATGATGATTGTAATCTTTCACGATATGATAAGTGACATCATGGAAGATTACGTAGATGATATATTGGCTAAATCTAGAACCCATGAGGAACACCCAAAAATTTTATGGCGTATCTTTCAACACTTAAGGGATTACAAAGTCCGACTTAACCCAAAGAAGTGTGTCTTTGGTGTGCTATCTGGGAAATTACTAGGATTCATTATGTCACGAGAGAGGAATAGAAGTGGACCCTGTAAAGGTCATGGCTATCACATAAATGCCCCCCTAAGAATATCAGATAGCTATGTAGCTTACAAGGGAAAATTCAAGCCATCAGAAGGTTTATTTCACAGCTAGCAGACAAGTGTCATACATTTACACATCTTCTTAAGAAGGATGTTAATTTCAACTAGGGACTAGAACAACAACAAGCGTTTGCTTTGCTAAAAGAATACTTGGCCAACCCCCTATTCTCATGCCACCCACGACAGGAGAACCCTTGTTACTTTATATCTCTGCTACACATTTGTAATTGGAGCATTGTTGGCCCAATATGACAAAGAATAAAGAGAAAAGGTTGTATACTATTTAAGCAGGACATTGGTAGCATATGAGCTAAATTATCCACAAATCGAGAAGGCTTGCCTAACCATGGTGTTTGATTTCCAAAAGCTACGTCATTATATGCTTAACAATAAAATCAAGCTAATTTCAAAGGTCGCCCTTTGAAATATTTATTGTCCAAACCAAAGCACTAACCGGAAAGATGGCTAATTGGATCATCTTATTAAGTGAGTTTGACATTGAATACGTTCATCAAAATTTAGTAAAAGGACAAATGTTAGCAGATCAATTGGCAGAAGCTCCACTACCAGGTATTGAACCCTTGAGGTTAGAACTACCAGATGCATCCATTATGTACCTCAAAGAATATGTAGTTTGGCAAATGTACTTTGATGGCTCTTTTACCTTTCATGGTTTAGGTGTAAAGTTGTGCTAATCACTCCCATGGGAGACTTGATTCCATAGGCATTTTGAATTGGATTCCCTTGCACAAAAATATAGTAGAATATGAAGCTCTCATTATAGGAATGAAGTTGGCCATCAAATGGGATATCAGACAAGTAAAATGCATTAGTGATTTAATGCTTATTATCAAACAGGTCACAAATGAATATAAAGTTAAAGATGAAAAGTTACTTCCATATAAAATAATGGTCAATTCCTTGAAATAATTATTTGAGAAGATAAAATTTGAGAAAATACCAAGAGCTCATAACAAAGCAGAAGAGACACCATGGCTATGGTAGGATCTATGTTGAGCATTCCACCAAAGAGCAATGATATGCCATTATTTTTTGAAAATCTAAGAACAATGGCATATGACATACCAAACTCTTGTTTAGTGTGTGAAGTTGTTGGTCCCTTTTCACCATGGTACGTTGAAATCTTTAATTATCTCCATGATGGAACCTTCCCTATGAAAATTTCCCATGCTGAAAAATGCAACCTCATCCAACATATAGCCTGCTATACCCTACTTGGGGGCACCCTCTTCCGCCGAGGCTATGACAGGAATCTATTGCGCTATTTAAATTCTGATGAATATATCCAAGAAATCAAGGAAGTGCACAAGGGAATGTGTGGAGCTCATACTAATGGGATTTTCCTTACAAAGAAGATATTCAAAGTAGGTTAATTTTGGCCTACCATGGAGCATGACATTCATGTTGTTAACATGTAAAGAGGCGTGTAGATTGTCAAAAGTATGGCAATTTTATATATGCACCGATAAAATCCTTATAACCAATCACGACACCTTGACTGTCATCACCAATCCTAAGACTATGATAATTCTTCACCGAACTCCCGTGCTATGATTATTTACTAATGCATAGCCTTTAGTTTGGTGGATGTAACTGAAACAAAACAACAACATAACACAAAAATACCATCGACTATGATAAGACTAATGATGACAAATCTGAAATATCAAAGTAAATTATAATATTAACATGAAATTGTTACAATCTCACCCATGAGGTACTTCAAGTGTTATTGACTTCACTTGACTTTCACCAAGACTATGGGAGAAACTTTACAATTACACCTCTTAATGGCTTCTTCAACACACCTTTAAATTGATGGCTTCCTTCGCACACTTCCTACAATATTTCTCACTACTTCTTTCTATGCTAAATGAGGGGGGTGGCCTCTCTATTTATAGAACTTCAAGCTTATCCATCCTATCTCTAAGATAGGATAAGAAATCCACTCTGACGAATCATATTCCATACCTTAACTCTTATCTGTACATGTAAGCTTATCTCTTAAGATAAGATAAACCTTATCATTTTACATGGGTTCCACATTTTTAGACTTTTTACAAATAAAATACACAAAATATTTATGACCTCACTCCTTGTCCTTATTACCAATATAATATTTCTAATTCCTAATCATGTAGACCCTACTTTTCTAATTACCCAAACTTTGACATTTTAACATTACCGGACCACTTACGACAAATATTTACTTTTTACAACATTCCTATTATACTTTGATCATATCGTACTCCACATTATTGGCGATACATCAGATCGACGGTGCCATTATCTTCTATCGACGCTACTACTAATTATACTTAACAACATCCTATTCCTAATACATACATTAATGAAATAGAAATTATGGAAGAAAATTTTAGTGTCGACATTTTCCCCTTCCCAGCCTTCTACTCCGTCCCTGAGTAGACTATTCAGTGCTTGGAAAATCTTCAAATTTTCGTGGTTGACCCATTTCGTAATGGGAGTGCCATCCAATTCCTCCAGTCGGTACGTACCATTTTCATGCACAACTACTATTTTGTAGGGCCCCATCCATTTTGGAAGAAATTTTCTCTGTCTTCTTTTTTTGTATCTCTGGAATCATATACTAGACCAAGTCATTCACATGAAATGGAGACCATCGATCTTTTGATCAAAGTATTCCTTCTACTTCATTTTCTTCTTATGGCTTGTATCCTTTGCTATTTCCCTCATTTCCTCTAGCAAATGAAGATGTACCAACCTTTCTTTTACTGAATCACTTTCATCCATCCTTTCATTTTTCATAACTCTCACAGTGGGAATATCAAACTCAATAGGAAGAATCTGGATCAATGCCATAAAACCGAAATGGGGAGTAACTCGTTGCGACTTTGATGTTGCCCTATATGCCCACAATGCCGCATGAATCCTTTTATCCCATTTATGTACCGCAAGGCCGCATCTTTTGCTAGAATTTGACACACAAGACAAAATTTGTTCGTTCCACCCGTCCATTTGTGCTTGGCTTGTATGTTGTTGCCTTCTTGTGCTTAATAGAAAACTTATTGACTAGGGCTTCTACCACCTCATTAATGAAGTGGCTTCCTTGATCTCATTACAATTTCTAATAGACAACCAAATCTCGTGACAATGCGTTCATATATGAACCTTGCCACTTCATCCATGGAAGTTGTTTTCAATGGCCTAGCTTCAACCCACTTGGTTAAATAATGTGGCAACTACAATATACTTATTTTGGCATGATGTAGTTAGAAGTGGACCTACAATGTCTATTCCCCACTTTTCAAAGGGACCAAGTGGAAGAATAGGACATAATGGAGCTGATGAAGTCTTATGGTTACCATGTGTTTGACAAATATCACATGTCTTACAATAATTCTAACAATCTTTAAAAAGAGTGGGCCGTGATAACCTCGCATCCAAGATCCTTCTTGCCGTAAGTTGTCCAGAAGTGCCCTCCACATGTACCATTGTGGAATTCTTCTAGCAGCTCCTTTCCTTGATCACGTCCAACTGCCCTCTTGTACTGTCCATCAGGTCCTATTCGAAATAATGCTCCATGCAGAATAGAATATGGACGACTGGCTTGAGTAATCTTTCTCTTAGTCTTTGCATTGGCACCATCAGGAAACTTGAATTCATTCAGATAATTCCAAATATCTATGTATTCACTAGGGATTGTGTCAAGGGAGAACAATGCTGCATCGGGAAAATCATCATCATCACAAGATGATCCTAAACCATCATAGGCTCGAGAGAGTGCATCTGCATTGACATGCTTCTTTCCTGGCCTATCTATAATATCAAATTCAAATTCTCAAAGCAAAATTATCCATCTTGCTATCATCCCCGATGGGTTAGGCTTATTGACAATATATTTCGTGAGCCCGATGATCTCATTACAACTATAAATTTCTACCCTAGCAAGTAATTTCTAAACTTATTTACAACAAAAATGATAGCGAGCCTATTTTTCGCTTACATTAAGATAGTTTACCTCAAGATGCTCATTTGTCTCGCTCCCAAAGTAAATTGGATGTTCATTCCCATTTTCATCCTTTTGGCTCAAAGTACTTCCTAGTGCTTTGCATCTCGAGGCATCGTTGTACACAATGAATGGCTTGTTCCAATCTGGATTCTTTAAAATAGGTGAAGACACTGTGGCTTCCTTCAATTTTCCAAAAGCTTCATGCGCCTTATTTCTGGTTCATAAGTAACATCCTTCTTCAAGAATGGGTTAGTGGTCAGTGCAATCTTTGAGAAATTCTTAATGAACCTTCTATAGTAACCCACATGGCCTAAAAATGATCTCAACTTACTTCTATTAAGAGGAAATGGTAAATCTTTGATTTTTGAAACTTTATCAGGATCAGCACCAATACCATCTCTGGATACAACATGCCCTAACAAAACACCTTTAGAACATCCAAAGACACACTTTGTAGGGTTTAGTGAGGCTTGTGCTTCATCTAACCTTTGAAATGTTGTCTCCATCTGGTGTAGGTGGTCCAACTTGCTCCCATAGATGCAAAAATCATCCAGAAATACTCTGATGAAGGTCCCAATGTAGGGTTCAAACACCCTATTCATCAAACGCTGGAATGTTGTTGGAGCATTACACAACCCAAAAGGCATAACTCTATAAGCAAACATTCCCCAAGGAGTGGTGAACGTGGTCTTCAGCTGATCTTTCTCTGCTATACGAACTTTGTTGTCAGAGCCATTATATCCATCAAAGCAAAAACTATAGCACTCTGGCCTACTTCGCCCAAGATCGATCCGAAAATGGAAGAGGGTAATGATCCTTCTTTGTTGCCTTATTGAGCTTCCTGTAATCAACACAAATGCGTAGCTTCCCATTCTTTTTTATTGAGATCACAATGGGAGAAACCCATTCGAATTCTCCACCAAGCAAATATGAATCCGCATCAAGCAACTTATCTATTTCTTCTTTTACAGTCTTGGAAAAATTAGGATTCATTCTATATGGCATTTTCTTTATGGGCTTAGCACCATCTACCAGCTCAATACAATGTTCTACCCAACTTACTTGACGGAGTTCCTTGTAATCAAAAGTGAATAGGTGTATGTACCTTCGAAAGAGCTGGAGGTAGGATTCCTTCTCACTCTCCATCACAACATCACCAATCTTTATTTTTTGGAGATGATCATCAACTTCTTCTTCAGATAATTTTATGGGGTCATGAGTTGGTGTGACTGGAAGGATATCCATGACTGAAACATCCACCTCACTTTCTTCATCTTCAGTGTCCACTTCACTGGTACTAGAGTAATCAGAGGATGTCCAATCATTAGTTTCATCACTTGAATCCACAGGTTCTACCTTATGATGTCGAGGGATCACATTTATCTTCACCCTCTCTCTACCACGTCCAAGTGTCATGAAACCTTCATTCCAGTAGTTTCTTGCATGAACTCTCCTTAGCCATGGTCTTCCCAGCAGCATTGGGTACACAACAGTACCATTTTTCATCACCTGAAAGTCTACCACACATACCACACCCATAACAGATATTGCCACATTTGAAACTACACCTTCTGGTTTAGTTTTTCCTTTATTTAATGACCTTAACATAAGTGTTGAAGGGTGATCAATTTTTAAACCCAACATATTCATTACAGACTCGGTCATTACATTAACTGCAGCACCTCCATCAACTAAGACATCATGAATTGAAATACCATTACATAATACCTCGGCATGGAGCATAGGGATCCGCCTCTACCTCCAAAACAGGGACCTCAACCTCCTTCCTTCTTCAAGCATTGAGTCCACCTCACAACTCCCGCCTCTTCTAGAAGACATAGCCAAGAGTTGACCATATGTAATATTTGTAGGCCTTTTGGACAGATCTTCCAAGATGGAGTATGGTCCTTGCCCCCGTAAAATCGAGAAAATCCCTGCACACCCAACTTTCTTCTCCTATGTTTCTTACTAGTTTCTTCTTTCATCTTCTTAGGATCATTTCCATCTTGATTATCTTTTTCTTTCTTTCTTTTTGTTACAAACACATCTACTTCATTATTTCTCGCTCTTATCTACTACATCAAAAGAATTCATGTTGCTTTTCCTTTATCATTATCTCCTTTACCGGATGTAGAAGCTCTATCGGACAATTATACTTATAATGACCCTTTTTATAACAACCATAACAAACAACAGAAATATTTCTTTTGGACCTCTATCTCCTCCCCGAGAACTAAATTCCTTTCCTTGAAGAATATTAATAGTTAAGCTCGACCCATCTTTTGAGCGAGATCTTCATACTCGGTAGATGTACTAGGAGAAATATTTGTGCTCACCGGGAGTGGTTGTGGATTCGGACCAAAGGTGCTTTGGTGTAGGCTCTACTTTAGCAACAATTTCTTTGGGCTCCTCTTCCATGCTTTCTTCTTTCCTTCTTGCAATCTCCTTTGCTTGTTCAATGGTAGTTGGGCGGTCATACTTCACTCGTTGTCTGATCTCTGGCTTCATCCCAAGAATGAAGTGCTTACAGAGGAGATTATCCATGCCATTCATCAACCCATCCGCTAGTCCTTCCTTCCGGATATGGGCATTGAGCTTCCTCCTTAGCTCTAGAACACGAGCATGATAATCCCTTATCTTCTCCTTCTCTCCTTGGGATAGCTTTGTGATCTTGATCATGAGATCTGCATATTTCTGTTGTTCACCAAATTCTTCAAGAAAACTTTCAGTTAATAAATCCCATGAGTTTTTCACATTATCACCTAGTGTTTTAAACCACCTAAGTGCGGAACCATCCAAAAAGGTAGGAAAAAATTCAGTCCATTGTTCCCTTCTTATAAGGCCATTACAAATACAAGATCACTTAAACTCTTGAATGAAAGAAGAAGCATCTTCATTAGATTGAGCTGAAAAAATAGGAATCTTTCCCATTTTCAAAAGTAACCACCATGAAATACCAACCCACAAGTACAATCAACAAGACTTATGTGCACAAATAATTGGAATTACTATAGAAATGACCACGGTAAACTATGGTAAAACTTGACTTACTACGGTAAAAACTGATTTTACTGTGGTAAACACTATTCACGGTAAAAAGTGAAGTTACTGCGGTAAATACTATTCACGGTAAAAAGTGACTTTACTGTGATAAATACTATTCACAGAAAAAATGACTTTATCATGGTAACTACTATTCACGGTAAAAATGACTTTACCATGGTAACTACTATGCATAGTAAAAACAAGGTTACCCTCCAATTGATTTTTGACTAAGTGGGAATATCTCTCCAGAAAATCCACCAACGAGGAATGGTCCCGGCAATGGAACCAAAATGTCATCACCAATCCGGCACTATGATAATTCTTCACTGGGAACTCCTCGTGCTATGATTATTTACTAATGCACAGCCTTTAGTTTGGTGGATGTAATCTGGAAACAAAACAACAACATAACACAAAAATACCATCGACTATGATAAGATGGAATGATGACAAATCTGAAATATCAAAGTAAATTATAATATTAACATGAAATTGTTACAATCTCACCCATGAGGTACTTCAAGTGTTATTGACTTCACTTGACTTTCACCAAGACTATGGGAGAAACTTTACAATTACACCTCTTAATGGCTTCTTCAACACACCTTTAAACTGATGGCTTCCTTCGCACACTTCCTACAATATTTCTCACTACTTCCTTCTATGTTAAATGAGGGGGGTGGCCTCTCTATTTATAGAACTTCCAGGCTTATCCATCCTATCTCTAAGATAGGATAAGAAATCCACTCTGACAAATCATATTCCATACCTTAACTCTTATCTGTACATGTAAGCTTATCTCTTAAGATAAGATAAACCTTATCATTTTACATGGGTTCCACATTTTTAGACTTTTTACAAATAAAATACACAAAATATTTATGACCTCACTCCTTGTCCTTATTACCAATATAATATTTCTAATTCCTAATCATGTAGACCCTACTTTTCTAATTACCCAAACTTTGACATTTTAACATTACGGACTACTTACGACAAATATTTACTTTTACAACATTCCTATTGTACTTTGATTGTTACCGTACTCCACATTATTGGCGACACTGTACTGACGGTGCCGTTATCTTCTATCAGACGCTACTACTAATTATACTTAACAACATCCTATTCCTAATACATACATTAATGAAATAGAAATTATGGAGGAAAATTTTAGTGTCGACAGACTGTTCTCAAAGTGGGGTCTCGATCTAATGGGGAACCTTAATCCTGTCTCTTCGAGATGGTCACAAGTTCATTATAACAACCACTAAGTACTTTATAAAATGGGTAGAGGTAGTTCCTCTTACTTATATAGAAGGTCCCCAAATTTCAAATTTTATAATGAATCATATCATCTGTAGATATGGTATCCCTTCTTCCATTATCACTGATAATGGTAAGTCATTCAAAAATAAAAATGTGAAAGCACTCTGTAAACACTTTCAAATTTCCCTTAAGTTTTCAACCCCTTATTACCCTCAAGGTAATGGGCAAGCCGAAGCTTCCAACAAAACCTTAATTCACATTATGGAGAAAATGGTGAATACCACAAGTCATAACTAGCATCTGAAAATTCACCCTTCCTCTGGGCATTTAGAAATTCTATCCACACCCCTATAGGTGCAACTTCATATTATTTAGTATTCGGTTCCAAGCCATCTTGCCTTTAGAGATTGAGATCCCTTCTTTGCGTATCGAGCTAAGGGATTATTTGAATGAAGAGGAGGACTATAGAGTAGCTCGACTGCTAGAGTTGGAGCTAATGGATGAGAAACGAATTCGCACCATCAATCACCTAAAAGTGTATCATGATTGAGTACAACAAAGTTACAATAAGAAGGTCATACCTCGTCAGTTCGAGGTAGGGGACATGATGTTGAAAGAGAATCCGAATAACACCAACAAATATCAAGAAAAGAAAGGGAAATTTGAGCCCAACTGGCTAGGACCATACATTGTGGTTGCCAAGTTTAGTTTAGGTGCATATAAGTTGGCCTATTCAGATGGCCAAGAGCTTTGAGAACCCATGAATGCAATGCATCTTAAGCGCTTCTATGCTTAAGTATGGGGTCTCTACAGAATACCAAGAAAAGTAAAACAAAAAGTATAAAAATAGAAAAAGAAAAAGAAAAATAAATAGGTACGTCCAATAGTGAAAACCACGCAATGGTGGCACTTTAGACAAGTCCTTTGGTGAAAACTAGATTTTGGCGCCAAGGGAGGGTCCATTATTCACAAGCAGTCTAGGTTTAAGGAGTACGACAACTTTTCCCTAAGTTAATCTTTTCCTTCGTCTGAGCCCCTTATGAGCCTATCCTTATTTGCCCTAATCCGGCTAATCTAACCTTTTGAGTGTGGAGAAGTTAACATTGAGTGAACCCATATCACACTGGGGAAACTTCACAGCATCACTTCTAACATATACCATGTGGAATTCTTCCCTTGTACATCCCATCTAACGCTGGGGGCATCCACATTTCTTTATTTCCTTGCACGTTCACTTTGGAAAATTGTTGAGAAAACATCAAAAACATTTATATAAATTTTGAAAGTCCAAAAACATACATATATGTCCTTTGGAAAAATAAAAACATTCAAATACGTTTCGTAGAAAACTCCAAAACAATAGAAAATTGTCTTAGAAATAAAATAAAAAACAACAAAAAATGTCCCAAAATTGTCCCACAAAAACAAAGTAGTGGTTCGCTTACTTTTAGTTGTTGGTTTGTATGGTTTTGGTTGCATTACTTTTTCATATTGTATGCTTTAAATTAGATTCACTTGCTTACTTAGATTGAATATCAATTTATTCTATAGTGTATTGCATTGAGTCCATTTGGTATTGAATACTTGTAAATAAATGTGTTGCTTGGATTAAATTTGTTTAAACTGTGCTTGTTATTTTTACTTGTACATTGTGTTATAATTTCATCCTCATATCACACATATCCATCACATCATCATCATATATACATATATATATATATATATATACTAAGTCTACATCATGCATGTATACTAAAAGCTAATCATCAAATACCGTATCACCAATGGGGCAAGAGGGGTTGCGCATGATCACAAATCTATCCCCCCACACCAATATCAAAAATATAAACATGTTGCTCAAAGGTATCTCATCAAACATACAAGTATGATATCAGCTAAAGCTATCTCATAATCTAACAAGGTGATACAAAGCATATAACAGTCAAAATTGTTTAAAAGAAATTAAAAATAAAAATTGATAAAATCGTTAAAAATCCAAAAAAATTGTAAAAATTTAAAATTTTACAAAAATTGGTAAACAACATATATGCAGCTAAAGCCTATGTCAATTGCATTGTCCTCGAACATCAAAATATGTCTTATAAAAGCATCTTTCTATGGTTCTTACTTGTTTTGGTCTCAAACGACTTGCGGATCATCGTGATCTACCTCCATTAACAAAAGATTGGTTGTATACTACGTCGGTCCTCCTGTGCAACAATGAGTTGCAGTGGACCTGTCATAGTGCACGAATGCTTTTCCATGGGACTACTTGTGTCCTCTATTTTTCCTCGCATGTGTTATTGCTTGGGGCATCATTTTTAACCCTTTTCGTTACAACACGAACATTTAGGAACTAGAGATTGATCACAAAATATTGGTGCAATTGTCTTAAACATTGTTTGTTTGAGTATGTATGATTGTACTAGTTTCTCTAGATTAGATTAGCTGGTTTAATTTCTCATGTTGCATTGCATTTTTATGTTGCATGGAGCTAAATATCATTTTACTTTCTCATATTGCATTATATAATGTATGTTGCATGGAGTTACACATTTTTAGAACTAAACAATTGTAGTAATTTAGCTTTTCATGTTATCTTACACTTTTGTTTATTTTAAATAAAGGTCGATGATGTAGACCTAGGGGAAAATGTTATAAACAAGTTGTTTATTGAAAGGTTGGATGCAAAGATTGGGATTGTCCTATATTTCTCCATTAATCATTTCTTCTCCATTATCATTTATTATCATTACTATTTTTTCTTCTAAAACTCACCCGAGGCAATAAACAACCATATTTATCCCTATTCTTATTCCTTCTCAATACCTAAGGGTTTTCGTGCCCGTTCGACTCATTTTCTTCTATCCATTTCAAATCATATTTTTGATTGTCGATTGACTTCTTCTATCACCCACTCAACACTCAAGGGGCATCCTTCATCCTGCTAATTTTTCTTCAAAAATTTACCTGTTTTATGCTTGTCTACTATGTTTGAAGTGAAGTCACTAACTTCACCTCAAACAGGGGCAAATGTAGACACCTAAATTCCACTTTTGCAATCTTATTGCCAAAATGCACACAAATCCCTCTTATTCTTGCCAATTCCATTATAATTATTGATATTTGCTAATTACCTAATGTTTATTACCACTTTAGCCAATTAACAATTTTTTTGATTACGTAACCCCTTTTGCATTTTGGATACCACTTTACGGTGAATCGCAAGTCATAATCCTCTTCAAAATAGACAATTGGCATTTATTAGCTAATTAAGCCTATTTTACCCTTGTTTTTGTCAATATACCCTAGTATTGACTCAAACCCCTCTTCCAACCACTCAAAATCATGCCATTCACCTCCACAATGTCTCAACAAGCTTCAAAAGCTTATCCTAGCCTCCTAGTTGACCCTAAGTGGTTGATTAGGATTCACACCTCTTAATCACTTGGTAATTCACTAATTGTGATTAGCAAGGCATAATCAAGATTAGAAATTCTAATCTAATTTGGGGCTTTTAGTCCCACATGCACCAAAATAAAAGTTTATCCCAAAAGGAAAACTATAAAAAGGGTGCACCTCATTTCTTTATATTTTACACCATGCTTTGATTTGCATCTCATATAATAAATATGATATATAGCCAAGTTCAATCCTTGCTTAAAGCCTTTAATGGGGTTAGTAGACAAATATCCAAAATGACCAAGTAGTCAATGGGAGAGGCCATTTCACCTTGTTTGGAGTAGTAATCATAACCATTTGATTTCCCTCTTAGGTCTATTTAGGCCCATGTTAGGTAATTCAAGCATATTAGTAGGCATGTTTAGTTAGATTTTGTATTATTTTCATACTAGTTAAGCATTATTTTAAGATTCTATCTTAATGTTACATTCCTAGACTTAGAACCCTTGGCTAGATGGATGACAATGGTGTTAGATTCCCTTCTTTAGTCATGCAATTTACTTTGTAGAGTTTAGGGTGTCATTAGTGAGTATGGTTGAATTGAAATGGATTTTGTAACGCTCCGTGCTTTCCTTTTCACTGTTGTCAAAGTAATGATAGGACAAATGGTTTTATCCTATGTTGTTGGCACCCTTGCGTATCAAAAATTAAATGAAAACTTGATATGAACATGTAATCACAATATCGTGAATAAGCTAAGGATAATCTCCTTAGATAAGAACCCTGCTAATCCGGGATCTATCTTAGTGATGAACTATTTTCACTAAGGTGACATTACGTTGTTTGTAATGTTGTATGTCATAGAATCTTTGGTGTAAATTTAAGCCTTGAAAGTGATTTGCGATGTTGTTGCTTATCTCTATTAAATTGTTAACATTATAGTTTTTATAACTAAGTTATGTTGAGGCTTTGACAATTTTGATAGTTCACTTAGCAACTTAATTTGGAATGTGATCAAGACTTCTGTTGGTTTATAATAAGTCTTAAACCGACCATCTAATAATCTTCCCATTTGATGACTAATGCCATCATGATCATATTTCTAGGGATAAAAGGGCTATAGTCGTCAGTCAAGGACTTAATTATTATGAATTAAGGGCATCTACTCCTTCGAGTATACATGAAAAACTTCTTGATCAACGTTAGCATTGTATATTTACACACACACACAACATACATATGAATACACACACACACACACACACACACACACACACACACACACACACACACACACACACACACACACACACATATATTTCAAAAAGGGGGACAATCTAATCCTAGTGGATAGTTCTAAACCTAACATGCAAACATGTTACTTGCGAAGCTTGAAGTGAACATAACCTTTACTATTTGAAAAGGGTGTGTGAAAATATTTAGTGTTGTGAAGCCTTAAGGCATATCATGGAATGACGTTCCATATTTTCTATGGTATAAAATATTGTTTGGTCATTGAAAATGTGTCTTTTGACATGACACTTTGCTACTCGTAGCCTTTATGGCTACTTTGATCCTGCATACGGGGTGTGATCTTTTCCACCCGTTTTTGTATGATTAGCATTGTACTTCATTATTTTTAATATATGGTTATGCTTTTCAATAAAAAAATGATATAACATTACCCAAATTCAAATGGTTGATGAGGTGGTAACCACCGCATAATATCTATACTTTAGTCCCTTAATTGTTTATTGATTGACTCCGCCAACTGATTTTGGAGCGAAGTACTTTAGTTGTCTAAATCACCTTACATGGCATGAAGTAGGAGTTTGCTAAATTTAAAATGAGAGCTAAGAATAGTTGGCGGCAAGCTCCATTAACTCGAATTTAATGTCTTTTAATGCTCACCTTCCTCGGGAAGTGCGGGAATGGTTTTGGGGAAAACGAGTTTGGTTTTGGTATCGATTCATTTCATTGCATGAAACTCGTAGTTGCTCGGCATGCAAGGAGGAATTTTAGTTGTGTGTTGATGTGAGTTGCATGGAGAAAACAACAGTTGAGTAGTTGGAACAACAAGTTCCCAGACTCATTAAAATGTCACAGAAATTTGTGATCTGTTGGATGAAGGAACTCGTTTCAAAGGATAGGGATCTTTTGAAGAATCATGAAAGTTTTTGCAAGAAAAGAAATCACTAGCGTGACAGGCATGATATGCTCTGAACTTTTCATAATTTCTTGCTTTATTTAGTGATTTCACAAAAATAACCTTGTATTGAATGATTTTGCGTTTGTAATTTCGTGATGTGGAATCGTTTAATATTTCTCTATAGAGTATGAAATGCTATGGCTTCATGATGTATGCTGATTAGAAGTGATTAATTAAGTACAGACTCCAATAAGGTTTATTATAGTGAAGGCGAGAATATAATCTTGAAATGTTTGAGGACTGCTTGATATAGTGAATACTGAGTTGAAATGATATGCTAGCATTGATGAAATCTTCTTGCAGCTGAGAATCGATTTCTATCCATACTGTAGAAAACCTAGTTTTATTTGTTACCCATCTCTCCATGGATTTGAATAAGTATGACAAGGTATTGTGGTATGCTAGAAATTGTTCTGTGTGAGTTTTGTTGCATATGTCTTTTCTTGACCTAGTGTTTGTTGGTTATACATAACTGGGTTTGATTATTTTAATAAATCTATGCCTGTGGAGTCGTGATGGTCTTATATGGGGCATCGTCTGTACTTATAAAAGACCTAGTTTTATTTTAAAATAGGGATGTGTAATGAAAGAGAACAACTGATTTAATATTATCATGGAGTTGTAGATAATAAGGACAGTTGTGATGATTTTAAGGTCTACCTCTTCAACCCTTGAATAGGCAGTTTGGAATGGCGTCTTTGGTATACTCCAGAGCTATTATGATGACACGATGAATAGCTGAGTTCTCTTATAGATAACTTTTGTATCTTGTTTACAATTTTTGATTGCATAAGTTCCAGATACTTCATTGTATTATATCATGTCGATCTCCTTGTGGCTTTGATAATAATTCTGGAACTATTCGAATTCTTCGATGTTTGAAGCTGGTTATAGAAGGTTGTATTGAGATTTGATTACTGTGATGGTTAAGTCTAGCTTGTTAAAATCTCGTCACTTATGTTCCATTTTAGCCTCTATAATGGAGGATGGACATTCTCCTGTAAAACCTTGTATGATACTTAGTGAGCTGATCTTCTCAAAGTGTATGCATTAGTTTTCTCGGTTGAAAAGGGTTAAACAGTTCCTTTTATTGAGCACGCCTTATCTCAACATATGAGCTGGTAATGATAAGTAGAGTTTGATTTCTTGACCCATTACTCTCTTATCTGTGCTTGTTGGGTTTATGTTTTAATTGTTGGAAATTGAATCCTTAAGTTAGGCTAAAGATTAAGGTTGTCCCAAAATAGGAAGACCCTTGGCTTCAGGGTTGTAAAGTTGGTAGTATTACCCTCTATAGTAAATAACACGGTCCAAGCTGTAGATCACATTGTCTTACTATGCGTTCTATTAAGGAACTGGAGGCATCGATTTTGTATGGTAACCCATTGTGGGAAAAAATGGTAAATTATACACTTCTACCCTTATAATAGATGATAACTAGATTTGTCCTTTAACTGAGTCCATGAGATGTAACAGATCCTCTCCAGGTGTTTGGTTCTAATTTGGATTTGTGGTGCTTCTGCAAACTCGGAAGTGACTCTTTCTCATATAGCAAACTGTACTCGGTTTCATTTATTATTTATGGGGTTTCCTTGACGTTTTGAAAGTTCCTTATTGACCTTTCCTGGTTGTGTCATGAATTTAGTTCTGTATGATCTCACCTTGTTTAGTAGAATGGGTTAGGAGATCATTCTTAAATTTAAAAGTCTTGATTTACCGGGAATAAGTGGTTGCTAGAAGTTGTATTTTGTGTTGAGAAAACCTTGGGATATTAAATGTTCAGTTGAACTTTTTGGGTTAAGTAACAATTATCTTATCTCACAACACATAGTACCCTCTCTCTCTTCTAGACTTTTTAAAGACTTTGGTGTCTATTAGGTCTTGATATGTTGAAACATATCTGAAAAAGGGAATTGAGTACTCCTTTCTACTCTTGGAATGTTCAATAAGTGCTTAAGTTGAGGTAAGTATTATATGTAGCTTGTTACTCAATTTATATCTGATTGCTATATGGCAGGATGCCATGAATGCTCTCTTCCTCTTATTCTCAAGGTTAAATGCTCTAATATTGTATTTCATTAGCCAAATGCTTTTGATGTCTTATTATTAATGACTGAACCTTTAGTAGTCCTTATGGATTTATGAAATCCTCTTTAGATCTGTTATGAAGAATTGGGTGATTGCTTGAATGTATTCTTGATATTTATATGGTTACTTAATGGTTGAGTAAAAGATTTCAGGCATGCAAGTATGGGATTGCATGAGTGAAATCTTGTTACTCTTATTTGGTAATCTTTATTACTTATAATTCTTATGTATCTTACAAATTGTATGGCTGTTTCTGAGCGACTGAAGTAGTTGTATGTAAAAGTAAGTCTGAAATTGATTCCTTCCATGGTTCATTAAATTGCTTTTTCTTTGTCACATTGTAGAAAGAATTGTTATCTACTTAAGCTTTGAAATATTGATGCATAAAAATAATATGGGTTATTTTTATGAAATAATTAAGTAGAGTATGTCATTATGGTAAGTTGGTGCTTATCATGCTCAGTTCTTGTGGACTGACTTGTGCTAACAATTTTGTAGATAAGTATTTAGTATTGTATATTATTTTGATCAAGGAAAGTTTGAAGATATGATTGACTTGAATGTTCTTAAATGAATTACATCTTCTTGGAAACGGGAAAGGCTTTGCTACTAAATATAACTGTTTTATTCATTTAAAAAGAAAGATTTTGGTCATGCTTAAAGGCATGAGTTGAATTTATCTCATAAATGTAATTAAGTCAGATTTCCTATTGTTATATATATTGTTTTGTAAGTGGATGATTTTCGATTGATGAGTTATGAGTCGTAAATCTATCAAGTTAAGAAATCAGCACCTACAATACTATTGTATTAATCATGTAGTAAGTGCTATACATATCTTATGTGTGAGGCTCTAGGGAACATATAAGGGACTATTGGATGAACATTGCCTAAAATATCTTGTTCTAAGTAATTATATGTTAAGCATACTTGGAAATAGTTGAGGTTGCTAATGGATAACTGCCTCATTATAAAGTGCAATATATCAACCTACTTGAAAAGTGGTGATAAGTTCTCTAGAGGTTTTGTATAGAATGTACACAACCAACAAAAGATATCTAGAAGTAAGATTGTCTAATCTTAATGACCGCTGATAAGAAGGCAGCTGGATTAACATGAAACCATGAAAAGGTTATGTTAATTAGATACTTCTGAGCTATGGCTATTTTATAAACACATGTTAAACTAATTCTTATCAAAGATATAATAATTTATTATTGATCTCTAAGGGAAATCAACTCTAAGTCCTATACAAGGATGCTACACATAAGCTACAAAAAGATGGGCTTATGGTAATCTTACATGACTATACTTTGATTATGGTTTCACTTTTCGGGAATTACAAAATTGGGATAAATTGTGTTATGGAATATTTTGCTCAAAGAGATGGATTGTTTTTAATTAGGGGTTGTCCCATGATGCATCATTATGAGCACCTAAGCATGTTGGATACAATGAAGTAATATGGAACATGCTTGCTAAGTTAAAAGAACATAGCATTAAAATCCCATCCCTAGTCAATACTGTAATTATCTCTAAAGAGAATTAGAGAGTGATATTTTAAAAAGGATATGATAGGGAAGGATAAATGGGAAGTGGTTCATAAAAATATATCATAGAGGCTACCTCAAATTTATCTTACTTGTTGGAGATAGTAAAATAAATGAACGCTCATTACTGAGTTGCGTAATTAGGTAAAGGGATGTGCTTAAACTGA
Organism: Taxus wallichiana var. yunnanensis; assembly: GCA_018340775.1. NCBI lineage: Eukaryota > Viridiplantae > Streptophyta > Pinopsida > Cupressales > Taxaceae > Taxus > Taxus wallichiana. The sequence continues at coordinate 614,345,405 of CM031240.1, forward strand.
AAGGACAGTTGGCATTGATAGTCTATGGCACTTAATTCAAGGAATGAATCATACCTAATTACTTAGCTTCATATAAGTACATACCCCTAGAATATGAAATAAGAAGCATTAGCCTAAATGTTAAAGCTGGGACAGTTTTGAGACTATAATAATAGTCATTGACATTGATAGTATTGTTTCCATCAATGGTTAACATGGGTATGAGATATTGAAAGGTAATTAAAATGTTATAGAGATTGGGGATCCTAGGATCAACTCAATCCTGACCTTAGGTACGACCCATTCATGGAGAAGGTGTTGTAAGCCCTAGGTCGTTTCTATAATGATTACCTCAAAACATTAAACACCATGCACCAATATAGAATTCTACGTAGGTAAACTCACTGCATATACTACACAGTCAGTATCCCTATGGTGACGATTGTCACCATTAGGATACTATTGCTTAGCATCTGTAATGAGTTGTCTCATCAAGAGACTAGATTGTAGTATGGTGTTGTCCTAAGTACAAACCTTGATAGAGTTACAAGACATGTTGGACCTACTGGGTACACACCCCTATATCAACCTATGATGGCTACGGGTAGATATGTGGGTGAGTAACAAGGTGAATTGTTATGAGAACACTTTCTTCCCATAGGCATCACAGGATGACATAGAGGTACGTCTTTGTGTAGGTTAAACTAGTTTGTACCTCATTCAAGGCTTGTAGCTATTTACAACATTAACATTTGTGAATCCATATAACTAAACAAGTGAATAAGGTGAGATGACAAGATTCCAATGGCGAGTGTGCTGTCATAGAATCGAGCATGGCATACATGACTCAGAAACTTTGTGTAAAGTGGTGTAAGCTGCTGATTACACTGTCGAGATTTCACCATTATCTAAGATGTGAGATGCCTGAGGATTTCATAGGTGGAACCCAGGTACACACTTAGGGTTTTTCACTTATATATCATATCCTGTTAAAGGGGAACCCAAGGGATACATTTTATGTATGGCTCATATAGAGCATTGAGGGAGAATGAGTAGGTTCAACATTCTCTCATATAGTTGCACATGGTTCATGATAGTTATCAGAAATGGATGGCACTAAGGTTTATGTAGATTTAAATATATGGGTATTTAAATCAGCTACATAAAGTTAAAAAATAAAAAATTGTAGAGGCGAAGTGACAAAAAGTGGATGTTACTGATTTAGAAATGGTGGCATCAGACCCTATGAAAGTTAAAGAGGCTCAAAAAGGGTTTAAATGTGAGAGACTTGGTCTTTTGCATTAGGATGCATTTGAGAAGAAATCCTAAGAAATTCGTGACTAGAGTGATCATAAGGGTCCTCAAAGAGGCGGATAGGAAGATTGCCTTTATTGCTTAGTCTTCATTTTATGAGGCATGTTGGTATCCAAATTTAATCTCCTTCACAACTTGAACAACATCATGCATTTGCACAAGACACTCAAGGGTAGATAGATGATTTGTATGTCGTTTGTAGCTGGGGAGCACATCTATCTAGCTTGTTGGCACTCAAGATTTGAGGGAGTGGATAGCACCTTCAAAAGGATCTTGATTTGATCCTCACTATTTTAGGTTGTGCCTATCAACCAAGGCAAGAGAACCTATATTGCAGCCCTTGTATGGTAAAGGAGATGGAGATATCCTTATATTTTGCACATTATATGGAGATGGCCTTGTGAAAACATGATCAATTATCCATTATTCAAACTCAAAGGAGTTGTCACTACTAAATGATGGAAATGCTTTCAAGACAAGGCTAAGGCTGTTAGAGACATGATAAAATCTGATATGCTTTGTGCATTTTTGTGAATGGATTGTATTCTTTTGTTGATACACAATGCAATGCAGGGGTAGTATTAGTAGGATGAATTAGTTTGAATGAAATTTTTGGGGATATGTTTAGATAAGACTAGCTAGGAATTACCAACTTCTTTGAGAACCTTTGCAAGAAATTTGTAACACCTACACAACAAGAATAATTCTAGAGGTTTTAAATACTCCTTCAACCAGGATATGTGCACAAATGGAGGCCCAAATCTGCACTCTTCCACACAATATTTGACTACTTGCTATACAAAATATTGAAGAAAATATATCAACAAAGTATCCAGAAATCCCTATTTGATCATGACCTAAGGTGCACCCAAAGATTTACAAATAATCTCAAAATTCAAGGACAGTAAAATGATTTTAAATTTGTTTATCTTCTATCAGATGAAAGCTCTTTTGAATATAAGATTGCAAATGCCATTAAACCATCAACAAGAAATGAGACCCTGTATGATCAAAGAGATCCTAAACACAAGATTGCAACATGAGCAATAAACACAAATTGAAATCATTCTGAAACATAAGCATATACAAATTTTGCCAAGAGAATAAACTAGATAATCTAGAAAATGATGAAATATCAGCAGGGGAAAGTCATGAGAACAATCTTAGAGCTTGTTGATGGATTTACAACTGAAACCAACTCAACATGATGAAATATGATACAAAATGGAATTGAAAATGGCTCTCAGGCGGTTTTCTCAGAGAAAATGGGTTTCTTCCATTTTTTGCTTGAAAAATTCTAAGTTCTTTTCTCTCTTCTATCTCCTCTTTTAAAAATGCTTCAAAAATACATTTTATACATCATGCTAGCTTGGAACCTTGCTTCCCAAGAAAAGAATATGCTTAAGGAATCAAATTTGTTACAAAACCCTTCATCATTTCATGAAAATGAGATCAAACTATAAAACAACTCGCATATTGCCAGGGATGCACAAAATTTTTAAAATATTACATGAGTTTGGATCCTTATCCATCCTAGGGTCACATTTTTGGCATTCAAGCATGCCAGCATGCTTTAGCAATCATTTTAACCTTTTACCTTTCAATTTTTACCTCTGCAACTTTTGATTTTCACTTTTCACGTTTTTTACATTGGGCCAAAGCAAAAATGCATCAAAAACATCACAGATCATCAAATTAGCTCATGAAAATGGTGCCATTGTTCTCAGAAGGCTGAGGGGACCAAAATCATATAAGGTTTGATGAATTTTGATGAAGAAATGTGATTTCCAAGCTCCTTGGAGTTCCCATGGTGCCCAAAAATGAAATGCACAGTATCCGTTGATTTTGATCAACTTTTAATATCAACCTTACACGTGGATAATGCCATTTAAAAAATTAAGCTCAAAGACAACCTTTGACCTTTAGATGGGGTGGGACACATGTCACAACATGATTGGATCGACCTCCCATGCTCTTAGAAATGCATTTGCGACCCTTTTTACCTTTGGAAAATTTTACAAAAAATCTCTGCTTCTCCCCTGGACCCGCCACGTGTCCACATGTGGGCCCTACTTGAAAATGCGGGCCAATTTTATGAATTTTACCACCCTTTTGAGAAAAGGAAAATTTTCTCAAAACACTCCATGGGCCCGAACACCCGCTCTCTTCTCCGCCATGTGGTGCCCTCTGATTATGGGCCACGCCTCCAATTCTGCCCTCAGACCTCCCTGCCAAATTTTGAAAAATTCAAAACTCATTACGGGCCCGCAATCTCCTTTTGTCCTCTTTGAAATGTGCCACATCCCAGGATTGGTTGTGGAGGCATGCATGCCTTGATTTTGTCTTTGAAACTATGCTGAAATTTGTAAAATTTCCAAAAGTTTCCGAGGCTCGAACCTCACCTCCATTCACATTTCTTTGTATTTGGGGACAATTTTTTGATTTTAAGTTTTTTTCCTCCAAAGGAAAAAATTCAAAACATTCCCACCAACCTACTTCCCCCTTTCTTTCTTTTGGACACGTGTCCTCTTTTCATTGGTTGCGGGACTTCGGCCTGAAAAATTACTTTTACCTTTTGAAGTTAAAAACTTCAAAGTTATTTCAAAACCCACCCTCCCATTTTGGCTTCTCCTGGACACGTGTCCACTTCTCATTGGATGAGGACTTTTGGGCTAAAATGTTCCTTTGAACATTTTGCAAAAGGAAAGCAAAATTTCTAAGTATAACCCGCCACCCGCCAATCCTTCGACCAATCACAATGTGCCACGTAGGCACTTTACTGTAGCAAGTGGAGCCACGGATCAAATTTTTCCCTTTGTCAAAATTTCAAAAGTGACAAGTTAGAAATGTTTTCCCGTATATCCATGGCCAATAGGAACCCACCACATCGCCGATGAGTTGTGATGATGAATTTGACGGGTAGATGATGCCCGTATGACTGTCAAAATGTCAAAAATTCAAATGATGCCCTAGAAATTGAAAATCTTCACAAGGATGGCAGATTTCTTGATTTTAAGTCAATTGAAACATGATTTAACATTGTTTTCGACCTGGGGATTGGGATTTCACTTGCAAAAATCGGGATTTGATGAATTTGAGTTTTTTCACATTTTGACAAAGGAGAAATGACAAGACCATAAAAATGAAGAAATTAGGGCACAAATGGGGGAAAATTTGGAAAATTATTTCAGAATAGGGAAAAACAACAACATTATGAGCATTTGAAAGTTTTCAACTGGAGAAATCAAGTTTGCAGACCATCCAATCGACCAATGAAACATTTGAGCAGAATTTGACATGAAAATTTAAGGCACATTATGAAAACTCAATAATGGGACCAACATTGGCTCTTGCTTGGGGATGGGCACTCCCAGTGAGTGCCACAAGATCAAAATGTAGACCAAGTGCCAAAACCATTGGGCAAAGGAGTCAAAACATAGGGCAGCCAAACAAAAAAACTAGAATTACCACAAAAAGGACCGAGAAAACCAGCCAAAAATGGTTGCAAGGACAAAAGGGCAAACCACACACCAACCAACAACAAAAAAAAAAAAAAAACAAAGACTATACAAATATACAACTTGTGCATACCTCACTTTAGGGATTTAATCCAAGAAATGTTTTAAATGTCTACCATTAATAGGAAGTTCCAAAATTCCCCATCTAGATCTTTGAGAAAAAAGGTGTTCTCACCAATTCTGATGTCAATGGCATAAGGGCCCATCCATAATGCATCAAACTTGCCATGCTTTCCCTTGTCTTCATGCCTACTATCCCATAGCAAAACTAGATCTCCAACATTGAAGGCTCTAGGAGTGACCTTCTTATCAAACAACCTCTTCAATTTCTCTCTAAATCTGACATGCCTTTGATGGGAAGCTCTTCTCTCTTCATCTAACTCAATGATCTGATTGATTCTTGATTCATATGGGCCATGTTCTTGATCTTCCAACTGTTGGGAAAACTGAAAAGTGGATAATTGTAGGTGTAAGGGCAGAAAAGCTTGAGTTCCATACACCAATTCAAATGGGCTCTTACCAGTTGCTCTTTTAGGAGTTATTCTATCAGCCCAAACTACAAATTTCAATTGCTCTCCCCACTTCTTCTTGTTGATTTCCAAGGTCCTTCTAATGATCTTGAGAAAGTTCTTATTACTTGGACTCAACTTGTCCATTACCTTGTGGATTGTAGTTTGAAGAATAAGTCAGATTTATCCCATATTCATTGCACATTGCCATCAAAGGTTTGGCTCTAAAACACATGGCATTATCAGATACAATCTTAACTAGAACTCCAAATCTACATATGATATGATTCAATAAGAAATCCATTACCACTTGGTGTGTTGCCTTTCTAGATGGAATTGCCTCAACCCATTTTGTAAAATAATCAGTTGCTACAAGGATCCATTTATGACCAACACTAGAAGGATCTGAAATCTCACCAATGAAATCCATTCCCCATTGTTTGAAAGGAGCTTCAATTGATACAGGTTGCAAAGGAAGGGATCTGAAGCTTTCAATCTTCCTAAGAAATGTTGGCACACTTTCTAACAGTTGGGTTGCATCTTTAAAAAGAGTAGGCCACCAATAACCAGCTCTTAAAATCTTATGTGTTGTCACTCTCCTAGCAAAATTTCCTCCACAAACTCCCCCATGGAAATCAGCAATCAACTTGGGAGCTTCATCTTTAGTTATGCATTTCAAGAGGACACCTTCAGGGTTCTTCCAAGCCAGCCCAAGGTCTGTTATGATATATTTTGAGAAGCCAACTTGAGGGCTCTTTTCTGATTTTTATTCAAGTGACTAGGACAACATAGGTGTCTGAGGTAGAAGATCACATCTTTGTACCACTTAGAATTTACCAACTTTGCAAGCACATCTATCCTTTCTTCCTCTAGTTGATTCACTTCCACATTTTGCAAGTTGCTCTCAGCCATGAGCTTGGCAAGACCCAAACCTCTTACTAGCTTTGTTGTTTGGATATCCATATCATATTCTTGTAATTTGTTGACCCATCTACATCTCTTGCTTGATATCTCCATGTATGATAAGATGTCTTTAACCATGGTGTGGGGAACATAAGCAACAACTTTTGAACTCAATATATAGGGCCTGAAAATCTTTGTTGCTTTTACCAAGGCAAACACTTGTTTTTCCATGATTGTATACTTCAACTCAGCTACTTGTAAAGCCTTGCTAAAGAAGGCAATAGGTCTCTTAGCTCCATTCTCATCCTTTTGTAACAAAACTGAAGCAATAGTGAATTCAGAGGCAAAAGAAAAGATTTGGAAGGGCCTCTTATAGTTTGGAGCTACCAAAACAGGTGCATGCTTAAGTGCATCCTTTATTCCTTCAAAAGCTTGAATGACAGCCTCCTCCCACCTGATAACTTGATCCTTTCTTAACATGCATGTGATTGGAAGAGTTAGCTCAGCAAAATTGGAAATAAACCTTCCAATAAAATTGATTTGGTCAAAGAAAGATTGGATACCTTTCTTGGTTCTAGGATAGGTACAAACATGATTGCCTCCACTCTCTGATGGGTACATTGTTAAAATTTTCCTCAAGTGCAATAAGACCTTTAGGAATGGTATTTGTTTTCAATTGGATAATATCCTCATCAAATAAAGTTTCTCTCCCTTCATTCATGCATACCATTGGTTCCCAATCGATGTTTTGACCAACAAGCTCACCTTGGCATTGTAAGAATCTCAACACTTGGGCATCATCATCAAAAATCTGCCAATGTTTCACATTATTTGGGACAAGCTGGCCTTGTTAGCACTTTAATGTTATATTCACAAAAAGGTGAAATAGTACAATTGTCAAATCTAGAGCCAAGTACAACCAACTTATCAGCAGCAACATTAAGACTTCTATCATGGTAAACAATGTTAAAGGAATCAAACATTTCAATCAAGTCCCAAACAACATGCTTATATTGTTTCATATGCTGATTTTTTGTAGCATACAATTTTCTTATTTGTTTGACAACCAGCTCTGAGTCTCCTTTTGCAACAATATCCTTCACTCCATACTTCCATGCAATTCTTAACCCCAACAACAATGCCTCATACTCAACAACATTGTTAGTGCATTCAAAATTAATTTTGAAGGAAAAAGCATACTCTTCTAAATTAGGAGAAAGTAAAACTATACCAGCACCATTTCCAAATTTGGAGGAAGATCCATCAAACAACAAAGTCCAAGGAGATCCTATCATATCAAGGCATTCTGATTTATCCATCTTGTTCTCTTTTCCATCAGCAAAACCAATAAAATTCTCAGCGTCTACATAATCAAACAACACTTCATAAGAAGCATTGTTGGGATCTTCAATCAAGTGCAACATCTTCTTTTCACCATAGAGTTTGACAAGGCTGCCTTCAATGGGAATGGTGGTGAAGGACATGTCCATTTGAACACTACCACCAAAACTTGCAGCCCATTTTCTTGACAAAAGCATACCCCATTTGGTAGGGCAATCAACAATTACAACATCAAGTTTTAAGTTCTTACCCGGATAGGCTGCAAGTTGCACTACTAAACCCTTCACACAACTAACAACCGCACTTCCCTTGAATCCATGGCTATACATTTCCCATATGCTGCTATCACTTTGATATCCAACTCATTCATGACTTCTAGAGGCATGACATTACATGATGCACCGGAATCAAACATGCAATTGTGAATCAACCTATCTTTTATGAGAAAAGTTGTGAAAAATGGATCAACATTCAATTGGGAATCAACCAAGGATGTCCCCAAATATACCTTAGGTTCCTCTCCAATATCTTCCATTGCTATTGGTGTTTCAAGGCCAACAATGATTTGAAGAGGAGTCTCAACAACATTTACATTTTTGCTTGGGGTGATCTTTTCTTCTTTCAATCCCAAGTACTCAAATGCTCTCTTCTTATGCTCAGGAATTCTAAGCAATTCAATGATGGGAACACTCACTTTAATTTGGCTCAATACTTGGGCAATATCATATGGAACACTCTTTGGTAAAACAACATTGGAAGGGAAACAAGAAGGTTCATCAGATGGAGAAGTATTCTTGGTAGCCTGGGCATGAAGAGGACTGATATTTTTGCATGGGACAGCAGGGTTCTTGGCAAGTGTTTCTTTTCTAGGATTATCTTTTGGAATGCTTGTGAGAAAGGGTGTCTTTGGCTTGGCTTGAGGACTAGCTCCTCTAACAACTTTACTTCTAGTATTATACTCTTTCTCTTGACCAACCACAACATTCATTAACAATTGTCTATCTTCCTCTGAAGGAATACCACCATCATACTTCTTGATCATTAAAGCCCTTAGATATTCAAAGTCATTATTAGGAATTTCAAAGGCTTGAACTACATCTATGTCATGAGCTTGAGGTAAGAAAGAAATGGTACCCTCTTTATGCAATCCCAAAAGGTTGCAGCAATCCTTGCACTTATCACATCTGTTGATGTTGCTGCTTATTGTGAGCTTGAAGAGCTGCCCATCATACAAATGTCATCATCCATTTCATCTTCATTATCATATTCAATAACTTTCTAGTCCATTTCACATGGAGGATGAGGAAGAAAACATCTATCACACCAATCCATATCAGTAACCTCCTGAACAACAACAACTCTTGCAGTTAGAGGGTCAGGCACCACTCTATTTTCACGTGCTTGGGGTTGTCTATTTCCTCCACCAATAAGCCCTTTACCTCTATCATCTTGTCTTTGATCACCCCTAGGATGATTGCCAAATCTATCATGGTTTTGAGTTCTTTTCTGTCCTTGTGAACTTTTCCCAATTCCTTTCTCAACTCGGGCTAATTTGTAAGAAATTTCTTTGACAGCCCCTGCCAAAGTCTTGACAACATCTTCTAAATCAGCACCCTTGCTAGCTTGAGGCTTCTCAGGGTTTATCAGCTTCACACCATCCCTCTTAAGTGGTTTACTAATAGCTTTAATATTATTTTCAATTTGAAGTGCCATGGTGAAAGCTTGCCTCAAGTTTGTAGGATTTTTGTCTCTCAAGTAATAGGCTACCTTTTTATCAAATGCATCTGCATATTTAATCAAACAAGATTCATCACAAGGCCTCAAAATGATAGGAAACCTTCTCAATGTTTTGTTAAATCTTGTATTGAAGTCATGGACTGTTTCATTTGGGTTCTTCTTGATATTTTCAAATTCAGACAAAAGAAATCTAGGATCAGTCTTGTCACCATATTGCAACCTAAATGCATTTTTCATCTCAGTCCATGAATCAATAGAGTTATCAGGTAGAGCCTTGTACCAATCCCTAACATCTTCTTCAAGTGTATGGATAAACAACTTGATATACACATCCTCAAACTCTATCTCAAAATCTTCCATCATATTATCAAAAAGTTTGAGATGTTGATCACCAGTAATGGCATTGTTACCTTGGAATTTTGGTAACCTATTTCTGACATCTTGTGGGACAACATTTGGGTAACCATCCATTCCTCTAAAATTTATAGGACCAAAGGTGTTAACAACAAATGGAGGTCTAGGCTGAGCCATATTGTTTGGTGGGGGTGATCTTGGAGGTGAAACAAGTTGGTGAGGAGTACAATATCCTTGGGGCTCAAGAATGTGATTCACAAGATTGGTATCCTCTAAGTGTTGATTTTCTTGGGAAGTTTTATTGAATTAAAACACAAAGGTGTAGATTGGAGAAGAAATTACCAGGTATAGTAGAAGGACCTTCACCAGCTGAGGCAAACAAGTTTATGAGAGGATTGCCTAAATCAGAATCACTTGAAGAAGAATGATAGTCTTCTACCAAAGGCTGATCTCTCTCACCAATGACTGTATCTTTGTCTGATGTCTAACCTTTAACCACTTTCCAAACTCTTCTCCCTTCCAACTCTAAGTTTCTTAAGTCTGAGAACAATTTTTTAGTAGATTCTTTAAGGAAGAGAGATCTTCTTCCCTCCAGTTTTACAGAGATCAACAACACAAAAATAAATGATAGAAAGCTCAAGACACTGGTATTTCTAAATTCAAATCAGCATGGAGTCGCCACTAAGGAATTTCACCTCAGTTGTGTAAGAATGCACTAAAATAATGCTATCAAATGCTTGCTAATACTGATAACTTTGCAAAGCCTCATAAATCAGACCTTCCTCTTCTTAAATCAATCAAAGACAAAGCAACCAGGCTATATAAACTACTGGTAAATGCAAAAGAGCAAGGTTGAGCTTGAAACTTTTACCTAAAACTTACAGATCTGAAGTACAAAATAATATTTCAAGAATGCAACAGCTTAGATACTTGAATATGCAAATGCTCAAACCCTCAAACATTCCAAAACACCAATAAATTCCAAGAAGTCCCCGAAACAACGGCACCACTCGGGTGTTGGTATCTAGATTTAATCTCCTTCACAACTTGAACAACATCATGATTTCACAAGACACTAAAGGGTAGATAGATGATTTGTATGTCATTTATAGCTGGGGATCACATCTATCTGGCTTGTTAGCACTCAAGATTTGAGGAGTGGATAAGCACTTCAAAAGGATCTTGATCTGATCCTCACTATTTTAGGTTGTGCCTATCAACCAAGGCAAGAGAACCTATATTGCAGCCCTTGTATGGTAAAGGAGATGGAGATATCCTTATATTTTGCACATTATATGGAGATGGCCTTGTGAAAACATGATCAATTATCCATTATTCAAACTCAAAGGAGTTGTCACTACTAAATGATGGAAATGCTTTCATGACAAGGCTGAGGCTGCTAGAGACATGATAAAATCCTGGTATGCTTTGTGTATTTTTGTGAATGGATTTGTATTCTTTTGTTGACACACAATGCAATGCAGGGGTAGTATTGGTAGGATGAATTAGTTTGAATGAAATTTTGTGGGGAGATGTTTAGACAAGACTAGCTGGGAATTACCAACTTCTTTGAGAACCTTTGCAAGAAATTTGTAACACCTACACAACAAGAATACTTCCAGAGGTTTTAAATGCTCCTTCAACTAGGATATGTGCACAAATGGAGGCCCATATCTGCACTCTTCCACACAATATTTGACTACCTGCTACAAAATCTTGAAGCAAATATATCAACAAAGTATCCAGAAATCCCTGTTTGATCATGACCTAAGGTGCACCCAAAGATTTACAAACAATCTCAAAATTCAAGGATGAGAGTGATTTCATCTAGCACTCCAAAGGCACTAAAGCACTCCAAAGACATTCATCTAGCATCCATTCAATGGACAAGGGTTGCATAATCTGCATATAACATAAGAAGGGGAAGTCTATTCTATTTCATCCACACATACTATTACATTGCTACATTCTAGTTACAACCTGATATCATTTTTGTAACTTACACAAGGGCATTCTAGGGCATCATTTCTACACAAACACAAAAGAACTACATGGAGTATGAGATGTAGTGAAATGCTTAGCTATAAGTTCACTTTGTCAGGTGACTTCCAAGATCAGTACGACTCCCCATTCTGCATTTTCCTTTTTAGGTTTGATGTGGATTATGGGTATGTGTAGGTGAATATATTTCTTGCAGGTTGCATGTGCCTTATAACGATCAAGGAGAGAATATCAAGTTACCAATAGGAATCAACAATGAAACCATTAGGACACAAAATAAAGTAGATCCTAATCTCTTGCACATTCATCGCCTAGAAGTAGTCTCAAGTGCCCATGTACCCTTGGCCTGTTTTGGGCACCCATGTCCAACTCGTTAATGAGTTTTACATTTACGGTGACCACTGACGACCCTATATATAGTCTATTTAGCAGACGCACCTACCTAGATCACTTCCTGTTAATTCATAAATCAACTAAGTTAGATCCTATCTCCTCCTCTTGCTTAGGGTTTTATACTTTACATGCTTATTTTCTTATGTCTTATTGTATATTAACACTTATACATCATTATTTACAGTAGTTACTCTATAATTAGATTTAAATCTATTTTTAAAAATCCATTTTCCAAAGTTGAATGAGGCCAACTTATATCGATAGGCTACAATGCGTGTGGATTGGTTTGGTCATCGATGTATAATTGAATCATAATCGTTAATGTGGCACACAAAAACATGAAAAAATCTTTGTTGTTTTACACAAGGATGACCTTTATTGGCTCGAAGAGGTAGAAAAATACATGGAGGAATAATGGGCCCACCTTCACTAATGCCCATAATGAACAAGGTTATGTACGTGGGGAAGCTTCCTTTAACATATCCTTCGATGAAATGTACGCCATATTTAAAAATATCTATGTAAAGATAAGAGTCAAAGTTAAAATGTAGGAACTAAAGACTCATTAGTTCAAAATTTGGCTAATGATGTTCTCTCACTCAAGAAGTGATTGGCCCAAGCTTCCATGTATAAATACGCTCCTAGGAAGAAATTCCCAAATAAGTAAATGATTGGTCCACTTCCTTGAAGAATTGCTCTTGAAGTACCTCCGATAAATGCAACCTATGATGTTGAGGAGTAAGAAGAAGAAATTTAAGTGTTGGAAGATGAAAATGAGGATAGTAACATCCTAATAATTGAAGAAGTAGAAGATGAGGTATGGGTAAATTTCATTGAGTATTCCCTAGGAGAATATGATGATGATGAAGATGCACCCAACTTATCATGTGTAGTATTCACCTACTCTCAATCCTAAAAAGGAACTTCCTCCTCTGTGGGACCCCAAAATATTGGTTGAGTACAAAAAGGTGCGTAGGCATGCATGACATGAGAAAAGCATGACCCAATAGCGAATGATGAGCGAATAAGGTGTTAGCTTGACAACGTGATGCCCACGAAAGGAATATGCTTAACGATAGAGGATTCCAGAAGACCATCATTTCAAGGAGCGGAGAGATCGGATCTGAAGAAGCATGCTCCCATGGAGGAACACATTCAAACACTTGGCACCGGATCTCGAGGCTCTGAGAAGGATGAGTTGGCACTTTGGGATACATATATATATATGAGTTCCCATAGGAGAAATAGATATAAATTGGATAGAAAAGAGAGGAGAATATAGAGAGTGGAGCTCTGTAGAAATACTGTGATAACTCTGTGGGATTGGGTAGAAGCTATATAAGGGAGTAATATATTAAGGGGAAGGGTTATAAATTTTTCTTTATATAGATGAAGGACATGATCCTATTGTGATGTATGACTTTGGTCCGATCAAACTGTGGTAGTCTAATGGATACATTGAATGTAATGAGGTTACAAACATGAATGCATATGAATGTAATTGATTTGGTTCATATCTATATCTTTTCATTTCTATTCATGGATGTTATGGAATAGATGTAAATTCTTATGTATTTTCCCTTCTATTGTAGTTCTATCTATTATATATAAGCACCCTCTGTTTTGAATGAATACATTTGTCTAGAGGCTGTTCAGAGCCCTATGATGATTGTATGTCTCATTTCCACCTTCATTCATTAAGTTCATGACATAAATGATGGTTTCTACTTAAATCACATAAAAGAGATACTCGGTGCCCACACATGCCTCGGGTGAGTGCCCAATATTTGGGTGACAGGTGATGCACATGGGATTCCCTTGTTCTTCTGGTGGGTGTAAAAATGACTACATCTTGGTTCTATTTTTGGGACCTCTTTTCAAAGTTGTAGTGGGAAATGGCATACATCATGATCTGTGTAATGAGTAATGATAGAGCGTTTAACTTTAGAAAGTGTTGAATCATGGTTCAAAAGCATGAAGGATGAATTTTCTCAGAGAGATTCAACACTTTGGATATGATTTTGATGCACGTAGATGGGTAGAAGAGAACCTCTACCATGATTTTTATGAATTTTTTTTATTGCATTTGCTTCCTAGTATAACGTATGAATGGCTCTCACCTATGTGTTTAGATCAAGTTGGTATTATAAAACATGTGCGTGGACCTAAGAAGAATACCAGAGAGGTGCAAGATGTAGATTTGACATGGACTCATGTTGTAGATCATTGGTGGAAAGGTGTGTTGGCTAGCTACACTCTGGAGTACACTATTTCTACATATTCTTGTCTGGAATTCTCTGAGTTTGAGTTTCGTAGGAGTCTAGAGGATCATTTCTACGTGTTATCCCTCTAGAAATGAAGATCTTGATTATTACCTTGAGTTTAGAGGCATTTTTGATGGCTGGCTAAACCATTCTGAGCGTTGGGCAAGGAAGCTAGGGTGGAGGAAGATGGAAAATATTACGATAGAGAAAGAAAAGGAGGAGAGATGACTCAAGTATAGTGAAGTGCGTGAAAGGGATATTGTTAGACAATGTGAGGTTGTAAGTGTGATGGATCTATGGAGCCGATATTACGGGAAGTAGTTGAGATTCTTGCGAAGGACATAAACCGAGTAGTCATGCTACCCCATCTTGGAAAGCATGTAAGAGAGACCCCTTTAGCTTTTGATGAGAGTTTTTCATGTGGAGAGAGAAGAGTCATTAGCACGTATCTGAACCCACCTAATGACCAAACCCGACACTTGGTTTTCTAGATCAAGGAAGGAGTATCACTGACCCAGTTGGTATTAGTGGAAGTGATAGATCTGCACCTAGGAGATACAATTTTTCATTTCCCACTTCTATGGCTACGCATACTATTCTAGTATTCGGAGGAATTTTTAGACAAGGAGAAAATATACAAGCCTTTGGTCTCGTGTCTGGGAGTGGCATGGGGTACACTAGTGGTAGTGGGGCATTATCACAAACCGTCGGTGCATAGTTTAGTGGAACTTTGGGGACCCTTGGCATGACCATTACAGGACCTAGTGGATCTGGGGGGTCAGAAGGAATAGGAACTGGTCAATTCGGTAGCTTAGGACACATAGGACTGGTGGATGTGGTGGATCCAGAGAGAGGGGAACATTGGGGGAAACCAAGGCTCTAGCTTAGGAGGACAGGGGCCCCAACTACCTCCTCAAGTATTCTTTGAAATGTATCTACATTTTCCAAATTATAGAGGTATTGAAGATCTTTGTAGAACATGTTCACAAGTGTGAGCTGCTATAGTGCATGAAGGGGATCAAAACCCTGGTCCAAAAGGCTAGTTAGTTTGTAACGATGTTGCGAGGGCATGCACATAGCTGGTATAGGAAATATGAACCTCATCAAATAATGGTGGATTATAATTCTTTAAAGAAGCCTTCTTGGCAGAATTCCACATCTCTGAGTTTGAATAGAACAACATCAACGCACCTTTGAAGGAGATTCAACATGGAATGACGGAGAGTGTGTGGGAGTATGATACACGGTTCAAAACCCTCCTGTCAAAATTATCATATGACATGCACCCTTCACAACATGCTTAATGGTTTGTTGGGGGGTTGATAACTCCATTTAAAAGAGTTTTATATCTCATAAAAATTTTAGACCCGCGCAAGGTGTTAGAATCCGCTTTGCATGCCAAAGCTTTGAAGTGTTGATACTGGTGTTAGCTTGTTTCTGGAAGCTCAAATCACTGCTATGGCTAAGTAGCTAGATAAGTTGTCTGCAAACTCAGCCCATGAGACTCACAGTGGAATATGGTGTATAGATTGTGAAGTAGAGGGGCATGTCAAGGATAGTTTCCCTGGAGGCCATGGATGCAAGTAGCACCGTAACAGTAGACTATGAAATCTGCCATGAGGGCCATGATGCAAGTAGATGTCCCTTGTTACAACACATAATTCGGAAGAATGTGTATTGCTACTGTAAGATATACACCTCTATGACCCATGATACTAAGGATTTTAGGCTTATTGATTAGATCCATGAGGCCATTGATCATGGGGTGTGCCAGACCAACATTGCTAGTAGTTCTAAAGGTGATGATCACTGTTATGAGGAGCACATAGATGGAGGCACGCACGGAAGGGGATTTCATGGAGGATTTTGTGGTCATGGTAACTATGGAGGAGGAATAAGTGAGTTCCCATGTGGAACCTATTTTAATTGTGGGTCTACAAAACATTACAAATGAGAGCATCCAAATCTATTGTAGTGATTATGGTGTGGGAAGAAACACAAGTATGAGGAGTGCCTTGAGTTGTTTGAGCACATGAATCAACAACACCGAAAAGATAAGGGCACTGCAATGGTAAGCATTAAGAAGATGAAAAAACAATGGATGCCATGGGTGACATGTGATGCAGGTTTGGAATCTATTATGGTAACAACAAGAGCAGAGGCCGCCTGCAAAGGAAATACCAAGGCATAAGAACCTGGTTTCAAGGGAAGAAGTGGTACATGGGAAGTACCTAGACCCTGCACATCAAAAGGAGGTATATCAAGATACCATGGACATCATTCAGAGTTTACAAGGAGAAATCTAGTGTCTAAAGGAGCAGTCCAAGAGGGAGGAGCAAAGAAGGAAGGTCGAGGCACCAAGAGATGACTTGGATGAGGTCAAGGAAGTATGTAAAATGCTAAGGCAAGAGAATATTATTCCTTTGCTAGGAGCATGGTTGAGAGAGAAGGTACCATGTGCTAGGGAAGAGTGTGAGAGGTAGGTCTTGCATGTAAACTTTCCCCTCACAGCCTTGAATATGATAGGGATATCACATTAAATGCGGTCATGGATGGATGGCTCCTTAGTAATATCCTCATTGACACAAATGTAGAGGTCAATGTTCTCACCTTGGATGCTTGGCATCAGATGGGAACACTTGCATTACAGCCGTCTTTAAATGTGCTTTATATGGAAAAAAACAAAATAAATGCCCATCGATGTATTAAAGGATGCATCTATCACCATTTAGGGAGCTAAGTTTACTAGGGACTTTGAATTCTTGGCACTCGCCAAGGCAGACAATTTCCCAGCACTACTTAGGTGCCCATGGTGCTATAAGAACAATGTAGATCTTCGGTTCAATAAGGGGTGCATAAGATTTGAAAATGAGGAGGAACATGTCATCATACCCCAGGCTGATGGGAAATCAACACCCTATACTAAACCTTTGGGAGAAGAGGTCCTGGATAGAATATATGTGTGCTCAATCAAATATCTAGAGATAATCCATCCTACCGATAGAGTTATCTAGTTTGAGGATGCTCAGTCTGTAAGTGACACCACTATTCTAGCATTTGAAAATTAGGCACATGGAACCTATGAGTTAATCAGATGACATTTGAGAGGATCAATGACAAAGGTGACAAAGGTGCGTACGGTTTGGTGCCTAGGAGGAAAGGAACTACCTAAGCACTTAGGAGGAGCCTCACCTGAGGTCTTTTTGTAGAAGATGGAAGCCTAGTGGAAGGAGGAAAATGAACGAAGGGGGATGCTAAGCTACGTCCTACTAGGAACTACTACGCACTAGTGGGAAACACATCGGGATAATCTTTTGGAATGGAAAGAATTGAGAATTTCCTTCTCTATTCATTTCTCTAGAAGCAACACACCCACCACCATCAAAGACTACCATGGTAAGGAGCCTACCTCTTTCCACATCCAAACTTGTGAGAGAGCACGGGGAAGGTGTGAAAGCTTCTCGCTATCCCTCCGGGTACAAAAATCGTATTATACACTGTAGGGTTAGACACTTGCATGGTACATCCACTCTAAGACATGCCACCAAATAGGGAATTGGAAAGAACTAGCGGCTGATCTTGTCCAAGAATTTGAGTATCAAAGCACCAAACCATCGGTGGATAAGGAATTGTAGGAGCTTAAGAACCTTATGATGGGGGATAGTGTAAAGGTAGAGGACAGGCTTGTAGAATTACAAGGAGATCCATTAATGGAGGGAAAATTTGGTGAAGATGAGTCGATGAGATGCAATTTGAGCGCACGTGCGCAGAGAAAGGAAAAGGTAAGATGGTCTATGTCATGACATTAAAGAGATGGAAAATTTAGAGGTTAACCATTCTCTAGGCTTACGTGAGGTGGTAGATAGTGCTTTGATGAATGGGTGCATGCCTATCATAATCCTTTAAAGATAGAGAAGGTTAACATCAGCTCAGAAGAAGAGCCTAAAGAGGCTATCATTGGAGACTATTGGTCGGAGGAATAAATCTCTAAGATAATTGATCTTTTACGTGAGTTTGAAGATTTATTCCCACGTGGGTATCATGAACTTAGAGGTGTTCACCACTCCTTGGGGAAATGAGAATTAAGTTGAAGGAAGGTGCGTGCCCATCTGGAAGAGTCCATCTTTGGATGAATCCTAATCTACACGTGAAGGTCAAGGAGGAAATAAACAAGATGATAATTTCATGAATCATAGAGGGTGGAGGAGTCATAATGGATAAGTCCAATGGTGATTAGTATACAAAAGGATGAAATGATAAGGATATGTGTTGATTATAGGGATTTGAATGCAATGTGTGTCATTGATCCCTTTCCATCCCCGTTTATTGAGCAGATCCTAAGGAGTGGCGGGGCACGAAGTCTACTCTTTTATGGATGGGTTCTCGGGATATCACCAAGTGAGGATTGCAAAGGAAGACCAGCGAAAGTGTAACATCCCCATTTTAAGATACTAGAACAAGGGAATTTTTTTTTTTTATATAAAACGTTCTCTGTTATGAATTATATAATTCAAACACATGTTCAAGTTTTAATAATTGTTCTCTACCCAAACAATACAGTTTGGAACACACAATTTCCTTTTAAAACTAATGTTCCCTGTTCACATATTTGCAATATGGAACACACATTCAGTGCCATTCAATCTTATAACAGATTCTATATGCTACTATAAATGACTCGAAGAACTACCGATCTCCCATTTTCATGGCTCGAAGTTTCAACGATCTCTCATTTCATGACTCAGCAACTACCGATCCTTCATGTTCATTCATGCATAGTATAATATATATACAAGTTCTCTTACCGTTTCCGGTTATCGAAGTGATCCATTTAAGAAGCCTATCTGAATATCTATTACTGATATTCATCTGACATCCTGCATCTTAAATTAAGTGATTAGGACAACGCAACCAACACTTGCGATACTTTGGCCAAAGATTTTCACATGCTTTGCATGATCATATTCCTGGATGTGATACACACCAATGGAATACGTCCTTCACCTCACTTCACCTGTTATCTAGAATGGTCTTTTCTGGTTCCTACCAGTCCTTCCAATTTAAGGTCAAATTCTAACTTCCCGATTTCCAACTAGCAATATGAACGAATATAGGAAGGCACTCATGGTAACTAAAGATACACGAAATATGGTCTCGTTCCCAACGACTTCGTGTATCTAGTTATCTTTAGTCCTCTGGAGTCACTCTGTATACGTGATCATACTCCTATCCCCAACCAAGAACTTAATGTTCAAACTTTATGTATTCTTGATGATTTAATTCGGGAGGGCATTGTAATATGTCGGCTATAACATTGTGTCATCATGAAGACCCCGCCCTCATGAAGACAACGTGTCTTTGTAGGCGGCATATGTCAATGTCTTGCGGAATCCTCCCATCGAGAGTACACATCCCTGCTCAAGTGATTTGGATATGATCTTAATATTTAAGACCAACTTTTAAAGAACCATGCTTGATCCTTTATCCTCATTCCTGTTACAGTTGTAAGGAGCTAAGAGAGACTAAATCCGTCTTCTAGCTTGCTATGCATCTTCTCCTTCGTACCGAAGGGTTGCATTTTCTCTACTTGGTTCTTTTCTTAATCATTGGATTAAGCAGCCCATTACCGACAGACGTAATAAGTTTAACCTATTAAACTTAACCAAGTTTTCCACAACTGTAACCAAATTCAGAATTCCAGCTTATTAGACGTCATTTAAACGAGGTCTAATTCTCAATAAATGTATTCATTTATTCTCCTTAACCTTACATAGTTAAGGTCTATTAGCCCTGGATATATTTATCCATATCCTTACTTTCTGAATTTAACATTCGAGGCTATTAACGGAGTCCGAATACGAAGTTCGGTTGCTCCTAAGTTATTTGATATTCCTTAGCTTCCAAGCTAATCCTGAATACCTATCAGTTATGAGATCATGTTCTTCCTAATCCTTTTAATGTCAATTAAAAATTCATCTTTACCCAAGTATGAACTAATTGCACATTTCAACTTAAAAGTTGCATTTAGGTAAGAATAGATGTCAATTCCTTTTAAATCCATCCAAGGACAATTGAATAATTCCAAATCAAGAAATAACATTATATTTCCAATTTAATCAACAATATCAAACTGATATAGTTATTAAAATATCACACTTGTATTTGTATTCATCAATCCATTTCATAATCCATACATTTGCCAGTCCAAATGACTGGACTTTGTTTATATAAAACAACATTACAACTCATAGATAGAAGAATGTACTTTCTTCTTTTCACAATTCCTCATAGAGGAATAATAACCAACAAATACAATTCATCTTCAGACAATCAAAAGAAGTAAGAAAAAAACCATGTCTTCGTTTTAATTAAGTTCTATCTGCAAAATTACTTGCATGGGTCAGTTCAATGAACTGAGCATATTAAGCACTTGTCATTAAAATGAGGTGCTTCTAATTAACTGTCTCAATAAAAGAACCCTGCTTTTATGAAATGACAGTATGAACATCAATCAAGAATTAAGTATCAAAAAAATGAACAACATAACAACTGAACCATCTAAATACCATCCCAATCAGTCAAAGAATTGCTGTCCTATTTCCCACATAACCATTACAAGACGCAATTTCCTTCCACAGTTCCAGATTACAACATTTGTAAAAACTAGGAATACTAGTAAACATACTGCTGTTATAACATAACTGCTATCCCTTCCTTTCCTTACATTAGTAATAAATGCAAAGGATAAAATCTAACTGAAATGTAAACCAATTACTTTCCTTTCAGTTCATGCATCTCATTTGATTCCAAGCAATCAAGTACAGATGAGAAAGCAAACAACAATAAATATAGTTGCTTATACCCAAGCAATTACAAAATTTGTTCCTAAACGATTACAGATTTCCAACTGTATGAGAGAAGAAAAGATCATTTTCCAAGTTTTCCATTCACATTCCTATTTCTTTCCTCATGACTGTCCTAAAAATTGAATCCAAACGAGACACAAATCAAGATAACAGTTCAGAGTGAAACTTACAAAATCCATTCGGAATTCACTTTCCAACAACAAGAAATAGTTCCGTTCATATTCAGCTTTAAATGAAAACAAGGATGAATTTATCGTCCTTATCAATACTTCATTTAAATCAGGCTCATATGAATACCATAAACAGGTTAGTAAAACATCGTATTATCATAGAACAAGCAGTATAAAGATGCATACTATGTACTTACTGTACTAGAAGATTCCATACTTCTTTCACTGTATTTTAACCAAATAAACAGTTATACAGCCACGTAATCACTTATTCACATGACCTTCTATATCCATGAATGCATACAGTTCATAATAACAATTTGCACATTGTTGTTACCTACAGCAAGACCAATTCATATTGCACAGTAAAGCTCTATTATTGCTATTTCCAGAACTCAATCAGCAAAAGAGAAAAATTCATTCCCTTAACTATTTCAATAAGAAAACATCCATTTCCTTCAAATACAACAAGAATCAGTCAAGTCAAATTCACTTTTTGAATGACAGTGCAAAATCAGAGATCTCCTGAAACATTCCAATCTTCCATTTGTACAGGAAAACACAGCACTCAGGAAACAATTTAAATGCCACTGTCATCTCTATCAAGCTGAACCTATAACGTTCAATAAAACCAAATTACCGTTTCTTTCAAAATTTAAAACAAAGAAAAGGAAGAACTCGTTTCCTTTTTAAA
Organism: Taxus wallichiana var. yunnanensis; assembly: GCA_018340775.1. Taxonomy (NCBI): domain Eukaryota; kingdom Viridiplantae; phylum Streptophyta; class Pinopsida; order Cupressales; family Taxaceae; genus Taxus; species Taxus wallichiana. The sequence continues at coordinate 614,367,448 of CM031240.1, forward strand.
TCCAGAAAAGAAACGATATCAAAACCAAATCGCACAGTATGCACAATTTTATTCAATATACCATATGAAAAGAATGCCCAGTTCGAGTTCTATCTCGATCAACCATTTAATCCAAAAACAACATTCTCCTATTTCCTAATGAGGTACAGAACTCAAAATACAATATTCATATATCAATACCTCTATCAAGGCAAACCCGCATAGGGTATTAAATACGTAAGCTTGGTACAGTCAAGACAGACCCAAACAACAAGCCAAATTCCCATGTTTTTCCATTTATTTGCACAGAAATCCAAAGCCACGTTCGTATTCATGAAACAGTTCGAATCAGAAGGTCAAACCGCAACCATCAAAACGCAATGGAATCAACTTTCCATCACAGCAAGAAGAAAATGTAATCATTTATAAGTTCAGAAGAAAAACAGTTACCTTCTCCTACTTTCACGAATACCCAAGTCGTATTCATTAAATTTTACAAAGAAAAGCACAACAATAAGAATATTACTATCACTTCCTTCAAACCGAGCTCATAATGCTCATTAAAAACCCATTTATCATTTCCTTCAAAATCCAAATCAGCAGAAGGAAGAGGAACTCATTTCCTCAAAAATTTCAATAAAGAAACAACTTCAAACAACTCACATAGTTAATACATTCCATCACTCAAGTTCGTATTGGCAAAAGAACGATTGCACAACAATGAAAACAACTCATACAGCCTGTACAGTTTCATATAAACATTTACAGAGAAATACCCAGTTCGAATTCCCCAATACTGTCAAACAAACCAACACAGCATGTTTGTATTTCCAACTCAAATTTATGCAAAGACAGTTCAAATCACAACAGCAAGAAAACGATTCTACCCAAATCATTTCCAAAATGACAGTAAAATCGAATAAACCCAAAACCCGTTCAGAAGAAGAAGAGCAGGGTTGTTTTAATGAGACGCTTAAACAAAGCAAGTGTTTTAAAGAGAAGGGCTTAACATGCCTGTAAATTTTCCTCGAAGCTCGAAGAAAACCACGTCTACAGGTGGTATTTCCTTCCACGGCGGACACAACAAGCTTTCCAAACAATTCCTTCCTCTACAGGCTCAGAAAACAACCTTCAATTTCCAAAGAAACAGTTGATAACAACCAACACAACTCGGTTCCACTTGAACCAAGAAAAAAAAACTTAGGCGCTGTCCATGCAAGGACCTTCATTAATTGCCATTAAATTTCCTTCCATCCTTATCCTTTCCCATGGGTCTGTGCATCCCCTTCTAGGTTAGGATTAGTTTAGGATTAACAATAGTGTTCATACCTAGGTCATAGGTTAATAGAACTTAGGTCTATTTTCACCATTAGAATTTAAAAATCCACTTAGGATAGCAATTAGGATATAAGGTAGAACTTAGGATTAGATTAGGATCTAATTTCCCCTTAACACTAATTAATCAACTTCCAGTCAAGTCTTCCCGACTGACATCCAATTCAATGTTGTGCAGGACATTTCGTCCTTCGTTTCACATGCCTGAGCCACCCGCATCCAGGCATTTATCACCTTACGAGGTCTCACGTTACAACAGAGCATGGTTCGAGATTCGAACCTTTGTCATTGGCGTCTACGTGCCAGCTGTTCATACCTGAAATCAGGTGCTGCACATTTATATCAACCTTCAGTCTGTTTTAAGAGTAAATCGACAAAGTGATCACAAGAAGGCCACAACATACTTTGGATCAATGGAATTGATTCAAGGTGTGCTGTCAATCAGCGAATAGAGTTCAACAAGCATACGACAAATTTGTCGTCACATCAGCAAACATACAAGCAATAATAACTGTTGTCCCATGTAAACAAATTACAGTATGCAAGAATCCAGATTAGCAACACATTCCCTTAAGATCAAAATATATATCTTAACATGTTTGCCTTCATTTCAGCAGTTACAACATTAAGAAAGTAATCACCATGATAACTTACAAAAATCAGGGCGTTACATTCCTCCCTCCTTAAAGAATCATCGTCCCGATGATCAAATTAACCAAATCAAGGAGTTCCTAGGACAAAGTTCAGTTATTGTCCTTCCATTCATAAGTTCATACCAAAAACAGATTCACTCTTAAAAACAATGTTTTAAGACAACTGTACAATAGACTAATAATTGTCTAAATTTGGTAGAATTATCAGTTTTTCGAATTTCAAATTCGATCAAACAAATGTGGAAAAGCAGATCTCATTTCTTCGAGATTTTCCCAAGTTGCACTTTCTTCGCTGAACTGGTCCCACTGGACCTTACATTGATTCACTTCGCGATTTCTTAAGTACAATTGGCGAGTTCCTAGCACTCGAATGGGCTTAACCACGATTATTCCTGGGTCTTGGACCTGCAAGGAATTCCAATTCAGCACATGTGATAAATCTATCACGTATTTCTTAAGCAAAGAAATATGAAAAACATCATGCATTTGAGACAAAGCAGGAGGTAATGCTAGACGATAAGCTACATGGTTGATTATTTCAACATTTTCAAAAGGTCCCATGTATCGTGGTGACAACTTGGTAGCCTTGCCAAAAGTTATTGAGCTCTTTTTCAGCTTCACCTGAAGAAAGACCTTCTCTCGCAGTTTATAATTCCTATCAACCCACTTTAAGTCTGCATAACTCTTTTGCCTATTGGCAGCCTCCTTTAGATGTTCCCGAATCATTTTGATTTGCTGTTCCATTTCTATAAGGATTTTGGCCCAATTACCTCTCTGTCCTCAACGCTGTCCCAGCTGACAGGGGTTCTGCATTTTCTTCCATACAATGCTTCAAAGGGTGCCATTTTTAAAGAGGCATGGTATGTATTATTGTAGGAAAATTCAACCAGCAGAAGGTATTCCTCCCATTTATACTGCTGGTCCATGTAATACATCCTTAACATGTCCTCTAAAACCTGATTAACTCTCTCAATCTGTCCATCCGTCTCTGGATGATATGCAGAACTGAAGTTTAATTTAGTTCCCAAGGCCGCATTAAGCGTTTGCCAAAACCTTGATGTCATCCTCGGATCTCTATTCGATATGATTAATTCCGGTATTCCATGCAATCTGAAGATTTCATGTATAAATCTTCTTGCTAACATTGGTGCATCATCCTTCAAATTACTAGCAATGAAGTGTGCCACTTTGGTCAATTTGTCGACTACAACCAGGATAATATCATGCTTATTTCTTGACATAGGCAATCTTTGAATGAAATCCATCGTTATCACTTGCCATTTATCTTTGCGGAATCTTCGTGGGGATACAATAATCTGCGGGATGCATATGTTCCGCCTTAACAGCGACATTCCAAGCGAGTGTGTTACAAATTCCACCACATCCTTTTTCATTCCCTTCCAAAAGTATTGCGCTTAAGATCAACAAGCATTTTTGTAATGCCCGGGGTGTACTGAGAAAAAGGTGAATTATGAAATTGATTAACAATTTCCCTCTTAAGTCATTTGCCAAAGGTATATATACACTGTTTTGAACCTCGAATTCCTTCATTGTCAAAACGGAATCCTTTATACGACATCCTTGAAGTCTGCAGCAAGTGTCTTGTTTTGACTTCTTTGGAAATAAGGATCGATTCCAAGGCATCTTTCACCTCATCCTTAAACTGAGTTCTTAACGTTATAAGAGCAAATATATGCTTCCTTCGACTCAGAGCATCTGCCACTCTATTTTCCTTGCCTTTGATATAGCTTATATCAAAATCATACTGAGACAGAAATTCTAACCATCTTCGCTACCTTGCATTCAGATTTGGCTGAGTAAAAATATACTTCAACCCCAGATGGTCTGTTTTTAACTCAAAAGGCTTGCCTAAAAGGTAATGCCTCCACATTTGAAGTGCATGAACAATGGCAGCGAGTTCTAGGTCGTGTGGAGCATAATTCTATTCATGTAACTTAAGCTTTCTGCTTTCATAAGCTATAACATGGTTATTCTGTAACAGAATACCTCCAAGGCCCTCTCCTGAAGCATCCGTTACAACCATAAAATTTCCATTTGGGTTAGGTACAGTCAAAATAGGTGCTGTAGTTAACTGTTCCTTTAAATTTTTAAAGGTAGATTCACATTTGTCCATCCAGACAAATTTCTTATCCTTCTTTTGCAGTGAAGTGATTGGGGCAGCAATTTTTGAAAAGTCCTTAACGAACTTTTGATAATATCCTGCCAAGCCCATGAAGCTCCTCACTTCGTGCACGTTCTTAGGCACAGGCCATTCAGTTATAGCTGTGATCTTTGAAGGGTCAACAACTATTCCATTCTTGCTTATAACGTGTCCCAAATAATGCACCTCTGCATCATAAAAGGAACATTTAGACAGTTTACCATACAACTTCCTCTTTCTTAAAATTTCCAGCACTATCCTTAGATGTTCTTGGTGCTCTTCGACATTTTTAGAGTATATAAGAATGTCGTCTAAGAATACAAGCACAAACTTGTCTAAGTATTCTTGAAAAATATTGTTCATCAGATTCATGAAGGCATAACATGATCACCACATTAAGAACAAGAAGTTTGAGGTTGGGAAGATGGTATTACTATATGATTCTAAGTTTCGTGCCATCTGGGAAGTTAAAAGTGCATTGGTTGGGTCCTTACACCATCTAGTGCATCCTTGATTTGGGTGCATGCCGATTTACAAGCTATTTGGATGGGACGATATTGTCGGGGACACTTCAATGGGAGTAGTGAAGCCCTACTATCAATAAGTCTTCTTGGTGTTTGTAAATAAGGTAGTGTAGCCAGTTATTTTAGGATTTTATTTAATGCATTTTCCTTCTTATGTTTCCCTTTCTCGTTGTTGTTTTGTGTTGCACCTTAGGCGTCGGTAATCTCATTACTTTTTGAAAATTGTAACTATACAAAGGATTGTGCATAATTTTAGTGTGGGGTGGAGTAAGGTGGAAGAAATTAAAGTGTGAAGCGCCGGGAAGGATTACATTGGAAATCCCGGTTGAATGACCATGTGAAGAGAGTACATACAAATAAAGGTGAAAAGGATGGTTGGTATCGGGATAAGGCTACATTGAGGATCCACATACAAGAAAGGAAGAAGCACAAAAGCAAAACGAGGTAGGTGAGAGAAAAAATCATGATAGAATAAGTGCCTTCGGCATTGGTTACGCATGTGCAAGAGTCTCCTATCAAGATGGATTGGTTGTGCGCTAGAAGGTTGGAGAATTTTCTGCGTAAGGTTGGGCACGTGAGTTAAAGTACTAAAGTCGGGTTTGTTTGAAAAATCCACATTAAGTGTTAAAGTATGGTGGTAGGTAAGGTAGCATTTAATGTTATAAAGTGGGAAAAACTATAAATAGAAGGTTGAGGCATTTCATTATTTACTTTACGTATACAAAGAGAGAAGCACTTTTGCATCATTGCAAACTAGGGCTTCTAGGAACTGATCTGTGTGAAGAAAAATTTGAAGAGTTTGAGTGTGAGTAACTAGTTTGGATTTGCAAACTAGAAGGAAGGGATTTCACGGGCATAAGAGAATTTTTGAGAAGGCCTTTGTCTTGTGAAAGTATTATCCTAGTTAGGGTTTGAAAAACTAGGGCACGAGTTTAAGAGGTTCTCTTCACAAGTTGAGATCTAAGGTTGGAAGAAGTGGAAGAGCAGAGTAACAAGAAGAGATTGAAGTGATAAGAGGACCTAGACAATGACACCCAAGAAACCGACCATGTCACCTAAAAGCCAAAGGGCAAGGGCAAGGGCAAGGGCAGAGAGCCAGCAACAACAACCACAAGCATGAATGAGGAGTGGTATGCATAAATGCAATACCCGGATGGATTTTCTTGGGGAAGGAGTGGGAATCCCACTTGAGAAAGATGGCGGTGAGCAATTATAATCATCACACAAGCACAACAGAGAAGGAAATGGTGCTCAAGTTAGTGCTCTTGACGAACAAAAGGACACCAGAGGGTTTTCCCATCTATAGCAATGAGGTAAAAGTGAAGTTGGAGAAGGCGTGGTTTTTGCAACTCTATGAGTTGCCCTAATTTGGAAATCCTGAGCACCTCTATCAGTGGATGATGTCACGTGTGCATGAGGATCACTTTTACCTCACAGGGTACAAGATGTGCATAACCCCTTAGCTGATTTCTAAGTTTACAAGCCTCATATGTGTAGGAGACAACATAGATTATGACCTAAGCGACAAGGACGCCACTAAAGAAACCATCGCTTCATATGATTACAAGAAGGGGTCAAGGCATTTTGATATTACAAAAATCCTAGGTCCCATCATGAGAATGGCCATACACCTAATCACAAAGTTAAATGATCAAGAAAGGTGGATGCGGGTGATTAAGGCCTGGTTGAATGTATGTAGAAAAAATCAGAGGGCACAATCTATAATTTATCAGCCTTCATTACAGATGAGATAATCAACAGCGCATAGGAAGGAGACAAGATACTCTTTGGAAATATCCTCCTGACAATTGTATTTTTAGAGATAGGAATTCTTGACATGAAATAAAAGTTTGTTTAGGAGTATTCGGTGGAAGATCCCGCCCGCAAAAATATTTTCAAAGTATACATGTGAAACAATGTGACCTCCCACAAGGCGTACCTAGACAAGTGGTATAATCTCTTAAGGAATGCATTTGGGGCAAGAGTGGAGAATCCTAGAGAAACTACCGGTTCTTATAAAGGGAGAAGCTAAGTTTCTTTGTGTACTAGTAATTCTGCATAGGAAGATTTAAGTTGGTGGATGAAACCATGATCCCATGGTGTAAACTCCCATTCTCCTTCACCGCCCAATACTTCCAAGCGGGAGTTAACAGGTTCAAAGAAGCAAAGAGACTAAGTTTTGATCTTAGTGAAGTTGATCAGGACCACAGGGAGTTGTGCAGGATGCTGGTCTACCCCAAGAAGCACACGTACATGGAAAAGTACGTAGCACATGAAATCAGAATGATGAAACCCCTAACTCTAACAATTGTAGGAAAGACCACGACATGTGTATATCTCTGCATTAGGAAAAAATTTGAGAAAGGCACATACCTAGAGAATGATGTCTCCATACCTAAAGATCCCATGGGGAGAAGAAAGCCTACACTCAAGAGAAGGGAGAGAGAAGAAGAAAAAGCACCAAGTGTGCAAACTACCCAACTAGTAAGCGCGTCGGTGGAAAGTGCCAAACATAACACCTATACGTGTAGGAAGAAATCCCCAGTAAAGGAGAAGACCTCAGAAGAAGAGGCGCCAAAGCAACCCCTCACCAAGGAGAAGTCACCAGAGGAAGCAGAGAAGTTTGGATCCCCTGAGGAAGAGTCACCTCTCAGAAAGAAGCAGAGGATAGAAGAGGAAGCTGACTCGGAGGAGATGGAGAGATTGGAGAGATACATAGGTGAAAAGGATGATGATGATGAAGAAGATGATCCTGAAAGAGATCAAGAGCCACTTGTCTTCAATGTGCATGATTTAGAAGAAGAGGGAGGAGAAGAAGAATAGGATTTCCTTTTCATGTGGTGCAAGGGTAGCCAGGAGAAGGAAGGCACCAGGACATGGAAAGAAGTGAGGAGGTTGGCATGCAAGAGAATAAAACTCCAAGCCTTACTCGGGAGCAAGTAAATGAGGTGGCAGAAAGAGAAGCAATGAAAATAATCGAGGCCTTGGTAGAACAAGAATTAGAGTGCAGTGTTGACATAGTGATGGGAGAGGATAAGGAGGAAAGCGTTGAGAAAGAACAAGTCAGTATGGGAGGAGGTCCTAGTCTAATGGTGAGTTTCCCCAAAGCCACGTGCTTGGGAAGGAAGAGCCTTGATACAGAATGCAGACAGGTCATGGGCTATGTTGATGACCAAAGAAAGGTGTTACATGCGCATTTCCGAGCATTGTACCCATGGAAGAAATTCTAGCTATGGAGTCATTTGACGAGGAGGGCGCATACCCTAGGACAAGGAAGATGCTCTCTTGGGCATTTGAGTCCCATATTGATGAGCTAGAGTTTGAAGTATACCAAGGGGCAATCATGTCAGTACCAGAGTCTAAGGGAACCAACCCCTTGGTAAATGCCTAGTAACTCTCGGATGAGTAGTTATGTAATGCACTCAATAAGGTCACGGTCGAGACTAAGGCTAGGCTCTTTGGAAGAAATGATAGAGTAAGATTTCTAGAGAGAAAGCTAGAAAATAAGGAAGAGGAGCTGGCTGAGAAAACTAAGGGCTAGAAACAAGAAGAGATGATCAACGTGTAGCTAAAGCGCGAACTAAGGGATGAGAAGGAAAAGGTGCGTGAAGTATAAAAAAAGATGGATTATATCACAAGTGCCATTATGTTGAAGCATCTAGACCTAATGCCGCCACATGTAAGTACTGAGATCCACTCTTGAATGCTTAGAAGATCTGACACGCATCCTCACCATGGAGAGGTAGCCGTTGGCTCTAGAGTCCACAAAAGTAGTGGCAACATGCTTGGAGAGGGATAACAAATTAAAAGTCATAACAATCATTCTTTGAGTATAACAAGGTACTTATGGATGTTAAGATTACTACACAATTTGCTAAGGTGTGTACGATAATTACATAGACGAGGATAGATTGGCGAGCATCTTATTCACCACTCACGAAGCAGAGCTGAAGGACTTTCAAGAAAAGAATAAGGGAAATAGGGTGGAAAGGGAAAGATTCCTTTTCAAGGTTGAAAATAAATCGAGGCCATTGAAACTTTAGGGGTTCAATCAAAAACCGGTTGAAAAAGCTGTACCGTAAATCACGAGAAGAATGGATGCACCTGACGACATGGGAAAACAATTGGAAGGGGTAGTTGAGACTATGAATACCTAGGGAGATGGGTTAAGCTTTAAGGAAGTGAGCACCTTAGTCGGCGACCTTTGCTCGAGAGTGCAGAGTGAAGTGGTTACCTAGAACAAGCTAGAGGCCAACCTAAAAGGGACTTCCCACTTCTTTTGAAGCAATGATTACCCTCCCATTATTTTATTCTTTCCCATTCCTTCATCCCCTTATTATTACTCTTCCCAAATTATTTTTTTATTCTTCCGGAACATACTATAATTCTTTATTCATTGGAGAAGTGTTCTCACGGACGAAGAACGGGCATAGTGTGGGGTGATGTTGGGACCCAAAAATATTGGCTAAGTATAAAAAGGTGCGTAAGCATGCAAGGCCTAGTTGAAGAAGGGTGCGCAAGGAAAGTATGCGCAGGATAGGGTTTAAGAAAACCCATGGTGTGTGTGCGGACAGAGCTAAAGTTTTAGGACTTAGCCATATTTGGCGTATCGAGATAGGACACAAGAAAAGTGTGACCCGACAATGAATGAGGAGTGGATAAGGTGCCATCCTGGCAACATGATGCCCACGAAAGGAATATGCTTAGTGATAGAGGATTCCAAAAGACCATCATTACAAGGAGTGGAGAGCTTAGATCGAAGAAGCATGCTCCCATGGAGGACCACATTTAGACACTTGGCACGGATTTGAGGCCGCAGAAGGATGAGTTGGCACTTTGGGATGCCTATATATGCGAGCACCCACAGGAGAAATAGATATAGATCGGATAGAAAAGAGAGGAGAATATAGAGAGTGGAGCTTTGCGAAATACTGCGAGAACTCTATGGGATTGGGTAGAAGCTATATAAGGGAATAATGTATTAAGGGGGTGGGTTTTAAAAAACTTCTTTGTATGGATGGAGGACATGATCCTGCTGTGATGTATGACTTTGGTCTGATCAAGTTGTGGTAGTCTAATGGATCCATTGAATGTAATGAGGTTACAAACATGAATGAGTATGAATGTAATTGATTCGGTTCATATATATATATTTTCATTTATGTTCATGGATGTTATGGAATAGATGTAAATTCTTATGTATTTTCCTTTCTGTTGTAGTTCTATCTGTTATCTATAAGTACCCTCTGTTTGGAATGAATACATTTGTCTAGAGGCCATTCTGAGCCCTATGATGATTGTATGTCTCATTTCCACCTTCATTCATTAAGTTCATGACATAGATGATGGTTTCCTGCTTAACTCACATAAAAGAGAGACTCGGTGCCCACGCATGCCTCGGGTGAGTGCCCGGTTCCCACCTTTGGGTGATAGGTCGGCACACATGGGATTCCCTTATTCTTCCGGTGGGTGTAATAATGACTATAGTAACATCCTAATGATTGAAGAAGTAGAAGATGAGGTACGGGTAAATTTCATTGAGTATTCCTCAAGAGAATATGATGATGATGAAGATGCACCCAACTTCTCACATGCGGTATTCACCCACTCTCAATACCAAAAAGGAACTTCCTCCTCCGCTGCCCCAAAATGAAATTAAAAAAAAAGATCCTTAGGTGGTGACTCAATAAAACAAAATAATCAACAGAGGATCTCCACTCCCACCTTCTATGGAGTCTACAAAAGAAAATCCAAACCTCATGGCGAGTAAGAAGTTGTCTATTGTCTCAAGTAAGTCTCTTAATGCTTCTCCAAGTTCTAGTTTTGCTTTCCTGCAAAGGCTAGTCCTTCTAAAACTCCAAATGTATCTACACAATCAGCTCTGCCTCCCTGCCAGCTACCCCCATTGCTAAAATTGTCCCAACTTCTAAGGTAGTACTTGTAGACACCTAAAATCTTCCTACATAGTTTTAATACTAAAATTATCCTTCCCATCATTTTGGTTATAATTAGTGATTTCCTGCTAATTAATTAACATTTCCCTCTATTCGGTCAATTAATGAAACTTCATTAATTAACTAGCCTTTCCCCCATTCGAATGCCAATTAACGACACTTCGTTAGTTATAATCCTCCTATAATCAATTAATTAACTATTATTAGTTAATTAAGCCTTTATAACCTTGTATTTAATTAATAAACCTTCTTATTAATTAAATCCCCCTCTTAAATCATCCAAATCCTACCTATTTTCCTCTAAATCAACTCCAAATAGCTTTCTAAGCTTATCCTAGCCTATTAATTAATCCTAGTTGATTAATTAAATCATCTCCAACTCCCATGAGTTGTTAATTCTAATCAATTCCCTCTAATCATGTTTATCTCTTCTAATTCTACTTTATCTTTTATCCCACATTCACTAGGTTTCTAGCTTCTCCCAAATTGGAAATCTATATAAAGGACCTACCCCCTTCCTTCCAAACTTACACCACACTTTTGCTAGTGATTACTATAGGCATATGATAGAGGCATTCTCCATTGTTGGAATAACTCCTTCATCTTTGCATTTATTTTCTCATTGTTGAGTAGTAAGGGAAGATCTAAGCATGGCCTTGTAGCCATTTCTTGGTGAGATCCTTTCCTCTCTTTGGAGACACACAAAAATTTGATTTCTCATGATCTAAAGAGGCTCATACTTAGTAACAATCATACATTACAAGAGTAGGAATGGTTTAGCATTAGATGTTTATTCATGTTTATGCATTAGAGTAGGTAATTCCTTTAAGCTTTTATCTTGATATTAATGGTAGATTAGATTTGTTATTGATACTACTTGGTGTTAGTTTCATTTAATTAGCTTAGTTATTTTAGCATACATACATTTGGCATGCCATGTGGGACTTACTCCATTGTCTCATGCATTTATTTCAAGTTTTTATAGTTTAATATCAATTGTGGTTACTAACCCTATTTTTAGCATTTTTAGATAAATATTATGATTCTTAACTTGATTTGTTAAGTTTTCATGTGTTGAGTGCTCTTTGAATGAATGAAAGAGGTGAGGTGCTGCCAATTTTGAATTTAATCAACAAATATTTTAGCTTTTGACATTTTTTGGGTCAAAATCTCATGTTTTTTAAGTTGCACAAGAGCATTGTGTTTTTGTTAAAACCCATGCATTAGCATTGAAAGGCTTGCACTACTGTCAAGATGTTTGCACTAGTGTGAAGATGATTTCATTACCATTTCTAATATTGTCCTAGCATTGTATGAAAAATTCCCCATGTGTAGCTCACACTCTCCGTTACATTGAGCCTTGTATTAGCGGATCTCGGCTTTGTGCTAGCGTTGAACTATTTTTACTACTTTGACACAAACCTGCATTATTGTTGCTAAGCTTGCACTACTATTACCAAGTTTACACTAATGTTTCTAGGCTTTGCGCTACTGCTTAAGGCTTGTGTTAGTGTTCTGTATAAAATTTTGGCTTGGATTCCAAGAAATTCCAAAATCTAATTTTAGTGTTTTCTATTGTTTTATAGGTTTTTCTGACTTCTGTTTATAGATTTTGATTTAAATCAATTTTTCTAACATGTCTAAATGCTTTGATGAATGTTATGCTTCCATGCTTTACTTGAGTTAGGCTAAAGTTTGTGTATGCTCTTCTCTTGTACCTTTGGTGATCTTGAGAATCAAAAGCAAATTTAGTCTTCTTTTTCTAACATTTGGATTAATTTGATCATTTCATCTTTCATTTTTTTGCTTAAGGAAATGAATTATTTACAAAACATTTGAATGGTTATTTGATTCTAAAGTTTCCTTTACTATTTAGTTGGGTTAATTGTTGTGTATACTCTTCTCTTGCGTCCTTGGACGATCTTGAGAATGAGAAACAACCTTTTATCATCTTTCAAATGTTGTAATTTTCTTGGAAAACTACTAATATTTGATTGAAGGACCATATATGCTTGCCAAAGAAGAAGGATCTAAATAAATCCCAATAGAATTTGTTGTAGGTTTCCAATGGTGTTCTAAACCACATTTTTAATAAAATATTAAAAACACACCATTTATTTAAAAATTGTATTTGCGGAGTTCGGATAAGGGCTTAAATCCATCTTGCTTTGAACCGTGGGAAGTATCTTGGCATAAGCCATAAAAATCATTATGAGGATTACCATAGGAACCCCAAAGTAGTCCACACCTTGAGAGAACTGGTGGACAAAACAAGAAGTGCCCCGCTACCCACTTGACTAGTTGAAAACCCATGTGAGAAAAGCTTCAAGTTACCCGTATGAGGCCTCTATCATTAATTTGATTGTGGGGTAATGGTCCATTGTCTAGTTTACTAGAAATGCATACCTCTCTTAGGTAAGAATTGGTGAGTTTGTGAACAAAAGCCTAGGAAACCATTTGGCATTAGGGCCAACTTGACTTTATCCATCATGTTCTAAAGATCTCTCACAAAGAAACAAATTTTTCAGAGTCAAAACCTTGTTATTCAAACAAGGGGAGAGTCCATTAAAGTTAGAGCCACGTGACATTCATCATGAAACTTACAAGGTATCACTTTGTCTTAGTTTTTACCTTGTCATAAGCCAAGGTGAAACTCTGCTAAAGTCACACCACGTATTTTCATCACCACTTGTTCTATCTCCTTTGTTCTCTTGCTGCCTTTTTTGGGACAAAAGAGAGCATACATAAGTAGTGCTATCAAGATTGTGTCCACCAATTTTCACCCACTTACATCCTTCCTTGTTGCGATTGCGATAATAAGCATTGAAAGTGAATTGGTACGTCTTCATATATTTGATATCCTTGTCTTGATACCCATGTCAAGACAATCTCATTATAGTTAGGTTGTCGTATGACCGACTTCCTCTTGAGTTGTTATGCTACTCGCATCATATTAATATTTTTTGATACTTACATCTTGTTTCCTTTTTGAAACTTGATTTAAGTCTCTAAGTTGTATTGTTACGCTGCTCGCATAAATATCAACTTCTTGTTATACTTAGACCTTGTTTTTATTCCAACATTGCCTTGAGTTTTGAAAAGTGTTGTCATTACGTTGTTTGCATCATTCCAATACTATTTTGATACTAATATCTTGTTTTTCTAAAAAAATTGATTAACATATCCAAGTTGTGTTGTTATGTTGCTCACATTTGTAGCTTCCATTTTCAAGACTTGGACTTTGTTTGTGTTTAAACTTGTTTAAGTATACCTTGTTTGAAATCACTTCAACACCATCTTAGTACTTAAGTCTTGTTTATCTCAAACTTGATTTAAGTACTGATATTGTGTTGTCATTTATTGAACCAAACTTATCTTTGAGACGTAGGGAGTAGTTATTGTTGTGATTGGATCCTTGTCTTGAACTTGCTTGATTTTTCCTAGATACTTCTTACCATACGGTTCCATATCATTAGATTATTCTTTATTCTTTGATTCTTGATTCATATTGCCTTGATTCTTTGGATTTTTTTCCATTAGTTATTTGACATTCTTTGTGACGTTTGTATTCATCACACTACTTAATTTTTCCTAGGGTCCTTTTTATCAACCTTAGTGAAATTGTTTCATTATGCCTCCTATTACAAGAATGGGGCATCGAAGGTTAGGGTCAAACCCTTTTGTTAATGACAAGTTAAACCCTATTTTTGAAGATAACAACATGGTTGACCATAGTGGTGATGAGGTGAACTCTCTCTGGAATGAACTTGAATTTGATCCTGCTCACATGGATAACTTCCTATTTCAAAATAAAAATGAAGTCCTTGTACGTGTCATAGAATTAGGGGATAAACTTCCACCTAAATTTGATCCTACTCTCCTCATGAACATGGTTCATGGAGAGGAAGAGGTAGAACATCCTTTTTGCAATGTTGATGGCATTCTAAACCCAATACATGCTTCTACTTTTAACCAATAGAATGAGGAAGAAGTTCCTTCTCAAAATAAAGGTGGTTATCACATCCCCATTGTTAGAATTCACTATGAGGATCATGAAGAACATAACAATCATGAATAACTCCCTCCTCGTGAAACTCATGAGGAGACACAAAATAATGAGGTTACAATTGAACAACAAATAAAAGCTCTTACTCATCAATTAGCAAGTTTAGCTTCACACATTCACAAAGATCCCACAAAGACTCCACGATAAGAGAAACCTAGAGCTTCATATCATGAGTTTTACACCAAAACTCCTTGTCAAGAAAAACATAAAGAGGCATATCATGAATTATACACAGATAATAAAGGTGGTGAAACATCTAGACTTAACCATGTATATATTCTTGCTTCACCTACACATGGTCAAATATTTGACCAAGAATGGTTATCTATGAAGAACACCCTCACTTCTTTGTAAGAAGGCAATGTGGGACATAACAAGAAGTATCAATTTGAGGAGCTATTCCCATACCGTTTGATAGAGCTATGTTGAGAACACCTTTCCCTCATCACTTTGATTGTCTAAAATTTGATAAATATAAAGGTAAAGGTGATCCACAGGACCATATCAAATACTTCTTTATGGCATGTCAAGAGGTCACATATAGTGATAATTATCTCATTCGCCTCTTCCCACAGAGTCTAGGGGGAAAACACTCAAATGGTTCTTACACATACCTAAGGGGTCAATATTTACATGGCTAGAATTACTAGAAAAATTGTATGTCACTTTTCCTTTAATAGGGAAAATGACATGACCATGATAGGCTTATGTAATGAAAAACTAAAAAATAATGAAAAATTTGTTAGTTTCTTACAAATATGGTGAGGGTTAGCTAGTTGCTTCCCTTACTCCATACTAAAGAAACAACTGGTTAGCATTTTTGTGCCTAATCTACACCCTGAGATTGCTTTCCACTTGCAAATGCATTATGGTAACACTTTTGAGGAAGTTATAGAAAAAGGTAGCCAAATTGAGAAAGCGTTGTTAGAAAAAGGGACTTTGAAGCCCTTTTGAAGGGATAACCACGAATAAAATCCTACAGATAAACCTAAGTTCTTTCAAATTAAGAATAAAAATGTCATAGGTGATAACATAACTGATTCTAAATGCATACAAGAAGTTCAAATTAGTGCTCCTCTAAAAATTACCAAAGGAATTGTTGCACCCAAATTTAAATGTCGCACGTTCACCCCTCTATTGGATTCTTTTTTATCTATATTAAAATAGTTAGATGGGGTGAACATGGTTAAATATCCAAACACTATACCTTATGGAGATGATTTGCCAAAACCAACATGGTTATGATAAATTGAATATTGTGGGTTTCATCATGTTAGGGGTCATAATATTGATAAATTTCTAAAGTTAAGACACTTATTACAAGATATAATCAATTTCAGAGAGGTAGAAATGGATTCCCTAGGACCTAACAAGTTTTCCAATAAGAACTTGGGAATTTACAAAGAGCCTTTCCTAAGCATAATAAAGGGGAGAAAAATCTGGATCAAGGTTAGTCTTCATAGAACTAGAGTATCAACTAAATTGTCAAAACCAATAATCCATTTGATTTTCTAATTGGTTGTGTTAACCCACATATTGAACATGTCAACACTATTAAGATTAAAGTGAGAGAGTGTGATGTGGCAACGTGATGTGATCACCTCGTTATCTCATAACCTCCTCTACCTACCATTTAGGACAATCATTATGATGTTTTAGAACAAATTGAGAAAACCATTGCTAATATTTCAATCTTAGACCTTCTCAAAATATCTAATGTTCACAAAGACATCCTTTGTAAAACACTATAGGGGTCAAGATTTTTAGTTGATATTGATCCTACGTGCTTCTAAGATTTGTTCGCACGGATCACTCCTAAAGAGCACATAACCTTTAGCCATCAAGAGATTCTTGAAGAGGATCCTACGGATAATCTACCCTTACATATTGAAGTCATTGTAAATTGTAAGAATATAAAAAGGGTGCTTGTGGATGACAGATCAAGTCTAAATATTTATACTCGAAACTAGTTCGATAACTAGGTCACACTTGTTAGGATTATCCCAGTTGTACAAATAAACAAGCATGCAATCAATAATGTAGGAAACATAAAATAGAAAATAATGCAATAAAAACAGAGACACATATTTAACGTGGTTCACCCAAAAATGGGCTACGTCCACTAGAAACAACCAATCCTTATTATTCAGTCTAGAAAAACTCTCTCTCACAGTGCTGACCACACTTACAATGAGCCTCATACATAATGACCCTTTAAAGATATTAGGGTTTTTATCATTTTGGGGAAACATAGAAAACCACCCATTAGATCTGTGACCTAATAATGAATGGTCCAAATTTCACAATGCATAAATACATATAAAATGTGGCTTTTAGGGGTGTTGCCCCGAACCCTGCCGGGCGTGAGGCCCCTGGACCTCACAAGGGGGCGAAACCCCCTTCCAAGCCCCTTCACTATCAAGCTCCATAACTAACAACACCGATCCACGATATTGAACCTAAAGTCATCACCATCAAGGCCTATGATAATGAGGAGCGATAATCAGCTGATATGGTCACTTTTCCTATGGAAGTGGGGCCTATTACTCATGACACCAAGTTCCATGTTTTGGACTTGGAACTTTCTTACAACATGCTCCTTAGTCGCAATAGATTCATGCCATGCAGTAATGCCTTCTACATACTTGTTTCACTAGATTCTTAGTAAATTAATGAAGCAGAGATAAGGGTATTAGGCAAGGAGGAATACTGTTTGTAATGTCGATTGAAGGTTGTCCACGTGTTCTAATTTTTTTATCCAAGTTAAGCTGTGAGAGATCCCTTTTGAATAGGAGGAACTACCTGTAAATGCAAAACAATACCACCAGATAGAGTTAAATAAAACAATGAGTGGACTGCCTAGTGGAAGCTAGATCTGGGAAGCATGACTGAACAAGCTATCAATCCACTTTTTATATAACAATATTAATATTATTTAAAATATACATGAAATAATTATCCTATTGGAATTGAAATGATTTAGGTATCTTGTAAAAAATAATAAGAAAGGTTAGGTAAAAGGTGATTGAGGTCAAAACAGGTCAGGTGATTAGCTGATGTTGCATTATAGGTCTAGTACAAGCTTTGGGTAAGGTCTGGTAAAGATTAGAAATAGTTTTGGGTTGTTAGGAAGTGGGTATTAGGTCGTTGGTCTAAGGTATATTGTGGACACAATAAGCGACGTCGGCTATATGACCGATGCTAGTTAGGTAGAATGATTGACGTCAGTTGGCTAACGGGCATTGGTAGGGGCAATTATCAAAAAGTTCTTGGAGTTGGTTTTTTAGACTCCCTCTAATTACACATAGGTTGGAAATGGTAAGGGTGAGGTCATAAAATGGTCTTAAAGACTCACGAGAGGATCAGAAGAGGGTGAAGACAGGTGAAAGGGCCTAGGTATGGTAAAGTGATAGGTTAGTGGGAGGAAGGAAGTATATGGATGTGGAGAAAGATAAACTACTGAGATGAATAATAAATCTTATTGAAATAAAACAAAGGTAAATGAAGAGATGTTAGGTACTTACTTAATAGAAAATTTAGAGAATGTAGGTGATGAAGATGGTGAGGGTAGAGATCCAGAGATAAGAGCCATTGTATTCATGCCATGAAAATTTGAACTCCCCACTTTTTTGTGTGAATCCGTAATCATGAAGAAGATGATGAATGACAAATGGTTATTGGTAGTGCTCTCGTGTGTTTTCTTTTGCACGAGTGCTTGAGAAATTTGAGTGCTCCAACTATCTATTCATATGATATCCTGAATCGAATGAACAACCTAGAAAAAGGATTTTAGAAATGTATTTAACCCAACCAACAATAGTTAGGGGACCGGCGTTGGTTGAGATATAACCGACATCGGTCAAGGCGGGAATATCTATGTTGGAAAAAATAGCAAGATTGTTGCTATTTTTAGCGTGATCTCCAACCTTCTTCCGAGTCTTAAGTGATGGATCATAGAAAGATAAGTAGGATTCTTCTTAGGTTTGTTAATAGGAGTTAAGTCTAGGTTTAGACTAAGTCCTAGTTGGTTAGGATAGGCTTAGACTTGGTCTTAGGTCATTAATGAGGTTTGAGTGGGTCATTTGAGTGAGGTGGTTAAGTGAGGATATTAATTAATTTAATTAAGATAATTAATTCAATTAATGTTGTAGACACCAAATTTGTGTCTTACGACCCCCTGTGCCCCGCATCTCATTTCGCAACCTAACCTCATCACCTAAACCTTACACAATTATTTATTAATTACCTTATAATTAATAAATCCACATCGCCATACCGCCACCTCACTTCGCCACCTCATCATGACCTAGTTGTAACCCTAAACTAACCTAATTAAGACCTATAACTTGGTCCACATCCACACCCATGACTAATTACTCCTCACCCGCACCTAAAACAACCTCATAATGACTTGACCAAGCCCGCAACTAATCCCTCGGGAGAAAAGGAGGAAAAGCTGGCTATTTTACTAAAAATAGCCCACTTTGATTTGGCCACTGATACCGGTTCCTACTCATTGCCGTCGGTTGCATAATTGTCATCGGTTCCTGTAAATGACCACTCCCAACCAAAAACAAAGGGTTGGATTTTCGTGGATCCGAATCAGAAATCATTGGAAGGATCCAGAATTTACTTGGCTGAACAGAGACAAGTGAAAGAAACAAGAAGAGTTTACAGAGAAGGACATCAAGCCCAAAAACTGCAACTGAGTAACTAGAGCCTTGTGACACTCATCTGTTCGTCGGGAGGGAAGATAGCTCATCTCCTGATTGTCAGGTCATCCTACCTAAGTTCTGCCATCGTCATCACAGTTCTTGGACCTGCATCCTCATCAATAATCAGTAAGTAGTATCTTGTATGTCCTTTTAATAACATTTCTTGAACTTCTGAATCACAGCCATCATAAGTCTATTCCTAGATCTACTACCCAGCAACACACTACATCTAACTGTCATTCCTCCACCCTTACGTTACCCCAAGAACACCCCCCATATTCTCTGAGTCCTTCTCATCACCCCATTACCTAACCCCACCCATTTATCAGCCTTATAAAACAACACAACCACCTTACAACCAACCTTCACCAAAAGCCCCTAAAACATTGCCCCTACCGATATCGGTTACCAACAACCGGTACCGGTTACAGTGACCGGCATCGGTCACCGTGATTCTAAACCAAGACCAGCCCTTTCTCTATTGTTCTAACAAGGTAAACAAATTGTAATTGGACAATAGCTTATTTGTTAGAATTTGTGTTAATTCATATTAGCAGGGGAACTGACCACCTTCGAAAGGAAGTTTTATATTTCCTGGGCCCAAGGCAGTTCCCTCATTTATTGTCTAATTAAAATCTGGTGGTCTTGTATTCTTACTTGTAGGTAGTCCTTCCCAGACAAAAAGGAGTTCTTCACAGTCGATCTGATCTTTCTCTACGGTACGCGCACACCCTCTCGACATTCAACAGGTATTCCTCCTAGCCCTAACCCTTATCTGTTTCTCAAAGGAATGAAAGGATAGAAGAAACTCTATTCCCAAAAGTTGAAACATTCTATGCGAAACATTTTGGCACGCCCGGTGGGACCCATTTCGGGTTTCTTTTGTTTCTTGCTTGCTTTCACATAGGGAGCATACTTGCTGTTTTCTTCTTTTAAAAATTTCACACGGTATTTTGTTATATTTAGTAAAAGAATTTGTCTTGCTTTCCCAGTTTTGCATTAGTGAAAGTCATCTTCTTTGCTTCATCGAATAACATTTTCGATTTGGGTTTAAAACACGTGCATTACATTCTTGCTTGTTGTTTTCAATTCTAGTGAACGTAGACTAAGTAACAGGTCGTGCACGTGGGGGTGATTTCCATGGTATTGACAGGAAATTAATCTTACTTTCTTTGCACAACACATACCGAATCACTTCATAATTAACACAACAGCTCAAAACATCCCCCCTTTTCCGCGGTATTCCTCCGCCCGATTGAGGTAACCTTATAAGCCAAAACAAACTTGACATTTCCCCTAAGTCTTGTGTTTAGGATTCTGACATCATTCTGCGTCTAAGGGCATAAGCTCAAATTGATAAACACTAATCCTAGGGTTAGTCTGTTAATTTTCTTGTGTATCTTGTTTGTTTTCAGTTCTGTTTCTCTGTCATACACTGTTTCAGTTATCACTTCAGAACAATTTGATAGATGTACTAAGCATTGTTAAAAACTCAAATCAGCAGCTTCTTATATTTTCTTATACCAGTCTTATTATACCGACATCGGTTAACTGACCGACGTCGGCTATAGTCTAACCGACATCGGTTAGCAGACCGATATCGGTTACTGTCTTTTACAGTTCCTGACAAACCAACAACCTACCAATTTCAACATTCTGAGGCTGTTTCTGTTCCTGATAGATTGAAACCCTACTGTGTACTCTTGTCCATGGTTGTTATCACTCGGAAGCAAGCCGCCACCATGGTTTCACATGCCTGCTCTGTGCCTTTGCCTGAATCACCCCCTTCACATTCTATAGGGAATCCTACGGATACCAGCGAGGTTCCTAAAATTCCTGTAGGAGATAAGGAATTTGCCAAATTTCTGGATGCTAATCCTAGCACTGTACAATACTATTTGTCTCATGCCCCTGACCATACACTGACGGTCAACTCCTTGTTAGAATGCCTATTAGTATAGCTGCTCATTTAGCTCCTTCTCCGCCTAATAACTCCGCTTTGCCTGCTGCATCGTTAGCCCCGTCTCCCAATCCAGCGGCTTCAGAGGTTCATACGACACAGATTGGCTTTCCTTTAGTTAATCTTGGGCCCCACATGTTATTACCGCTGACTGCTCCTACCTCGTATCTCTTGTAGACTGTTCCATTCATGACTTGCTCTCTGCCACCTATCCACACGAGCTTTCCTTCTCAAGCTCCGCCCACATTTTCATTCCCACACACGTATCTGGTGACCTCAACGTCTTATATAGGACATCCCTATTCGGTCGCCTCAACACATTCGTCCTCCATACCTTATCAACATTTAACGCCACCATTGTCTAGTGGAGGCCCTTGGCCCAATTTGCCTCCATTTGCTGCAACCGCACCATCAGCTCATCCAACCACAGATTTCATCAAACAAATGATGGACAAAATGCAAAATCTGGAGGCTTCTATTTTAGGAAGTCGTAGCGCCTTGACATACGAGCAAGTTTTTCGGGAGCCTATCCACCCTTCTGTCCCCCTTCATTCATATCCTCCTCAATGGGAATTACCAAAATTTACTCGTTTTAATAGTAAGGAGGATCCTCAACAACACTTGCGCTCATTTAGACATGCCTGCTATCTAATTGCTCACGATGATGCCTTACTACTCCGCACCTTTCCCATGTCCTTATCAGGACCCGCCTTGGAGTGGTACAGTGCTTTAACCCAAGACTCAATCTTCTCTTTTAACCAACTAGCCCAATCTTTCTTGGATCATTTCTCCATTAACATTGCCAAGAAAGTATCTATCACCGACCTCTATGCCATCCGAAAATTTGAAGACGAATCTATCGCAGATTTCGTTGGACGATGGTGGGGCCTTATCAACCAACTTACGTATGCCTTGCCTCAAGCCGAACTTATCGAACTTTTTACGTGGGCCTGCGCTAAACACATCTCCCCTACCCTCCAAATTCAAACTTTCCACACATTTGATGAAGCCTTTACTATGGCTCGAAAACTAGATATTCGAGCCTTAGAGGAAGAGAAATTGTGGTTGCGCAACAAAAACCCCACTTTCCGAACTCAAGATTCCACCAACAAACCTAACACCACCAATCCTCACCCATCGACTGCTTCGAAATCAAAAGGAGCTATGCATGCGGTGATGGTCAAATCCCAACCACCGTCTAATACCCCACCAAAAACCACCTATAAGTATAAAGCTGAGCCCATCAATTACACCCCCTTGGGAGAAACTTATGGTGTGATATTGGAAAAATTGCTTAAAGCAGGAGCCATTACCTTACCTCCTGTTAAACCTCACTCTCTGGGTTTGATTCCACTCGCACCATACCTTCTTGGTACAAAGAAATGACTGACCTGTAACTTCCACCGCGTGAAGGGACACGGTCATGAAAGCGCAAGATGTTGAAAAACATAGTGCGGGAAATGGTTGATGTAGGGATATAGCCCTCAATAATCCTAACACTCCGCTTAACCGAAGTTTGAAAATTTTCAACAAACCATTCCCGAATCACTCTCCTAACAGTAATATAAACCAAGATATCTTAGCCGAGGAGAGTGTTCATGAGATCCATGCAATCTTCGACTCCCAGCCAAAAGCCTCTATCGAAAAAATTCTGAATCAAGCTTCTTCACTAACGTAGGAACCCGAACCCCCTTCATCACCATCAAGACAAGACAAAATCCTTGTCATTCCTTTACCCATCAAAGAATTAACCGCCCAGAGTTCCCTTCTCACAAATGAGCCTTCTTATACCACATCCTTGCAAGACTGTGAGCGGATGTTATCTAACTTATCTATTTCCCAAACGTCTCCTTCTACCATACTTGCTGTACAAGAGGAAGGTTCACCACTTCTTTTGTCATCCTTAGACGAGAAACCTCTTGCACCGACATCACCACATTCTTTAAACATGACGGATCCTCTCAAACACGCCCTCCTACCTATTAGTTCTTCATCGCCTAAATCTTTTCAGCAACCGGTTGACCTCTTAACGCCCATTGATACAGTGCCTCATCTTCCCCCTGTATCACACCCACAGTGGACCGGAATCACAACCCACCTTTCTTCCATACAAAAGTTCCTATTCACACGTGAGGACTGTCATTCCCCAGAAGATAGAAAGGTCCTACGGGAACGTTTGAGTACGCCATATTCTACTCAAATGCAGATGACCAACCCAGATGCCTCTACCATATACCCGAAGTGTTTACAGAAGCTTAAAATTCCTATGTCCTCATCTTCACCCCCCTCATCTCTACCAAATACCTCATCCACCTCTATTAACCTAACCCAATCTTCCCCTACGCTTGGGACCTCACCAATACCCAGTCTAACACACCCACCTAAGCGGCTTGATTTATCTAAAAATAAAGCCGTTCATCCACTTAGGAGATAGACTCAATCTCCTCAACCTATGTCTCTATTACAACTAAAACCATCATCGTCACACCTACCTTCCATATTGGGACCTCATCCCTCCACCTTGCATCAATATATCATACCTCCTGCATTTTCTTTAAAACGACCTACGCCTTCTGCACCCATATAGAGATCCAAGGGTACATCAACACCGTCACCCCGCGTATCCTGTCCACCTACCAACCCTAAAAAATTCCATCATCAAAAGATTTGTTTGCTGTCACTCCTATTTCTCCGTGGTTGTTTTCTGATACCACATCATCTGTGGCCTCATCATCTAACTAGCTAAACATAGCTTCTGCGCCAAAGAAGCCACGTTTAGTTAAAACCCATTATCAAAACTCCTTGGCTAAACCACCACCCATACAAACCAACCATACCCCGTCATTACCAGAAACTACCCAGTCAATAGCCTCATCTTCCTCTGACTTTGACCCACTCAAAGGGTCTTACGCCAAAATCCTTGCTATGTTGGTGGAGAATGCGACCATTTCCCTACCCCCACTTAGACCTTATGATCCATCTAAACCTCGACCTATAGGTTATGATGAGTCTAAAATCTGTGCTTACCACCGCACACCAGGACATGACGTAGAGGGATGCAAAGCGTTGAAAGCCATACTTCGTCAGTCACCTCTCTCAGATAGAAAAGTTAAGAAAGACAACTTACGAAGAGAGAGACCTTTAGCTTCAATTCCCTCTCCTATACCACCTATCCCCGCCTCACCAAGATCTATCATTATTACAGCCCCACCTCTCGAAGACCATGACTTATCCCTACCGTCTTCCTCCTCTCGTATTCACGAGATCAATATGATTAGTGTTGCTACTCGAGGGCAAAAAAACAATGGGAAAGCGAAAGAAAGCACACCTGCGGCCTCCCTTTCTCCGTCCACCATCCCGATCACACCACCACCTAAAGTGGTTATTCGTGGACCCACCTACCCCGTCTCTAATGGAGTTGCCCACCGAACCATGATCAAACAGCTTCACTAATCACCTGTAAAAATGACACTGTATGAGCTCATTCAGACTTCTGAATCTCATCGACAAGCTCTTGTTGAAATCCTTGAGGATAGAGGTATTACCTAATGAAACCTTTCTGTTACCTCTATTCTCACACCCAATCACGTTGCTTCGCTCACCAAACAACCCATCTCCCCAACCACTTACGTCTCTCTACAATGAAGCCCATTTATTAGTTTCTCCAGAAGACGAAATTATCGACTTTGGTGCTGAAGATCGACCCTCGCTCTTTTCATCTCGAAACTACATCCGGGACATTGAGTGCACGTCGTGTTATGATTGGCGAGGTGCTAGCCTAAACATCATCTCTTCAAAATCCTTCCAACAAATGAATATCCCTTCTAGTTGTATGTGTGTGACCCCATCATGTTGCGGTCATTCAATGATGCTATTACTTCGCCTTAGGCATCGTGATTCTTAACATTCATGTAGGGCCACGCACTTTACCCGAACTCTTCTATGTCCTTGAGGGAGAGTTCGATAAAATATGTTTTTAGGCCGCCCTTGGATCCGGGCTATGGGATGCGTTTCCTCCACCTTACATAGATGCATAAAATTGGAGTACAAAGGAAGTCCTACACCGTAAAAGCTGATCCTCCCCCTTCAAAACCTATAATATGTTATATCACCCTAATGATGTGCTTGTACGGTCAAGACACCCATTCATCCAACCCAACCATCCACTTGACCGCACCTCAACCATCTACCTCAACCGCTCCCACGTCTTGACCAATGAAACCGCCGTCGCAAATACCACTTCCTTTCCCACAAATAACATCCCAACCTCCGACCCCTTAGTAGATGTTTTTCAACACCTTACTATTTGGGGAGTACCACCTATATGCGTTAGTTCTTTCCATACCCACGGGAGTACGGACGATTACATGCGCATCCTACACTATGGCCAGTCGCGTGGGGAGGTAATCCCTACTGAGACCACCTCATTGCCGCACCAACCTAACGTATGGGGGTTTCGACGCATCCTCCGTTACCCCCGAACCTCCTCTTAGGGTGGTTCCCTTCTAATTTGATTTTCAATACTTGACAAATCGTCGTTTCGCCCTCACCTTCTTGACTCGCTGTGCTTGGAAAGGCTTTGGTTTTGGTCTTTATGAACAAGGCCGACATACACTCATTCCCGTGACTACACGCAAACACAATGATCATAGTGGTCTCAGATTTCCTGGAACACTTACACCGAAGGAACCTCATGTCAGTTGTCTCCTGGAAGATGACGACGTCACCCCTACCGAACCATCATCACCCATTTTGCCATCATCACCCACAGAGTCGATAGATCCTGAATCTATCCCTCCTAACTTTTTTTTTTCATAAATGCTATCTTCCTAGGTCCTCTCACTTATCAACGTGATAATGAGGACCCGTCTTCTCTTCCCTTTCTATATCCAGACATGATCGAAGAGGATTTGCCTTCAATTAATGTTGTTGAGTGCCAAGATGACGACTCCATCCTCACTTACCTTGGTGCGGACGACTCCTATATTCAACGCGCATTACCGTCTGAAACTCAAACCATGTTGAATGAGTCTACTATAGAAATTAACATCCACACAGAGGAGGATCCTCACATTGTGAAGATTGGACAATCCCTTAATGCATCAGAACAAGTCGCCTTTACTACCTTTCTCCGTACCCGCAACCAAGCTTTCGCTTGGTCCTACGCTGACATGCCAGGAATTGATCCTGACATTACTGTCCATAACATCACCCTAAAACCCGATTCCAAACCAGTCAAACAAAAACTGAGAAAAATGCATCCACGCATTGCCCTCTTGGTCAAAGAAGAGCTTCAACGACTTCTTTTTGTTTCCTTCATCTTGCCTATTGACTATCCTCAATGGATTTCTAACATCGTACACATCGCTTCACTAAAGCAACGGGGGACTTCGGATATGCACGGATTTCCGAGACCTTAACCTCGCTTGCCCCAAGGATGACTTCCCCCTCCCAAGTATTGATCAACTTGTTGATCTCACTGCAGGCCATGAGATGCTTTCTCTCATGGATGGCTTTTCGGGATACAATCAAATTTTGCTTGCCCCGGCCGATAAACATAAAACTACCTTCATCACTCCTTGGGGAACCTTTTGTTATCGTGTCATGCTGTTTGGCCTTAAGAATGCTGGTGCGACCTATCAGCGGGCTATGACTTACATTTTTCATGACATTATGCACACTATCCTTGAGGATTATGTCGATGATCTTCTTGGCAAATCTAAACATCGCAGTGAACATCTCGATGTTTTAACCATTATTTTCGATCACCTGTTACAATATTCTATCCCTCTTCAACCAAAGAAATGTGTCTTTAGTGTTATTTCGGGAAAACTTCTTGGCGTTATCATCTCTTTGAGTGGTATTGAGGTCGATCCATCTAAATTCAAAGCTATCCTAGAAATGCCCCCACCCAAAACCTCAAAAAATTGCGTAGTTTGCAAGGTAAACTTCAATCCATCAGGCATTTCATCTCCCAACTCTCGGATTGATGTCAACCTTTCCATCACCTTCTTAAAAAGGACATTGCCTTTCAATGGAGTGAAGAGTGTCACCAAGCCTTTGAAGCTCTCAAAGCCTATCTCTTATAGCCACCCGTGCTTATCCCACCTCGGGATGATCGCCCTTTCTACTTTTACCTTTCACGCCCGACCATCTATAGGAGCCATGCTCGCACATCAGGACTCGACACGTTGAGAACAAGCCGTTTATTATATCAGTCATACTCTGGTGGATTATGAGACTAGGTATACACATGTAGAAAAGTTGTGCCTAGCCCTATCATTCGTAGCCACCAAACTCCGACACTACCTCCTGAATCACAAAACTTTTGTCATCACCAACACGGACCCCATTCATTATATGTATGCCAAACCACATCTAAACCAATGCATCGCCCGATGGCTTATGCTCCTTGCTGACCTCGACCTTGAATTTATACACCAGAAGTCAATCAAATGACAAACTATTGCAGACCAACTCACGGAGGCCCCTTTACCTAGGAACAATTTACCAATTTTAATTTCCCGGAACTCATCACCACTCTTTCACTCGGGGAAGAGTCGTATCCAATGACCCTCTTCTTGATGGATCCAAATGCCGGAGCGGTGGAGGGGCCGACATTGTTCTCATTCCTCTTGGCCCTGAGCCTATGCCTCTTTCATTCCGACTCGATTTCCCTGCACTAATAATGGTGGAATACGAGGCCCTTGTTTTGGGTCTCAGGGTTGCGTTACACTTAGGTGTTAAATTTATTAATATTTTTGGTGACTCTCAATTGGTAGTCAATCAAGTTATGGGCATCTACCAATGTAAAATGAGGAATTTCAAAAGTACAAACATTACGTGGATTCACTTTTGACCTCATTTACTCGTTATTCTATCTAGACCATTCCCGCTCCACTAACAAATTTCGGATACTATGGCTTGCTTAGCCTTGAAAATTCTGCTTCATGTTGACTCTAACATTTTCGTCTTGGTCCAACAACTCTTTGCCCCATCTTACTCATTACAGTTATTTGTATGATAAATAATGTAATACGCTAATTTACGAGGATACATGGTATCACCAATTTCACGACTACCTTACAACCTCCGTTCTCCCACACGACCTTACTAAATACTGAAAAGCGTGCTTTTCTTAAGCGTTTTCTCATTATGTCGTCATGGGGGACTCCTTTATAAACGTGGCTTTGATGGCATCCTCCTTCGATGTCTAACCGGTGCGGAGGTCACCTATACTATTATTGGTCCATTTATGGTGGACATTTTAGCGGCCTTGCCATGGCCAAACAGATCCTTCACCTAGGCTATTATTGGCCTACTCTTAATAACGACTGCTACGAATATGTTAAGCGTTGTGTTATGTGTCAACAACATGCCAACCTTCAACATACTCCTAGCCATCCACTACAGGTCGCACGAGATCTTTGGCCTTTCTCACAATGGGGTTTAGAACTTATTGGTGAGATTCACCCGCCCTCTTCGCAACGTCACCGTTGGATAATCACAACAACCGAATATTACACAAAATGGGTGGAGGCCATTCCACTCATTTCAACCAAAAAAGAAAAAATTGTAGAGTTCATTAACCACCACATTATCTATCGTTTTGGTGTTCCTCATCGCCTGATAACAGATAATGGAAAATATTTCAAAAATAAGTTGTTACAAGATCTGTGTAACAACTTCGGTATCAAAATTAGTTTCTCATCACCTTACTATCCATAGGCCAATGGTCAGGCTGAATCTTCTAATAAAACCCTAACCAAAATCCTCATGAAAGTTGTTAATGATTATGGAAGAAATTGGCATGATCACATTCCTTTGCCATTTGGGCTTATCGTACTAGCATTCGTACCTCTACTAATGCCACACCATTTTCTTTGGTATATGGTATCGAGTGTCTTGCCTCTCAAAATACAAATACCTCTCCTCGAATATCTCTTGGGGATATTCTCACCAGCGATGATTTCCACCAAGAGCGGTTAGCCCAATTAGAGCTTCTTTGACAAGCGATGTCTTACGGCTCTTGACCACCTTCAAATCTACCAAAACGCATCAAGCGTGCTTATGATAAGTGACTTCATGGCGTACCTTTAAGGTTGGTGATCTTGTCCTCAAAGAGAATCAACATGTAACCAAACTAGAAAAGAGTAAACATGGAAAATTTGCTCCTAATTGGATTGGGCCTTACATTATCACTCACACTTATGGATCGAGGCACTTATCATTTAGCAGCAATGGTAAACTGAGCTAAGCCCTTAATGCCATGCATCTTCGACCATTCTCTTGTTGAAATTAGTGTTATATCACTTCTTATCTACCTTACGCTCATCCTGGAGCTCTTTTACCACCACATACACTTTGTTTCCTACATCTCAAAATTAAATCAAGCTCACATGGTTTGATTATCACCTTCCTTAAAGATGCCTTCCCCTTTTTAGTCTAGTCCATGACTTCAAAATATCAAAATGACACATTCTTAATTAAACACTTATGGGATTTTCTTGAGTCAAACTTCCTACAAAACTAGATGCTTCATACCAAACAGACATCTAGACCTCTAGAGTTATACATAGACTGCTCCCTCGAAGGACAGCTATGTGCAAAGCTACTTCTACTATTATAAATAGACTGCTCCCCCGAAGGACAGCTATACATAAAAACCACATCTGCTACTATAAATAGACTGCTCCCTTGAAGGAAAGCTATACACAGTCAGCCTTTATCAGAAGCTTCTCACATTGATTAGCTTCGTGAAGACCTCAAGAGTAATAAAATACATACCCCTTGTAGACTTCCCGCATCGATCAGTCTATATTCAGCAAAATAAAAGCCGCATTCAAAAGCACTTTTGAGTCATGGACTTGTCTATTTCGGTTTGGTCCTCTTTCGTCAGAATAATCACCTTGTAACAAGCTCTCAGCACCCCCGCCTATATCAACCACCTCACCTCACCATTTTTCAAAGCAACAAAACTCAAGGGACGTGACGTATATCCGATATATTGTGATTATACAACTCTTTTCACCTATCGACTTCTACTTTCTATAAGGTACCTAGGGATTCAAGCTCATCCTACATTAATATGTGGTTTGTTTAGCTCTTCTCAACTACGGGACACTCTTGCCTCTTTTGCTCGACTCTAGGATTGTGTGTTGACCTTAATCAGGACACGATTCCCTACTACTTGGGTATGCTAACTTTCGCTTCACCTATACCTACACCAATGACATTACCCTACCAACATCAAATTTTTACCAACCGACAAATTGCCTAACCACAACCAAATTTCCTGAATTCACCTCTCCCTGGTCCTAAGGGAGAACTACATCAGTCTGAGGCCCCTCCTTGCTTTGTGTAATGGGCTATGTAGGCAGCGCTTAGGAGACATGGGGTCTCCCAAGGTTAGCTCGACCATCCCCTACCATACCCTATCATGAGTTGTAAATATAAATAGTTTTTGTGTATTTCTATTTGCCAACATTCATCTTTATCCTTTTTCAAAACAAACAAAAACAACATCCAAAACACAACCATTCTTATTATTATCATCACTCAAAACAACATACATATTTAGTTTTATTTTAGATGATAAACAAATACACCTCTATCATCATCAACTCGTAGGTCGACATCCTTATTTATTCTTATATTCCTATGAAATTCACTTAGACCCTTGTGCCTCCTCCCGAATAAGGTGGTGATCGTGATCGTCGATGCCCCTCGATTGGTCTCTCCATCCTCAAAGGTGCCCTTTGCCATTGGTTCCTCCCAGCGATCCATGACATCTCCTGTAACATACGAATACGTCCACTCACGTGGAGGAATCTTTCCTCAGTCTCTCCACTGTAAGCTGTGAAACCTCTAACAATCCCATTGTCTCATTCACTGTGTTTGAAGCTGGTGAACTAAATCCTCTGAGACGATCTCTCTCCGTTGTAATCACAACTATGTCAGGGTGCTCACATGCACCTCGTAGCTCTGCTACCCACCATACTCTATAGGCCTCTGTCGTTCCCGCATCCATTACCCTACGATCGGCTGCTATCTCTTCTGGCCCTTCTGGAGGTGTAGGCCAGGGAGGTGAGAATGCTTTGCCTCGGCGTCGATCCTCATGTATGGTCTATATGTCATAGGTATATCTAACGAACCCAAATTGTCGCCGCACGTGATCAGAGGAATCCTCTCGTACTCACTGGCTGTGCCTGCGATCCACCTCAATCGCTCCACACCCCTTAACTCCTCAGCTATGTTCTCTGTCACCATATAGTTCCGTAAGGCCTCCAAAAATATCCACAATCGTCACCATCTCCCATACCTATCTATAATACTCGATGTCATCTATCACGGCCTGGGATCTCACTTCTTGTTCTGTCTGGACCCATCGTCTGAATCCCAACCTCTGCACTCCTGCCTCTCCCGACTCGATGGGTCGGCCTATTGGATGCACACAAACAATGTGCTCATAGGCCCAACAATGTAATAAGTACGAACAATCCAGTGTCGTCCTGTGTTTTCACTTGCAGGCCCATAAACCCCTATATAACTCTACCAGATATGCGGGTGCCCATGCGAAAGTCACGCTCATTTCTATCATTTCCCAAATAACACTCATCAATGCTTTTGGAAATCTTCCACCCTCCACCCTCGGTAATGCATAATACCCCACCGCTATCATTAAAACCACTGCCAACCTTGTTGCCTCAAGATGTGCTGCATACATTATATCATAAGTGAATGTCAAACCTCGCTATGTCAAATCTCGTGCGTATGGACCAAATACTGCTGTTATTGCTCCCCGCGTCGTGCTAGGCAATGCCTGATATACTGGTCTTCCCGTAATTAGGAGTCTCAAAATACGGAACACATCTTCCAATGTCACTGTCATCTCCCTGTTGGCAGATAGAAGGTATTATTTTCTGGATTCCATCTCTCAATCAACGCCTGCAACATAGCATGGTTATGCATGATTCGTGAATAATAGCGGATTCCACTTAACCCCAAATGATTTATCAATGCCCATTCAGCTGGTGTTACATCCGCTCGGATTCGTGACAACAACGCTGGCACAGTATCATTCATCCTTAACCCTGCTTCCGCCTGCATACATCAAAATGACACATAATTATTCAATAAAACAAATCTCCACGGGTTTTTTCTCAAATTCTGGAAACTCCTACAGTAACCGATATCGGTTATAGATAACCGATACCGGTTTGCTAACCGATACCGGTTATCTCTAAACGATACCGGTCACTGTCAAAAATATACACCCTGCTTAAAAACATACACCTACGATAATTATTTTGCCCGTTTACTCCTATCTATACCTAAAAACATACGTGACCACCCTACTTACCTACCCCATAGCACTCACCCCATCCCAAACCCTTGCCTATCACCTTTTCTTTCTCATCTTTACCCACTTACTCTCTCTCATCCTATTCACACAAAACATGCAAGAATCAAATTACAACCAAACAGTTTACCTCTCGGGATGCAGCAGCTTGAGGTGGAACTTGTCTTCCCCCTCGTCCCTGCCTGCTGGATGCTTCTCCTCGTTCAGCCATGTTCACCACCCTCTTCAAATATAACTTGTCTTTCTACCTTCTGAATCTCAGTCCACGCTCACTTCACCGGTCTCTTTCCTCCTTATCACTCAAATTCTTTCATGCAATTACCTGTATCAGTCGTCAAACAGCGTCGCATTCACGTATTTAACTTGTTGCATGACTCTAAAAATAAGAATGCTAAAAATAAGAACTTAAGTTGCCAACCAAGCAGTTCTATTTTTAGGAAATATAATTTTAAAATAACCGATATCGGTTACATAACCGTTATCGGTCATATAGCTACCGACATCGGTTACATAACCGATATCGGTCATGTGTCCCCTTTTTGCTTAAACCTAAGCCGTTTCTTCGTTTTTACAAATTTTTGTGGTGCCGCCTCTTTTTCCTACATTACAACACCATTATCAATATTTGTCATCCAAATCACATATATATATCCTCATAATTTCAGCAACATCATCCATCTACATTATAACAACCATCGACAACATACATACGACATCATATATATTTCACAACCCATCAACAAAACACATAAAACATTTCATATGCACCATGTGGATCAAACTCGTCATACATTAAATTTCACAACCCATCAACAAAACACATAAAACATTTCATATGCACCATGTGGGTCAAAATCCTCATATATATATATATATATATATATATATATATATCAAAGGTTTCAAATATACAACTTGCCCTGCATAGGGGCCTCTGTGATCTCAAGATAATACAAAGCCGGCACACAGGCCACAATAACTATCAAAATATCGACTCGGCTTGCAGGCCGGTCTCTCATATCAAAAATATACTCGGCTCACAGACTGGTATCAACTATACAACCTGTACTCGGCTCACAGGCCGGTATATACAATAAATGAATAGATGAATGAATACATCATATGTGAGCACGCAGGCCTCTATAAACATAACCGGTTCGCAGACCAGTGCCTATATCCAATCTACAAACAAAAACATCTAACTCTGACCCAGGGATGTCTCAACTCTCCCCACCGCCCTCAGCACCTCTCCCTGCGGGTCCTGGCCCTGGCTCCCGCCTCCTCCCTGTCACCGACCCACCGGCTGTAGCTGCACCACCCTGGGATCTCTGACTCTGCGAGGTCTTGCTCTGCATGCTGCTGCATATGGCGATAGTGAGCCCGGTACCATCAAGGACGTCCTGATAGTACCGGGCCTCCACTCTCGCCTCCATATACCGGGCCCGTGCCACCATAGCTGCTGGGGCTGGTCCCCCGACTCCTAATAACAATGGCCCCTGTCCTACCAGTACACCCTGTGCCTGTTCAGGTGCGGTGGTGGTACACTGTGCTTGTGGTGCTTGCGGTGGCGGTACTATGCTCTTTGTGTTTGTCTTTGGTGGTGCATTTGGTGGTGCATTTGTGGTGGTGCTGTGGTGGTGCTGTGCCTATGCTGTACCTACGCAGGGCTAGCGCCCTGTAGGACACCTATACGTGCTTGCTGCAAATGCAACTGACTGCCCCTATAACAATTGTGTACTGTCCCTTCAGGTGGTCCCTCTCTGCTCACAACATTTGCTAAGTCTGGTTGTGCGAAGTTTTGTGCTCTCCTCGTGGCTCTCTCCCCTGCCCACCATACCAAAAATGCTCCTGTGCAGCCGGCGTCATCTACAGTATCATCTGCTGGCCTCTCGGCTACCCAATCTGGGTCCATGGGCTGTGGTGCAGGCAGTGGGGCCTCTACATCATCCCTTCGGTACTGAGGGAAGGGAGGTGGCTCATCCTGTCGTAGCCCAATCTGCCATCGTACCCTCTCCAAGGGTATCCGCTCATGCTCTCCGGCCTCCGTCCCACTATCCAGAATGTATACTGGATCCACCGCAACTGTGATCGGGCTCCTCCACGGGGCTGATGACCTCTGTAAGGCCTCCATACAATATCCAAGGCAGTCACACCCTCTAATACATGCCGGTAATACGCTACATCCCGTCGGCGAGAACTACTCGTGGCTGGCCCATGACCCCCACCACCTCTGAAAGCCATATCTATAGATCACCTGTGGCCCTGGCTGCTGGGGCAGCCCTACTGGTCGAATGCATATGATATGCTCATATGCCCAGTAATGTAACAAGAATGTAGAACAAATCCCGAATCGCCTCATCCAAGTGGTGGCCCCCTGACTCTCTCTGTATAAGCGCACGGGTATCTGGTGCCCACGCATAACATGTATGCTCCTCCACCATCTCGTGTAGTACCCCCATCAGCGCCCGTGGAAAGCGGCCTCCCTCTAAGTCCAGGAGGGTGAAGCATGTGATGCCAATCATCATCAACATGGCAAGCTATGTCTCATGTCTATGGGCACGATACATGTCCCCATAGGCAATGCTCACGCTGTGATAAGTCAATAGCGTGGCTGCATCCCTGAATACCTATAAAATGCTGTCCATGGCTGTCTCTGCATCCACCTGGAAGACTGCCTCTCCATCGATCGGTAGTCTAAGGATGCGATACACATCCTCCAGTGTAATTGTCATCTCTCCGTTGGGAGATGGAACACATTGGTCGCGGATCCCATCTCTCGATGAGGGCAACCATCAGACTGTGATCCCTATCTATCACCCTATAACGCTGGACTCCACCGAGTCCCACCTCGCGCATGATGGCCCACTGCGCTGCGGACACGTGTGGCCGCATCCGTCTCAACAACGGGGGCATCCTATCCCGCATCGTCAGCTGCTGACGTGCCTACAAAACCAACTCACTACATTAGCCCTACTCTTTATCACAACAACTCCTTTAACCTTCTATACCCCCTTTTACCCACCCGACCACACAACCGCCCCATTTTCCCCCCCACCCACCAACCAACCTTCCTATCAACCTCTACCCCTTCCCTCTTCACCCCCATAAACACAAAACCCAAACAATAACCACAACTCCCAAACAATAACCAAAACACCCAAATAACAACCAAACACCCAAAACCACAACAAAACCAAGCAACAAAATAGAAAATCCTAACTAGGGACCGGTACCGGTCACCCATGACCGCCACCGGTCCCCTCTCCACCGACGCCGGTCGACGTACGACCGACACCGGTCCACCACAAACCCACCTTGCCCGAAAACTTTGTGACCGACGCCGGTCGCTTAGTGACCGGCATCGGTCACTGTAAAATCGTGGAGCCGAACCCGACGCGGCCCCCCAAACCCTTCTTTGACCTATTACTCCCATTTTACCCATTAAAAAATCCTAAAAACCTACCCACCCTACCGTTTTAGCCTAACTAACCTACCTACCCTCTCCCTTTTCCAAACCACTTCCATTTATTAATTCTTTTATTAAAAACATGGATTCCTACCCCAAACCCCAATATAGTTTAACAACATCAAATTCACACAATGAGAGGTTTCGAACCTACCGGTACGACGACACGTCGTCGTGGTGGGATAGGTGGTGGTGGTCCAGCTGGTCCAGCACCTCCAGCTCCTCCTGGCTGTGCCATGGCTCTCAAACTCCTCTGCTGGGTCCTCCACCAATCAAATGTTGCCTCCTCCTCGCTAGGGCCTACCAATCACTCACTTCTCCACTCAAATAGTGCCACCTCAGCTGACAAACTCAACAATCTCGCCAAAAGACCTCAGACAACTAAAATTGGTTTTCAAATTGACAATATGACAATGACAGGCCGTATTTTTCTTTTTATAGGTTTTCGACCTATAACCGATACCGGTTATATTATGCCCTAAAGAACCGGTATCGGTCATCTAACCGATACCGGTCATAGACAATCGATATCGGTTTAATCCCACCTTTTCCCCAATTTCTGCCCTTATTTACTAATCGCCCTTTCTCACAACATTGCCTATATCCTCCTTCGCTGAAAACCCTTTGTTAACTTCATTGGCCCACTTCACGGCGCAACCAACCAATTTGGCCCGACCCAAGGCCGTAACCAACCATTTGGCCCGACCCGAGGCCGCACCCAACCATTTGGCCCGACCCAAGGCCGCAACCAACCATTTGGCCCGACCCAAGGCCGCAACCAACCATTTGGCCCGACCCAAGGCTGCCACCAACTAATTTGGCCCGACCCAAGGCCGCAACCAACCCATTTGGCCCGACCCAAGGCCGCACCCAACCATTTGGCCCGACCCAAGGCCGCACCAATTAAATACCTCACCCAAAATCAACAAATTACAATTTTATCCACCCATCATGTAGCTTTTTGTTTAATCGAGCTCACCTGTTCGTGTTTTAGCATGATTAGGGTCCTTGACTTGATCAGTCGACCAACTTTGCCTAGACCAAGACCGTGACGTTTATCTCAACCAAACCAACCATTTGGTACTACCGAACATGCCTAACCATTCCTGTACCTTACCCGTTATATCCCCTGGAGCTACTTCCTATGCCTTGGATACCAGGATTATATCACCCTTGTTTGGATAAACTATCGACCTTTGCCTATGAATTGCTTGTTTTCTCTTCAAATCATGTACCCTGGTCACACTACTGCATTTCAACGTGCGTCTGCTTCCTTGGACCTACCCCACCATCTTACCATCATCTCAACACCATTTCCCTTTATCAACCCTATCCCTGATTTCACGCTACCTCAATCTGTGATAGATTTGAGGGGGATTACCTATACCCTTAACAGGGGTAACCACTTCTTATTATTGTCCGTGCAGCTTTAACAAAGACAAGCTACACGACAACAAGGGGCTAATGTAGACACCAAATTTGTGTCTTACGATTTTTGTGCCCCGCATCTCATTTCGCAACCTAACCTCATCACCTAAACCTTACACAATTATTTATTAATTACCTTATAATTAATAAATCCACATCGCCATACCTGCCACCTCATTTCGCCACCTCATCATGACCTAGTCTTAACCCTAAACTAACCTAATTAAGACCTATAACTTGGTCCACATCCACACCCATGACTAATTACTCCTCACCTGCACCTAAAACCAACCTCATAATGACTTGACCAAGCCCGCAACTAATCCCTCGGGAGAAAAGGAGGGAAAGCTGGCTATTTTACCAAAAATAGCCCGCTTTGACCTGACCAATACCGGTTCCTACTCGACCGCCGTCGGTTGCGTAACCGCCATCGGTTCCCTGTAAATGACCACTCCCAACCAAAAACAAAGGGTTGGATTTTCGTGGATCCGAATCAGAAATCATTGGAAGGATCCAGGAATTTACTTGGCTGAACAGAGACAAGTGAAAGAAACAAGAAGAGTTTGCAGAGAAGGACATCAAGCCCAAAAACTGCAACTGAGTAACCAGAGCCTTGTGACACTCATCTATTCGTCGGGAGGGAAGATAGCTCATCTCCTGATTGTCAGGTCATCCTACCTAAGTTCTGCCATCGTCATCACAGTTCTTGGACCTGCATCCTCATCAATAATCAGTAAGTAATATCTTGTATGTCCTTTTAATAACATTTCTTGAACTTCTGAATCACAGCCATCATAAGTCTATTCCTAGATCTACTACCCAGCAACACACTACATCTAACTATCATTCCTCCACCCTTACGTTACCCCAAGAACACCCCCCGTATTCTCTGAGTCCTTCTCATCACCCCATTACCTAACCCCACCCATTTATCAGCCTTATAAAACAACACAACCACCTTACAACCAACCTTCACCAAAATCCCCTAAAACATTGCCCCTACCGATATCGGTTACCAACAACCGGTACCGGTTATAGTGACCGGCATCGGTCACCTTGTGATTCTAAACCAAGACCAACCCTTTCTCTATTGTTCTAACAAGGTAAACAAATTGTAATTGGACAATAGCTTATTTTTTAGAATTTGTGTTAATTCATATTAGTAGGGGAACTGACCACCTTCGAAAGGAAGTTTTATATTTCCTGGGCCCAAGGCAGTTCCCTCATTTATTGTCTAATTAAAATCTGGTGGTCTTGTATTCTTACTTATAGGTAGTCCTTCCTAGACAAAAAGGAGTTCTTCACAGTCGATCTGATATTTCTCTACGGTACGCGCACACCCTCTCGACATTCAACAGGTATTCCTCCTAGCCCTAACCCTTATCTATTTCTCAAAAGAATGAAAGGATAGAAACAACTCTATTCCCAAAAGCTGAAAAATGCATACGAAACACATATACACTAGGGGATATGAATGGGCGGGATATCGTTAATTTAATGAATTGGGTTTTAATGGAACTATGACACAATTTTGGTGTCTACATTTCCCCTTTTTCGCATAGCTTGTATTGATAAACGACACTAATAAAAACATGAATTGGTTTCCCCAAATATAAGTGGGAGTGAGGTTGCCCCAAGTATGGGTGGAGGTGATCCTCCTCAAACTAGGAGCTAATGAGGTGTGAGATGGAATCGGTGAGTGGTTTGATAAATGGGTAAGTGATGAAAGTGAATGTAGGTGAGTTTTACGTAATGGTTTGGGAACTTTGGGTAATGGGTAATGGAAAAGGGTCATATCGGGAAATGGGTAATTATAATTGAATGCATGCACATGTATAGATTCGACATGGTTCTAGGTTAAATAGATTACAAACTCTACATCATCCCAGTCGATAGGTTTATCTAAACAAGGTTGAAGTGATTCAAGTATCTAGGGTATAGGATATGGTCCGGAAACATGATGTAGGTTAGGTGTAGGAACGTTTAGGTATGCTCTGGTACACCAAAGGTTTGGTCAGGATAAATATCATGACAATAGGCAAGGTAAGGTCATTAGGCTAAACAATATGGGTAACAACATCACAAGGTATAGCGAGTACACAAGTTCAAAGGTCACAAAAGGTTGTTCTGGTTAGTGTATGTAGGTCATGGCATAAGTAAGGCTGAGGTATAGGTAAATAACATGTCCCTAAACACAATTAAGGAAATTTATAGGTAGTTTAGGCTAATGGGTAGGGTGCTGATAGGTATTGGTGAGGTTACGAGGTATTTGGGCATAATAACATTTATAGGCCAAATTGGGAAAAATGTTGGGAAATGGTATTGGCACATGACCGATGCCACTATAAGGTTAATGATGTCGGTTTGGTATGACCGACACCGATCATGTCGAGTTAGGGTTATAAAAGAAAAATCCATGTTTTACAGTTTCATTTTAACTTGTTGTCATTGGGGAAAATGACAGAGAGATAGTGCCTTCATGGAAAGTGATAGTATGAGACTTTGAGCTGAGTTGGCGAGCCATGTATCGGGTGATTGGCAGGTCCATGAGATTGATTCGATTTGTTTGGAGGCAAGTAGTTGATTTAGACATGGTAGAGGTAGAAGACGGTTTAGATGGACCTATGACGTAGTGGCTAGATGTGCCACCAAGGAGATGACACCGAGATGAGGTAGGAGGAAATTTGAATTGTTCATTTGGTTGAAAAGTGTGTTGTAAATGTGGTTTTTTATTGTAAATTTGGGTGGGGTTTGTAAATTTAAATTTGTGGGTAAAATGGAATGAAATGAAGGGTGGGAATAACATAAGTAGGTAAAATAGGTTGGGGCATGGTAGAGTCGGGTATAGGTATACTTTGGTCATGTGAGTTAGGCATGATGGAGTCATGTTTTTGGTTTTTATTTAATTTCCAAGTTATTGGTAACATGGAAAAGTAAATGATGATGAATTTGTATGTTATGGTGTAAATTTCAGAAATATTTGATATCATGGAAATGTGAAATGATTAATGTATGATATGATGATGTAATAAATAGGTAGGTAGACATGTTTATATATGTGTATGTTTGTTTAATTTCCAAATAGTGTATAATATGGAAACTAACTAAGGTAGAGCGTGAATAGAAAAATGGGGGGGGAATTGGTTAGGGTAAAGAGTGGCTGAGCTAACCTCCAAGGGCCCCATGCCCTCGAAGTATTGCCTACATATCCTGGAAAAAGGGGCCTCAGGCCAATGTAGTTCTTCCATAAGCTAGGGAAAAATATAATGAGATAAAGGTGTGGGTTGGTAGGTTTTACGCACTGATGAAGTCTATGTCGATTAGGTATGGTTGAGTTTAGGTTAGTTAGGCATGGTTGAGTTTAGGTCTAGTTAGGCATGGTTGAATTTAGGTCATTTAGGTATGGTTAAATTTAGGTGTCGAAGGCTTGGTCTGTATAGGATAATCAATAAGTAATGAAGAAGGTGAAGGGTAAGAGGTGACCAAAAGAGCCGCCTAATTGGTAAGAACCAAAAAAATCTACCATACCAAAGATGGGATTATGAATGTAAGACCCTAAAGGCGTTTACATGATTGAATATTCTAAGGGTGAAGAAAGTCACATGATTACGAAATGTCACATTTGTGGCACGTCCCTTGAGTGGGTAGGAAATTAGGGTGAAAAAGGTGATGAGGTGAAAGTAGGTTGGTTTTAGCGTAACCTAGTGTGAGACAACATGCCGACTTGGCAAGAGACCCAAGATCATAATAGGCAAGTCCATGACGAAAAATTTAATCTTTTTTTTTTTTCTTTTACTTTTTTTTTTTTTTATCTTATTGATCGATGCAAGAAGTCTATGTGGGATGAGTAGACTTTCTCCTTGAGGTCTTTGTGAAGTTGTGGAATATTTGATTTTATTATTTTTTTGCGAGAATAGTCTTCTAATGATAATAGATTATTTATAATATGGCTATCTTGGTATAGCTGTCCTTTGAGGGAGTAGTCTATTTATAGAAGCGAGATAGAAAGCGTAGATTTCCTTTTTGAGGGAGTCATATTTTTTGCTGGAAGTTTGACTCAAGGAGTTGAATCCCATTTTAATTTTGAAATTTTTTTACTTTTGGACTTTTAAGTCATGGACAAGACTATAAAGAAAGATAAGATCTTGTTTCAAAGACAAAACTATAGCACACAGAGGTTAACTATGAACAACCATGGGATTCCATCTTGAAAAAGATGAAAAGTATCCATGAGAATCATGTCATGAGTAGAGCCATGATACTCATATTGAAGACAAGGTTGAAAGGTAACAGGTAATCACATGATCCTAGTTTAGTCATTGATCCTTAGAATAGGTAAAATGGAAGGTGAATGGTGCTCAAGGGACAAGTGTTAAATAGACAGAAGGTGATATAGGACTTAATTCAACAGTAGAATGGTTGAAGATGTAAGGCATTGAGGGGATCAGGTTCGGGTTTACCTTCGAGTGAAGACAAATGATAAGCACCTGATCCATAGGTATGAGTAATGATATAGGGTCCAAGCCAATTAGGAGCAAATTTTCCCCAATTACTTTTTTCCTCTTTTGTTACATGTTGATTTTCCTTTAGGATAAGGTTATCAACTTGGAAGGTTCGTTCATGGACATGTTTATCATAGGCATGTTTGATACATTTTTGGTAGATTTGGAGATGGTCAAGAGCATTGAGATGATGTTCATCTAATAACTTGAGTTATGCCAAATGGTCTTGGCGAAAGTCATCATTGGTGAGCATCTCTTTAAGTGAGATACAAAGAGACAGAATCTAGAATTCAAGAGGTAGAACAACCTTTGTACCATAGACCAGAGAGAAAGGTGTGGCAATAGTTGAAGTACAAATACTAGTGCGATAAGCCCATAAGGCAAAAGGAATGTGCATATGCCAATCCTTTCCAATATCGTCAACAAATTTCATAATAATTTTGTTTAAGGTTTTGTTGGTTGATTCTACTTGGCCATTTATTTAAGGGTAATAAGGTGAAGAAAAACTAAGTTGAATTTCGAAGGCGTCACAAAGTTTTCGTATGGTTTTATTTTTTAATTGCTTTCCATTATCGGTGATGAGGCGTCGAGGAACACCAAATCGACAAATGATGTGATGGTTCATGAATTCATATATTTTCTCAATTTTTGTCAAAATAAGAGGTATGGATTTTACCCATTTAGTGTAGTATCCAATAGTGGTAATAATCCATTGATGACATTAGGAAGAATGAGGATTAATCTCTCTGACAAGATCCAAACCCCATCAAGAGAAAAGCCAAAGGTCTTGTGCGACTGTAAGGCATGAATAGGTGTGTGATGAAGATTAGCATGTTGCTATAACTTCACACAACATTTGACATAATCACAACAGTCATAGTTTAGGGTTGGCCAATAATATCCCAGACGGAGAACACATTCAGTAATAACTAAGCCAATGAAGTGACCTCCACAAATTCCGTCATGAACTTCCTTGCTAGTGTAGGGAATTTCAAAACTTGTAAGGCATCATAGGAGGATACCATCAAAGCCACATTTATAAAGAATGCCTCCCATGATGACATAATGAGAGACACCTTTGAGAAAGGTGCATTTTCCATTATGGGTAAGGTCTAGAGGTAGAATTGAAAGGGAAATGTAGTCTGTAAACTACTTATATCAAAGGTCACATGGGTAGGGTTGAACGGTTCTAACAAGGTTGACGTCTTGTAATAGATAAGAAGGTGATTGCAACCTTTGTACTATGAAAAATATTTTCAAGTCAGAAGGTGAAGCGGGTATCTAAGAAGCAAGGCAGGCCATGGTATCCATAAATTTTTAGTGGAATGTGGAGTGGTTTGAAGTTCATAATGGTCAAAGGTAGTAAAAATTATGTATGATGATTATTTATACTTTTGAAGTATCTCGTTATGACACTGGTATATACCATTAACTTGGTTTACAACCAGTTGGGAATCACCAAATATATTAATCAATTTAATGTCTAAGGTGATGGCGGCTTGAAGACCTAATATGAGTGCTTCATATTTGTGATATTGTTAGTATAAAAAAATCAAATTTTAAAGATAAAGGTAGAGGTTCAATTTCAAGAGGAATGAGGATAACGCCAACACCACCCCCACACTGACATTTGGAACCATCAAAGAATAAGGTCATTTGGTAAATGGTATCGTCCAAAGAGAGGGTAACGATGGATTTGTCTAGGAAATCAAAGTTAGAGGATGATCTCCAGAGAGAGGTGCATCTGCAAGTTGGTCAACAATAGTTTGGCCTTTGATAGATTTTTGATGAGTGAATTCAAGGTCTAGGTTTGTAAGAAGCATGAGCCAACATGCAACATGTTGATGTTGGTAGGGCTTGGTGTACATGTAATGTAAGGGGTCTATATTAGTGACAACAAAGGTTTTTGGTTAAGTAGGTAATGGAAAAGTTTAGTGGTGAAAAAAACTAAGGATAAGCAGATTTTTTTGGAGTGGGTGTATCAATTTTCATTTTCCAAAAGTGTATGACTTATATAATAAACTTCTTTCTCCTGTGTTGGTCGTCACTGACTATGAGCATGATACTTAAGGAATGATCCGTGGCAGAAATGTAAAGGTAAAATGGTTGGTCATCCTTAGGAGGAATGAGTACAGGTGGTTGGAGGAGGTACTATTTTAAGGCCTCAAAGAATTTTTGGAATTCATCATCCCATTTGAAGGAGATTTCCTTTTGAGGAGATGATGAAATGGGTGGCAACGGTCAGAAAGCTACGAAATAAAACGATGAATAGATTGCAATTTTCCTTGCAAACTACGCAGTTGGA
This sequence comes from Taxus wallichiana var. yunnanensis, assembly GCA_018340775.1. Taxonomy (NCBI): domain Eukaryota; kingdom Viridiplantae; phylum Streptophyta; class Pinopsida; order Cupressales; family Taxaceae; genus Taxus; species Taxus wallichiana. The sequence goes on from CM031240.1 coordinate 614,411,858, forward strand.
AAAGGTTAGTAGGTGGAGGAATTTTAAGAATAGCCTTGATTTTAGTGGGATCAACTTCTATGCCACACAAAGAAATGATAAAACCAAGGATTTTTCCTGAGAGAATAACGAAGACACACTTCTTAGGTTGAAGGTGAACACAATACTTGATGAGATGGTAAAAGATGACCTTAAGGACTGTAAGGTGTTTAGCTCAATGTTTGGATTTGGAAATAAGGTCGTCTACATAATCTTCCAATATGTGATGCATGATGTCATGAAAGATATAAGTCATAGCCCGCTGATATGTAGCACTAACATTTTTAAGGCCAAAGGGCATGACTCGATAGCAGAAGGTCCCCAAGGAGTGATGAAGGTGGTTTTGTGTTGATCTTCTGGGGTGAGTAATATTTGGTTATAACCTAAGAAACTATCCATGAGTGATAGCATTTCATGGCCAATGGTAAGATCAACTAATTGGTCTATACTAGGTAGAGGAAAGCTATCTTTTGGGCAAGGCTAGGTTGAGGTCTTAGAAATCCATGCAAATGTAGAGTCCCGCTATCGCTTTTATGACAAGAACGATGTTAGAGATCCATTGGGGATAATCAATGGGTAGGATGAAGGAAACGAGAGAAGGTGCTGAAGTTCTTCTTTGACAAGAATGGAAATGCGAGGATGTATTTTCACAGACTTCTATTTTATAGGTTTGGCTTCTAGGAATAGTTACGATATTGTGGACCACAATGTTTGGGTCAATACCGGGCATATCAGCATAGGACTAAGAAAAATCATTGCTATGATCTCGAAGGAATGAGGTAAGAGATTCTTTTCAGAAATATCTAAATATTGGCCTATCTTTAGAATGTGTGGGTCATCTTGAGTGTGAATATTGATTTCGATGGTCGATTCGTTTAACATGGTTTTTGTCTCATAAGGCATATCTTGGTGAATATAAGAATCCTATGGACCAAGATAGGTGAGAATAGACTCATCGTCCTAACATCGAAAAATGTTAATGGATGGTGTATCATCCTCTATCATGTTAGGATACAAGAAGGGGAGAGAAGAGGGAGCCTCGCCATGTGTTGATAAGTCAGAGGTCCCAGGGAAATGGTGTTCATGAAAAAAAAGTTAGGAGGAATGGATTCTAGATCCATAGACTCCATGGGTGAAGGTGGTGAAGTCGGTAAATGGAGTGAAGAAGGTTTGTCATCCTCAATGAGGTTGATGCGAGCTTTCTTGGAAGATGGTTTAGAAAAGCCAATACCACTGCGGTCTTTGTGTTTACGTGTGGTACATGGGATGACAGTATGGCAGCCCTGTTCATAGAACCCAAATCCAAAGCCTTTCCATGCACAACGGTGGAGGAAAGTGTGGGTGAAGTGGCGGTTGGTGAGATATTGGAGGTCAAATGAAAATGGTCATATTTGGGAAGGTGGCTCGGGTGAGTAGGTATAAGTATCGAGTCCTCCATATGCTAAGTTGGTATGAAGGTGGGGAGGACCATAAGGGAAAACCTCACCTTTATGGTGATCATAGCAAGGATGTTGGCGAAGGTTACCATACTCTTGAGGAGTAAGGAATGTGTCGATGTTATATAAGCATTACTCCCTAGAGTGAGACTTTTAAAAAAACTTCTAAGGGATCGATAGTTTGTATATGGGTAGTGGGAAAAGATGAATATATAGGTGATTGGGAAGAAGAAACATTTGTTGGTTGAGAAGTAGATGGGTTAGTTGATGAGTCAGCTGCGGATGTTACGACGACAATGTGAATAGAGGAATTAGGTGTGGGAGAGGTAGCGACAACATTGGTGGATGGGGCTATGGGGAAGGAGAAGTGGTGGCAATGGTAGATGCCTTAACTGGTACAAGGACATCATTAGGTCGGTACAACATGTTACAGGTTTTGAATGGCGAAGGGTTATCGGGGATGGTAGAGTTATGTCCTTCATGTTCAAATTTTACATAGCAATGTAAGGTTGAAGGAACACAAACCCATGGCACGAGATCTAAGGTTGGCCAAGCAACAGAGGTTGTACTATAATTCCCCCTCTAAGATAGAAAAATTCTAGAACAATATGGGGCCCACACAAACATGGAGAATGATGGTGCCAAGGGTGGAAGTGATGGCATCATTGAATGAACGCAACATAATTGGGTTATTATGCATGTAATTGGCATGGATGCACATTTGGTTATATGCATATGAGGAAATGCTTGTTAATGTTGGCACCACCATCGATCATAATGCGTCGAACATGTATATTATCAATATAAATAGAGATGAAAAAGGGGAGGATCAAGATCATTTGATTGGAGAGGTATAATCTAATCATCGAGGCGAGTGTGGATACTTGGTGAGTAACAGAAGGTGTAGAGGAAGGGGATGAATTGGTGAGAGAAGCCACATGGTGAGGGGTGATAATGGAGGCCACATGTGTCGGGTCATTAGGTAAAACCTTGATGGATTGTAGAACCTCCATGAGGGCCTGTTGATGGGATTCAAAATTTTGGATGAGGTTGTACAAAGAAATTTTTAGAGGGGATTGGTGTAATTGTTTTATCATTATACGATGGGAGACCCCATTAGAAATAGGATATGTGGGTCCCCGAATGGTGATTTTAGTGCAGTGCGAGATGGTATATTGGGCACAAGATTGGCGGATGGGCTGGTTACTTTCTCCTTTCCTTTTTCTTTTTGGGTGCAAGTGGAAATGTTAACCATATTGATATGGGGTGAAGGAGCAACTGAGTCATGATATGTGTAGCAACAGGATGGGCAATAAAAGGATGAGGGCATATACTAGTGTTGTGCAAAGAAAGTAACACATTGACATTTGGGTAGGGGTTTGGCTAACTCTCTTATGCAAACCATGTTGATCTCGAATCTTGGAGGTGGATAAAAAGGTTGTGGAGGTGGAGATGTGGGTCACTGAATAGGTAAGGGCTGAGGGTATGTGGTGATTGGTGTGGGTGAAACAAGGTCCTCATCTAGAAGATCATCGTCATCAAAGTTTTCTTTAGGAGGACATAATTGGAGAAGAACGTTTTTAGAGCCTTACAATTTTCTACATCATGTCTGTGGCACACAATGATAGGCACAAATTTTAGTCTCGTCAAACCCTTTTGGTTTGGGTTTGAGTGGGTCATAAGGTCTAAGCGGTGGTAAAGTGAGTGTGGATTTAGGTTGAATGTGTGGGTGATTGTGGTGGGAAAGGTGCTTGGTATAAGAGGTGGAATTGGAGGTGGGATAGGTTTGACCACTGGTTTGGTAGGTGGTATTGTTTTAGGCTTGGGTTGTACCTTCTTGGGTAAAGGCGTAGTAGATGAACTAGCAATAGAAGGTGTTGTAGGATTAACTACCTCTTTGGAGGGTAGTGGGTTTTTCAATTTTTGTTACACCCTCCTAGGTAAAGGTGAAGGAGGCATACATGATGTAGAAGGGAAAGTGGATGGTGGTAGAGGACGAGTTAGCCAAGGTGATAAAGAGGCACGGTGAAGGTTGTTCTTAACAAAGGCAAGGTGGAAGGTATGGGTTGAAGAGAAGGAAATATCATAGGTAGTGATGAGGCTATTATTGGTGGTGGGGTATAGATGGTAAGAAAGATGTGGGTGACAACAAAGGTGTACATTGTGTAGGTAGGTTAGGTGTAATAAAGGATCATGATGAAGAAGTGGGATGTTACATTTTTTATTTTCCTTAGGTAAGGGGTTGCTTGACCAAGGTAGATGGGTGAGGTCCGAGGATAGATGGAAAGGAGAAGGTGACAGAGGTAGTGGGTGAAATTGGTGTGTGCGACCTAGAAGGTTGGGTCTTCCTTTTAGGTGGAGGAATGGTTTTTGTGCGTGGGTTTGGGAAGATGTGGCTAAATCCAATTTGATGGAGGATGAACTAGACTTGATGTTAGCATGACACCCAAGGTAGTGATGGGTCTAGATGTGGGCGGAGAAGATGTGGGTGCAAGTAGGTTCTTAGGCATAGGAATGGGTTTGGTTGTTGGTAAAGGTTTAGGTGTAGGTGAGGGTGATGAAGAAGAGGTCATTTCAATAGGCATGGTCATGGTTGATTGGGTTTCTTGAAATACCTTTGGATAGATCGTGGAGGTATCTGTAGGTGACATTTGCATTTGGGTTGAAAAGGGTAGCCGAAGGCATCCCCAAAGCATGGAATTATCAACGTAATCCAAGCGGTCGACTAGGCGTGAAAATGACACTATTGTAAGAGGAGATGACATTGGCTTAGTAGAAATCCTTGTAAAATATGTCTGTGAGACAGGGAACTGGTTGGCTTTAGACTCTGTAGGTAAGAGAGCCGAGAGCAGATCAATGGGATCCTAGAAGGCTAATGGGGAATTGTCACCAATAGGTAGTGGTGTGTCTAAAGGATCCCCTATGGGTAAGGAGATGGCAAGTGGGATGAGGTAGGTTCCTCTTTTGGTGGAGAGGAAGGTGAGGATGACTCTCCCATGGGTAGGAGAGTTAACACCACAGGTTGTTCATTAGGTTGTGAGGTGGGTGGTGAAACTGCATCGACAGAAATTGTGGACTCCTTCATGGGTGAAGGGGGAGATGAAGGAGACTCCTCTATGGGTGAAGGAGTAGATGAGGTAGGATCCTCCATGGATAAAGGAGCTCATACTAGAATCTCCTTGATAGAGGGGATAGGAGGAAATTGAGGAATGGTTGGTATGACTTTGAAAACAACATGGACTTCACAAACATTATTGTCATTGGTTGAAAGTTCACCACTTTGGTTAGATGATGGGGTATGATTAGGGAATGGTTTCTTGAAGATATGCAAGTTTTGATTTGTGGGTGTTTGGGTTGTCCAAGACAAGATATCCATTATCTAACATTTCCTAGACAATGTTCTTGAAGGTTATACAATTACCATCACTATGGCCTTTTACGCGATGATAGTTATAATAGTCATGTTCCTTGTACCATGCAGGCATAAGATGAGCGGGGTCGAAACTAGTATGTGGTTTTATGGGTGGAAGAGCAATGGCTCTAGCCTTAAGAAGTTTTTCTAATACTAAAGAATAAGGCTCCTCGATTGGAGTGTATTTTCATTTACTCCCATTTGAACTGAAAAGCTTGAACGGGAGAAAGGTTGGAGGTAGGTTTTGATTGATTAGATGGGTGAGATGGGAAAGCCTTTAAAACTACCATATTGGTAGATCCTTTGGCTTTTGAATAATTGTTTTTTGGGTTTTGAAGAGGAAGAAGCATCATTTGATTTAAATGCGGCATTTTTGTTTCGCAATTGAATTTTCTTCTCTTCAATGACATAAATTTCCAATTTTCATGCCATGGTAAATGCTTTGTCGAAGGTACAAAAGGTTTTTACTTGGAGAGTTGGTGAGATGTGCCTAGCACAAGCTCTAGTGAACAAATCTATAAGCTCAATTTGAGGCTGGAATTTTAGCTGGTTGATGAGGATTCACCAATGAGCGACAAAATTTATGATAGATTTGTCGTCGTATTTCCATGTTGAGTACAAGTTGGTCATGGTGACCTTCTTGATGATATTGATCAAAAAATGGTCCAGGAAGGCTTGAGCCACTTGATTAAATGAGTAAATGGAATTTCTGGGTAAACCACTATACCAATATAATGTAGGTCATATCAAAGACATTGGGAATGTTTGTAGGAGTAAAGCATTGTCGTGGGTGATTAGATAACACCCATGTTTGAAAGACTACAAGTGTTGGTGTGGGTATTCTTTACTATTGAACTGGTTGAATTTGGGACATTTCCCAATGCACAAGGTATGGGAAAATGGGAATAGATGGATGGATGGGCTCATTACAGATTTCATCATAGGTTAAGGAGTTGTAAGAGCCAAAACCAATACCTTCCAATGTTTGCATCTTTTCCATCATCATTTTAATAAGGTCGTTGGTAGGTTGTGATGATTGAGCACCCCCTACAATATAAGGAGGTTGATGATGAATGTATGATGTGGAAGGACATCCCAATATATGGTGGTGCGAGTATGAGAACGTAGGGGGAATAAATGTAGGTGAAAATATCCCGAATAGGCGATAGATGAGATTGGGGGTTGTTGGTGATATGTGTAAGTAGGTGGGGTAGATGTAGCAATCCTTATAGTGATTGGAGGTAAATACTATGGGATGGAGAGGATGATGTTTTGGAATGGGGTATGGGTTTTGACACCATGGGTGGTTGCGATGTAATAGGTATATATGAGGTGGTAGGGTGCAGAGATGAGGCTATGCTCAAGGTGGATGATGAAGGAATGGTTGACACCATGGGAGAAAATGACATCAAAAGTGCGACCAATGTTGTAGGTAGCCAATATATTGATGATGTGGGGTCAATTTGGGATACTACGGGTGGTAAGGTGGAAGAAGGTAATGTCAAGCTAGTGGTAGCTAACATAGAAGTGGGGGTGAGGGTAGGAGGAATGGACATAGGCATGCCATATACCAACTATCTTGATGAATCATGAGTAGAGGAATGGGTGAGATAATGTTGTAAGGCAACGGGGTTGTGGTCAAGGAGTCTTATGAACTCCTCATCACCTAGTACTGATGATAATGGGCTGAGTAGGATCCATAGGTGACAGGATGGAAGGTGGCGATGGGCTAGGTGGGAGATTTTAAGGCTTGCATGGAATACAAGGGCATTGGCTTGACTACAAGTCAAAACCATGTGAGTTGGCGTAGGCTTGGTAATCTATTCTCTGTAAATGACACAAAAAAATAAAATAAATGAAGAAAATAGGTTCTGGGAGGTGAAACTAGTCGTTGTTTTAATTAGGAATTAAAACATAGGAACTAACAAATGGTTAGGTTAACTTGATGACGATGAGATGGTAACGATGGCACTTATGGTGATTGATATTAGTTAATATGGGAAATGAAATTTTTACAAATGAGGTAATAATTGATGAAAATGAAAAAAAAATGGATTTTATAGTGATTTTAAAGGTCCAAAGGTATGATGATGTGTCTAAAGACTTCAGAAAGAACAAAAAATGTGGTGAATGTTGTTTTTAGTGAAATGACCAAAAAATGGAAACTGACAATGGTTAGGTAAATTGATGATGGTTAGATGAAAACTGATGATGGTCACTGGACCGATGCCGGTCACTATGAAATTTGAAAAGGTGGAAGAATTTATTTTTGTGACTTAGATCAAATAAACTATCAACCCAAAAACTTGATTATGATAGTAATGGACCCTAACACACCCAAAAAAAGTTGGAATACACCAACTATAATTATGGGGTGTGAAAGGAATAAAATAAAATGAAGAACGTGACCTCACAACTCAAAACAAAACTCAAGAAAAAGCTAAGAAAAACACAAAATCCTATGAGTGAATTTTATGTTTTAGCTTATGCTATTTTAGACTGACTTGTGAACAAAACAAATTTTTTGGTTGGAAAGAGGGTATCCTATGAAGAGGCAAGATCTAAGGATGGTTTCAAGTTATGTTTTGAGGGTGGTCCTTTCTCTGAGTTAATGACTGGATAGAGAAACCAATTGGGTGCCCATTGTCAATCCTCTAATCGTGTGATTGTTGACAACTTCTTCTAGGTAAGGTGTTGTTTAAGAAGATGTGTGAGTTTATTTTTGTGTAGTTTGGAAAAGAGAGAAGAGAATGTGCTCTATGATTCAATTATGTCAACCATCAACTGGGCATGACTTCCAACATATAGGTTGCCCTTAGTTTTAATGTGAGCTAGAAATGTAAACATAGAAATATGAAATGCAAGTATTTTAGAACCCAAATCAAAATGTGATATTTGATGTAAACAAAGAGTGAATAGGAAAGGATATGAATTTCACTAATGCAAATGAAAGAAAAGAAAGAAGGATTCATTTTAGTCCGAAATAAAAATGTCATTGAGATAAGTAGAAGAAAGAGAAGATTCCTAGAGAGAGAATTTAATGTTAACTTCTTTTGAAAAGAAACAAACATACAATGGTTCCCTAAGAATGAAAAATGCAAGGAACCCTATATGGGTCCCACCGGGAATGCCAAAATGTTTCATCGAATTCTTAGTAAATTAATGAAACAGATAAGGGTAGTAGGCCAAGGAGGAATACATGTTTGTAATGTCGATTGAAATTTGTGTGTGTGTTCTAATTTTTTGATCCAAGTTTACTACGAGAGCTCCCTTTTGGATAGATGAACTATTTATAGATCAAAACAATACCACCAGATAGAGTTAAACAAAACAATGAGTGGACTGCCCAGAGGAAGCTAGATCCGGGAAGTGTGATGCTTCCTGAACAGGTTGTCAATCCACTTTTTATATAACAATATTAATGCTATTTAAAATATACATGAAATAACGATCCTATTGGAATTGAAATGATTTAGGTATCTCATACAAAATAATAAGAAAGGTCAAGTAAAAGGTGATTGAGGTCAAAATGGGTTAGGTGATTGGCTGGTGTTGCGTTGTAGGTTTGGTATAGGCTCTGGGTAAGGTCTGGTAAAGATTAGAAATGGTTTTGGGTTATTGGGAAGTGGGTATTAGCTTGTTGGTCTAAGGTATATTGCCATACATAAGTAGCGACGTCGGACTATATGACCGATGCTAGTTAGGAAAGAATGACTAACATCGGTTGGCTAACTAGTGTCGGTAGGGGCAATTATCAGAAATTTCTTGGAGTTGGTTTTTTCAAACTCCCTGTGATTTCACAGAGGTTGGAAATGGTGAGGGTGAGTTGTCAAAATGGTCTTGAAGACTCAAAGATGATTAGAAGAGGGTGAAGATAGGTGAAAGGGACAGGTATGGTAAAGTGATAGGTTGGTGGGAGGAAGGAAGTATACGGGTGTGGAGAAAGATAAACTATTGAGATGAATAATAAATATTACTAAAAGAAAATGAAGGTAAATGAAGAGGTGTTAGGTACTTACTGAACAATAGATTTAGAGAATGTAGGTGATGAAGACGGTGAGGGAAGAGATCCAAAGAGAAGAGTCGTTGTATTCTGTATATGGCAATTTAAACCTTCGTGCTTCTCTATGTGAATCCATGATCATGTGAAGAAGATGATGAATTCCAAATGGTTGTTGGTAGTGCTCCCGTGTGTTTTCTTTTTCCTGAGTGCTTCAGAAATTTGAGTGCTCCAAGTCTCTATTCATATGAGATCCTGAATCGAATGAACAACCTAGGCAAAGGATTTTGGAAATGTATTTAACCTAACTGAAATGCAGTTAGGGGACCAACATCGGTTGAGATATAACCAACATCATCAAGGTGGGAATATCTAGGTTGGCCAAAAATAGCCAGATTATTGTTATTTTGGCATGATCTCCAACCTTCTTTTGAGTCTTGAGTGATGGATCATAAAAGATAAGTAGGAGTTATTTTTAGGTTTTTTAATAGGAGTTAAGTCTAGGTTTAGACTAAGTCCTAGTTGGTTAGGATAAGCTTAGACTTGGTCTTAGGTCATTAATGAGGTTTGAGTGGGTCATTTGAGTGAGGTGGCTAGGTGAGTTGGCTGGGTGAGGTGGTTAAGTGAGGATATTAATTAATTTAATTAAGATAATTAATTCAATTAACATGTGCACTAGGGGATATGAATGGGTAGGATATGGTTAATTTAATGAATGAGGTTTTAATGGAAGTATGACCCAATTTTGGTGTCTACATTTGCCCCTTTTTTTGTCACGTAGCTTGTATTGATAAGAGACAACGACAAAAATAGGAAGTGGTTTGCCCCAAATATAAGTGGGAGTGAGGTTTCCCCAAGTATGGGTGGAGGTGATCCCCCTCAAACCAAGGAGTTGATGAGGTGTGAGATGGAATTGGTGAGTGGTTTGATAAATGGGTAAGTGATGAAAGTGAAGGTAGGTGAGTTGTAGGTAAGGGTATGTGCACTTTGGGTAATGAGTAAGGGTCAAATTGGGTAATGGGTAGTGGGAAAAATTTGGTAATGGGTAATGGGAAAGGGTCATATCAGGTAATGGGTAATGACAATCAAAACATGCACACATATAGATTGTGACACGGTTCTAGGTTGAAGATCTTACAAACTCTACATCATCCAAGGTCGATAGGTTTATCCAAATAAGGTTAAAGTGATTCAAGTATCCAAGGTATAGGATATGGTCTGGAAATGCATGATGTAGGTTAGGTGCAGAACATTTAGGTATGCTTGTAGTACACAAAGGTTTAGTTAGGATAAACATCATGGAAATAGGCAAGGTAATGTCATTAGGCTAAACATTACGGGTAACAACATCACAAGGTATAACGAGTACATAAGTTCAAAGGTCACAAAAGGTCATTCGAGTCAATGTATGTAGATCATGGCATGGGTAAGGCCGAGGTATAGGTAAATAACATGTCCCTTAACGTAATTAAGGAAATGTATAGGTATTTTAGGTTAGTGGGTAGGGTACAATAGGTGTTGGTGAGGTTACGTGGTATTGGGGTAGTAACATTTGTAGGCTAAAGTGGGAAAAATTATGGGTTAAATGGTATTGGCAGGTGACCGATGCCGGCTATAAGGTTACTAATGTTGGTTTTTTTATGACCAACGCTGATCATGTTGAGTTAGGGTTGTAAAATAAAAATCCAACGTTTCATTGTAACTTGTTGTCATTTGGGAAAATGAACCCCAAATGTGCCTTTTAATTTCCATTATCATTGTGTATTGATATAAACTAGGTGAATTAGGCATGATGGTGAGTCCAGGTCATGATTGGCATGATAAATTCTAGGTGATTTTGGAAGAGGCAGAGAGGATTGAGTCATAGGTCAACTAGGCATGGTTGAGTTTAAAGTTCATTTAGGCATGATGTGAGTAAATCTATTATATGCATGGTGGAGTCAAGGTCATGTAGGCATGATGAAGTTAGGCCATTTAGGCATGGTGGCAGGTGGAGTATAGGGATGCATTATTTGGTCATGTGAGTTAGGCATGATGGAGTCATGTTTTTGGTTTTGATTTAATTTCCAAGTTATTGGTAACATGGAAAAATAAATGATGATGAATTTGTATGTTATGGTGTAAATTTCAGAAATATTTGATATTATGGAAATGTGAAATGATTAATGTATGATATGATGATGTAAGAAATAGGTAGGTAGACATGTTTATATACGTGTATGTTTGTTTAATTTCCAAGTAGTATATAAGATGGAAACTAACTAAGGTAGAGTGTGAATAGAAAAATGGGGGGGGGGAATTGGTTAGGGTAAAGAGTGGCGAACTAACCTCCAAGGGCCCCATGCCCTCGGAGTGCTGCCTACATAGCCCTTGATGAAAAAGGGGCCTTAGGCTGATGTAGTTCTCCCATAAGCTAGGGAAGAATATGACGAGGTAAAGGGACGGGTTGGTAGGTTTTAGGCATAATGGAGTCTAGGTTAGTTAGGTATGGTTGAGTTTAGGTCAGTTAGGCATGGTTGAGTTTAGGTCAATTAGGCATGGTTGAGTTTAGGTCATTTAGGTATGGTTAAATTGAGGTGTCGAAGGCTTGGTCTTGTATAGGATAATCAACAAGTAATGAAGAAGGTGAATGGTAAGAGGTGACCAAAAGAGCCACCTAATTGGTAAGAACCAAAACAAATCTACCATACCAAAGATGGGCTTATGAACGTAAGACCCTAAAGGCATTTGCATGATTGACTATTCTAAGGGTGAAGAAAGTCACATGATTACGAAATTTCACATTTGTGGCATACATCCCTTGAGCGGGTAAGAAATTAGGGTGAAAAAGGTGATGAGGTGAAAGTAGGTTGGTTTTAGCATAACCTAGTGTGAGACAACATGTCGACTTGGCAAGAGACCCAAGATCACAGGATAGTCCATGATGACAAAAAAAAGTTAATCTTTTTCTTTTTCTTTTTTTTTTTTTTGTTTTGATAGACTGATCGATGTGAGAAGTCTATGTGGGATGAGTAGATTTTCTCCTTTGAGGTCTTCGTGAAGCTGATTGATGCGGGAAGCTTCCAAATATTTTATTTTATTGTTTTTTTGCAGAATAGTCTTCTTATGATGATAGACTATGTATAATATGGCTAGCTTGGTATAGTTGTCCTTCGAGGGAGAAGTCTATTAATAGAAGAGATATAGAAAGCGTAGATTTCCTTTTTGAGAGAGTCATCTTTTTTACTGGAAGTTTGACTTAAGGTGTTGAATTCAATTTTTCTTTTGAAATTATTTTGCTTTTGGACTTTTAAGTCATGGACAAGACTATAAAGAAAGATAAGCTCTTATTTCAAAGATAAAATTATAGAACACAAAGGTTAACTATGAATGACCATGGGATTACATCTTGAAAAAGACAAAAAGTATCCATGAGAATCATGTCATGAGTAGAGCCGTGATACTCATATTGAAGACAAGGTTGAAATATTTAATATTTAAATAATATATGAGTGTGCATAATTAGTTTTCATACACAACTCATAGAGATAGGAGTGTGTGAGAATATCTTGGGATTGGGAGTAAGACTAGGGAATAAAGGAGAGATATGGGGATAAAATGATAAGACTTGACTCCATGATTTTAGGAGCAAGAAATTGTATAAAATTCCCTCTCATATTCAATAGAAATTGCTCCATTCTACTTACATTTTGTCTCTATTTTTGTACTTTCCATTTCATGAGTTAATTTGATTTATTGTTGTTGAATTTATTTATGAAAATCTAGAGATTTAGCATCATCTGGTATCAGAGAAAGGTTTCCTTCTGCAAGTGTAGAAGAAGAAGAAGAAGAAGATGGTTGAAGGAATCTCATAAGAAAATTTCTAGCAGACACATCACAGTAAAAAGAACACAGTTTACTCATATGACATTCGATTGATGTCTCATTTTTTTCTTCTGGAAAGATAAGAACAAGATGCACAATATTGCAGTTTACATCAGCTTCAGATTGGTCTTGTATCTATGTGTAAAATTCTATGGAAGTTTTTGTTATTTTTAAAACAAACTTTTGATATATTGAATGTATCTAAAAAACCCAGATTCAAAATATTACAAAATTTATTGGGTTTGTTTAGATAATATCTAGAAAAAAATTTGCTAAAATTTTACAAAAACCTAGTTTCTAGTTTAAGAGAAAAGTTGAAATAAAAATAGGGATTTGAAAAAAAAAGTGGTGCATAATACATTTATGTAATTTTTTAATTGGACGCATTTTCACTTACACACAATGTCCATAGTCGGGGGTGCATTATCGGTTGAATCGACACCCAGAAAAATTGTGTAATGAGCCTAAAAGCTACATTTTCTAACTAAGTAGCATCACCATGGAGGCTGGAGGCAATGGAGGAAGGAGGCATTTTAGTAACCTCTCGTCAGGCACCATCAATGAGGCCACAATATTACTTTGGTGGCCATGTTTTTTCAGTTGTGTTCGGTGTGTTTAATTTCAACATGTGTGGTAGTAAATAAAGAACAGATGGATAATTCTTGTTCATAGTAAGGAACATATTTTCCTATATTTTGTTCTCTTTTGTAAATTTTGGATGAGGAAACATGTACGCTGCTATGAAAGTGGTTGGTGGTCCACTAGAAAACCAATTTGAGAGTTTGTGAATCTCTTAAAAAATCACATATAGAGTGGTTAATGGTTCCACTAGAAAACCTGTTGGAGTTGATGGTACTCTTTGAAAACCATCGTATTGTAGAACATGAGCAGGTACTAGATAGAACTCACCCATGTTCACACTAAGGGGGTGAATGTTAGGAAATTAGTGTTCATAGTGTGAACATATGGTTTGAATATTAGTATTATTTAGTATTTAAATAATATGTGTGTGCACAATTAGTTTCCATGCACAACTTATAGAGATAGGAGTGTGTGAGAATATCTTGGGATTGAGAGTAAGACTAGGGAATAAAGGAGAGATATGGGGATAAATCATAAGACTTGACTCCATGATTTTAGGAGCAAGCAATTGTATAAAATGCCCTTTCATATTCAATAGAAATTGCTCTATTCTACTTACATTTTGTCTCTATTTTTGTACTTTCCATTTCATGAGTTAATTTGATTTATTGTTGTTGAATTTATTAATGAAAATCTAGAGATTTAACATCATAGGTAAAATGGAAGGTGAATGTTGCTCAAGGGATGAGTGTTAAATAGACAAAAGGTGATATAGGACTTAGTTTAACAGTAGAATGGTCAAATATGCAAGGCATTGAGGGGCTTATGTTTGGTTTTACCTTTGAGTGAAGATAAATGATAAGCACCGATCCATAGGTATGAGTAACAATATAGGGTCAAGCCGATTAGGTGCAAATTTGCCCTGTTTAATTTTTTCCTTTTTTTTTTAAATGTTGATTTTCCTTCAAGACGAGGTCATTGACTTGGAAGGTTTGTTCATGAAACATTTATCATAGGCATGTTTGATACATTTTGGTATATTTGGAGATGGTCAAGAATATTGAGATGAGGTTTGTCTATTAACTTGAGTTGTGCCAAACGGTCTTGGCGAAAGTCATCATCAGCGAGCATCTCTTTAAGTGAGATAGGAAGAGATGGAATATGGACTTCAAGAGGTAGAATGACCTCTGTACCATAGAATAGAGAGAAAGGTATGACATCAGTCAAAGCACGAATACTAGTGTGATAAGCCCATAAGGAAAAAGGAATGTGTGTATGCCAATCCTTTCTGTATTGTCAACAACTTTCATAAGAATTTTGTTTAAGGTTTTGTTGGTTGATTCTGTTTGGTCATTTGTTTGAGGGTAATAAGGTGAAGAAAAAATGAGTTGAATGTTGAAGGCATCACAAAGTTTTTGTAGGGTTTTGTTTTATAACTTTTTTCTCATTATCGGTAATGAGACAAAGAGGAACACTAAAGGGAAAAATGATGTGATGGTTGACGAATTCATATATTTTCTTAGATTTTTAGAAATAAGAGGTATGGATTCCACCCATTTAGTGTAGTATTTAGTAGTGGTAATAATCCATTCATGACATTGGGAAGAATGAGGATTGATCTCTCGACAAGATCCAAACCCCATTGAGAGAAAGGCCAAAGGTCTCGTTCGACATGTAAGGTGTGCCTACATGTGTGATGAAGATTAGCATGTTTTGGCAATTCACACAATGTTTGAAATAATCAAACCAGTCATGGTTTAGGGTTAGCCAATAGTAGCCTAGGAAGAGAATGTGTTTAGCAAAAACTAAGCCATTGATGGTGTAGGGAATTTCAGAACTTGTAAGACATCGTAGGAGGATATCATCAAAGCCATGTTTATAAAGAAGGCCTCCCATGATGACATAATGAGAGACACCTTTGAGAAAGGCACATTGTCCATTGCATGTAAGGTTTGGAGTTAGAATTAAAAGGGAAAGGTAGTCCGAAAACTACTTATACAATAGGTCACATGGGTCAGGTTGAACGGTTCCAACAAGGTTGACGTATCGCAATAGATAAGAAGGTTATTGTAACCTTTGTAATATGACAAATATTTTTTAGTCAGAAGGTGAAGCAAGTATCTTAGAAGCAAGTTAGGCCATGCTATCCAAAAATTTGTTAGTGGAATGTGGAGTGGTTTGAAGTTCATAATGGTCAAAGGTAGTCAAAAGTATGTCTACATGATGCTTATACTTTTGAAGTATCTCATTACGACAATAATATATACCATTAACTGTATTTACAAAAACTTGGGAATCACCAAAGATATTCATTGATTTAATTTCTAAGGTGATTACAACTTGAAGGCCTAATATGACTGCTTCATATTTGGCGATATTGTTAGTACAATCAAAATATAATTTGAAATAATAAGGTCATTTGGTAAATGGTATCGTCCAAAGAGAGGGTAGCGATGGATTCGTCTGGGAAATCAAAGTTAGAGGGCTCATCTCCAGAGAGAGGTGCATCTACAAGTTGGTCAGAAATATTTTGGCCTTTGATAGATTTTTGATGAGTGAATTCAAGGTCTAGGTCTGCAAGAAGAATGATCCAACGTGCATCACGTTGATGTTGGTAGGGCTTGGTATACATGTAATGTAAGGGGTATGTATTGGTGAAAATGAAGATTTTGTGGTTAAGTAGGTAATGGAAAAGTTTAGTGGTGACAAAAATAAGGCTAAGCGAGTTTTTGGCATGGCTATCGAGGTTTCATAGTCCAATAGCATATGAATTATATAATAAACCACTTACTTGTGTTGCTCATCGTGATGAGTGAGCATGGAACCCAAGGAATGATCCATAACAGAAATATAAAGGTAAAATGGTTGGTCATCCTTAGGAGGAATGAGTACAGGTGGTTGGAGGAGGTATTTTTAAGGCGTCAAAGGATTTGTGGCTTTCATCATCCCATTTGAAGCGAGACGCCCTTTTGGAGGAGATGATGAAATGGGTGATATGATCAGAAAAGTTGTGAAATATAACGATCAATATGCGATGCATGGTGTCATGAAAGATATAAGTCATAGCCTATTGATATATAGTGCCAACAATTTTAAGGTCAAAGTGCATGACTCGATAACATAAGGTCCCCTAAGGAGTGATGAAGGTGGTTTTGTGTTGATCTTCCGGGGTGAGTAATATTTGGCTATAACACAAGAAACCATCCATGAGTGATAACATTTAATGGCTAGTGGTAAGTGTTAGCCATTTAACCTACCTTGAAGAAAATATGTCAAAAATTTTTTTAGAAATCCTTTGTACAATGAATTTCTCCAAGGCCCAAAATCTGAAATTTTGATCTTGGACTTTGAGAGATTTTCATCTTTTGGAGTTTTATTGCTGGATTTGGAATTGCTTTTTTAACTCTCGAAGTTGAAACCCCAAAAGTCAAAATTTCAAACTTTTGGGCTTTTGGGTTTTAGAACTTTTGGCCCCATTTTGTTTAAATCCCTTTTGGACTTCCAAAGTTGAAATCTGAAAGTCTGAAAATTTAGACTTTTGGGCTTTCGGGTTTTCAGAATTCTCGAGTTCATTTTAGGATTTTTACTTTCAAACTTCGAAGTCCAAAAGTCTGAAAGTCTGAATTTTAGACTTTGGGCTTTCGGGTTTTGAGAAATTTTCATTGCCAATTCATTTTTTCATCTCCCAATCTCAAAGTTTGAAACCCCAAAATTTTGAATTTTGGGATTTCGGGTTTCAGAACTTTAGAAGTCCTCCACACAATTAATTTTTCACCTACCTCCATATGGATTGGATTTCTACCATTAATATTGGGTTTTCTATTTAAACTTTTTTTTACTCATCATTTTTACTGACACATTTTCTCTGACATTTTGTTTTTGTACTTTGTGATGTCTTTTTCAAGGTATGGTAATTTGTTTATTTTCTTTTTGGTTTAAGGTCTTTTTCTTTGTTTCCTTCTCTTTTGTTTTCTCTTTGGTCTCCCTCTGTGTTTTTTTTGAAATGTCAAACCCTTTGTTCACCATGTTTTGCATTTCAAGTTTCTTCAAGTATTCAGAGTTGTTCGAAGGATCCTCTCGAGTTTCCCATACTTCTTCTCAACAATTCTCATTTTTTAGGGTTTGGGAATTAGTATTGTTTGGCAAAAAATCTTGTCCCTCTCTTTTGGAGATTTTTTTGAGAGATATTTTCTTTGAGAATTTTTTTTGGAGAATATTTTTTGAGCTTTCGAGAGAACTTCTTTTGAGAGAAATTTTTTTTGAAGAGTTAGGAATTTTTAGAAATTTTTTGGAGAAATTTTTTGGAGAAAATTTTTTGTTTTTTTTTGGAGAAATTATTTTGGAATTTTTTTTTGAGAACTTTTTTTTGGAAGATTTAGTTCGGAGAATTTTTTGAAACTTTTAGATTTAGTTTGGGATTCTTTTGGAACTTTTTTTTGGGACTTTGGAAGTTTTTCTTTTGGGTTTTCAGAATTTCTCCAACTTCGGCTTCCAAAAACATAGGGCTTGATGTCTGCTTCCACTTCAAAGGGAAAAGAGAAGATGAAGTACTCATTTCTTGGGGTTTCTCCTCACTCCTGCCTATCTTCCGACTTAGGGAATATAGGGGACACCGACCTAGGGAAAATTGATTTTCAGATTTTTGGGAAAGAGTAAAGGCTCCAAACAAGAAATCATGGATGCAGGCCATCTACTATGATAGTGGGCTTTCCCTTGCTGCCAGTTTTCCCACATCCATGCATTGCCCAGAGTTTGTTTTAGCCCACATGTAACAACCCACTTTGACAAAGACTCCATGTCAGTCAGAGATAATGATGATAAGGTAGTAATCCATTTGGACCCAGACTTCTTTGAAGATCTTCTCAAACTTCCCGATGTTCAAGATTATGCCACAATTTCCAGAGTTAGTAGTGGAACATTGGGACAAGAAAGAGGAAGTATGCTCAAAAATCATGATGAAAACTTATCTGGCCAAGAGCTTTGCCAAATTACCCAAAACTATGCATCGGTCAGATTTTATTCAGGAGGTCAAGTGATCTTATTGTGTTACTAAGTAGAGTTTCAAGTCTCCCTTCTACAAAGGAATTCCAGGAATGGATGTTTTTGTACATCACTACCATCAAGAAGAATGATGAGTTTATCCGATGGGGGAGCATATTAGTAGCTCCATTTGCTATCAATTGGGTAGGTGTTAGATATGAAGACTTTCTACATGACATCCTTCTTGGTGTATATGTTGTTTGCTTATGGGAGATTTTTTTGGTTTGAATACTAGAGGTGTTTGCAACACTTCCCAAATATATGATTTTATCCCCAACTCACTCTGGATGAGGAAGTAGGCATTTTCAAGAGTCAATGATGCTTTCTTTTTTGTCATCCTCTATCATTTTGACAAAGAACTATATAATCGAAGGATTTTATGATGAAGCTTTCAAAGAAGTGTGGGAATGGGGAGAAATCTACTTTAGTTTCCTACATTCACCTATATCTAGATTCCGGGTTTCATAGGTGCCCCAAGAAAATTGCCAAGGTGCCCCACTGATAAATGGATTCTATTGGAATTGGTTTGGTAGTTATTGGATTATCATCGAATCCAAAACAAGTGTCACAAAGTGGGAATGCATTTCCCTATTTGATTGGTAGGTACTCTTGCCCAAATATTCATAGGGCTAAAAATGTTGATGTAGAAATGGCCGAGGTAACCCTGTGAACCTTTCATCCATGGACTAATTTTGATTATTGGGGTAAGTTTGGGGAAACAAGTCGGTCCAGTGCCCACGTGCCCCAATTGGAAGATATCTGGATTCATTTTTGGGATGAATACATCATGTGACAAAGAGATTATGAAAGATTGACCCTTGATGAGGTTCGCAATTTGGCTTGGCCGATGTCCCAAAGGACATGTAAGATAATGATGAGGTTTTGGATTCATCATAAAAATGATAATGTTTCCAATCAACCATTGTCATGGATTGATTGGTATGTGGAAGAATGTAACAATACAAAGGAGAGGGTGGGACCCATTCTAAAGAGGACTTTCAATTGGTTGGCCACCTTGGGAATCTCACCCAAAGGGGAAGATCAACCTACAAATATAGGAGCTCTACCAACAATAAGCCAACCAACACCCACTAAGGGAAAAAGGTTGACTCAAAAGGCTCCTACAATCCCAAAGAAGATTTCATTTGTTGTTGGTGGCTCATCTCTCTCCAAGGCTCCTACTCCCAAGACCACATCTCCTACAACACTTGTGATAGAAGTGGTTGAAGTCAGTGACTCCCTAGTATCTCCCAAGATCCATCACATTTCTTCTTCCTCCATTATCACTTCCAATATCAGTTCCTTCCACTTCCACAATCATTTCTTCCTTCCCATCCCCTTCTATGGCCCAAGTATTCTCATCACTTCAGTTCTATCAGTTGGGGAAAATATTGGGTCACCCATTTCCTCTTCACTTCCTTTAACACTTCCATTTTCTTCAATCACAACCCCTAGCATCATTCTATCAATTCCTATGGCTGTCCTTACATCCATGCCATCCATCATTGCTACTTCTGCTCAAATACCAACCAATGTTTCTAGTGATCTTGTTTTAACCAATGTTTCAGGTATTGGATCTATTGCTCCATCTTCATCAGCTTTAGCCATACCGGAATGGTTGTTTAGGAAAACTCCCAAGAAAAAGAAGAAGGTGCCTCTGGGAGATGTTATAGATCTCAGCATATTGGAGCATATGCCCAAGAGACAGGCCAAGAGACCAAGAACTGTGTCAAGTTTGACAGTTAACCCATCTGGAGAATGGGTGATAGAAGTTTCCACCCCGTTGAGGGGAAAACTAAAGAAACAATCAAATATGGATTATCGGATCTCAAAATTCTCATTGGGGAAGGCTACTCATGAAGGAGCCAAGAAAGATGTGCACACTGCTCTTGGGGCTCTTTTGGAAAAATATGACAAAGATAAGGCCACCAAAGATGAACTCAAAGCCAAGGTCGAGTAGCTCACTGCACTATGCGCCGTAAAGTAACCCAACCCACTCCATCTACTGAAGTCTCAACTACTACGGCTATGATGATTTCATCTACAATCGATGATATTTCTTATCATGAGCTCGAGAAGCTAGGCTAGAAAGGGAGATCAGTGAGTGGATGGATGGAGAGAATTCTATAGGAAGCCAATCCTTTAATCAAGGAAGTAGTTGAGATATATAATGATCTCATAGGTTGTGAAAACCACTATTTCCAAAATGGATGAGGCCTTTTCTAAAGATAATAATAATCTAAATTTAAATTTGGCAACATGGAGTGAGATCAGAGAAGAAGATCCCGACTTGCTTCTTTAGGAAGAGGTGATCGATGATGCCTCAAAATTATTTGAATATCAAAAGGCCATGGAATTTTGGTGCCAAGTATTGTAGGATTTGATTAAGAAGTTGGAGGAGAAATGAGTGGAAATCACGGATGCCTGAATGACATCTCAGAAGAGTTTGATATTGCTAATTGCAAATTCTTCAATGAAAATATCGATGCTCTTCCTGAAGATCAGATTAAGGGAAATTTCAAGGATTTGGTGAAGTGTGATGATGAGGTCACCAAAAATTTCAATAGTGACTCCATTGACCGATTGGTCTTGTGCCAAAATTTCATAGGGAGACTAAAGAAAGTTATGAATAAACTTTGAAGATTTCCAGCTAGGATCACAAAGGAGATTGAGATGGAAGATGTAGTGAATCACTATGCATGTGGGCCTAGAGATGAAGAAATTTAGGGAATTATCAAGTGCTTCATTGAGTATAAGCATCAATGGTTGTGTGGGAAGGAGGAACAATAGAAACTTGCAGAGGTGAGGAAGGTGTAGCTGAACCAGGCCAAAGCTGAGTGGCCATGAAAGGACAAATCCAAGCTCTGGATCGGTCAAAGTTGTAGGGTTGATTGAGTCAAACCCTTGTAAAAATTAGCTATTTTCATGGGAGCATGTTCCCTTAATTTAATGACATTTCTATTTTTAGAAAATGTTAGTTAAGGGCCCAATACTGTAATGGCTCAACCTAAGAACTTATAAATAGTTGAATGCTTCAAGTTAGTAGATATAGATTTTTTTGGGAGGAGTTGCTCTTCAAGCTTGGAAGAGTGCTTCAGAGATTCTAAGAAACCTTTTAATTATATTCAAGAGTTACACCTTGCTATTGAAAATCTGATTTATTGTGTTGAATGGTTAATCAATGTTTACTTTGTGAATTTATGATTCCTTAGTGTGAGTGATTATCTTACCTTTATTTCAGGTTATCTATTTCATGTTGTGAAGGAATAATAATACTACTATCTTTTATGTTAGTTGTGAAAACCTTATTTTCCTTTTGTATTAAGTTATGTCATCATTATCCCTAGTTGTAGAAATAGATGTTTGACATATGCATGTGTGGTTTCCTCATGATAAATTAATTGTGTGTTGAATCCAATTTGATCTATCCTTATGTATACTCAAGTTTAACGAAGGAACGTATGCCCTGGTTTGTGGTATTTTGTACCCTTTCAAGTGTGATAGGTGAAGGTGGTCAATGATGCAAGCATCCTCCCACATTAACCCTTCCAGATGTTAAACATCCCTTAATTTGGTGCATCACCACCCTTAGTATAGTTTCATTTCTACAAAATATCTTTCCTTAAAACTCATGAAGATGTTAGCTTAGGATTAGATGGTCATTTTATTACACTAGGAGTAGTAAAGCATTAGTTTAGGAAGAGGAAGTCGGCCTTCTCTGGAGGTTCACCTCGAGCCCAAGTCCCACAACTTGAGAGGTGATCCCATGTGTCCCAATCACACCAAATGTCCTGTTCACATTTTGGCCATTCGGAGGGTGCAGTGATTTGGTGACAATATTTTTGGCATGCCCGATGGGATAGAGTTGGTACTTCTCTTCTCATTCCATTAACTAAAAGTACCTGGTGACTCCATCTCTAGATTTCAAAGTTCAAGTATAATCAACTTATGTGAAGAATTCACACAAGAGCTTCTTCAAGGTAGGAAAATTATAAGCATACAGAGCTTTCCTTGTCTCCCCCAAGGAGAAGAGGAAGAAGCCTTTCAAGCAAAGCACCACCACCACTACTTTACCTCGTAGAGGGCATTCAACTCCTCCTGAGGGACATTTTCCTCCACCGAGACACAACCAAATTTTGAACGTCATGGCAGCCAATGCTTGTCCTCCTTTCAATGCCAAGTAGTCCTTTGTTGTTAGCACAAAGAGATGCCATACCGACAACTGCCTTAAAAATTTTACCATTTTACACTAGGGGAGACTAATGTTTCACCTGGGAGCACATACTGGATGTAGCTAGCATTTGTGTGGTACACAATATTATAGAAGATAACATGGCAGTTTGACTCCTTGCTACTTCATTCAAAGGTAGAGCACTTCAATGGTTTCGAGTTTAACTCATTGGATCTGTTACCACTTGGAATGAGTTAGGCATGAAGTTTTGTAAGTAGTTTGAGGAAAAAGTGATCATCTCTCACTTGTAGAACAATTCCATACTATCAAGTGGTCCCCTCAAGAGTATATGAGTGATTTCAACCTCCATTTTGACAAGACTTGGAAATGGATCCCAACACTCGTAAGGCCATCTCCAGAGAGTGCATTTCTATATTACTTACGGGCATTGAATAGTGATGTAGCCATCATGATTCAATCTATGGGGGTACCATTATCCCGATGCTTACGAAATCATCGTAAGAGCTGAAAATTGCTTGATTCAAGTAGGTAAAATTGCTCCTAGACCTCCCATACCTATGTTTGCAGAGCTTGCAGGAAAACAACCAGTCATTTCCCTAGTTTCAGAAAGCTTCTAGTCCTGATACTACACATGCGTCCAATCCCTCAAATGATCTGGCTGAGGTAAAGTCACTATTACAAAATTTTGGGAATGAACTCATAGTAATGAAAGAGGTAAAGTCCCAAGTATGCTCCCCTTTCAACCCCAATATCAGATGAGCCATCCTCCATTCCAAGGAAATGGTCAGTCACAAAATCAGGCCACAAGCCAAGCTATGAATGTAAAACCTTTGAACTTTCGGAATCCTTCTGCCGCCAGTTCTTCTAGAGCTATAGTCCCGGTCAGAACAACCTCATCCAAGACTATGAATGGTGCTACCCTTGTTCTCAGCCCCATAATCAGAACCTCTACCCAAATGGAGTTTTAAGTCAGGCCCTTATGGTCCAAAGCATATCCGCTCTACCTGAATCATCTGTTGGACCATCCACTCCCGAAAGTCAAGACCAACCTTTGATGAAACTACACTACTAAATTGGCAAAAACTTTTTGTGGCTTGAATATTGATGCCTCCACTATAGCATCCAACACACGTTCCAAGAAAAGGGAAATAGATCCACAGTCTTCCAATACTGATCAAGGCATCTACTTCTCAGCCCCAACACAAATACCGGATGATAAAGGCATGAGAAAGAAATCATCAGAAGTATCCATAGATCAGTCTACAAAGAAGGATGGGACTTCAAGTATCACAATGCCCAATAGGCATTTTCCAAAAGAGGACCCCAATGCCCCAAAAGGCATTAGAAAAGTGGGAGTGATTCCATTTCAGCATCATGGAGCAAATGAAGAAGACCAATTTGAGTGTCACAATGTGGGATGCACTCTCGATTCCTTCTCAGAGGAACTTGCTATGGGAGGATTTGAACAACTTTGGCACTACTAATAGATCATCAAGTCAAGAAGTAGTAGTGGCAACCAGCTTATGCCAACCCAAAACAAAAATATATGCTAAGCCCAACAAACCTCCACCATTCTATATCTCGCTGATTATTGGTGACCATTTGGTACACAATTGTATGATCGATTATGGAGCCAGTAGTTCCGTAATGCCCAAGCAGGTCGCAGATGTACTAAAATTCCATATACTCCAATTTTAAGAGGGGTTGTTCAACTAGATGGTACTGTAGTCCAAACTGTGGGGGTCATTAAGGGGCTTCAACTTACTATCCATGCATGTCCTAGCTTGACATTCACACAGGACATATCTATCATTGATCTTCCTCCCCTCTTTTCCATTTTCTTATCATGGGATTTCACCACAAAAATGGGTGGTTATTTGTCATCAGACTGGTCACATATGATCCTGAGGACCCGGTATGGGACTAAGGTAACTATAAGGGTAGAACCAATCTGTCACAATCACGTGGAACCTTACACAACCAAACCCATAAATGGTAATTATGCCATTTGTGACCCCAAAGATGAGGATGTAGATCATGAGCCAACTACTCTCGTAGAAGAGGTTCTAGATACAATTCTCGATGAGGTGAGTATAGATCATCAATATGACCCTTATGCTGATTTATTGGCAAATGAAGAATCTGGTCTTGTTGTTTTTGGAAGAGACTGGATTAGGTACATATTGCATTCATGAAGAAGATGCCATCATACCTCAACTTGTTAAGGCATCAAGTGATACAAAAGGACTATGGAAAATGTTCTTTGATGGCTCATGAAGTAAAAATGGATCTAGTGTGTAGGGTTATGTTAATTTCTCTAGAAGGAAACAAATATTTCTCTTCCTTTGGTTGCAGTTCAGTTGCACTAATAATGTTGTTGAATATGAAGCTCTTATACAAGGAATTCAAGCTGGCCCAAAGAAGAGGAATCCAAACCTTGACCATCTTTGGTGATAGTGAATTGGTTGTGCACCAAGTTACAACCCGTAGTGCATCAAAAAATGATCTACTAAGGTCATATAAAAATGGGTTTGGGATCTGATAGAAGATTTTGAGGCTTTTGGAATTCATGTAATTCCTAGGAAGCAAAATCAAGATGCTGATAGGTTAGCTACTATTGGCTCCCAATACGATGTACCTATGGACATCATGAAAGAAGAGTAGAAGATAGTCAAAATGGTGGTCTCATCCCATAGTACAGATAATGTGAGTAGTTGGTAGGTGTTCGATAGTGATCAATAGATTGTTCTCTTCCTACAACAAGAAGCAAGAGTTTGTTGCCAAACATCAAGATAAACTTCAAAATTCTTACGGTGATCAAATTATATAGCTGAAAGGAAACAAGCTGCCAAAAGGCCTGGTTACATTGGAATCCATCTTCAATTTGGATGATCAAGCCAAACAGAGCACTAATATGGTGGTCAAGGAGGAGGATTTTGAAGAGGTCGAGGTGGCAAGTGAAATTTTTTTAAAAATTGGTAAGGTATGCACTACTCAGGAAAAGAAAGCTTTCATCAAATTATGTCAGGAATACCATGATATTTTTCACATGGAGCTACAAGGACTTGTGTGGTTTTGATCCCGGCTTAGCTCAACATACTATTGAACTGGATCCAAACTCCAAGCTAGTTCATCAAAAATAGAGGCCAATCAATCCCAAAATTGAGCCATTGATGAGGAAAGAGCTAACCAAGCTTATCGAGGCTGCATAATTTTTCCCATCAAGCATTCTTCATGGGTAGCCAATCTGGTGCCCGTAAGGAAAAAGAATGGTGAAATTTGGTGTGCATGCGTAGATTTTAGGGATCTGAACCATGCCTCATTGAAGGATCACTACCCTCTCCCATCAATGGAGAAAATCCTCCAAATAGTGGTAGGGGCTCAAATATTTTCTTTTCTTGATGGATATTTAGGATATAATCAGATTCTGGTTCAAGAATCTGATCAATTCAAAATGGCTTTCACCACCAAATGGGGCACATACGCTTACAACAAGATGCCTTTGGGTTATCTAATGTAGGGCTACCTTTCAGAGAGCCATGGATATGGAATTTAGAGGACTCATCAATGATATGATCTTGGTTTACCTTGATGATATCACTATCTACTCCAAGCATGTTGAGGATCATATCACTCATCTAAGAAATTTTTTTGAAGGTGTAGAGAATTTGGTGTCTCACTGAACCCTAAGAAGTGCATTTTTCAGTAGTGTAAGAAGGAAATTTGTTGGGGCATATTGTTTTGTAGAGGGGTTGTCTATCGACCTAGCTAGGATTCAAGTCAATTATGTCCTTATCCCTCCCAAGTCATAAAAAGGTCTCCAGAGTTTTTGGGAACTATAAATTTTGTTCGAGAGATTCATTCCTTAGTTTGCAACGTTGGAAAAACACTAATGGCCATGCTTAAAAAGAATATTCCATTTTCATGGATGAAGGAGGGAAGAGAAATATTTGAAGCCATCAAGACAACTATCTCCCAAGCTCCTACGTTGGTGAATCCTGGTTTGACAGGGATTTCATTCTTTATGCTTTCACAAGTCAGGAAAGTATTTTAGGAATCCTCACCCAACATAATGATGATCTGATGGAGCAGCCCATTGCTTTTTTAGTCAGTCTCTTAAGGAATATGAACTCAAATATTCCTTCATCAAAAAGTAGGTCTTTGCAGTCATTCGAGCCCTAAAGAAGTTTAGGCATATGTTGTCTAACAACAAAGTCCACTTAATGGTTTCTCATCCTGGCATCAAAGAATTTTTGTTGAATAAAGAGATGAATGAGAAATGCACTGGGTGGATTATGAAAGTAATGGAGTATGACGTACACATCAAGGTCACTAAGCTTGTCAGGGGAAAAGGGTTATGTCAGTAGCTAGCTGGATGTGGACATGGAGACCAAAGATATGGAAGATGTCATGCTTTTGAATGCTGATGAAGGAAATGATCAGATTGATTGGTCAACTAAGATGCAAAATTTCCTTCTTTCGGGGATATATCCTCCAAACATGGATAAAGTCCAAAGACATACTTTCCATCTTTAGTCTATTCCATATGCCATGATAGATAATGTTCTCTTCCAAAAGGATTTAAATGGTGTTCTTCTATATTGCATCAAGCCTAAAAGTGAACAAGATATTAGAGGAATTTCACAATGGCCTATCGGAGGACATTACTTTGCATGAACAACCACTACTAAGATCATGTGAGCTGGTTATTACTAGCCAAGACTTGTTCAAAGATCATATATGGGTGAGGAAATGTAAGGAGTGTGCTCTTTTTGTAGGAAAACAGAGGTTGAAGCTCTCCCATTACATCCCATTCAAGTGGATCAACCCTTCATTCAAGTGGGGATTAGATTTCATCGGGATGATCAATCCTCCATCCAATGAGGGACATAAATGGGTCCTTACTGCAACAGATTATTTCACTCACTGGACAAGAGGTAGTGGCCCTAAAGGAAAGTAATGAAAAGGTTGTTCTGGATTTTCTTGAAAATTTGATGACAAGGTTTGGTGTTCCTTTTACTGTTATCTCAAGACAATGCTATGGCTTTCCTCGGGATGAAGATAAGTGAATGGGCCATCAAGAATGGAGTCTACCTCAAGACTTCATCTAACTATTACCCATAGGGGAATGGGTTGGCCGAATCTAGTAACAAGAATCTCATAAGAATCATCAAGCAGCACATGATGAGGCCAACAAAAGAACCTGGCATACACAACTCAAGATCACCCTATGGGCTGATCGGATAACACCTAAAAAGCCATCGGGGTTTCTCCTTTCATGCTTGTATATGGAAGGGAAGAAAAACTTCCACTTTCCTTGGAGATGCCTTCCCTGGACTTGGCTTATCGGCTTGAAGTTATGGAGGATGATGCCTTAACAAGTGAGGTTTGCTTTGAACTCATGGAGCTGGAGGAAATTTGAAACACAACCATGAATACGTTGGGACAACATCAGGCTCAAGTTAAGAAATCCTTCGACAAGAAAGCCTCTTGATAGGTTGTTCAGGGAGGGAGATTTGGTTCTAAAATGGGATGAAGATCGTGCCAAACCCGACAAAGCATGCCAAGTTTGATGCTCTCTAGAGCGGGCCCTATGTTATTACAAGCTTGCAAAGAGGTGAATTCATTTCACCTATCCAGACTCAATGGAGAAGAATTACCCATTCATGTGAATGGGATACACCTCAAAGCTTTCTTTTGAGGATATTCCACCCTGTATAATGTTCTTTGTCTTTTCCTCCAAGTGCTTTGCACATCGTTTTCTTTTTTTCTTTTTTTTTCATTTCTTGTTTTTTTCTATTTTTTTTTTTTTTTTAGACTCCTTTGCCCAATGTTTTTCTTAAGGCTACTAGTCTAAAAGCTTAGTAGGAAAGCATTCCCTGGAGGTCACCAAAAATGTTAGCCATTTAACCTACCTTGAAGAAAATATGTCAAGACAAAATTTTTTTAGAAATCCTTTGTACAATGAAATTTCTCCAAGGCCCAAAATCTAAAATTTTTGATCTTCGGACTTCAGATATTTTCATCTTTCAGAGTTTTATTGCTTGATTTGGAATTGTTTTTTTAACTCTTTCAAAGTTCAAAACCCCGAAAGTCAAAATTTTAGACTTTTGGGCTTTTGGGTTTTGAACTTTTGGCCCCATTTTGTTTAAATCCCTTTCAGACTTCCAAAGTCAAAATTCTGAAAGTCTAAAATTTTAGACTTTCAGGCTTTGGGTTTTGGAATTCTCTCAAGTCATTTTTAGGATTTTTACTTTCAAACTTTTCAAAAGTTCCAAAGTTTGAAAGTCCAAATTTTTAGACTTTTGGGCTTTCGGGGTTTTGGAATTTTTCATTGCCAATTCACTTTTTCATCTCCCAATCTCGAAGTCCAAAACCCCAAAATTCCAAATTTTGGGCTTTCAGGTTTCAGACTTTTGAAGTTCCTCCATGTAATTAATTTTTCACCTACCTCCGTATGGATCAGATTTTTTCCATTAATATCAGGTTTTCTATTTAAACTCATTTTTTACTGTCATTTTTACCTGACACATTTTCTTTGACATTCAGTTTTTTGTACTTTGCAATGTCTTTTTCAAGGTATGGTAATTTGTTTATTTTCTTTTTGGTTTAAGGTCTTTTCCTTTGTTTCCTTCTCATTTTGTTTTCTCTTTGGTCTCCCTCTGTTTTTTTTGAAATGTCAAACCCTTTGTTCACCATGTTTTGCATTTTGAGTTTCTTTAGGTATTCAGAGTTGTTTGAAGGATCCTCTCGAGTTTCCCATACTTCTTCTCAACAATTCTCATTTTTTAGGGTTTGGGAATTAGTATTGTTTGGAAAAAATCATGTCCCCTCTTTTGGAGAAATTTTTTTTTTGGAGATTTTCTTTTGGAGATTTTCTTTGAGAATTTTTTCTTTGGAGAAATTTTTTTGGAGAAATTTTTAGAGATTTTGAGAGAAATTTTTGAGAGATTTTTTTTAAGAACTTTTGGCTTTGGAAATTTCTTTTAGAGAAATTTTTTGAGAATTTTTTTGAGAACTTTTTTCTTGAATTTTTTTCGGAGAATTTTTTTGGAACTTTTAGTTTCGGGGATTTAGAAACTTTTTTGACTTGTTTTTTTTCTTTGGGTTTTTGAAATTTCTCCAACTTTGGCTTCCAAAACACAGGGCTTGATGTCTGCTTCCACTTCAAAGGGAAAAGAGAAGATGAAGTACTCATTTCTTGGGGTTTCTCCTCACTCCTTCCTATCTTCCGACTTAGGGAATATAGGGGACACCGACCTAGGGAAAATTGATTTTCTAGATTTTTGGGAAAGAGTAAAGGCTCCAAACAAGAAATCATGGATGTAGGCCATCTACGATAGTGGGCTTTCCCTTGCTACTGGTTTTCCCACATCCATGCATTGCCCAAGAGTTCATTTTAGCCACAACAACCCACTTTGACAAAGACTCCATGTCAGTCAAGAGATAATGATGATAAGGTAGTAATCCATTTGGACCCAAGACTTCTTTGAAGATCTACTCAAACTTCTCGACATTCAAGATTATGCCACAATTTTTCACCAGAGTTAGTAGTGGAACATTGGGACAAGAAAGAGGAAGTATGCTCAAAAATCATGATGAAAACTTATCTGGCCAAGAGCTTCACCAAATTACCCAAAACTATGCATCGGTGGATTTTATTCAGGAGGTCAGTGATCTTATTGTGTTACTAAGTAGAGTTTCAGGTCTCCCTTCTGCAAAGGAATTCTAGAATGGATGTTTTTGTACATCGCTACCATCAAGAAGAATGATGAGTTTATCCGATGGGGGAGCATATTAGTAGCTCCATTTGCTATCAATTGGGTAGGTGTCAGATATGAAGAATTTCTACATGACATCCTTCCTGGTGTATGTTGTTGCTATATGGGAGATTTTTTGGTTTGAATACTAGAGGTGTTCGCAACACTTCCCAAATATATGAATTTTATCCCCAACTCACTCTAGATGAGGGAAGCAAGCATTTCAGAGTCAATGATGCTTTCTTTGTTGTCATCCTCTATCATTTTGACAAAGAACTATATAATCGAAGGATTTCTGATGAAGCTTTCAAAGAAGTGCATGGGAATGGGGAGAAATCTTTAGTTTCCTACATTCACCTATATCGGATTCCAGGTTTTATAGGTGCCCCAAGAAAATTTCCAAGGTGCCCCACTGATAAATGGATTCTATTGGAATTGGTTTGAAGTTATTGGATTATCATGAATCAAAACAAGCATCACAAAGTGGGAATGCATTTCCCTATTTTGATTGGTAGAGGTACTCTTGCCCAAATATTCACAAGGCTAAAAATGTTGATGCAGAAATGGCCAAGGTAACTTGAACCTTTCATCCATGGACTAATTTTGATTATTGGGGTAAGTTTGGGGAAACAAGTCGGTCCAGTGCCCACGTGCCCCAATTGGAAGATATCTAGATTCATTGTCGGGATGAATACATCATGTGTGACAAAGAGATTATGAAAGATTGACCCTTGATGAGGTTTTAGTTTGGCTTGGCCGATGTCCCAAAGGAGGCGCAAGATAATGATGAGGTTTTAGATGTGGCATACAAAAATGATAATGTTTCCAATCAACCATTGCCATGGATTGATTGGTATGTGGAAGAATGCAAAAATACAAAGGAGAGGGTGGGACCCATTCTAAAAAAGGACCTTTTGATTGGTTGGCCACCTTGGGAATCTCACCCAAAGGGGAAGATCAACCTAAAAAACAAGAGCTCTACCAGCAATAAGCCAACCAACACCCACTAAGGGAAAAAGGTCAACTCAAAAGGCTCCTACAATCCCAAAGAAGATTTCATTTGTTGTTGGTGGCTCATCTCTCTCCAAGGCTCCTACTCCCAAGACCACATCTCTGCAATGCTTGTGATAGAAGTGGTTGAAGTCAATGACTCCCTAGTATCTCCCAAGATCCATCACATTTTCTTCTTCCTCCATTGTCACTTCCAATATCAGTTCCTTCCACTTCCACAATCATTTCTTCCTTCCCATCCCCTTCTATGGCCCAAGTATTCTCATCACTTCTAGTTCTATCAACTGGGAAAATATTGGGTCACCCATTTCCTCTTCACTTCCTTTAACACTTCCATTTTCTTCAATCACAACCCCCAACATCATTTCTATCAATTCCTATGGTTGTCCTTACATCCACGCCATCCATCATTGCTACTTCTACTCAAATACCAACTAATGTTTCTAGTGATCTTGTTTTAACCAATGTTTTAGGTATTGGATCTCGCTGCTCCATCTTCATCAGCTTTAGCCATACCAGAATGGATGTTTAGGAAAACTCCCAAGAAAAAGAAGAAGGTTCCTCTGGAGATGTTATAGATCTCAAGCATATTGGAGCATATGCCCAAGAGACAAGCCAAGAGACCAAGAACCATGTCAAGTCTAACAATTAACCCATCTAGAGAATGGGTGATAGAAGTTGCCACCCCGTTGAGGGAAAACTAAAGAAACAATCACTATGGATTAT
Source organism: Taxus wallichiana var. yunnanensis (assembly GCA_018340775.1). Taxonomy (NCBI): domain Eukaryota; kingdom Viridiplantae; phylum Streptophyta; class Pinopsida; order Cupressales; family Taxaceae; genus Taxus; species Taxus wallichiana. Next base: position 614,443,899 of record CM031240.1, read on the forward strand.
CGGATCTCAAAATTCTCATTGGGGAAGGCTACTCATGAAGGAGCCAAGAAAGATGTGCACACTACTCTTGGGGCTCTTTTGGAAAAATATGACAAAGATAAGGCCACCAAAGATGAACTCAAAGCCAAGGTCGAGCAGCTCACTACACTGCACTGTAAAGTAACCCAACCCACTCCATCTACTAAAGTCTCAACTACTACGGCTATGATGATTTCATCTACAATCGATGATATTTCTTATCATGAGCTTGAGAAGCTAGGCCAGAAAGGGAGATCAGTGAGTGGATGGATGGAGAGAATTTTGTAGAAGCCAATCCTTTAATCAAGGAAGAAGTTGAGATATATAATGATTTGTAGGTTGTACAAAAACTACTATTTCCAAAATGGATGAGGCCTTTTCTAAAGATAATAATAATCTAAATTTAAATTTGGCAACATGGAGTGAGATCAGAGAAGAAGATCTTGACTTGCTTCTTCAGGAAGAGGTGATCGATGATGCCTCAAAATTATTTGAATATCAAAAGGCCATGGAATTCTGGTGCCAAGTATTGCAGGATTTGATTAAGAAGTTGGAGGAGAAATGAGTGGAAATCATGGATGCCCTGAATGACATCTCAGAAGAGTTTGATATTGCTAATTGCAAATTCTTCAATGAAAATATCGATGCTCTTCCTGAAGATCAAATTAAAGGAAATTTCAAGGATTTGGTGAAGTGTGATGATGAGGTCACAAAAATTTCAATAGTGACTCCATTGACCGATTGGTCTTGTGCCAAAATTTCATAGGGAGATTGAAGAAAGTTATGAATAAACTTTGAAGATTGCCAGCCAAGATCACAAAGGAGATTGAGATGGCAGATGTAGTGAATCACTATGCATGTGGGCCTGGAGATGAAGAAATTTAGGGAATTATCAAGTGCTTCATTGAGTATAAGCATCGAATGGCTATGTGGGAAGGAGAACAATAGAAACTTGTAGGAGGAGGAAGGTGTAGCTGAACAAAGCCAAAGATGAGTGGCCATGAAAAGACAAATCCAAGCTCGGATCGGTCAAAGTTGCAGGGTTGATTGAGTCAAACCCTTGTAACAAATTAGCTATTTTCATGGGAGCATGTTCCCTTAATTTAATGACATTTCTATTTTTAGAAAAATGTTAGTTAAGGGCCCAACTGTAATGGCTCAGCCTAAGAACTTATAAATAGTTGAATGCTTCAAGTTAGTAGATATAGATTTTTTTTGGGAGGAGTCACTCTCTTCAAGCTTGGAAGAGTGCTTCAGAGATTTCTAAGAAACCTTTTAATTATATTTAGAGTTACACCTTGCTATTGAAAATATGATTTATTGTGTTGAATGGTTAATCAATGTTTACTTTGTGGATTTATGATTCCTTAGTATGAGTGATTATCTTACCTTTATTTCAAAGTTATCTATTTCATGTTGTGAAGGAATAATATGACTATCTTTTATGTCAGTTGTGAAAACTTATTTTCCTTTTGTATTAAGTTATGTCATCATTATCCCTAGTTGCAGAAATAGATGTTTGACATATGCATGTGTGGTTTCCTCATGATAAATTAATTGTGTGTTGAATCCAATTTGATATATCCTTATGTATGCTCAAGTTTAACAAAGGAACGTACCCCCTGGTTTTGGTGGTTTTGTACCCTTTTGAGTGGTGATAGGTGAAGGTGGTCAATGATGCAAGCATCACTCCCACATTAACCCTTCCAGATGTTAAACATCCCTTAATTTGGTGCATCACCACCCTTAGTATAGTTTCATTTCTACAAAATCTCTTTCCTTAAAACTCATGAAGATGTTAGCTTAGGATTAGATGGAAATATTAGCCTATATTTAGAATGTTCGGGTCATATTGAGTGTGAATATTGATTTAGATGGTCAATTCGTTAAACATGGTTTTTGTCTCGGAAGGCATATACTGATGAATATAATAATCCTCCGCACCAAGATAGGTGAGAATAGACTCATCATCCTGACATTGAACAACGTTAATGGATGGTGTATCATCCTTGACCATGTCAGGATATAGGAAGGGGAGAGAAGAGGGGGCCTCGCCATCACATTGATAAATTAGAGGTCCTAAGGAAATGAAGTTCACAAAAGAAACTTATGAGGAATGGATTCTAGATCCATAGACTCTCTGGGTGAAGGTGGTGAAGTTGGTAAATGGAGTGAAGAAGGTTTTTGTCCTCAATGAGGTCAACACGAGATTTCTTGAAAGATGGTTCAACAAAGCCAATACCATTGCAGTCTTTGTGTTTATGTGTGGTACACAATATGACAAAGATATGGCAGCATTGTTTGTAGAACTCAAAGCCAAAGCCTTTCCATGCACAACGGTGGAGGAAAGTGTGGGTGAAGTGGTGGTTGGTGAGAGATTGGAGGTCAGATGAAAATGGTCATATTTGGGAAGGTGGCTCGGGCAAGTAGGTGGAAGTATCAAGTCCCCCATATGTTAAATTAGTATGAAGGTGGGGAGGACCATAAGGGAAAACCTCTCCTATGTGGTGATCATAGCGAGGATGTTGGCGAAGGTTACCATACTCTTGAGGAGTAAGGAATGTGTTGATGTTATATAGGTGATACTCCCCTAGAATGAGATGTTGAAAAAAACCTTCTAAGGGATTGGTAGTTGGTATATGGGTAGCAAGAATAGATGAATCACTAGGTGATTGGGAAGAAGAAGCATTGGTTGGTTGAGAAGTAGATGGGTTAGCAGATGAGTCAAGCTGTGGAGGTTGCAATAGCAATGGGAATAGAGGAATTAGGTGTGGGAGAGGTAGCGATAGCATTGGTGGATGGGGCTGTGGGTGAAGGAGAAGTGGTAACAGTGGTAGATGCCTTAACTGGTACAAGGACATCATTAGGTTGGTACAACATGTTACAAGTTTTGAATGGTGAAGGGTCAACGGGGATGGTATAGTTATGTCCTTCATGTTCAAATTTTACACAACGATGTAAGGTTAAAGGAACATAACCCATGACGTGGATCCAAGGTCGGCCAAGCAACAAGTTGTACTAGAATTCCCCCTCTAAGACATAGAATAGTTCTGGAATAGTACGGGGGCCCACACAAACATGGAGAATGATGGTGCAAGGGTGGAAGTGATGGCATCATTGAATGAATGCAACATAACTGGGTTATTATGCATGTAATTGGCAGGGATGTGTATTTTATTGTACGCATGGGAGGAGATGATGTTAATTTTGGCACAACCATTGATCTTAATGTGTCAAATGTGTATATTATCAATATAAATGGAGATGAAAAGGGTGGGATTAGGATCATCTGATTGGAGAGGTATAATCTCGTCATGATAGAAACTAAGGGTGACTACTTGGTGAGTAGTGATAGGTGTAGAGGAATGGGATCAATTGGTTTGAGAAGCCACATGGTGAGTGGTGATAATGCAGGCCACAGGTGTCGGGTCATTAGATAAAACCTTGATGGATTTCAAAACCTCCATGAGGGATTGTTAATGGGATTCAAAATTTTGGATGATATCATATAAATAAATTTAGAGGGGATTGGTGTAATTATTTTATAATTGTATGATGGGTAACCCCACCGAGAAATAGGATATGTGGGTCCTGAATGGTGATTTTTGGTTCGGGTGGGGATGGTATATTGGGCATAGGATTGGCAAATGGGCTAATTAATTTATTCTTTCCTTTTTCTTTTTGGGAACAAGTGGAAATGTTAACCATATTGATATGGGGTGAAGGAGTAGCTGAGTCGTGATATGTGTAGCGACAGGATGGGAAATAGAAGGATGAGGGAATATACTGGTGTTGTACAAAGAAAGTAATGCATTAACATTTGGGCGGGGGTTTGGCTAGCTCTCTTATGCGAGACCATGTTGATCTTGAATCCTTGAGGCAGATAAAAAGGTTGTGGAGGTGGAGATGCGGGTCACTAAATAGGTAAGGGTTGAGGGTATGTGGTGATTGGTGTGGGTGAAACAGGGTCCTTGTCTAGAATATCATCTTCATCAAAGTCTTTTTTAGGATCACATAATTAGAGAATAATGGTTTTAAGAGCCTTACAGGTTTCTACATCATGTCCTGACACACAATGGCAGGTGCAAATTTTAGTCTCGTCAAACCCTTTTGGTTTGGGTTTGAGTGGGTCGTAAGGTCTAAGCGGTGGTAATGTGATGACAACGAGTCTCTAAAAGGTTGGCTAGAATATTAGCATAAGATCTTGCCAATGGATCACAGTGTGAAGTGAGTGTGGGTTTAGGTTGAAGTGTGGGTGATCATGGTGGGAGAGGTGCTACAGGAGGTGGAATTGGAGGTGGGATAGGTTTGACCACTGGTTTGGTAGGTGGTACTATTTTAGGCTTGGGTTGTACCTTCTTGGGTAAAGGTGTAGTAGATGAACTAGCAATAGAAGGTGTTGTAGGATTAACTACCTCTTTGGAGGGTAGTGGGTTTTTCAATTTTGGTTGCACCCTCCTAGGTAAAGTTGAAGGAGGCGTAAAGAAAATAGTGGCGATGGATGAGTTAGACAAGGTGATAAAGGAGGCGTGGTGAAGGTTCTTTGGCAAAGGTAAGGTGGAAGCTATGGGTTTAAGAGAAGGAAATATCATAGGTAGTGATGAGGCTATTATTGGTGGTGGGGGTATATGTGGTAAGAAAGATGCGGTGACGGCTCAAGGTATACACTATGCATGTAGGTTAGGTGTCATAAATGACCGTGATGAAGAAGTGGGCTGCTGCATTTTTATTTGTCTTGGGTAAGGGGTTGCTTGACCAAGGTAGATGGGTGAGGCCCTAGGATAGACGAAAGAGGTGAAGGTGACAAAGGCATAGTGGGTGAAATTGGTGTGTGTGGCCTAGAAGGTTGGGTCTTCCTTTTAGGTGGAGGAATGGTTTTTGTGTGGGTTTGGGAAGATGTGGCTAAATCCAATTTGATAGGAGGATGAACTAGACTTGATGTCGGCATGACACCCAATGTGGTAATGGGTCTAGATGTGGGGGGAGATGTAGGTGTAGGTAGGTTCTTAGGAATAGGAATGGTTTTGGTTGTTGGTAAAGGTTTAGGTGTAGGAGAGGGTGATGAAGAATAGGTCATTTTAATAGGCATGGTCATGGTTGATTGGGTTGCTTGAAATACCTTCAGATAGATCGTGAAGGTATCTGTAAGAGACATTTACATTTGGGTTGAAATGTGTAGCTGAAGGTGTCCCTAAAGCACGAAATTATCAACGTAATCCAAGCGGTCGGCCAGGTGTGAAAATGGGACTTTTGTAAGAGAAGATGACATTGGATTAGTAGCAATCCTTGTAAAATATATGCGTGAGATGGGGAAATGGTTGGCCTCGTACTCTGTAGATAAGATAGGCTGAGAGCAAATCAATGGAATCCTAGAAGGCTAATGAGGAATTGTCACCAACATGCATATAACCTTGTATTTAATTAATAAACTCTACGATTGGTTAAATACCCCTCTCAAATCCTATAAACCATACCTATTTCCCTCTAAATCATCCCTAAATAGATTTCTAATACATTCTAGCCTATTTATTAATCCTAGTGTATTAATTAAATCATCTCCAACTCCCACGCATTACTAATCACTTGTTAATTCCTCTAATCAAGCTTATTTCTTCTAAATCTACTTTATCCTTTATCCCACATGCACTAGTTTGCAAGATTCTCCCAAATTGGAAAGGTATATAAAGGACCCTCTTACCTTCTTTCACACCTACACCACACTTTTTCTAGTGAAATCTATAAGCTTATGATAAGATCCTTCTCCATTGTTGGAATAACTACTTCATCTTTGCATTCATTCTCTCATTTTTGAGTAGAAAGGAAGATCTAAGTATGGCCTTGTAGCCATTTCTTGGTGAGATCCTTCCCTCTCTTTGGAGATCAACATAAATTTGATTTCTCATGATCTAAAGAGGTTCATGCTTAGAAGTAATCATACATTACAAGAGTAGGAATGGTTAGCATTAGGTGATTTCATTCATGTTTATGCAATTAGAATAGTTATTTCCTTTAATCTCTTATCATAATGTTAATGGTATATTTATCTTTTCTTTGAGACTACTAGGTGTTAGTTTCTTTCAATTAGCATAAGAAAGTTTAACATGTACATATTTGATAGGTCGATGGGACATCGAGATACTTTTAGGAAAATACCAAAAATATTCAGATATGTTTGATTGAAAATACCTAAAACATTCAAAAATGTTTCCTAGAAAACTCAAAAACAATATAATATTGTCTCGCAAAAATACCAAAACAATGCAAATGTTTCACAACTATCCCAAAAAATAAAGTAGTATTTGATTACTTAGTTGTTTTTTTGTACATAGTTTTGTTTGGTTGTCTTTTAGTATTGTGTGTTTTGATTGGGTTCATTTTTTCTTTGATTGCTTAGATTAAGTCTTACTTTAATCTGTGGTGAAGTTCATTGGGTTCATTTTATCTTGCATGCTTGTACATAGTTGTGTTGGTATATTAGATTTGATTAATTCTTGCTTGTGCTTGTTTTTGTTTGCTTGTATAGTTTGTTATCATTTCATCATCCATATCATCTATCATCACATCTAAACATCATCACATATCAATAAATGCTAAGCTACATCATCATACAAATGAAAATTACACATGTATGCTAAGCTAACATCATATAATATCAACAAATTGCAGCAAGAGGGATTATCTTTACCCCCTCATCATACACCATAATAATAACATGGGCTAAACACCATATCTCATAAAACACAATGTGATATCATAATTATATTTTCTCATAAAAACAAAATGCGATATAATCAATGTCCATCATCATCATATATCCATATAAAATCAATGTCCATATACAAAAAGTGTCTTGATGTACATCAGATACAATGTATGCCATCATGGGAATGGATCAAAAATGTGCCTTCATCTCGAGGCATAATAAAAAACAATACATATACATCATATAAAAAATGTGCCTTCATCACAAGGCATATACCAAAAATGCATCTATAATAAGAGAGTCAACCACGACACTAACCGACACTAGGATTTGCCTGGCCTATAATGCGGTGGAGGCATCTGCTATGTTGGAGACATCTATATTGATTTAATAGACCTAGATGGTCTATGAGATCAAGATCTAGAGTGATTGCTATCAATTTGACTATATGGAATAGCTCTTTGTCCCTCTGGCACTACTCCATAATAGAGAGCTCTGTAATAGGCTGTCTCACCCATATTTGAAGTGAAATCATACACTAAATCCTTAGCTCTTTCTGTTATGGTTGCCTAGTGAAAAGCATCACACTCTTCAGTCAGTCTAGCAACGTCTTCTTGTAGCTAAGTACTCTCATCTCCTGATTGTGCTCTCTCGGTCACAAGTTGATCCCTCTTAGTGGTAATATATTGTACCTACGCTTCAAAGCATCATGATATATAGCTCCTTTCTCTAATTTCTATATAGATAATGTACCATAATACATGCTAGATCACCCCACCTCATGGTCATGGCCCTCTATACCTGTAATGTGGCCACAGATGGCCCATCTTCTCTGGAATGAGCATGTATCCAGGTACCTGTATATGTGGTCCTCTCTGTGGTTACGTAGGTGGTGATCCCCAACCCCCACCTGTTGCCATCTATCTCGGGGATGATCCCCATCCATCCCATCCATTTCTACCATCCCCACCTATTATAATGTGTGGACTTCCTACTTGAGGCACCAAAGGTAGAACATGTACAAAGGGCACCTACTATTCCTGCACCTATACACCCTGAATAAGAATTTGTTGTATAATAGGAACCTACTGTGCCTATACATATGCCTGTTGTTGTAAAGGTTTTTGTGGGGGGTAGAATCTATGGTTGTACCTATATCTATAGACCCTAGTCTTGGGTCTCTAAATGTGCCTCCACCTACGACTATCCTAATTTAACCCTTTCTCTCGAGATCCCATCCCTATAAACCTTGTGTTATTGTGGCTATACCTATATCTATATCGGTGTATGGGATCATAATACATAAAGCTAATATTGTCACATGCCAAGGCTCATAATCTGGTGTGGTACTAGGGTCTATCACATGTGGCTATGCAATCCATGGCTATGAGATGACATGACTAAAGCTATCTTGAGCTCGCCACTATCTAACACACGACCCTAAATCAAATGTCTCATGTGTCCTGTGCATGTACCACATATCATCTCCCAAGTATACCCTAGATATGGCCCAATTTGTCACTCCACGCGGTCCACATGATACCAATCTATGATATGACTTTGGCTTCTAATAATAAACTACTCAACCTCTGTAGTGTTGAGCTCTGTGTCATCCTTATGCCAGCGATATAAATGGTATGGTCACCAAGTAATCATATGAAGTTATAGATTGTCTAACTCACATCTATAATAATATGTATTACCCATGTGTGATCTGATGTCCTCACCCACTAGCTCCCATCCCATGTAGGAGTGATCATCTGGAGCTCTAGCTCATAATACTCTAAGTGGGTGGCCGATTGCAATGTGGTCCCATGCCTAGATCTATAACAGTGTGGCTGGTCCTAAGCTCGTGAAAATCCTAGTACATGCGGGTTAGTATACATTGACCCCAATATAAGACCTCTCCATCCATAAGCCTATATACTACTCCTGTCAAACCAAGTGGGAAGTACGTACCAGTCTTGTCAAGCAACAAGTAGCCACTAACAAGAGCCAAAAATATACGATTATCCATGTAATCCATTCAATCCTCAAAACATCTATAAAAGAGAAGCGTCATACCCTATCGGGGTATATCTGTCAAAGAAACATGTCCCAAGTTGAATCTAGGATCTAGTGATGATCCTCATCATACGTCACTAAGTTTCCCTAAATCAACACTCTAAGGATCTGATACACATCTTATAGAGTCATGATCATCTCACCTCTTTGCTAAGGCATTCAGGAGGGCATGATCCAACATAATATGGGGCATCTGTGTAATATAAGAGAGTCTTGTAGCCTCTAATGTCATAGTCAGAAAAATATACTCTCCGTGTGAAAAATTCTTCTCATAGGCTCGAAGGAACCCATGTTACTTGCACACATCCAAATTGTGTAATATCACCTGCAAGATTACATAAAGGATTTGATACACATCTTATAGAGTCACGGTAATCTCGCTAGTCGAAATTTGAAAGTCTAACTTTCAATCTGCCACTCTTTGCTAAGACAAGGCAGATCACGAGGGCATGATCCAACATAATATGGGGCATTTGTGCAATATAAGAGATTCATGTAGCCTCTAATGTTGCAGTTAGAAAAATCTACTCTCGGCGTGAAAAATTTTGCTCATAGGCTCGAAGGCACCCATGCCACTTACACACATCAAATTACGTAATATCACCTACAAGATTACACAAAGAATTTGGTTAACATCATTTATTCTCATGACATCTTCCTAAGGTGTTATAATTGACTCTACATTCTTCTATTCATGTCTTAATCTCTTCTACAAATCTTCAAGTTTCCTCTAAATTTTTTTAAGGCACAAATTCCATACTAGCGCCAACCATTTTCCACTAGTGCACACCTTTTGGCACTTATGCAAGTCTATGGTAGCACACGTATTTTCATGCTCACTCACTCATCTTCCCATTTTCACAAGCATGTGCTAGCATGCACATTTTCTTGCTCAATCACTTAGTTTTACACTAGTGCGAAGTTTGAACCGACCTATGATCTAGTTTTTTTCCCATATGCTTGTTTTTGAACTAATGCACACCCTAGTCGCTAGTGTACCCTATGGATTGCACTAGTGCGACCCCCCGATTTTCCCTAGCCTAAAAAATAACATAAATACACTCAAAAAAAAAAAAATATTTTTTCATATAGGTGTATTGTATGCATGAGGCATCTCAAACTTTGGAACTTGATCGGTGTGGTATCTACCTCTTCGGATTCGAGCCATATCTCCAAGGTCAAACCAAAAATCTCACAAAATCTCAAAAGGATCTAATAACAATAACTGATCGCAATGGATTTTAGCCCTCCTCAACCTGCTATTTATACCCATTTTGACCTAATTCTTCATTTTTCTCACCTTTTAGTGTACTGGATAACTAACTTTATTCTTCTATATTTTTCTGCCACATGTTGGTGTTCCATCGTGATGATTATTTTTATTAAATAATCATTTTTCTAACATTTTTTTGCTGCTCTGGGGCATATTTTTTCTTCCTAACGACCTCATCTTCTACTTCGGGCATGTTTTTTCTTCCTAGTATTTTTGGCGATATACCACAACATCATATTTTCTTGATAAAAATAAAAAAAATCATTAAAAATCCAAGAAATTGTTAAAGATAAAAAAGCCACAAGATTTGTAAAATTTCAAAAAAATCAAAAATTGGTTAAAAGCATGCAGGCGGTTGAAGCATTTATCAAACACGTCATCCTCAAACATCAAAAATTTTCCTACAAAACATCTTTCTCTGGTCCTGAAGTTTTCTCGCAAATGACTCATGAGATCATCTGGATCTACCTCCATTAACAAAGTTGGTTTGCTTACTATGTATGTACTCCCTTGCACAACGAGTTTCTTGGTATTGTTTCATAGTACACAATTACTTTTCATAGGACCCTTGTGTCCTCTGTATATTCACCTCACATGTATCCTTGCTTGGGGTTCCATTTTTAACCCTTGTTGTTAACCATTTGCAACCTGTCTTGAATGTTGTTTTTTTAGTATGTGTGTTTGCACTTGTTTCCATATGATGTTAGCTTGTTTACTTTCTCATATTACATTAAGTTATGTATGTTGCATTGAGCTAGTGTTTTAAAAATGAAAAAATGTTCGTATTATAGATTTTCATGTTATTTTACACTTTTTTTGTATGCTTATATATAATAAAGGGTCGATGACGTAGATCTAAGCAAAATGATGAAACAAAGTTGCTCTTGGGCTAATTTGGATGTAAATTATTTTCTTCATTTCCATTCTTCTTCATTTTCATTTTCTTCTGTCACACCTTTTCTTCAATAACACTTGGGGCAATAGGTATTATATTTATCCCCCTCCCCTCCTTGATTCTTCTATCCATTTTTTCAATGCTCGATTCAATCTCACCCTTTTATCCAATGTGTGCCTTTGAAAAATTTTATTTGATTGGTTTTCCCATGTTTAAAAAACATATGCTCAAAGATGTGATCATGTTAATGCGAATAAAATCTCGTGTTTAGGGTGTGAATCCTCTTTTTCATTCGAGGAATGTAGTAGTCATGTTGTCCCTGAAAATCCTTGTAAAAAATCAATTATTGATTGGGTTCAATCTTGAAAATCTTCCTTGTATATCATCCTCTGGACCTTCATTACAAATTTCATATTTCATTCCGCCACCCGAAGATACGTGGCATGTTTCCATTGGTTGTGTTGCAGTGGGCTTGGTTTACAAAGTTACATCATTTACATAATAACTACAAAGTGCAAACTTAGCCTCGAGGCCTAATGAATATTCTCAGGAATATTCGAGTCAAAGAATGTAAAAGGAGAAATTGACCCTCTCCCAAAAAATAATACATGTAAAAATAATATTGGAGTAGGGAATGGGGCCAATGGTGTATTTTTAATGATGAGATAATGAAGTTTAAAGTGCAATATAATCTTTGAGGCCCTGCAAGGACATGTGTCATGTTTCAAAACATAATTCAAATAGGTGGGGTTTGAGGTAACATTGATAATTTTGAATGTAGTTGGGAAAATAAACAAATGTGCAGAAAGGTCCTACAACTCCCTTACCTCTAAGATCTAAACATGTGTTATGATCTCAATGAAAGTCAAAAATGGGTTCTCTGGTCAAATGTGTAAACGAAGGGTTTAAGATGGAAATAGGGCACGCACAAAAGCAAACAAGGGTTTAAGGACTTAGCCACATTTCAAAGGTGGTATATGGCAAGGTCAAGAAAATAATATTCCACATGTAGGAATATTCCTAGGGAGATCATTATAGTTAATGGAGGCCTTTGCAAGCTGGCAAAAAAACTCGACTATGAAGGACCACACTTCCACTTGGCATGCGATCTACTCATGAGAGAAGCTATGGTGGTGTATCCAGATTCTATTTAAAGAAGTGCTTGGGTCAAGATGAAGAGGAGAAAAGAGGAAATGAAGTGCTACAAGAATGCTTGGTGATGTCAGGGTTTGTAGTTCTTAGTGCTAGGAAATATGGGAAAGAATGTTAGGCATATATGTATGTGCTCGGGCCTGTAACAAGGGTTGTAATGGGGAAACATAGCTAGGATCTCTATTAGAGGTAGTTTTGTATGGCTAGATCTATATTCCTTGATGTATATGGTCTGAGATGAACCCTTTTGTGATGTAAGGTGGCTACTGTGGATGTTTATAAATCGATATATGAATCTTTTTATGGATATATTTGTTTATGGGTATAACCCTTATGTTATTCATGTTATTATGGATCAGATCTAGTTCCTTTATGCTATTTACAATGCTTATTTCCATTTATGATGCACTTGTGCTTGGATCTAGTGTATACTTTCTATTTCTGAGTAAATGAATGCATTTATGATTCTACAACCCATCCTCCATTAATGGTGGATCATTCTCATGAAGCTCACATAAAGGAGGGGCTTGCAGCCCATGCACACCTCGGGTGAGCACCCAATGCACACTGGGTGATAGGTGACGTGCATTTGGGGTAGAAAGAAGGTATATGAAGAAATGACTACATTTTGGTTCCATTTGGGACCTCTTTTGAAGCTATTGTGAGAATGAGGTGTGATGACAAAGTGCTTGACCTTGGACAACATCAAGGCATGGCTTAAAAGCATGGAGGATGAGTTTTCAGAGATTTAACATTGGACCTGAGTTTGATGCATGTAAATGGGTAGAGGACCACCTATATCATGAGTTGTATGAAACATTATTTTGTTGTTTCCCAGTGGAGTTGTATGAATGGATTTCAACATATGCATCTAGGTCAAGTTGGTACTATAGACCTGTGTATGGACCCAAGATGAGTATCAGAGGTTATATGATGTCGATCTGACCTGGACCATGTGTTGTTGATCACTGGTGGAGTAGAGTGTTGACTAGTTATACCTTGGAATATGTTATTTCTATGTATTCTTTCCCTGAGAGATTGTTGAGTTTGAGTTCTTGAGGGAGCCTAGAGGATCATTCTTGCATGTTATTCCACTAGATATCAAGATCTAGTTATTACTTTGAGTTTGGAATCCTTTCCCATGGATGGCTAAACTCCTTCTAGGTGTGGGGGTGCGAAGCTAGTGTGGTGAAAGATGGTGGATCCTACGATAGAGAAGGAGAGAGAAGAGAGGTGACTCAAGTATGATGATGAATCATGAGAGAGGGAGTTGAGGAGAGACAATGTGAGGTTGTAGGAGTGATGGAAATATGAGAGGTAGACATTGTGGGAAGGATTTGAGGTTTCTTGCGTGGAAGGCGTGGGACTGATGAAGTTGTATGTTTACCCCATCTTGGCAAGTGGGAGAGTTACCCCTTGGATTCTAGTGAGAGTTCATCATGTGAAGAAAGGAGAGCCATAGGCATGCCTCTTGGCCCACTGGTGACCAAACTGGTGCTTAGCCTTCCATTTTTTGAGGAAAATTTTTTTACTTATTTAGTTGTTTTGGTGTTGATGATATTGGTGAGCGACACCTAGGAGGTATAATTTTTCATTTGGTACATCTATGGCTACATAGTCATTTCCTATATTTAGAGGTATCTTGTCTAGTATGACATTTGGGCAAGGTGTGGGTTCAAAGTTTGGGTATCACATCTAGAAGTGGCATGGGAAACACATTTGGGAGTGGGTCAACTTCACAAACTATCGGTGCATAGTTTAGCGTGGCGGTGGGTTTGCAAGGAGAAAATGTGTTAGGCCCCTTACCTGTGATAGGAGGAGGATCTGGTGGATCTAGAGGAGTTGGCACTAGTGGATCTAGTGGTGCTGGAGGTGGTGGAAATATTGGAGGAGGCCAAGGTTCTAGATCTGGTGGGAAAGGGCCTCAACAACCTCAGTAGGTATTTTTGAGATGTCTTTGCATTTTCTTGATTACAAAGGTGTGGAAGACATTTATGGAACATGTGCATAAATGTGAGTTTCTATGGTGTGTGAAGGGTATCACTACACCTAGAAAGGAAGGTGAGTCATTTGTAACTACGTTGCAAGGGCGCATGCATAGCTAGTACATGAAGTATGATCCACACCAGATGGTGGTGGATTACATCATGCTGCGTGATGCATTTTTGGAGTTCCACATCCCTGAGTTTGAATAGAAGAACATCAAGCATTGAAGGAAATCCAACAAGGATGGTAGAAAGTGTGTGGGAGTATGATGACACATGCTTTAAGACTCTTCTATCAAATTTGTCTTATGATATTCACCCATCTCAACATGCTCAGTGGTTCATCGGAGGGTTGATCACTCCATTCAGGAGGGCACTTTCACATAAGACCTTCACAGATCTACGTGAGGCCCTGGAGGCTACCTTGCATTGAGGCCATGGGAAGCATTGACACTAGAATTAGTCCATTCCTTAAAGCCTGATTATTGCCATGGAAAAGTAGTTAGAAAAAATTTGTGAACTCGGCTCATGAGACTCATAGTGGGCTATGGTGCATGAATGTGAAGTAGAGGGCATACAAAGGATAGTTTCCCATGAAGATCGATGTGTGCCATGTTGGTGGACTATGATATTTTCCATGGAGATCATGATGCAAGTAGATTCCCATTGCTCTACAACATGATCCGTAAGAATGTGTCCTACTATTACAAAATTTGCACCTCTACTACTCATGACACCAAGGATTGTAGATTGATTGACCAGATACATGATGCCATTGATATTGGTGTGTGCTAGACCAACAGTTTCCTAGTAGTTCCAAGGATGATGGTCATCATTATGAAGGGCATGGATGGAGGAGGTCATGGAAGAGGATTTTGGGGTGGATTTTAGAGGCCATGGAAATCACGGAGGAGGAAGAAGTGAATTTCCTCATGGAACTTGTTATAACTGTGGATCTAGAACATTACAAGTGTGAGTGTCCCTGATTTTTGTAGTGCTCTTGGTGTGGGAAAAAGCACAAGTATGAGGAATTCCAGAATTTTTGAACACATGAGCTAGAAGTAATGGAAGGATAAAGGCGTTGGGATGGTAAGCATGAAGAGAGTTGATCCATAGTGGATGCCAAGGGTGCACATGGGTTAAGTTAGAACCTATACTGGTGGTGATGACATGAGTTGAGGCTACGCATGCTAGGGAGATACCAAAGTAGAGACCACTGGTTACAAGAGAAGAAGTGGTGCATGGGAAGTATCCGGACCCTACGCATTAGAAGGAATTTTATCAAGAAACCATGGATGTTATTCAAAGCCTACAAGGAGAGATCCAGTGCTGAAGGAGAAGTCATGAGGTAGTTAGAGAAGAAGAAGAGTGTTGAGGCTCCACAGAAGGATCTGGATGAAGTCAAGGAGGTATGCAAGATGCTGAGACAAGAGAATATCATCCCTCTGTTAGGAGAGTGGCTGAGAGGAAAAGTACCAAGCACCAGAGGAGAGCGTGAGAGGTAGGTTTTGCATGCTAATCTGCCTCCTCATAGTCTTGACTATGATAAGGAGATTACCTTGAATGCAGTTGTTGATGGATGGCTCCTAAGTAATATTCTGATTGACATGGGCAAAAGTTAATGTTCTCACCTTGGATGCATGGAATCAAATGGGAAGGCCCCCATTACAACCATCTTCAAATGTGCTTTATATGGCTAACAAGACAAAGGTGATGCCCATTGGTGTCTTAAAGGATGCTATTATCACTATCAAGGGTGAAATTCATTGGAGACTTGAAGTCTTGGCACTTGTTGAGGGAAAACTTTCCAGCATTACTTGGGTGCCCTTGGTGCTATAAGAACAATGTTGACTTATGTTTTCAATAAGGGGTATATAAGTTTTGAGAACAAGGAGGAACATGTTATCATTCCTTTGATGGATGGAAATTCAGCACCCTATACTTGAGCCCTTGGGAGAAGAAGACCTAGACAAAATCTATGTGCACACTATCAAGGACCCTGAGGTTGTGCAACCAACAAAAAAGAAGGTGTTATTAGTGGGAAGATGCTCAATCTATAAGTGATACAACTAGTGTGGCATGTGAAAATTGGGCACATGGGACATATGAGTTATTCGAAAGGTAGTTAAGAGGCTCTTGTGACAAGAGTAAAAAGGTGCACACTCACTCAAGTGCTTGGGAGGAAAAAAGTTGTCGAGTTACACTGGGGGAGGAAACCTTGATGTTTTCCTACATGAGAAATGGAGACCCAGTGGAGATGTGAGATGAAAGGAGAAGTATGCTTATCTATACTTTTGTGTGGGACCATAACACATTGGTGGGTGACCCATCGAGATAACCTTCTAGAGTGGCGTGAGGTGAGAATTGTGTTCTCTGTTAGGTTTCTCTAAAGCAATGCACCTACTACTATACAAGACTATCATGGGAAGGAACCCACCTCATTTCATGTCCAGGCATGTGAGAAGGCTGGATGGAAGGTGGAAGCCCTTGCCACCATCACTATGGGTGCATAAGCTTTACTCCACCTTACAAGGTTTGTGCACGTGCATGGTACATTCATTCAGAGTTGTAGTTGTCAGAAAGAAAACTGGAAGGAGTTGATGGTTGATCTTATTCAAACTTTTGAGTATCAAAGTACTAAGCCATCGGTGAATGAGGTGTTACTAGGTTGTTAAGTGCCTAACTATGGGAGATAGTGCCATGGTGGAGGATAGAATACTGGAGTTTGTTGGGAGAACCTGACTTGGAAGTGTGCTTTGATGAGGAAGAATAAGAGGAAGTACAACTTGAGGCATGCTTGCATGGAAAAAGAGAAAGGAAAGTTGGTCTATGTGATAGATGGTGAAGAGGTGGAAAACTTGGATGTTAACCATATTGGTACATGTGAGGTTATGGATAGTGTTGATGAGAAAGTGCGTGCCTACCATGAACCCCTAAAAACTAAGAAGGTTAACATTGGCTCGGAGGTGGAACCTAAAGAAGCTACTATTATTGGAGATTACTGGATAAAAAGGGAGGTTTCAAATATTATTGATCTATTTGTGTGAATTCTAGGATTTATTCCCACGTGGGTACCATGAGCTTAAAGGAGTTCACCACTCCTTGGGAGAAATGAAGATCAAGCTAAAGGAAGGTGTGTGCCCAATTTGGAAGAGACCTTATCGAATGAATTTGAATCTATGAGTCAAGGTCAAGGAGGAGATTGACAAGATGATCACATCAAGGCATCATTGAGGTTGTTGAGGAATCAGAGTGGATAAGTTTGATGGTCATCAACATTAAGAAGGATGGGAGGATAAGGATTTTGTTGATTATAGGGATTTGAATGTGGTGTGTGTCATTGATCCTTTTCCAACCCCTTCACTGAGGAGATCCTGGAAGGAGTAGTCGGAGTGTGAGATCTATTCTTTCACAAGATGGATTCTCAGGATATCATCAGGTTAGAATTACAAAGGAGGACCAAGAAAAGATAAATTTTTCACCATTGAATGGGGAATTTTTTCCTATATGGTCATGCCTTTTGGACTGAAGAAATGCATCCTTTATGTTTTCATGCATTGTGGTTCAGGTGTTTTAGGACTTCATCCATAAATTTCTACAAGTCTACCTAGATGACTGGATAGTATATGGATTGGTGAGGGACCATTGTGACAATCTGAGATTGATGTTTGAGAGATGTCGGTAGTTGAGTATATCTCTCAACATTAAGAAATGTGTTTTCACTACTCCATTTGGCACCTGTTGGGACATATCATATGTAAAGAAGGCTTGTTAGTGGATCCTACCAAAGTTGTCATTATTGTGGGATTGGGGGAGCCTACCAGCTAGAGAGTGCGTGTATGCATGGATTCCTTGGGCATATGGGGTATTAGAAATTTATTAAGGGGTATGCCAAGATTTTGCACATCATTGGAGGAGTTTCTAAAGCAAAAAGTACATTTCATTGGGGAGAGGCAGTAGATGGCATTTGACACATTGAAGAATAGGCTTATCACTATGCCCATATTATGTTTTCCCTCTTGGGATAAGCCATTCCATGTACATGTTGATGCTTTAGGGATGGTGATTGGAGTAGTCTTAGCACAACTTGGAGAGGGAATTGTTGACCATCCCTTGTGCTTTTCTAGTAGGAAGCTAACCCTAGAAAGAACAAATTATACTACCATGGAGTGTGAGGCATTTGATGATTTATACTTGCGTTACAAAAATTTAGGAAGTATTTTTTGGAAACACCCTTTATATTCTACATGGACCACATGGCATTAAAGTACTTGGTGAACAAGCCCATCTTGCAAGAGGGCACATGCGCAGTGGGTCCTATTGTTTTAGGAGTTTGAGTTTACGGTTGTTGTAAAACTAGGTAAGAGTAATTTGGGGCTTGACCATTTATCAAGGATTGACTCAGAGAGAGGATGCGTAGAGCATTGAGGATACAATGCTAGATGCACAACTATTTAGATTGTAGTGTGCCCCTTGACTTGGAAGATATTGTTGTGTTTCTCAAAATGGGTGTGGCACTGGAGGGAATGAAGACTTTGGAAAGGAAAAAGTTAGCCATACATATCGTCCACCCTACATGTTAATTAGTGGAGACTTATACAAGCTAGGTCATGATGAGGTTTTGCATTGTGTGTGCTTGAGCATGAAGTGCACATGCAATCATGGAAGAGGCTCATGGTGGAATTGTAGGAGGACACTATGTGGGAATGTGACTGTGTGTAAGATCCTCTTAGTTGGCCTTTGGTGGGAGATGGTTTACAAGGATTGTATTGAATATTGCAAGGCTTGTGATCATTTCAGCACCTTGGTAAGCTAGGAAAAAGGGATGAAATTCATTGAGACCAATAGCTAGTGTTGAACCATTTGAGAAATGGGAAATTGACTTTGTAGGCCCTATTTCACCTACACGTGTGAAGGATGGGTTCATGCTATATCATTACTTGCATTGATTATCTAACATGGTGGGTGGAGGTAGTGCACCTATGAGGGATTGCATGATGGCCACAACAACAAGATTCTATGGGAAAATATAATCAATAGGTATGGGTGCCCTCTGAGTTTGACTAGTGACCGGGGTACTCATTTTTTGAATGAGACCATCAGGATTTTGTTGGTAGAGTTCATGGTGGCTCATCACAAGACTACTCCTTATCACCCTTAGGCTAATGGGACTACTGTTGAGGCATTTAACAAGATATTGAGTCATACACTTACCAAGATTTGTGATGTTGGGAGGAAGGATTGGGATGAAAAGTCTCTCATGTGATATGGGTATAGAAACAACTTACAAGAGATTGAACAAAGCCACACCATTCAATTGGTGTTTGGTGCATGGAAGCTGTTTTTTTGGTAGAGTTTATATGACCCTCTCTATGTATTATGTGTAGGAGGATTGGATGATGAACAAGCATTGCAAGAGTGCATTGACAAGCTAATGATGTTAGATGAAAGGTGATCACTTGCTAAGTGGAGTCAGAAGACTGAGAAGGTGAGACAAAAGGCTTGACATGATCATCACATAAAGAATAAACAATTTGAGGTTGGGCAGATGGTTTTACTTTATGATTCTAAGTTTTGTGCCATCCTGGGAAGCTCAAGGTCCATTGGTTGGGACCATATTATATTACCCATATACTTGATTTAGGTGCTTTCCCTAGCTACAGGTGCGTTGGATGGAACATGACTTCCCGGGTATTTCAATGGAAGTAGGCTGAAGCCCTACTATAAATAAGGCTTATGGGTGTTTGTAAATAAGGTATTTTTAGTTAGCTTAGGATTTCCCTTAATGCATTTTTTTCTTTTTTGTTTTCCTTTCTTCATTTCTTTTCTTTGTCTTTTGGTTTTTTTTTTGTGGGCATGTTTTGTGCACTAGTAGCCACTTGATTTTCAAAGGGTTTATATGCATGCACAGAGGACCACACATCTATTTAGTGTGGGGTGGAGTGTAAAATATGGTAAAAACTGGAAATAATGGTTGTTGGTGGCCCGGGTTGTAAAGTCAAAGGTGCATGGGATTAGAAGAGTGCATGTAGTAGAGGTGAACATGAGAGAAGATTGGTGTCAAAAATCTTTATAGAAACCATGTATGAGGAAAAAGTGCATAGAGAGCAACATGAGGTAGGAAGGAAATAACTTGGTCCAAGACATAGAGGAAGATTGACTTTGCATGGGAGAAAGTGTGAAGAGTTCTATGGTTGGTTGAGGAATTTTGTGTGTAGAAGGTTGTGGGAGTGTTCACGTAGGCTTTGCATGGAGGAAAAGTGTTGGATAGAACGTGTGGAAGGATGGCATTGGAAAAATATGACTTTAATGTTTGTATACATTGGTAGGTGGCATCGGGGTTTGTGTGAAAAAAAAAAAAGCTATAAATAGAAGGTCGGGGTGAAGTATTATTTTTACCTTGCATTTTAAGTTATCGAAGAGCTCTCGTGAAATAGGGCATCCTTGCAAAAGAAGAGTTGTGTGAAGAGAATTTGAGAAGATTTGCATGTGAAAGATTCAATGGGATTTGATCTATGAACCAGAGTGGAAAGGGAGTACATGGGCATGAGTGAGAGGAGTTTTTTGGAGGATTCATGGGTGTTATGCCATCTTGTGAAGAAGGGTTTTCTAGGTTAGGGTTGTAGAGTTAGGGCATGAGATTTGAAGGAATTTTTATAGAGGATTGGAGCCACGAGGATTTGAGCAGAGCTAGGGAAAGGAGGAAAGGAAGAAGTTATAAGAACCCGATGGAAAAATATGGCACCAAGGAAGGGATCAAATGTTCCACCAAAGAAGAAAGGAAAGGGAAAAGGAAAACCAACCGTTTTGACTAATTTTTCAATGAAGAGTGGTATGTGAGAGATGTAATACCTAGATGGCATATTGTTAGGAAAGGAATGGGTGTCTCATATATGAAAGATGGCCGTAAGTGATTATAACCATCAAATGAGCACCATGGAAAAGGAGATGGCGTTAGAATTGGTTCACCCTACAAAAAGAGGACACTAGATGGGAAGCCCATTTATGATGATGAAGTAAAGGTTAAGATGGAAAAGGTTGGGCTTCTGCAACTCTACGAGTTTCCCTATTTTTGAAAACCCAAGTGACTATACCAATGGCTGATGTCATGTGTGCATGAGGATCACTTTTATTTCATAGGATGAAGAAGAATGCATAACTCCTTATTGATTTCAAAGTACACTGGCATTATCTATGAGGGAGAGCCACTAGATGAGGACTTGTGTGACAAGGAGGCCATCAAGAAAATGGTTGAGGCATATGATTACAAGAAGGGTTCATGTTACTTTGATATCTCTACAATCACGACCTGTTATGAGGATGGCCATGCATCACTTGGTTATGAAGTTAAATGGGTAGGAGAGATGGACTCAGATAAACAAGAGTTGGTTGAAATTTGTCAGAATCTTAGAAGGGACAATATACAACCTTTCAACCTTTATTACAGAGGAAATTATAGATGTCACATGTGCATGAGAGAGAAAATTATGTTTGGTAACATCCTCCTCACCATTGTCTTTTCAGAAATTGGGGTGCCCTGATGGGCGGATAAGTTTGTTTGGGAGTACCGGATGAGGACCCCTCCCCTGCCAAGAGATTTGAGGCTTACACTTGTGACACCATGATGCCACTCATAAGGCGCACTTGGAGAAATGGTATAAATGGATGTGATGCAATGCATTTGGGGAAGAATGGAGGATACCTGAGAAATTTTCAGCATTGGTGGATGGAGAGGCTGAATTCACCATATACCAACACTTATGTATCGACAGGTTTACCTTGATAGATGGCACCAAGAGTCCTTGGTGTAAATTTCCATTCTCCTTCACAACACAATACTTTCAAAGCATGGTCAATAGGTTTAAGGAAGCCAAAAATATTCATTTTGATCTAAGTGTAGTTGATCAAGACTACCACAATGAGATGCACTAGACATTGGTGTATCCTAAGAAGTGCATATGTAGAAAAGTATGTATCTCATGATGCACATGGTGAAACCAGTGACATTACCTATTACGGGTAGGACAACAACAAGGGTATATGTGTGACTAAGGCCCAAGTTTGAGAAGGGTGCTTATGTTGAGGATGATGTATCAATCCTAGAAGACCCCACTGAAAGGAAGAAAGTGGTAATAAAGAAGAGAGAATGAGAAGAGACTCGAAAAAAGGCACCAAGCATGCATACAATGTAGACTATAGGGGCACAAGAGTCAGGCATGGGCACAACAAGAACTTATGTTCACTAAAAGAAGTCCCCCATGCATGTAGAGAGAAGGAGAAGTCACCAGAGAAGAAGAGGAGCCCTGAAAAGGGAGTTTCCCCGGAGTTAGAGGGATCTCTAGTTAAGAAGAAGCAGAAGGTGGCGAGAGCTCAAGATTTGGAGGAAACAAAGAGCGTGGAAGGCCACAAAAGAAGAAGAAGAAAATGAGGAGTGTGAAGGAGCTCAAAATCCTCCTATGTATGATGTACATGAGTTTGATGAAGGAGGGGATGAAGAGAGGAATGAATATGAAGAGGGTACACATGAAAAAGAGGAAGTGAGGAGGTAAACATGTGTGATCAGAAGACCCCGACCCCAACCAAGGAGTAGATAGATAACATTATAGAGAGGGAGGTGGTGGGTATTATCCAAATAGTTAGTGGAGCATGAGGTAGAGTGAAAAGTTGATGAAGTGCTAAGGAAACAAAAGGTAGTGCAAGCATGGAAAAGGAGTATGGGAGCATGGGCAGAGACCCCAACTTAGTAGTAGTAAGCTTCCGATAGTAGCATGCATGGGTGGAAAGGGTGTAGTAGTGACACAAGAGCACACCATGACTTATATCAATGATCCAAGCAAGGTACTATGTGTGTGCTTCCAAAGTATAGTGCCCATAGACCAACTCCTTGCTTGGTCATATTTTGATGAAGAGAGTGTACCCTCACACAAAGATGTTGTCTTGGGATTTTGAGTCCCACGTCGATGAGCCGAGTTTGAGGTAAATAATGACGTTGTTGATGAAGGCACCAGGTGTCAAGGGAATAAACCCTCTCGTGAATTCCCAACAGCTGTCAAGATGAGAAAGTTTTGCAACACACTCAACAAAGTGTCGGTAGAAGTGGAGGCAATAATTTTTGGGAGAAATGATAGAATAAGAGCCTTGGAGGAGGAACTTGAGAAGAAGAATGAGGAGATCATTGAGAGGGATAGGGAGATAAAGAAAAAGGAGTTGATCAATGTAGTTAAGGTGTGAGCTGAAGGATGAAAAGGTGAAGGTGTGTGAGGTCCATAAGAAGGTAGAGGCTATTTCAAATGCCATTATCTTGAAGCACCCTGAGACTTGGCCCCTCTTGAGCAGAAGTATGAGTCGACCATGCATTTACTTGGAAGACTTAGCGTGCATACTCACTATGGAGAGGCAACCCCTTGCTTTGGAGTCAACCGAGGAAGTTTTGTGCATGCCAGAAGGAAGAAGAGAAGGTGAAGATGGAGGAGACCATAGCCCATTATACTGAGCTCCTTGCCTTAGTAAAAACCATGACACACATGGCCAAAGTTGTGTATGACAACTGTGGTGACAGAGATCGAGTAGCTAGTATTTTAGTAGCTACCCATGAGGTGGACTGAAGGAGTTTTGGGAGAAGAACAAGGGTAACAAGGTAGAGAGAGGGACATGATCCACGTGAAGAAGAAAAAAAGAATTCGAGGCCATCAAAATGTTAAGGGTTTTGATAAAAAATAAGGTGAAAGAGTTAGACCCCTAGGTTACTAAAATGATGGACGTTGGGTGACCTTAGCAAGCAGATGGAAAACATTGTGGATACGTTGAAGGCTAAGGGTGAAGAGTTGACATATGATGAATTCATGCAACATGCTAATAGGGGATATGATGCAATAGGCACAGAGTGAGGTCAACACCTAGAATAAGATCGAGGCCGTTTTGTGACAAAGGACCTCCCTATACTTGTACAATAGTAGTAGGATCCTTCTATTCTCCCATTCTTTATTCAATAACAAATTCTTTCATCCCTCCTATTCTTTATTCTTTGGTGAAAAAGAGAAGAGTGTTTTCGAGGATGGAAACACACGTAGTGTGGGGTAATGTTGGGCCTGAATTGACTAAGTCCCAAGGAAGAAGTGTGCATGCACAACAAAAAGCAAGAGGAAGGCGCTCAGGGAAAAGCACACAAGGAAAGGGTTTAAGATGGAACTAGGGGTGTGTGAAAAGCAAAACAAGGGTTTAAGGACTTAGCACATTTTGAAGGTGGTATCAGGAGAAACACGTGAGGGCCCTGAGTAGGCATGAGGAATGGATAAGGTGCCATCCTGGAGCCTTGGAGGTCAAGAAAATAATATTCCACATAGGGAATATTCCTAGGGAGATCATTATAGTTAATGGAGGCCTTTGCAAGCTGGAAAAAACACTTGACTATGAAGGACCACACTTCCACTTGGCATGTGATCTACTCATGAGAGAAGCTATGGTGGTGTATCTAGATTCTATTTAAATAAGTGCTTGGGTCCAAAATGAAGAGGAGAAAAGAGGCAAAAAGTGCTGCAAGAATGCTTGGTGATGTCAGGGTTTGTAGTTCTTAGTGCTAGGAAATATGGGAAAGAATGTTAGGCATATATGTATGCACTTGGGCTGTAACAAGGGTTGTAATGGGGAAAGCATAGCTAGGATCTCTATTCAAGGGTAGTTTTGTATGGCTAGATCTATATTCCTTGATGTATATGGTCTGAGATGAACCTTTTGTGATGTAAGGTGGCTACTGTGGATGTTTATAAATCGATATATGAAGCTCTATTATGGATATCTTTGTTTATGGGTATAACCCTTATGTTATTCATGTTATTATGGATCAGATCTAGTTCCTTTGTGCTATTTACAATGCTTATTTCCATTTATGATGCACATGTGCTTAGATCTGGTGTCTGTACTTTTATTTTGAGTAAATGAATGCATTTCTGATTCTACAACCCATCCTCCATTAATGGTGGATCATTCTCGTGAAGCTCACATAAAGGAGGGGCTCGGTGCCCCGCGTGCACCTCGGGTGAGCACCCATCGTACAGTGATGCACACTTGGGTGATAGGCCAATGATACATTTTTGGGGTAGAAAGAAGGTATATTTTGGCAATTGTAACCACATTATTTATGGAGATTTCCTTCATGTTGTGGTAAACGGTTTTAAATTCAAGGTGTATTTGTCGATCTAGGATTTTTGTCGGTTCTTAAGGGTATTTGGGACATATTTGATCAGAAATTGTTAGCATTTTACCGAGAATTTTGCATGAGCTTTTGTGTTTAGGTTCTCAAATTTTGTGTGAAATCCTTTGTTTTGGGCTTCTGTGAATACAAATATTCTAGTTAAAGGAGTGCTTTAAATTGTGTGATATGTATCTTACATCTTGAATAAATTACCTACAACATTTGTTAAGGTTCATTTAAGGATTTTGTATAATCAAATTTATCCTGCTTAATCTCTCATTAATACATCAAAATTACAATCGATAACCATTTGATCCATATGAGTTACCCATGTTTTCCTTGTTTATACACAAATGCTAAGGAAATATATTATTTTTTTCCATCCTTTGTCAAAAATACACATAAGCAAGATGGAACTATCACTTTATTTCGTAACCTAAGCCTTACTTAGGAGACATCTGCATTTTCTAGTGTGACAACTCATGAGAGTTAGATAATGTTTGTATTGACCATGTCTTCTCAAGGTTGCCTTTCAAATCCCTAAAGAGAGAGTCTAAATATTTCTATCCCATCCATTCTTCTCATAAATATAGGTTAAAAAATGGGTGCTATCACCATGGTTGTAGGAAGAACCTAATTTAACAGGGTAGGTCATACCCTTAGTGAGGTGTTATCCAACATTTCCCAAGTCAAAGTGACAAATAGATTGTCAGATCCATCCCCGGCTACAAAACAACTTAAATCATGGTTTGTCTTTCTCTAAGCATCATGCTTAGCTTGTTGATGTTGCTTGAATTACAAGGTGGGAATGATTTGGGTACTAACACCCTCGTTATGTCATTGTCATGGATCATTTTTACAAATTCAAATATACATCGATCTCTGGTAATGTACTGAGTATGTTTAGATGTAAATACATGATCTAGACATCATCCTTTGTCGAGCTTTAAAAAAATGGGCTTAATCAAAAGTTATTTGCTCGGTATTTTCCTAGTTTAAGAAAGATTTCCATTAAATTTGACTTGGTTAGGGGTAAATATTGATAAAGGATACTAAGATTTTCCAATATTTGTTGAAATTGATCATTAAGTTTTAGTTGGCAAGTTGTTTACAGTGATTTATACATCTAAGGTACAAGACCTTAGTGGTGACTCCACGTTATTCAGAAAATATGGTAAATACTAGTACCTTGAGTTTCAAATATTGTGATTTGTTAGTAAAGTTTGCAAATCTGGAAGGAAGAAGGTCCTTCTTCAAGACAAATCATGCGTAGAAAGTTATTTCTAGAGTTGGGAAGAACAAATCCAATAAAGAAACAAGTCTGGAAATCCCTTGGAGACCAAAGATCTGAAGAAAAGGTAGTGCTAGTCATTGAGAGTGATCAACCTTTGATAGAAGATTATTCTATCTCTTCAGATGGTTTTAGATCAAGTAGTCCTTACACAAATTTGTACACTCTAGCTCAAGAGGGTCCTTCATTTTCAACTAATAAGGGTATTCCTCATCTCCCTCCTCTATTACTTAGAAATAATAAGGGTTTTGTGAGACTGAATCATTAAAGGACCAATACTTTGAAGATCATACACCATTACCTCAAATACCTCTGGTTCCCCATTGTTTTAACCCACCTGTTGGAACACCTCCTCAAAATAACATGGCTAACCCTCCACCTAGACCTCCCTTTGTTGTAAATGTATATAGACCTATAGATTTCCAGGCTATGGTGGGTTATCCCAATGCAGTTCCAAATGATGTGAGGAATAGATTACCTAAGTTTCAAGGGAATAATGCTATCAGTGGTGACCAACACCTTAGGATTTTGTTAATATTATGGAATATTTTGAGATTAAGCATGAGGATGTATATGTGAAATTGTTTATTCATACTTTAGAGGAAGATTCCCATGATTGGTACAAGTCTTTTCTAGAAAATTCTATTGATTCATGGACTGAAATGAAAAATGCATTTAGATCACAATATGGGGACAAGACTGATCCAAGGTTTCTTCTCTTAGAATTTGAAAATATAAAAAAGAATCCTAATGAACCTATCCAAGATTTCAATACCAGATTCAACAAGACCTTGACTAGATTGCCTATGAAATTGAGGCCAAGTGATGAATCCTTCTTGATAAAGTATTTTGATGCCTTTGATAAGAAAGCAACATATTATCTGAGGGACAAAAACCTAAGAATTTAAGACAAGCTTTCTCCATGGCAAGTACAAATTGAGAATAATATCAAGGCATCAGAAAGCCTCCTAAAAGGGAGGGTGTCAAGTTAATTAATCCTAAAAATCCTTAAGAAAGCAAGGGAGTAGATCTAGAAGAAGTGGTTAAGACTCTAGTAGGAGAAGTGAAATAAATTTCTTACAAAATTACTAGGGAAAAAGGGGATAGGTCATAATTCTCAAGCCTAGTATCAACCTCAAGGTTAAAACATATTTGGTAATCATCCTAGAGGTGATCATAGGTTGGATGATAGAGGAAAGGGGCCCATGGGATCGGGAATCATCAACCACCAAGAGAAAATAAATTTGTCCCAGATCCATTAACTGCTAGAGTGTCCTTGGTTGAAGAAGATCATGTGATTGACTGGTGTGATAAGTGTTTCCTCCCACATCTCCCATGTGACCCTACTAAGGAAAGTGAAGAGGTTGATGAAAGTGCTTCTTATGGTGATTTTTTTATGATGGAGTGCAATAATAACTCACACCAAGGAGGTACTTCCACTGAGATACTGAATACAATGACTGTGGAAGGCTTTTGGGAGTGTAAACAACAAATAATTTTTTTCCCATCCACTACTAACTTGGATGTTGATATGGTTCAAGATTTTGAGTTGCCCAATCATGATTTTGAATACCTGAGGGCATTAATGATTCAGAAATATGATGGAGGGATTCCTTCTAAGGAGGACATACAAATTTTAATGAATACAATGGTTGCCCAAGAAAAGGAGTATAATATAAGAAAC
This sequence comes from Taxus wallichiana var. yunnanensis, assembly GCA_018340775.1. NCBI lineage: Eukaryota > Viridiplantae > Streptophyta > Pinopsida > Cupressales > Taxaceae > Taxus > Taxus wallichiana. The sequence continues at coordinate 614,472,155 of CM031240.1, forward strand.
ATAAGCTGTTAAAGGGGAGGGCCACAACCCAAACCAAAAACTCCTATCCTCACCAATATCCAAAATATCCCCTTAAGAAGGATATTCCAAACAAAGGCCTAGTTATTACCAACAAATCAAGTACCCCCTTTGCCCAAGCCATGAAGAACCTCATACCACAGGAAAAGGAAATCACCCTACCTCTCAATACAACATTACCCAAGTATACCCCCTATGATATGGCTCAAATTTTGAGTCAGATCAAGGTTATTGTACCCATTGTTGAGTTTCTCAGGATCCTTGAGCATAGAAGAAGAGCATTTGAGTACTTGGGATTCAAAGAGGAAGAAGTTGCCATGGGAAAGGATGTTAATAGTGTTGATCTCCCCCCTGTAAGTGTAGAATTGTTGGAGAGTTTGGGGAATCCCATAAAGTATATTTAGGAACTTCCCTTGTTGAATCCCAACTTGATGTTGATCCCTTTTACACTACTCTAATCATTAAAGATAGACTTGTTCACAACCGAATTTTGATTCGAGAGCTTCATGTAATGTGATGCCCTTGAAGTCATGAATGAGATGGATATAAAAGTAATAACAACATTTGGAAAGTGCACTATTATGGATTCAAGAGAAGTACTAGTAATTGGGTATGTCAAAGGTTTGGTGGTGTAATTGGCATCTTACCCTGGTAAGTTTTTAACTATGAATGTGGTCATTATTGACTACCCTACAAAATGGGGTATGTTGTTGTCAAGGAAGTGGGCTACTAGTGTGGGAGGAAGTGTGAAAATGGACATGTCATATGCCACTATACCAGTGGAGGGAAATCTTGTCAAGTTTTATGGGGAGAAGAAGATGTTGCATCTGATTGAAGATCCCAACAATGCTTCTTATGAAGTATTGTATGCAGATGTGGATGTTAACAATTTTGTTGGTTATGCAGATTTTGAGGAGCATAGTATCAATGAGAGTAAGTGATTTGAACAATTTGGTGCCCCTTGGACCTTGATGTTTGATGGAGCTTGCTCCAATATGGGAAATGGGGCTGGGTTTGTACTTATATCTCCAAGCCAAGAGACTTTTAATTTTTCTTTCAAACTGAAATTTGAGTGCACAAACAATATTGTAGAATATGAGGCACTACTCTTGGGTTTGAGGATTTCTTGGAGATATGGTATAAAATATATAATTGTTAAGGGATATTCAAAGCTTGTGGTGAAACAAGTAAGGAAATTATATGCTACGAAGAATCAAATAATGAAGCAATACAAGCATGCAATATGGGATTTTTTGATTTATTTGATTCTTTCAACATCTTATACCATGACAGAAATAAGAATGTTGCTTCGACAAGTTGGTTGTCCTTGCATCCAGGTTTGGTAATTACACAGTCTCTCCTTATTGCAATTATGATGTTGAAATATTGTCTAGACCATCTATGCCAGATAATGTGAAGCATTGGCAAGTATTTGATGATGATGCCCAGGTACAGAGGTTTTTACTAAATGAAGGAGAATTCACCAATCAGTGCATGGATTGGGAACCAATGGTTGCAAAGTGTGATGGGAAAGAAACCATGTTTGGCAAGGATATTATTTAGTTGAAAACCAACACCATTCCCGGGGGTTGGTTGCTTTAGAATCAACTTTGATAATGTTGAAAGGGTGGTTCATAAACACATCTCTGGCTTCAAGGAACATTGAAGTGTTAAATTTGGGAACTAGAGAAAATACCAAGAAAGTTTGGATAGGAGAAATTTGAGTAAGGAATAAAAGTAATCCTATGTTGAAGTGTTGAAAAATATCAAGATTGTTTAGCTTGGTCTTATTCAGAATTAAAAGCATATAGGGAAGATTTATTTCAACATGAAATACCTTTATAACCCAATGTTAAACCATTTAGGTAAAAATGAGGCCTATCAATCCACTACTCTCCCTTAATATGCAAGAATAATTAACAAAGTTGAGGGATGTGGGGATAATACAACCCACAATATATTCTTCATGGGTGGAAAATCTTGTGCCCATTAGAAAGAAAAATGGAGATATAAGGTTGTGTATGGATTTCAGAAATTTGAAAAATGCCTCCATCAAAGATAATTATCCATTTCCTAACATGGATAATATGCTACAATAAGTTATTCTTGGATCTGAATTTCTCTCTACATTAGATAGATTCTCAAGGTATAATCAGGTGGTTGTGAAGCAATCATAAATAATTAAAATTTCTTTCACCACTCCATGGGGTACCTATGTATATGTGAGAATGTCATTTAGCTTGATGAATGCAGGAGATGTTGCCTTTGTAGGTTACATTAATGAATTTATTTGCACAGTATATCAGGATGATGTAACTGTATTCTCTAGGAAGAGAAATGACCACCTTAGCCATGTGGAAAATATGCTAATTAGATGCATGGAATATGAGATTTCATTAAATCCTAAAAAGTGTCATTTTAGAGTTCAAAAGGTGAAATTATTGGGGCAAATTGTGTCAAAGGAAGGGGTCATGATAGACCCTGAAAGAGTGGAAGAAATTGGTAAGGTCCCTATCCCTAAAACTAAAAAGGGGATTCAATCATTTTTGGTCAAATAAATTTTATCAGAGGTTTATTTCCAATTTTGTTGAGATAACCATTCCCATAACAAGCATGTTGAAAAAGGACCAAATCATTAAGTGGGAAAATGAATCCATCCAAGATTTCAATGGAATAAAAGAAGCATTGAAGAATTCCCCAATATTGGCAAGTCCTGATTAGATTTTTTTTTTAAATATTCTCTTTTGTATCTGAGAATACCATTGCATCAGTTTTATTACAAAAATATGATGAAGGAAATGAAATGCATATTGTTTTTTAGTAAATCCTTGCAAGTTGTTGAGTTGAAGTACACTATTATGGAAAAGTAGGCTTTTGCTTTGGTAAGAGCTACAAAAAAATTTAGGCCTTACATCTTGAGTTCTAAGATTGTATTTTATGTTCCTCACACAATGGTTAAGGATATTTTATCAAAGATGGAAGTTTCTAGAAAAATATGTTATTGGGTGAATAAGCTACAAGAATATGATATGGATATACAAACCACCAAATTGGTTAGGGGTTTGGGCCTTGTAAGGTTGATGGCAGAAAGCAACTTGTAAGTAATGGAGATAAATGAAGTTGAGGAAGGACACATGGATGTCCAAGAGAAGTTGACCAACTCCATATGGTACAAAGGACATAATATTTTACCTCAGGAATTTGGAGTGTCCAAGTTATTTAGATAAAATTAGAGAAGGACACTGAAATTGGCCTCCCAAAAATATGTTATAACTGAATATGGGTTGGATTGGAAAAATCATGAGGGGGTCCTCTTGAGATGCATCACAGAAGAATAAGCTCCCAAAATTATTGTAGAACTACATGGGGGAGTATGTGGAGGTCATTTTACAAGAAGAGTGACTGTCATAAAATTTTGAGAGTAGGTTATTGGTGGCCTACACTCTTTAAGGATGCAACTTTGTTAGTTAGAAAGTGTGAAAGTTGTCAAAGGTTCTCTAGGAGGATGAAAGCTTCATGTGCTTTACCCTTGCAACCAATATCAATAGAATCTCCTTTTCAAATAATGGGGGATGGATTTTATTGGAGAGATCTTAGATCCCTCAAGTGTAGGGAATAAATGGATACAGTAGCCATAAATTATTTCACCAAGTGGGTTGAAGCTATCCCCACCAAAAAGGAAACTCACCAAATATTCATGGACTTCATTTTGAATAATATAATTTATAGGTTTGGAGTACCTAAAAAAATAATTGTTATTTGTTATGAGCTTTAAGGATAAACCACTAGTAGCTATGTGTCAAGAATTTGGAATCAGTTTGACATATGCATTCAATTACAATCCTTAGGGAATGGTCAAGTTGAATCAAGTAATAAATTTTTCTCAAGATAATTAGGAGGACATTGGAAGTTAACAAGAGAAAATGGGGTGAGAAATTAAAATTTGCTTTGTGGGTAGATAGGATTACTGCTAAGAGAGCCACTAGAAAAATTCCCTTTGAATTAGTTTATGGAGTTCAGACTCTCTTACCCTTACATATGTAGTTTTCCTCCTATCAATTCATTTAATATCTTGAAGATGAATAGGTAATCCCCTATAAAGTCAGGATCAATCAGATAGTGGAATTGGATGAAGAAAGGAGGGAATTCCATCAAATGAACCTTAAACTCAGAGAAAGACTTAAGAAAATTATTAATAAAAAGGTGACCCTAAGATCTTTCAAAGTTCGGAGATATGGTATTACTTGTGGGATATCGGCATGAGCACAAAGGAAAGAATATAAAGTTTGACACATTATGGATGGGCCCATATTCTATTGATATAATGATGGAGAGCATATTCTCTTTGATTTAATGGAGACTTGTTGGAGTTTCATGTCAATGGTAGGAATCAAACATTTCCCTGGATCAAAAATCTACAATCGAGTCAAATTTTTATAGTGTATAATCTTTTTGCTTTGTTTTAGTTTTTTGTTTCCCTTTTCATTTTCCTGGTCTATAGTGACTAGTTGCCTTGGTATCTCAATATGTTTTTGTGAATTATGTTGGTTATGTTTGATCTTGTTCATGTTTTGAATGACTCGTAGCCCAATGGATTTAGCACTTGATTTTTTAATATGTGTTTATGTGGTTCTTGTGGCACCCACAGGGGGTGCCCATCCCCAAGTTGGAGCCGGTGTTAGTGCTTGATTTGATCTCTCTCTTTTCTCTAATGTGTGCCTTTGAAAACTTTTCTTTAACTCGGCCTGCCCATGTTTAAAAAGATATGCTCAAAGATGTGATCATGTTAATGTGAATAAAATCCCGTGTTTAGGGTATGAATCCTCTTTTTTGGTCAAGGAATGTAGTAGTCATGTCATCCCTAAAAATCCTTGTAAAAATTGATTATTGATCGGGTTCAATCTTGAAAATATTCCTTGTATATCATCCTCTAGACCTTCATTGCAAATTTCATATTTCATTCCGCCACTTGAAGATACGTGGCATGTTTCCATTGGTTATATGCCATGTAGTGGGCTCGGTTTGCTTGCAGTTACATCATTTACATAATAACTACAAAGTGCAAACTTAGCCCCAAGGCCCGACGAATATTCTCAAGAATATTCGAGTCAAAGAATGCAAAAAGGAGAAATTGACCCCACTCCCAAAAAAGAATACGTGTCAAAATAAGATTAGAGTGGGGAATGAGGAAAATGGTGTATTTTTGATGACGAGATGATGAAGTGCAAAGTGCAATAAAATATCTGAGGCCCGCTAAGGACACATGTCATGTTCTCAACAGAAGTCAAAGAGGTGGGGTTTTAGGTCAACTTGGTAATTTTGTACCCAGTTGGGAAAATAAACAAATGTGTAAAAAGGTCCCGCGACTCCCTTACCTCTAAGATCTAAACACATGTCATGATCTCAATGAAAGTAAAAATGGGTGCTCAGGTCAAATGTGTAAACTTGTATGTGTTTGAAAGATAGTGCAAAAGTGCAAAAAGACTCCCTGAGCCCGCAAAGCATCAAATTGATCCACGTGGATGGTCCACATTCAAATGAAAAAGCAAGATAGACAACCAAGATGTAATGCATTTATGGTTGCCACCATTAATGCATTTTTGCACCATTCAAAGCAAAATTATTTGAAACTTTGAAACATATCAAATTTTTACCATTGCATATGAAGATTTGGGTGCCCTAACCGTTGGAAATCACAAAGGAACAAAGTAAATTCAACCAAGATGCATCAATTTGGAGCTAGAAGATTGAGAATCTAAGAAGCGGGAATATTATTTTTAAGATTCACACTTTTGGGGAAAAAGATAAAGATGAGAGGAAAGAAATGGTATATATGTGAGAGGAATGCTCTTGCATAGGAGGGGTTAACTTTTTCTAAGATTTTAGAGAGATAAATGAGATAACCGATTGACTGTCTTAAAAGTAAATCAATATGAGATACCTGATTTTTTTTCATTTATTCCCAAACCTTCTTACCGATATGATCGCAATGTACAATCATTAGTAAACATTGAGGTCATAGGCGTTATTTTCCCTTGTTTAAGTATTAGAATTTCTTCAACTAATTTGTGTGTATTGTCATGAGCAATGTTATTTTTTTCAAGATGAATTACTTTGAATCAATTATTTGCATTCTTGTTGCAATCTTGTGTTGTTAATTTCTCTGAATTACACAAAGTCTTAGTCTAAATAGTGACAATTTGGCAACTACAACTGCATTATTGATGGAGATTTCCTTCATGTTGTGGTAAACAGTTTTAAATTCAAGTTGTATCTGTCTGATCTAGGATTTTTGTTAGTTATTGAGGGTATCTGGAACGTATTTGATCATAAATTGTCAGCATTTTATTGAGAATTTATCATGAGATTTTGTGTTTAGGTTCTCAAAGTTTGTGTGAAATATTGTATTCTTGGGATTCCATGAAAACAAATATTCTAGTTGAAGGAGTTCTCTGAATTATGTGATATATATCTTGCATCTTGAACAAATTGCCTACAACATTTATTAATGTTCATTTAAGGATTTTGTATAATCAACTTTATCCTACTTAATCTCCCATCAATACATCAAAATTACAATCAAAACCATTTGATCCATCTGAATTACCCATGTTTGCCTTGTTTATACACAAATGTTAAGGAAATATGTTATTTTTGTCCATCCTTTATCAAAAATACACATAAACAACCTAGAATTATCACTATCTTTAGTAACCTGAGCCTTGCTTAGGAGACATGCATTTTCTAGTGTGATAACTCATGAGAGTTAGATAATGTTTGCATTGATCATGTCTTCGAGGTTATCTTTCCACTCCCTAGAAGAGAGAGTCTAAATATTACTATCCCATCCATTCTTTTCACAAATATAGGTTACAAAATGGGTCCTCTCACCTTGGTTGTAGGAAGAACCTAAAGTAGCAGGGTAGGTCATACCCTTAGTGAGGTGTTATCTAACATTTCCCAAGTCAAAGTGATAAAGAGATTTCCAAATCTATCCCTAGCTACAAAATAACTTAAATCATGGTTTGTCTTTCTAAGCATCATGCTTATCTTGTTGATGTTGCTTGAATTACAAGGTGGGACTTATTTGGGTACCAACACATTTCCTTCATGTTTTTTATCTTCAATCGACCTCTTTCATTACCCATCGACACTTGAGGGTGCATCCTTCATTCAACTAATTTTTCTTTTATCCCTTCAAAATTTACTTGTCTATAATTATCTACTATATTTGAAGTAGCGTACGCTTACACCACCCCATAGAGGGGAAAATGTAGACACCTAAAATCTACTTGTGTAGTTTTAATACTAAAATTGTACTAATTAACTAATGTTTCCTCCATTTTGGTCAATTAAGGACACTTTGTTAATTAACTAGTCTTTACCCCACTCCAGGATGCCAATTAACTAACGACACTTCATTAATTATAACTTATTCCTATCAATTAATTAACTATTATAAGTTAATTAATCCTTTATAACCTTGTATTTAATTAATAAACCCTTTTATTGGTTAAATCCCCCTCTCAAATCCTAAAAATCATACCTATTTCCCTCTAAATCATCCCTAAAGAGTTTTCTAATCCATTATAGCCTAGTAATTAATCCTAGTTGATTGATTAAATCATCTCCAACTCCCATGAGTTTCTAATCACTTTTTAATTCCTCTAATCAAGCTTATTTCTTCTAAATCTACTTTATCCTTTATCCCACATGCACTAGTTTGCAAGCTTCTCCCAAATTGGAAAGCTATATAAAGGACCCTCCTACCTTCCTTCACACCTACACCACACTTTTGTTAGTGAAATCTATAAGCTTATGATAAGATCCTTCTCCATTGTTGGAATAACTACTTAATCTTTGAATCCATTCTCTCGTTGTTGAGTAGAAAGGAAGATCTAAGTATGGCTTTATAGCCATTTCTTGGTGAGATCCTTCCTTCTCTTTAGAGATCAACATAAATTTGATTGCTCGTGATCTAAAGAGGTTCATGCCTAGAAGTAATAATACATTACAAGAGTAGGAATGGTTAACATTAGGTGATTTCATTCATGTTTATGCAATTAGAATAGTTATTTCCTTTAAGCTTGTGTCATGATGTTAATGGTAGATTTTGCTTTTCTTTGAGACTACTGGGTGTTAGTTTCTTTCAATTAGTATAATAAAGTTTACCATGTACACATTTGACACACCCGATGGGACATCGAGATAATTTTTAGAAAATACCAAAAATATTCATATATATTTCATCAAAACTCCTAAAACATTAAAAAATGTTTCCTAGAAAACTCAAAAACAATATAATATTGTCTCGTGAAAATACCAAAACAATGCAAAATGTTTCAAAACTATCCCACAAAAACAAAGTAGTATTTGCTTACTTAGTTTTTTGTTTGTACATAGTTTTTTTGGTTGCCTTTTCGTATTGTTTGTTTTTATTGGGTTCATTTGTTCTTTTCTTTCTTAGATTAAGTCTTACTTTAATATGTGGTGAATTTCATTGGATTCGTTTTATCTTACATGATTGTACATAGTTGTGTTGGTATATTGGATTTGATTAAATCTTGTTTGTGCTTATTTTTGTTTACTTGTATAGTTTATTATCATTTCATCATCCATATCATCTATCATCACATCTAAACATCATAACATATCAATAAATGTTAAGCTACATCATCATACAAATGAAAATTACACATGTATGCTAAGCTAACATCATATAATATCATCAAATTGGGGCAAGAGGGATTATATTTATCCCCCCTCATCATAGACCATAATAAAAACATGGGCTAAACATCATATCTCATAAAACACAATGTGATATCATAAATATGCTATCTCATAAAAAAATGTGATATAATCAAAGTCTATCATCATCATATATCCATATAAAATCAATGTCCATATACAAAAAGTGTCTCGATGTACATCGATACAATATATGCCATCATGGGCATGGATAAAAAAAGTTCCTTCATCTCAAGGCATAATAAAAATAATACATATACATCATGTCAAAAATGTGCCTTCATCACAAGGCATATACCAAAAATACATGTACAATAAGAGAGTCAAACCCGACTCTCACCGACACCGTGACTACCTATCTTGTCTTTGCCGGTGGAGGAATCTACTATGTTGAAGGAATTTATAATGATGTAATAGACTGGATGGTTTATGAGATCATGATTTAGAATGACTACCAGCAATCGACTATATGGAATAACCCTCCGTCCCTCCGCACTTTGCTCCATAATAGAGAGATCTCGTAATAGGTTACCTCACCTGTAGCTAAAGTGAAATCATACACTAAATAATGAGCTCGTCTACATTACGGTTTCCCTGATTTGAGCATCACACTGTATTTTCATTCTAGTGACATCTACCGTAGTAGTTGAGTCTTCTCAATTCCCCATTATGCTCTCTTAGTCACAAGTTGATCCCTCTCGATGGTAACCTATTTTACCTACTGCTTCAAAGAAGCCCAATCTATAGCTCCCTAATCCAACTATCTATATAGGGACTATACCATAATACATGCTACATCACCCCGCTCATGGCCATGGTCCTCTATACCGTAACATGGCCACATATGGCCCATATACTCCTAGAATGAGCATGTATCTAGGAACCTATATATCTGGTCCCTCTCTCTGGTGACCTAGGTGGTGATCCCCAACCACCACATATTTCCATCTATCTCAAAGGTGATCCCCATCAATCCTATCCATCTTTACCATCGCCACCTACTAGAATGTGTGGACTACCTACTGAGAGCAGGTGAAGGTAGAACTGTACTAAGGGCACCCCATCGTACTCGCACTTGACAACATGTATAATAATTTGATGTATAATAGGCACCTATTATGCATGTACTTGTTCCTACTTTGTTGTAAATGATACTATGGGGGTGGACTCTATGGGTGTACCTATATCTCGTGGACCATGGCCTTGGGTCATTAAATCTTCCTTCACCTCTAGCTATCCTAATCTAACCTTGTCTCTCGAGCCTATCCTATAAACCTTGTGGTGCTGCAGATTATACTTGGATTTATCACATCCCATGGGATCAGTAATACACAAAGGTAATATTTTCGCATAAAGGCCCATAATCTAAGCGCGTGGTCCTAGGGTCTATCACATGTGGCTATGCAATCCATGGCTGCGGGATGACATGACTAAAGCTATCTCAATCTCGCCACTATCTAATACGTGGCCCGAAATAAAATGTCTCATGTGTCTTCAGATGCATGACACATATCATTTCCTAATATACCCTAGATATGGCCCAACTATCACTCCACCCCCGTCCACATGATACCACTCGTCCATATGAATCGAATCGATAATAATAAAGTGCTCAACCTCTACAATTATGTGCTCTACATTGTGCTCATGAAACCGATATAAACAATATGGTAGTCAAGTAATTATATGAAGTTGTGGATCATCAAAGACACATCTATTATAATATGTATCACCCATGTGTGATCTAACATCCTCACCCATTGGCTCCCATCCCATGCAGGAGGGCTCATCTGGAGCTCTAGCTCGTATTACTCTAAGTGGGTGCCCGATCAAAATGTGGTCCCATGCCTAGATCTCAGAATAAAGGTGGCTGGTCCTAATCTCCTCATAAAAATCCCAATACATGTGGGCTAGTATACACTAACCTCAGTAGAAGACCTCTCCATCCATAAGCCTATACACTACTCCTGTCAAACCAAGTGGGAAGTGTGTACCAGTCTTTTCAAGCAATAAGTAGCCACTAACAAGAGCCAACAAATATACAATTATCCGTGTAATGCATTCAATCCTCAAAACATCTATAAAAGAGAATCGCACCATACCCTATCCGGGTATATCCCGCATCAAAGAAACATGTCCCAAGTTCAATCTAGGATCCGGTGATGATCCTCATCATACGTCACTAAGTTTCCCTAAATCAACACTCTAAGGATCTGATACACATCTTATAGAGTCATGATCATCTCACCTCTTTGCTAAGGCATTCTGGGAGGGCATGATCCAACATAATATGGGGCATCTATGTAATATAAGAGAGTCTTGTAGCCTCTAATGTCACGGTCAAAAAAATATACTCTTCGTGTGAAAAATTATTCTCATAGGCTCGAAGGAACCCATGTTACTTGCACACATCCAAATTGTGTAATATCATCTGCATAAGATTACACAAAGCATTTGGTTAACAACATTTCTTCTCATAACATCTTCGTAAGGTGTTCTAATTGATTATGCATTATTCTATTCATGCATAATTTCTTATACAAATCCTAAAATTTCCTCTAAATTTTTCTAAGGCACAAATTCCACACTAGCGCAAACCATTTTACATTAACGCACACCATTTAGCACTCACACAAGCCTACGCTAGTGCACGCCTTTTCACGTTCGCTCACTCATCTTCCCATTTACCTAAGCATCTGTTTTACACTGGCATGAGATTTACCTACCCTACAATATAGTTTTTAGCCCATGTTCTTGTTTTTTTACTAATGTGAGACCCTTTTGGGCAACACACACCCTAGTCACTAATAAGACCCTATGGCTTGCACTAGTGCAACCCCAACGATTTTCCTAGCCTAAAAATGACATAAATACACTCAAAAATTTAAAAATTATTTTTGATACTAGTGTACTTATCCACATGACACCTCCCAAAATCTCGAACTCGATTAGTGTGGTGTCTACGTCTCTGAATTTGATCCATCTCTCTCTAAGGTCGGAGAAAAATATCACAAAATCTCAAAAGGGTCTAATAACAATAATAGCACGTCGCAATGGATTTTAGCCCTCGACTGTTATTTACACATGTTTTGACCTAATTCTTCATTTTTTCACCTTTTGGGGATAGATAACTAACTTGATTCTTCTATATTCTTCCCACCACGTGTTGGTGTTCCGTTACATGATGATTATTTTTATTAAATAATCATTTTTCTAGCATTTTCCGTTGTGCTGGGGCATATTTTTGCTTCCCGACGACCTTATCTTCTACCTAGGGCATGTTTTTGCTTCCCAATATTTTTGGCGATATACCACAACATCTTCATTCTTCTACATCATTTTCTTCCTAAAAAATTTTAAAAAATCATTAAAATCATTAAAAATCCAAAAATTGATAAAATCAAACAATGCACAAGATTTGTAAAATTTCATAAAAAAAAAAAAATCAAGTTAAAAGCATACACGCTTTGAAGCATTTATCAGACGCATCATCCTCAAACATTAAAATTTTTCCTACAAAACATATTTCTTTAATCCTCAATTGTTCTTACAAATGACTCATAGATCATCTAGATCTACCTCCATTAACAAAGTTGGTTTGCTTACTATGTCTATATTCCCTTACACAACAAGTTGTTTGGGTACTATTTCATAGTACACGATTAATTTTTCATAGGACCCATGTGTCCTCCATATATTCACCTCACATGTATCCTTACTTGGGATGTCATTTTTAACCCTTTTGTTAACCAAAACATTTGGGAATCAAGCTTGATAACAAAAACATTGAGTGCAACTGTCTTGAATATTATTTTTTTGAGTATGTGTGTTTGTACTTGTTTCCCTGTTAGGTTAGCTTGTTTACTTTCTCGTATTGCATTACGTTATGTATGTTGCATTGAGTTAGTGTTTTAACAATGAAAAAATGTTAATATTATAATTTTTCATGTTATTTTACACTTTTGTTGTATGCTTATATATAATAAATGACCGATGACATAGATCTAAGAAAAATGATGAAATAAAGTTGTTCTTGGGATATGTTGGATGAAATTTATTTTCTTTATTTCCATTCTTCTTCATTTTCATTTTCTTCTATCACACTTTTTCTTCAATAACACCTGGGGTAATAGGGATTATATTTATCTCCCCTCCTTGATTCTTCTATCCATTTCCTTCATATTTTTCATCGTTGATCAACTCTGTTTCATCACCCCATCGACACTTGAGGAGGAATCGTTTCATTCTACTAATTTTTCTTTATCCCTTAAAATTTACTTGTCTAAAATTTCCTAATATATTTGAAGTGGTGTTGCTTACACCACCCCAAAGAGGGAAAATGTAGACACCTAAGATCTAACTACGTAATTTTAATACTAAAATTGTACTAATTAACTAACGTTTCCCTCCATTTTAGTCAATTAATGACACTTCATTAGTTATAATCCTCTTCCAATCAAGTAATTATGTATTATTAGTTAATCAAGCCTTTATAACCTTTCATTTAATTAATAAATCATCTTATTGGTTGAATCCCCTCTCAAATCCTCCAAATCATACCTATTTCCTCTAAATCATCCCTAAATAGATTTCTAATCCATTATAGCCTATTAATTAATCCTAGTTGATTAATTAAATAATCTCTAACTCTCATGAGTTGCTAATCACTTGTTAATTCCTCTAATTAAGCTTATTTATTCTAAATCTATTTTATCCTTTATCCCACATGCACTAGTTTGCAATCTTCTCCCAAATTGGAAAGCTATATAAAGGACCCTCCTACCTTCTTTCACACCTACACCACACTTTTGCTAGTGAAATCTATAAGCTTATGATAAGAGCCTTCTCCATTATTGGAATAGCTACTTCATCTTTGCATCCATTCTCTCATTATTGAGTAGAAAGGAAGATATAAGTATGACTCAGAGCTATTTCTTGGTGAGATCCTTCCTCTCTTTAGAGATCAACATAAATTTGATTGCTCGTGATCTAAAGAGGTTCATGCTTAGAAGTAATTATACATTACAAGAGTAGGAATGGTTAGCATTAGGTGATTTCATTCATGTTTATGTAATTAGAATAGTTATTTCCTTTAAGCTCTTATCATGATGTTAATGGTAGATTTTACTTTGCTTTGAGACTACTATGTGTTGATTTCTTTCAATTAGCATAAGCAAGTTTAACATGTACAAGTTTAGCATGTGGCCTATTGGTAGATTAAAAGTTGTTTGACACCTCTATGATACCACCTCCTATTGATGAAATGGTGTCATGTTATCAAGCACCCAAGTATGTTATCCCAATAAAATGATGTATGCCATGGGATATCAAGGATATGGTTGTGGCACCAATGAACAAGGTATGTGGGAACCTCTTCCGACACCCCATCACAAGGTTTGTAAATATGGTATTGGTGTTTGACCATATGGGTCCAATCCTCCAGCATTCGATGCCACCTCTTTTGAATGAGAAGATAGTTCATCCGATTATGAAAGTGAAACAAATTCCTAGTGTAGTCTTTACGAAGACCTTGCCTCCATGAACCTATTTTCTGACATGGATATCTTAACTATATCCCATATCATTCCTGAATTAAATCTTGTCCACCCATCCCTGGTAAAATAGGACCAACAACAACATGTTTCAATCAACTTCTTTGAAAATGATGAAGCAATTAGTGATTTTATGGGTCTCCGTGATGAATTTATGGTTGGTGACCATAAGAAAGGCTTCTCCATCAACCTTGAAACATACACATACTTTGGGGAGGAGGCTAAGTTCTGTGGTCACCAAAATCAAAAGAAAATCAAGGGAAAGATATCCTCAGAGAAGCCTTGTAAAAATAATAAGTCCAAGTCCCATAGTGAAAACCTCTTTGAGGAATTAGTGGACAAATAAATGGAAAGATAACTAGACATAGAACATGACTAGTCTAAGGTTAAAAATCTCATTGAGACACCATCGATGAATATCTCAATCTCCCCTTGATCCTACGCGTATGGAGGAAGAATCCAAATTTCCAGTGGAGGAGACCATATACATGAACATTGGAACAGAGGAGCAACCTAGAATGGTTAAGTTGGGAGCTTCACTCTTAGCACAAGAGCAGAAGACCTTTGTCATGCTTCGCACAAATGTTTAGATATTATTTTTGGTCCTATGTGGACATGCCAAGGTTATATCCCTCATTAGTAGTGCATAACCTAGTTTTTCACGAATAAGTAAAGCTAATCAAGAAGAAACTTTGAAAGATTTATCCCCATGTCATGATATTAGCAAAAGAAGAACTAGAAAAATTATCGGTGGTAAGCTTCATTAGGCCTATTGATTCTTTAGAATGTATTTCTAATATAGTCCTCAGTATAAAAGAAACCTTCCAGTATCGTGGATTTGTACCAATTTCATAGACATTAATAAAGTGTATCCGAGGATGATTTTCCTCTTCCTAACATTGACATGATTGTCAATTCAATTGTTGGTTATGAAATTCTATCCCTCATGGATGGATTTTTGGGATATAATCATATTAAAATTGCAGTAAGAGGATCAACATAGGACTACTTTTACAAACCCTTGGGGGACATTCTCTTATCAAGTCATGCCCTTCGGCCTAAAAATTGCAAGTGTAACCTATCAAATGGCTATGACTATCATATTTCACAATATGATAAATGATATAATGGAAGATTATGTGGATGACATATTGGGAAAATATAGGACTAGAAAGGACCATCCAATAATCGTGTGGTACATCTTTCAGATTCTTAGAGACTATAAAGTCATACTTAACCCAAAGAAATGTGTCTTTTGCATTTTATTAGTAAATTTTTAGGATTTATTATTTCATGGAGAGGAATTGAGGTGGACCCCACACATGTCTCAAATTATAACATGTAAATGCCTCCTCCTAGAACATAAAAAAACTACGTAGTTTACATGGGAAGATCCAAGCTATCAGAAGATTTATCTCCTAACTCGTAGACAAGTGTCATTCATTCACACATCTTCTTAAGAAAGATGTTGATTTTCATTTGGTTCTAAAACAACAACACAAATTTTCTTTGCTCAAATAATATCTGTCTAAACCCCATGTTCTAATGTTGCCTACTTCAGGAAAACCATTGTTGTTGTACATTTCTGCCACTCAATTTTCAATTGGTGCGCTTTTGGATCAAGTATGATATAAATCAGAAAGAAAATTCCATCTATTACCTTATTCATATGTTGATTGCTTATGAGCTCAACTATCCACAGATTGAAAGGCTTGTTTGGCCGTCATTTTTTCTTTTCAAAAAATTCATCATTATTTGCTAAATAATAAGACCAAGCTCATTTCTAGAGTTGACCCACTGAAGTACTTATTATCTAAACCTACACTTACAAGAAGGATGGCTAATTGGATCATCCTACTTAGTGAGTTTGATATTGAGTACGTCAATAAAAATCACCAAAGGGTAGGTACCAAAGAGATCAACTAGTCAAGCCCCTTTATCGAGGCGAATCTGTTGAGTTTGGAAATTCTAGATGCTTCTATGATGTATCTTGAGGAGTCCATTACATGGAAAATGTATTTTTATGGATCCTTTACTTTCCATGGTTCAGGAGAAGGATTTGTGCTCATCACTCCCACAGAGATCTTATTCCCCAAGCATTCAGACTAGGTTTTCCATGTACAAACAATATAGTAGAATATGAATCTCTCATTGTAGGGTTGAAAATAGCTATATGCTAGGATATCGGTGGGTCAATGTAATTGGTGATTCTATGTTAATCATCAAATAAGTAAATGATGAATATAAAGTTAAGGATGAGAATTTCATTCCTTATAAGAAACTAGTTGATACTTTGAAGGAATTATTTGTATAGATCACACTCCTTAAAATACATAGGGGAAAAAAATATGAAGTAGATGTTATGGATATTGTGGGATATTTACTACACATCCCATAAGGAAACAACAACATTCCATTCTTCATGTAGCATTTAACAACACAAGCATATGACATGTCAAAGTCTTGTTTGGTATGTGAAGTTGTTGGTCCCTTATTCCCTGGTATAGTGACATTTATAATTACCTTCATGATGGAACCTTCCCTACTATCATTACCTAATCTAACAAATGAAACCTTTTCCAATGCATATCCTACTACATCCTACTTAGGGGCACACTACATCTATCTTAGAGGCTATGATGTGAATCATTGCGCTTACCTTAATTTGGAAGAATCTATTCTAAGCGGTCAATGAGGTGCACAAGGGCATCGTGGGGCTCATACAAGTGGCATGGTTATAGCTAAAAGTTAAGGTTGGGCTACTATTTTCCTAACATGGAAACTGACTGTCATTGTATTAAGAAATGTGTGTTGTGTCAAATGTACAACAACTTGATACATGCCCCAACATAGTCTTTGCAACCAATCACAATGTCTTGGCCTTTTTCAAAGTGGGGACTCAATCTTATTGGAAAAATTACCCCTACTTCATCTGATGGCCACATGTTCATTATTATTTCCACTAAGTATTTCACAAAATGGGTAGAGGTTATCCCTCTTACCTATGTTACTGGAACACATATTTCAAAGTTCATCATGAACCACCTAATTTTTCGTTATGGAATTCCTCTTCCATTTTAGATGATAATGGTAAGTCATTCAAGAATAAAATAGTGAAGGCATTGTGTTAATGTTTTCAAATCCAACTAATATACTTGAATCCCTATTACCCTTAAGGTAATGGATAGGTTGAAGCCTCGAACAAGACTCTTGTTCATATAATGGAAAATATGGTTAATAAAACTAGTTGTAATTGACACTTACAAATACATCCTGCCCTATGGGCTTATAAAACATCCATCCACACCCCTATTGGTGCTATTCCATATTCCTTAGTTTTTGGAATTGAAGCCATCCTACCCCTTGAGATCAAGATCCCTTCTTTGTGCATATATTTGTGAGACTATTTAGACAAAGAGGAAAATTATAGAGTTATTGGATGAGAAATGCCTTAATGCATTGGATCACCTAAAAGTGCATCCGAATCGAGTGTGTCAAGGATATAATAAAAAAATCATACCTTTCTAATTTGAGGTAGGAGAATGTCTCAAAAGTGAATGAGTTCAATACCACCAAGGATCGTGAAAAAGGGTAAGTTTGAGCCTAACTGGTTAGGACCATATATTGTGGTTACTAAATTTGGTTCAGGAGCATATAAACTTGTTGACTCAAATGGTGATGAACTAAGGGAACCTATGAATTCCATGCATCTCAAGCACTTGTACACTTAAGGATGGATGGCCTTTAATACCAAAAAAAAAAAAAAAAAAAAGCATAAAACACAAAAATAAAAACAAAAATAAAATCAATAGAAATCAATTCTTTTAAGTGTGAAAACCACACAACGGTTGTGGCACTTTGAACAAGTCCTTTTTCAAAACCAATTTCTGCATCATCATAGGTTCTATTGTTCAGAAGCATCTCATACTGGGGGTACAATGGCTTTATCGAAGATATTTTTTTCCTATGTCTAAGATTCTTTTGAGCCTATCCTTCGTGGCCTTGATCCGGCTAATCCTACACTTGTATGCAAGAAGTTTTCCTTTGTACATTCCCATCTAACACTAGGAAACCTTGTACATCTTCACTTTCTTGCACATATGTGTGATGTTTACCCTACTACATTCCCCATCTAACACCTGGGGCACTCACACATCTTTTCATAGATTTTAGAAAACTTTTAGAAAATCCCAAAAACATTCAAATACACTTTGACAAAACCCTAAACATTTAAAATAGGTTTCACCAAAAAAAAAACCAAAAATAATATAAAATTATATCCCAAAAATATCAAAATAACGCAAAACATTTTAAAACTATCCCATAAAAACAAAGTAGTGTTTTCCATTACTTAATTGTTTTTCCGTACATAGTTTTGTTGGCTTGTTGTGTGTCAAACTACATGATTTTTAGATAAGTGTGTTCTTTTCTTGATTGGATTAATTATGTGTTCTTGTAAAACTAAGATAATATGAATAGAAACTAACATCTAATAGCTTCAAAGAAATGTTAATCTAACAAAAACCATCAAGATAAGAGCTTATGGGAAACAACTTCTTCAATGCATGAATAAATCAAACTACATGCTAAGCCATTTCCTACTCTCTAAGATTGCTAACTTAAACTATGAACCTATGAAGATCATAAGCAATCAAATGGGATGTTGGTGACCTCAAGAATTGAGGATGGAATCTCACCAAGAAATGGCTACAAGGCCATTTTTGAATCTTCCCATACTACTCAAATTTGAGTGAATGGATGCAAGATGGAGAAGCTATTTCCAACAATGGAGAATGCTCAAAGTAAAATGCCTATAGTTTTCACTAGAGAAAATAAGGTGTAAGAAGAAAGGGTGGGAGGAGGGTTCTTTATATAAGCCTTTGGTTCAAGAAATATTAGCATCTTAGTACATGTGGGATAAAGGTAAATAACGATTAGGAATGGATAAGGTTGATTTAAAGAAAAGGTAACATTTAGAAGATTTTAATTTCTCATTAGTGATTCATGGGAGTTGAGGGTGTTTTAATTAATCAAAGGTGATTAATTAATAGGTAGATGTAGCTTATACAACCCAATTGAAGGATAATTAGTATTATTTGGGGATGTAAGAGAGAGTCTGATCCACTAAATGGTGATTTATTGATTTTGAGGAGCCAACATAATTAATAAATAATAATTAATTAACCCAAGTATAGCAAATACTAATTAACGAAAGGTTGTTAATTGGCATCCGAGTGATAAGAAGGCTAATTAATTAGTGAAAATTAAATATTTAACAAATAATAGAGGAATAATGGTGGTTATTGATGAAGTGTTGTCAATTGAACAAGAAAGGGTGAAGATCATGGTTAATTAGCAAGAAATCACTAATTACGACAAGAATTATAGAAGAGAGGATAATTAGTCCAATATTAGTAATAAAACTACATAAGCGGATTTTAAGCATCTATAAATTCTTGTTGCATTTTTCATGTGTGTTTAGAATAGATTTGATTAACATTTACTTGTGCTTTTGTTGCTTTCTTGTACATTGTTTATTATCATTTCATCATTCACATCATCTATATCATCACATCTAACATCTATGCATCTCATATCAATAAATGCTAAGCTACATCATCATACAAATGAAAAATCAATATGTATGCTAAGATAACATCATATAATATCATTGTTGGGGCAACTGGATTATATTTATCCCCATCATCATAGACCATAATAAAAACATGGGCTTAAACATCATATCTCATAAAATATAAAATGTGATAAAAAAATCAAATTCCATAATCATCATATATCCATATCAAATGTCAATGTCCATTTACAAAAAGTGTCTCGATGTACATCAAATACAAAAATACACCATCATGGGAATGGATAAAAATGTGCCTTCATCTTCAGGTATAATAACAAATAGTACATATACATCATGTCAAAATTGTGTGCCTTCATCATGAGGCATATACCAAAAACATATACATGAATAAAGAGTCATGGATGAATCTCAATGACACTAGGAATGCCTAGCCTATGAATCAGGCTAGCCTATCTTTGACTAGGTGGTGGCATCTAAATTGATTTGGTAGACCTAGATGGCCTGTGTGATTTAGATTTGGAGAAACTACCTAGAATATGACCGTATGGGGCCACCCTCTTTCCCTCCAAGATCGCAACGTGATATAGAGCCCTAAAATGAGTTGCCTCACCTGAAGCTGTTGTAAAATCATATACTAGATCTCCAACTCCATCTATATCAGTTGCATGATATAGAGCATCACACTCTCTTGTAATAAAGGTTATGTCAACCCCGCTTGTTTCGAGCTACTTCTATGCAGCCTATGGCACGATATCTCTCTACTCCGGCCTGGTCGCTTTGTGTAGTCACTTATTTTAACTATTTATGCGGGGTATGTGCTATACTAATAGCTATGTCACCTTACCTTATAAGTAGGGCCCTCTATACATGTAAAGTGGCTCACCGATGGCCCACCTTCTCCCTAATAACCCCTGAATCTAGGTACTGTATTTATGGTGCTCTCATGGTGACCTAGGTGGTGATCCCCACCTCACCTACTTGAATATGTGGTGGTGATCCCTATACATATCTATCATCCCAACTTGATGTAATTTGTGGGTTCACTACTTGAGGTGGTGAGGGTGAAACTTGTATCAATTACACCTACTTCTCCTACACCTATATCACTAGCACTTTGATGTGCCTATATGAAGTGCACCTTGTACTACCATCTACTATATAACACAATTGTGCTCGCTACTATGTCGGTGCACTGTGGTGGTGCCTACTAGTGTGGATCCCTGTGGCTATATTGGTCCACGTAATATTCCATGGCCCTATTATCTTAGCCCCGCCTTGGCCTCGGGTTCCCTAATTCGGCCCCTGTCTCTCGGTGCCGACCACGAAGACACGATGTTATTACAGATATTCCAACCTCTATGTCAACCTTTGTTGGATGGTGATTTTTCATGGTATTCTTGTAGTATACCAAGACCTATAATATGGAGTATTCCTTGGGTCTACGATTTGTGCCCTCCTATCCCATGCCTATGGGGTAAAGATCTTAAACGGTCTTGTGCCCTCCTTTGTCCGATGTGGGGCCCAAAATCAAATGTCTCGATGCTCATCATGCATATCCCATCTCTTCTCCAGAATTCCTTGGATAAGACCTAATTTTCACTACACCCTATCGATGTAGTACCACTCTACAATGTGTCTACAACTACCAATCAATAAGTGCTCCACCTCCGTAGTGATAAGCTCTTCTACGTCAACACACCACTGATATAATCAATATGGCCACCAAGTAACCATCCAAAGTTGTAAGTCATCAAAGGTACGTCTATAGTAATATGTTCCCCATGTGAGATCGACCTCCTCTCCAACTAGCTCCCATCCCCGTAGGATGGCTCATATGGAGCCCTAACTCATAATACCCCAAGTGGGTGCCCAATAACAATGTAATGCCATGAAAAATCTGTAGTAGTGTCACTATCCCTACAATCCTCATACCTCCGCATGCCACCAAGTGTAAATCCCAATATAGATGGGCTAGTATACACCGACCCAATAAAAGACCTCTCCATCCATCAACCTATGTGTTGGGACCCCAAAATAGTGGCCAAGTACACAAAGGTGCCAGGCACGCAAGGCCTAGTTAAAGAAGGGTGCCATGGAGAAGGTGCGTAGCATAGGGTTTAAGGAAGGGTTTAAGAAAACCTTTGGCATGCATGAGACAGAGCCAAGGTTTTAGGACTTAGACATATTGGGAATTTTAGGCAGGACACAAGAAAAGCATGACCCAAATGTGCATGCAGAGTGGATAAGGTGCTATCCTGGAAACATGATGCCCACGAAAGGAATATGCCCTACGATAGAAGGTTCTGGAAGACATCATGGAAAAAAAGTGGAGAGATCAAGCTCTGAGAAGATGCTCCCATGGAGGATAACATTCAGACACTTGGAACCATATCCGAGGTAGCAGAAGGATGAGTTGGCACTTTGGGATGCCTATATATGTGAGCTATTGCATGGGGAGATAGAAAAGGGAGAGATCAGATAGAAAAGAGAGGAGATTATAGAGAGCAGAGCTCTACAGAAATATTGTGAGAACTCTGTGGGATTGGGTAGAAGATATATAAGGGAGTAATGTATTAAGGGGTTGGGTTATAAATTTTTCTTTATATGGATGAAAGACATGATCCCCTGTTGTGATGTATTACTTCGGTTTGATCAAGTTGTGGTATTATAATAGATCCATTGAATGTAATGAGGTTACAAACATGAATGAGTATGAATATAATTGATTTGGTTCATATCATTATCTTTTCATTTTTTTCATGGATGTCATGGAATAAATTTAAATCCTTATGTATTTTCCTTTACGTTGTAGTTCTATTTGTTATCTATAAAAATCTCTGTTTGAAATGAATACATTTGTCTAGAGGTCATTCTAAGCCCTATGATGATTGTATGTCTCATTTCCACCTTTATTCATTAAGATTCATGACATAGATGATGGTTTCCCACTTAACTCACATAAAAGAGAGACTTGGTAACCACCATGCCTGGGTGGTGCCTCAAGACCCACCTGGTGGTGATAGGCGGTCGCATGGGATTCCTTTGTTCTTCTGGTGGGTGTAAAAATGACTACATCTTGGTTCCGTTTTTGGGACCTCTTTTCAAAGTTGTAGTGGGAAATGACATACATCTTGATATGTGTAATGAGTAATGACAGAGTGTTTAACTTTGGAAAGTGTTGAATCATGGTTCAAAAGCATGGAGGATGAATTTTCTCAGAGATTCAACACTAGATCTGAGTTTGATGCACGTAGATGGGTAGAAGAGAACCTCTACCATGATTTATATGAAACTTTTTTTTTGTTGCTTCCCAATAGAACTATATGAATGGCTCTCAGCATATGCATCTAGATCAAGCTGGTATTATAGAACATGCATGTGGACCCAAGAATAATACAGAGGCTAGCAGGATGTAGATATGACATGGACTTGTGTTGTGGATCATTGGTGGAAAGGTGTGTTGGTTAGCTACACTCTAGAGTACACTATTTCTACATACTCTTGTCTGGAAGTTGTTAAGTTTGAGTTTCTATGGGAGCCCAGAGGATCATTTCTACATGTTATCCCTTTGGAAATGAAGATCTTGATTATTACCTTGAGTTTAGAGGCATTTCCAATGGCTAGCTAAACCATTTTGAGCACTGGGAAAGGAAGCTAGGGTGGAGGAAGATGGTAGATATTACGATGGAGAAAGAAAGGGAGGAGAGGTGACTCAAGTATAGTGAAGCACATGAAAGGATATTTCTAGACAATGCGAGGTTCAGAAGTGTGATGGATCTATGGAGAGACATATGTCATGGGAAGGAGTTGAGGTTCAGAGAGGACATGGAACCTAAGTAGATCTGTGTTACCCCATCTTGGAAATCACGTAAGAGAGACTCCTTTGGTTTTCGATGAGAGTTCTTCATGTGGAGAGAGAAGAGTCATTGGCACATATTGAACCCACCTAGTGACCAAACCCTGGCGCTTGGTTTTCCAAATCAAGGAAGGAGTATCGTTGACCCAGTTGGTATCAGTGGAAGTGACAGATCTATGCCTAGGAGATACAATTTTTCATTTCCCACTTCTATGGCTATGCATACTATTCTAGTATTTAGAGGAATTTTTGGACAAGGAGCAAGTACACAAGCCTTCTGGTCTCTTGCGTCTGGGAGTGGTGCGGGGTACACTAGTGGTAGTGGGGCATTATCATGAGGCCATCTTGCACATAGTTCAATGGAACTTTGGGGACCCTTAGCATGACCACTATAGAACCTAGTGGACCTGGTGGATCTAGTGGGTCAGGAGGCACGTGACCGATGGATCCAAGTGGATTTGGTGGCTTAGAGGCAGGCAAGACTTGGTGATTTGGTGGTTCTAGGGGTGAAGGAAACATCGAGGAAACCAAGGCTCTGGCTTAAGAGGACAAGGACCCCAACAACCCCCTCAAGTCTTCTTTGAGATGTCTTTGCATTTTCCAGATTACAGAGGTATTGAAGATGTTGTAGAACATGTTCACAAGTGTGAGCTGCTATGGCACATGAAGGGGATCACAACCCTAGAGTGGAAGGCTAGTCAGTTTGCAATGACGTTGTAAGGGCACGTGCATAGCTGGTATAGGAAATATGACCCTCATCAAATGGTGGTGGATTATACTGCTTTAAAGAATGCCTTCTTGGTAGAATTCCACATCCCTGAGTTTGAACAAAAAGCATTAACACCTCAAGGAGATTCAATAGGAATGAAAGAGAGTAAAAGGGAGTATGATGCATGGTTCAAAACCATCATGTCAAAATTATCATATGACATTCACCCTTCATAGAATGCTCAATGTTTTTTGGGGGGGTAGATAACACCTTTTAGAAGAGCTCTATCTCATAAAACTTTCATAGTTCCGCATGAGGCATTGGAAGTACTTGATGCCAAAGTTATTGGAAGTGTTGATACTGGTGTTAGCCCATTTCTAGAAGCTCAGATAGTTGTTATGGCTAAGCAGATGGAGAAGTTGTTTGCGAACTCATCCCATGAGACTTGCAGTGGTATATGGTGTAAAAATTGTGAAGTAAAGGGGCATGTCAAGGATAATTACCCCATGGAGGACAATATGCACCGTAATAGTAGACTGTGAAATTTGTCATGGGGACCATGATGCAAGTAGATGTCCTTTATTACAATGCACAATTTGGAAGATTGTGTCTTGCTACTATAAGATATGTACCTCTAAAACCCATGATACTAAGTATATAGGCTTATTGGTCATATCCATGAGGCCATTGATCATGGGGTGTGCATCAATCAACATTGTCAGTAGTTCTAAAGGTGATGATCACCATTATGAGGAGCACACAGATGGAGGTGCATGTAGAAGGGGATTTCATGAGGATTCTATGGTCATGGTAACCATGGAGGAGGAAGAAGTGAGTTCCCACATGGAACCTATTTTAATTATGGGTCTACAGAGCATTACAAATGAGAGTGCCCAGATCTATTACAATTCTCATGGTGCGGGAAGAAGCACAAGTATGAGGAGTTCCCTGAGTTGTTCGAGCACATGAATTAGTAGCAATGGAAAGACAAGGGTGGTGCAATGGTAAGCATTAAGAAGACAGACACACAATGGATGCCATGGGTGACACGTGATGTGGGTTTGGAATTTGTTATGGTAACAACAAGAGTAGAGGCCATGCGCACAAAGGAAATACCAAGGTAGAAGAACCTGGTTTCAAGGGAAGAAGTGGTACATGGGAAGTACCCAGATCCTACACATCAAAAGGAGGTATATTAAGATACCATGGATGTCATTCGAGTTTACAAGGAGAAATCCAGTGTCTAAAGGAGTAGTCCAGGAGGGAGGAGCAAAGAAGGAAGGTCGAGGCACCAAAAGATGACTTGGATGAGGTCAGGGAAGTATGTAAAATGCTAAGGAAAGAGAATATTATTCACTTGCCAGAGCATTATTGAGAGAGAAGGTACCATGCACAGAGAAGAGCACGAGAGGTAGGTTTGCATGCAAACCTTCCCCTCACAACCTTGACTATGATAGGAGATCACGTTAAATGCGGTCGTGGATGGATGACTTCTTAGTAATATCCTCATTGAAAAGGCGCGGAGGTCAATATTCTCACCTTAGATGCATGGCATCAAATGGGAAGGCTCGCATTATAGTCATCTTCGAATGTGCTATATATGGTAACAAAAATGAAGGCGATGCCCATCTATGTCTTAAAGGATGCAACTATCACCATTCAGACGCTAAGTTTACTGGGGACTTCAAGTCTTGGTGCTCATTGAGGAAGACAAATTTCCCAAAGACTACTTGGGCACCCATGGTGTTATAAGAACAATGCGGATCTTTGGTTCAACAAGGGGTACATAAGATTTGAAAATGAGGAGGTGGTCATCATACCCCTGGCTGATGGGAAGTCAACACCCTATACTAAACCTTTGGGAGAAGAGGTCCTGGATAGAATTTATGTGCGCTCAATCAGGATCCAAAGATAATTCATCCACGAGATGAAGTTATCTAGTTTTGAGGATGCTCTCCCTAAGTGACACCACCATTATAGCATGTGATAATTGGGCGTATGGAACCTATGAGTTAATCGGATGACATTTAAAGGGGATGAATAAAGGTGATAAAGGCGCGTATAAACCGGGTGCCTAGAGGAAAGGAGCTACATAAGTACTCATGAGGAGCCTCCCGAGGTCTTTTTTTTTTTGGAAGGAGGAAAATGAAGAAGGGGAAGCTCCTACTGGAATGGCGTGAAGTGGGAAAACATCGAGATAATCTCCACGAAGTCTCTCGATCATTTCTCTAGAAGTAACGCGCCCACCACCATCAAAGACTACCATGGTAAGGAGCCACCTCTTTCCACATCCAAGCCTGTGAGAGATCTTGGAGGGAAGGCGTGGAAGCTTTTCCACCATCCCTTTAGGTACACAAACTATATTCTACACTACAGGGTTACGTGCACGCATGGTACATCCACTCTGAGACATGCCGCCAAACAGGGAATTGGAAAGAACTAGTAGCTGATCTAGTCCAAGTATTTGAGTATCAAAGCACCAAACCATCAGTGGATAAGGCATTACAGGAGGTCAAGCACCTTACGATGGGGGATAGTGCAAAGGTAGAGGATAGGCTTGTAGAATTTCTAGGAGAGCCATGCTTGGAGGGAAAATTTGGTGAAGATGAGTCTGATGAGGTGAGGATACAGCTTGAGTGCATGTGCAGAAAAGAAAAAGAAAAGATGGTCTATGTCATAGATGGTGAAGAGATGGAAAATTTGGAGGTTAACCATTCTCTAGGCTCGCACAAAGTGATGGATAGTGTTGATGAAAGAATGTGCACCTATCATGAACCTTTAAAGACAAAGAAGGTTAATATTGGGTCGGAGGCGGAACCCAAGGAAGCTATCATTAGAGATTATTGGTCGAGAGGGAAGTCTCTAAGATCATTGATCTTTTACATGAGTTTGAGGATTTATTCCCACGTGGGTATCATGAACTCAAAGGCGTTCACCATTCCTTGGGGGAAATGAGAATTAAGTTGAAGGAAGGTGTGCACCCGGTCCGGAAGAGACCATACCGATGAATCCTAATCTGCGCGTGAAGGTCAAGGAGGAAATAGACAAGATGATAGTGTCAGGAATCATAGAGGCTATGGAGGAGTTAGAGTGGATAAGTCCAATGGTGATTAGTATCAAAAAGGATAGAAGGATAAGGATATGTGTTGATTATAGGGATTTGAATGCAGTGTGTGTCATTGATCCCTTCCCAACCCCATTCACTGAAGATATCCTAGAAGGAGTGGCAGGGCGTGAAGTCTACTCTTTCACGAGATGGGTTCTCAGGCTATCACCAGTGAGGATTGCAAAGGAAGACTAGAGAAAGACAACCTTCACCATCGAGTGGGGAAGTTTTTCCTATACGGTCATGCCTTTTGGGTCAAGAACGCACTCCATTGTGTTCTCACGCATCAGTATAGGCCTTCAGACTTCATCCATAAGTTTCTCTAGGTTTACCTTGATGATTGGATCATGTATGGACTCGGTCAAGGACCATTATGACAATTTGAGATTGATGTTTGAAAGGTGTCAGAAGTTGAGGATATACCTCAACATCAAGAAGTGTGTATTTGCTACCCCATTTGGGACCCTATTGGGACACATCATATGTAAAGAAGGCTTGCTAGTGGATCTTGCCAAAATTGCAGTGATTGTGGGATTGCGGGAGCCAACTAGTCAAAGTGCATTGCGTGGGTTTTTTAGACATGTGGGATACTATGAGAAGTTCATCAAGGGGTATGACAAGATCACCATACCTTTAGAAGATTTTCTCAGACATAAAAGTTCCTTTCATGGGGAGAGGCACAAGAAGGAAGGTTTGACACATCAAGGATAGGTTTATCACCGTGCCTATATTACATTTCCCCTCTTGGGATAAGCCCTTCCATGTTCATGTAGATGCCTTAATGCCATTCGGGGAATGACCTCGGTGAGGGAATTGTTGATCACCCCTATGCTTCGCAAGCAGGAAGTTTACACCAAGCAGAGAAGAATTATATACGAGCGACAAGGCTATGAGGCATCATGTTTATGATCTACACTCCATTTGTCTTTCAGTTAAGACCACATGGCATTAAAATATTTGGTGACAAGCCCATCCCTTTGCCTTCGGTGGTGTTTTATTCCAAGAGTTCAAGTTCACGGTGGTTGTCAAACTAGAAAAATTAATTCCAACCCGACCATTTATCTAGGATTGATTCATGGGAGGATGCATACAAAGCATTAAAGATACCATGCCGATGCATAGTCTGTTTAGGTGTGACATGCCCTTAGAATTGGAGGATATTGTTGTGTTAATTAAAATAGGTATGACACCAAAATGGATGAGGAAATTAGAGAAAAAGAAACTAGCCATATGTGATGCCCTACATGTTGATTAGTGGGGACTTATACAAATTAGGCGTGATGAAGTTTTACACAGGTGTGTACTAGAGCATGAGTGCCTTGCCATCATAGAGGAAGCACATGGAGGAAGTGCAGTGGAAATTATGTAGGTGATTGCCAACACATAAAATATTAATGGCGGAATTGTGGTGGGAAACTATGTATAAAGATCAAGGAATATTGTAAATCATGTGACCATTGTCGCCGTGTTTGCAAGCCAGGAAGGAGAGATGAAATGCCTTTGCACCCTATCCCTAGTGCTGAACCTTTTGAGAAATGGGTAATAGACTTTGTAGGCCCTATTGCACCAAGCAAGTGTGTAGGACTAGATCACTATGCAATCACTTATATGGACTATTTGACAAGGTGGGAAGAGGCAGCCCTAACTAAATATTGTACAACAAAGCTACAAACAAGATTTTTGTGGGAGAAAATTATCACGAGGTATGGATGCCCTTTAAGTTTAACTAAGCGATAGGGGTACACATTTCTTGAATGAGACCATGAGGATCCTGTTAGTAGAATTCATGGTGGCTCATCACAAAACTACACCTTATCACCCACAAGCAAATGGAACCGTGGAAGCATTTAACAAGATATTGAGTCATACCCTGAAAAATATTTGTGATGTTGGAAGACAAGATTGGGATGACAAGGTATCATCCATATTATGGGCTTATAGGACAACTTATAAAAGGTTGAACAAAGCCACACTATTTCAATTGGTGTTTAGCATGGAAGTTGTCTTGCTAGTTGAGTTTATGTTACCTTCTCTGCATATAGCGCACATAGGAGGGATGGCTGATGAGCAAGCACTGGAAGAAAGGATTGATAAATTAATGAAGTTGGACTGAAATATGATCACTCTCAGTGGAGCCAAACAATGAAAAAGGAAAAGCAAAAATCATGGCATGATCACCACATTAAGAACAAGAAATTCGAGGTTGGGCATATGGTCTTAATGCATGATTCTAAGTTTTTGCCATCTCGGGAAGTTAAAAGTGCATTGGTTGGGTCCCTACACCATCTCGTACATCCTTGATTTAGGTGTGTGCAGCTTCAAGCGTTGGGTGGGTTGAGATTTCAGAAACTTCAATGGGAGTAGGTTGAAGCCCTACTATAAATAAGTCTTCTTGGTGTTTGTAAATAAGGTAGTATTGCCAGTTAGTTTAGGATTTTCTTTAATGCATTTTCCTTTTTTATTTCCCTTTCTCATTGTTTTTTGTGTTGCACTGGGCAAAAGTAATCTCATTACTTTTTGAAAGTTGTAATACCCAGAGGACCGCACATCATTTTAGTGTGGGGTGGAGTAAGGTGGAAGAAATTGAAGTGTGAAGCACCAGGAAGGAATGCATTGGAAATCCCGGTTGAATGGCCTTGTGAAGAAAGTACATGCAAGGAAAGGTGAAAAAGGATGGTTGGTGTCAGGATAAAGCTACATTGGGGATCCACGTACAAGAGAAGAAGAAGTGCAAAGCAACATAAGGTAGGCGAGAGAAAAAATCATGATAGAAGAAGTGCCTTCAGTGCTAGTTATGCGTGTAAGAGTCTCCTATCAAGATGGATTGGTTGCATGCCAAAAGGTTGGAGAATTATCCACATAAGGTTGGGTGCATGAGTTAAAGCGCTAAAGTTAGGTTTGTTTGAAAAAGCTGCATTAAGTGTTAAAGTATGGTGGTAGGTAAGGTAGCATTTAATGTTACAAAGTGGGAAAAACTATAAATAGAAGGTCAAGGCATTTCATTATTTACTTTATGTATATGAAGAGAGAAGCACTTCTGCATCATTACAAACTAGGGCTTCCAAGACTGATCCGTGTGAAGAAAAAATTGAAGAGTTTAAGCATGAGTAACTAGTTTGGATTTGCAAACCAGAAGGAAGGGATTTCACATGGGCATAAGAGAAGTTGTGAGAAGGTGCCATCTTGTGAAAGTATTATCCCAGCTAGGGTTTGAAAAACTAGGGCATGAGTTTAAGAGGTTTTCTTCACAAGTTTGAGATCTTAAGGTTGGAAGAAGTGGAAGAGAAAAGTAACAAGAAGAGATTGAATTAATAAGATGACCTAGATAATGGCACCTAAGAAACCGACTGTGTCACCTAAAAATCCAAAGGGTAAGGGCAAGGACAAGGGAAAGGGCAGGGAGCCAACAACAACCACCACAAGCATGAATGAGGAGTGGTATGTAGAAATGCAGTACCCAGATGGATTTTTGCTTGGGAAGGAGTGGGAATCCCATTTGAGAAAGATGGCGGTGAGTGATTATAACCATCACACAAGCACAACAAAGAAGGAAATGGCATTGGAGTTAGTGCCCCAACGAACAAAAGGACACCAAAGGGTTTGCCCATATATAGCGATGAGGTAAAAGTGAAGTTGGAGAAGCGTCGTTATTGTAACTCTATGAGTTTCCCTACTTTGGAAAGCCTGAGTGCCTCTATTAGTGGATGATGTCGCACGTGCATGAGGATCACTTTTACTTCGTGGGGCACAAGATGCACATAACCCCTTAGCTGATTTCTAAGTTTACAGGCCTCATCTGTGTGGGAGATAGCATAGATGATGACTTGAGTGATAAGGATGCCATCAAAGCAACCAGTTGCACATATGATTACAAGAAGGGGTCAAGGTATTTTGATATTGTGGAAATCCTAGATCCCATCATGAGAATGGCCATGTGCCTAGTCACAAAGTTAAATGATCAAGAAAGGTGGATGCAGGTGAATAAGGCCTGGTTGAATGTATGCAGGAAAATATCAGAGGGCACAATCTACAATTTATCAGCCTTCATTACAGATGAGATAATCAACAACGCACATGAAGGAGACAAGATACTCTTTGGAAATATCCTCCTGACAATTGTATTTTTGGAGATAGGAGTACTTGATGCGGAAGACAAGTTTGTTTGGGAGTATCCAACTAAAGATCCCTCACCCGTGAAAATATTTTCAAAGTATACATGTGAAACAATAACAACCTCTCCCACAAGGCGCGCCGGACAGTGGCATAATTGCTTAAGGGATGCGCTCGGGGTAGAGTGGAGAATCCTAGAATAACTACAGTGCTTACAACAAGAGAAGATGAATTTGTTGTGTACCAATACTTCTTCATAGGTAGATTTAAACCATGATCCCATGGTGTAAACTCTCATTCTCCTTCACCACCCAAGACTTCAAGCGGGAGATAACAGGTTCAAAGAAGCAAAGAGACTAAGGTTTGACCTTAGTGAAGTTGACTAGGACCACAGGGAGTTGCACATGACACTGGTCTACCCCAAAAAGTGCACATATGTGGAAAATTATGTAGCACATGAAATTAGAATGATGAAACCCCTGATTTTGACAATTGCAGGAAAGACCACAACGCATGTATATCTCTACATTAGGCCAAAATTTGAGAAAGGTGCATACCTAGAGAATGATGTCTCCATACCTAAAGATCCCATGGGTAGAAGAAAGCCCACGCTCAAGAGAAGGGAGAGGGAAGAAGAAAAAGCACCAAGTGTGCAAACTACCTAGCCAGTAAGCACACTAGTGGCAAGCACCAAACCTAGCACCTATACGCTAGGAAGAAATCCCGGAAAGAGAAGACCCGGGAAGAAGAGGTGCTAGAGCAACCCCTCACCAAGGAGAAGTTTCCAGAGGAAGTAGAGAAGGTTGGATCCCCTGCGGAAGAGTCACCTCTTAGATAGAAGCAAAGGATAGAAGAGGAAGATGACTTGAAGGAGACGGAGAGCTTGGAGAGATACATAGATGAAACGGATGATGACAATGAAGAAGGTGATCCTAAAATAAATCAAGAGCCACTTGTCTTCAGCGTGCATGATTCAAAAGAAGAGGGAGGAGAAGAAGAACAGGAGTTCCTTTTCATGCGGTGTAAGGGTATCCAGGAGAGGGAAGGAACCCATGACATGGGAAGAAGTGAGGAGGTTGGTGTGTAGAAGAAGAAAACTCCAAGCCTTATGCAGAGCAAGTAAACAAGGTGGTAGAAAGAGAAGCAACGAAAATAATTGAGGCCTTGGTAGAACAAGAATTGGAGCGTAGTGTTGACATATTGATGGGAGAGGATAAGGAGGAAAGCATTGAGAAAGAAAAAGTCAATATGGGAGGAGGTCCCAGTCTAATAGTGAGTTTCCCCAAAGCCACATGCTCGGGAAGGAAGAGCCTTGATACAGAATGAGGACAGGTCATGGGCTATGTGGATGACCAAAGGAAGGTGTTACGTACGCATTTCTAGAGCATTATACCCATAGAAGAACTTCTAGATATGGAGTCATTTGACAAGGAGGGTGTGTACCCCAGGACAAGGAAGATGCTCTCTTGGGTGTTTGAGTCCCATATTGACAAGCCAGAGTTGAAGTATACCAAGGGGAAATCATGTCAGTACTAGAGTCTAAGGGAACTAACCCCTTGGTAAATGCCCAAAAACTCTCGGATGAGCAGTTATGTAATGCGTTGAACAAGTTCTGGTCGAGATTGAGGCTAGGCTCTTTGGAAGAAATGACAGAGTAAGATTTCTAGAGGGAAAGCTAGAAAATAAGGAAGAGGAGCTAGGCTGAGAAGACTAAGGGCTTGAAAACAAAAGAGTTGAGTAGTGCACAATGTTGAAGCGCGAACTAAGGGATGAGAAGATGAAGGTGCTTGAAGTATACAAAAAGATGAAGTATATAGACCTAACGCACCACCCACATAGAAGTATGGATCCCCTCTTGAATGATTAGAAGATCTGACACACATCCTCACCATGGAGAGACAATCATTGGCCCTGGATTCTATAGAAGAAGTGGAAGCATGCTTAGAGAGGGAAGACAAATTGAAAGTGGTAGCAATCATTGTTGAGTATAGCAAGGTACTTACGGGTGTCATGATTGTTACCTAATCTATTGAGGCCCCGTATGATAATTGCATAGAAAAGGATAGAGTGGCGAGCATCTTGGTCACCACTCACGAAGAAGAGCTGAAGGAGTTTCAAGAAAAGAATAAGGGAAATAGGGAAGAAAGGGATAGAATCCTTGCCAAGGTTGAAAATAAATCCAAGGCCACTTTGAAACCTTAAGGGTTCAATAAAAAATTATTTGAAGGAATTGTACCTACAAATCATGAGAAGAATGCACACACTTAAGGACATGGGAAAATAATTGGAAGGGGTAGTTGACACTGTGTGAATACCACGGAGATGGGTTAAGCTTTAAGGAAGTGAACACCTTGGTTGACGACCTCCGCCAGAGAGCGCAAAGTGAAGTAGATGCCCTGGAACAAGTTGGAGGCTGACCTAAAGAGGGACTTCCCACTCCTTTTGAAGCAATAATTACCCTCCCATTCTTTTTTTCTTTCCCATTCCTTCATCCCCTTATTCTTACTCTTCCCAAATTATTTTATTCTTCTAAAACATACTATAAATATTTATTCATTGGAGATGTGTTCCCATGGATGGAGAACAAGCATAGTGTGGGATGATGTTGGCACCCCAAAATAGTGGTTAAGTACACAAAGGCGTGTAGGCGTGCAAGCCTAGTTAAAGAAGGGCGCGTAAGGAGAAGGTGCGTAGGATAAGGTTTAAGAAAACCCATGGCATGCGTGTGGACATAGACAAGGTTTCAGGACTTAGCCATATTGGGAATTTTGGGTAGGACATGAGAAAAGCGTGACTTGACTACACATGCAAAGTGGATAAGGTACCAGCCTAGAAATGTGATGCCTATGAAAGGAATATGCCCGCAAAAGAAGGTTCCGAAGACATCATGGCAAAAAGTGGAGAGCTTAGGCCTAGAGAAGCATGCTCCCATGGAGGACCACATTCAGACACTTGGCACCAGATCTAAGGCTGTAGAAGGATGAGTTGGCACTTTGGTATTCCTAAATATGCAAGCGCCTGTTAGTGCCATTTCTGAGCTTGCATTGTGTGCCCTAATTTTTTCATGTCTAATTTTTCTCAGAAACATTTTATTTCTCAAATTGGTGATCTCGTATTTTCTCCCCCTAGTTGAATGTTTCAAAATTGCCCATAAACTTGTTGTTCTGCCCTGGTTTAAAAGAGAAATCCATGTATGCTCTTATTTGTGCCCTAGGTTTTTCCAATTTTTGGGTTGTGTCATTTTCCCTTTGCCAAATCATGCAAAAAAATAAATCGAATTGATCAAATCTAAATTGTATGGGTTAATTTCCCAATCCTAAGGTTGAAAATAATGTCAAAACATGATTCAGTTGATTCAAAATCAAAAAATTTGCAATCCTTGTTGAAAAATTTGATTTCTAGGGCATCCTTTAAATTTTTCATGATTTGATGGTCATACGGTGTCATTTTCTGTCAAATTTATCATCACAAGGTAATGGCAATGTGGCAGTTCCTATTGGCTAGAGATGTCAGAAATATTTCTAACTTACCATTTTTTGAAATTTTGGCAAAAGGGAAAATTTTGATCCATGGCTCCACCTTCTGCAATGAGGTGCCTACGTGGCACATTTTGATTGGCTAGGGGATTGGCGGGTGGGTGGTTTCCTTAGGAAATTTTGCTTTCATTATGCAAAATTTTTAAAAATCAAATTTCAGCCCGAAGGCCCACAACAAATAGGGAGAGGACACGTGGCACATATTTTGGTTTGAGGGCATGCGGATGGCGGAGGGACTTAGAGTCTTTTGGCTCTGAATTTATAAGTTTCAAAATCAGTGTTCTCCCCACTCCAATCATAGTTGGACATGTGTCCAATAGAGCAAGGTGGGTTGGCAGCTTGGCGGGTGAAAAGTTGAAATTGTCCCTTAGCAAAAAGGGGGACTAAATTGAAATTTTGGCCCGAAAGCCCTCGGCAAATCATCGGTGGACACATGTCTAGGAAAGGATAGGATGGGGCAGTGGGTTTTGCAATGACTTTGAATTTTTAACTTCAAATGGTAAAAAATCAAATTTCAGCCCGAAGGCCCATAGTGAATAGGGAGAGGACATGTGTCCAAAAGGGCAAAAGGTGGAGGAAGGGGTCAAGGAAATTTTTATAACTTTGGACCTTTGTTGTCTAAAAGGTAAAAATGAAAAATTAGCTCCACAACCTATCCATGATGGACACATGGCACATTCTAAGAAGTCAAAGGAAGGGTGCGGGCCCATGGTGAGTTTTGAAAATTTTCAAATTTTGTGGGAAGGTTTAAAGGTGGAATAGGAGGCTTGGCCCCACGGTGAATCAGAGCACCATGTGGCGGAGAAGAGATCGGGCTTTCGGGCCTATGAAGGTTTTGTGGAAAAATTTCCTTTTTTCAAAAAATTTACAAAATTGATAGAATTGGTCCATGGTTTCAATGGGACCCACCTTTGGACACGTGGCGGGCCCAGAAGGCAGGCGAGAGAAAAGTGGTGAAATTTTCCAAAATTTCAAAAGGTCGAATGCATTTTTAAAGGCATGGGCCTGATCTCATCATTTTTGACATGTGTCCCACCTGATCCAAAGTTTAAAAAGGTAATATTGAGCTTATTTTTAAATGGCATTTTCCACATGGAGGGCTGATATTAAAAGGTGGATGAGATCAATGGTTATTGTGCATTCGTTTGTTTAGGCCACCATGGGAGCTCCAAGAAGCTTGGAATCATGATTTCTTCATCAATTTTCATCAAATCTTATATGATTTTGTGTTGCCTTGGCCTTTTGAGAACAATGGCATCATTTTCATGACCTAATTCTTCGATATATGGTGTTTTTGGTGTAATTTTGGCTCAGGCCCGAGAAAAAATGTGAAATGTCGACATCAAAAGTTGCAGAGGTAAAATTGAAAAGAGGAAAAGGTAAAATGATGAATGAAAGATGCTTGCATTCCTGAATGATAAAAATGTGCCCTTGGGGTAGATAATGATCGAATTTGTGTAATGATTTAACTTTTTATGCATACCTAGCAACCTGCAAGTTGTTTTTCCATTTGGTGTCACTATCATTAAATCATGAGGTTTTTGTGACAAGTTTGATCCCATAGCATATTATTTTCTTGGGAAGGAAGACTCCAATGTGGCATGAAGTATATAATGCATTTTGGAGAATTTGTGAATGGTCGGGAGTTGAAAATCATGAGCAAATTTTGAGAAAAAGCTCATTTTCTGAGAAAATCCACCAAAGAACCAGGTTAATGTCTCATGTGTTGGAAAATTCATGTATGTGGGTTGGTTACAAGTGTATAGCCACCACAAAGCTCTGAGATTGTTCATGTAACTCTCCCTTTGTTGAATCTAACAAGTTTTGAATTAAATATGTGTTTTCCTTTGGGAAATATGATGTCTGTTATCAATTTTAAATGCCTGCAAATAAATTTTACTATGAACTTATCAATCTTGCATTGAAAATCTTAGAAGTCACACAAGATCTCCATTTCGGGTTGATAGTTTAGTGGCATTTTGATCTCATACTCGTAAGAGCCTTCATCTGATAAGGAGATAAAAAATTTAAAATCACTTTACCTTCCTTGACTGCAGAGATTTCTTGTAAGCCTTTGGGGGTACCTTAGGCGTGGTTTGATCATGGATTTTTGTGTTTAGTTGAGTTCTTTACTTCAAGATTTTGTGGTGAGTTCTCAAAGATTGTGTGAAGAGTGTAACTTGGGCTTCCATTTGTGCCTCTTCTGGTTGAAAGAACATCCTGATTATTTTAGGCATTGCATCTGATAGTTGTTCAAGTATTGTATAGATTGTCAAAGATCTGATCTATCCTAGTTTGTCTTATCAATATCCCACCAAAAATCATCCAACAACAAAGATCCTATCATGTACTATCCCTAATTTGCATGTGTATACCCACAGAAGATCAAAATCTATTTGCAAAAGTATGCATAATAGATCAGGATTTCCAATGTCTCTAGTAAATTGTTGTAAATATATTCCCCACGGGTAGATATATGACAAGAAGAAGAATATGGAAATCAGAGAAACTCAAAGCTCGATATTTATTGCATCAAACAACCCATGGTGCAGTTGGAGGTGTAAAGCGAGAAAATGTCGACATGAAAAAAGTCGTGCCCATGGTGCAGAAAGAAGGTGTCGACACGAAAAAGTCGCACCCATGGCGTAGGTAAGAAGGTGTCGACACAAAAAGTCATGCCCAAGGGTGCATGAAAAAGGATGTCGACATGAAAATGGATGTGCCCCAGTGCAGGTTAAGGGCGCGAGTAAAAGGATGTCGACATGCAAAAGTCGCGCCATGGCGCAGTTGGAGGTGCAAAGCACAAAGTGTCGACATGGAATTTTAGTGCCTATGGTGCATGTAAGAGTATGTCGACATAAGGATGGACACGCTGAGGCACATCTTCTGGGAGGCAAAACATTTTGAGCATTGACACCCCTGACAGAAGAAAACCTCGACGTAGATATTCGGATGGCAATAACTTTTCACGGGAGCTCGGATTCATGCAAGTTGGACTTTTCGGAAAGCTCACGAGGTCCTCTCAAAATAAAAATACAGCTTTCCACTTTTTGGGTTTGCTAGGTTCTCACCTATCACCATAACGAGATGAATTAAATGCAACCTAGAGGTGGTTGGGGTAGATTTAGAATTCTCTCTCTTTTCTCTCTCATTCTTCCTATAAATTGTAAGAAGGGATTATTTCTAAAGGTTGGACATTCTTGTTTTACCCTCCCTTCTTCTCTTTGGTAGGTGAATTTGTGGAGTTCAAACCTCCCATCTAAAACTGTAATGCAACTTTTCCTCTTGGCATTTTGTAGTGTATTGTATCAATCTTTGGAGAAAATAATGCATGCCTGTGGATGATTCTCAACCCTCTCTGTATTCATTTTCATCCTCCTGATCTTTCACTACAAATTTGGTTATCTGTGCATGATCTTGCATTACATTTTAATGGTTTGTGTTTATTGGCAAGACAAGTGTTCTTCATTCCTCGGTGCATCACCTTTGTTAGTTTAGGTTTATTTTTATGCATCTTCTTACCCTGTCTCCTTGGCAAGTTAGATTAGGTTTTTGAGTAAACCCTCTACATTTTTATGTGTGCATCTAAACAGAGGAATAGGAACCGCCTTCATCCGGAGAGCTTTTCGATTTCGCAAGGTCCCACACTTGGGAAAAGATCCATGTTATGCAATCACACTGAGAGTCTCAACCCATCGAGTTGCAGACATTTAGGAGTGCTTGTGATTCGCCATCAACAGGAAACTTTGCCTTATTTTGAGAACATACCCATGTTTTGAGAAGTGACAACTTGTGAGAGTTCAGATCTGGGGTGTTGATCATGTTTTCATCAAGGCCTCCATCACAAAATTTTAAGCAAAGAGAAGGACATATTCATCTCCTTCACCATTACAAGGTTACAAAATAGGTCCTCTTACCTTGGTTGTAAGGCACAACCTAAAACAGCTAGGACAAGATCAAGTCCTATTGGAGTGCTATCCATTTCTCCACAAACCTGAGTGCTAGCTAGACCATATCCCCAACTACCAATGACATAAAACATGGTCTAATCTGTCTTTAAGCTCCATGACATATCTATGGTGTTGCTCAGATTGAAAAGGAGAACAAATTTGGATACCAACATGCCCGTAGGAGATAGAAAAGGTAGAGATTAGATAGAAAAGAGAGGAGATTATAGATAGTGGAGCTCTGCAGAAATAATGTGAGAACTATGTGGGATTGGGTTGAAGCTATATATAAGGGAGTAATGTATTAAGGGGTTGGGTTATAATTTTTTTTTCTTTGTATGGATGAAGGACATGATCTATGTTGTGATGTATGACTTCATTCGATCAAGTTGTGGTAGTCTAATGGATCCATTAAATTTAATGAGGTTACAAACATGAATGAGTATGAATATAAATGATTGATTCATATCATTATCTTTTCATTTATATTCATGGATGTTATGGAATAAATGTAAATCCTTATGTATTTTCCTTTCTGCTATATTTCTATTTGTTGTTTGTAAACACTCTCTGTTTGGAATGAATAAATTTGTCTAGAGGTTGTTCGAGCCCTATGATGATTGTATGTCTCATTTCCTCCTTTATTCATTAAGATTCATGACATAAATGATGGTTTCCCACTTAACTCACATAAAAGAGAGACTCGACACCCACGCGTTCCTTGAGTGAGCACCCAACGCTCGCTGGGTGATAAGTCAGTGCACATGGGATTCCCTTGTTCTTCTGGTGGGTGTAAAAATGACTACACTATGCACCACTCCTATCAAACCGAGTGGAAAGTGGGTACCAATCTTGTCATGCAGTAAGTAGCCGCCGACAAGAGCCACCAACTACATGGGTATGCATGTAATCATCCGATCATCAAAACAACTTAACAAATACACTTTGCCATGCCCGGTGAGGAATATCCTGTAGCTGAAATGAATCCCATATGTGATCTAGAATCTGTAGTGGTGCCTATCATAGGTAACCATGTTACCCCTGGATAGGAACGGATAAGCTTATAAAGCTATTTGGAGTTGATTTAGAGGAAAATAGGTAGGATTTGGATGATTTAAGAGGGGGATTTAATTAATAATAAGGTTTATTAATTAAATACAAGGTTATAAAGGATTAATTAACTAATAATAGTTAATTAATTGATTATAGGAGGATTATAACTAACGAAATGTCATTAATTAGCATCTAAAATGGGGAAAGGCTAGTTAATTAACGAAGCATTGTTAATTGACCAAAATGGATGGAAATGTTAGTTAATTAGTAGAAAATCACTAATTATAATGGAAATGATGGGAAAGAGGGTAATTAGTACAATTTTATTATTAAAACTACATAGGCGGATTTTAGGTGTCTACATTTTCCCTCTTTGGGGTGGCGTAATGCAAGTGATGCCACTTCAAAGATAGTAGAAAATTATAGATAAGTAAATTTTGAAGGAATGGAAGAAAAATTAGTAGAATGAAGGATGCCCCCTCGAGTGTCAATGGGGTGATGGAAGAGGTCGATCGACGATCGAAAATAAGAAGGAAAAATAGGAAGTTGACACAAACCTAATAGGTGAGTGTGCAATGTGAGTGATTGGGAAATAAAAACATGTGTTTCAATGGATAGAAGAAACAATGTGGGAGGGGGATAAATATAATCCCTATTTCTCTAAGGGTGTTGAAGAAAAATTTTGATAGAAGAAAATGATAACAAAGAAAAGTGGAGATGAATGGAATGGAGATAGTTTTCATCCAACTTGGCTCAAGAACAACTTTATTTCATCATTTTTCTCTATGATCTACTTCATCGAGTTCTTTATTATAATATAAGCACTGAGAACAAAAGTGTAAAATAACATGAAAATCTATAATACTAACATTTTTTTATTGCTAAAACACTAACTCAAAATAACATACATAAAGTAATGCCATACAAGGAAGTAAACAAGAAAACCAACAAGGAAAAATGTACAAACATACATACTTAGAAAACAATATTCAAGACAGATGCACCAATGTTTTTGTTATCGAGCTTTAGTTCCCAAATGTTTGAGTTAATGAAAAGGGTTAAAAATGGCACCCCAAACAAGGATACATGCGAGGTGAATATACGAGAGGAAACAAGGGGTCCTATGAAAAATCAATTGTGCTCTATTAAACTATACCAAACAACTCATTGTGCAAGGGAGTACAAACATAACAAGAAAACCAAATTTTGTTAATGGAGGTAGATCAAAATGATCCACGAGTCATGTGCGAGAATAAGTGAGGACCAAAGAAATATGTTTTGTAGGATAATTTTTTATGTTTGAGGACATTGTGTCTTGTGAATGATTCAAATTGCGTGAATGATTTTAACCAATTTTTATGGGATTTCAAATTTGTTCTAATTTTTTTGTATTTTTAAAATATACCATTTTTTGGATTTTTAATGATTTTACCATTTTTGGATTTTTGACGATTTTACCAAGTTTTGGATTTTTAACGATTTTTGGGAAGAAGGTAATGTAGAAGAATGATGATGTTGTGGTAAATCACCAAAAACTATTGGGAAGAAAAATATGCCCCAACTTAGTAAAAACTTGATTCTCTGGGAAGCAAAAATATGCCCCAACGTAGCGAAAATGGTAGAAAAATGATCATTTAATAAAAATAATCATCACAATGGAATGCTAGCACATGGTGGGAAGAATATAGAAGAAAAAATTATCTACTCGACCCACAGGAGGAAATAAAAATGAAGAATTAGGGCTTCAAGGGTATAATTAGTAGGCTGGGAGGGGTAAAATCCATCGTGAACAATTACTACTATTAGACCCTATTGAGATTTGTGAGATTTTGATCCGAGTTTTGAGAGAGTTGGCTTGAGTTTAGAGATGTAGAAATTGTACGGATCGAGTTCGCGAGTATGAGAGACTTCTGTATGTAGACATTCAAGTGGTAAGCAACTCAATTTTTTTAAATTTTAGTGCATTTATTACATTTTGGGGCTAGGGAAAGTTGGTGGGTTAACGTTAGCACAAGCCTTAGGGAATGCTAGCATGTCTAGGGATGCACTAGTGTGAAGGGATTATTTGGCATTAAAACACGTGCACAATCATTACACTAGGGTTAGGTTAGTTATAGGGCACACACTAGCATCAAAATTCTGCATGGGCATTAAAAGTGATGCACTAGCATGGGCGTGTGCTAGTGTCAAAGTGAGAGAACAATCATTAAATGGCTTGCAATGGCACAAAAAGGCATGTTCTAGTGTGAAAAAGCACATGCTACTGTAAAAAGGCATGCACTAGTGTAAAAAGGCATGCACTAGTGGTAAAAGGCATATGCTACCTCAAAGTTTGGCCTTTGAGAAGGCCTTAGAAGAATTTAGGAAATGTCTAGAGGAATGTAAAAGTAATTAGAACACCTTATGAAGATTTTT
This sequence comes from Taxus wallichiana var. yunnanensis, assembly GCA_018340775.1. NCBI lineage: Eukaryota > Viridiplantae > Streptophyta > Pinopsida > Cupressales > Taxaceae > Taxus > Taxus wallichiana. Next base: position 614,514,804 of record CM031240.1, read on the forward strand.
TTAAGAAGAAGCCATGGTAATTTTTTGTCTTGGGTAATCTTACGGGCGATATTACACAATTTAGAGGTGTGCGAGTGGCATTGATGCCTCGAGCCTATGAGAAGACCTTCTTCCTTCGGGAGTAGTGATGGTTTATTGTCATGATACATGTAATAGGTTTTTATATATTGCAGAGATGACATGTATAATATTGGATCATAGCCTCTACCGCGACTTTAGCCGAGAGATGGCACAACGAGAGCTAAGCCTTTAGATTACCTATGGGTGATATGATTGTGACCCTAGAGGATGTGTATTGGATCCTTTGAGCCTATTAAGTAATCATATTTGATTAATTAAATCATTTCCAATTCCCATGAGTTGCTAATTCTAATCAATTTTGTATAATCATGTTTGTCTCTTCTAAATCCACTTTATCTTTTATCCCACATTCAATAGGTTTCTAGATTCTCCCAAATTGGAAAGCTATATAAAGGATCTACCCCTTCCTTCAAAAATTACACCCCACTTTTTCTAGTGATTACTATAGGAATATAATAAAAGCATTCTCCATTGTTCGAATAGCTCTTTCATCTTTGCATTTATTCTCTAATTGTTGAGTAGTAAGGAAGATCTAAGCATGGACTTGTAGCCATTTCTTGGTGAGATCCTTTCCTCTCTTTGGAGAAAAACACACAAATTTTATTTCTCATGACTTAAAGAGGCTCATACATAGTAGCAATCATACATTACAAGAGTAGGAATGGTTTAACATTATATGTTCATCCATGTTTATACATTAGAGTAGCTAATTCTGTAAGATTTTATCTTGATGTTAATGGTATATTAAATTTGTTATTGAGACTACTTTGTGTTAGTTTCGTTCACTTAGCTTAGTTATTTTATCATATATGCAGTACTATTGATAAAAATGACTTGATTCTAGTGATTCATTGGAAACCGCAAGATGAGATTGCGACCATGGAGTAGATGGAGGCACACCATTGATAGAAATGACTTGATTGTGGTAATTGTGGTGAATGAATGATTAAGATAAATATGTAAATAAGAGCCTAATTTAAATGCTATAGCAGTAGTAAATGAATAACAATGAAATACATAAATTACACCCAAAGAAACTAAGCAATAAAGTGAAAACTCTAAGTGTAAATAGAGGGTAATAAGCCTTAGCTAATTCATAGCAAAGTATGGATTGGATCAAATCTCGACCAACTAAAAAGAGAGGAAGAAGCACCACACAAAAACCATAGAAAATGTAGAACTAGAGGAACAAAATGGTGGGGTTCCTAGAGAAGGATAAGGGTGCCCATGAGCACCCTAGTTCTTATTCGGGTGTTTGGGTCTACGGAAATACTCGAGAAAACCTCCTCTAAGGTGTCACAATGTGTTTTCCTTTGATCGATCCGAGTTTGTACCAAGATCGTCAAGGTTGCTATAAAACTGTAATGAAGAATAAACCTACAAAACCCTCAAATGGATATCAAATACCAAAAAAGAAAGATGCATAATGAGGATTCGGAACCATCCTCGGTTATCACAATGGTGAACTGATGACTAAGCATTGCACTACATCTCAAACCCAATGTAGTTTTGTGTGTGTGTGCATAATCATGCCCTAGGTTTCTCTTGTGCATGTCACACTTGGATATAGAGTAAGTGTATAGATGTAGAATGTAATAAATGTGTGCATGGATAGAATGAACTTCCCACCTATGAAGTGTGATGTAGAAAACCAACCCTTATGTCCCTTGTGATGGTGCTATATGTATGCAATGGATCTCTTAGATTCCTTGATGGATGCAACCTTATATGGTGATAGATAGTTATTAGTGTTTGGGCCCTTATTATTATGACATAAAGTTATATTTATATGATTCCCTTGCTTTAATTTTGTAATTAACCCTAAAAATGACTACCAAAAATATAATATGTTCAAACGGATAGAAAGGACCAAAAGGTGCAAGTAAAGTACAAAGAGGACAAGGGCCTAGCGCTAGCATCCACAGTTGAGCGTTGGTGTCTCAGGATGATAAATGTCAAAGAGTAAAATGATAGATTGAGTAAGTAAGGGTGCAATACCAAAAGAAGTAGCAGAAAGCAAAACAAAGTGGCCAAAGACATGAATTAATTAGTACTTTTCTTACTTAGGAATCATATGAATAGTAGTATGCAATCAAGACTAAATAATTACCCAAAGTGTGTGATTTTTTGTCTATGGTAAGTCTCTTAATGATTCACCTAGTTCTAGCTATGCTTTCGTAAAGGCTAGTCCTTCCAAAACCTGAAATGTACCTACAAAATCAGCCACTACTTCCCAAACAGCTACTCCCATTGCTAAAATTGTCCCAACTTCTAAGGTAGTACCTCCTCCTCTAACCAAAGAATCTACTACCCCAGGGGACCTTCTTTGGTCACTTGTACAAACCTCATCTCCTTTTTCTCCATTTGACATCATTGAACATGTGAACAAGTCTAAAGTTTAAATTTTGAATATGAATTCTTACAAGCTCCCACCTAGAGCAACTTAAAATTCTTATATGCTAGATCAAGAATAATAGTTAAAATCCCAATGCTACAATATCCAATTCCAAGGACTACTACCAAAACCACCTACCCCTCCATCACAAAACATTAATTCCTTGAGTGCATATAATACCAACAAATTTGAGCCATTTTATTTCTCCCTCCCGATCAAAATGAATAAGTTGAATAAATGCATAATAGATTTGGGAGCTTTGGATATTGTGATGTAGATTAAAGTTGCTAAAAATCTTAGAATCACCTTAACACGAGCCACTAACTCTTGTTACTCCATAGAGTCTAAGGAAGTCTAATTGGTAGGGAGAATCAAGGATGTAGAGGTGCCTTGCCAATTTTATGGATAATAAATTTTTTTGACCATCTTAATAGTGACATCCTAACATATTTTGGAATGTTATTGAGTAGAAGTTTCTATAGAGACTTGGGAGAAAAGATCCAGATGGATTGGTCTTCCACAACCATTCCAGTAAAAGGAGAAATGAGGAATTTTTTTGACCATAAGAAAAATGAAGTATAATGTTTAGAAATTAGAGGATCCAAGGGCTGATGTGTTGTTTCAAGATAACAGACTTGGTAATTACTTCTTGATTGTAGAAAGAGATGAAAATTTTCCATTCCTCACTGAAGATGATGAGAATTAGTTGTGGAAAATGGAGTTTGATAGAATCCATTCCAATATTATCTCAGTAGTTGGTGTTGTTCTAACCTCTCATTCAAGTGAGTTTCTTCTTTTCTTATAAATTACAATTTGAGAGGGGATGCGATGGTATAGTATGGTATAGTCTATATATGGTTGGGGGTTGGGCCGCCCAGCCCATATATAGATGTATGTTTGCCGGATAGAGAGAACTCTAGGGTATGGCATATGGTTTTTATATTGTCCGGCCACCTATCCATACAAAATATTAATGTAATATAGATCATATGTCCACCTATCCATTGTTGACTAGACAAAGCATGATACTTAGCAGAAGGCACACAGAAGGTTCGCATGTGAGAAAAGGGCACATTCAAAGGCACAGAAGGATAGGGAAGGAAAATCACACAAAAGACAAGGACAAATTCTAGACTTAGTCGTTTTCACGTGTACATGCTATTTTTGGAGATAGTGTGTAGAGCACACAAACCGAGATAAAGACTTGCGCGACACGTATAGGCTATTTTGGGAAGAGCGTCTACTAATTTCTTTTCATGGGTTCGAGCTAATAATAGAATTGTTACTTCCAGTTAACCAAAAGAGATCTATTGTTGAGGCAATTGCATGTGTGTCTATTATTGTAAAGGCACATAGCTATTTTCAGCATACGACCTATTTTGGGAATTATGCAAGCAGTGAAGAGAAATTCCCCACTCTTACAAATATGTAGTGATTTGCACAGTATAGGAGGATTGGATATGAATTATTGTGAAGTTATGTTGGTAGATCGGCGTGTACATGAGCTTATGGTATTAATTATTGTAAGAAGCTTATGTGTATTTATTTTGTTTAATATATTGGAGTGTATTGGTGATTCAAGGTGTTAAACATGATTAAAAGTAGATATTGCATGGTAGAACTCATTATGGCTATTACTTGAATCCATTACTATTTAGATTTAGATCTAAAATATGCTCTATAAAATGTTATACCAATTATAGATCTGAATGCATTAACTCTTCATTTTTCTAAAATCCTACACAAGCAAACCTAAAGAGGGGCCTCATACCTTTTGTGCTTCGGGTGAGTGCTTAGTCTAGGCTGAGTGATGTGTCAAAGTGTGCCTAGGTTATTCCGGTAAATTCTAGGCCGCTTCATTGGTTCCATTGTCAAGACCTATTTTCATTTTTTTCAGGATGGTTCACAATGAAGACATACCAGTTAACCCTAACAAGTGTTGAGGATTTGATACATGATCTAGAAGAGGAATACTCACAGAGGTTCAACATCGAGATATGATTTTAACACACACACACATGGGTGGAACAAAATTTGTATGACAACTTTTATGAGAACTTCTCTCGCTTTTTTTGGTAGAACTATACAAGTGGTTGGTTGGTTATGCATCAAAAAGAAATTGGAGGTGTCATGCACTTATTTGGATCCAGGAAGAATTTTAAGCCATTTATGATGCTGATCTGATTTGGACATGCACTATGGATACTTGGTTTTGTGGTGTTAACAGCTTATATTTTGGAGTACTCAATTTCAACTTATTCTTGCCTAAAGGTAGGGGAATTCAATTTTTACAATATCCCAGGGGAACTTACTTACAAGGCATTCCATTCACGATCAAAATCTTGATGGTGACCTTGAACTTGGAAAGAAAACCAATGGCTAACTAAACCCTACCACATGTGGGGGTAGGTGTAGTTTTGGTGAAATATGACAGACCTAGAGAAGAAGAGTTAGAGAGAAGAAAGGTTGGTTAAGTAAAACGAGGTGCACAAGAGGGAGATAAAGAATCGGTGGGATGTTGTAGATAAAATGGCATTGAGGAGAGAGATGGCTCGCAAAGGATTTGGAGCTCAAATAGAAGGCGTAGAGCTAGAGTATTAAGAACTCCCCATTTGGGCAAGCATGTCGAGATAACCCTCCTCGGCCACACATGGAAGTGTGCCAAAAAATATGACCTAGGCCGTGCACATATTAATCTACCTAGAAACCTAGCCCTTGTGCTTGGTTTTCCAATATCTAGTATGACAAACTTGACAACAAGCTAATTAAGGTAGTGGGACAACAGGATTAAATCACATAGCAAGTACATCGATGGTAGGGAAAACTTATTTGTTGTTGTTTTGGGGTACCTTTTTAGGTGCATCATCCACATAGAATTTAAGAGCATGACTGGACTCACTTCTAGGAGTAGTAACACTTCATAGACTATAGAGGTTCAGTTCATTACTCTACTTTGTTGGGACACAAGGAAGTACATCTATTGGTCTACTTCCCGAGATATAGGTGGAGGATCGGGGAGATATAGGTGGTTCTCTTTCAAGTGGATCTGATGGTTATGGAGGCAGAGGAAACACGGGAGGTTCGGATCACATGGGCAAGGTCCGCACGAACCCCAAAATATTTACGTGGAGATGTCTCTTCATCCGCTGTAATATAGGGGCATAGAAGATGTTGTTGAACACATGCATATGTGTGAAATAATGTGGCGTGTAAATGGAATCATGGCTTCTGAGCATAGGGAAAGTTAATTTGCCACTACATTATAAGGATGCGCACACAATTGTTACAAAAAGTTTGACCTTAATCAGACTTGCATAGATTATGCAGCATTAAAAGATGCTTTCCTTAAAGAGTTTCACATCCATGAGTTTGAGCAGAAGAGTATAAGCGTGCTTAAGGATATTAAGCAAGGCACTACTAAGAGTGTCAGGGAATATGATGCCCATTTCAAAACACTTTTATCTAAGTTTTCTTATGATATTCATGTAAGCTAGTATGCACAATGGTTCCTTGGAGGTCTGATTACATATTTTAGAAGGGCACTATCACATAAGACATTCATTGATCATGCAAAGCACTTGAAGCAAATTTACGTGGCCGAGGCAAGTTGGTAGTATATACACTAGAGTCATCCCATTCTTGGAAGCACAAATTGCAGCTATGAAAAAGTAGTTAGAGAAACTATCAGAAAATCTAACACATGAGACGTGCACGGTCTTTGGTGTATGGATTGTGAAGTATAAGGTCACACCAAGGATATTTTTCCCCATAGATCAAAGTGCATTCATTATTATTGGACTGTGAGATATGTTATTTGAACTATTATTCTAGTCACTACCCATTATTGCAATGCGTAATAAGGAAGAACATCTCTTGCTACTACAAAATTTGTAGGTCAACAAATCATGATACGAAAGACTGTCGACTAATTGGTCAAATCCATGATGTTATAGATATTGGTGTGCAACAAATACAAGTCTCGAGATAACTCTAAAGGCAAGAATGAGCATCGATTGGGATCACAATCAAGCGCACTATGATCAAAATGAAGGACATTTTGAAGGAGTTCTGGTAGAGGTCGAGATACCGTGGTGGATTTAGAGGATGTTAGACCCCTAAAATATTGGCTAAGTAAAAGAAGGTGCGTGGGCATGCAAGGCCTATTTGAAGAATGGCATGTAATGCAAAAGCGTGCAGGACCTGGTTTTAGGATAGTTTAGTAGAACCAATGGTGTGCGCGTGCAAGGAAGAGAAAAGGATTTTGGGAATTATCCATATTTGGCATATCGGGAAGAACATGAGGAAAGCATGACCTGACTGCACATGTGGAGTGGATAAGGTGCCAACTTGGCAACTTGGTGCCCATGAAAGGAATATACCTTGTGATAGAAGATTCTAGAAGGTCATCATGGTGATGGAGAGCTCGAGTCTAAAGGAGCATGCTCCCATGGAGGACCACTTGGACACTTGGAAACCAATATACAACTTCATAAAGGCATGGCGGTGCTTGCTAAGGCTATATATACAAGTGCCTGATAGAAGAAGGAGATATACCTATAGAGGATGGAAAAGAGGTGAAGCTATGTAGAAATACTATGGGAGTTCTATGGGTTGGGTTTAGAGGATCTGTAGGAGTATGATGTATCAAGGGATGGGTCTGAATATTTTTCTTTGTACTATGAGGGGCTTAAGTCTAGTTCTGATGCATGACATTGGTCTACACTATTATATGGATCTGTGATAGCCTTAATGAATGTAATGTGATTACCAAACATATTTAATATGGATATATGTGGTTCTAGTTTTTACTTATATCAAGTATGGATTGGTTTTATATATATTTCATATGAGTGGGTGTAAACCCATGTGCATTTCCTTTCTATTATGATTCAGATCTATATTCTATAATGCTTTTCTTATTTGAATGAATACATTGATCTAGAAGCTTGTTATGGTAAATTTATGGTTCATTTTCATTCTCTTCACTTAATTTTTTGTCATAACTAATGCATTCTCACACAACTCACATAAAGGAGGGGCTCGGCACTTGCATGTGCCTTAGGTGAGCAACCAAGTGACCGTTGGGTGATAGGCCAGTGCGCATGGGATTTCCTTCTTCTTTGAAAGGCATAACAATGACTAAATATTGGTTCCACTATCGGGACCTCTTTTCGAAGTTGTTATGAGAAATGGAATACATCTTTGTCCCTTGTGATATGTGATGATAGAGCACCCGACCTTAGAAAGTTTTGAAGCATGGTTCAAGAGCACAAAGGATGATTTTTCTCAAAGATTCACCATTGGACCGAGTTCGATGTGCGTAGATGGGTAGAAAAGAACCTATACCATGAGCTATATGAGACATTCTTTTTGCTTCCTCAAAGAGAGATGTATGAATGGCTTTCAAAGCATACACATCTAGATCAAGATGGTACTATAGATCACATATGTGGAACCAAGATGACTATCAAAAAGTTACAGGATGCATAACTAACTTGGACACTTGTTGTTGATCACTAGTGGAAGGGAGTGTTGTCTAGTTACACTTTATAATATGTCATTTTAACGCATTCTTATCCAAAAGTTACTAAGTTCAAGTTTTTGAGGGAGCACAGAGGATCATTCTTGCGTGTTATTCCATTGGCTATGAAGATCTTGGTCATTACTTTGAGTTTAGAAGCACTTACCATGGCTAGCTAAAGCTTCTCTAAGCACCGGGAGAGGAAGCTAGGGTGGAGGAAGATGGCGTACATTGTGGTGAAAAGGAAAGAGAGGAGAGACAAGTCAATTATAAAGCAAAGCTTGTGAAAGGGAGAATACTAGACAATACAAGGTTAAAATTTTGATGGATCTATGGAGGCAAACGTTGTAGGAAGGAGTTGAGATTCATGCGGAGGACATGGAGCCTGATCGGTTTGTGCTTTACCCCATCTTGGAAAATACTAGAGAGAGGACCCTTCAACTTCGATGAGATTTCATTGCATGGAGAAAGAAGAGTCGTCGGTGTGCATCCGAACCCATATGTTGACCAACCACTTGTGCTTGGTTTTCCAAATCAAGGGAGAAGTATTGATAACCTAGTTGGTATCGGTGGAAGTGACCGATTGATGCCTAAGAGATATAATTTTTTGTTTGGAATATCTATGGCTGTATATACCATTCCGGTGTTTGGAGGAATTTTTGGTTAAATTACAAGTACACAAGGTTTAGGAAATGCATCTGGGAGTGGCATGGGATACACTTATAGCAATGAAACAATCTCACAGACCATTGGTGTGTAGTTTAGTGGAACGTTGGGGACACTAGGCGTGACCACTTCCGTGCCCATTTCCAGTACTAAAGGATCTAGAGGTGGAACTAGTGGATCTAGAGGCACATGATCTAGTGGATCCAGTGGATCTAGTGGAGGAGGAAATAGTGGAGGGAACCAAGGCTCTGGATCGGGAGGACAAGGACCCCAACCACCTCCTCAAGTGTTTTTCAAGATGTCTTTGCACCTACCATACTATAGGGGTATTGAAGATGTTGTAGAGCATGTGCATAAATGTGAGTTGCTATGGCATGTGAAGGGGATCACTACCTTAGAGTGGAAGGCAAGTCAGTTTGTAACAATGTTGTAAGGTGTGCACATAGTTGGTATAGGAAGTATGACCCCATCGAGATAGTGGTAAAGCCCGCACCGCATTGAAGGATGTCTTCCTAGAAGAGTTCCATATTCTAGAGTTTGAGTAAGAGCATCGCTTGTGAAGGAGATCCAACAGAGGAATGGCAGAGAGTGTGTGGTAATATGACATGCATTTTAAGACTTTCACAAAGCTCTCCTATAACATTCATCCTTCCTAACATGCTCAATGGTTTGTCGGAGGATTGATAACACCATTTAGAAGGGCTCTATCATATAAGACCTTCATAGACTGCGCAAGGCATTGGAAGCTTCCCCGCACGCCAAAGCTATTAGAAGTGTTGACACAAAGCGTTAGCCATTTTTAGAGGCTCAAATTACCGCAATGGTGAAGCGCTTGGAAAATCTATCTCTAAACTCGGCGTATGAGGTTCGTAGTGGGCTTTAGTGTACACAATATGAAGTGGAGTGACATGTACAAGATAAATTCCCTCAGAAGTTGATGTGCACTATGGTGGTAGACTGTGATATTTTCCATGGGGATCATGATGCAAGTATATGCCCATTAATCCAATGCGCAATCCGCAAGAATGTTTCTTGCTATTGCAAGATCTTGCACCTCTACGACCCATGATACCAAGGATTGTAGACTAATTGATCAAATCCATGATGATATTGATTTGGGTGTGCACCAAACTAGCCTTGCAAGTAGTTCAAAGGATGATGACCATCGTTATGAAGGGCATGCAGATGGAGGGGAAAGCGGAATAGGTTTTTTGCGGAGGAGTTTGTGTGGTCATTTGTGTACATGTATTCTTTTTCCTAAGTTAGATTGAAAGCAAGAACTACCACCTAAAATAGTTCCCTAACCTATCTAGAAACAAGAAAGAGTACCATCAAGATGAATAAATGAACAAGGCCTACACTAGCATTATAACTTTGAAATAGTGAAATCAAACATAATGCAAATTAAGAACTCTATTCTTCTAAATTGCCTAATTAAATCAAATGGACCTATGTAGTCCAATGGCAATCAACAATATTGCTTTCTTTGATCCTTCAAGGATGCTTGGGTGTGAGGCTTAGCTCTTCAAGATGGATGGTGGAGGGCTTGAGAATGGAAAAAGGCTTTTAGTGCAAGACTATGTGCTTTCTTTTGCTTTCTCAAGGGAATTAGGTGTAGGTATAAAGGTAGAAGGAGGGCTCCTTATATAGCCCAATGGATAAAGGAAACACTTCATCCCTTTGCATGTGGGATAAAGGTAAAACATGATTAGGAATGGATAAGGTTGCTTTATTAAAGGTAACCTTACTTTAGAAGGGTTTAATTTATGCTTAGCAAGTCATGGGAGTTGGGGGGTGTTTTAATTAATCAAAGGTGATTAACTAATAGGTAGATGTAAGCTTATAGAAGCTAATTAGAGGAATATTAGTATGATTTAGGCTATTAGAAGGGGATTAAATCAATTAAACATTGATTTATTGGTTAAATGGAAGGGAAAGCTAATTAATTAATAATAATTAATTAGTCTAGGTAGAAGGGGTGATTTATTAATGGAAGTTCGTTAATTAGGTATTTTTGATAGGTGACTTAATTAATTAGCTTAGTGTAGTTAATTAATGATGATATGAGGGAAAATGATCGCTTTTGACGTTATGTTTTCGATTTGTGAGAAAGAGGATAATTAACGTAATTTAAGTATTTAAATTACTTGGGCGTAATTATGGGTGTCTACATTTGCCCCTCTTTGGGGTGGCATAAGTGACGCCACTTCAAAGATAGTAGACGGGTGGAATTTTGAAGAGGTAGAAGAAAAATTAGTAGAAGTGAGAGATGCCCCCTCGAGTGTCAATGGGGTGATGAAAGAAGACGATCGACGATCGAAAAAGGTGAGAGATAGATAGAAGAATGGGAAGAGGCAAGATGCCCCAGTAAGATGGAAGAATAGGGGTAAGAGGAAAGTGATGTAGAAGAAAAATGGAGTGGAGAGAAGAGCTTAGCCTCTAGCCATGGTGTTATTGAAACAATTTTGATGTCATCATATCACCATAAGAGCTATGTCATCGGTCCTTATGAAAAATATAAGCATACGAAAAAGGTAGAATGACATGAAAAGCCATACTACGAACAATTTTCCATTGCTGAAAACACCAACTCCATGCAACATACAAAATGTAATGCAATACGAGAAAGTGAAAGATGCCTAACTCCATGCAACATACAAAATGCAATGCAATATGAGAAAGTAAACAAGCTAAACTAATAGAGAAACATAATATAATGTTTTTATTATCGAGATTCAGTTATGACTTGTGTAAATTAATGACAAGGGTTGATGATGGTGCCCCAAGCATGATGATACCAAGTGATACATGTGAGGAGAATAACGGAGGACACTTGGGTTTGATGGAAAAGTAATGTGCACTACAAAATAGTACCAAGTAATTCATCAGCCCCCCAGTACAGATGAAGTAAGCAACCCTATTGTTGTTGATGGAGGTAGATCAAGATGATCCGCAAGTCACACACATGAACAAGTGAGAACCAAAGAGTGACATTTTGTAGGATGATTTTCAATTTTTAGAAGTTTTCTGAAACATATTTGAATGTTTTTGATGATTTTTCTAACATATTTGAATGTTTTGGTTGATTTTGAAAGTTTTATGAAACTATGTACAAGAAGACAAGTAAGTGTGGATGCCCCTAGCGATAGATGGGATGTACAAGGGCATAAGGCCACGTGCGTACGAGAAAGGTGAAGATGTAAAAATGCCCCAATGATTAGGTGGGAGTATTCAAAGGTAAACTCTTCACAGGTAGAAGTGGGACCCAAGGCCATTATGGATAGGTTCAACATGATGATGAACATAAACCAATGAAATGCTGGGAAGAAGCAAGGATGCCCCTAGCGTAAGTTGGCCTAAAAGAACATGATAGAAAGGAAGGAGAATATTTTTTTGTGAAAGGTGAAAACATGTCCGCAAACATGGCAAACAAGTAATCTTATACACATGGATGTTCTGAATGAAGTAGAAGAATGATGTGAATGATATGAATGTAGCTTAGAAGCCTCATGATGAAGAAGTGATTAACCAAAGGCAAAAATCGTAAGATGAGATATGGACTAGAGTAAGAGTTTGAACAAGATCCAAAATGAGACACTTGGTAACATACTAATCCTACCTACTCATAGAGATCCAATGTGTGCACGTGGATTTTATTACCTCTTGAAGTGAAGATTTAATAGACAACAAGTGAAGAGACCCTAGCCAATGTGTAGGAATGATTTATTGTGAAAGGTGATTTTGTGAATGGATGGTGAAAGGATAGTCGTACATTGCTCCACTACCAGCCAAGCATCCATAGCCCTGACAAAGATGTATTTGATTCTAATCGCAACATTTCTCTACTATCAGTCAAACATCCATAGCCCCGATAGAGATTATTGGAAATACCCCAAGAGAGAGTAATATATCAATTTTCTTTTGCTTTGCTTTTAGCTTTTAGCTTTTGATTTCTGAAAACTTATTTCAGCTCTCTTGTTTGCCAAGGGGTTAAGAACCACTGATGGCTTGATGGAAGGAGGTGGAAGTGCTTACGATGACGACATTGGCTAGTGTCAACAAATATGTCCAAAAGTTCTTCGCAACAAGTTTATTAGATGTTGAATGTGATAGGATCTCTAAGAGGTTAGTCATTCTTTAATTTACCAAGGTGATAAAAGACCAGGTCAAACAGATACCATAGAGATAAATGTCACAAAATGCATGTGAATAAGCTAACCAAAATATCACTGAAGGGATGAAAATGGTAGGAAGACTTGCAGAAGAATAACAAGGAAGGGAAGAAATAAATATCCATGTGTACGTAACACCTGATTGCAATGTTTGATTTTTTGTACCTTTGATTTTTGTTGTGTTTTCTCAATGTTTTTTTGTATTTTTGAATTTTTTTTTAAAAGATTTTTGATAGTTTTGGACCGTTGGGACTAACAAAGTCACTCTGTGTGATAGGATCCAACAATGATGTTTGTAACTTCCTTGATAAGGGAGACTAAGCATGTTTGTTTATCAAGAGTCTTGTTTTCCCGATCTCGATGATCGTGGTGAGTTCACACTCAACAAATGACTATGATTTATCTTGAAACATGAATTTTGTATGTGGGAACTTGAGTTCCCTATCCATAGGTTTTTTCACTTTGCGCCATACTTGATGGGTACGTTGGTGTGCATTTTGGAATCACATTTGATTTTGGATTTTATGGTCATTGGAGTTGTTGGTAGCTTTGAATCTCTTCGGATTTTGTATCTTGGCTTGATAAAGAACTTGTCTGGGTTTCTTATAAGCTAATGCTTGACTTGTCTGATCTTGAGAAGTGGGAGAAGAACATGGATGTTTAGAATTGATGAGAGGAATGGCAGTGGGCTTGCCACAATATTTGGTAGAAAAATAATGAGATTGATGAAAAGGATACGGTCCAAGGATTGAAGAAGATGGGATACTGGGAGGTGAGCCATAGATAGAAGATGAAGGGCTATTAGGATGTGGCCCAAGAATAGAAGAAGAAGGGCTACTAGGACATGACCCATAGATAGAAGATGAAGGGCTACTAGGATGTGGCCCAAGAATAGAAGAAGAAGGGCTACTAGGATGTGACCCATAGATGTAAGATGATGGACTACCTGGGGTGATCCATACATAGAAGATAAGGGGCTAGTTGGACATGCCCCAATAATAGAAATAATGGACTACTCAAAAATGTCCTACAAATAGTAGAGGGAGGGCTAATAGAAGGTGACCCACACCTAGATGAAGATGAAGGGATACTTGGAGTTCAACCCCATAAGAGATTGTGATTGAGGAATTGTGATAGAAAAAGAGTGATTGGGTGATGGGAAGATAGGCCATGGATTAATACAAGACCAAGGAGTTTCATCACATAATGAAGAATGTAAAGATGGAAGAATAAGAGGAGGATCAAGTTGGGTGATTTGAGGCTCTTCCTCTATTTCTTAATAAAAGGAATTAACCTTTCCTCACAATATGTAGATGTATCAAAGTCTAAAGAGAATCCTTTCTCATAATTTGCTAAAGGAATATCTTCATATGCCCCTATAAATGCCCTGATTGTTTCTTCATTCTGAAAGAGATCAATCAGTATGAGTTTTTGATCAACCACCAGGGGTTGATTGGAAGAAAGAGATCCAATTGGTGTGGGAGACTTAGAATATGCTTGATGATGATTGATAGAAGAAGATGTTGTGGGGGACGAAGAAGATGTGTAGCTATATGTCTTAGGAGTAGAAGAAGGTGGTGTGGACCTACCTATACAATGGTATGTCATATGTAAAATAGTAGGATTAATTCCAAAGTCTGTAGATTGCGACACATGGGTTGATTCAGATGTTTTTCTTGAAGGAATTTGAGTCACACGAATCTTCAAAGGAGGAAGACTTATTGGGGGTGATTGATGAAGAAGGTCCTGTGAAGAAGGGGAGGACCATGATTCAAGAATCACATTGGATGAATAATAACAAGGGTCCTGTAAAGAAAGGGAGGACCACGTGATTCAAGAATTGTATTAGATTTTTGATTGGATGGATTTGGAGTCGCGTGTATCTTCAAAGGAAGAAGACGTCATTGAGGTGACTGATAAAAGGGGTCCTGCGAAGAGAGGGAGGACTGCGACGTAGGAGTCACATTAGATGAAGGATGAAGATGATTTGTGGTGACACAAATATTTAGAGGAGGAGAACATTGTTTAGATGACTGATAATAGAGGTCCTACGAAGAAGGGGAGGACCATGACTTAGGAGTCGAATTGGATGAATCTGAATAGTAGTTTGGATCTAAATAGTAGTTTGGATCCAAATCATTAGAAGAATCAGAAGAAATGTTTGGATTGGAATCCTCAGAAGAAGAAGAAATGTTTGGATTAGAATCAAAAGAAGAGTGGGGGGAACTCAAATAATAATTTGGATCAGAAGCATCCAAATCATACCACTGACTATGAGATGAAGGTGGGGAACGAGTTACTCGTATGGGCTCTCTAAAGACAAAGAACCAAATGAGGTTTAGTTGTAATGGGAATATTTTGATTTGAATTGCTAAACCTAGGTTCCATATTTTTGTAAGTATGGGAACCGCACGATAGTCAGTCATTTTTGGCATTATTTAAGCACAAATGTCTAGATCTAGATAGTGTGATGGAACTCCTTCAAAGGGAAGGAAGTGACATGTCAATTTGGGTAGCATAAGGACAACTAGCTAGACATTGTGTAAGTATGGAGATGCGTGTGTGATTTTTCGAAGAAGGTCTAAGGAAAATAGACATCGTGATGACGCAATATTGATGAGATCGAGAGGGATTGTCCTAGAAAATAAGTTTTCTGAATGAATAATCACAAGGAACAATCATGCAAGTGTGAAACACAAAGCCAATCAACAAGGAAATACACCATATGAAAATGTGATGCAAAGATGATCAACACAACGTCAATATTTACGTCAAGCTCGAAATGAACAAGGTGTAAATATTAACAAAGGGTAGATGTGAATCCCAATCAAAGGATACCACAAAAATTTTAACAACCAACAAGGCCTAAATGTTAAAGGGCGAGGTTTACAAATGTAAGCTACGTAACCACACCAATTGGACACGTCTATCAAGCTTCTGCAAAGAAGTGAGATATTAGTGTCAAAGTGGTATCGAAAACGACACAAACAAAGTAAGTGACCTTCAAGATTTGGGACAATGTTTGAAATCAAACTAAGTCAAAGTATACTAAGGATGTGTTAAAATGTGGGCAGCGTAACGCCACAATACAGACACTTAGATCATGTTTACGAGAAACGTGACATAAGTATCTTAATTATGTCGAGACAATGCAAACAAGGTAACATGTCAAAGGGAGATAAAATGATGAATCATTCCTAACTATGATGACGATCCTGATGTGGGTATCAAGATCAAAAAGGCTACCAATGATATAAATATGTCTCCACACACTTTAGACATTTAACTTACCTAGCCGTAAACATGGATGGGTGTAAATGGACAAAAAAAGTGGCAGAAACAATTGATTGGTAACACAGAGGTAGTCACCCTTCTTTTGATCAACAAAGTGTCAAAAGAATGTGAAGGAAGTAGATCAAAATGGGGATGAAAAATGTTGGCTTCACTTTGGAAGAGTTTCACCTTACCTTAGGGTAAGTGAAAAACTAAGTGAAAGTAATGTGTCACATGTTTCATGATGAAAAGATGGCTCACAACTCAACACTGTTTTAGAATAGTCAAAAGTGGGCTCCTGGCCAAAGTATATCTTCCTAGGTGGTTCTCTCATCCTAGGTGTTACAAAATTATCCACGAGTGGGACGATTTACCCAAATAGTCCCAACTATCTTAGGAGTATCTCAACTTTTCCCCCTTCAAGCACAGTGGGCAATAAATGCATCCATCATGTACTTAAAAGGGTCACATAGGGACAACTTGTAATGCTATCTCACAAAGGAATCACTAGTCAGATAGGTAGTGTGGAGCACTTCCCATTTCATCCACAAGGTTCCCTCTTACATGGAATACTTTGGGGTTCCTGGAACCACCCCATTGTTATAGCTTAAGGTGTTATGCCAAAGGGGTTATGTTCTAGTTGAGCGGAGAGGGACATACCCTTTTCCAAAACCTGTAATACAAATGTTTTGAATATGTTATTATTTTTATCTTTTTAATTAGTGTGGTTTTCTTGAAAACCTTTGACAACTCGTATAACAACCGTATTAGTAGTTTTTGACTTCATTTTGATTCCTCCTTTCTTTGACAAACATTTTTAGGTCCCGCACTCAAGCGTTAGTAATTCTCAAGAAAATCACATTATTTAAAAGAGGATTAAGAGTTGATTTTGATTCTCAAGATCATCCAAGGATGCAAGAGAAGATCATACACAACAAATAATCCAACTAAAAAGTAAAGAAAAACTTTGCAATCAATGAACCATACAAAAAATTTGATAAATGTTCATTCCCTTAAACCAAAAGTGAAAGATGAAGTTTCTAATTTACCAAATATTATAAAATGAAGAATAAAGTTACTTTTGATTCTCAAGATCACCCTAAGGTGCAAGAGAATAGCATACACAAAATTTATCCCAACTAGATAGAAATAGAAAACTTCAAATCAAAGGACCATTGAAAAATGCTTTGTAAAAGGTTCATTCCCTTAAGCAAAATGAATAATCAAATTTCCAAGTTTAATCCCAATGTTAAAAAGATAGATATCAAAGTTGTTTTTATTCTCAAGATCACCAAAATATGCAAGAGAAGAGCATACACATACTTTGGTCTAAATCGAGTAAGCATGGAAATACAACATTCATCAAAACATTAGACATGTTAGAAAATGACCAGTTTTAAACTAATAGAAAAACCTACAATTTTTGTAAGTATAAATCCTGAATTTATGTTTTCATTGCATATTTAACTTCAATACCTTTCCAACACAAAAAAATGGAGTCATTTTGAGTTCAGGAGAAAAATTTATGGCCTTCGGAAGATGGGTTACGCATATGCTCTTATGCTCACGGGTATGCACTTGACATGCACTCAAAAAATGTCAAAAAAATGTCCCTTAATCTGCAAAATGGTCAAATTTTTCCAACCAAGATTCAATTTTGACAACAACCCATCACATTAATATATGAATAGAAGACTCAACGCTATCAAACATTAACATACATGCTCAAGAATTTAAGATTTTCAAGAAATTGCCAAAACTAGCATGTAGAATGATGAAAAAGTAAGCTCTAAAAATGAAAACATGATGAAATATTGAAATTTTATCACCAAGATTTAATTTTGACAGCAACCCACCACATTAATATGTAAATAGAATACTCAGCACTATCAAACACTAACCTACATGCTCAAGAATTTAAAATTTTCAAGAAATTGACAAAACTAGCATGTAGAATGTTGAAAAAGTAAGCTCTAAAAATGAAAACATGGAGAAATATTGAAATTTTCCCATCAATTCTAATTTTGACAGCACTTCACCTCCTTTATACCTACAAGGAAGACTCAACACATGCAAACTCAACAAAACAAGTTAGATCAACATGTGTAAAAGAGGGTTAGTAACCAAAAATGAAACTTAACTACAAAAACTTGAAATTAAGTGCAAAGGACAATGGAGTAAGTCCCACCGGGCGTGCCAAATGTGTACATGTATTCTTTTTCCTAAGTTATATTGAAAGCAAGAACTACCACCTAAAATAGTTCCCTAACCTAGCTAGAAACAAGAAAGAGTACCATCAAGATGAAGAAATGAACAAGGCCTACACTAGCATTATAACTTTGAAATAGTGAAATCAAACATAATGCAAATTAAGAACTCTATTCTTCTAAATTTCCTAATTAAATCAAATGGACCTATGTAGTCCAATGGAAATCAACAATATTGCTTGCTTTGATCCTTCAAGGATGCTTGGGTGTGAGGCTTAGCTCTTCAAGATGGATGGTGGAGGGCTTGAGAATGGCAAAAGGCTTTTAGTGCAAGACTATGTGCTTTCTTTTACTTTCTCAAGGGAATTAGGTGTAGGTATAAAGGTAGAAGGAGGGCTCCTTATATAGCCCAATGGATAAAGGAAACACTTCATCCCTTTACATGTGGGATAAAGGTAAAACATGATTAGGAATGGATAAGGTTGTTTTATTAAAGGTAACCTTACTTTAGAAGGGTTTAATTTATGCTTAGCAAGTCATGGGAGTTGGGGGGTGTTTTAATTAATCAAAGGTGATTAGCTAATAGGTAGATGTAAGCTTATAGAAGATAATTAGAGGAATATTATTATGATTTAG
Organism: Taxus wallichiana var. yunnanensis; assembly: GCA_018340775.1. NCBI lineage: Eukaryota > Viridiplantae > Streptophyta > Pinopsida > Cupressales > Taxaceae > Taxus > Taxus wallichiana. Next base: position 614,533,755 of record CM031240.1, read on the forward strand.
TCTATTAGAAGGGGATTAAATCAATTAAACATTGATTTATTTGTTAAATGGAAGGGAAAGCTAATTAATTAATAATAATTAATTAGTCTAGGTAGAAGGGGTGATTTATTAACGGAAGGTCATTAATTAGGGTATTTGTTGGATAGGTGACTTAATTAATTAGCTTAGTGTAATTAATTAATGATGATATGAGGGAAAATGAGCGCTTTTGACGATATGTCGTTGATTTGAGAAAGAGGATAATTAACGCAATTTAAGTATTTAAATTGCTTGGGCATAATTATGGGTGTCTACAAATGATGTAATAACTATTGAGGAGGATGGAGTGAGTTCCTGCGAGGAACATGTTATAATTGTGGATCAACATAACATTATAAATGTGAGTGTCCTAATTTTTATAATGCTTGTGGTGTGGAAAGAAACATAAGTATGAAGAGTGATCAGAAATTTATGAGCATATGAACTCAAGCAACACTTGGAAGGAAAAAGGTCTTTGGGATGGTAAGCATCAAGAAGGCCAATTCACAATGGATGCCTTAAGTGGCACATGAATCAGGGCTAAAACTTGTGTTGGTGATGACATGAGCAGAGGCCACACATGCCAGGGGAGATGCAAGACCAAGGACATAGTTTTAAGAGAGAAAGTAGTAAATGGAAAGTATTTGAATCCTCGCTCATCGTAAAGAATTCTATCAGAAACTATGGATGTCATTTGAATTTTACAAGGAGATCCAATGTCTAAGGGAGTAGTCCAGAAGTAGGAGCAAAGAAGGAATGTTGAGGCTCTGTAGAAGGACCTGGATGAAGTCAAAGAAGTCTGCAAAATGTTAAGGCAAGAGAATATTATTCCCTTGCTAGAAGAATGGATGAGAGAAAAATCACTGCGCATCAAGATAGAGCATAAAAGGAATGTTTTTCATGGAAACCTTCCTCCTCATAGCCTTGAATATGATAAGGATATAAATTTGAATACGGTTGTTTATGGGTGGCTTTTGAGTAATATTATCATTGACACGGTAACCATACCCGTAAAAAAATTTTTGTCCTGGTCCTCGTCGTGGACCCCTGCGTTCGGAATGTCACAAAATCCCTTTCCAGAAATCTAGTTCTCCGAACTTAGCCATTTTGGTCCCTTTTTGGCTGGGCGCACCTTTTATCTGTGTAACACAGAGTAAATCTACGCCCCCTTCATTTCCTTTGGTGCACCCTTTGAAGTGTTGACACATGTTTTGGTGCGCCTTCCCGTGATGCGCCTTTCTTGCGTGTGCCAAGGCGCATGCACCTTCATGTTAACACATAAATTGTTGCGCCGTGTTTTGGTGCACCAAAGGGCATAAGGAATGAAGTGTTGATAGTCTTAAAATTGTGCCAAAGGCGCAAGTATCCCCATGTTGACACGTGTTTATCCGCGCCAAAGGGCACACCATTTTACGTGTCAGACACATGTTTTGGTGCACCTCTTGAAAAAGTGGTTGGCACATTTATTGCACCTTTGCCTATATATAGGCGCATCCGACCCTGTCACTTTCACAATGAAAACACGTGATAATTTTATTCCTCTGCACCTGTCAGCATGCCTGTCGTCCTCGTGTCACATTCGTGGACCCCGCTTCGTCTCTCACATTCTATATATTCCGGGTAAGTGGTCCTTGTTACTCTCATGTTTTAGTTTTTGTTGTTGGTTGTTGAAGGAGGGATGAATGAATATAAGAAACCCATAAACCCCTCCTATTGTTTTTCCTCCCAAGCTTTCTACCCTCTTTCCAGATCTGCTGTCAAAAAGGGCTCTACCTCAAAAACCAACCTGGATCTCTTCACTGCGCCCCTTCACCCTCTGAATCCCTGAAGAAAAAGGCTTAAAACACATGCAAACCCATCAGGGAAAGAAAGAAAACTTGGAAGTTCGTATTAGACTGCATTTTCCTCTTGGCGCATTCGCCATTCCTGCTGCATAAAATATAGTCCACGCTAAAAGTGCACTTTTCTTGCTTGCAACACCCAATAACCCTGCGCCCTTTGGCACACCGAACTTCCATGTTGCATGGAAAATATTTGTGCCATTGGCGCACCCTGCCCTCCCCCAACACCAACATTACTTGCGCCAAGTATAAAACTGCATAAATGGCGCAGGCGCATCCCCTCTTACAGCAACACAATGTCATGCAAGCCTTCCCGCCACGCCAAGTTCCCCTTTTGCGCACATAAAGCCTATGTTACACACATTAACCCTGCGCCCTTCGGCGCACCAAAGTTCCATGTAACATGAAAATATATGCGCCATTGGCGCATCCTATCCCCGTGCAACATGAAAATTATCTGCGCCCAATATAAAACACATATGAATGGCGCAGGCGCACTTCTGCTTACAATAACAAAATGTCATGTGCAGCATCCTTGCGCCCTGCGCCCTTTGGTGCTAATTTGTTCCTTGTAACACCCTTCTTTTCGTGCCATACTATTAACCCTGCAGCCTGCAGTGTTCATGCGCCCTGCGCCCTGAGGCCTTAAAATTGCTAACTCTCATTTTCGTCAATGCTCTAATGGAAGATCTAACAGCTAACATGGCTTTTCTACGTTGGGTTTCACTTCTTCTTCTTGCAGATCAGCAATTGAATTCAGATCCACATATGTCTACATCAAGCAAGAGACCAACCAAGTCAAAGGGTAAAGCCAAGCTTACTTATAGAGGAAGAGATGAAGTACAAGTATCAGAGGGTCAGAATGCCCGAGTCCCAGGTAGAATGTGACCTGGATATAAGAGACTCTGAGCTCGGTCACATCGACATGGAAGATTTCTGGGCCAGAACCAGAAGAGTCACAGGAAGTCCTTGGATGGACAAACTGGTGGGTAGTGGTCTGCATTTTGCTGGGGGGATCCCCGTCAGTGCAGTAAACAATGAATTCATGATGGTGGTGGCCCGTTGTTACAACAAAGACACAAGATGTGTCGAGAATGAAAAGGGCGAGGTCATAATCAACCTGACTGCCCGACACTTTGAAATCATGCTTGGCATCCCTCACCATCGGCATTTCGTGGCCGTAAGCCAAGAGGACTGCATTAAGGCATGGGAGGATAATGAAGACCAGTGCATGCAGCTGATGAATGAAGTGTATTTAAAGAACAAGAAGGTGGTAACCAGATGGCCACAGGTTATTCACCGTAGTGATTTCTCCGAGGAACTAAGTGATACCATCACATTCCTAAGTAGAGTATTTGGGCTTTCTGACGCCCATTACTTTCATAAGTGGATGCTCAGGTACCTGGAGACCATGAACAAGAATGTACCTGATCAACGCTTCGAGTGGGCAGAGATAATAAGCAGCACCATATCTGAGCAACTCCAACAACTCACCACAATGGGGAGGTTCTACATGAACTCCTACGTAGTTTATGCTGCAGCCTCGGAAAGGGATTATCCAGCATTGAGCCGATGTGGGTTTGGCCCCAGGTGAGAATATATGAGTACTACCCAGAGCTGAAACTGGAGAACAACATCTCAGTTCACTAAAATCAATGATGCTTTCTTTTATGGCATCGTCTGCCTTTTGAGGCCCAACATGACTCACATGGTCGAATGACCAAGAGCATTGTCACAGCAACAGAGAAGTGGGGGCCTTGTTTACACAATTTCCCACCTTCACCTATCTCAGGGCAGCTAACTTCTTAGGGGAGCCCACTAAATTACCGAGGTATGCTGGCCCCAAGCTGATCCTGTTGGAGCTATCCAGATAGCTCATAACCTACCACGAGAAGTGTTTGAAGAGAAAGAAGGGTGGAACTCCTTTCCCCCTTACAGTGGGCAAGTACACTTGTCTTTCCCACCACAAAGCCCGGGAAATGTTTGCAGAGCTAGAACTACTAAATCTAAAGCACAACTTCCCAGCGAGGCCCACTTTTGATCCAAGGAATTGCCTTCCCAAGGAAAAACTCGATCCAATCCACATTCCGCAGATCGAGGACATTTATATCGACCTGTATCATGAGGTCGAACTTAGAAGGAAGGACCACTCCCGCTTGGCTTTGGCAGAAATCATTCAGTATGGCGTGGCCATTGTCCCAAAAGGTTATCAAACTACTGATCAAGAAGTTGATCAGGTGTATCTTGACACGGATGGGGACAACTGGCCATTTTGCTGCAATCGATAGAACAAAAGTGCCCCAGTCCATTGAAGAAAGGGTCAAAGAAACACTTTGATGAGGACAGAACACTGGTGCAGGATGAATGGCCTCATCTACCTCGGGGTAGATTTCACTACGTCACCATTGGGCAACGCACCTGTCAGGCCAAAGCATCTACCAAAGGTCAAAGGCAAGGATAAGGAAGGTGAATCGAGCACTGCTCAAGAAGGAGCTCCTGAAAGTCCTCCTTCCGCTGCACAAGAACAAGTTATAACTCTGGCTTCCCCAGAGAAAGAAGCGGCGGAAGGTGTTTTGATGGGCACATCCACTCAGGGTGTCGCCACTACTATAACTACTGAGGTCCCTTCTATCCCTTCTCCCTCTCCTCCTTCTCCTCCTCACGTGACCCAAGTGACCATTCCTTTGGTCGTATCCTCTCCCCCATCTTCTACTGTTCCCCTTCCTCGTCATCCATCTTCTCTTCTCTCGCGGAGCTGTCCCCCACCATTTCTTCTCTCATCTCTCAGCTCCCTTCCTTTCCCATGTCTTCTTCCCCTGTAGTGTCCCTTCCCCCGTGAGCACTTTCTCGGCCTCCCTCTCGATGCCACCACCAAGTGTCTCTACCCATTTCCCCTCATCCACTGCAGCTGCCCCTCTTCCACTTCTGGTCCCACTCCCATAAGTCCAGCGTGGATCTCCCAGCATCTGAGCCAACAAAAGAGGAAAGTCCCTATCGCACCGATGGACTTCTCTGTCATCCCATCAAAGGGGGCTAAGAAGCAAAAGCCCATAACCCGCTTCTCTCAGAGTGCATCAGGGGAGAGGGTAATGGAGATTGCATATCCCGATCCTTCAAAGGGTAAAAAGGATCTATCTCCGACAGATTATACAGTGACCCAAGTCACAATGGGAACATCTTCTAAAAGTCTACAAGGGGAGGCCCTATCTGCAGTCGATGCCCTTTGCAAGAAGCTCCAAGAAGCAAAGGAAGAAAAGAGGCTATTAAAGGAGCAAAATAAACATCTTCTCCATGCCTTGCAGAAAATGGGCAGTGCACCTCCTACAACTGCCGCCGAAACTCCTGAGCCCCTGAGCCAGATAAGATAAATGAATACGCCAAAATCGGTGAGCAAGGGTATGGCAATATCCACTGGAGAGACCAAATCCTCAAGGAAAGTGAGGGAGTAATCGTCAAGTTCACCGAATTGTATCAGAACATCAATCGGTGAACAAAGAACTCCAGGTGATTGCAGGACCTATCTCCGAAGAGCTTGACCATGCTAGGATGCAGCATGAGACCTTCCAGAAAATGCTCGACTGTTCAGTCGAAGATCTGGTCAAGTTCGGCATCTTCAATCACCCTGCAGCCCTCAACAAAATCCTTTCTACTGGACTACGGGTCGATCACTTGGAGTTTGTCCTAGAAAAAATAGACAAAGTCAAGGAGGAAGCCCTGAGATGTGATGCATCAAATGGAGCAAATCATCCTGAGAATGTCCCCAGGCTTGCTCACTCCTTCTTTCACCTTGAGGAAGGCAGACGAAACTATTCGGATCTTCAAGGAGATCGTCTCGCAGGGGTTGGGGCCAGAAGTCACCTTTGACACCGAATCCATCAACAACCTTCTGGCCTGTCGTGACTTCATAGGGTACCTGATAGAGGCAGGGGAAATGAATATTCCAAGCTCCCAGAAAAGCTCATAGATGAACGGGAAACTTGCGAAGCTATCAGTGATCGCCACAAGGATCCTTCCCAGGATCAACTTCAGCCCATGATTAGCAAGTTCATGGAATATCGGGCCCAGTTCCACATCACCTCTCCTGAGCAGCAGCAGAAGCAAGATACCCCCTTTCAGCCGTGGGATGATGATGAATAGTCTCCTTCCTCTCGATCTTCTTTTTGTAAATATCTAAGAGTATGTTGACACAAATGATGACATCATCCATGTTGCACCATGGGATGATGTCATCCACCAAGTTGCCAAAAGTCAACAAATGACTTTTAGATATTTTGTAGATATTTTGTAATTAGTGGTTGGTTTGCTTTTGCCTTCTTTCCTTCTCTTCTTCTATATATACTTGAATACTTGTTGTATTCAAGGGTGGATACTTTTCAGATGAAAAATAGAAGTAAGAAGAAAAGACTTTGAGCTTTTTGTAACAGAAGGAAATATTAATACAATATTTAGACTTTGTCTTTGAATATGTGTTATACATCGAGCTTTCTTATGTTAGATCTCGTATGTTTTTCTCGTTGAATCTACTTCTGCTTTATTGTCATTTATTCATCAAGTATTGCTTTGTTCGTCTATGCGAGTAAGTTCGGCTCTGTTTACTACCAGCCCAAAACATAGACCCTCTGACCTTTCTGCTTTGGAATTCATTTCTTTTCTCCCTTCAGATCTTTCCTATCTCCCCACCTCATTTCTTCCCCTTCTTCTTACAGTTGGAAACACCTCTACTGGGATGAGATCCTAAAACCCCGAAGGTAGAATATTGTGAGACTTGCACAGATTCCTGCTAGTAGAATAGCAATAAACCAGTTTCACTTTGCTGACTCAAAGAGGGGCTATGCCCTGCACACTGTTGGCTCATCTATCCATAGATCTGGTCCACTGACAGATTTTAGACCAACAGTTTTTGGTGACTCTACTGGGGATAAAAACAGATCTAACGGATCTATGGTAGTGGTGTGTTTGAAAATCAAGAAAAATAAAAAAATCACTACCTGTTTGCAAATTTTAACTTTTTGTCTAAAATCCAAAATTTTTGCAAAATGCTCCAAACTGAAAATTTTCTTCAGAGATCCATAGATCTGGACTAGATAGAGATCTTTAGTTCTGAGTTTTTACAAAATCCGTATTTTTCCGTAGATCTGAGTTTTTGACAGTTTACCAAAATTTTCAAACTCTTTAAAAAGTCAACTCTAGATCTGAAAATCAGCTTACTAAGTTTTACCATCATTTTATCCTTGTTAATCAGACATTAAACCACAATCGGTTTTCAAAAGAAGGATAAAATTAAATATTTAGAAAAGGTACATGCTGCTGATTTTTTTTAGAAAAACAGAAAATCAGCAAGTACAACCAAAAAGAGTTTTTAGGATTTGCTCCAAAATATTGCAGATCTGGAAGGTACACTGGCGGGTGAACCATTTACTCATAGCAGAGAGCTCATGGAGAAATTGATCCTACTTTCGATCTACTTCAGAAGCACAACTTCAGTGTTACACCAACACGCTTCTCGTTGCTAAGTTCAGCTGACCGGTCATCCAGGAGTGTCTCACCTCCACGAAGGAAGCATCTCTCACAAGGAGCATCCACATCACTTTGCAGTGCTTTGTTGCTCAGTGGGACCATCCTCCCAACACGCGTCCTTTTTCCAGCTGTTCAGATGGTAGTACCATGGGGAAATGCTATGGGCCCTCTGGCTTTGCCACATCCCATTCACGCGCTCCCACATGGAAACCGAAAGAATTTCCCAAGATTCGATGGGAGCGGAAACCAAAGCATGGATTCACATATATCTGCATTCATCATGTCATGCAGTATCCTGGATGTGACTCATGAAGATGTGTCGGTTCACCTTTTCTAGAGACCTTGCAAGGACCCGCCGTGGAATGGTTTCAGCATTTGCCGGCCGGATCTATTACTAGTTGGGCCACCTTACGAACTGCATTCGAAGAAAGGTATAAGCCTTCAGAGGACGCGTTTCGCATTGCTATCCAAAGATCACTCATTTAAAGAAGGAGGTCAATGAAACCATGCGAGATTTCATCACCCATTTCAATTCACTAATCAATCGAGTTCCACCTACCATGCTTCCCAACGCCGGAAAATCAAAAGTGTTTCTTCGTGAATGCCATGAGCTCAAAAGTAAGTTTTTACTTGCAAGAACAAGTCACTACTTTGGTTCTCGCCAAGCTGCTGCCATACGGATTGAAGACAACTTGCTAATATCTGGCGAATTAAAAAGAGAACCATCCAAGCTTAAAGCTTCGATCCCTTCTCCCGCCACTTCATCCGACCCGGCATTCCAAAAGATGGTGAATGACTTGCTCGCATTAAAAAAGTAGCTAGCTCAAGCTTCTCCTAGTACTTAGTACCGGGATATCCATGAGGAACTTTACTTCTAACAACGTCTCACAAAGGCCCCACCTATCCGCAGCTGCTCCACGGTTGGCGCTCGAGGCCCCTCCGGTCAATGCTTTAGCTGAAATCGAAGAAGAGGAGCAAAATTATGAAGAACCTTCATCGCCAGGTGAAGATGATCAAGATGTCGGTGAACCGACTGGCGACTCTACTATCGGGTATATGGAATTTGATGAGAGGAATCTGATGAAGAAGAGGGTACCCAAGGATATGCAAGTGGACAGTCATATGCTGTTTTCACCCGCTCGCAAGGAAAGGAAGCAGAAGTTGCTACCAAGATGCAGAAAGAAAAGGCCGTGTCAAACACGCCTCCAACCATCGCTAAAAGAGGTAGTCCCCTTCCTGCTCAACCTGTTATTAAGTCTTTTCAAAGAAATATTTTTCTCCTATCTCCCCTCCGAGTCAGCCCTCTCATATTCCTATCAAGACCAGCAATCCTACCCTACCATCGCGAAGTGAGGGACTCATTCCTTCATCCGCGCAACCCTTGGCCGCATTTGACATAATTGATCATGCTAAAAAGACCAAGATCCAAATGTCTGAAGCCGAGTATCTTCAGTCAAACCCCGAACAACTTGTAAGGTTGACCGAATACATCCAAAGTCAAGCTATCATAACTACTCAGGTTTCCCCAAAAGGAATCCTTTCCACCCCTCCTGCATCCCGCATAAATGTTGCCTCGACTTCCGCATCAGGCAAAATAGAACCTTTCTATCTCTCCCTCCTAATCAATGGTCACAAGCTGAGCAACTGTATAATTGATTCTGGAGCTTCCGATAACGTCATGCCAGAAAAAGTAGCCCATGCCTGGGCCTCACCCTTACCAAGCCTTTTGGTAGATGTTATTCTTTGGAAACCAAACAGGTTCCGTTGATTGGTCAGATCAAAGATGCGCAATTCACATTTGCAGCGTTCCAGAAAAAAGAGTAAAGATGACCGTCCTCGTTGCCGATATTCCAACAGCCTATGGAATTCTGCTAGGAAGGAGCTTTTTTGCAGAAGTTGGTGGGGAGATTCATATGGATTGGTCTAAGGCTAGAATCCCCGTCAAAGGTATAATGCAAACATTGGAGCCGGAATCACAAAAGAAGTACTTGGTTACTAACTCCGATGACCCCAAAGCCCAAATTCTCTTCGAATCATCAGGGATGGGAAACTATTTCTTGTCTACCGAGTCTGAAAAGGTGGATGTCCTCATCCAAGCAGAAGATCTTAACAAGATCTGGACTTTGCAGTTTGATGGCAGCTGCGCGACTAGTGGGTGTGGCGCTGGAGCCGTGCTAATATCTCCCGAGGAGGAGATTATCCCTCTCTCTTTCAAGTTGCAAGTTTTTCAACATGAATAATACTGCTGAGTATGAATCTTTGCTACTTGGCATGCAAGCCGCAAGGGAAAGAGGAATCAAGAATCTAAAAGTACAAGGTGATGTAGAGCTGGTCGTAAATCAAGTTAAAAGGATATACCAAGTGAAGAATGAAAGGCTCAGACATTACCGCAACGGTATGGGACAACATTGAGGAGTTTGATGCTTTTTCAATAAAAGCCATCCCAAGAGCTCAGAATGACATGGCCGACTCATTAGCCATCTCAGCATCCCTCATGCTCCCTCACCCAGGTTTGAAAATAGACACATATACCATTGAGGTGGTTTTCCACCCAAGCGTGCCGGACAATTCTCAAACACTGGCAGTATTCAACGATGACAATCAACTCATTGCCTTTCTTGAAAAAGTAGAAAATTTTAGTGAGCTTCATTTTGAAGGATCCACTTCCACATGCCGTGAGTCTGTTACTGATCAAAATGGGAATCAAAAGGAAATGATGGCATATGTCAGCTCAAAGGAAATAAAATCCAAAAGGTTTGGTTTCTCTAGAGCGTTTGTTCGATAGGCATGATCATTTTGTCAAAAAGAAAAGGTGAGATGATCCTAACTCCTCCCCAGAAACCGAACCAGTCAATTTAGGTTCGGTAGAACATCCGCAGTTTGTAAACATTGGAAAATGTTGCACACCCGAAGAGAAGTGGAAATTTGTCAAGTTGTTGAAGAAATACATGGATGTATTGGCATGGTCCTATGCCGATCTAAAGTCTTTCAAGCCAAAGGACGTCCAACATGACATCCCATTGAAAGAGGATGTCAAACCCTTTCGCCAGAAGCAGAGACACTACAATCCTAAGATCTCAGGTACTATCCAGGCTGAAATTTAGAAAATGCTGGATGCAAGGATCATTTTTCCTATCCATCATAGTACCTGGGTGGCAAACATTGTGCCAGTACGTAAGAAGAATGGTGAGATACGCATATGCGTAGATTTTCACAACTTGAATCAAGCATCCTTGAAGGACAACTACCCACTTCCCATAATGGATCAAGTTCTGCAAGTAGTGACTGGATCAGAAATGTTGTCCATGCTTGATGGTTTTTCAGGCTACAATCAGATTGAAGTCTCACCAAGACCAATTCAAAACAACATTCACTACCCCTTGGGGTACATTCACTTATAGCAGGATGCCTTTTGGTCTGACTAATGCGGTGCCACTTTTCAGTGGGCCATGGACTTTGCATTCAAAGGAATGATGGGGAAGGTCATCGTAGTTTACTTGGATGACTTAACTGTGTTCTCTAAACAGTGGAATGATCATTGTGATCATTTGGAGCAAGTATTGATTAGATGCCGAGAGCATGGGATCTCCCTAAATCCAAAAAGTCTATTTTGAGTCACAGAGGAAAGTTATGGGACACATTGTAAGCAAGGAAGGGACGAAGATAGATGCCGAAAGGGTTAAGGCTATTCAAAGCCTTACTTTACCTACAAGCAAAACCGGCGTTCACTCCTTCTTTGGAAAAGTGAATTTTCTCAGGCGCTTTGTTCCCGACTTTGCTGAAAAGACTCACCACATATCAAATATGATGAAAGGATCACCAACTTTCCGATGGAGTGAAGAAGGAAAGAAGTCATTCGAGGATATAAAAGCCTCGTCGCCCCCACGCACAGTCCTGGTATGTCCCGATTTCTCCAAGGATTTTATTATGTATAGCTATGCATCTGAGCACATACTGTGTCGGCCATCTTAATGCAAAAGAATTCTGAAGATGTTGAATCCCAATTGCATTCATGAGCTCTCCCCTCAAGCCTCACGAATTAAAGATGTCTCAGTTGGAAAAGCATGCCTTCACCATTGTCAAAGCAGTCAAGAACTTCAGGTATTACATTCTAAATTCTCACACAATGGTACTGGTCCCTGACACAGCAGTCAAGTCAATCCTAACTCAACAGGAGTTAGGGAGTTTGCGAGGAAATTGGATTGCAAAAGTCCAAGAGTATGATCTAGATATAAAACCAACCAAGCTGGTAAGAGGCAAGGGCCTATGTCAGCTTATGGCTGAAAACCAAGATTCAAAAGACCCTGAGGAAGGATGATTGCATTGATGAAGCACAAAGCCACTGGAGAAAGCCGATTCTCTACCCATGGTTCTATTTGTCGCGACCAATGACGAATGGTATTCTGATATCACTTTCTTTCTCACTTATGGTGAGTGTCCAGCTCATCTAACTACAAAGGAGAAGCATGCTATAAAGCTCAGAGTAGCTAGATATGTCATCTGGGATGACGGTTTATACAAACATGGAATAGATGGCATCTTCTTGCGATGTGTTGACAAGCCACAACAGATAAAGCTACTGGAGAGTTTTCATGATTCGGCCTGTGGTGGTCACTTCTCCTCTCCGTGATGGCACACAAGATCATCCGGGCCAGGTACTATTGGCCAACGTTGTTTCAAGATACAGCCACCTGGGTAGCAAAGTGTGAGCTCTGCCAACAATTTGTTGGCAAGCCAAAATTGGTTGCTTTTCCCCTCAGGCCGGTCATTATTGATGAACCATTCAAGCAAAGTGGGGAATCGATTTTATCGTGCACTCAATCCCCAATCAAGTGCCGACATAGTTATGTCCTAACAGCAACAGATTACTTCACCAAATGGGTGGAGGCCATACCTATCAAACATGCCACTTCCGAGGTTGTTTGCAGTTTCATCAAAGAGAATATCATTGTCAGGTTTGGCATTCCAAACAAGATTGTTGCTGATAACGCTTCCAACTTCTCCTCATGAGAAGTTGTTGGTTTTTTCTATGAATACGGGATAACCTTGGCTCACGCCTCAGATTATTACCCCAAGGAAATGGTCAGGCAGAATCCAGTAATAAAAACTTAGTGACCATCATACGGAAGCTAGTTGATGAGAATCAGCGAATGTGGCACAAGTCATTATACGACGCTTTGTGGGCGGACCGCATTACTCCCAAGAGGTCTCTCGGCATGTCACCTTTTCAAGTGTTATATGGAATCGACGCCGAGCTTCCCATTTCTGCAGAACTTCCTGCTCTGCGCTTGGCACGAGTGATTGAAGATGAGACTTTCCAAAATTCTCTTGAAAAGAGGATCATGTATCTAGCCGAGCTTGAAGAAAAAAGAGTAAGGGTGGTCGACAGGATCACTGACCATCAGAATCAAGTCAAAAGATTGTTCGATAAAAAAGCTAAGCAAAGAGAGTTCCAGGTGGGAGACCTCATCCTTTTGTGGGACAAACGAAGAGAGCCGAAGGGCATGCATGGAAAATTTGATTCCCTATGGAGAGGGCCTTTCAAGATCAAGCAACTCAATGGAGAGAATAGCTTCTATCTCTCGTATCTAGATGGAACCGAGCTCCCGCTTCCCTATAGCGGGCAGCATCTGAAGATCTTCAGGAAGTAGAGCTTGCTCTCTTCTTTGTACAGTTTGCTTCAAGTTGTGTGTTTGTTTTTGTCATGTGTTTGCTTTTGTTGGTTGTGTGTTTTCCTTTTCGTCCCTTGTTTTTGACTCTGTAACCCAATGGATAGGCACATGTAGATCTGGGGTTCTCTACCCTTGAGTTTCGCTCAAAGATAGTCCCCAGAAAGAGCCAGTTGTTATCCTGTAAAATTGATGAGGGAAATTTTATAGGTAACCATACAAAATTTTGTCTGGTCCCTCATCGTGGACCCCCTCTGCATTCGAATGTGCAAAATCCCTTTCCGGGAAATCTAGTTCTCTCCAAACTTAGCCATTTTTGTCCCTTTTTGGCTGGGCGCACCTTTTATCTATGTAACACAGAGTAAATCTGCGCCCCTTCATTTCCTTTGGCGCACCCTTTGAAGTGTCGACACATGTTTTGGTGTGCCTTCCCGTGATGTGCCTTTTTGCATGCGCCAAGGCGCATGTGCCTTCATGTTAACACATAAATTGTTGCCATGTTTTGGTGCGCCAAAGGGCATAAGGAATGAAGTGTTGACAGTCTTAAAATTGTGCCAAAGGCGCAAGTATCTCCGTGTTGACACGTGTTTATCCGTGCCAAAGGGCACCATTTTACGTGTCGACACATGTTTTGATGCGCCTCTTTAAAAAGTGGTTGGTGCATTTATTGCACCTTTGCCTATATATAGGCGCATCCGCCTGTCACTTTCACAATCAGAAAACACGTGATAATTTTATTCCTCTCGCACTGTCACATCATGCCTTGTCATCCTCGTGTCGCATTCGTGGACCCCGCTTCATCTCTCACATTCTATATATTCCGGGTAAGTGGTCCTTGTTACTCTCGTGTTTTAGTTTTTGATTGTTGGTTGTCAAGGAGGGATGAATGAATATAAGAAACCCCCCCCCTCCTATTGTTTTTCCCTCCCAAGCTTTCTACCTCTTTCCAGATCTCTGTTGTCAAAGAGGGCTCTACCTCAAAACCAACTGGATCTCTTCACCGTGCCCCCTTCACCATCCAAAACCCTGAAAAAGAGGCTTAAAACACATGCAAACCCATCAGGGAAAGAAAGAAAACTTGGAAGTTCATGTATTAGACTACATTTTCCTCTTGGCGCATTCGCCATTCCTGCTGCATAAAATACAGTCATGCCAAGAAGGCACTTTTCTTGCTTGCAACACCCAATAACCCTGCACCCTTTGGCGCACCGAACTTCTATGTTACATGGAAAATATTTGTGCCATTGGCGCACCCTGCCCCCATGCAACACCAACATTACTTCATGCCAAGTATAAAACTACATAATGGCGCAGGCGCATCCCTCTTACAGCAACACAATGTCATGCAAGCCTTCCCTACGCCACGCCAGTTCCCCTTTGCGCACATAAAGCCTATGTTACACACATCAACCCTGTGCCCTTTAGCACACCAAAGTTCCATGTAACATGAAAATATATGCGCCATTGGCGCATGCATCCATATCCCCATGCAACATGAAAATTATCTGCGCCCAGTATAAAACACATATGAATGGCGCAGGCGCACTCCTGCTTACAATAACAAAAATGTCATGTGCAACATCCTTGCGCCCTGCGCCTTTGGCGCTAATTTGTTCCTTGTAACACCCTTCTTCTGTGTGCCATACTATTAACCCTGCAGCCTGCAGTGTCCTTGCGCCCTGCGCCCAGAGGCCTTAAAATTGCTAACTCTCATTCTGTCAATGCTCTAATGGAAGATCTAACAGCTGACATGGCTTTTCTGCGTTGGGTTTTTCTTCTTCTTGCAGATCAGCAATTGAATTCAGATCCACATATGTCTACATCAAGCAAGAGACCAACCAAGTCTAAGGGTAAAGCCAAGCTTACAGAGGAAGAGATGAAGTACAAGTATCAGAGGGTCAGAATGCCCGAGTCCCAGGTAGAATGTGACCTGGATATAAGAGACTCTGAGCTCGGTCACATCGACATGGAAGATTTTGGGCCGAACTGTAAGAGTCACAGGAAGTCCTGGATGGAAAAACTGGTGGCAAGTGGTCTGCATTTTTCTGGGGATCCCCTCAGTGTAGTAAACAATGAATTCATGATGGTGGTGGCCCGTTGTTACAACAAAGACACAAGATGTGTCGAGAATGAAAAGGGTGAGGTCATAATCAACCTGACTACCCGACACTTTGAAATCATGCTTGGCATCCCTCACCATCGGCATTTCATGGCCGTAAGCCAAGAGGACTGCATTAAGGCATGGGAGGATAATGAAGACCAGTGCATGCAGCTGATGAATGAAGTGTATTTAAAGAACAAGAAGGTGGTAACCAGATGGCCACAGGTTATTCACCGTAGTGATTTCTCCGAGGAACTAAGTGATACCATCACGTTCCTAAGTAGAGTATTTGGGCTTTCTGATGCCCATTACTTTCATAAGTGGATGCTCAGGTACCTGGAGACCATGAACAAGAACGTACCTGATCAACGCTTCGAGTGGGTGGAGATAATAAGCAGCACCATATCCGAGCAGCTCCAACAACTCACCACAATGGGGAGGTTCTACATGAACTCCTACGTAGTTTATGCTGCAGCCTCGGAAAGGGATTATCCAAAGCATAAACCGATGGGGTTTGGCCCTGTGAGAATATATGAGTACTACCTAGAGCTGAAACTAGAGAACAACATCCCGTAGTTCACTAAAATCAACGATGCTTTCTTTTATGGCATCGTCTACCTTTTGAGGCCCAACATGACTCACTGGTCGAATGACCAAGAGCATTGTCGCAGCAACAGAGAAGTGGGGGGCCTTGTTTACACAGTTTCCCACCTTCACCTATCTCAGGGAAGCTAACTTCTTAGGGGAGCCCACTAAATTGCCGAGGTATGTTGGCCCCAAGCTGATCCTGTTGGAGCTATCCAGATAACTCATAACCTACCACGAGAAGTGTTTGAAGAGAAAGAAGGGTGGAACTCCTTTCCCCCTTACAGTGGGTAGGTACACTTGTCTTTCCCACCACAAAGCCCGGGAGATGTTTGCAGAGCTAGAACTGCTAAATCTAAAGCACAACTTCCCAGCCGAGGCCCACTTTTGATCCAAGGAATTGCCTTCCCAAGGAAAAACTCGATCCAATCCACATTCCGTAGATCGAGGACATTTATATCGACCTGTATCATGAGGTCAAACTTAGAAGGAAGGACCACTCCCGCTTGGCCTCGCAGAAATCATTCAGCATGGATGGCATGGCCATTGTCCCAAAAGGTTATCAAACTACCGATCAAGAAGTTGATAGGTGTATCTTGACACGGATGGGGACAATGGCCGCATTTTCGCAATCGATAGAACAAAAGCACCCTGCACCATCAAGAAAGGGTCAAAGAAACTTTTGAAGGATAGAAACACTGGTGCAGATGAATGGCCTCATCTACCTCGGGGTAGATTTCACTACGTCTCCATTGGGCAATGCACCTGTCAGGCCAAAGCATCTACCAAAGGTCAAAGGAAAGGACAAAGAGGGTGAATCAAGCTCTGCTCAAGAAGGAGCTCCTGAAAGTCCTCCTTCCGCTGCACAAGAACAGGTTGTAAGCCTGGTATCCCCAGAGAAAGAAGCGGTGGAAGGTGTTTCGACGGGCACATCCACTCAGGGTGTCACCACTACTACAACCACTGAGGTCCCTTCTATCCCTTCTCCCTCTCCTCCTCCTCCTCGCGTGACCCAAGCGACCATTCCTTTGGTCGTATCCTCTCCCCCATCTTCTACTGTTCCCCCTTCCTCGTCATCCATCTTCTCTTCTCTCGCGGAGCTGTCCCCCACCATTTCTTCTCTCATCTCTCAGCTCCCTTCCTTTCCCATGTCTTCCTCCCCTGTAGTGTCCCTTCCCCCTGTGAGCACTTTCTCGGCCTCCCTCTCGATGCCGCCACCAAGTGTCTCTACCCACTTTCCTCCTCTCCACGCAGCTGCTCCCTCTTCCACTCTCGGTCCCACTCCCATAAGTCCAAGCATGGATCTCCAAAGATCTCGAGCCAAGAAAAGAGGAAAGTCCCTATCACACCGATGGACTTCTCCGTCATTCCCATCAAAGGGGGCTAAGAAGCAAAATCCCATAACCCGCTTCTCTCAGAGTGCATCAGGGGAGAGGGTAATGGAGATTGCATATCCCGATCCTTCAAAGGGTAAAAAGGATCTGTCTCCGATAGATTATACAGTGACCCAAGTCACAATGGGAACATCTTCTGAAAGTCTACAAGGGGAGGCCCTATCTGTAGTCGATGCCCTTTGCAAGAAGCTCCAGGAAGCAAAGGAAGAAAAGAGGCTATTAAAGGAGAAAAATAAACATCTTCTCCACGCCTTGCAGAAAATGGGCAGTGCACCTCCTACAACTGCCACCAAAACTCCTGAGCCCCTGAGCCAGGATAAGATAAATGAATACGCCAAAATCGGTGAGCAAGGTATGGCAGTTTCCACCTGGAGAGACCAAATCCTCAAGGAAAGTGAGGGAGTAATCGTCAAGTTCACCGAATTGTATCAGAACATCAATTAGGTGAACAAAGAACTCCAGGCGATTGCAGGACCTATCTCCGAAGAGTTGGACCATGCTAGGATGCAAAGCATGAGACCTTCCAGAAAATGCTTCGACTGTTCAGTCGAAGATCTGGTCAAGTTCGGCATCTTCAATCACCCCAGAGCCCTCAACAAAATCCTTTCTACTCTGGACTACCGGGTCGATCAGTTGGAGTTTGTCCTAGAAAAAATAGACAAAGTCAAGGAGGAAGCCCTGGATGCGATGCATCAAATGGAGCAGATCATCCTGAGAATGTCCCTAGGCTTGCTCACTCCTTCTTTCACCTTGAGGAAGGTAGACGAAACTATTCGGATCTTCAAGGAGATCGTCTCGCAGGGGCTGGGGCCAGAAGTCACCTTTGACACCGAATCCATCAACAACCTTCTGGCCTGTCGTGACTTCATAGGGTACCTGATAGAGGTAGGAAATGAATATTCCAAGCTCCCAGAAAAGCTCATGAGATGAGCGGAAACTTGCAAGTTATCAGTGATCGCCACAAGGATCCTTCCCAGATCAACTTCAGCCCATGATTCAAGCAAGTTCATGGAATATCGGGCCCAGTTCCACATCACTCTCTCCCGAGCAAACAAAGAGAAGGTAGGATACCCCCTTTCAGCCACGTGACGACGATGATGAATAGTCTCCTTCCTCTCGATCTTCTTTTTGTAAATATCTAAGAGTATGTTGACACAAATGATGACATCATCCATGTTGCACCATGGGATGATGTCATCCACCAAGTTGCCAAAAGTCAACAAATGACTTTTAGATATTTTGTAGATATTTTGTAATTAGTGGTTGGTTTGCTTTTTGCCTTCTTTCCTTCTCTTCTTCTATAAATACTTGAATACTTGTTGTATTCAAGTGGTGGATACTTTTCAGATGAAAAATAGAAGTAAGAAGAAAAGACTTTGAGCTTTTTGTAACAGAAGGAAATATTAATACAATATTTAGACTTTGTGTTGAATACCTGTGTTATACATCAGAGCTTTCTTATGTTAGATCTGTATGTTTGTTCTGTTGAATCTACTTCTACTTTATTGTCATTTATTCACTTTCCATAGATCCGTCCACCGAAATATTTTCGGACCAACAGTTTAATAAAGGGAATATCGGTTTTGAGAAAAAGAGGAAAGGGTGGTCATTCCTTTGAAAGATGGGAAGTTGGCACCCTATACTGAGCCCTTAGGAGAATAATTCCTTGATAGAATCTATGTGTGCTCCATCAGATATCCTGAGATAATTCACCCCACGAGGGAGTTATCCAATTTGAAGATGCCCAGTCGTGAGTGATACCACTAGTATAGCATGCGAAAATTAGGTGCATGGGACTTATGAGTTAATTGGGTGACAACTAAGAGGATCTATGATAAAGGTTATAAAGGTGTGCTTAGTCAAGCACCTAGGAGGAAAAAAATTTCCAAGTTACTCTGGAGGGGCATACCCTAAAATTTTCTTACGAGACATGGAAGCTCAGTGGAAAAATGAGGACAAGAGAAGAGGAATGCTTAGTTATAACCTACTTAGACTGTGGTGCATTGGTGGGCTACACATTCGAGAGAACCTCCTAGAGTGGTGCAAGGTAAGGATCACATTTTCTATAAGGTTTTCTAGAGCAATGCGCCCACAGTCATATAAGACTACCATGGTAAAGAGGTCACTTCATTTCATATCCAATTGTATGAGAAGGTCTATATGGGAACCGCAAAAGCATTTCCACCTTTGTTATGGGTGCATAAGTTGTATTCCACTTTACAAGGTTGTGCACACACTTGGTACGTTCATTCGGAGATGCATCGTCAGACGGGTAATTGGCAAGAGTTGGTGGCTAATCTCATTCAAGATTTCGAGTATAGGAGTACCAAACCATCAGTGGATAAGGAATTACAGGTGAACATGTGTCTTACGATGGGGATAGTGATATGGAAGAGGATAGGATACTATAATTGATAGGTGAGCCTTCTTTAGAGACACACCTCAATGAAGAAGAATCAGAGGAGGTATAACTTGAGCTCACATGCATAGAAAAAGAAAAAGGAAAAATGGTCTATGTAATAGACGGTGAAGAGATGGAGACTTTGGATATTAAGCTGCTCAAGGGTACATGTGAAGTCATAAATGGAACTGATAAATAAGCACACACCTACCATGATCCCTTGAAACAAATAAGGTTAACATTGGAATGGATGCGAGTAACCTAAGGAAGCTATCATCAATGACTATTGGTCGTAAAGGGAGGTTTCAAAGATCATTGATATGTTGCATGAGTTCCAAGATTTTTTCCCTCATGGGTACCATGAAATCAAAGGTGTTCACCATTCCTTGGGGGAGATGAAGATCAAGTTGAAGGAAGGTGCACGCCTGATTTGGAAGAGGCCTTATGGATGAATCCAAACTTGCACGCAGCTTTAAGGAAGAAATAGACAAGATGATAGCATTTGGTATCATTGAGGAAGTAGAAGAGTCGAGTGGATAATCCCAATTGTCATCATTATCAATAAGGAAGGAAGGATAAGGATCTGTGTTGAATACATGTGGATTTGAATGCGCTTTGTTTCATCGATCCTTTCCCAACCCCCTTTTTCAAGAAATATCGAAGGGAGTAGCTCGGTGAAAAATCTACTCTTTCACGGATGGGTTCTCGTGGTACCACCAAGTCAAGATTATAGAGGAAGACTAGAGAAAGAAAAATTTCACCACCGAATGGGGAAGTTTTTCCCATATGGTTATGCCTTTTGGTTTAAAAAATGCACCTGTTAGTGTAAATCAGCAGCACCCCCTAAATGACCTTCAGATCTGCAAGTGAGAATTGGGTCATTTAGTGTGATTGCACAACATGGAATCTTTTCCCCAAGTGTGGGACTTGCAAAAATGGGAAAAAATATCTAGATTAAAGGTTGGTTCCTCTACTCCTTTGACTAAATGTATGCATGAAACTTGCAAAGGTTTAACTCAAAATTCTACTCTAATTCTGCTAAGGAGACAAGGATAGAAAGAAGAGAAGATAAAACTAAACTGACAAGGTGATACACTAAAGGAGTGGTGAACATATATTTCTACAGATTGACACAGATTACAAAAATGCAACAAAAATCATACACAAATTGCTAAAATTGTAATGAAGGATCATGATAGAGCCAAACAACACAAGAAAGGATTGAAAATTCATTCACATAGCTTGCATTGTCATTTCCATTTTTAAATATAATGCATTACAACAACAAAGACGTAGAAAACATGTTGCAGTCCTAAAAAGGTCTGATATTCCACAAATTCACTTGCCAGGGTGAAGGAGGGAGCCCTGACAGAACATAAAAACGTCCAACCCTTTACAAATGAGCCAAATCTGGCTTTTAACAATGAAAACCTGAGTTCAGGAAGGAGAAACATGGGAAAATTGAAATGAATGCTTCAACCACTCGACAGATCCATAAAAATATAATGGGTACCCTTAAAATTTCATTTCCCAAGATTTTTGACCATGTTGAGAAGAATGGAAGCCATACTGCATTAAAAATGGTGGTTGAATGTCGCTTACTTTTCCCCATACCAAAGGATTTTTCTCATTTTTCTCTCACTAAACTCCACCAAAAAGAAAATTGAAAATTTCATCATGTAGAGGACTTCAATATCTTTCCAATGACACAAAAATCAAGAAAAATTGAGCTTTGATTGAAATATACGCCTTTGAAGATTTAGGGCAAAAGCGGGGCAAAATCAGGTCGGCAAACTCGAAACCTAAAAATTTCCCCTTTTTAAATTTGGGAAAATTCCCAAAAAGATCGCACCACCACACCCATTGCATGTGGCACTTCCTCATTCATCCATAGGTTCAAATGGCCATTTTACGCATTTTTGAATTTTGAAAAATTTCTAAAATTTCTTCGTGCCTCGTTGCTCCGGGACACGTGCTATCCTCCTATTCATCGTGGGCACGCTGCTCCAAATTTTCCTTTGACGTTGCGATCACTTTGGAAAAATTTCCAAATTCTCCCCATGCCCTTGACCTCCACCTAGAATAGGACATGTGTCATCCTCCTATTAGCCCGCGGGGTTTCGAATTTTCTTTCCTTCTCCCTGCAGACCTGCGGGCCGGTTTTTTCCTTTTCGCCCTTTGCTATTTTGGCAAGAAACCAAAATTTTCTCTGCCCCTCCAACTCCCACCAGTCTTGTGGACACATGGCACCCTCTCATTCAATGTGGGGTTATGGGAAAAAAATTTCCTTTGCACCATTTTTTGACCACTTTTTCAACTTACCCCCACTAGTCTAATCTCTCGCCGCCACGTGGCACATTCCTATTTGTCTACGGGTTCAAACCATTTCTTTTCCTTCTCCTTGGTGAGCCTGCAGAGAAATTTTTTTCCTTTGCACCCTGCCCATTCCTTGGAAATTTTTTCCAACTTACCTCCGCTGACCCGCCATTCCGCCACCACATGGCACATTCCTATTGGTTGCAGACCTTCCTAAGGAAAATTTCCCTCAAAAACTCCGCCGAGCCATAACTTGCAAAATACAAGGAGTTAGAAGGAAAATTTTACCTTTTTGGAAAGGTGAGAAAATCCTCTATTTGATGAAACCATTTCTAGATAATTTTGAGTGCCTAAAAATTGGAAAAATTCAACTGAGGCACAAAAGAAGGAAGGAATGAAAGAAAGTTAGTCAAAATAAGCAAGGGGCTTATTTTAGATAACATTTTGGCAACTCGAGGGTCATCCGCCACCGGATGAATGATCAATGGCCTTTGAATCATCCATTGGGCATGGAGTCATCAACTTAACTACTTGGTACTCTCAACTCATTAGAAAGTTTCTAGAAAGAAGATTGTGAAAGTAGAACATCACTTGATTCGAGCATGGTCTGCAAAGATGCATCCTTGGGACAATAAAGCTTGTGCCAAAGCACTTAGGGAAAATTGAAACTAAGCTACAACAAAAAAATGTGCACAAGCACTTAGAGGAATGAAAATCTAAGCTAATATGTACAAGGTGAGGAGTTTCCCTCTAAGTAGCAGAATGCTTTAGATGGATTCCATTAACTCGGAAGTCAGTAGAGTTCTTCACCATCCAATGTAGACAATTGGAAGGCATTGTTGTTCTTACATTTTGTGACCATGTAGGGCCACTTCACATGGCATCAAACTTTGAATGCCTTTCCGGATTTTCTCGCTTAGCATCCCATTTCAACACTAAATCTCCAACTTGGAAGGTTCTAGCCTTAGCTTTCCTATCAAAGGTTCTCTTGATCAAGGCTTGGTCCTTCCCCATTTTTGGGCTACATGCTCTCT
This sequence comes from Taxus wallichiana var. yunnanensis, assembly GCA_018340775.1. NCBI lineage: Eukaryota > Viridiplantae > Streptophyta > Pinopsida > Cupressales > Taxaceae > Taxus > Taxus wallichiana. The sequence continues at coordinate 614,556,631 of CM031240.1, forward strand.
GATTTCTTGGAGTTCCATCAATTCTACATATCTAATATCCACGGGTTCAAACTCCAACAATTCCATTGCTTCATGAGTTCCAACATTGGAAACTCATGTGATATAGGCAAGACTACCTCTCTTCCATAAACAAGTATGAATGGAGAGTTATCGGTGGATCTCTTGGGAGTTATCCTATCAACCCATAAGGCTGATTTAAGTTTAGTGTGCTAAGTCCTCTGATTTTCATCAAGATTCCTCTTGATGATCTTTAATAGGTTCTTGTTGGTAGACTCACTTGGCTATTACCTCGAGGGTAATAATTTAATGAAGTGCTCAGATAGATCCCATTCTTAATAGCCCATTTAGTTACCTTTGATCCTATGAATTCCAATGCATTATCTGATATTATAGTGGCAAGTGTACCAAATCTAGTTACTATCCCTTCATAGAAGTCTAGAATGTTAGATTCATTTGCTTCTTTGAGTGCCACCACCTTAGTCCATTTGGTGAAGTAGTTTGTTGCTATTAGAATCCACTTGTGTCCTTAGCTTGAGTTTTGGTTAATGACTCCAATGAATTCCAAACCCCATTGCATGAATGGTTGGTCAACTGAAATTGGGTGCAATGGAAGGGCTGCTAATCTTTCCTTTCCTGTGAAGAATGCACAATTTTTGCACCTCTTGATCCACACATAACAATCACTAAACACCTTGGGCCAATAATAGCCATCCTTCATAATATTTAGGGGTCACACCTTAGAGAAAAATGACCCCCAACTGATCCACCATGGAACTCTTATAACATTCTCTTAATTTGATTTGTCCCAATGCATCTCAATAGCACTCCATTTATATCCTTTTTGAACAAGACACCATCAACAAGTGCATATGGAATAGCCTGCAATCTGAAGTGTCTTCTCTTGGTTTTTTTCATCTCTAGAGGGCATAGGCCTATTTGTAAGAAGTGCATTATGTCTTGGGTCTAGCAAGGAGTGAGCACACCATCATTTTCTTCTTGAACACCTCTTTGTTCTTGGTTATCTTGTAACGCAAAAACAACATCCTTCCCATTGATTTTCTCAAGACCAACTACTCACACAATCCATTTCCTTGGACCAGCTTTGTGAATTTGATCTCAATGTCATACTCCATGACACGAGTAATCCACCCCGCACATTTTTCATTTAGGTCCTTGTTGAGGAGGAAGTCCTTAACTCCCACATGAGAAACCAACAGTTGAACCTTGTTGTTGAAACTAGATGCTTAAATTTGTTTAATCTCCTAATCACTACAAGAACATGCTTCTTGATGAAGGAATACCTCACCTCATAGTCCTCCAAAATTTGGCTAAAGAAGGCAATTGGCTGCTCTGCATTTTCTTTGTTCTACTGTACTAAAATTGTAGAAATTGTGTCATCACCACCAAATGCATAAAGGATAAAATCCTTAGAGAAATCTGGGTTAATGAGAGTTGGATCTTGTGAGATAGCCTCTTTGATTTCCTCAAAACTTTCCTTACCTTTATTTTTCCATTTGAAAGCCATACTTTTCTTCAACATCATAGTTATTGGCTTTGACAAGGGCTGCAAAGTCCGAACAAACCTTCAAACAAAATTGATTCTTCCCAAGAAACTTTGAAGGGCATTCTTGTGACTGCAATGGTAGTGCTTTTATTGCTTCAACCCTCTCTAGATCAATTGCTAATCCCTCTTGGAAACAATGTGGCCTAGGAGCTTTCCTTCATGAGCTAGGAAAATACATTTTTTGGGATTTAAGGATACCCCAAATCTTCTACATATTTGGAACACTTGTCTCAAATGAAAGAGATGATTTGCTACACTTTTAGAAAATATAGTAATATCATCTAGGTATATCAGCACTATTTTTTAATCAATCCCTTGAACGCCATATCCATTTCCCTCTGGAAGGTAGCTCCAACATTAGACAACCCAAATGGCATTTTCCTATATGCATAGGTTCCCCATTTGGTGGTGAAGGCTGTCTTGAACTGATCATCCTCCTTTACCATGATTTGATTATACCGTGAATAACCATCTAGTAATGAAAACCTCTTAGATCCAAAGCAACAAGTGCAAAATATGTTCCATAGAAGGAAGTGGGTAATGATCCTCGAGGGATGCTCTATTCAAATCTCTAAAGTCTACACACAATCTAATTTCTCCACTCTTCTTTCTAATTAGAACCAATTTTTCTAGCCAGCTTGAATGCTTGATGGGAAATATGATACTTTCCTCTATTAAATTATTCAATTCCTTCTTCATGAGAGGCTCCATGTGTGGATTGACCGGTCTTTGTTTTTCCCGATGGGTTTAGCACTTCGATCTAATTCAATTGTGTTTTGAGTGAGATTGGGATTGAAACCTCTCAAGTCTTCATAGCTCCAAGAAAATATATCTCGAGAACTCTTGGAAAAGTTACATGAACTCATACCTTTCTTTCTTGGTTGCCACTCTACCAATTTGAAGTGATTTTCCTTCTCCTACCGAGAGATGGGAACTAAATATTCTCCTGACTTGATGTTTGCTTTCTCCTTCCTAAATTGATCATTAGGATTAAAGATGGACTTCAAGTGACAATTCCTTTTGGTAGTTTTTGGTTCTCAGCTATACCACTTGATCACCATATTGTTGTTCTAACTTTTCCTAATTTTTGGCTGAGAACTCAACTTCTTCTTACAAGAAATTGATGATTTGTTGGTCACTTTCAAACACTTGCCAACTTACATTATTGTCTGGCACTGATGGCCTTATAATTACATGAATTTTTGGCTGCACTTTATCTTCCTTGATACTCTCCACAACATCAAAGGCTGCCCCAACTGCTGCAAGCCTATTAATAGCTTGGTTTTCTTTCCTAGGGATGGAGTTGATGCTAAAGCCTTCAAAATCCTCAATGAGGTCCCACACCCTATTCTTATAACACTTGAGTAGGTCATTTTTGGTAGCATTTTGTCCTTTAAATTGATTAACAATCAGCTCATTGTCACTAAAGACTTGTAAGTTTTTGATACCTCTCTTTTCGACCAATGCAATCAGGTATCAAAGCTTCATATTCAGCAGTTGTTGTTAGAACATGCAAACTGAAATCTAAAAGCTGAATAATACTTAATGCCTTGAGGTGAAATAAGCATAGCTCCCCTACACCTTGTCTACTTCTTGATCCATCAAAGAACAACTACCATACCTAATTATCATCTTTATGGTATGGCTTGGTGATGCTATGAATATGCTGATTTTCTTCATGTATGTAATAAACTCCTAGTTCGATTCCTCTATTTCTTTGTAGGGATGAAAAGCATGTACCTTGCTTGCCCATTCATCAAGAGTCAAATTTGGTGTCAGCTTCATCGGTGCTTGGGTAATCCTCTTGATCAAATGCTAAAAAGTTGGCATTGATTGGGCTTGGAGTATGAGGCTCAATGTGAAAGTTTGCAATAGGTTTGGACCTGATTGTGGCCTTAGCTCCATATCTGGTCTGAAACAACATGTGTGACCAATCAATAGATAAATAGCCTCTAATTCTAGCTATGAAATCCCTTGACAAACATAGGGCAAAAAGTGGTGGTAAATCTATCACTGACACATCTTGCAAAACAATGACATTGGGGCATGCATGCAAAGTGAGGCTCAAATATTTAATTACCCCTACTATTTTTACTGTTATCCCATCTAGTTACACCACCCCTTTAGATATGACTTCATATTGGAGGCCCAACTGATCAGCTATTTGCTTGGGCATCGAGAACTACTTGCCCTTAATCAATCATACAATTGTTTACTAGTTTATCCCCAATGACCAATGAAACATAGAATGGAAGGGGCTTCAAAAATTTACCTTGTTGTCTCTCCAAGCCTCCCCTCAAGATGAGAAAAATTTGTGAGTACCTTCTCTTGCATATGAGCTTGTTGATTTCAAGTTGACCAATTCTTCATGGCAGCTTGTAGTAGATCCCTTTGGCTTGGGATGGATAGTGATTCCCACATAGATATATGAAAGCTCTGAAACAGATTTACACAATAATCTTCTTCAATATAATATTCTTCACTATATTATGATCATCCGGGATATTACAAATATATAGGCAATGTTGCTCCTATAATCAAGGAAGCTAAACATAACCTCTCACTAATTCTATATGAGATGTTATAACAATACACTCCCTAAATAAGTGGGTTGTTGTAACTCACAACCAACCACACCAACAATGCAATATTATATTATCCTAGATAATATAATTACTCACACTAACATATTAGTGAGCACTAATAGTTAGGATATTCCTAACATTCCCCCCCTTAGTGCGAACATGGTAGAAAAACATCCACACGCTCCTCTGTAGTATGCTCACCCCTGTGGCATGTCCAACTCTGTGACTCATGACCTTGATCCAAAAGAAAGGATCTATCCTTTCATGGTTTTAAACAGTTTACCACAAACCTTGACATGACAAGAACCTCATCAACTATTGACCTCGTGTGGTTATTTGGATCCTCCCACAAACCCTTTCAAGATCCATGAATTGACTTACTCTGGTGCTATTGTTCACCACTATGCTTATACATCAGGGAATTACATAGGAAACACAACATGCATATCACAAAACTACACAATAGAATATATATTGAAAAAATTTCACATTACTTCCTATAAGAATCATAATGTTCTTAATCGTAGTCTCTGTCATTGATCGCTGCCACTCGATCTCGAACAACATAGAAAACTACCACTACCACTAGAAGATTTCCTTGACTAAGTTGTTTCGGGTGTAGAATGGGAATGGAACATTGGTATGTATTCCCCCACAATGTGAAATTTCCACTCATATAGATACTGAGAAGCAAAATGCATCGAAAAACATACTCCTGAATGGATCTTTCTAGTTAGGTCTTGTTGCACATGGTCACTAATGCTAGTGAACATATTCTTCTAGCTGACCATCTTCCAATGAAGTACGGAAGTCAGAGGACCAAGTCAGTCAGAGGATCACTGACAGTCATCTGCGCTCCAACACAACTCTCTTTCCAACATCCATCAAATACCACACAAAACAGGAACACTGAAAATGAATTGAAAATAGAAACCACACTACACACATGTCACCAAATCATTTGTGCTGCCCCGTCATTGGCAATCGACAAGAGGTCACCGAATGACCTTCATCCTCCAGTTTCATGTTGCTAGCTCAGCTGGATTTGATCATGGAGCTCAAATGCATATCAAAGGATGTCGGATTCCACCGATAGTGCGTCCAATTGAAATGCAGGAAAAATTTTATTTATTTTTATGAACTTGTACTATGACTCAATTTATTTATTTTTATAATGACACAAAAAAAAAAGACTCAATAACTTATTATTCACCTAAACATACTATTCGAAATGAGATAATAAACAAGGTGATAGTAACTCAAACTTGATAAGATGAAACTTAACTTTGAATAACTACATGAACCAATAGTTTATAATATTCACCTAGACATATATGATGGAATTAACATTGACATACACATTGATGTCTTACAATGACAACAAGACAATACTTGACTAAAACGTTTGACATAAAATAAAAGACCTATTTGAAACTCTTATGGAAAGTGTGTTAAATGACATATTGAAAATAACACAAATAAAACTATTGACTTATTTGAAGACAATAGAAGATCGAAAGACAAATATGACACCCTAACTTTAGAAAATAGATTTGTAATATAGAATTATTACAAATCAAACACTAAACCAAACCTATAACCATGCAATACATTGAAACAAACTGCACCTTTGTATTCAAACTCTATGCGCCAATATTGGTTGGGTGGAGAATTGGTCGATGCAAGTTGAGGCAAAACAAGCTATTATAGGTTTACATTGAGAGTGTGGATGACGGCCCTCAAAAAATGGTAAATGCCAATACAAACACAAAACTATCATACAGATCTGTAAAACTTAGACATCGACACAAAACAAGACAGTAGATGCAAATGATTCAATAATGCAGAACCTTTTCTCCAGGAAACTACGAAACAAAGCTAGCTTAACTTATACCAACAAAATGGCTTCTCATCAAGAAATTTCCATATACAGGGGCAAGAATGCAAATACGGAAGTGCCCCATTTTCCTTTTAATTCTCCATAATACCCTTTCTCTAAAAATGCTTGCTCGATACCAAATGAAAGCTCTGAAACAGATTTACACAATAATATTCTTCACTATATTATAATCATCCATGATATTACAAATATATAGGCAATGTTGTTCCTATAATAAAGGAAGCTAAACATAACCTCTCACTAACTTTAAATGAGATGTTTTAACAATACACTCCCTAAATAAGTGGGTTGTTGTAACTCACAACCAACCACACTAACAATGCAATATTATATTATCCTAGATAATATAATTACTCACACTAACATATTAGTGATCACTAATATTTAGGATATTCCTAACAATATATTCACATTTTTCTTCTTCATTTGTTCAATGATGTTAAATGGGGATGAAACATCTCTTTGCTGCCCCTTAGCCTGCACATTCTTTTCTTGTACATGGGCTACAACAGCTGGCATTTGAGCTAGTCTAGAAGGTGGCTTGGGCTGTCCTTGCACATTTGGAACTGCATTTTGCTTACCAACACTTTGTGGAGTAATGGAAGGTTGTGGATCACCTGGAGCTAATGACTGCCCTTCACCAATATTCCTCTTCTTTGACCATGTGTTAGCTGCTACATTCGAGAATTTTTTTGATTCATACCACAAAAATATTCAGCCTGCCAATTCACAAGTGTAGTCTCATTTGGAGTTGTATTTTGCTGAGATGTTCCTTGTTGTTTGTTTATTTCTTGACTCACCTCACTCTCTACGCCAATTTCTGTCACCATCAAACCTTGGTTCAAAGCACCACTAAATTAAATAGACTGGTTGTGAGGTTCATTGCATGGGAAACACCAATCATACTCTTGAGCTATATTATTTTACACCGGCACTAAGGCTTTAGAGGTAGATGCAACATTGGGGTTATAGGCAGAAATGGTCTGGTCGGGGTGGAGGTCTTACTTGATTTTGATTTGCAATTGGATTGGGTGGCTCTATTAGGCTGAGTTTGAGACTAATAATAAGGTCTAAAACTTTGGGCTCTTGTGCCTCTTGAGTGTAACTAGCTCATTGCCTAAATTTTGTAATTGTTTCATGACTTCTTGAAGTTCATTTTGTGGCACTAGAGGATGAAGTAGAAGTTTCATTTGAACTCGATTTTTAGGAGGGGAAATAGGAGCTAAATTAGGTGCTTGAATAGTGCTTTCCAAGTTTGGATATAAGGGCATGGGAGGCCTAGGTGCCGCTTTACCACTGGATCAAATAATTCTCAGCCCCAATGGTGATACTATAAGTTGTAGGTATATTTGCACCACCCATGGATTGGATTAACATAGAAATATCATAATTTAAAGCTTTGAGATAGTATAAGAAAGATCCTTCGATGTTGGCCTTATTATCACCGGTTCAAATGGCCATTTTACGCATTTTTGAATTTTGGAAAATTTCTTTGCACCCCGCCGCTTTGGGACATGTGTCATCCTCTTATTCGCTACAAGCACATGCTCCAAATTTTCCTTTCGACGTTGTCGACCACTTTGGAAAAATTTCCAAATTCTCCTCGTGCCCCGACCTCCACTATGAAAAGGACACGTGTCATCCTCCCTATTAGCCCACGGGGTTTCACAATTTTCTTTTCCTTCTCCCGTGGGCCTCTGCGGGTTAGTTTTTTCCTTTTCTCCCTTTGTTATTTTGGAAAAAATCAAAATTTTCTTTGCCCCTCTCGACTTCGCTAGTCTTGTGGACACATGGAACCCTCTCATTCAACATGAGGTTCGGGTAAGCACCATTTTTGACCACTTTTTCAACTTACCCCGCTTAGTTCGATCTCCGCTGCCACATGGCACATTCCTATTCATTCGCAGTTCAAACCATTTCTTTTCCTTTCCTTGGTGGGCCCAAGGACAAAATTTTTCCTTTACGCCCCGTCCATTCCTTGGAAACTTTTTCCAACTTACCTCCACCGAACCATGATTTTTCCGCCACGTGGCACATTCCTATTGGTTGTGGACCTTCCCAGGGAAAATTTCCCTCAAAAACTCGCAAGCCATAACTAGAAAAATACAAGGAGTTAGAAGGAAAATTTTACCTTCTCGGAAAGGTGAGAAAATCCTTTATCTGATGAAGCCATTTCCAGATAATTTTGAGTGCCTAAAAATTGGAAAAATTTGACTAAGGCACAAAAGAAGGAAGGAATGAAAGAAAGTTATTCAAAATAAGCAAGGGGCTTATTTTGGATAACAACACCTATTATGTTCTCGCGCATTGATGTAAAATCATTTCAAGACTTCATCCATAAGTTTCTTTAAGTTTACCTAGATGACTAGACTGTGTATGGATTAGTGAACGACCATTGTGATAGCTTAAGGCTGATGTTTAAGAGATGTCGAAATTAAGGATATCCCTCAACGTTAAGAAATGTGTCTTCGCTTCTCCATTTGGAACCATGTTAGGAAAAATTATATGCAAAGAAGGTTTGCTAGTAGATCCTACTAAAGTTGCAGCTTATTCAGGATAAGGGGAGCCTACTAGTCAAAGCACAAGTGTGGATTCCTTGGGCATAAGGAGTATTATAATAAGTTCATCAAGGAATATGCCAAGATCGCCACTCCCTTAGAGGATTTTTGAAATTGAAGAGTACCTTTCTTTGGGGAGAGGCGCAATGTAAGGCATTTGACACCTTAAAAGATAGGCTTGTCACAAAGTGCCCATACTACATTTTACTTCTTAGGATAATCCTTTTCATATGCATATTGATGCCTAAAGAACAAATATGGAGCAGCTTCTAGAATAACCTAGAGAGGGAATTATTAATCATCCCTTGTTCTTTACAAGTAGAAAGTTGACACCAAAGACAATAGAATTACACAACTACCGAGTGCAAAACATTGTCTATGATCTACTTAACCGCATAAGTTTAGGTAGTATTTTTGGAAACACCATTTATATTCTACATAGACCACATGTCATTTAAGTAATTGATCAAAAACCCATTCTCAGAAGGGCACATATGTCGTTGGGTCCTTCTATTTCAAGAATTTGAGTTCACAGTAGTGGTAAAGCCAGAAAGAGCAATTCAAGGCCTGATCATTTATCAAGGATTGACTTAGGAGAGGACATGCAAAGCATTGAGGATACCATTTCAGATGCACAACTATTTAGGTTGTGGCACATTCCCCCTCGACTTGGAAGATATCGCAGTTGTTATTAAAAATAGGTGTGGCACGTAAGGGTCAAGGCCCCTGAAAGAAATCGATTAGCAATACACGTTACACCTTACATTTTGATTAGTGGGGACCTGTATAAGTTATGTCATGATGAGGTTTTACACCAATGCATATTGGAACATGATCATGTAGCCATTATGGAAGAAGCACATGGTGGGATTGCAGGAGGACACTATGCAGAAATGTTACCGTAAAAGATTTTATTAAGCAGGCTTTGGTGGGAAACCATCTACAAATATTGTATTGAGTTTTGTAAGGCCTGTGACCATTGCTAGTGCCTTGGGAAACCTAGAAAGAGAGATGAAATTCCTTTACGACCAATAACCAACGCTGAACCATTTGAGAAATGGGCAATCGACTTTGTAGGACTAATTGTGCTAGTCGTATGAAGGATTGGTTCGCAGTATATCATCACTTGAACTAATTACTTGACACGGTGGGGAGGCAAGGCTCTATAAAGGATTACACCGTGATGACAACTACTAGATTCTTATGGGAAAACATAATCAACAGGTATGGTTGCCCTTTAATTTTAACAAGTGATAGGGGTACACACTTTCTCAATGAAATAGTTAAAATTATGTTGGCAGAATTTATGGTGGCCCATCATAAGACTACCCCATATCACCCTCAAGAAAATGGAACTACTGAGGCATTTAAAAAATACTAAGTCACACGTTAACTAAGATCTGTGAAGTTAGAAGACAGGATTGGGATGATAAGGTATCAGTCATTCTATGGGCATACATGATAACCTACAAAAGGTTGAATAAGGCCACACCATTTCAATTGGTGTTTGGTGTGGAGGTTGTTTTACCAGTGGAATTCATGTTACCTTTGTTGCGTATAGCATGTGTAGGAGGGTTAGTTGATGAGAAAGTGCTAGAAGAAATAATTGATAAGTTGATGCAATTAGATGAAAGGCGATCACTTGCTAGATGGAGTCAAAAGATAGAAAAAGCAATACAAAAGGCATGGCATGATCATCATATCAAGAACAAGAATTTTGAGGTTGGGTAGTTGGTGTTGTTGTATGATTCCAAGTATCTACGCCATCCTAGGAAGTTGAAATTCCATTAGTTGGGACCTTACATCATCTTGTACATTCTTTATTCAGGAAATTTCATTACAAGTGCTAGATGGGACGAGGTTACCAGGTCACTTCAATGGGATTAGGTTGAATCCCTACTATAAATAAGTCTTCTTGGTGTTTTTAATAAGGTAATATTTCCAGTTAGCTTAGAATTTCCCTTTATTCTTTTTATTTTCTTGTGTTTCCCTTTCTCATTGCTTGTTCGTTTCATTTCCTTTTGTCTCATTTTACACCTTGTGTGCCGATAACCAAATTATTTCTCTAAGTTTTGTATGCACATAGGACCACACATCTGTTTTAGTGTGGGGTGGAGTGATACGAAGTATAGTCCTATAAATAAAATTTTGAGCTGCTAGTGGAAGTTCATGTGAATAGCTTGGGTTGAAGGATGAAAAGCACGTAAGGGTATAAAGCATGTAGAAGAGAAGGTGGAAGAGAATGGTTAGTGTCAAGAAGTCCTTACAAAACCACGTACAAAGGATGAAAAGCACATGAACAACATGAGGTAGGTGAGGGAAAAAAATATGATAAAGGATAGGAGTGCCTTGGCACTGTGGACACGTGCTTAAGAGTCTTCGATCACATTGGATTTTTGTGCACCAAAAGGTTGTAAAGGGTTTTGTGTATAGGATGCAAAGGCATGCGTAAGGGTGCTTAAAGTTGGCTTGGTATAAAAGCCACATTTAATGTTAAAGTATGGTGGTAGGTCGTATAGCATTTAATGTTGGAAAGAAGGAAAAGATATAAATATGAAGTCGGAAACTTCATTATTTTACCTTGCAATTATGAAGTGAAGGAAGATCTCACAAACTAGGGCATCCAAAAGTGATTTGTGTGAAGAAGAACTAGATAAATATAAGAGTGTGTGACTAGAATAGATCTGCAAACTAGTAGGAAAGGAGTACACGAGCGTGGAGGAAATTGTTGAGAAGCACCATCTTGTGGAAGAATTGTTCTAGTTAGGGTTTGACGGCTAGGGCACGAAGTTAGAAGGGTTTCTTCACAAGATTGAGCTTTGAGATTGGATGAGTGATAGAGCAGAGAAAGGATAAGACGTTTAAAGTGTTAACCTAACATGAAGAATGGTAGCAAAGAAAGCAACCATCTCACCTAAAAATCATAAGGGAAAGGGCAAGGAGAAGTAAATGGCATTCATCAAAAGCATAAATGAAGAGTGGTACACAGAGATGTAATACCCAGATGGGGTATTGCTAGGAAAATAATGGGAGTATCATTTGTGGAAAATGATTGTGAGTGATTATAATCATCACACTAGCACTATAGAGAAAGAAATGGCTCTATATTTGGTTTTCCCAACAAACAAGAGGAAAATGAAGGGCATGCCCATATACAATGACGAAGTAAAATTTAAATTGGAGAAGGCAGGGTTACTACAACTTTAAAAATTACCATACTTAAGCAAACTTGAGTGCCTCTATCAGTGGATGATGTTGTGTGTTCACAAAGACCATTTTTATTTTGTGAGGCATAAGATGTACATAACTCCCAAATTTATTTCCATGCTCATGGGCCTTATCTGTGAAGGAGAGAGCATAGATGATGATCTAAGAAATAAGGAGGACATCAAGGAAACAATAGCCACGTATGACTACAAGAAAGGATCGCGATACTTTGACATCGTAGAGATTCCAGACCCCGTGATGAGGATGGCCACACACTTGGTAACCAAGCTCAATGATCAAGAAAGATGGACTCAAGTGAACAAGGCATGGCTTAATGTATGCTGAAAAATATTAGAGGGGACTATTTACAACTTGTCCGCCTTCATCATGGATGAAATCATTAGCAACGTACAGAGGGAGAGAAGATACTATTTGGAAATTTCCTCCTCACAATTTTTTTCTCGTAGATCAAAGTGTTCGATGGGATGGAAAGGTTTTTTGGGAGTACCTAGAAGAAGAACCATCGCCCACAAAGAGGTTCGCAAAGTATACTTGTGAGACCATGACGACCACTCACAAAGTGCACTTGGAAAAGTGGTACAAGTGAATGAGGGATGCATTTGGGGAAGAGTGGAGAATTCTAGAGAAACTACCAAAGACTCTTGGATGGAGAAGTAGAGTCAGTAGTGTACCAAAGACTTCTACATTGCAAGATTCAAAATGATAGATGAAACAATGATCCGCTACAAACTTGCCTTCTCTTATCCCGAAATACTTCCAAGTGGGGTGAATAGGTTCAAAGAGGCCAAAAGACTAAGGTTTGACCCTAGTGAGGTGGATCAAGACCATAGAGAGCTACGCAGGAAGCTCATCTACCCCAAAAATCACACATACGTGGAAAATTATGTATCCCATGAGGTCCAGATGATGAATCCTCTAACTTTACCAATTGCAAGAAGGACCGCGACATGAGTGTATCTACACATCAAGCTGAAATTTGAAAGGGGTGCATACTTGGAAAGAAATGTATCCATCCGAAGATCCTATAAGAAGGAGGAATCCCACACCAAAGAGGGAAATAGAAAAGGTGTAGAAAGCACCAAGTATTCTAGACTACACAAGTGGTAAGCGCGTCGGAGACAAGTGCTAATCATAGTACTTATGTGCTTTGAGAAAGAAGTACCCAGTGAAAGAAAAGACTCTAGAAGAAGAAGCATCATAGCATGAATAGCCCCTCACTCAGAAGAATCACCAAGGAAGAGATCACTTACCAAGGGAATATAAAAAGAAGGATCCCGTACGAGAATCCCTTAAAGAAGGAAGAAGCAAAAGTTGTGAGATGAGGTCGATTAAGAGGAAACAGAAAGCCTAGATGCCTACATCGTGATGTGGGATGATGAAGAAGATGAACCAGGAGGTGAAGACCAGCCCATCTATGAAATACATGATTAAGGAGAAGAAGAAGAAAGAGATGAGGAGGATGAAGAAGAGGCTGAGACCCAAAGCAAGGGAGTAGGTGGGCAAGAAGTTACAAAAGAGAAAAGGACCCCAAGCCTCACAAAGGAATAGGTAGATGAGGCCGTGGAAAAATAAGTATAAAAATCATCAAGGACATGGTAGAAAAAGAAGGGGAATGCATTGTGGATGTGGTGATGAAGGAAGCTGAGGAGGAGAGCATAGAAAAGGAATATGGAAGCATGGGAGGAGATCCCAGTTTGGTTGTTAGCTTTCCAAAGGCCACACACATAGGGAGAAAGAGTGCAGAAGCATCACAAGTTCAAGGAATGGGCTACATTGATGATCCAAACAAGGTGTTGTGCACGCACTTTCAAAGCACCGTACCAACAAAGCAACTCTTGGCTATGGCATCATTTGATGAAGAAGGTGCATACCCTCGATAAGGAAAATGATTTCTTGGGACATTTGAGTCCCACATCAATGAGCCAAAGTTTGAAATAAGCTAAGGGGAAATAATAAAGGTACTAGAGTCAAAAGGAGTCAACCCCTTGGTAAATGCTCAACAGCTATCAAATGAACAAATCTGTAATGCGTTGAATAAAGTTTTGAGGTTGAGGTTAAAGCCGACTCTTCAAGAGAAATGATGGAGTAAATTTTCTAGAGGTAGAATTAGAGAAAAAGGAAGAAAAGCTCAAGGAAAGAACCAGGGACTTGAAGAAAGAAGAACTAATCAGTGCTCAACTAAGGCATGAATTAAAAGATGAGAAGTAAATAGTTCTTGAGGTTTATAAGAAAGTAGCGATGATCACAAATGCCATTTTCTTAAAGAATCCAGATTTGACACCACCAAGGCAAGGTATATGGATCCACCTGGAGTGCCTAGAGGACTTGACTTGCATCCTCACAACAGAAAGGCAATTAGTGGCCTTGGAATCCATAGAAGAGGCATTGGTGTGTAAAGAGGAGGACAAGATGAAGGTTGTGGTAATTTTTTCTCAGTATAATAAAGTCCTTGCTGATGTGAAAGTCACCACCCAAGTCATTGAGGCCACCTATGACAACTACGTTGATAGAGATAAAGTGGCAAGCATTTTGGTCACCACTCATGAAATGGAGCTCAAGGAGTTCCAAGAGAAGAACAAGGGGAATAGAGTGGAATGTGACAAAATTCTATCTCGAGGTTGAGAAGAAATTAGAGGCTATTGAGACCTTGCAGGGCTCAATCAAGAACCGGCTCAAGGAGTTGTATCCCCAGATCACTCGAAGGATGGATGCACTCGAGGATTTGGGAAAAAAATTGGAGGGGATCATGGAAATAATGAATACCCAAGGATAAGGGCTAGGATTTGAAGAGGTGAGCACCCTAGTCGGTGACCTCTGTCAATAGGCATAGAATGAAGTCAATGCCTGGAATAAGTTGGAGGTAGACTTGAAGAAATATTTCCCTCTCCTCTTGTAGTAGTAATCATAGTTTCTCCATTCTTTCATTCTTCCCCGATTCTTCATTCCTTTATTCTTTCCCCAAACTATTCAGGGACAATCATTCTTTATTCATTGAGAAAATTTTCCCGAGGATGGAGAACAGGCATAGTGTGGGGTGATGTTGGGCCCCTAAAATATTGGCTAAGTACAAGAAGGTGTGTGGGTGCACAAGGCCTATTTGAAGAAGGGTGTGTAATGCGAAAAGCTACATGTGATAGGGTTTTAGGAGGGTTTAGTAGAACTAATGGCACACATGCACAAGGCAGAGCAAGGGTTTTGGGACTTAGCCATATTTGGCATATCGGGTAGAACACGAGGAAAGCATGACCGACTGCACATGCGGAGTGGATAAGGTGCCAGCCTAACAACTTGGTGCCCATGAAAGGAATATACCTTGCGATAGAAGATTCTAGAAGGTCATCATGGCGAAGAATGGAGAGCTCGAGTCTGAAGGAGCATGCTCCCATGGAGGACCACTTGGACACTTGGCAATTGATCTACAACTTTAGAAAGGCATGGTGGTGCTTGCTGTAACACTCGAACTATTGTTACTTCCTCCTGAGCATTCAAGTGTTGATATATGATTTCTTCTGTATAAGGATGTGTTCCTTTGATTGTGAAGTCATGCTTGATATGGATTGTATCTTCTTTGCTCTTGAAGATCTTTGACTGAGTCAGGATATGCTTGGACTCTTTTATTTCTTTCATTTTTAGCACCTGAGTTCAATCTGATTTCGGGATGAATTGTGGATTTACCCATCTTTATGACTTAGCCTTGGATCAATGGCATTGATCCAAGAGATGTTTTAAGTTTATTCTGGATGAACAAAAATTATAGACCTTACGAAAGTTGTAAGGTCTGAATGTGTTGAATGAGCAATTCAGGAGTTAACTCAGGATGATCTTGTTAAATGAAAATCAGTTCCAAATACCGTAACATCGGGAAGGCCTAGACCTTAAGCCAGGTAAGATGTTCCTGGGTATTCAGTAAGCTTATTTAGCAATACCTGATAGGATCCTGTATAGGGATGTTTTACCCTGTTTGGTTCCAATACGGATCGGTCCTACTTGGGAGACCTAGACTGGATTTATTAAGGTTAATAACCTATTGGTTAGATTATTATTAATCTAACCTAGCCCTAAACTATAAGCTAAATGTTCCTAAGGTTAGCCACCTAGCACTATGGAAGTTAGACTAAAGTATTACCTTATGATCTAACCTATGTTTCTAACCTAACTAATGATCATGGATGAAGAGGGACCTATGAAGGGGTGCGAGCCATGGGCGGTAGTTTCTATGGCATTTATGAGATGGATAAGGATGAAGGACTTGGGATTTGGTGGAGGTTGTAAATATCTATTAAGACCTGATGTGGCAAAGATCGCAAAATGGCGGGAATGGTATTTTGTTTGCATTTGTCAATCACAAACTATGGCAATTGGTGGTAATGGAGATCGGGAATCTTGGAGTTAATGTCATTGATGAACTTCAGCCTGAGCACGCATCACTTGGGAAGGCATGCAAATGGAAAATTGGTTGGTATTTTGGTTTTCCATTCGCTCCGTTTTTCTCTCTGTTTGATCACTGGTTCTTTGAACCAGTCTACTTTGTGTTGCATGGCAACTATGAGATTTTCTAGCTCTTTTCTCTGTCGGGGAAAGTTTATAAGGCATGAGGGTAACAAATTATTGTTGCTGAATCTATCATGGAAGAAGAGGAGAAGGCTCGAGCTCATTCAGAGGTCTTCTTTAGATTTTTAAGTGACATTACCAGGCATGATAGGCCCTGACTTTTAAAAATCTTGCTTTACTTCAAATGCTTTCATTAAAACAACTCTGTTCAGGTGATTTCAGTTCAGTTGGTTTGAAGCAATGTATTGGTTCTTCTTTTCCTATGGAATTAGGAATCTCAGGGTTTTAGAAGACCTTGTTGGAATGGTTACTGTATTTATTCTTCCTTTTGGTTTCATTTCGATTTGAGACCGGCTGTGCTTTTATTGTTGTTGAATCCTGTTGAATCTTGCTAGAATACTTTAAGTTCCTTCTGGTTGGAATGCTTGCTGTGATTATACTACTTGAATGCGACTATTGTAGAAATCCTTACTGTGTTAGCAATTTTGGGTTAGTTTCCATTGAAAGTTTTCAGGGATTATATACGAAAATGACTCAGTGGGAGTCCTTTTAATGTTTCGTATGTTTTCATCTTCTGCTTAAGCTTAGTTTTGAATGTTGTTGTTTAGTTGAGAATACTGATGGTATCGACTCAGTGAGAGTCTTTGAAATGTATCTTGTATTTCAACTTCTGTCTAAGCTTAGTTATGAATACTGTTGCTTAGTTGTGAATACTGTTGCTCAGTTACGAATATTGTTGCTTAGTTGTGAATACGGTTGGTATTGACTCAGTTGGAGTCCTTGAAATGTAACTAGTGTTTTGACTTCTGTATAAGATTAGTTGTGAATACTTATTGATTTTGATTCTGTTGGAATCCTGAATATGTATCTTGTAATCGACTTCTCTATAAGTTTAGTTGTGTAGACTGTTGATATTGATTCAGTTGAATGTTTTCGTATGAATTAAACTTTAATCTTAACCCTGATGTGAGTTCTTGTTGGATACGACTGTTAGAGCCCTGCAGCAGATTTCCATGTGAACTCGACTCCTGTTGAAGCCCTGATGTGTTTGCGGGATGGCTCTACTTAGGTTAAAAACTTGGATGAGCTTATGAAATGGAGGTGACTTCTGTAAAGTCCTTGTTGTACATTCATAGAGATTTGATTCAGTTGAATGAAGCTGTGCATGTTTGTGTTTAGACTTAGTGTGAATATCGTTGTATTTGCATATGGAACGTCATTTGTTTTAAGTGTTATCTAGTCTCGTGGCTGACTGTGATAAAAAGCTCCTAGCTGTGCTCTGTTAAACAATGGCGATGGGTATATTCATGTTGATGAATGATATGAAAAAGAATTGTTGAGTCTGTTATGGTTGGATTACTTACTATTGCTTGTCGCGAGAGCTCTTGTATTGCTTAGTAGCTACAGGTGATTTTTATAATTGGATTTAGATGGAACTGTAGTTCTTCTTGTAATCTCGACTATTTAGTCACATGCGTAAATGTATTTGCATTAATCTAAAGGAGTCGGTACAGTCCAGAACATTATGATTTAGGAATCTGATTGACTCTGTTTCTTTCTTCTGGATTGTAATTTATATGTTGATGTATAATAAGTTGAATAGGAAAATTCTCTCTCCTAGTCAGGAAACCTTGTGTGCTTTCTTCTTGCATCCTTTTGCGATCTCTACGGTAAGGGCATAACAAGAATAAACTGTGGTATTGTATGGAGAGACTGGTATAAAATGTGTGTTGCTGTATAAATAGGTATACTTGTCAATACCATTGAAATGTGTTATGATGATAAAATAATTAAGACAGTGAGCTTGTTGAATGTTTTAACTGCCTTTGAGAAATTGTTAGAAACAATCTTGTAGGAGTTTTGTTGTCTTTAGAATGGTTGTATTCATATGTTATTAGTCTCTAACATATAGGATGAATAGTCTGATTTAAGTTTGGAATGTGAAGAAATGATTTCATATAAACAGGTTGTTTAATGAGAACAATTGGTGGATTGCAATTGTTTTAAGAATTAGTGCTTATCATGCTCAGTTCACCGAACTGACCCGTGTTGACAATTTTTGCAAATGGTTGCCGTAAGTGGTAAAGGCACACAGATCTGATATGATGTTCAGATTGTTTAATTTAGTTTTATGATGAATTCCAATTTGATTCTCTAAATGTACTACTTGAAGAAAGATGTTCTTTTGTTGTTGAGTATTGTATCAAATATGCTTTGATTGCATAAAATGTATTTGATTATCTTAGAAATGAATGAAATGAGGTAATTGTTACTTATGAGTTTGCATTCGTATCTTGATGGATTGAGCTTCTTCGCTTCAATGATTTTAAGAGCGTTGTTATTATTATATACCTTGGAGACATTTTGGATTCTCTAAGTAAGCTTTGCAAAGATTATGTGATCGAATACTTGTGAATGTTTAGTAATTTTGTTATGTTCTATCTAAAGCTAAATTGGAATTTAAATCACTTGTCTTTCGAGAAGCTAAGGTTAAAATAAACCTCAACAGGAAGCTAAACGAGCTAAATAAATTATTACTTCCTAGTCTTGATCTAAGTCAAGACAACGTTTAATTTGATTTTAAATCACTATATCTTAATACTAATAAGTAAGATATATTTCAGTTATGAGAACTGATATAAACCTAAAAGGGTATGGTTAGCAACCTTATGTGAAGATTTAGGGCTATTGCCCAATTTCGTTGATTTAGATTACTATTTTTCAATGAACTCCTTGATGAGACCTCAAATCTTAATAACTTCTCTTTGTGAAATGGGTTTTAATAAGAAAGGTAATTCTAAGGTGAGGAACCCAGGGGTTGGGAAAAGACTACCCTAAAAGGAGTGTCTTAAAGTATAACTTTAACTCAACGTAAGTAACACCTTAAAGATAAGTAGATCTTTTTTAGGTGGATTTGAAGGTTGATGGCACAAGTCAATCACAGGTAGTTGTACCTTGAAAAGATTAGGATCTTCTCAAAGATACAATAACCCTGTGTGACTTATGGTGACACCCTTTTCATTGATAGAAAGTTGACTCTGCAGAGTAGAATTATACAACTATAGAGCGCGAAGCTTTGTCAATGTTCTATGTGCTACATAAATTTAGACAAGTACCTACTAGTAACACCATTTATATTCTATACCGATCACATGGCATTGAAGTATTTAGTAAACAAGCTCATTTTACAGGGGTGCATATGCCGATAGGTACTCTTATTCCAAGAATTTGATTTTACAATTGTGGTAAAACTAGGGAAAAGTAATTCTAGACCGAACCATTTATCCATAATATAATCAAGAGAAGAAGGGTAGGAAATTGAAGATACCATGCCCGATGCACAAAGTGATACAAAAGTTACAATGCACACCATCATAATTAGAGGACATTGATGTATTTCTACATACTGGTATGGTGCACCAAAATGAATGAAATCCTTAGAGAAGAAATAACTTTCCATTCGCATGAAGCACCATTTATGTTGATTAGCGGTGACCTGTACAAGTTAGGTTGAGATGAAGTATTGCACCGATGTGTACTAGAACATGAGTGCACATATATCATGGAGGAGGCTCATGGTGGTATTGCAGGTGGGCACTATATAGGTGACGCCACTACGCACAAGATTCTACTCATTGGATTATGGTGGGAGACCTTGTATAAAGATTGTAAGGCATATTGCAAGGATTTTGATCAGTTGTCAGCGCCTTGGTAAACCATGACAAAGAGATGAAATGCCTTTAAGACCTATTCTTAGTGCATAACCATTTGAGAAATGGGCTATATATTTTGTGGATCATATTTCACCAATTGTGCTTAGGATCGGATCACGTTATATCATCACTGCATATATTATTTGACAAGGTATGTAGAAGTAGCACTTACAAAGGATTGTACATAATAGCTATAGTAGCTGTGTTTCTATGGGAAAATATTATTACAATGTATGAATGCCCGTTGATTTTGACAAGTGATAGGGGCACACATTTTTTGAATGAGACAATCATAATTCTATTAGATGATTTCATGATTGCGCACCATAAGACTAAACCCTATCATCCTCAAGAAAATGGGATCGTTGAGGCTTTCAACAAGATTTTGAGCCGACGTTGAAAAAAAAATTGATGTTGGAAGGAAGGCTTGGGATGATACATTTTTGCAGTCCTTTGGGCATATAGACCAACATACAAGTGGTTAAACAAGGCCACACCATTTCAATTGGTTTTTGGCACGAAGCAATTCTTCCTATGGAATTCATGTTACCTTCTTTGTGTATTATGCACATTGGAGGTGTAGCCGATGAGCAAACATTAGAAGAACGAATTGAATAGTTGATTAAGTTAGATGAGAAATGATCAATAGTACACGAGAGTCGAAGTAAGAAATACGGGTATAAAGCATGACATGACAGCACATAGGGGATAAAAATATTGACATAGGATAGATGGTGTTTCTTTGTGATTCTAAGTTTCGTGCCATCCAGAAAATGAAAGTACATTGTTTAGGACCATATTTTATCACTTACTTGAAACATGAGATTTTCAGTTAGAAATGATTGATCGAATATGATTACCTAGTTAGTTCAACGGGAGTAGTGAAGCCCTACTATAAATAAGTCTTCTTGGTGTTTGTAATAAGTCAGCTTTTTCCATTTAGATTAGGATTTCAATTATGTATTCCCTTAATGTATTACTTTCATCATCGCTATGGTTTTTCAATTTAGTTGGTGTTTTGTGAAATAAGCACATTTACATTCCGAAGCTAATTACCATTTTTTGTATTTTTATGCATAAAGGACTGCAAATACCATTTGTGTGGGGTGGTTATTAGAAAATGGGTACACATTAAGGAACAAACTACTACATGGTGTTATTCAAGTTTGGAGATTTGGTGAAAAGAAGATTGCTTCTAAATAAGGACCATATATAGAGATAAATAAAGGAACAAGATAACGCGAGGTAAGTAATGACCATGTGAAGACTACCAAGAGAAGGCATAGTGGTAAGGTACTCAAGTGCATAGAAGTGTGTTAAAGAGAAGTCTCAGTAGCTAGAAGGTAGGAAGGTGTGCTAAAAATTTATAACTAAGACGCAAAGATGTACCACACTTAAAATTGTGAAAATGGTCAATTAATGACAGGATTGTTGGTAGGTGAAGGAGTGATAATCGCACTAAATTTTTGAAAATCTATATAAGGATGGGATGTGAGTTCATTTTTACCATTTTAATCATAAAAATTTAACGAGATAAGTGCAAAACAAGTTGAGTGAATTGTGTTAAGGTGTGGAGAGTGTGAAACCAGACGTGGAGAGTAGATTTGTGCACATCAAGCTTATTCCTCCATTGGTGAAGGGTTTGAGTGAAGTAGAGCATTACAAAAGAGCTAGGGCACTTGATTTCAACTAAGGAACACAAATTCGATATAGGGTTTGGAATTTATCGTTCATGTAAGATAGTCATTTTTATACATTAGAACAAGTAATTTTTTTTTTTTTTTGATAAATGCTTCCTGGTTCTAAATACATAATTTAGAACTCACAAATAAAAAACAACCATTCTTATAACAGATAACCATATGCAGCTGCAATGACTTAGAGTACTTCCGATCTATTCATTCCATGACTCGGTAATCTACCGATCTATTCATGAGTATCAAAGAGTTGGCGTTTTTATTTTAACACAATACTCTTGTGGTTCTCTTCCCTAATCTGGGATTTAGAATGCTCTGTCCAAGGAACCTATCTGAATAATTGTTACTATTATTCATCGGCATCTCATCCCTTGGACTAGGTGACTTAGGACAACGCAATCAAGCACTTGCGATACTTTGGCCAAAGATTTGAAACATACTGCTTATGTCTCGTATTCCTTGACGGCATACTCGTCAATCTGGAATACGTCCTTCACCCCATTCCTATGTTATGTAGAATGTCTTATACTGACTTCTGTCAGTCATTCCTGCCCCAAGTTATTCACTCAAGAATGGATTAGTAATATGAGAACGTTATAGGGATGCTCCCGAGGACTAGGGATATGCTGACATACTGGGTCAACCCTAGTTAATCCAGTGTGTCAAGATACCCCGAGTCTCCTAGGGCAGCCTTATAACGTGACCACATTCCTATTCAGTCCCAGAGTAACTTGTTCGAATTTAAAGTGTAAATCTTAGCGATCAATGCAAAGGGTGTCATCATAAGTCACCTGCATTGTTGTATCTTTGAGAAGATCCTAATCTTCTCGAAGGTACAACCCTGCAGTTGACTTGTGCCGTCAACCTTTAAATCGCCTCTAAAAAGATCTACTATTATAATAAGTATTACATACGTTGAGTTAAAATTATACTATAAGATGCTCCCTTAAGGGTAGTCTTTCCCAATCCCTGGGTTCCTCACCTTAGAATTACCTTTCTTAGTAAAACCCTTTACACAAGAGAAGTTATTAAGACTAGAGGTCCCTTCAAGGAGTTCATAGAATATACATAATTCTAAATCAACGAAATTGGACAATAACCCTCAACCTTCACATGAGATTGCTAACCAAACCCTTTTTAGGTTTATATCAGTTCTCATAACTGAATTTATATCTTACTTAATAGTATCGAGATATAGTGATTAAGAATCCAATTAAACGTTGTCTTGACTTAGATCAAGACTAGGAAGTAATAATTTATTCAGCTTGTTTAGCTTCCTGCTCAGGTTTATTTTAACCCTAGCTTCCAAAAAGACAGTGATCTAAATTCCAATTTAGCTTTAGATAGAACATACTAGAACTACTAAACAATCATAAGTATTCAGTCACATAATCTTGCAAGCTTACTTAGATAATCACAAAAGTCTCCACTTTATACAATAATAATAATGCTCTCAAGATCATTCGAACCGAAGAAGGTCAAACCATCAAGATACGAATACAAACACATAAGTAACAAATATCTCTTTTCATTCCTTTCAAGCTAATCAAATACATTTTATGCATTCAGCATACTTGATACAATACTCAACAGCAAAAGAACATCTTTCTTCAAGTAGTACATTCAGAGAATCAAGTTGTAATTCATCATAAAACCAAATTAAACAATCTGAACATCATATCAGATCTGCGTGCCTTTACCACTTACAACAATCATCTGCAAAAATTGTCAACACGGGTCAGTTCGATGAACTGAGCATGATAAGCACTAATTCTTAAAACAATTGCAATCCACCAATTGTTTTCATTAAACAACCTGTTTAAATGAAATCATTTCACCAAACATGTAAACATATTTCAGACTATGCTCTTTTGTAATTCAAACATGACTATAAACGCGTAACTCATATTATAGTTACTAAATAGTCCTAGATACTTTTCAGATATTTCTTCATAAATGTTAGTGACCAAGAAGAACAAATGTATCCAAAACAACTATCCATCTGAATCCCAAGGACAACAAACATCCGACAGGCCATTATATTCAACAAAATGAATATCCTAACAATTCATGAATCCATCAGTATGTTAAAACAAATCCAACAGTTAAATATAAATATATCAACATATACTTTACAGCAGAAGAGAAAGAAACCGAGACATTCAGATGTCCCTTCCAAACATGCTCATGACTGTACCGTCCACTTAAGAGTAATGCAATCACATTATACGCCTGCGACTAAGCCAGTCGAGACCACAGGAAGAATTACAATCCGTCAAAATACACATATAAAAATTTCCTGTAACTTACTGAACAACACAGTAGCTCTCGTGACAAGGCAGTGATGAATAATCCATCAAATAGACTCCACATAACCTTCCATATTATTCAACAAATGAGAAAATATCCAACGCCATCGCTTGTCAAGGTACAGTTAATAGCTCTTTACTTCAGTCAAGCACACGACTAGATAATCATGATAACAGAAGACGTAATCATGCACAAACACAAGAGCAATCCCACTGAGTCGAAACACTCAGCAACATACAGCTCAATCTAATCCCTACTAACACACAGCAAGGACTTAAATCCAAGGCCGAAATCAAAAGAACAACCTCTTTATCACAGTCAAACAAGAGGCTAGATAACATTAAAACAAATGATGTTCCATATGCATATAAAGTGACATTCATACTGAATCAAACACAAACATGCACAACCTCATTCAACTGAAACAAATCCTTACGATAAAACAGCCATGACTTCTATTGGAAGCCATTTTCAAGAAAAATAATCACAACAAGGTCTTCACAGAAGCCGAATCCCATATCAGTATTTTCCTCAAAGTTTCATTCTAAGCCAAGCTACTACGGATACAACAGGGTCTCAAACCGAGTAAGGTTTGTAAAGAAAACCCTTCCTTTAATTTCCACAGAAGTGAACAGACAGGAACACAAGAATGCTAAGAAGGAGTCAGAACGATATGCATACACAGTGAGGGTTTTAATCGAGATTCGCGCCAACTCGCAACATATCGAGATCTCCAACAGTATCACATACAACTAGTGCTCATAACAAAGCTTCGATTAGAGTTAATTTCATGCGACAACAGTTCAAGAATCCCAATAATGCTCACACCAAAACTTCTACAAAAGTCGTAACTCAAGATACATATCAAGGATTCCAACTGAACCAATATCTGCGATATTCACTGCTAAGCCACAGTAATCAAAACAAAGCGACAGAAATAGATATACCAGATACTTTTCCAGGGCTCCAACTGAGTCTAAACTAACAAGTATTCTCATTGATAGCTTCTACAGAAGTCAAAATACTATCTACTCTAGGATTCCAACGGAATTCAATAACAAATAGTATTCACGGTGATACTTCTATAGAAACCAAAACATATTTTCATTTCAAGAAGTCCAACAACAACAATAACATATATTACTCATGACAAAAATCTTATAAAAAGTTGGAATATACTGTACATTCAAGAAATCCAACAGTATCATTTTCAATAAGAGAAAACAACAAGGTATAGACTGAAGTCTGAATCAAACAAGAAAACAATTCATGGACTTCCACAGAGCCGAATTCGTATATTATCTATGCAAGCATTTCTACAAAATCTAACTGAAATGCAAAACACAGCAGGATAGTGCAACCGTTCGAAACATAATGCACACCCATCAAGGGTTCACTTGAAAAATCGAGCCAGTAAGAAGATACAACAACTAAATCACACAAAGCTACCATAAAAACCAACTGATCCCAAAAATCATCTGAACAGAGTTGTTCTAATGAAATCATTTGAAGGAAAGCAAGATTTTTAAGAGTTAGGGCCTAACATGCCTGGTAATGCTGCTTAAAAATCGAAGAAGACCACTGAAAGAGCTCGAGCCTTCTCCTCTTTTTCCACGTTAGATTCAACATCAATAATTTGTTATTTCCATGCCTTATAAACTTTCCTTGATAGAGAAAAGAGCTAGTTACTCTCATATTTGCCATGCAACACCAAGTAGACTGGTGCGAAGAACCAGTGATCAAACAGAGAGAAAACCGGAGCGCATGAAAAACCAAACAAACTACCAGTTTTCCATTTTGCATGTCTTCTCGAGAAATCGAGCTCGAAGACCGAGTTCATTAATTGTATTAACTCCAAAATTCCCGCTCAATCTCCATTGCCACCGACCGCCATAGTTGGCGATGGATAAAAACAATTCAAAGACCATTTCTAACTTTGGCGACTCTGCCACGTCGGCTTTCACTAGCCATTGAAACCTCCGCTAATTCCTTGTCCTTCATACTTATCCATCCCATTTAATGCCATAGAAACTACCACCCATGGCTCGCACCCCTTCATAGGTCCCCTTCCTCCACTAACATTTGTTAGGTTAGAAGCATAGGTTAGGATTTAAGATGATACTTAGTCTAACCTCCTTAGCGCTAGGTCACTAACCTTAGAACATTTAGTTTATAGCTTAGGCCTAGGTTAGATTAGCACTAATCTAACCCATAGGTTATAGTTTAGGTTTAGGTTATTAACCTTAATAAATCTAGTTTAGGTCTAACATTTAGAATGTTCAGAATAAGAACCTACAGACATACATTCACGAAAAGGATTCACTCCAGCACTGCCAATAGGCTAGTTGAATAAATGTATCTGAATTTATTACCTGGCCCACGATCAAGACCTTCCTGATATTACGATATCGGGAACCAATTCATTTAACACGATCAGCCTGAGTTAGACTCTGGAATAGCTTATTCAACGCATTCAGACCTTGCAACCTGCGTAAGGTCTATAATTTTTGTTCATCCCGAATAAACTTAAAGCATCTCTTGGATCAATGCCACTGATCCAAGGCTGGGTCTTATAGATGGATAAATCCACAATTCATTCCGAGATCAGATTAAACTCAGGTGCAAAAATGAAAGAAATAAAAGAGTCCAATCATATTCCGACTCAGTCAAAGATCTTCAATTGCAAAGAAGATACAGTACATATCAAGCATGACTTCACAATCAAAGGAACACATCCTTTTACAGAAGAAATCATATATCAACACTTGAATGCTCAGGAGGAAGTAACAACAGTTCAGAGTGTTACATGCTTCCCTCCTAAAAGATTCATCATCCCGATGATTACATATTCGATTAACCTTCAGGTCAACCAATTTATTAGTTCACAAAACAATGCGACTATTTCCAACTTGAATAGTTCCAGAAATCAATGTCACAATACATTTTATTCAACCTGAATAATGTTTGCCTCAATCTGGCTTTCATATAAACTTGAAAAAGATAAGTTCATAAAAGAAATGTTTTGTCAACAGATTTCATTCTGTTGAAAAAGAAAAGGAAAAGCAATTTTCATCTCTTCCAGATTTTCCCAAGTTGCACTTTCTTCGTTAAACTGGTCCCACTGGACCTTACATTGTTGTATTTCATGATTTCTCAAATGCAATTGGTGAGTTTCCAGCACTCATGTGGGTTTAACCATGATTATTCCTAGGTCTTGGACCTGCAAGGAATTCCAATTTAAAACATGTGACAGATCTGAAACGTATTTCTTAAGCAAAGAAATATGGAAAACATCATGCATGCGAGATAAAGCAGGTGGTAATGCTAATCGATAAGCTACAGGATTGATTATTTGACAATTTGAAAGGTCCCACGTAACGAGGTGACAACTTGGCAGCCTTGCCAAAAGTTATAGAACTCTTTCTGGGTTTAACACGAAGAAAAACCTTCTCACCAAGCTCAAACCTTCGATCAACCCGCTTAAGGTCAGCATAGCTCTTCTGCCTATCCGCTGCTTCCTTTAATCGTTCACGAATCAGCTTAACTTGCTGTTCCATTTCAGTGAGGATCTCTGGTCCAATTACCACTCTATCCTCAACACTATCCCAACTAATGGGGTTTTGCACTTCCTTCCATAAAGTGCTTCAAATGGTGCCATTTTAAGAGATGAGTGATAAGTGTTGTTGTATGTGAATTCAACTAATGGAAGATACTCTTCCCATTTATACTGTTGATCCATGCAATACATTCGCAACATGTCTTCCAACACTTGATTTACTCTCTCAGTTTGTCCATCCGTTTCCGGATGATATGCAGAACTGAAGTTTAGTTTCATTCCAAGAGCTGTATTAAGCATTTGCCAAAACCTTGACATCATTCTAGGATCCCTGTCAGATATAATCAATTCTGGTACACCATGTAACCTGAAAATTTCGTGTACGAATCTTTTGGCCAACACTGGTGAATCATCCTTTAGATTTCCAGCGATGAAATGAGCTACCTTAGTTAGTTTATCTACAACTACCAGGATAACATCATGTTTGTTCCTGGACATAGGTAACCCTTGTACAAAATCCATGCTTATTACTTGCCATTTGTACTGTGGTATGCTATGAGGATATAACAGTCCAGCAGGGTGCATGTGTTCTGCCTTAACCCGCTGACATTCCAGACAATGAGTCACAAAATCAATGACATCCTTTTTCATACCTTTCCAAAAGTATTGTTGTTTCAGATCAGCAAGCATTTTTGTAATACCCGGGTGTCCAGAGAAAGGTGAATTATGAAATTCAACTAACAACTTCTTTCTCAAATCATTCAGCATAGGTACGTATACCCTGTTTTCATAACGTAAGATTCCTTCATTATCAAAATGAAAACCCTTATACCTTTCATCATTAGGTTCTACAAAGAAGCCAAGGCTGCTTTTACTTGCTGAAAGTATATATCAGATTCTGAGGCACTTTTACCTCATCCTTAAACTGAGTTCTTAATGTTATAAGAGCAGAAATGTGCCTCCTACGACTTAGAGCATCTGCTACTCTATTCTCCTTCCCTTTGATGTAGCTAATATCAAAATCATATTGGGATAAAAACTCTAACCACCTTCTCTATGGCATTTAGATTAGGCTGAGTGAAAATATATTTCAGTCCTAAGTGATCAGTTTTCAACTCAAAAGGTTTCCCAAGTAAATAGTGTCTCCAGACTTGAAGCGCATGAACAATGGCAACAAGCTCCAAATCATGAGGAGCATAATTCAGCTCATGTAACTTAAGTTTTCTACTTTCATATGCTATGACTTGATCATTTTGTAACAAAACACCTCCAAGGCCTTCCCCAGAAGCATCCGTTACAACAGTAAAGCTCCCATTAGGGTCTGGTACAACTAATATAGGTGCGGAAGTCAACTGGCTTTTCAGACTTTTGAAAGCCACTTCGCACTTATCATTCCAAATAAATTTCTTATCCTTCTTCTGTAATGAAGTTATCGGTGCAGCTACTTTAGAAAAATCCTTAACAAATTTTCTATAGTAACCAGCAAGACCCATGAAGCTTCTTACTTCGTGCACATTCTTTGGTGCAGGCCACTCAGTTATTGCCACTATTTTTGAAGGATCTACAGCAATTCCTTCCTTGCTAATGACATGACCCAAATAGTGAACTTCTGAATCAAAGAAAGAACATTTGGATAACTTACCATACAACTTTCTTTTTCTCAAAATCCCAAAACTATCTTCAAATGCTCATTGTGCTCCTCAACACTTTTAGAATAAATGAGAATATCATCCAAGAATACAAGTACAAACTTGTCCAAATATTCTTGAAAAATATTATTCATTAAGTTCATAAAAGTTGTGGGTGCATTAGTTAATCCAAAGGGTAGAACCGTGAATTCATAATGTCCGTACCTTGTTCGGAAAGTTGTTTTATGAATATCTTCTTCTCTAATCCTTAACTGATGATAACCAGATCGAAGATCTATCTTAGAATAAACCGCTGCCCCATGCATCTGATCAAATAAATCGTCGATCCTTGGAAGTGGATATCTGTTCTTGATTGTTGCTTTATTCAACATCCGATAATCAATACACAGCCTAAGTGTTCCATCCTTCTTTTTCACAAATATTACGGGCGCTCCCCAAGGTGAAACACTTGGTCTAATCAAACCTTTAGACAAAAGTTCTTGCAATTGTGCCTTAAGCTCGACTAACTCTGTAGTAGTCATCCGATAAGGTGCTTTGGAAATAGGTTCGTTCCTGGTTTGATTTCGATGGTGAAGTCAAATTCCCTCTTGGGTGGTAACCCTGGTAATTCCTCGGAAAAACATCCCTGAAACTTTGTAGCAGAGGAAATCGTTTCATGGAATCACCATCTTCTTCTGAAAATTTAGATATCTTTACTGCATAAAGGGTACATCCTTTGTTTTTAGCCTTTTTAAGCTGCATAGCTGACAGTTTTCTAACTGAAATTTCCCGTTTAACCCCTTGAATCTCTGTTGTTTCCAGCTGATCATCTAAACATCTTATATTCTTTTCATAGCAGTCTACTTTTGCTTTATGTTCAGCTAACCAATTGACACCAATGACAATGTCGTAAGACCCCAAAGGTGTAACATAGAGGTCAACTTCCGTGGAAAAGTTAGGTAAGTCAAGGACTGCCCCAAAAAGACACATACTCACTGTATGAACAGAGTTATTACCATACTGTACAGTCCAAGATTTATCCATTTTTCCAGCTTTTCTCTTAAGTTTAGAAGCAAGTTTATTAGAAATGAAACATTCAGTAGCTCCTGTATCAAAAAGAATAGTGACAGGTATGCCAAATAACTTACCGAAACTTCTATAGGTGTCACTTGCTTTTCAGCTTGCTTGTCTGCTACTGCAGCATGTATCTTATGCTGCTGATTATGATCATCCTTCTTCAAAGGGCACTGATTTGCGTAGTGGTCTTTGCCACAATTGTAGCAGCCTCCTACAGGTCCCTTTTTAGGCTCAAAATTGCCTCCAGTCTTGTAATTATCACGTTGTCCTCCATAGGGCTTCTGCCCATTGTTATAATTTTTGGCAAAATTATCCCTTACATTTCCAGCAGGCTTATTTACTACTGCTTTCTTACTATTATCCCCTGGAAACTTACTTTTGTTTCCAAACTTTTTCCATGGTCCCTTTTTGGGTGCAAGAGAAGTTGAAGAAGGGTTTGCAATCTTCTTCCGCACTTCCTCTTTATGAGCAGAAATAGCCTTTAATTTCTATTCTTGTCTTATGGCCTTTTCAACAACTCCTTCCATAGTGGTTGGACTGTGAACATCGACCTCTCCCCTATCACGGGATTCAATCCCATGATGAATTTTTCGTATTCTAAACTTCTCGTCAGTTTGATACTGCGGTACATACTTAAGGAGTTTTGTAAACCGCTCCCAGTATTCAGTTACCGTTAGCTTCCCTTGAGCTAAGTTCTGGAATTCTGTCATTTTCTGATCATAGAAAAGTTGTGGCAGCCATCGTTGCCTAAAATAGCCCTTAAATTGATCCCAAGTAATATTGGTCTCATCAATATTTAGCTCTGCTTTATGGCTATCCCACCATGAAGATGCTTCGTGGGAAAGCTGATAGGCTCCCCAAATAGCTTTGGTTTCCTCTGAGAAGTTTCTTATTGCAAAGTACTTCTCCATTTCACTGAGCTAGTTCTCAGCTCCATCTCCTAATGTGGTGCCATCATACTTAGGTGGGCTTATCCTTTTTATATCATTAGTGAGTTCTGCTGCCAACCTGGCCTTTTTGTTTTCTAGTTGAACAGGTGCATTTCCAGCATTAATATCAACACCCAAATCGGGGTTGTCCTCAGGAGGTTGCTGATTGTTATTACCAGCTTCTTCATCCTCCTCATTTCCCATCACCTGCTGTTCAAGTACAGCTAAATGATCTCTTGTGTCCAACAGGGCAGCAAGGATCTCATCAAGTTTTTGGGTTGTTGCCGCCCCTCCTTCAGGTGGAGCATTATTCGCAATGTTCCCCCTTGTTCTAACCATTTTCTGTTACAAGAAAATTCAGGTTTTTATCAGATTATGGACACAATAGGTCCAAGAGCTGCAACCTTCAGCTCTGATACCAAGATGTAACATCCTCATTTTTATACATTAGAACAAGTAATTTTTTTTTGATAAATGCTTCCTGGTTCTAAATACATAATTTAGAACTCACAAATAAAAACAACCATTCTTATAACAGATAACCATATGCAGCTGTAATGACTCGGAGTACTTCCGATCTATTCATTCCATGACTCGGTAATCTACCGATCTATTCATGAGTATCAAAGAGTTGGCATTTTTATTTTAACACAATACTCTTGGTTCTCTTCCCTAATCTGGGATTTAGAATGCTCTGTCCAAGGAACCTATCTGAATAATTGTTACTATTATTCATCGGCATCTCATCCCTTGGACTAGGTGACTTAGGACAACGCAATCAAGCAGCTTGCGATACTTTGGCCAAAGATTTGAAACATATTGCTTATGTCTCGTATTCCTTGACGGCATACTCGTCAATCTGGAATACGTCCTTCACCCCATTCCTATGTTATGTAGAATGTCTTATATTGACTTCTGTCAGTCATTCCTACCCCAAGTTATTCACTCAAGAACGGATTAGTAATATGAGAACGTTATAGGGATGCTCCCGAGGACTAGGGATATGCTGACATACTGGGTCAATACAAGTTAATCCAGTGTGTCAAGATACCCCGAGTCTCCTAGGGCAGCCTTATAACGTGACCACATTCCTATTCAGTCCCAGAGTAACTTGTTCGAATTTAAAGTGTAAATCTTAGCGATCAATGCAAAGGGTGTCGTCATAAGTCACCTGCATTGTTGTATCTTTGAGAAGATCCTAATCTTCTCGAAGGTACAACCCTACAGTTGACTTGTGCCGTCAACCTTTAAATCCACCTCGAAAAGATCTACTTATTAATAAGTGTTACATACGTTGAGTTAAAATTATACTATAAGATGCTCCCTTAAGGGTAGTCTTTCCCAATCCCTGGGTTCCTCACCTTAGAATTACCTTTCTTAGTAAAACCCTTTACACAAGAGAAGTTATTAAGACTAGAGGTCCCTTCAAGGAGTTCATAGAATATACATAATTCTAAATCAACGAAATTGGACAATAACCCTCAACCTTCACATGAGATTGCTAACCAAACCCTTTTTAGGTTTATATCAGTTCTCATAACTGAATTTATATCTTACTTAATAGTATCGAGATATAGTGATTAAGAATCCAATTAAATGTTGTCTGACTTAGATCAAGACTAGGAAGTAATAATTTATTCAGCTTGTTTAGCTTCCTGCTCAGGTTTATTTTAACCCTAGCTTCCAGAAAGACAGTGATCTAAATTCCAATTTAGCTTTAGATAGAACATACTAGAACTACTAAACAATCATAAGTATTCAGTCACATAATCTTGCAAGCTTACTTAGATAATCACAAAAGTCTCCACTTTATACAATAATAATAATGCTCTCAAGATCATTCGAACCGAAGAAGGTCAAACCATCAAGATACGAATACAAACACATAAGTAACAAATATCTCTTTTCATTCCTTTCAAGCTAATCAAATACATTTTATGCATTCAGCATACTTGATACAATACTCAACAACAAAAGAACATCTTTCTTCAAGTAGTACATTCAGAGAATCAAGCTGTAATTCATCATAAAACCAAATTAAACAATCTGAACATCATATCAGATCTGCGTGCCTTTACCACTTACGGCAATCATCTGCAAAAATTGTCAACACGGGTCAGTTCGATGAACTGAGCATGATAAGCACTAATTCTTAAAACAATTGCAATCCACCAATTGTTTTCATTAAACAACCTGTTTAAATGAAATCATTTCACCAAACATGTAAATATATTCAGACTATGCTCTTTTGTAATTCAAACATGACTATAAACGCGTAACTCATATTATAGTTACTAAATAGTCCTAGATACTTTTCAGATATTTCTTCATAAATGTAAGTGACCAAGAAGAACAAATGTATCCAAAACAACTATCCATCTGAATCCCAAGGACAACAAACATCCAGACAGGTCATTATATTCAACATAATAAAATGAATATCATAACAATTCATGAATCCATCAAGTATGTTAAAACAAATCCAACAGTTAGATAAAAATATATCAACATATACTTTACAGCAGAAGAGAAAGAAACCGAGACATTCAGATGTCCCTTCCAAACATGCTCATGACTGTACCGTCCACTTAAGAGTAATGCAATCACATTATACACCTGCGACTAAGCCAGTCGAGACCACAGGAAGAATTACAGTCCGTCAAAATACACATATAAAAATTGCCTGTAACTTACTGAACAACACAGTAGCTCTCGTGACAAGGCAGTGATGAATAATCCATCAAATAGACTCCACATAACCTTCCATATTATTCAACAAACGAGAAAATATCCAACGCCATCACTTGTCAAGGTACAGTTAATAGCTCTTTACTTCAGTCAAGCACAAGACTAGATAATCATGATAACAGAAGACGTAATCATGCACAAACACAAGAACAATCCCACTGAGTCGAAACACTCAGCAACATACAACTCAATCTAATCCCTACTAACACAGCAAGGACTTAAATCCAAGGCCGAAATCAAAAGAACAACCTCTTTATCACAGTCAAACAAGAGGCTAGATAACATTAAAACAAATGATGTTTCCATATGCATATAAAGTGACATTCATACTGAATCAAACACAAACATGCTCAGCCTCATTCAACTGAAACAAATCCTTACGATAAAACAGCCATGACTTCTATTGGAAGCCATTTTCAAGAAAAATAATCACAACAAGGTCTTCACAGAAGCCGAATCCCATATCAGTATTTTCCTCAAAGTTTCATTCTAAGTCAAGCTACTACGGATACAACAGGGTCTCAACCCGAGTAAGGTTTGTAAAGAAAACCTTTCCGTTAATTTCCACAGAAGCAAACAGACAGGAACACAAGAATGCTAAGAAGGAGTCAGAACGATATGCATACACAAGTGAGGGTTTAAATCAAGATTCAAGCCAACTCGCAACATATCGAGATCTCCAACAAATCACATACAACTAATGCTCATAAACAAGGCTTAGATTGAAGTTGATTTCATGCGACAACAATTCAAGAATCCCAATAGTATTCACAGCAAAACTTCTACAAAAGTCGTAATTCAAGATACATATCAAGGATTCCAACTGAACCAATATCTATGATATTCACTGCTAAGCCACAGTAATCAAAACAAAGTGACAGAAATAGATATACCAGATACTTTTCCAGGGCTCCAACTGAGTCTAAACTAACAAGTATTCTCATTGATAGCTTCTACAGAAGTCAAAATACTATCTACTCTAGGATTCCAATGGAATTCAATAACAAATAGTATTCACGGCGATACTTCTACAGAAACCAAAACATATTTTCATTTCAAGAAGTCCAACAGCAACAATAACATATATTACCCACGAAAAATCTTATAAAAAGTCAGAATATACTGTACATTCAAGAAATCCAACAGTATCATTTTCAATAAGAGAAAACAACAAGGTATAGACTGAAGTCTGAATCAAACAAGAAAACAATTCATGGACTTCCACAAAGCCGAATTCGTATATTATCTATGCAAGCATTTCTACAAAATCTAACCGAAATGCAAAACACAGCAGGATAGTGCAACCGTTCGAAACATAATGCACACCCATCAAGGGTTCACTTGAAAAATCGAGCCAGTAAGAAGATACAACAACTAAATCACACAAAGCTACCATAAAAACCAACTGATCCCAAAAATCATCTGAACAAAGTTGTTCTAATGAAATCATTTGAAGGAAAGCAAGATTTTTAAAAGTTAGGGCCTAACATGCCTGGTAATGTTGCTTAAAAATCGAAGAAGACCACTGAAAGAGCTCGAGCCTTCTCCTCTTTTTCCATGTTAGATTCAACAACAATAATTTGTTATTTCCATGCCTTATAAACTTTCCTTGACAGAGAAAAGAGCTAGTTACTCTCATATTTTCCATGCAACACCAAGTAGACTGGTGCGAAGAACTAGTGATCAAACAGAGAGAAAACCGGAGCGCATGAAAAACCAAACAAACTACCAGTTTTCCATTTTGCATGTCTTCCCGAGAAATCCGAGCTCGAAGACCGAGTTCATTAATTGTATTAACTCCAAAATTCCCACTCAATCTCCATTGCCACCGACCGCCATAGTTGGCGATGGATAAAAACAATTCAAAGACCATTTCTAACTTTGGCGACTCTGCCACGTCGGCTTTCACTAGCCGTTGAAACCTCCACTAATTCCTTGTCCTTCATACTTATCCATCCCATTTAATGCCATAGAAACTACCGCCCATGGCTCGCACCCCTTCATAGGTCCCCTTCCTCCACTAACATTTGTTAGGTTAGAAGCATAGGTTAGGATTTAAGATGATACTTAGTCTAACCTCCTTAGCGCTAGGTCACTAACCTTAGAACATTTAGTTTATAGCTTAGGCCTAGGTTAGATTAGCACTAATCTAACCCATAGGTTATAGTTTAGGTTTAGGTTATTAACCTTAATAAATCCAGTTTAGGTCTAACATTTAGAATGTTCAGAATAAGAACCTACAGACATACATTCACGAAAAGGATTCACTCCTGCACTGCCAATAGGCTAGTTGAATAAATGTATCTGAATTTATTACCTGGCCCACGATCAAGACCTTCCTGATATTACGATATCGGGAACCAATTCATTTAACACGATCAGCCTGAGTTAGACTCCGGAATAGCTTATTCAACGCATTCAGACCTTGCAACCTGCGTAAGGTCTATAATTTTTGTTCATCCCGAATAAACTTAAAGCATCTCTTGGATCAATGCCACTGATCCAAGGCTGGGTCTTATAGATGGATAAATCCACAATTCATTCCGAGATCAGATTAAACTCAGGTGCAAAATGAAAGAAATAAAAGAGTCCAATCATATTCCGACTCAGTCAAAGATCTTCAATTGCAAAGAAGATATAGTACATATCAAGCATGACTTCACAATCAAAGGAACACATCCTTTTACAGAAGAAATCATATATCAACACTTGAATGCTCAGGAGGAAGTAACATTAGTTCAGAGTGTTACAGAAGGCATGATAGTGGGAAAAGAATGGGATTCTCACATCCGTAAGTGAAAGATAAGTGATTACAACCACCGCACATCAGATAATAAAAAGGAATTGGACGTGTTGTTTAGTATGAAAACAAACAAGTGCATAGTAAAGGATATGCCAATGTATGAGGATGATGGAGAGAAGTTATTAGAAAATGGGTACAGATAAAGGAACAAATTATTACATGTGTTATTCAAGTTTGGAGAGTTGGTGGATAGAATATTGCTTCCAAATAAGGAACATATATGGACATAAATGAAGGAACAATATAATGTGAGGTATGTAGTGGCCATGGTGAATACTAGGAGAAGGCGTAATGGTGAGGTACCGAGGAACATGGAAGCGCATTAGAGAGAAGTTTGTAGCGAAGGAAGGTAGGAAGGCACGCAAAAGTTATAAGCGAGGTGTGAAGATGTACTACACGGAAATTTTGAAAATGGTCAATTAATGAGAGGATTGTTGGTAGGTGAAGGAGCAATAAATGCACTAATTTTTTAAAATCTATATAAGGATGGGATGCGAGTTCATTTTTACCATTGTAATTGCTAAAATTTTAACGAGCTAACTACAAAACGAGTTGAGCGAATCGTGTTGAGGTTTGGGGAGTGTGAAACTAGACGTGGAGAGAAGATTTGTGTGCAAGAGAAGCTTACATCCCCATTGGTGAAGGGTTTGAGCAAAGCAGAGCATTGCGAAAGAGCTAGGGCACATGATTTCAACTAGGGCACGTAGATTCAAGCTAGGGTTTAGACTTTCTCATTACAAAAGATAGAAGGCAAGCATTTGCACACTATAGAGGATAGAAATTTGCGATTTATAGATGGCACCAAAGAAAGCACCTTTATAGGATCCAAGGAAAGAAGAAAGTGGAAGTAGAGGTTGAAATTTATCCTTAAAGTAATTTCTCAAAGATGCAATACCTAGAAGGCGTGATAGTGGGAAAAGAATGGGATTCTCACGATTTGTAAGTGTAAGATAAGTGATTATAACCACCACACATTAGATAATAAAAAGGAATTAGACATATTGTTGAGTATGAAGACAAATTAGTGCATATTAGAGGATATGGCGGTGTATGATGATCTTTGGAGAGAAGTTGTTAAAGCAGATTGGAGTCTACCAGTTGTACAAGCTCCCATATTTCAGCAAGTATGAACCTTTGTACTAGTGGTTGATGAGAAGAGTACATGAAGACTTTTTCTATTTTGTCAGGATTTGAGGGTAAGGATTACAAATTGATTTATTTCAATAATAACATGATTAAATAACACATGAGTGGATTTGGATAGTGACTTGATAGATAAAGCAACAATCCTGGAGACATGGAAGGAGTTAGGGTATACCAAGGGTCCACATGGAATGGATATCAACAAATTAAATAAGTTCTCAGTGGTACAGGTAGCTGCACATCTAGTGACCAAATTGAATGATCAAGAGAAATGGTCATAGATGAATACAATGTGGCTACACATTGGAAGGAGGATGTCACAGGGAGTAATTTATAACATATCAGGCTATAATATAGAGACTATTATCAAGGAAGCATGCACAAGTGATAAAATTAGTTTTGGTGTTGTCCTATTGTCCCTTGTATTTATGGATATCAGAGTGCCTAATGGGCCAAAGAACAAGATCTAGGAGTATCCCATGCAAAACAAGTCCCTTGTAGAAATATTTGACAAGTACTTGTGTGAAGGGTCAATGAGTGGGCCATTCAAGCAGAGGGTGGAGATGTGGTATGATCAGCTCCACATGGCATTTAAAGAGGAGTGGCACATCCCCAAGGAGTTACCTTTGGTGGTGGATAAAGCGATATAGTTTTCGGTGTACCAGCACTTCTACATCACACAATTTGTAATGAAGGATGAGACTTGGAGCCCCTGGTGTAAATTTCGTATGCCTTCACAAAGTGCACTACTTCAAGCATCAGTCCACTATTTTATTGATGTGTGCCACCTGAATTTTGTTGTAGATAAGGTAGACTGTGACTACCAAACACTAAGGAAGACATATTTATATCCAAGTTGGACCGCCTATATTGAGAGGATAATTTCAGATATGATAATCATGAATCCTGTGAATTTGGTGATTGGATATAGTGGAGCAGCACTTATATACCTTCAGCTTAAGCCTAAGTTGGAGGGTAACAAGTATGTAGAGAATGAGTTCGTGCTCCCAGGGCCACCTAAGGGAAAGCATATAGTGGAGAATGTACTACAGTTGAAGCCCACCAAACCTATAGAGGTAGATGATGAGGAGGAAGAGCGTGAAGACAGTGGTGGCTTGGTACATAGAGGCCGGAGGTAACCCATGGATAGGGTAGAAGTTGAGCATGTAAGTACTCCACCCCAGGAACAAGAAGAAGGAGATGAAGAATTGGAAGTAGGAGTAGACCCTAAAGAACACCGCTTTAAGAGGGTGTTTAGACAAACAATAACTCAAGGTGTTACTCCACAATCAGTATAAAGATCACCATGACTCTCTCCACAGAAGGAGACAATTGAGAAGAGAAGGAGACAATTGAAGCTGAATGAGGAAGCGGAGGAGTCTAAAGAGAGCATGCCTAGATATCCTATACAACCAAAAGATGTGAAAGAGCCTAAGGATGAATAAATGAAGGTTAAATAAGGAGTAAAGAAGCCAAGAGAAACAAAGCAAGATACTACTCAAGACATAGAGGATCCAACTCCAAACCTTTGTGCTCAAGTTCCTAAGGGGCCAAGATAAAAGGAGGGTGAGTAGAGAGTATGGTGTGCTAATCATGGGCTATGAAGAGGACACAAGTAAAAATTTCCATGGGTGATTCCAGAATACGAGGGCCTTAAGGACTTGTATGGATGGGAGTTGATGGACCCTGACATGGAAACCATGCACATGAGGAAATAGTTGTCATGGTCCATGTAAACTCACATGGACAAGCCTGATTTTGATGTGTGTGAAGAGTCATGTATGTCAAGGAGAATGAGGAAGGCACCACAAAATAGGTACATAACCATCAAGCTAACTATTATAACTGATGAAAAAGTGAGTAATTCCTTAGTGAAGGTATCTACAAAGGTCACACGTAGGAATGTGGATAAAGCTAACATCATTAAAGTACTAAAAGAATATCAAAGTGCTAAGAGAAGACATCAAATCCAAAGATGCAGTGATCACGCATCTAAAAGGAGAAAGGGACCTAGAGAAAAATAAGAATGGGGTTCTCATCAGCATGGTAGAGGAGATCGGAGATCATGTCCTGCAAGCAAGACCGCACTTGGAGCCCAAGGTACCCAAAAAGTTCCCTTCGATTATGAACTATGTGCATACCTTAGTTGATTTGGTGTTTGAGGATGGACTAGTTCGGATGCCAGAACCAAAGGACCCTAAGTAGGAAGCAGAGAGGAAAGAGCTTTAGTGGTGAGGAATATTTCATCCTATGAGGAATTACTTCAAACCTTGTAGGAGGAGCTGAAGAAAGTGGACCAGGAATTGAACATATGTGCAGCTCCAGAGGCACTACTAAGGATCAGGACCATACTAGAAGACAATGAAGTCCTGAAGGAAATGAAATATGAGACATTGGATGTGTAGAGATATTGGCGCTAGTGAAGCGAAGCACGAGGTCCTGCGGCAAAGAAAAGACCCCCACAAGGACAAAGTTGGATGAAATTGGGAAACTTATAGCCCATAAAATGGATCTTCTAGAAGGAAGGGTGACTATAATGTCCAGAATTTTTATCGTATTGTAGGATGAGAAGGAAGATATTACGTAAGAATATTTAGACTCTATTGCATCCTTAATTGATTCTTTTATTCGAAACAAATAATGTTACAAGGTGAAGGTAATTTTGTATAGAAATTATTTACTTTCCATTCCTTATTATTTATTCTTCAAAAGTATCAGGAGGAAACCATTGTTGGGGCGGAAATGCATTTTTTATGTGGTAATGTTGAGTGAACAAAGTATGATACTTAATAGAAGGCACATAGAAGGTTTGCACATGAGAATAGGATGCATTTAAAAGTGTGGAAGGATAGGGAAGGACACACATATGAAAGACAAGGACAAACTCGGGACTTAGCCATTTTCACATGTATGGGCTATTTTTGGAGATAGCGTGTAGATCACACAAACCGGATAAAGACTTGTGCAACATGCATATGCTATTTTGGGAAGAGCGTTTACTAAGTGCTTTGCATGGGTTTAGGATAATAATAGAATTGCTACTTCCAGTTAACCATAAAAGATCTATTGTTGAGGCACTTGCATGTGTGTCTATTATTGTAAAGGCGCATAGCTATTTTCAGCATGCAACCTATTTTTGGAATTATGCAAGCGGTGAAGGGAAATTCCCCACCCTTATAAATATGTAGTGATCTACATAGTATAGGAGGATTGGATATGAATTATTGTGAAGTTATGCTACCAGATATGATGCACGTATGAGATTATGGTATTACTTATTGTAAGAAGCTTATGTGTATTTATTGTGTTTAATATAATGGAGTGTATTGACTGATTCAAGGTGTTAAACATGATTACAACTAGATCTTGCATGGTATAACTCATTACAGCTATTACTTGAATCCATTACTCTTTAGATTTAGATCTAGAATATTATATGTAGAATGTTAAACCAATTATGGATCTAAATGTAATAACTCTTCATCTTGCTAACATCTTGCATAAGCAACCATAAAGAGGGGCCTGATACCTCTACATGCTTTGGGTGAGTTCTTAGTCTAGGATGAGTGATGTTCCAATGCACCTGTGTTAATACTGGTAAAGTCTAGGTTGCATCATTAGTTTTGTTGTTGGGACCCCTTTTTCAGTTGTTTTCAAGATGGTTTATGATGAAGACATATTGGTTGACCCTAGGAATTTTTGAGGAGTGGATACATGATCTAGAACAAGAATACACCATGAGGTTCAACATCAGATTTGATTTTAATGCACGCACATGGGTGGAACAAAATCCATATGACAGTTTGTATGAGATCTTCTTCATTATTTTTAGGTATAATTTATGCAGTGGTTGGTTGATTATGCATCAAAAAGGGATTGGAGGTATCGCACACTTATTTGGACATAGGAAGAATTTCAAGCCCTTTATGATGTTGATCTCATTTGGACACGCGTTGTGGATACTTGGTTTTATGGTGTTCTGAACAGTTATATTTTGGAGTACTCAATTTCCACTTATTCTTTACTAGAGGTAGTAGAATTCCATTTTTATGATATCCTAGGGGAATTTACTTTCAATACATTCCACAAGTAGTCAAAATATTTATGGTGACCCGAACTTGGAAATCAAACCGATGGCTAACTAAATCCCACCACATGCGGGGAAGGAGTAGGTTTGGTGAAATATGAAATACCTAGTGCTAGAGAGGAAAGAGAAGAAAGGTGGCTTGAGTATAATGAGGTGCGTAAGAGGGAGATAAAGAAGTAGTGGGATGTTGTAGAGTGAATGACGTTAAGGAGAGAGATGGATCACGAAGGATTTAGAGCTCACACAGAAGGCATAGAGCTAGAGCATTAGGAACTCCCCATTTGGGAAAGCATGATAGGGAACCCCCCTTGGCCTCACGTGGAAGCACACCAACAAAGATAACTGGGCCATGGATAAGCATCTGAATCTACTTGGAAACCTAGCCCTTGCACTTGGTTTTCTAGTATCTAGTATGACAAATAGTTAGCAAGCTAATTTAGGTAGTGGGAGAGCGAGGAGTAAGTCACATAGCAATTACATCAATGGTAGGAAAACATCTTCATTGTTGTTTGGGGGTACCTTTTCAGGTGTATCATCCGCACAGAATTCAAGCACGTAGAATTACGGACTCACTTCTTAGAATAGTGACACTTCATAGACTATAGAGGTTCAACTCATTACTATTGTTGGGACACAATGAAGTACATCTCTTGAGTGCGCTTCAGCTACAGGTGGAGTATCAGGAGGTATAGGTGGTTCTAGTTATAGTGGATCTAGTGTTTACGGAGGCAGAGAAACACATGAGGTTCGAGATCGCGTGGGTAAGGTCCACACCAACCCCAA
This sequence comes from Taxus wallichiana var. yunnanensis, assembly GCA_018340775.1. Lineage (NCBI taxonomy): Eukaryota > Viridiplantae > Streptophyta > Pinopsida > Cupressales > Taxaceae > Taxus > Taxus wallichiana. The sequence goes on from CM031240.1 coordinate 614,599,491, forward strand.
AATATTTACACGAATATGTCTCTTCGTCTTCTATAATATAGGGGCATAGAAGATATTGTTGAACATGTGCACATGTGTGAAATAATGTGGCACGCAAAGGGAATCATGGCTTCTAAGCACGGGAAATTCAATTTTCCACTACGTTATAAATACGCACACACAATTGGTACAAAATTTTTGACCTTAATCAAACTTGCATAGATTATGCAAAGCATTAAAAGATGCTTTCCTTAAAGAGTTTCACATCCCCGAGTTTGAGAAGAAGGGTGTAAGTGTGCTCAAGGATATTAAGTAAGGTACTACTGAGAGTGTCAAGGAGTATGATGCTCATTTCAAAACACTTTTATCTAATATTTATTATGATATTCACGTAAGCTAGCATGCACAATGGTTTTTGGAGGTCTTATTACACATTTTAGAATGGCACTATTACATAAGACATGCACCGATCAATGTGCAAAGCACTTGAAGCAACTTTATATGTTGAGGAAGTCGGCAAAGTATAGACACTAGAGTCAGCCCATTCTTGGAAGCACAAATTGCAGCTATGGAAAAAAGTTAGAGAAACTATCGGAAAATTCAACACATGAGACATGCACAGGATTTGGTGTATGGATTTTTAAGTAGAAGGTCATACCGAGGATAGTTTTCCTCGTAGATTAGTGCATTCATTATTACGGATTTGTGAGATATGTTATTTTAACTATGTTGCTAGTCACTTCCCATTATTGCAATGCGTAATAAGGAAGAACTTCTCTTTCTAATGAAAAATTTGTAAGCCCGCGATTCATGATCTAGAAGACTACGGCTGATTGTTCAGATCCATGATGTTATAGATATTGGTGTATAACAAACAGGAGTCTCAGATAACTCTAAAGGCAAGAATGAGCATTAGGATCAGGATCACAATCAAGCACGCTATATTTATAATGAAGGGAATTTTAAAGTAGTTCATGGTAGAGGTCGAGGATACCATGGTGGATTTAGAGAATGAGGTCATGGTGGTGTATGAGGCAATTTTATTCATAGAACATGTTATACATGTGGATCTCCTGACCACTACATGCATGAATGTCCTCAGAATATTACTTGTTCCTTATGTGGAAAGAATCATAGCTATGAGGAATCCCGAACTTATATGAACATCTTAGTAAGAAGCATAAATAAGAAAACAAAGGCACAGGGATGCTTAGGATACAACACATTGTGGAAAATAAATTGATGCCCAAGGTGGAACCATAATCTAAGGTATTTCTTGTAAATATCACTACCCGTATTAAAGTAGCGCGTGTCAAAGAAGTGTTACAGTGAAGCCTACCATCACTAAGGAGGATGTTCTACATGCATGGTACCCAGATCCTATCCATTAGAAGGAGGTTTATCAGGAAACCATGGAGGTACTCAAAAATATTCAGGGTGAAATACAGTGTTTAAAGGAGCAATCACGGAAGATGGAACAAAAGAAAGTAGCAGAGATGGTCCAATCTAATATTGATGACTTGAAGGAGGTGTGTAAAATGTTGTGCCAGGAGAATATCATTCCATTGTTAGGGAATTGGCTAAAGGGAAACACTCCACGTGCAAGTATTGAGACTGGACGGAAAATCCTGCATACAAATCTTCCCCCCCATAGCTTAGACTATGATAAGGAAATCACTCTGAATGTTGTTGTGGATGGATGGCTTTTGAGCAATATATTGATTGATATAGGCATAGAAGTCAATGTACTTACTTTAGATGCATGGGTATAGATGGGGAGACCCCATTATAGCCATATTTTAATGTATTTTTTATGGCTAACTGAACTAAGGCCACTCCCATCAGAGTTTTAAAATATGCATCCATTACTATATAGGGAGCCAAGTTCACTGGGGATTTTGAGGTTTTAGCACTTGCAGAGGTAGATAGCTTCCCAACTCTACTTGGGTGCCCTTGGTGCTATGCAAATAATGTTGATCTTTGGTTCAACAAGGGTTATATTAGTTTTGAAAAGGAGGAAAGAGTTATTATCCCTTTAACATATGGAAAATTTATGCCCTATGTTGAGCCTTTGAGTGAGGAAGATCTGAATAGGATTTATGTATGTGTCATTCGGGACCCATAAGTGCTCGAGCCATCTAAAGAAGGAATCTTTTAGTGGGAAGATGTATAGTCTATTACAATACTAGAATTGTTTCTTGTGATAGTTAGGTTCATAGTACTTATGAGTTGGTAGGGTGTGAAGTAAGAAGCACATTTTCGTAGAACAATAGACCTCATTCTATCAAGAGAATAAGTAACAACTTGAGTACCTCGATACATTGGAGAAGGAAATCCTCTTTGTATTTCTATGCACCATGGAGGAATAGTGGATAAACCATTGAAGAGACAAAATATGCTAGCATATAACCTATGTAGGATAGCAATGCCTTGGTAGATGGTTCACAAGGATAATCTTGTGGGATGGAATGAAATTAGATTTCTCTTTCTACTCACTTTTCCAGGAGCAATGCACCTACTCAAATCTGCACTTATCATGTATATCAAAATGTTTAACATAACATTTAGTAGTGTGATAAGCTCTCGATAGAGGGTTAGGAAGCTTTACCACCTTCACTTTGGGTGTAAAAAAATTCTTCCACTTTACAAGGTTGTGCGCATGCTTGGTATGTATATGCAAAACTCCATAGTGAGGACCGGAAATTGGTAGGATTTGATTGTAGGACTGATCCAGGACTTTTGACAACTTCTCTACTAAACCTCTAATAGAAGAGGAATTGTAGGTTATAAAGTACTTAACTATGGGAGATAGTGCCAAGGTGGAGGAACTCATTTAGGATTTATTTGATGGAAATGATTCAGGAGTGAGTTTTGTTGAAGAAACAGAGACAAATGCCACACTACTTAAGTGCACTTGCCTTGAGAAAAAAAGGAAAGATGGTCTACTTAGTGGATGATGAAGAAGTATAAAATCTATATGTAGATCATTCAACAGGTAGGTGTGAGGTTTTGGATAGTGCAAATAAGACCACATGTGCCTATCATGAACCTATGAAAACAAAGAAAGTGAATATTGGATAGATGTTGAGCTTAAGGAGGCTATATTTTAGGACTATTGGCACGACTCGAAGTGGCCAAAATCATTGATTTGCTATAAGATTATCAAGACTTATTTCCTCTAGGTGATACCATGAACTCAAAGGTGTGCATGAATCATTAGTAGAAATGAAGATAAATCTTAAGAAATGTGCATGCTTCAGTCGGGAAGAAACCCTACGAGGATGAACCCCAACTTGCACAAAAAGGTCAAAGAAGAAATTCACAAACTGTTGAAGTCTAGAATCGGTAATCCCATGAACGAGTCGAGAATGGGTTATCCCAATGGTGATCAGTATAAAGAAATATGGTTGGATTAGGATCTATGTGGACTACTGAGGAGTTGAATGTTACATGTGTGACTGATCCCTTTCCTACACCATTCACCGAGGAAATATTAGAAGGCATTATAGGGTGCAAGGTCTATTCCTTTACAGATGGATTCTCTGGGTATCATCATGTTAGGAATGCACAGGAGGATCAGGAAAAGACTACTTTTACTACTAAATGGGGAATTTTCACCTATATTGTGATGCCTTTTGGTATGAAAAATGCACCTTACGTATTTGCATGTGCATCGTTGTTCAAGCATTCAAATATTTTATTCATAACTTCTTGTAGGTTTATTTAGATAATTGGATGGTGTATGGAATTGTTAAGGATGATTATGATAATTTATGCTTAATGTTTGAAATATGCCACCAATTAAGCATATCTTTGAACATCAAGAAATGTATATTTTCTACACCATTTGGCACATTGTTAGGGAACATCATCTACGAGGAAGGTTTGTTAGTTGATCTAGCTAAGGTTGCAGTCATTATCATCTAGAAGAGCTTACCGGTCAAAGTGAGGTGCTGATTCTTTAGTCACTGCTGGGTATTATAGAAATTTTATCAAAGGGTATGCTAAGTTGCCACACCCTTGGAGGAGTTACTAAAAGGAAAAGGGGATTTCTACTAGGGGGAACCGCGGTAGTGCACATTTGAGACATTGAAGGAGAAACTTACTATAGTGCCTATTCTCGCGCTTTCCCTCATGGAACCAACTATTTCATGTAAATGTGGATGCCTCGACATGACCATTGGTGTGGTGTTGGCTCATCCTAGAGAAGATATTATCGATCATCATTTATTTTTTTCTAGTAGAAAGTTGACTCTGCATAGCGAGAATTATACAACTATAGAGCATGAAGCTTTGTTAATGATCTATGCGCTACATAAATTCAAGAAGTACTCTACAAGCAACACCATTTTAATTCTATGTCGATCACATGGTATTGATTTATTTGGTAAACAAGCCCGGTCTATAGGGTCACATATGTTTATGGGTACTCTTATTCCAAGAATTTGATTTTACGGTTGTTGTAAAACAACGGAAAAGTATTTCTGGACCAGAACAATTATCCATAATACAATTAGGAGAAGACATGTAGGCAATTGAAGATACCATGCCCGATGCACATTTGTACAAGTTATAATGTGCATCATCATAATTAAAGGACATTGATGTATTTCTATGTACCGGTATGGCGCACTAGAAGGAATGAAATCCTTAGAGAAGATATAACTTTCCATTTGCACGGCACCATTTATGTTGATTAGTGGTGACCGGTACAAGTTAGGCTATGATGAAGTATTGCACCAATGTGTACTAGAACATGAGTGAACATGTATCATGGAGGAGGCTCATGGTGGTACTACAGGTGGGCACTATGCAGTGACACCACTATACAACAAATTCTACTCGTTGGATTATGGTGGGAGACCCTGTATAAAGATTGTAAGGCATATTGCAAGGCTTGTGATCACTATCAGTGCCTTGGAAAACCAAGACAAAGAGATGAAATGCCTTTAATACCTATTCCTAGTGTAGAACCATTTGAGAAATGGGCTATATATTTTGTGGGTCCTATTTCACCAATGCGCATAGGACTTGATCGCACTATATCATCACTTGCATTTGATTATCGGACAAGATGGGAAGAAATAGTTCTATAAAGTATTATACAGTAGAATTTAGCTTGTAGCAGCTAGGTTTCTATGGGAAAATATTATTACAAGGTATGGATGCCCTTTGATTTTGACAAGTGATAGGGGAGCACATTTTTTGAATGAGACAATAATAATTCTATTAGATGATTTCATGATTGTGTACCATAAGACTTCACCATATCATCCTCAGGAAAATGGGACTATTGAGGATTTCAACAAGATTTTGAGCCAGACATTGACAAAAATTGTGATGTTGGAAGGAAGGATTGGGATGATAAAGTTTCTGCAGTGCTTTGGGCATATAGAACAACATAAAAGTGGTTAAACAAGGCCACACCCTTTCAATTGGTGTTTGGTGTAACACCTTGAACAAGCTGTTATATTTCTCTTTGCATTACAAGTGTTAGCATGTGATTTTCTTGAATGATGTGTGTTTCTTTGATTGTTGAAAATCATGTTTGTTATGGATAAATCATTTCTGCTCTTGGATTCTTTAGAATGAAATGATATGGCTTGCAAGAAACCATTTTCACTTCTTATTAATAGGCTACAATCTGGTTTTGAGAGTTGCAAACTTATCTCTTGTACTGACTCATCCTTGGATCAATTTCAGTGATCCAAGGAATGTTTTAAATCTTCTTAATGGACTGAATGGTAAATTCATTGGTTGAGAGACATAGCGGACTAAACTTTTTATGTTACAAGTTCTTTGGAATTGAGTGATCGTGTCTTCATTCGGTTGTAAGTTTGTGCTTGGGTCTCTGGGATTGATCTCCATAGGACATTATTGGCGTAAACAAAATATAGTTGTCTTATGACTATGAAGGGGATCAGGATCCTAAAAATTAAGGATAATCCTAATGGTATCCTAAGCTAGGTAAGAACACCTACTTCCTATCTACATCTATTCAATTGGGTTGTAATCTAACCTAAGCTTCTTATTCTATTGTGTTGGGGGGTGACCTAACCTAAGCTCTTGTGCTAAATGAATAAGGGAAGGGGAGATTACTATGGTGATACTATACTATGTTAACCTAATTCCTAATACTAATGGTTGTGAATTTGATATAACCTAAGGTGGTATTACCTATGGCAATGTTTATAAACCTAAGGAAATTATTTAGGAAATGATTTTTGACTAACCTAAGTTTTGGGAAATCTAGCCTAAATTATTTGAAAGGGGCCTAAGGTCGCATGGCATTACGGTGACGATTCCAATGGCTTTTATTTGATTTGATTGGATTTAAATGAAGGGAAGTACCACCAGTTTTGCAAGGGCTAGTTAAATTTTAGTGGGGCTTACATGGATGCTTCGCTAAGTATGGAATTACATGTTGATTTGGAATTGGTACTCAGCCAGTTTTGGGAGGTGGTGGCAAAGAGAGATAAGCGGGAGAATTGGGAGTTATGGCATTAATGAATCTTGGTTTTTGTGTGTAATCCGTCTTGGAAACATGAGAGGTAGGTATTTGAGAGGTTTATTTGGTTTTGCATGCCTTGTGAATTTTTCTCTGCATGGAGCTATCTGGTTCTTTAAACCAGTAGTTTGAATTCTTCTTCTTCTTGGCTATTTTTGGTTTCTTTAGTCTATTTTCAATCAAGGGAATGTATAAAAGGAATTGGAAGAAGAATTTTTTGGTTGTTGATCTATCGTGGAGAAGAAAAAGGGTTAGAAGCTTGGCTGGAAGTCTCCTTTGAATTGGCAGAGGCAATATCAGGCATGATAGGCTCTACCCATTAAGATTTCTTTCTTTCTTCTAAATGATTCATTAAAACAATTCTGCTCACTTGAGATATATTTTTGCATGATGTGTCTAGTTATTTACTTGCATGTTTTCATGAAATATCTATGGTTTTTGGAATGTAAATCCATTGCTGGTAATGGTAGTTTTTGGGAAACTTTCTCTGTGCTAGTTTAATGGTGATATTCATGCGAACTTGTTTTTGGAAGCTCTGTAACTTGTATTCGAGGCTAGTGTTGACTGAACTGGCATTCATTGCCTTATGTTTCATTCTGAACTATCATTTAGAGCCTGTGTTCATTGAATTTGTAGTAGAGCTTCTTGGTTATTCTAAACTGGCATTTGTTGATCGTATGGTTCTGAATCTCTATTTTAGTCTTGTGTTTTGTTGAGCTTACAGTGGAGCTTCGTGGTTGTTCTAAGCTTGTGTTGAAGCTTCGTGATTCGTTATAAGCTTTTAATGGAACTTCGTGTTTTTTCTGAGATGTGTTGGAACTTGGTGTAGTTCTGAAATTTTGGTTGAATCTTCATATTCGACATTGTACTCATATTTAGTTCTTGTGAATGCTGAACTTGTAGTCGAGTTGTTGAGTTTTGTTTTGTACATATACTCTGAGATGAAGTTTTATTCTTATTTAAGGAATTGAAAATACTTGACTCGTATTTGATCTTGTGTTTGTCTGAGAAAGTGTTATAGCCTTGTGGAGTTCTGAAATTATGTTCGAAGCTCATATTCAACATTGTACATGTATTCCATTATTGCATGTTTTAAACTTGCGTTGGAATCAACGTGTTTGATTCTTTGCTTGTATTGTGAGCTAGGTTTTGTTGGTATTTTAGTTTTGAAAAGCTTTAACCTCATTTATGACTATCTTCTCGATAGGGTCTTGAGATTTTTTTGGTCGAAGTAGACCGGGTAACCTCTTTTTGAGATCTCCTTTGTTTAGCTTCTTGAGAGGGAATGGTTGTATTACATCTGTCTTTTAGACTGTACTGTGTTCTTGAACTTGACAGGGTGTGTGAATTCGAAGTGTATCCTATTCTTCTCTGCCTTGAGTAAACCCATGTCTTGTGGAAATCTTGACTATTTTGTTCTTAGTAATAAATGGACTGGAACAATGTCTTATTGTGGGTTTGGTTGATCTTTAGTTCATTTGGATCAGTCGTTAAAAGTTTAGAGGTTATGGAAATGTATTATTTACTTTCCTTCTTGTTTTAGATGTTGAAACAATTACCTTCCCTGTCATAATCTTTTAAACTAAAATTTGAAAGTCTTGTGGTGATTCTATTTCAGTCGAGTAGGAAGTAAGATTGGAACATCTCTAGACTTAAACATCGTTGGGGGTTTCTTACTCTCTTCAGATCTTTTTAATTGGTTTCTTGGGTTTTATTGGAAGTTGAATTTAAAACCTAGTATATTGAATCTTGTATGAAAGGATATATATTATCTCGGTTTAGATAATTTTTTATTATTGTTCTTGTTTGGGACACGAACTACGTACTTATTTGTATTAAACTGTTGAAGCCGTGTAATGGGACTTCAATTCTTGAGTTCACGATTACTTCTGCACTTGTAATATTTTATTGTTTGAGGATTTCTACTCCTTTATGGATTCATTGAATGAATCTCCAAGTTTTATAGAGAAAGGAATATGTTCTCTTGGGGACAATTTACTGTTTAGAGTCTATACTGTGAATTTCATTCTAAGATTTGAATTGAACTTGAACTTGGTGAATGGAAATGGGTAAACCAGTTTTATATAATTGTAATGGAAAATTAGAAGCGTTCTTTCTTTAACTGTACATTTGGTTTTGTGTTATATTTTGGGAACTAGATAAAGAGTTATAAGTTGGAAGTAGAAAAGGGAATTCATTTCATAGTATAAATGAAATGAATTATAGATTGGGTCCTTTTATATTTGAGATCCTTTTTCTATTGTTTGGATAAGTTCATTTGATTGAACTTATCTGTTTTCAATCTTCTTCTGAGATGGAAAATTTATTATGGAATGTTTTGTTTCAGGTCTTTGAATTGAGGTAGATTTGTGTGTTCTAAACCTGTAATTGCCTTACTAATGATGAGTGTTTGGGAAATAACATGTAGTGATTCTTCTTCCTTTGTTATATGGAATGATGAAGTATTCTGATATGAGCTATGTTGTAACTAACTTCTTTTTCTGCTTAGAAAAGATAAATGTGTATTTCTATTCTTATGGAATCATGAAACAATTGGATGAAAAGACTTGTTGACTGTTTTAAAGTAATTGATAGGATCAATTAAACCATATGATATAAATGCAGGTGTTGTAGATTATATTATGCTCTTTTCTTAATAGTGAATTCAGACTCTTTAATTGTGCTTCTTTCTGGGTGTTATTACTTATGATTGTTTGTATGATATATATTAATTGTTTCATTAAAGCAGAATTGTTTAATGGAACAATTAGTGGAATGCACTTTACTTTAATGCTTAGTGCTTATCATGCTCAGTTCATTGAACTGACCCATGCTAGCAATTTTGCAGATGGACATCGTAAGTGATAAAAGAAGGAAAGAAATTTTATGATGCATTGGCTTATTTAATTTGGGATCTTATGTAAAGAGTTTCAAATCATTCTTGAGTTGTGTTGGAAAAGAAAAGTGATGTTCTTTTAAGATCTTAATTATGATTGACATGCAGAATGTCTGAAATGCATAGTCTTGTAAATGTATATTTAAAATCATGTATTGAAAGGTTTTGTGTTGGACTCCAATTTGAGATGTGAATTCTTTTGTACTTGTATGCCAGAAATAATAGTGATATCTTGGCAGAATTCCTTATATTTGTTTGTATACTATTGCTATTATCAGATATTGAGTTGGATTAAGGAGATAGTATAATCTCCCTTATTATAATGAACTTGTTAAATTGCAAAAGATGTCGTTCTCTAACTACATAACTATAGTTTAATAATGAAATATGCATGGGACATACAATTAAACTATATAAGTAATGAACGATAAAAGGGTTATGTTAAACCTAACATTTAACCATGTAGAGGAAGACTCTTCCTCTCCCAAAGAATGAAAGATAAAATGAATAGTGGTTATGATCCTTAATCTTTTTAACTTCATCTATAAAGTAAACACTAGTTGAATCTAGGTGGATGTCTCACTTGATTTGGACAGCTAGGTTACATTAAGAATTAAACATTGATGTTTTTGGTTATGTTTTTGGGATAACTGCTTGTTATGCCATGTTAATAAACAACAATGCAAACTTGAATTAATGAAGTTCTCCATATCTAATTAGGATAAGTATGGGTAAAGAACTTAATAAATGTTGGAATTAGGGTTAGGCATGGTTGTTGTAATCTAAATCTTAATCCAATTTAATTATGATTAATAACCACTAAGGGGGTATGTACATCTTGATGAATAAATTCTAATGGATGTTGGCACACAAAAACTACAGGAATGTACCCTCGAGAAGTCTTGGGACTTCTCGATGATATAGTGTTGCAATTGACATGTGGCAACACCCTTTCGTATTTGTTCATCTATATTTACACACATCTAGACTTGAACTTAGTTTCTCTCTAGGTCAAGTTAGTAGCATGTTTAGGATGGGTAGTATCTTTCAATGACTTAGGGTACCTTGGCACATCCGGTTGACTTAGGTCAACCGAGTATGCCCATATACCCTAAGTCATCGTGAGCATCTTCTTATAATAAATTATGTTGCTAACCGGGCTAGGGTCAAACCTTGGGCAAGTGGACTGACGATAGTTAGTAAAGACCATTCAAGATAATAGAAGAGTGAGGTGAAGGATGTATTCTAAAATGATGAGTATGTTGTCTAGGAATAGTAACATGAACAAGTATGTTGAAAATCTTTGGCCAAAGTATCACAAGCTGCTAGTTGCGTTGTCCTATGTCACCTAGTTTAAAGCAACATGATGTCAGATGAATATTGGTAACAAATATTCAAATAGGTTCTTTAAACAGATCACTCAAGTACCCAAAATAGGGTAGGAGAACCAAGTATATGTAGTATACATAAATTATTCTATACTTTAAGTTAACATGAGAGATCGGTAGTATACCGAGTCATTACAACTACATATGGTTATCTGTTATGAGATTGATTGGCATGGAATGTTTGTTCTAAATGATGTTTTATTTAGAATAGATAACATTATGTTTAAAAAAAAAAACCTTGTTTCTAAAAACTTAAAATGGGAATGTTACATTTGGTGCATAAGAAGTTCTTCCTATTGAATTCATGTTACCTTCTTTGCATATTGCACACATTAGAGGTATAGCTGATGAGTGAGCATTAGAAGAATGAATTGAATAGTTGATTAAGTTAGATGAGTGATGAGAAATAGCACACCTGGAGTCAAAACAAAAAGAAAATATAGGTAGAAAGCATGGCATGACGGGCACATCGGGGACAACAATTTATAGATAGGATAGATGGTGCTTCTTTGTGATTCTAAGTTTATGTGCCATCCAAGAAAACTCAAAGGACATTGGTTAGGACCATATATTATCACTTACATACTTGAAACATGAGCTTGTCGGTTAGAAACAATTGATGAATATGATTACCGGTTACTTCAACGAGAGTAGGTGAAGCCCACTATAAATAAGTCTTCTTGGTGTTTGTAATAAGGAAGTGTTTCCGTTTAGATTAGGATTTAAATTATGTATTCCCTTAATGTATTTCCTTCTAGGTCACTATGTTTTGTCAATTTAGTTGGTGTTTTGTGAAATAAGCATATTTACGTGCTAGAAGCTAATTACCATTTGTAGTATTTGTATGTGAAAAGGATGGCACATACCATTTGTGTGGGGTGGTTATTAGAAAATGGGTACACATAAAGGAACAAACCGCTATAGGTGTTATTCAAGTTTGGAGATTTGTTGAATAGAAGATTACTTCTAAATAAGGACCATATATGGAGATAAACGAAGGAATAGTATAACGTGAGGTAAGCAGTGGTGTGAAGACTACCAGAGAAGGCAAAGTGGCAAGATACTCAAGTGTATGGAAGTGCATTCAAGAGAAGTCTCGTAGCTAGGTAGGAAGGTGTGCTAAAATTTATAACTAAGGCGTGAATATGTACCACACGGAAATTGTGAAAATGGTCAATTAATGAGAGGATTGTTGGTAGGTGAAGGAGCAATAAATGCATTAAATTTTTGATATATATATATAAGGATGGGATGTGATTTCATTTTTACCATTTTAATCACAAAAATTTTAATGACATAAGTGAAAAATGAGTTGAGTGAATCGTTTTGAGGTGTGGAGAGTATGAAACTAGATGTGGAGAGTAGATTTGTGCATAGGAGAAGCTTATGTCCCCATTAGTGAAGATTTTGAGTCAAGAAAAGCATTGCAAAAGAGCTAGGGCATGTGATTTCAACTAGGGCATGTAGATTCGAGCTAGGGTTTGGACTTGCTCATTACATAAGATAGAATTCAAGTATTTTCACATTACAAAGGATAGAAATTTGTGATTTACTGAGATGGAACCAAAGAAAGCACCTGCCGTAGGAGCTAAGGGAAAGATGAAAATTGAAGCAGAGGTTAAAATTGATCTCGAAAGTAATTTCTCGAGAGCAATACCGTAAGGCATGATAGTGGGAAAATAATGGGATTATCACATTCGTAAGCACAACATAAGTGATTACAATCACCGCACATCGAGATAATAAAAGGAATTTGACACGTTGTTGAGTACAAAGACAAACAAGTGCATATCAAAGGATATGGCAATGTATGATGATCTTTGGAGATAAGTTGTTAAAGTAGATTGGAGTCTACTAGTTGTACGATCTCCCATATTTTAGAAAGAATGAACCTTTGTACCAGTGGTTGATGAGCAGAGTACATGAAGAATTTTTCTATTTCGCCGACGCAGGTAAGGATTATAATGATTGATTTCAACAATAACAAGATTAAATGGCACAGAGTGGATTTGGATAGTTAATTTATAGATAAAGAAGCAATCTTGGAGACACGGAATGAGTTAGGTATACCAAGGGTCCATGCGAAATGGATATCGACAAATTGAAGAAGTGCAAGTGGTATAGGAAATTGCACATCTAGTGACAAAATTGAATGATCAATAGAGATGGCCATAGGTGAATACAATGTGGCTACACATTACAAGGAGAATGTCATAGGGAGTAATTTATAACATATTAGGTTATATTATAGAGACCACCATCAAGGAAGCATGCATGGTGATAAAATTAGTTTCAGCGTTGTCCTATTGTCCCTTGTATTTATAGAGATTAGAGTGCCCAATAGGACGAGAGAATAAGATCTGGGAGTATCCCATGCAAAACAAGTCCCTTGCAGAAATATTTGACAAGTACTTGTGTGAAGGGTCAATGATTGGGCCATTCAAGCAAAGGGTGGAGATGTGGTATGATTAGCTTTTCATGACATAAGGAGTTACCTTCGGTGGTGGGCAAGGAAATATAGATTGTAGTGTACTAGCACTTCTATATCACATGATTTGAAATGAAGGATGAGACTTGGAGCCCCTGGTGCAAACTATCGTATACCTTCACAGTGCACAACTTCCAGGCATCAGTCCACCAATTTTACGATGTGCGTCACCATAATTTTTTTGTAGATAAGGTAGACAATGACTACCACATGCTAAGGAAGACATATGTATATCTAGGTCGACTACCTATATTGAGAGGCTAATTTCATATATGATAAGCATGAATCCTATGAGTTTGGTGATTGGAGATAGTGGAGCCGCACTTATATACCTTTAGCTTAAGCCTAAGTTGGAGGGTAACAAGTATGTAGAGAATGAGTTCGTGCTCCCAAGGCCGCCTAAGGGAAAGCATACAGTGGAGAATGTACCAGATCTGAAGCCCACTGAACCTATAGAGGTAGATGAGGAGGAGGAAGAGCGTGAAGATAGTGGTGGCTTGGTACATAGAGGACAGAGGTAACCCACGATAGGGTAGAAGCTGAGTGTACAAGTACTCCACCCTAGGCACAAGAAGAAGGAGATGAATAATTGGAAGTAGGAGTAGATAACTTTAAAAGGGTGTTTATACAAATAAGAACTCAATACAATACTCCACAATCAAGCACAAATATCACCATGACTCTCTCCACAAAAGGAGACAATTGAGAAGAGAAGGAGAAAATTAAAGTTGAATGAGGAGGCGGAGGAGTCTAAAGAGAGCGCACTTGGATCTCCTATACAACAAGAGGATGTGGAAGATCCTAAGGATGAAGAAATGAAGTTTGAAGAAGGAGTAAATAAGCCAAGAGAAATAGAAAAAATACTACTCATGACATAGAGGATCCAACTCCAAACCTTGGCACTCAAGTTCCTAAGGGGCCAAGATCAAGGAGGGCAAGTGGAGAGTATGTTGTGCCAGTCATGGGCTATGAAGAGGACACAAGTAAAATTTTCCACGCGTGATTCCATAATACAGTGGGCCTTAAGGACTTGTATGGATGGGAGTTGATGGACCCTGACATGGAAACCATGCACATGAGGAAACATTGTCATGGTCCATGCAAACTCACATGGATGAGCCTGATTTTGATGTGTGAAGATTCATGTGTGTCAAGGAGAATGAGGAAGGCACCACAAAACAGCACATAACCATCAAGCCAACTGTTATGATTGATGAACAAGTGAGTAATGCCTTAGTGAAGGTATATACAGAGGTGGCACGTAGGAATGTGGTTAAATTTGTCACCATTTAAGTGCTAAGAGAAGATATCAAAGCATTAAGAGAAGACATAAAATCCAAAGATGCAGAGGTCACGCGTCGAAAGGATAAAATAACCTAGAGAAGAAGAAGAATGGGGTTCTCATTGGCATGGAAGAGGAGATCGGAGATCATGTCCTACAAGAAAGACCACACTTGGAGCCCAAGGTACCCAAAATTTCCCTTTGGCTATGCACTATGTGCATACCCTAGTTGATTTGGTGCTTGAGGATGGACCAGTTCGAGATGCCATAACCAAAGGACCCTAAACAAGAAGTAGAGAGGTCAATGGCTTCAGTGGTAAGGAAGATTTCATCCTATGAGGCATTACTTCAAACCTTGCAGGAGGAGCTGAAGAAAGTGGACCAGGCATTGAACATATGTGCAGCTCCAGAGGTAGTAATAAGGATCAGACCATAATAGAAGATAATGAAGTCCTGAAGGCAATGAAAGATGAGACATTAGGATGCACGAAGAGATTGGCGCTAGTGAAGTAG
Source organism: Taxus wallichiana var. yunnanensis (assembly GCA_018340775.1). Lineage (NCBI taxonomy): Eukaryota > Viridiplantae > Streptophyta > Pinopsida > Cupressales > Taxaceae > Taxus > Taxus wallichiana. The sequence goes on from CM031240.1 coordinate 614,614,545, forward strand.
AAGCGTGAGGCCCTTGCAGCAGCCCAAGACCCCCACAAGGATAGGCTGGATGAAATTGGGAAACTTATAGCCCAAAAGATGGATATTCATGAAGTAAGGGTGATGGTGTAATGTCCAACATTGTTATCATATTACAAAATGAGAAGGAAGAGATTGTGCAAGAAGAGTTAGACTCTATTGCATCAGATATTATGGAAAAGGCAAAAGTCACGCTAAGTGATTGATAAGCCTTAGAGGCTGAAATCAAAGAGGAATATCCAGAGTTGATTCTTCCAGTCAAAACAAAGGATGTTGTAGGGTGAAGGTCATTCTTTGTATAAAATTCTTTACTTTCCATTCATTCCATTCCTTATTATTTATTATTTAAATGTATCAGAGGCAATCATTATCAAGGCAGCAATGCAGTTTTGTTTGGGTAATGTTGAGTAGACAAAGTATGATACTTAGTAGAAGGCACACATAAGGTTTACGTGTGAGAACATGGTGCATTCAAAGGCATGAAAGGATAGGAAAGGATATGCACATAAAATACAAGGATAGATTTGGGAATTAGTTGTTTTCACGTGTATGGGCTATTTTTGGAGATAGCGTGCAGAGCACACAAACTGGATAAAGACTTGTGCGACATGCATATGCTATTTTGGGAAGATCATCTACTAAGTGCTTTACATGGGTTTGGGCTAATAATATAATTTCTACTACCAGTTAACTAGAAGATATTTATTGTTAGCACACTTGCATGTGTGTCTATTATTGTAAAGGTGCATAGCTATTTTCAGCATGTGACCTATTTTGGGAATTATGCAAGTAGTGAAGGGAAATTCCCCACCCTTATAAATATGTAGTGATCTGTGTAGTATAGGAGGACTGGATATGAATTATTGTGAAGTTATGCTTTGCCAGATCTAATGTGTGTATGAGCTTATGGTATTAATTATTGTAAGAATCTTCTGTGTATTTATTATGTTTAATATAATGGAGTGTATTGACTGATTCAAGGTGTTAAACATGATTACAACTAGATCTTGCATGGTAGAATTCATTATGGCTATTACTTGAATCCATTACTCTTTAGATTTAGATATGGAATATGCTCTGTAGAATGTTATACCAATTATGGATCTAAATGCATTAACTCTTCATCTTGCTAACATCCTACACAAAAACCCTAAATAGGGGCCTCATACCTTTGTGTGCTTCGGGTGAGTGCTTAGTCTAGGCTGAGTGATGTGCCGAGTACACAGGTTATTATTGGTAAATTCTAACCTGCATCATTCATATTAGATAGATCATTATTCTATTATGTTTAGTTCCTTCATCCCTATCTATCTTCCTTCTTGTAATGGACGTAGTTGAATCCATGGATATTAAGAAGTTGAATCCATGGGTATTAAGAAGTTGAAATGTCTTGGTGATGTTGAAGTAATTGTCAAACAAGTTAGAAATCAATATCAATTGAAGAATCCAAGGCTTAAGCATTACAGGAACAAATTATTGGATTGTATTGAGCCTTTTGATGCTTTCTCTATTCAGGTTATTCCCCATGAATAAAATTAGAAATTTGATTCTCTCATAGTCTCAACTTCTCTAATGACCCCACACTCATCTTTCAACAAGGACAAAGTGACTGTCAAGATGATTTTTAGGCCAAGTGTTCCAGATAATGTCAGTTAGTGGTAAGTGTTTAATGATGATAGTCATCTTATCTCTTTCATAGAGAAAAGGGATAATTTCAACAATCTCTTCTACAAAGGAAGTAATACTCCGAATCTTGATTCCTTTATAGAAGAAGATAGGGATGAGATATATGGGATTGATTCAAAAGGGGGCATCGGATTAGAGGTTAATAAAATTTTGAAAGGAATTATTTCTCTTGATTACTTATTTGTTAAGCATGTCAGGTTTATCAAAGAAAAATCAAAAGAATCCTCTCGATGCACTACTAAGTTCAAAAAGAGAACATTGGTACCCCAGAGTAGCCAAGAATGGTCAATATTGGAAAGTGTTTTTCACCAGAGGAGAAAAGGAGTTTCATCTCATTATTGAGGAGATACTTCAATGTACAGGCTTATTTGTATGATGAAATCAAGTCCTTTAAGATGAAGGAAATGCATCACTCCATACCATTCAAGCCCAAAGCCAAGCCTTTCCAAAGCAAAAAGCAACAACCATATAACCCTAAGATTGTTGACATAATCAAATAAGAAGTGCTAAAAATGTTAAATGCAAAGATCATATTTACTATTCACCACTCCATGTGGGTGGCCAATATTGTCCCAATGCGGAAGAAGAACAATGAAATAAGGATTTGTGTTGACTTTTTAAATTTCAATAAGGCTTCATTAAAAGATAACTATCCTTTTCCCATCATGGACTATATCCTACGGGTAATCACTAGATCTTATATGCTTTCACTACTCGATGGCTTCTATGGATATAATCAAGTTGAGGTAACTAAAGCATATAGACACAAAACAACTTTCACTACTCCATAGGGCACTTTTTCCTATAGAAAAATATCGTTTGGCCTTATTAATGTTGGAGAAAATTCTCAAATGGAAATAGAATTTTCCTTTCAAATCTATCTTAAGCACTACATTTTAATTTACCTTGATGATCTCATAGTCTTTCCCAAGAGGCGGGAGATCACTTGAGACATCCTGGAACATGTATTGATCATGTGTTAAAAACACAGAATTTATCTTAATCCTAAAAAATGAATTTTTGGTGTTACGGAAGGAAACTCCTTGGTCACATCGTGAACAAGGAAGGATCCAATATTGATCCCAAAAGGATAAAGGTAATTTGAGGAATCTCATTTCCCACAAGTAAACAGGATTTCATTGCTTCTTCGGCAAGGTAATCTTTCTCCATTGCTTCGTTCTAGATTTTTCTGATTTAACAAAGCACATTACTAGCATGATGAAACCACAAGAAATTTTTAGGTGGAGTAAGGAAGGAAAGGAGGTGTTTTATGGAATCAAGGAAGCAATTTAAAAATATCCTACCCTGGTATGCCTAAACTTTGACAAATATTTTATTTTTTACTACTATGCTTCAGTAACATACTCTTTTGGCCATCTTAGTTCAGAAATGAAGAAGGTATTGAAACACCAATCACCTTCATGAGATGTCCACTAAAAGATCATGAATTGAAGTACAATCAAATGGAGAAGCATGCATATGTTGTGGTCAAATTAGTGAAGAACTTATGATTCTACATTCTAAACTCCCATATTGTGGTGATGGTTTCAGGGTCAGCAATAAAATCAATTCTAACTTAACAAGATCCATGGGGCAAAAGAGGCAATTGGGTGGCCAAGATTCAAGAATATGACTTAGATATACGGCCGTAAAATATGGTCTAAGGAAATTTTTGTGCAAATTGATAGCTGAAGATGAGTCACTCATGACTCAAAATGGAGAAAATGAATGTCAATGCTATGGATGCGTAAGTAAGGACTTGCCCCAAGTTATTTTTGTAAACACCACCAATGAGTGGTATTATGATATTGCATACTTTCTCACCTACGGTGAGTTCCCGACACACCTTGATTATAAGAAAAGATAGACTCTCAAGATGAAATCAGCCAAGTATGTCATCTAGAATCATGTGCTATATAAGAGAGGATTAGACGGATGTTTCTTGAGATGTGTTGACAAGGAGAAACAAGAAAAGTTGTTAAAGGCTTATCATGACCAAGCTTGTGGTGGACATTTCTTATGCCATGGTGACTTCTCACAAGATCCTTCAAGGTAGGTATTATTGGCCTACATTATTTTTAGATGCTCAATAATGGGTTTCCAAATGTGAGCCATGTCAACAATTTGTGGGAAGACCACAACTTGCTGCACTTCCTCTTTGACCGGTGGTCATTGAGGAACCTTTTCAACAATGTGGCCTAGATTTTATTGGTGTGACTAATCCTCATTCGAGTGCAGGTCATTCTTATGTTCTCACATCTATATACTACTTCACCAAATGAGTTGAGGCCATCCTTATCGAATAAGCTATCTAAAGCGGTATGTAACTTCATTAAAGAAAGCATCATCGTTCATTTTGGGATTCCTTAAAAGGTGGCGAGTTGATAATACAACATATTTTTCATCGATGGAATTTTCAAAGTTTTGTTATAGCTATGGAATTTCACTCTCACATGCATCAAACTATTACCTATAAGGGAATGATCAAGAAGAATCTAACAATAAAATTATTGTGATAATTTTTTGTAAGCTTGTTGATCAAAATAAAACAAATTAGCATAAGAATATTTTTGATGCATTATGGGGAGACAATATCACTCTAAAAAGGAAATTGGCATGTCATTGTTCTAGTTACTTTATGGGATTAATGTCGATATTCCCATCACGGTTGAATTTTTGGCTCTCTAGTTGGTCAGAGTAGTCAAAGATGATCAATTCCCTAATTTTCTTGATAAGAGAATATTGTATCTTTAGAAACTTGGTGAAGATAGGTTAAAGGTGGTTGATCGAATCAAATAACATCAATTGAAAGAAAAAAATAATTTTTACAAGAAAGATAAGGCAAGATATTTTCAAGATGGTGATCTTTTCTTACTATGAGACAAAACAAAAGAGCCAAAGGGAAGCTATGAAAAAATTATCTCTTTATGGCTAGGACCATTTCAGATCCGAGAAATTTGTGGAGAAAATACTTCATATCTAGATGGTACTATACCACCCAAAATTACACGTCCTACATTGGTTGTATGATAAAGTCTCCAATTATGAAATATTTCTTCTCCATAACAATTATGAGATCTAGATCCTCTCCCTTTACCTTTAGCATGTGTATTTTTCCTCATTTGTCTTTGCCTCTAAGTTTTCTATATTTTCAAGCCTTTGTGAGCCATCTTTAGCTCATTTTATGGTTATCGTGACTTTAAGTCATGTAACCTCCGCAAAGGTTATGTAAATGCCATGGAAGTTTCATAACTTCTATCCTACACAGACTAGCGGTTCCGTGCACATTTAACTCAAAATCCAGACTACGTGTTCTAAACATATGTCTTAAGTTTGTGAGTGTTTTTCACTTGTTTCTTGATTATTTTGCATGATATTTAGCTTGTTAGGTACGTATTGAAATCCTCTTCCTATTTTAATATTATTATAATTTTTACTCCCTCTTATATGGATGATTTGACACTTCTTGATTGTCATTTATGTTAGACTTCTTCTCTTCCATTTTTCTATAAAAACCATAATTTTACCTATATCATGGGTTGGATATTTTTCTTTGAATTGCACCATTACTCTACCAAAATCCTGCCAAGAAGTACACAAAGAACAAATTACATTGCTTTTTTCTTCTTCTGCTTGCATTTGTGATCAGTTTTCTGCAACAATCTACTCCAAAGCATTTTCTTATTTTCTTCTTGTAGCTGCCAGCCAAAATTGCACTTTAGATCATTTGGACTCTCATATCTAGAAATAAAGTTAAGGAGATAAAAGAATCATCACTACACTTGGAATTTTTCCCAGTTCTACAATAATCAAGTTGGGGTGTATTTATAATCTCTTCAAAGCTTTTATTTTAGAATATTGTCATTAAAACTAAAAGAAGCAAAATAATTGTTTTAAGAGGTAGAATTTACAATTTCTTTATTCTCAATAAAAATCTTCCATTGATATCTTCTTCCTAACTTATCCCTGTGGATCTACATGGGAAATAATTTGGAGGAAGGTTCTTTACATGAATTTCTTCATTTATTTGTTTTAGAACATCCTATATTTCAATTTCTTCATTCCTAGATTTGTATGTGTATGAGAAAACTTCCATTGATATCTTCTTCCTTCTTATCCCTATGGATTTGCAATAAAAATAAGCTTGAGGAAGATTCTATGTCTACATTTTTCATTTTATTTCTTCATTATTAGTTTACTTGTGTAACTTATTTATTTTATAGGGGAAGTCTCAGGTGAAAGAAGAAATTGCTTCTCATGATTCTAAGGTGAAGCAATTAGAGGAAGTTAGATTTCCACAATTATAAGTTAGAATACATATTTATTTAAATTAGATTTAATTTCACATCTTGCAATAGAGGAATAACTACATCCGATTATTCCCTATTTGTTTTATTTTAGTGTAGAAGTAGGTTATTTCTTTTAGAATAAATTCTTTGTTTGTGTTCGTAGCCTTTTGTTTTATTGAATTTCCAAGAACTGAAAAGCACAAAAAGATAGTTTAGAAGTTGATTAGATTCATTTATTTATTTCTTTTAAAATCCTCATTGAAAATACAAAAACAATTAGATAGTTTGTTTTACTTTGCTTTGAGTAAATATTTACAAATCAAACTTAGTTAAATTAAAAGGAGAAAATCAATCATCTTTTATTTAATTCAAGTTTATTTGTTTTGTTTATTTAAAGGTAGGAACTTAAGGTAATTTAGATTTGGAAAGAACACAACTCCTATTTCCCTAGTGGCCTAGGCTACCTAAACTTAGCTCTCAGTCCCTTTGGATTCTAGCTTTCTTGTTTGTTTCCATTTCTCTAGACTTGGTGCCCACATGACCATTTTGGGTCCACCAAAACAACGTATAATCTAACAAAACATTAAAAGAAACCAAATAGACATTAATCAAGGCTTGCACCAATTAGTATTCAGAGCCACACCCGTGCCTCTTGAAATTATTGGCCAACTCATTGCCCTTAACAAAGAATAAGACATTTCAAGAGTATTGGGCTAACCAAGTAGAGAGGCTTAGACCTCGCAACCCTTGATTTGTCATTTCCATACACCTTATCTCATAAATTCATGACCCTCTTCAAAGAGTAATACATATTTTACAAAGGAAAATTCCTCGCATTCCTCAACCAAGTCAGATTTTATTCAGTTCCACAGACATTAATCGAGATCTACACACTATGATCATCCTTGATTGTAGTATCACCCCACACAAATTAGGAAAGCATTCGCCGCTTTTAACAAGTAAATCCTCAGTTTTCTAGTTGATAACATTTTATTTCCTTTACCTCTTATCATAATTCCCACATATCCCACCTACACTTTGTTTATCCATCATATTACCATCTCATCCACCGCATTTAGGTTGTTGCAAAGACAACCTCGGGAGGTCGCGTGTGTTTGAAATTGTGTGTTGATTTTTAGGCATACAAAATTGGTGAACCCAACACAAAGGAATAGTTCCTTTTTCTTTCCTCTTTATTTTGTCTTCTTCCATATAATTTTCCCCTCTCCCATTATTCTCATGGTGGGTGTTTATACACCCCCCAAATATATCGAGTCAAGAGTATGACAAACCTATTTTAGGTCTTGAAGCCTATTACAACCAAGTCAGTATGACACAATCACCATCATTATTTGGGTGGGTTAACAACTACTCACAAACTTTACTATCTCCTTATATGACCCCTCGTGGTTTGACAACTAATTCAACTGTAAGGATTGAGGATATTTACCAACCTAACTATTTTACACAACAATAATTCTCAAATTTCGATAACATGAAATGTATAAGAGAACATTGTTTTTATCCATGGGTCTTGTCTAGACCTCCTATTAGTATGTAGTCTGATTCCTTTTCTTCCTACTTTCCACAAAATGATGAACTTATAGTGCATCTCACCCAAAGTGATGATCGTCTTAATGCTCTAGAGGGATCCTTAGATAGGATGCAAAGATACAAATATCCTTCTCGTAGAACATTACTACCACACCCCGCCTAAAACTGAAAACACATTTCAAAAGGTGGGTACTATAAATGAAAAATTCATAATAGGCTATCACATACCCTTGCAACCAAAAATGTCCAACATACACCTAAATAAAATTCAAAACCTTCACTTGGTAATGTAATTTCAACATTAGTGGGTAAATCAAAGAATTATAATTGACCATGCTTCATAACCTGCATAATTCGTGGGGCAAGGTAACTCTTCTCATCATTTTCAAAATCAAAACTATACCCCTTCCACAATGTATCTCAATAATTGCCATCACAGTCAACTTGGGTGTTCCTAGCCCTAGTGACCTCCTTACAGGATCAGGCATACTAGGAATGGCCCCTCATCTTTCCTATGTATGTCTTACACAAGGGCCGACTGTAAGTGTTTTCTCAAATTTTGTTCGTCAGAAATGTGACGTTCCTTGGTTTCACAACAATTAGCCCATATCCTAGTGTTGATCTCCCTTACATTCATGTGTATTTAAAGTCTCCTTAGATGGATATGTACTCTTTCCTTGGTCCTTACACAAATTAACAAGGGGTTCCTTATGCCCCGACTAATGCTTATACCACACCCCATTAAGCTCTTGTTCCACCTCCTCCCCATCAAGGATCTTCAATGGTCAAATTTAATGCAGTGGGTATTGTTTGTAACACCCTCGACAACCGATATATTCCTCTTTTGAATTCAAGTGTTGATATGTGATTTTGTGGATAAATATGTGTTCTTTGACGATTAAATATCATGATTGATAAGGATAAATATTTTCTGTTCTTAAAAATCATTAGACTAAAATTGTATGGTTATCAAGAATTCATTTTCACTTTGGAAAGATGAGTTGCAATCTGGCTTTAGGAGTTGCAGACTTATTCCTTCTTTTGACTCATCCTTGGATCAATTTCAGTGATCCAAGGAATGTTTCAAATCCTCTTCTTAGACTGAATGATAAATTGACATTCAAGTAGTTTAAGGGACATAGAAGACTAAACTTTGTATGATACAAATTTTGTGGTCTTATGTGAATATGTTTTCGTTTAGTTGTATGTTGTGCTCGGGTCTTTGGTGATTGATCTTGGTAGGACATAAAGGATGTAAGAAAAATTCAATTCTCTAAGGAGGAGTTCGAGTCCTAAAACCTAAGGATTATCCTAATGGTAGCCTAAGCTAGGTAAGAACACCTATGTTCTAGCTACATTTACTTATTTGAATTTTGTTCTAACCTAAGCCTCTTATTCTATTTGTTGGGTTGGCGTCCTAACCTAAGCATTGTGCTAAATGAATAAGGGAAGGGGTTACTAAAGTAATACTAGGCTATTTTAACTAATACCTAATACTAAAGGGTTATGAATTGAACCTAACCTAAGGTGGGAATTCTATTGGAAAATGTTTTTAATACCTAAGTTGGTTATTGCTAGACTAACCTAAGTTCTATTGGGATCCATCCTAAACTATTAAAGGGAAACTAAGGGGTCGCATGTCACAAGGGTGATAGTTCTAATGGCATTTAAATGAGTTGAAAGGGTTTAAATGATGGAAGTACTGCCAGATTTGGTAGGGGCTAGTAGACTTGGTGGAGGCATATGTGGAAGCCCCACTAAAAGATGGAATTGTATTTTTGTATGGAATTGGCATTCGCTAGATATTGAGAGGTGGTGGTAGGGAAAGATAAGTGGTAATTTTGGATTGAATGGAATTTATGGCATTAATGAGCCTTGGTCTTTGTGTGCAAACCATCTTGGAAACTTAGAAGGTGGGTTTGTAGGAGGTTATTTGGTTTTGCATGCATGGCAGATTTTGTTCAGATGGAGCTAACTGGTTCTTCGAACCAGCAGTTTGACCTTCACTTCAAAGCTATTTTTGGTTTCTTCAGCCTATTTTTGATTGAAGGAAATTATATGAGGCATAGGAGGAAAATAAGTTTGATTGTTGATCTTTCGTGGAGGAGAAAAAGAGTTGGAAGCTCTGGCTAGAAGTCTCCTTTGATTTGGTGGAAGCACTATCAGGCATGATAGGCTCTAACTATTAAAATTCTTTTCTTTCTTCTAAATGATTCATTAGAAAAACTCTGCTCTCATGAGGTTCATGTTTTCATGTTTGAATGGTTATTTTATTGCTGGGTTTAGTGAATCTTTGTGTTGTTTGGATTTGGAATCCATGGCTAAAATAGTGTTGTTTTGAAAATTGTCTCTCTGTGCAAGTTTTATGACAGCATGCAAGTGATAATGGTATGCAAAACTTGTCTCTGTAACTCTATTTTTTTCACTCTAGATCTTGTTATCGAAGTTTTTGTGCTTTGAACTGATCTTCATGGCAATATAAGGATCTGAACTTAGGGGAAACTTGAGTTCTATTTGATTTGCTTTTGGGTTGCGTTTTGGATGTAGACTTGTGTTGGAACTTTGTGTTTTGATTAAACTTGTGTTGGAGATTCATTTTGATTAGAACCAATGTTTGGAAAACTTATGCATTGCTGAACTATTTCTTGGAGTTCATATGTGGCACTGTACTCACAATATTTTACTTGTGAAGTTCTGAAACTTGGTGTGAAGCTCGGGTTCGACACTGTACTCGTGTTTAACACTTGTGTGTTATGTGTTTGTAGTTGGGTCGATGTATTCAAATTTGTTCTAGTATTTTTGTGTTGGGTTTCTCTTATAATAAAATTATTAAGCTTATAATTCTTTTATAGAGTGACTACTCACCAGAAAACTGGGTGATAGCTTGTTAGAATCGTTTGAAATCTCTTCGAGATTTGGAACTGGAGACGTCTTGCTTAAAGGAATGTAGAACTTCTATTTTTTTTGTATCGACTTCTTTGAAATGGTAATGGCATGAGTTTTGGAGGGGGTGTTCTTTTCCCTCTGTTTTGAGGAATTATGTGTTCTAGGCTGACTGTATAGTTTAGAACCAAGTCACCACTGTCACAATTTCATGGTTGTGAAGTTTTGTTTTTATATTTCGTTCCTGTTTCTTTGGAGTTAAGACTGAGACATATTTTGTATTAGACATTTTGGGTTATTGCTCTCTCTCTCTTGTCTCTTTAAAATAAATTTGGGTCTTAGTGAAAGATTTGAGTTATTACCCTTGGACACTGAAATTATTCAGAAAGGATACCTTCTCCTTCAGATTGTTTTGTGGTTAGTTCTTTTGAATCACAAACTACATACCTTTCATATTAGGTGGTGAAGCATTGTGAGTCTTCAATCTTGGGTTTGTGGATAATTCTGAACTTGATAGTTTGTTGTTTTAGGATTTTATGCTTGTCTAATTTAGTGAATGAGTCCTTGGGCTTCTTTTTGAGAAAGAAATTATATAAGTGTTCTCTTGGGATCAATATGTTGTTTTGGGTCTGTAATATGCTTTCATCCTGATTTGATTCGGAACTGGAACTTCTTTGTTCAGTTAAATGGAATGATTTATTATTGGTCCTTTCCTTAGTAGAATTACCTTTTCTCTATCTTTGGATAAGCTCATTGTTTGAACTTCTTTGTACTCGATTCTCTTTCGAGATGGTGATTTCTTATGACCTGTTGGTCTACTTTGTTCGAATTATTGTTGCAATAATGTAGAAAGTTAGTAGCCAAGAGGGTTTTGCTGATAAGTGAATGCATACTTATGGGTTTGACTGTTGTTGACTAGCCTTGCCTAGTTTAAATGGATAGGAGTAGGTTTGTCTCTTGTACTCTTTATCTTTTGGGATGAACTTGAGTAGAGATTAACTCCTTTATGGAACTACTTGATTGTGGACATTGGTTTCAGACCTTTGATTGATAAATTCTAACATGCAGAATTGGAATTAGAATTACAGTTAGACTATTCGGTTTTCTATACCTTATTGTATTGTTATGAAGTTTTGTTTGGATGTATATCTTGATGTTGAATTTACAAGATTGTTATCCCTAAAGGAAAAGCAGTGTAATTCATGTTATGAATCTAGTCTGTTTTTTAGATGTTATAGGTTTGGGCATGGTATGTAATGGTTCTTCTTATTCTTTCTTAGGATATAGATGAATAATCCTAGATTGAACGATGTTGTTTACACTTCTTTTGTCTCAGAGAAGATAAATGCGTATTCTATTAGGATAGAATTATGGGATGGAAATCTAATGTTTGTTTACAAGCCATGATAAGATCAATAGAAATTTAAGTTCTAGGAAGATAGATTGTTTGTTGATGATTTTAATTATCTTTCACGCTCAATGAAACTCAAATGAAATCGATACACGATTGATATGACAAGATCCGAAGATGTAGATGGAAAAGAAAACCGATGTGAGACAAGAGACGGCACACGAGTGATCCCTGCAAAGTAGATCCAGAAACCCGTGAGACAGATGATGCTTGAAAAAAGACAACGTTAAAAGATATTTGGGTGGACTACCCGAAAAGTGGGTCCGGGAAGCGATAAGCTCCCTTGGCGGATGTCAGTCCACATTTTTAATTAAGGAAAGAAGCATACATGATAAAAGATGTACGTAAATGACTAGATTTTTCGATAAAAATAACGAATCGAATCTAAAAAAGTGGATGTAAAGTAGCAGAGAAACAGAAATTCTGAAAATAATGTTGGATTAATGTTACCTGAGTCCTTTTACCTATCTCTAGCTGATCAACGTCGATTAGGAAAATCGGTCGCGTTAGGAAAATCGAATCGATTCAAAGCGTCGATGATGTAGGTCGGCATCGACTGATATAAATCGGCGTCGACTTGGGAAAATTTGCAGGAAGATTGAGAAACAGACAGTGGAGGCTAGATCATCGATCTCCACTGGATCTGCAAGTGTCGTAGGGATACTGACAAGGCTCCACCTGTGCTGGATGCAGGAACAGAGTCACCAAGAGATCGATGAAGACTCACGATGTCGATGTGGCAGGAGCAGAGTAACGGTACTCCTCTCAGGGATTGGTTTGGACAGGATTCACTCTCACTTGATAGATAATGCTCAGACTTGATGCTCGAAACTCTCTCGTTCTCTTTGTCTAACTCACTGTCTATCTCGCCATCTAACTATCTAACCAGAACTGAGTTCTGGGCCTCTATTTGTAATCGGCGCCGACCGAGATGAAATCGGTGCCGTTCGAAAAATCGGCGTCGACCGAGTACCGGTCGGCACCGATCAGGGAACAGACTCCCGAAATGGCCAAAAGGAGTGATTTCTGGAAAGATGAGAGTGATCCTTTCACCTCAAATATGGGAAATATCCCGTTGCTCGGTTTGGGAGGAGGAGAAATAGGGGGGATATATGGATAGAATAGATATGGGGTAGATAAGTGGTTAGGATATATGTAAAAAGGTGTAATTGAATAGTTAATATTTAATTACTCATGGGTAAAACATAATGGGGTGAATTAAACCTAGGATAGGTGTTTAAATCACAAATTGAATAATACCCCAAGGGGGCAATGGTGATATGAACGTGCCCCAGGTTACCCGAGAAGGTAAACGAATGTGAGGGACACTAAATTGGGTAACCAATTTTAGGTGTCTACATTTTGCCCCTTTTTGTCGAGTAACTTGCGATAAGCAAAGTTGCAAGACAAAAACAAGGAGGTGGAAGAAAGGAGGAAAAAGTGATGATGTGATCCCCCTCAAACTAGGGATGGGATGGGTGATAGAACAAATGATCCCAAGTTTGAAAAAGGTAGATGAAAATGCAGGATGCCCCAGCTAGATGTCTGGAGTAGATCTGATCATTAATGACACACAAAAATAACATTAAGGTAGCTACCTAAGGAACTCACATTGGTAGGGTAGTCTAGATGGTCTCCACAGGAGACGACGTTAGTACCTACAGACCCGTGAGTGTAAGGAGGGCTGCAAAATAGTTAGCACCTAAAGAGAGATACATTGGTAGGGACAACCAAATGGTCTGAAGTAGATGACGTGAGTGCCTACAGACCCGTTAACTCTAAGCTGCCAAAAATGTGAGTGCCCCATGTATAGGGGACAAGCTCGAAATGGATGATAATATCAAAAGTATGTGCCAAAAGGAAACATTCAGGGCACAATAATGACCAGATAAATAAGCCAAGCATCAACACTATGGCAAGAAGATTTAGGAGATGGCAAGAAGCTACAAAGTGCAACCGATGGCAAACAAGGTGTAAAGGTGTAAATCGGTGGTGATCCGACTAACTAATCGGGCCGACCACCATAACAATCGGCGTCGACCAAACAAATCGGCGCCGACTATACCAAGCGCATATAAATATGTGAAAGGAAAACGTGAACGATTTATTTAGACCATGACGATTGATTTAGAGAGAGTCAAAAATTGGATTTGAGCACCATGGAAGCTTCTGGGAGTAGTCAGAAGTGGAAGAGGACACGACTAGGGGTAAGTGAACCTAGCCAAACTTCCTTCTATAATTTTATCATAAAATAGCATATTAGGCTCCCAATTTTTAGAGAAAAAGGAATAAATGAGGAGTAAGAGTGTTTTTGACACTCGTCCTCCCAGTCGGCATGTCGATTGAAAAAATCGACGCCGATTATATGAGATCGGTGCCGATTACCTTAAATCGACGTCGACTATTTGTGATCGACGCCGATTTAAGTAAATCGATGCCGATTTTACCATTAGACTGATAAGATGATAGAATGTATGTTTTTGATGTTTTGATTTGGATAAATGGGAAGCTAACATTGCTCTTGACGTCGTGGATGTAGGCACGAGAGGCGTTACACATGTGGGATGCTATCCCGAGCTTCTGGAGACCATTCTCCCTGATGTGACTGACAGATTGGCGCCACCTAGAGTTAGCCTGGGCTCGGGGCTTTCGGTACTACCGACGAGTGCCGCGAGATGTAGAGCTGATGTGAGCACTAGTATGGTGATGGGATAGCCTGGACTTGCACGTTTTGGTTCAGGACGGGTGAGATGACTATCACCCACGAGGATATATATAGGATCCTGAGGCTGCCGATCACCGGGGACCCTATTGAGATCACTCCACGAGAGCAAGCAAAGCAGAGGGCCCTAGGATGGTTATATGGGGACAGGGTGGATGAGTCAGAGATAGTGTCTCGGGGTAGTGAGGATAGCCTCAGTACAGACAGGATGATGCCAGGAGCAGATGGATAGTGTTGATTTAGATGGCGATCTCCTACTTTGCTCTACCAGATTCAGGAGGTGGGAGATTCCCATTGTTATTGCTAGATTGTGTTTGTGACATCCTGTAGTTTAGACAGGTGTTCACATTTGCTGATGCCCTGATAGCTCAGATATATTATGAGCTATGGATGTATACCACTGGCAGGAGGACAGGGATTGATGTTAGTTTTGTGCTCCATTGCTGGGCATATGAGCACATAGCAGTGATCAGGCCATCCGGGCTTCCATGGATGCCAGCAGTAGTGGGGGCCATTGATTATGGATTTTAGTGATGGCGGGCCGACATGGCCCCGGGAGATACAGGGAGATCCGCAGATTGGTATGCCGAGTGCTTCAGGACGCTGACACCAGAGCAGGTCATCTGGAGACCATATCGGGTATTTCGACATGGGCTGGTTAGGATGCTCACCTGGTGGGGTTGAGAGAGAGAGCAGGTGGTTAGGGGCCGCAGGCCTGATATGTGGGAGTGAGTCCCATTTATATGGGTATTGAGATAGTTCGGCCTAGTGTGCAGATAGTGCCGACCACCTACAGGCCATATAGACGAGACACAGAGAGACAAGATTTTGCTGATTTTGATCCCAGCAGATCCATTGAGGGAGGCCCCACCTTCTACAGAAAGTGATGATGATGCTAGAGTGGATGATGGCTATGCGGCATGGTATTCGACAGAGCTTCCACGACACTTGCCAGCATCCATAGATGCCGATGAGGAGGATATAGCCACACATTGTAGAGAGGCTAGAGGGAGAGCATTTTACGACGCAGACACATCAGGTTGCCCTAGAGGAGATCAGAGCTCTGACAGAGGAGAGGGATGCCCTGATATTGGAGAGGGACACAGCTCACCAGGAGTGAGATACAGCGATCCAGCAGAGGGATCACTACCATCGACATAGGGAGGCCCTCAGGGCCAAATATGGTGATACAGGTACCACGTCAGAGTCTGGGACACAGGGTATGACCATAGGAGGGCCACCACCAGCAGCACCAGCATAGTGACACTACGAGCACCTAGTACAGTGAGCCTGAGTACATATCAGTCTCTCCTCGCTGAGGTGAGATACTATGAGGATGCCTAGCACAAGCATGCCCCTGAGGTGCCTCGTTATGGTGTGAGGAGGAGATCTACGACAGCCACAACTAGTGGTGCATCAGAGGGAGGGAGCACCGGGAGAGGGTGAGGTGGAGGTAGGCCCCCAAAGCAGGTGCTTCTAGTTTGATAGGTGGCGGCCAGGAGAGACAGCCTGGTCCAGAGGAGGGTGGAGGAGATAGTGTCTTCCACCTATCGGATTTTACGATTTAGAGATTGATATATTTTTGTATCGATGTATTGATGTAGCCTCGATTTGAAGGCATTTTTGATGTATGATATAGATGGCTTGATTGAAAGCCACCCATTCTTTTTTGTACAGATACTCATGTATATATATAGAGATTCATCATTTTCTTTGTCAAATGATTGTACTCATGCTTTTAATTTTGATAGACATGGATAGATGTAATGTAATTGCGATGGATATAGACATATGCTGATAGATGATAAATAGGTGTGATCTGATATTCATAGAATAGATAGACGTGATGTTGATGTGATGTGATTGATATGTGGATTTAATTTTGATGAGAAATAGATATAGACAGATGTAGTGTAACTTGGATGGACATGTTTTTAGATGATAGATGGATAGATGTGATTGATAGATTTTGATATATTTAAGATGTTTTAATTGAATTTTGATGAAAAATAGATAGATAGATCCACATGTGTTGATAATACATGCTATGATATGTTTTCTTTTGGAAAAAGTAGATAAGATGAAATTAGATAGATGATAGATTTTGACTAAATTAACATGTTAAATGTCAATTTAACTGGATGAATAAGAAATGATAATGGGAAATAAAGGAAATACACCTAGATAAGAAAAATAATGATAAGCTAGGCCCCTAACCGACCATAAATAGAGACTTTTGATAGGAAACCAAAAGACCATGCATACAAGGCCATATATGAGGTTAAAATAAACCTGACACTAGCTAGTCGCAAACCAGATCTAGAAGGTAAATGGAAGGAGAAGTAAGTATGTATCTTGTCAAAATTTACAAAAGGATAGAATACACGCTCATATTGGGAAAATAGGGTTCTCCATATGATCGAAAAAAGGTCTTATATCTCAGCTTCATGATGTTTGTTTTGACAAAAAAGCAAACTGATCAATGCGGGAAGTTTGCTAGATGTGGAAAGACTGATCGATACGGGAAGTCTTTCAGTGATGCTAAAAAGTGAACAAACTGGCCAAAGAGGAAGTCTGTTATTGAAAAAGGCTGATCAATGCGAGAAGCCTTGGGAATTCCATGAGAGAAACAACCATCCTTCAAGGGAATGGTCTGTAGTTTGAATTTAATGATAGCCATCCTTCAAGGGTATGGTCTATATCTTTTGATTTGCTTAATAATGCATGGATAGCTGTCCTTCAAGGGATCAGTCTATCTTTTAGGAATTTTGGATAGCATCTTTTTTTTTTTTTTTTTTTTTGTTGGGAGGAAGCTGAGTTTAGACCAGATAGATCAGATAGAGGGAAAGAAAATGTATACAAATGCGTACTCATACCCTAAGTAGATTTGATTAAGATAGACACTTGGGACAAATGAAGAAGTGATTAAGGTGTTCCTACCATGAGGAGGAACATATCCATAAGAAAAATTCCATGAGTAGAGCCGTGGTACTCATATTTTAAGGTAGAAAAAGACATAACGTGGAGAACCACATAGTTCTAAATCACTACAAAAAGGTATGACTGGTTATAGATGGATGAAAGATCTATTTTGTGACTAAGAACATGTAAGATAGATTTTAACAGTAGAAGGGCCTTAGATGCAAGGCATTAATAGGTTCCATTTTAGGTACACCATCCATGGAAGATAGACGGTAAGCCCCAGATCCATATTTATGAGTAACCACGTATGGACCCATCCAGTTAGGAGCAAACTTACCACGCTGACTCCGTTCTAGTGTAGTGACATTTTGGTTTTCTTTAAGAACAAGATCACCAACTTTGAAGTCATGGTGCTGCAAGTGCTTGTTGTAAGCATGTTTGACATGCTCAAGATAGACTTGATGATGTTCAAGAGCATTGAGATGCCGCTCATCTAACAACTCAAGCTGCACTAGATGCTCTTGACGATAGTCCTCATCAGAGACAAATTCTCTGAGAGAAACACGAAGAGATGGGATCTGGACTTCCAAAGGAAGAACAACCTCAGACCCATAGATGAGAGAGAAGGGAGTAGCACCAGTAGGAGTATGAATGCTAGTCCGATAAGCCCAGAGAGCAAAAGGGATATGTAAATGCCAATCCCTACCAGCTCGACTAGTTACCTTTGCGAGGATGTTACGCAAAGTTTTATTGGAAGCTTTGGCCTGGCCGTTAGCTTGGGGATAGTATGGAGAAGAAAATATGAGTTTGATATTGAAAGCATCATAGAGATTCTGTAAATCGACATTTTTGAAAGATTTACCATTGTCTGTGATGAGTTTGTGTGGAATACCAAAGCGACAAATGATGTGTTGATAGACAAAATCAACAATTGGTTTAGCTTTTGTTGAGGAAAGGGGAATAGCTTCCACCCACTTAGTAAAGTATTATGTGGTAGTAATGATAGAATGATGACATTGTGAAGAGTGGGGATTGATAAGACCGATGAGATCAAGACCCCATTGTGAAAAAGGCCACAAATCTGTCGCAGGTTGCAAAGCTTGACTAGGGATATGCGTAAGATTGGAATGTTGTTGGCATTTGACACATTTCTTAGTGTATTCGCAACAATCTCGATTAAGAGAAGGCCAATAATAGCCTAAGCGTAAGATGCATTTAGCTATGGCCAAACCACTAAAATGTCCACCACAGATACCGTCATGGACCTCCTGGATAGCCTTAGATGATTCAGGGGTTTTGAGGCACCGAAGCAAAATACCATCAAAACCACGTTTGTAGAGGATTCCACCTAGAATAGTATAGCGATTAGCACGTAGGATAAAATATCTTCTACCATTGGAAGTAAGATCTGGAGGAAGCACTGAATGGGATAGATAATCAACAATGTGTTGATACCACTCATCTTGAGTATTGGTTGTAACGGCATTGATTGAAGTCAGTTTCCTGAGATGAGATGGTTGGTCTAATCATTGCACAACCACATAAAGTCGCGAGTCTTCGGTAAAAGGTGGAATAAGTGAGGCTAAAGAAGCCATCATATCTGTGAATCGATTCGCACAGTGCGAGGAATAGCTTGGATAGTGAATTTATCAAAGGATTGAAGTTGAAAGAGAATGATATCATGATATTTTTGAAGGATATCATTCTTGCATTGATAGACACCAGTGACTTGATTAACGATGAGTTCAGAGTCACCAAAGATGTCGATATGGTGGCCAAGATTAATGGCATTTTGAAGACCTAAAACAAGAGCTTCATATTCAGCCATATTATTGGTACACTCAAAGTTAAGTTTGTGTGCAACTGGGATAGGTGCACCCCAAGGAGGAATCATAACGAAACTTGCACCTCCCCCTTGCTGGCATTTGGATCCATCAAAGAAGAGTTTTACTTTAAATGGAGAAAGACCAAAATCAATTTGTTGGATATACTCATCGGGAATTGAGCGAGAGGGTCTTGAGTGTCCGGAAGAGGAGCATCAACTAATTGATCTGCAATGACCTGACCCTTGATAGATTTTTGTGGGATAAATTTGAGATCAAATTTTATCATAAGCATGAGCCAACGAGTGATACGATCATTGTGATAAGGCTTCACATGCATTGTCTTGAGTGGATTGACACTTGTGACAATGTAAGTTTTATGATTGAGGAGGTAGTGACGAAGCTTAGAAGTTGCAAAGAAGAGAGCACAACACAACTTTTCAGCTTCAGAATAGCATGTTTCATACTCATGGAGAGTACGGCTGATGTAATAGATGGCTTGTTCTTTACCACAAGTGTCCCGATGTGAGATCATGGCTCCCAGAGCATGGTCAGTCACATAGAGATATAAAGATAGAATGGCTCCCCCTCGTGTGGAGGTGTAAGCACAGGTGGAGAAAGAAGATAAGCTTTGAGATCATCAAAGGCATTTTTGGCAATGCTCATCCCATTCAAAATGAACATTCTTACGGAGGAGATGATGGAAAGGTTGACAACGGTCCGACAGTTGTGAGATAAAATGATGCACTGATTGAAGGTGTCCTTGAAGACTACGGAGTTGCTTTAAGTTAGAAGGGGGAGGCATCTCAAGGATAGCTTTTATTTTTGTGGGGTCTACTTCAATACCCCTAATAGAAATGATAAAGCCTAAGAGTTTACCAGTGAGAACACCAAACACGCACTTAGATGGATTTAGATGAAGACAAAAGTGAATAAGCCTCTCAAAGAGAGGTGCAAGAATGAAAAGATGATCCTGACGGCATTTGGATTTACCGAGGAGATCGTGACGTAATCTTCCATAGTTTTGTGTAAGAGATCATGGAAGATGTAGGTCATTGCTCACTGATAGGTTGCTCCTGCATTCTTAAGACCGAAAGGCATGACACGATAACAAAAAGTCCCCCAAGGAGTTATGAAGGAAGTCTTATGTTGGTCCTCTGGTGTGATGAGAATTTGATTATACCCAGAGAAACCATCCATAAGAGAAAGCATCTCGTGACCCGCAGTTAAATCCACTAGTTGGTCGATATTAGGTAGAGGAAAATCATCTTTTGGACAAGCAAGATTAAGATCCCGGAAGTCGGTACAAATTCAAATTTTTCCAGTAGCTTTAGTTACTGGTACTACATTTGAAACCCATTGTGGATAATCGATGGGTTGGATGAAGTTAGTCAAAAGCAAGCTGCAACTCTTCTTTAACAAGAAGGGCTACTCGAGGGTGCATTTTACGCAATTTTTGTTTAACCGGTTTGATGTCTGGAAGAGTAACGATATTGTGGACCATGATATCGGGATCGAGTCCTGGCATATCCTCATATGACCAAGCAAAGGCTTGACGATGGTTGGAAAGAAAAGTGGTGAAGTCTCCTAACTCCTGTGGATTAAGAGATTGGCCGACCTTAATGATGCGAGGGTCTTTAGAAGTCCCTATATTAAGGTCGACAGTGGCTTCGTTGAGAAGCGTAGACGTGTCAGAAGGAATGGTTTTAGGAAGATAGGAATCCTCTACCCCTAGATAGGTGAGGACAGAGTCATCATCCGCACAGTGGATAGTGTTGATAGTGGGAGAATCATCTCCAACTATTTCAGGGAAGATTAACGGTATGGAAGTGGATTTTTCATTAGTTTTGTAGGTCAGTGGTCCTAAGGAAATGGTATTGACTAAAAAAAGTTAGATGGAATGGAAATGGCGTCATCCTCATCAAATGATGTTTCTGACCTGACGGGAGAAGATGGTTCCTCAATGGAAAGAGGCTCATCGAGAATGGTGATGGTGGCCTTTGAGAGGGGTTTAAATCCTAAACCAAATTTTTGATGTGGTTTAAGAGTTGGAATGGATGCGAGGTCATGCACACCTTGTTCATATTTTCCCAGGCCAAAGCCCTTCCACACGCATCGATATAAATACGTTTTTGCAAACGTGGGATTCTGTAGACAATCAAACCCTGCTGAATAAGGTTTGGCCCTAGGGGGAGAATCTGGGTGATAGTGAGGTGTATCAAGACCACCGTAAATGAAGTTAGTCTATTGATTGGGTAGACCAATGGTGATGATGTGACCAAGACCTGGCTGATATTCAGGTTGTTTTTCTGGTCTACCATACTCATTAGGCTTGAGATGGGCGTCAAAAGAAAGAAGAGGAAGTTCTCCTAGTGAGAAACGCTGCAATGTCTCTTCCAGATTTTGAAAATTCAGTAATTTAGTTGTAGGTAAGGAAGAGGATGAAGCCTCGCCAGGAGAACAAGCATCCTTCTTTAGAGGGGTAGACCCTGTTGTCATGTCGCATTGTGCAGAAGGAAAAGGATCTCCTGGATGAGTATAGATTTTCCCTCATACTGATATTTTAAGCATCGATGGAGGGTTGATGGGACACAATGCATTGTATGAATCCAGGAGCATCCTAGGATCATATTGTAGTGGAATTTTCCCTCAACAATGTAAAAGAGCTCGTGAAGTAATTTTTTACCTACCCGAATGGGCAGGACCACAGTTCCTAAAGTAACTACCAGCTGATCGTTAAATGATCGAAGGGTGAAAGGTGGTGGTGACACTACATTCTTAGGTAATTTAAGTTGTTTGAATGTGTGGGAAGAAATGATGTTGAGTGCAGCACCACTATCGATCATAGTGCATTTTAATGTAGTGTTGTTGATTTGAACCGTGATAAAAAGAGGAGCCTCTAAATCCTCGGCAGAAAGGGGAGGTATTTCAGAATCCTCAAAAGAAATGGTGGTTGATGGTCTATTCAATCCAACAACCATCTCGAAAGGCTGGGGCTCATCTGAATTCACAAAGTGATGTGACGCAGATTATCAATTAGAGCCTGGCGATGCTGTGGAGAAGATTGAATGAGGTCAAAAAGAGACATTTTGACCGGAGCATGGGTGAGTTGTTTCATAACACTCTCCTCAACTGACATGGGAATTTGAGCCCGAGGTGAAGCATGAATAGAGACCCGAGGTCTTGAGGCTGATGAGGAAGGAAGAGTTCCTTCGGGGGCTGCAGAAATGACAACCCGTGGTCGAGATGTTGTAGATGATGATGGATTATCATACTGTCGGGTTCTAGTGGCGATATGAATTGTGTCGATTTGAGAAGGTGGAAGATCATCCATAGTGGAATTAATAGAACTAGAGGTCTGAGTGGACTGTTGAGGCTCAGATGAAGTTGGGACAACAACAGATACTTGTTCCTCCTCCTCTTCCAAAAGAAGATCACTTTCTTCCAAGAGGTTGTTAACGATAGATTGAAGAGCTTTACATCCCTCTGTCATGACCCGAGAGTGCGATGGTAAGCACAAATCAAATCAGAGTTGAACCAGGAAGGTTTTACTCCTTTAGGATTATAGGGTTTGATCGGGGGAAGGGATATGGATGAAGCTTGGATAAGTTGGTGAAGAATTTCAGTATAGAATCCGGTAGACAAAGATGAGGACAGAGATGACGAAGGTGCCTCTTTTACCTCAACATATTGCCGAGGTAAAAGAACCTGCATGTCTAGTTTAACAGTATTTTTAGGGATCATCTTACCTTTTGGACATCGGGAGGAGCAGCCTTGGGCACTTGAGATGGAAGTGAGTGATACTGGATTGATTTCGGTGGTGGAGGAGCTCCTAAGATAGATTTGGAAGATGATGGAGATGTAACAAGTGTTGTGGTCTTCAGAAATAAAGAAGGTTGCTTGATCGAAACAGATGATGATTTAGATAATGCCTGATTTAGATGAAGAGGAAGCTCCCAAAGTATGTCTGATCGGAGGAACAATAGGTGCCCTGTCTTTTGGGGATGAAGATGATGGTCCTGATAAGAGAGGTGATGCCTTTCTAGTAGGTAAGTCCACTTTATGAGGCATTGGTGAAGATGGTGTTGTAGAAGAAGATGATGGTTTTGATGGTGTTATAGAAGAAGATGCCTTCTCCGTAGACAAATCCAATCTTTTATGAGGCGTAGAGAGATATTTTTGAGGGAAAGCACCAAGAGTCTTGATGGTTCGAAATATGGGTTTTCCTTTTTCAGGGATGGTGACAACTTCAACCGCATAAGGTGACTGTAACCTTTTTGGGGGAAGAAAATGGGGAGATACGGATGATGTATCATTAGATCTTAGTTGTCTCGGTTTAAGTTCAGGAACCGAGAGTGTAGGTGCCATTACTATTTCTTTAGATTTCCCTTTAATAGGAAAAATAGTATCAATGACGGAAGAAGTGGATGATGAAGAAGTAGTTCCTTGTGAGGGAGATACTTCTGGTACAGTAATTGTGGGTGTAACTACTATGGGAAAGGAGATGGGAAGAGTTAAAATCGAAGACACTTCCATCGAAGTTGGTACAACTATAGGTATGTTTACCAATGGCATAGTTGCAGAAAATGGGAGAAACAGAAGTAGATGTAGATGTAGTGGAAACTCGAAGGGATGTAAATGTCTCGAGCATCGAAAGGATGTCCGACGATGAGACAGATGAGGATGACACTGTCTCAGGCATAGATGGAAGATTAGATAAAGAGGTAGAGGGAGGTGAATCTGTCTCTAACAATGTGGGAATACTCAAAGATGGGCTGTCTGAAGATGGTGGAATCCCAGCGATTAGCGGAGCGGTAGGAGGTTCTGATTCTATCGATGTGCTCGCAGATGGCTCAGGTTTAGAAGAAGATTCTTCAGTAGAAATGAAGCTGATAGTATGAGTGTTTGGTTTTTGAGACCCTGAAGCATCATGGTTCGGGGAATGATTGGGAAAAGGTTGTTTAAACACGTCAAGTGCCTGATTTGGGGGAGCATTTGGGTTATCCAAAATGAGCTCACCTTTATCAATGAATTTCTGGACAAGATTCTTGAAGGTCTGACATCGTTCAATGTCATGACCTTTGGTTCTATGATAATGACAGAAGTCATTTTCCCTATACCAGAATGGACGTTCTTGGCTTTCATCAAAATTTCTAATAGGGGGAAGTTCGATCATGTGAACTTCCAACATTTTTTCCAAGATAGAGGCATATGATTCCCCCAACGAAGTAAAAGATCGAGATGATGAGGGTCCTTTTCGAGAAGATGAAGAGTCTTTCGTGGTGTTTGATTAGAAATGTTATCGGCTCGTGGTGTTTTTAATACGATAGCATTGGTGGATCCCTGATTCTTGTCTTTAGAAGTGGAAGGGTTTGATTTTGTAAACCGAGAAAAATCTGGTTTAGATTTAGAATGAAGTTTTAACTTCCCTTGTTCAATGGCGTGGGATTCAAGTTTGTGTGCCATCGTAAAGGCTTCTTCAAATGTGTGAAAGGTCTAGATCCTTAAGGTGGAAGAAATATGATTAGCACAGGATCGAGTAAACAACTCGATCTGTTGAGATTGAGGAAGGGAGAAAGACAATTGGTTTATTATCCCTCTCCAACGAGTGACAAAGTTTGTAATAGACTCATCATCAAATTGATGAATGTTATAAAGATCTGTAATTGAGATCTTATGTGTGATATTTATCAAAAAGTTTTCAACAAACATCTGGGCCAATTGAGAGAAAGAAAACAAGGAATGTTGGGGAATGTTATTATACCAGTCTAAAGCAGGTCCTGCGAGAGACATAGGGAAAGTATGGAGCATAAGCTCCTGATCCTGGACTATAAGGTAGCAAGCGTGTTTGAATGCTCGCAGATGCTATTGAGGGTCCTCCCGACTATGAAATTTTGAAAATTTAGGAAGTTCCCATTGGGGAGGATAAGGCTTAAAAGCCACTGATGGATGAATCGGTTCATTGCATACTTCTTCAAAAGAGTATGAGGGACGAGCCCCTTTGGTGGATGCCTCCAGGTCTGTGATTTTCTTGAAAAGAATTTGGACCACGTCAGATTGAGGAGGAGGTATGCTGGTATGCCCTACATAAGAAGTGAATGGTGGATTTTGTTGAGGTGTTAATGGGGATTCATCTGTTGATTAACAGGATGGTAAGAGGAATAACCAGGTGTTCTGGGTGATGCCTGATGAGGTATTTGTTGTGAAGGAGCCTATGTATAGACAGGCTGTGAGATGATAAGTGGTTGAGGAAAAGGTGGTTGAATGAAAGATGGAGCCTGTGATTGATGGGCTCCTACACTTGTTGATTGAATCAGAATGGATTGAGGAACATGGGTGTTGACTTGATTGGACATGGTGGGGAACAAAGTCTGAATGAGGCTTTTGATTTCGGATTGGTTATTAAGGGCACCAATGCTAGAGGATGGGTAAAGGTCACTGTCACTGGAGCATTGGAAGAAAGATGAGGTGGAGGATGAGAAGAAGGAACCAACTGACTCGTGAAAGGGGTTGATTCACCAAGAGATACTGACCCTGAGATGTAATAGATGACATAGAAGAATTAACAACAATCTGTGAGTGTGCAGATGTGCCCATTATAGCTAAGGTAGAAGACTTCTCAGAAGTAGGCTGTGGGATAGCCGAGGTAACTGCGGTGCTAGGAATAGGCAAGACTATTTGAGAACTAGTCGTCATGGTTGGTGGAAGAGAAAAAGGAGGTACAGGTGTGCCACCCTCTTCCGTGGTTCGAGGTGAGAAAAAGGAGGCCAACTGTTCTACAAAATCCTGGGATGGTTCACGAGGATAATCATAAATTTGTTGGATTGGTGGTCCCTGATCAGATATTTGAATGGACTTATGTACTAGATAGTCCATAAGGGCTACTGGATTGTGATCAAGGAGTGCCTGAAATTTAGGGTCCCCACGAGGAACATACTCTATGTCAGAAGTAGATGATATTTCTAAAGGACTGGGGGAAGCTGGACGTGAAGGGATTGCTTTAGGCTGATAGAAAGGATTATATGACCAAGATGGGGAACCAACTAACAAAGCGGTCCCGAGGAAGATCTGGGGGGTGCCGAAACATCCATAGTAGTGGTGATCTCAGAGGAAGAAGGGGCCATTTGAGCCATTCTTCTAGATTGTAATCGAGTGATGACCATCATAAACAAGCAAGAAATATAAAAAAAAGAAGATTGACCTAACTAATGCATAGACAAATCAAGCAGCGTAGGTGATTATCTCTTTTAAATTTTTATGCTTTTAAGAAAGAAAATGTTAGGGAAGGCTTTTTAGAACAGGAACTACTCAGATAGCCAAACTAAGGATGGTTTGGGGAATGTTTGGTGAGGAGTCCCGAAGGCACTTCAGTAAAAGACCGGTACGTGGCTTGATATAGGGGCCTACCCCCGCACTTCACACACCGCTGCGATAAGGGAGTCGGGTGCTTTGCCAATATATACCAGAACTTCCGTGAATTTATAGCGCGGCCCGAGTACCACGTAGGCTCTTCCTCTTGGATGTCACTTCCAAGTAGGTGAGGCCAGGGAGGAATTCTTGTTTAAATGCTTTATACCTAGTGATTTTGGCTTTGTGTGCAAGGGTGAAAAATAAAAATCAAATAGTGTCACTACCGATTTTGATAAATTTTCCAACCTAATTAAAACTAGATGAAAAACACACAACAGAAATGATGAAGAAAGAGTTCCTTTTAAGCACTTAAAAGTGAAGTGTTTGTTTTCGATGAGGACAAGTCAAACAAATTCTTTCCCAAATGTGATTAAATTCTTTTTAAGCACCAAAATCGAAATGTTTGAATGTGACAGAAAACAAACAAACAAAGTCTTTTTTTTTTTTTTTTTTTTTAGTTCCTAAAAAGGAGAAAACACCGTAAAAGAGAAATACCTGTATATTTAGCTCTCCAAGGTATGTGGACTTCAAAAAGTGCGTTGTTGAGCTCTTCCCCTCGAACAATCCCATGAACAAGCAAAGTGCTCCTACAAGAAAAGGTTAAGCAAACACACAAACCAATCCAGAAAGATATATCCAGATGATGATAGAAATGGAAATTTCTATTTCAGAACTAACTCAAAAAAACCTTCGAGAAAATAAAAATTTCTTGCATAAAGAGATTAAAAAAATGAAAATTTTGAAATCAAAAAAAAATTGCTATTCTTTGAAAAAAAAAAGCTCAAAACTGGAAAAGAAATGAACTTACCAATAAGGGACTTTGGTTGGGTCCCACCGGCATGCTAGAATGTAGATCAAGAATTTCACGCTTGTTACCTGTCCAAGTTAATGTACCAAACTAAACACAAAAACCTTGAAAAAACTCAAATGAAATCGATACCTGATTGATACGACAAGATCCGAAGATGTAGATGGAAAAGAAAACCGATGTAGACAAGACGGGCGCACATGAGTGATCCTGCAAAGTAGATCCAGGAAACCTATGAGACATAGATGCTTGATAAAAAGACAATGTTAAAAGATATTTGGGTGGACTGCCCAAAAAGTGGGTCTAAGAAGTGATAAGCTCCCTCGGTGGATGTCAGTCCATTTTTAATTAAGGAAAGAAGCATACATGATAAAAGATGTACGTAAATGACTAGATTTTCTGATAAAAAATAATGAACTGAATCTAAACAGTGGATAGAAAGCAGCAGGAAACAGGAAATTCTAAAAATAATGCTGGATTAATGTTACCTGAGTCCTTTTACCTATCTGCAGGTTGATTGGCGTCGATTAGGAAAATCAATGTCGACTGATTCAAATCAGCATCGATCGATTAGAGTCGGGCGTCGATCGATATAAATCGGCGTCGACTTGGGAAAATTTGTAGGAAGATTGAGAAACAGATAGTGGAGGCTAGATCATCGATCTCCACTGGATCTGCAAGTGTCGTAGGGATACTGACAAGGCTCCACCTATGCTGGATGCAGGAACAAAGTCACCAAGAGATCGATGAAGACTCACGATGTCGATGTGGTAGGAGTAGAGTAACGATACTCCTCTCAGGGATTGGTTTGGACAGGATTCACTCTCACTTGATAGATAATGCTCAGACTTGATGCTCGAAACTCTCTCGTTCTCTTTGTCTAACTCACTGTCTATCTCATCATCTAACTGTCTAACCAGAACTGAGTTCTGGGCCTCTATTTGTAATCGGAGCCGACCGAGATGAAATCAGCACCGTTCTGAAAAATCGGCGCATCGACCGAGTACCGGTCGGTGCTGATCAGGGAACAGACTCCCGAAATGGCCAAAAGGAGTGATTTCTGGAAAGATGAGAGTGATCCTTTCACCTCAAATATGGGAAATATCCCGCTGCTCGGTTTGGGAGGAGGAGAAATAGGGGGGATATATGGATAGAATAGATATGGGGTAGATAAGTGGTTAGGATATATGTAAAAAGGTGTAATTGAATAGTTAATATTTAATTACTCATGGGTAAAACATAATGGGGTGAATTAAACCTAGGATAGGTGTTTAAATCACAAATTGAATAATACCCCAAGGGGGCAATGGTGATATGAACATGCCCCAGGTTACCCGAGAAGGTAAACGAATGTGAGGGACACTAAATTGGGTATCTAATTCTTAGTAAAGAATTATGATTCATTCTTTTGTTGTATTGTAAAAGAAAAGTTGTATACTTTACAGAATGAAGGTTGTTGTTATGCAGTATGCCTAAAGTGCATAGTATTGTAAATTTTATAAGTTGTAATGATGAATTGTAAGTTGTGATTTATTTGCATTGGTTGTGTAAAATTATCTTGTGCTTTTATAAAGGAAATGGAAATTCTATCTTGTTTATATTCTTCATATTATACTATGCTTATCTTGTTATCTTTGATAGGATGGATAAAGGGAATTGGTTCAATTTCCCTTATAATGATGCAACTTGTTGAGTTGTATAATATGATGTGTTTTACCTAAACAATTTAACATAGTAATGTGATGCATAATGAACATGTAGTAAGAAATATGGGTATTGTGAATGATATACCCTAACACTTAATCATGTAGAGGAAGACTCTTTCTCTCTCAATTGAATTGTAAACCAAAAAGGTTTGGAGATATGATTATTAATCATTAGACTTCATTTTGTATGAAGTCTACTTTAGTTGGACATATGTGGTTGTTAAACCTTCCTGAATGTTAAAGTACATTTTAATGAAACTTATGATATCGTTGTCCTATTTTGGTTAACTGCTAGTTAAACTAAGAAAATGAACATTAAAAAGCAATCATAAGTTAAGGAAGTTCTTCATGGACTAAATGAAACAAATTTAGGAAAGAACTTATGGAGTGTTGGATTAGGGTTTAGCAGGGTTACTGTAATCAAGACTTAATCCAAATTAACAATGTATTAATGATCTCCTTGGGGTATGTACATCTCGATGAGGCAGTTTCTGTAGGATGTTGGCACATGCCAACTGCAGGGTTGTAATTTCAAGAAGACTTGGGTCTTCTCGAGAATACAACGTTGTAGTTGACATGTGGCAACACCCTTCCGCATTGATCATCTAGATCTACACACAAACTTAGACTTGAACTTAGTTTCTCTCTAGGTCAAGTTAGTGGCATATTTAGGATAGGAAGTAGCTTCTAATGGCTTAGGGTACCTTGGCACATCTGGTTGACTTAGGTCAACCGAGTATGCCCATTTACCCTAAGTCATTGTGAGCGTCTTCCTATAATAATTTATGTTTCTAACTAGGGCTAGGGTTAAACCTGGGACAAGTGGACTAACGGTAGTCAGTAAAGACCAATCATGATAATAAAGGAGTGAGGTGAAGGACATATTCCAAAATGACGAGTATGTTGTCTAGGAATAGTGACATACACAGTATGTTGTAAAACTTTGGCCAAAGTATCATAAGCTACTTGGTTGTGTTGTCCTATGTCACCAAGTTTAAAATAACGTGATATCAGATGAATATTGGTAGCAAATATTCAGATATATTCTTTAAATAGATCACTCAGTACTCGGTGTAGGGTAGGAAAATCAAGTATACAAAGTATATGATATGTACTCAATACTTAAAGATAACATAAATAGATTGGTAGATCGCCGAGTTATGAAATGAATAGATCGGTGGATCACCGAGTCATTTATAGTTACATATGGTTATCTATTTGAAATCGATTGGCATGGAATGTTTTCTCTAAATAATGCTTTATTTAGAACAGAGAACATTATATTATAAAAAAATTCCCTTGTTTCTAAAGTCTTAAAATGGGAATGTTACATTTTTATTCAAATAACTCCCCTAGTTATTTGGACAACTTATATTTCCATTTTTGCTATGGATCTACATTACAACTTGCGTGCACTTCATTTTCTCCTTTGGCATATTTCCTTAGTTACAGTTCCTCACATGCCCTTGTGCGCTCCTCTTTTCCTTCACCTTTTCTTTTCCTTTTCCTCTTTGTTCCATTTTCCCCTCGCATGCACTCTCCATGCATCCACCTTCTTCCCAAAGATTTCGGGCACCTTATGCGCACACCCTAGACTTACTCCAAAAATTAGCTAAGTCCCTAGAATTATCACGCACCCCTTTGCCCAATGTTGCACATTACTTTGTAATAGTTACACCTTCACCATAAATTTCTTCCTTAGGTATTTCTCCCATTCCTCCCTCGCACGTTACCTTCATGTGCCCCTTTCCTCTCTGTTTCTTTTCCACGTGCATGCCTTTGTGCCTACTTCTGCACTTTTTGTGCCACATGGCACATTTTAGACCTTGAATATGCTACACACAACCAATAAAAGCATGCCAAATGGGTGCTAAATCCTTGTAACAAATAAAAATGTGACACATGTCAAAAATGACAAAACAAATGTACAGTTAGATGATCTTTTAGCTAACCAACGTGTGCCATGTGTCTTGTGTGTTTAGTCCACACTAAAAAATTCTAACAGTCATAACTTTCACTACATGATTTTGACACATGTGCACTTAGTCTCATTTGAAAGTTACTAACGTGGTTTGCACTCTAGACTATTCAAATTCAAATTTCAATGGGATTTGGTAGGTGAGAAATAGGAAAACATATTTCTAGCCATTAATGAACATATCTGATTACTCTAACCACCCATATTTAATTTGATTTTCCCTCCTTGTTTCTTCTACATGCCAAACAGACTTGGAGAAGCACATTTGAAATATTTGCAAGCATTAAATTCTTTCTATTGGTGGTTGTGATTCAAATATGATTTTTCCCTCTTTCTCCTCTTCTTCTCTCATCAATTCATCTATAAATGTAAGAGCATGGCTCATTATAAAGGGTTAGACATTTTTATATTCTAGTATTTGCTAAGGATTCTTTATCTTTGTATTTTGAGTTACAAACCTCTAGATCTAGCTCTTGCATGTGGATATCAGCCTCAGATGCCATTGTAATCAACTGTGCATTTTTGGAAGTAATAGAAGCATCATTTTGTGGCTATTCTCTGCCTTGACATTTTGTATTCTTCTTTCTTACCTCCATGTTGCATTATGTGCTTGTAGTGTCACTTTAAGTTCCATACAGCTCCATTTTCTTAATGTGTTTCATGAAATTGAGTGAGTGAATGCACTCTCATCTTTATTATACATGTTTGGCACACTCTCATCTTTATTACGTGTGTCGGCCTCCCTTTATGTTTTCTCCTTCATTTTCACAGAAAATGGATAGTGTTCATCCCACTTTTCTTGGTGTTATTACCTCCCTTAGTTTAGTTTTCCATTTTCATGTTATCCTTTTATCCCTATTCTATTGGTATTGTTAGCTTAGGTTTTCCTTTCAACATTAGGATTACTAGTAGTAGTAGTAGAAATTGGTAGAGGAACCGGCCTTTCTAGAGGTTTGTCTCAAGTGTACAAGGTCCTACAACTTGGAGACGGTCCCATTGTTGACTCAATGACTCAAATATTTCATATCTGAGAAATGGGTGCAAGTTTGAGGAACCAACAGCTTTCTCGGCATGTTGGGTGGGACCAACATTGAAAGCTCAAATTTCAACATTGTTAATTTTGGTGTGTGATTTAGCAATTTCCAGCCTTGGAGGATTTTTTCGACACATCCGACGACTCTCAATATCCAAATATATTGATTTCAACAATCATGAGTGCCCTTCATGATAAGAGTACATACAAGATAAAGTGTAGCAAGTTGAAGTTTCTTTCAAGTATCTTCACTATCTCTCGAGGATATTATGTAGAAGAACACCCACAAGAACATTCCCATCTCTAGCACATCGCACACATTCCACACCTCCCGAGCAAACCTATGCATCTTTCCATGGCACTCAAACCATCTCCTCTTCCAAGAAACTTTTCCAATTTCAATAGTGGAATCCCTCTCAATCTCAATGCACATCAAGATATGTAAGTAGTTGCGCTCAAGAGAATTTCATACTTCACTAGTTAGAATCAAGTCACCCATGTTGAACACATACAGGATGTTGCAAATGTGTTCTCTATCTATTTGATCACGTACGTCAATGTAGCATTCAAAGTTACTTACAAGCCTCATTCAAAGGTAAAGTGCTCCAATGGTACCAAGGTTTGAGACATGCATTTATTACCACCGGGACGAGCTTGGTACACTCTCGTGTAATTATTTTAAAGATAATTCAAATCACCTATCACTGGTGGAATAGTTGACTACAATAAGGAGGGCACCCAGTGAGCAAATAAATGATTTCAATATTAAATTCTATAAATCCTGGGATAGAATCCCTTAGGTGGTAAGGCCTAAATCCCAACATCCTTTCTTGTATTATCTAAGGGATTTGAATAGTGAAATTTTAGTCATGGTTCAATCCATGGTAGGTAGGACCCTAATGGTGCTTATAACATTGAAATAAGGGCAGAAAATATTCTCATCAAGGAGGGAAAGTTGACTCCCAAACCCCCCACACCCGTATTCCCAAAGATGTCTCCAAAGTGCCCTAGCCTTCTATTGCTCTAGTCCATGTACAAAGTGCACAACTAGTTTCATCTGCAACCTACTCTCCCACGCAGCAAAAATTAGATGAAGAGATGAAATCCTTGATTAGAAACTTGTCAAATAAAGGTATATCCTTAGAAAATAAGTAGGCACAAGCCTTAATAAACAATTATAATCGGTGCATAACCAATTTTATCATCCCCTGGAGGAATCATTATGGAAACCAGAGATATGGGCACAACCAGAAAATGATAGATTGATGCTAATACGTACTTACCTTTACAAGTATTTCCTCCAACAAGCATCCTCTTCCAATGCCTAGCACCATTCAAGAACTAGCTCCTGTTTAGAACAACATGGCTCAAGAGTTAGAATGACGATATCCTTGCAACATGCCTCACATTCAATATCATTGTGCCAATGTTGTACGTGCACATTCTTATATGATCCAAAATTCTTCTAGCTATGAGCCTTCCACAAGTGCAAGTGAGCATGAGAATCAAGAAAATATAGAGGCTCCTCCTAAATCCAACTTGATATTCTTTAGCACCGAGAACTTTTGTGTAGTCAATCAAGTTACATAAGATATAAGCTGATCGCATGCCCAAGTTAATCGATAACACAAGATTTAAAAGGATAATTCTTGAGTCCTGCACGCAAGTCTCAATTCCGTAATGTAGGATGATCCTCGAAACAAAGAGATGAAACCAAGGAATCCATAAATAAAGGTGTGTAATTTATTATACGCAAGGTTTTGTACAATGCTTCTTATGAAGCAATACACTCCCCTCCTTTGGTAGGTCAAACCTTACACCGCTTAAGGCCCCCGCCTCCGTGCCTAAACAATCAAGAAGAGAGGTCATTGTACCCCAAATGCATAAGTCATTAGGTCTTCTATTACATATTGTGGACTAGATGAATATAAATGTCATAATGTGGGATGCCCGATGATTCTATCTCAACACAACCTATTGCACGAAGCTCTGGCCCAACTTTCGTGTGCTTGATCCAACTACTCAAAATATGCCCATTTTTTCAATGTATGTCAAGAAAAGGAGAAGCAAGTAATTAAATTTGTAATAACCCCACCTTTTATATGTCCTTGATCATAGGAAAACACCTTATGCATAATTATATGATTGACTCAAGTGTTAGTACTTCTATCATGCCTAAGAAAATTGTTGATGTCCTAGGTCTTAAGTACAACCCTTTTTCTAAGGGAGTCTTGCAACTTGATGGCTCAACTATTACCACTTTAGGATTCATAAAGGGTCTTGAATTAACCCTCCATGCATTTCTAAGCCTCGTTATAACTCAATATGTGTCAATCATTTACCTACCTCCTTTGTTTGCCTTATGTTTTTCAAGGGACTTTACTACTAAAATAAGAGGTTACTTTTCTTATTAGTCCCATATATTACTCAAGACAAGGTATGGTACCTAATTTACCACACAAGTTGAGCCAATATTTTCCTATCATGTTGAGTCATATGACCCATCTTCTCTCTAAGCTAGTAGCTTGATCCAAGAAGAGAAAGCTCTATTTTTAGAAGAACATCATGTTCTACCTCATATAACTAACTTAGTGATAGATGAGTGAGTGGAAAGACATCACAAATTTTATCCATATGTTGAAGATCTTGAAGATTTTAAAATTGGGCTTTGCACCTACTATATCCTTGAAGAATAAGATGTGTTGTTGTGTGCGCTGAAGAAAAATAAGGAAAACTTTGGTCTGTGGAAATTGTATTTTGATGGATCTAGAAGTAGAAATGGCACGGGTGCAAGAGTTGTTCTCATTTCTTCCAAGGATGAGAAATTATTCTTTGCACATCGATTTACAATTCACATGCTCCAATAATGTGGCAGAATATGAGGTGTTAGTGCATGGTCTTTTGATTGTGGAAAATAAATAGATTAAAACACTCCAGATCTTTGGGGACACATAATTGGTTATCCACCAAGTCACCAAAAAATGTGCAACAAAGAATAAGCTTCTCAAAGCTTATAAACAAATAGTTTGGGACCTCCTTGAGGGATTTAATGCTCTAAATCTGTAGGTGGTGCTAGACAAGATGAATAAAGAAGCTGATCAAATGGTCATACTTGGCTCACAATTCTCTCCTACCGAGGACATTTGTCAAAGGGAACGCGTAACATATCAAAATGGTAATTAAACCATCTATTTCATACAATAATATTATCTATTAATTATTTGATAGTGACGTGTAGATCATCCAGTTTATTCATAATGAGGAAGAGTTTTCTTCAAGCATGGAAGCTGATTTGCATGATGGCTATGGTGACCAAGTGATATAGCTAAAGGCAAACAAGTTGCTTAAAGGGATGGTCACCTTAGAGAAAATATTCAGCCTTGATGATGAGTTTAAGGGTGAAGAAAATAATATGTACTCAACACAAGAAGACTATAGTCTAGTCATTATTGTGCGTGGCAAGGATTTATTGTTGAATAAAGATTGCGCACATAATGAAAAGAATTATTTCATCTCTCTATCAAAAATACGGTGATATTTTCTCCTGGTAATATGAATACATTAAATGATTTGATACAAGTGTTTCTCAACACTCCATTGACCTTGATCCTAGTATCAAGCCTATCAGACAAAATCGGTGGTCATCAATTTGAAAATAGATCCCCTCATGAGGAAAGATTTGTCTAAAATCATTGAGGAGAATATAATTTTTCCGATCAAGTACTCTACCCGGGTTCGTGAATCTTGGTCCATTTTGTAAAAAGAATGGTGAAAGTAGAATTTGTATCGATTTTAGAGATTTCAGATATTTAAATAGAGACTACAACAAGTTTATACAAGTGGTTCCCATAAGATCAAAGTCAACTCTTTACCGACATGTTCTTAGCCAACCTTGTAGGAACTTCGCAAGGTACCCATACAGACTTGTCGCTCCATAAAACGCTATCCTCGGGATATACAAACATCCTTTCCCAAAATGCCCCGAAAATGATATATTTAATCCTCATGGTGCCAATGAATGTATTCCTATAGGAACTCATGATCAAGAAGCATCAACATCTACTTATCCCTAAGTTGTTCCTAACTTGATCAAAGGAATCGACTAAATTCATAGGTTTGGTTGAGTTGGAGAAAGAACCAAAATTCTATGAAGCTACTCATACTTATGAGTACATGTCATAGCCTCTCCCTGTGTATCCCTTAGTAAAATTTGATTCATTTGTAGTTCCTGGACCATTAGGCGCTTACAATTTGATCACGGATCTTACAAAGACCTTTTCTCACATTTCTTTCTTAGATTTGTTGAAGAACTCCCTAGCTCACCAATCCACTTTGCTAGAAGCTTTAGGTATTGGTAATTTAGTATGCGCATCACACCTCCCTTAGAGGCCCAAATTAACCACACAGACTTGGACATCTATCCTCTAGGAAAACATGACAGAGATATTGGATTTGTTTTGACATTAATAAGATGCATAGGGATGGAAAATTAGCATGGATAGTTGACCCTATATTATATTCACAAGTATGGATCTATAATAACTATGTCAAGAGAGAAATGATTGAAAATTGAGTTATGGTTGATAATGTTCCTTTTTCCTTCTTACAAAAGTTAGGGTATGGAGAAACAAATTCTTATTCCACTAAAAATACACTAAGAGGTTATGGTATCCTAAAAGCCACATCCATTAGGAAAATAGTGCTCTCATTACTCTTGGGCCTAAAACCATTCTAACTGAGTTTTATATTATATACAGGAAACCAACTACAATATGATCCTTGGTGGACCTTTGATTCATAGAATTAAGGCTATTTCATCTACATTGTTTTAATAAGTGAGATTCCTTCATTTAGGAAAGTATTTGTAGCCTAAGGTGATCGAAACCTTTTGATATCAACGTAGCAAACCGAAGAATAAGTATGGGGTTCATTATTATTTTAAACTCCCATCTAACCAGTTGAAAAAACCTCTTCCTTCCAATGAATTAGTCCCCACATCGAAGCTAGTTCTAAAAACTGAATTAGAGTCACCCAAAGTGATCAAGGGGGATAACAATGAGAATATGACTATAGTAGAGATGGTGTCAACCTAAACAACAACAAGAGATAGTGAAACACTTGAAAAATGATTTACCTATCATTCTTGCTTTTGATTCCTTAGGCATTGGGAAAACTTTGGAATAACCTCTCTAGGAGATGGCCTTAGAGAGATATACATGGTTAAGGTTTCAAGTCCAGGAAGAAGATTCAAATAATGATGAAACGTCTATTTTTCTAGAAAATTGTGGGACCTATTTGTGTCCATTTTGATCTTGCAATACTTTTGCCCTAATTTTCCTTTCACTCTGCATTTCCTGAAACATTTTTTTAGTTTTAATGGGTAAGATG
Source organism: Taxus wallichiana var. yunnanensis (assembly GCA_018340775.1). NCBI lineage: Eukaryota > Viridiplantae > Streptophyta > Pinopsida > Cupressales > Taxaceae > Taxus > Taxus wallichiana. The sequence goes on from CM031240.1 coordinate 614,652,176, forward strand.
AAGTTGTTGCCTCTATTCCCATGCCTTAATCCATTTCAAAATCATTTGACATGCCCCATTTTCCAAGAATGCTCAAGTTTGCCCTAATTTTTCCCTAGTTTTCCAAATCCATAGCCCTCTATCATTTTTTCCATCTTTCTTGGACTTTGGAGCTCGTACTTGATCATTTTGCACCTATATGTCTTCAAAAATCATTCCTCATGGTAAAAACTTACATAAAATCAACTTCCCTTGTTTTTTGAGCAAAAAAATGAGAATCTACAAGTGACTTTCCTTTTAGCGAAGGGGAGAAAAGTGGCGCAATCCGACCTCTCGAGGTCGTGCCGAGGGACAGAAAAGCCGATGGGGGGATAGGTAAAATTTTGGATGCGGTCTGCAATCACAAGGTGAAACTAGTACGCCGGAAAAGGCAAGCATCTAATGTCTTCGACACGCACTCGAATGGAATTTGTGAATCTAAGGCAAAGAAGGCCCTTCTAACTTGGAATTGTAAATGTGATAGATCGATCGATCGCAAGTGATGATGATCGTCAAGGCTCCAATCAATATCGAGCTCGCGTGATTCGATCTATGGGTTGTGGAATACGTGGAAAATGACCGGGATAGTTTCGTATGTCTCCCGATAAGGTCATATAGTGGATGGTGAATATAATTGACTTTTATGGACGATTTTCTGGCCTAGTCCAGAATTCTCTAGCTTTGTTAGCCGCTATATTCAGTAAGGACAATTGTTCGATGATGATGGGTGGAAGTGGAGTGGACTGAAATACTAGTGTGCGTAGGCTAGTGTCTATATCTAATTCTCTTATGGATTCGTTGGGTGTGGGATCTGTGGATCACAACCATAGACTCTGGTTGTCATGGTCCTATTATGGTCATACGCGAGATCAAGTTCTAATCCCTAGTATCCAGTAATCATACGCTTTCTCAGCTTCTATGTTTAGAACCAACAGTTGTGCAATCTTCTCGTAATACCTCACAGCGTTCTCGCAACCTCGGATTCTTAAGCTCGGTATCTATATCTACGAGGGTGTCTCAAAGGCCTCTGGTCATGTGGAACTAAAGGATCGCACCCGAATGTTTGTTCTCTTTCAAACCCTTCTACAGTCATGTGGATGATTTTCTAGGGTAATCTGTAGTTTGGCTGACTTGACCAAAATGCATGTGCCTGGTCATCTTCTATGTTTAATCCTCTTAACTGAGAACTGATCAGTTGTAAATCTGTGGTTGTTCGGAATACTTGTATTCTGAGATTTTGGTCTATGTCAACTATTGCTGTGACGAGGTTTGGTTGAGGCACGATTGGCTCAAATATATATTCCCTGGGCTCCTGAGGTCCCGTGATTGTCATACGAAACAAAATGCAAATCTAACTACATGAAATAAATCTAACATATATAACTTTTTATTCTTCTAAGAAATCTTTTGACAATTTTAAGGAAAGCAAACTATTTTAAGCGTATCTAGAAATAATAATTAAATAACAATTTAAAACAGACAAGATAACCGAGTGTAGTTATTTGCCTGTGTGATTTGTAGAATTATTCTAAATAAATAAAATAGCTCTGCCTAATCTATCTCGCAAGATTCTCGATCCTACCTCAGAAGTGAGGAGTGAATCATAGTTTCTCAGAAACTATCAATCCTCACAGCTTCCCTGGCAATATCGAGAATAGAATTTACTGAAATGAAGCAATTTATCTACTCTATTTGATATGATTCTAACTAGAACTTTGAAAGTTAAACCTGGATTCCGCAGTAATGCTGGCGAATCCGATAGTGTGTGTGATCTCGCCCTCGCATGATCTCCTCGTTCTTTCGTGTTCACGTGGATCCAGAAAAGCGTGTAATGCTAGCACCGATAGGAGTAGATTTTGGGACAAGGACAACTCAGAATGCAGACCGAAAATGCGAGTAGGAGAGGGATAGCGCAAGAGTACAGAGCTTGGCTTATGCGATTCCTAGCGGGATTTTACTGCGAGTCATGCAACATGAAGCGACCAGAACCTGTAATTATCCTATACGAAGAGCAAAACCTGCAACTTTAATGGCTTCCTAAGCTACTCTGTTCCAATGGATTGGATAAAATAAAGACACTGCTTGCACAAGCTGGATATGTGGCTTACCAACAACTGAATAAAGCTAACCAGGCATATAATGAACTGAACTAAGAACTCTAAGCAACAATGAAAATTAAATCTACAGCAAAGAGGAATTCAGAGGCAAGCTTTAGACTGGATTTGGATGAAATAACAAAGATCGCCGCACAAGATGGGTATGTGGCTTACCAACAGCTGAGCAATTTAACAAAAGATGCAAGTGAATTCAAGCTATGGCTTCTAAACAAGCTAACTAGCTAAAACACTAAAATGAGGAAATGAAAGCAAAGCTCAAACTCCAAAATCCAGCCAAAATTCAGACCCTTAGCTTGCATGTGCACAAACCATGCATTTATAGGAATTCAATCACCCAAAAATCAAAACCAAATCGAACTCCTAAACAATAAACAAAGGAAAACACTATTCCAGGGACCAAAAACATAAATGCATGCTCAAGTCGGCAAGGAAAAGCTGGTGAATCGTGATATTTCACGCGAGTCACGCCAAAGAACGTTCTGGAAAAATGCACAGACTGACCGCGCCCGAGCAGGTGGTGGCGGCAGACAGACCGCCGCCCCGATCAGGCGCGGCCGAGACCGCCGCCCCGTAGGCGGCGGTTTCATCAAGATCAAAAAGGCCAAGGAAAGAAGAAAAAGGGGGAAAACAAAGGGCGCTGGGGGCTAAGTGGGGCATGTGGGATGTTAACGCATACCCGAGGGCTTTTCCGGATCCCGAACACCTCATGAGGAGACTCAGTATCATCATGGGGTACTTATTACGCTGCTCCGCAAAGACAACCTTACAATTTTGGGTACGTACATATCTTTCTGAGAAGCTGTTTTAGCCATGAAGAGGCATAAAACGGTGGGTCCGAGTATGGCAATCCCAAATGGGGAGTTAGAAGCTATACCTTACTCGTCCGTGTGTCAAACGACGCCATCCGAAATTCCCGCTATCTCGCAAAATGAAAAGAGAACTCAAGTGCAGATAGATACAAAACTTGGAAAATAAACGCTAAATTAATAGGGAATGAGAACGTACGCACTCATTCGTATGGGATAGGAACTTACCTCCATCAACGCTCCAAACCCGCGAAAAAGTTTTTAAAACGAAATAGGTGATATATATATGAAAGTGGGCCCATTTTCCTATTCATTTCGCGTGAGTTTGATTTGATTGATTTTGAGCTCGGGACCCACGGTGACGGTTTTCGTGCGTGAGTAGAGTCAAAACGTCCGCAGCGAGATCGTGATCATGCCTCCACATGCGGAACACCACCCCGCTAGATCACAGGTTGGTTTTCTTCAATTTTGTGTTTTTCCCCCTTTAAATTTGAAATGTTAAATTTGTCGTAATGGGGGGGTTATTTTTGAAAATGTTAGGTTCAAAAGGTCCACCTAGGGGGGGCGCCTACTGGGTAGGCTCCATTTTTAGTTTAAATGGTCTTTTTTTACTCATTTTGGGCTTTTTTGGGGTTAAGAACCCGCGGGGTTTTCGGATCATCACCGCCGCGCAGTGGCGGGGGCGGTTACATGACCGCCGCCCGCTCGTGTATGGTGGTTACACGACCGCCGCCCTTAAGGGCGGTTACAAAACCGCCTCCCTGCTCAGGGTGGCGGTTCTGACCAGAATGCAAAAGAACTTGATTTTTGAGATTGCACTTGTATTTTCCGCATTTCTATATTTTTATGACCTTCTTGGTATTGCTCGATACTAACTTGCTCTGCTTTTTTGTGTGTTTTGGGTGTATGCAAAGCGAGGGAGGAATACATCGATGGAGCCGAGAGAGAGAGTGTGATCGGGCTCTCTCGTGGGTATTGATGCCCTCTCACCGACGAGGAGGACACACTACATGAGGGTCAGCATATCGCGCGATATCGCGCGTGCCCACATGTCACACCATCTAGTCACATCCTTTGTGACTTATTTTCATATTGGGACGCAGATCGGAACACCTTCCGACTGCCAGGGGTCCGCGGTGAGTGGACTATCACGCTGGAGGATGTCTACCGTATTTTGGGGGTCCCGATCATCGGGAGGAGACTCACATTAGAGACGGCAGGCTCACGGGCACAGATTGCACAGTGGGCAGGTTACATGGGAGATGCAGCTATCTCCACGGGGTCGAAGAAGGGAGTGAGAGTTCGATCCATCCCTTCTTTGCCTATCCCCATATTTCGACAGGCCATCATGGGGATCCTTGCCTCGAGATTGATTGGGGACAAGGGAGGGGACACTTTGTTATACTGCTGGGCCCCCATCATTGCACAGATAGAGGGGCATGGCCGGATATACGCCTGGGGTGCAGACATTCTGGGGACCACCTACCACGATTTATACAGGGTGGTCCGTTTGCAGGGACAGTCATTGAGCCACCCGACTCTAGTCATGAGTTGGGTGTATGAGCATTTTATTCCTTATGGCAGAGGCGTAGAGGTGGCAGATCCAGGGGCTGTGAGGGCAGCCAGATGGTCAGATATGTCGGTGCTTAGAGCACCTCACTCACCCGCCTGCCTCCTACCACAACAGATATGGAGGCGACACCGTACCGGCTTATGGCCGGCATATGGGGCGAGGAGACCCTTACATTGATCTCCTGCTCCACCACAGGGCAGCTCATCGACCGCGTGGGATGGGTGGAGGTACATCCTTTTGGGAGAGTTCCTCAGCAGTTCGGCCTTCCATATGCGGGCATGCTTCCCCCAAAGCTGGCACCAGCTTATGATCAGCCCGCGAGGCGCAGGGGGCCTAGAGGCCGTGGTCGACAGCTGGATCACCCCGGCATTCCCATGCAGCCAGGAGGATAGTTCGGGCGAGGGAGAGCCGGCGCCTCGGCACCTTTGCTTCAGATTGCCGCGGGTCCCGCTCATGCAGCAAAGCGATGACCCTATAGACATTGACTCTGATTCTGAGGAGCTTACAGAGGGAGGGTCGGAGGAGCAGACTGATGATAGCGATCCTGAGTGGCATGACACTCAGGATATTATGCAGGCGGAGAGGGCCGAGGAGAGCGCAGAGAGGGACACTCTAGTCTCAGAGGAGCCACTCTCTCAGGGCCATGGTGGAGAGGATGAGTCAGTTGTGGGGCGACATGTTGCCCCGCTACACAGAGCAGCCCTCGCCGGCAATGCATCCGCGGCGGGTGCTGGCCCCAGCGATCCATCTTGGAGGCCCGGTGATCCGAGTAAGTTATCCTTTCTTCCTTTCAATGTTTGTTTAATTTAGGATTTGTTTTAATTGCTATCTCTCCTTGTGTTTTTATCTTGTATCTTTCAGCCTCTTGCTTGGTTTCTAATTCATTTTTCTCCTTTGTTTGCAGAGACTATCGACGAGTATGGATCTCGATCCAGGCAGGTATGCACTGATTCCCGATGATCCCCATGGATAAGACCCGTGCGGAGCTATCTGTAGATGCCGGGAGCCCTCAGCAGCCCGGCAGCATACCGACATCTTCGCTCCCGTTTGGCACGTGGCCAGATGGTGTCGACTCTCGCACAGAGTCGGGCGGTGCTATAGACGGCCGAGCGCCTTATGAGGAGCCATTCTCGTGGTGAGACCGCGGCTGCTCCTCGGGACCCTGAGCCCTCCATTCATTCAGAGCGCCAACAGAAGCCTGAGCCCTAGTGCGAGGGCGCGCACCTTCTGAGGGGTCGCGTAGGGGCCGAGAGACCACTGGCTCCTATGTATTTTGTATTATAGATTTTTTGTATATCACGGGCTCTTTGAGCGTTTTGACCATGCCTAGTGCATGATGGCATCAGATATAAACATTGATTATTTATATATATGCATTCATTTTTGATCAAAAGCTTGTCACTCATGCTTTCCTTTCTGTTTCCAGCTTCCTCATGTATACTACGATGTATGTTTTATATGCTTTCTAGAATGTATGCAATGGAAAATGATGATGCAAATGTTTGCTTTCTTTTTGTGTTTCATGATGCCGATACATGATATGTAGATATATTGTGATCTTGAATCTTAGCTTTCGTGAGCAATTTGGATACCTCATGTTTGTTTGGCAAAGTGATGAAAATAACCAAGATGATGAATGATTAACTTGCCCCACTCCTAACTCCACGCAACTAGTAAGATGCGAGGGCTTATCACCAAGAGCCAAGAAGGGCGCAAGTTATGAAATATGGTGAAATGACAGTGATGAAAGACAGACAAAGCTTTGGCATGGAACCAAATTGGAAGCTACAAGCTTACTCTACCTGAATGACTTCATAGTTTTGGATGCAACTTGCTTTGCGGTTTATCTAGACTTAGACCCGTAGATGGCCACATAGTAGACAAAATCTGGGTTTTTAGGATTTTTAACTCTTTTGGAATTTTGAACATCTGATTCATTCATTTTTGACTCAAAGTTTGAATAGTTTGTTTATGACCTTTTAACATTTGCTTTGTCAAGAGGACCCCCTACACTTTGCCCCATGCTACCAAGAAGAAGCGTGGGTTTATCACCGTGGGCAAGGCATAGGTGAGTAAGGGCATTTCCATCCTTTCCCAACCCTACGTCACTCACTAGTAAGAGACGCAAGCTCATCACCGAAGGTGGTGGGGCAAGGAAATGTGTAAAAATAAAATTTTCTGTTTAATCACTTTTTGACTTGCTTATTTGAGTAAAATGTCAGTATATGCTTATTTCCAAAGAGATGTATATATGGGATAGATGTGACACCATGAAGCTTCTAGAACAGACCTTAGGCAAGACACCTATCCTAAGAAGAAATCAAAGCGAGAACAAACTTGCAGATCTTGGTATGGTTACCGTTAGGGCTTTGTCATGTTTGATTTATTTGATAAAAGATTCCAAGATGATTTGATGATACATGAAGATGGAGAGGTATGATTAAAGAACATTATGCCAGAAACATCACGAGTTTGTAATGAATTGCTTTGAGAATAGATTTCTTGATCACAACTTATGTAAGAACAAGTGGACAAAATGATCTAAATCTATATGAAGATGCAATGTAGATAGTTATATAGGTAAGTTAGCTGCCTATGTAGAACATTTGAGGTGCAGGGAATTGACTGTTTCGCCAAACTCCTCACCTTCTAACGTACATAAGAGGTATGCACCATTTCCGTAGTCCTTCATGACTCGGTATGGGCCCAACCATTTGGGCCGGAATTTCCTTCCTTCGCCGGTCTTCTTGTCGATCCAATTGCCTAGTCTTAGAACTAGATCACCTTCGTATATATCGCGCTCATAGACCTTCTTGTTGTATCGCCAAGCACATTCTTGGTCAAAGATAAGCTCTATGCCGCTGCTCAAAGATCTAACCTAGTTTCATCTAGGCTTTCTAGTTGGGAAAGACGTGCTTCTCTCGTAAGCGTCTTCATCCGTAATCCTCTGCAGTGAAATGCGGAGATCGGGTATTTCGACCTCAAGCGGGAGAACCGTCGCCCCAAATACTAGCGAGAAAGGAGTTGCTCCCGCTGGTGTTCTTATTGAGGTTCGGTGGGCCCACAAGGCCGGATATAACTTCAAATGCCAATCTCGCTTGTTTTCTTCACCGTTTTAAGGAGAATGGCTTTCAAAGTTTTTTGTTTGTCGCTTCACCGTCCGCTGGCTTGGGGATAATACAAGGAAGCCGTATGATGGCTTATCTTAAATCTATCGCATAGTTCGCGAACTTCTTCATTTTTAAAGAAGTTCCATTATCGGAGATAATGATTTATGGGATACCGTACTGCAAAATGATTTGGTTCAAAATGAACTGGCGATCACAGTAACTGTGCATAAAGAGTAAGAGGCATGGCCTCCACCCATTTGGTAAAATATTCAAGGGCCGTGATTATAAAATTATGGCCATCTGTGGATGAGGGAGAGAATTTCCTATTAAGTCTAGACCCCATGTAGAAAAGGGCCATGGAGTAGCGATTGGTCAGCAGAGCTTCAGGCCGGCATGTGGATCTCGTGGGAGAATTCTTGGCACTTATGACACCGCGCGTGCAAACTCTATCGCACATGTTCTAGAGTGGGCCGTAAATAGCCCATTCGATGTATTTTCGAGTGGTGGCATGGCCACCGAAGTGGCCTCCACATATACCACCGTGGGATTCATGGAGAATCCTCTCGACTCTTCTCGTGTCAACACACCTTAAGAGCATTCCATCGAATGCTTTTCGATAGAGCACCCGCTCTATAATGACGTATTTAGCTACGATTATGCGTAACCGCCTTCTTTTTGTTGTGGTGTGTAACGCCTCCGGTACGTATGGTCCATGATATAATTAACGATATCAAAGGTACCAAGGACACTCAGAGATAGAGGGTCGTGTTTCATGTAGTATACGCATTCATCCGGAAAGTCTAAATCTACTAAATCACCTCCGTCTAATGGGTTGTCACCTAACCAATCCGCGATGATTTGTCCTTTAACCGACTTTCGATTTACAAATGTTAATTCGAACTCTCCCATTAAGGTTATAAAACGTCCAAATTTTTAGATAAGGACCCTTGTGTGAGAAAAGTTCGTAAATGGTCCATTTTTACCATGACCTTCGCTTCTTGATCAAGATATAATGTCTTAGGCGTTTAGTAGCAAAGACTATGGCAAGGCATTCTCGTTTCGCCTGTATAGTGTGTTTCATAGTCGAGCAAATGTTCGCTAATGAAATAAATCACACGTTCTCTTGTTATCATCTTCTTGGGCCAACATACAAAGCCAACGAGACATTGGTAGCTCGCGAATATAGGATTAACGGTGATCTAGCTTAGGTGGCATTAGCGTAGGTGGTGATAAAGTAAAACGCTTAATCGCATCAAAAGCTTCACTGCAATCTTCACCCAATCAATGCTATAATCCTTCTTGAGTAAATTGTTGATGGATGAACGGTGAAGCTTAGGTCCGGATGAATCTCCTGATCGCACCCAGCCTTTCCGAGAAATGATCTCGATTCCGCATTCACTCAAGGTGGGACCATTTCGAGGACAGCCCAATTTTGGTCGATCAACATCAATCCTCGTGACGATATGATGTAACCTAGAGCTTTCTCCCGTTACACCAAAGACGCATTTCTCGGATTTAGCGTGACTCCGTATTCTATTAGACGTGAAAGAATGACGGAGTACTTCGGGATGGTCACAACGCTTCTTGGCTTTAGCCAATAAGTCATCTACGTAAGATTCCATGATTTTATGAATTAGATCGTGAAATATGTATGTCATGGCCCGCTGGTACGTAGCACCGGCGTTCTTGAGACCGAATGGCATAACAGCGTAGCAATAGGTTCCCCAAGGAGTTATAAACGTGGTTTTAGCTTGATCTTGCTCGGATATTCTGATTTGATTGTATCCCGAGAATCCATCCATGAGAGACAAAAGTTCAAAACCAGCCGTTGCATCAACGATAACATCTATGGATGGTAATGGGAAATCGTCCTTAGGACACGCTTTGTTGATATCTCGAAAATCTATGCAGATGCGTATCTTTCCATTCTTCTTGAGAACGGGAACGATGTTAGATACCCATTGGGAGTAGTCAACTGGCTTGATGAATCCTACCAAGGAGTTTATTACCTCCTCTTTACCATGAGAGCTACTTTGGGCTTCATGGGTCTTGATTTTTGTTTAATTGGCTTTCAGATCTCGATCTAGTGACGAGGTTGTGCACCGCAATGTGGGGTGCGACTCCCGTCATCTCCTCAGTAATTAAATGCAAACGCCTTTTGATGTTCTTTTGAGAATCTGAGTATGTATTTCCACTCTTTCGGGGTTAACGAAGAGCCTAGTTTCAATATTCTGGTTCATCTTCCGTCCCGATGTTGACATCGATTGTTTCTTCGATCAAAGAGGCGTTACCCTCTTCGAACTCGTGGTGCCGGAGGTAAATCTAAATCATCCCCATTTTCTATCACGCGCGATATGCTAGGTTCCATTTGTGAGGGAAGATCCGTTACATGGGATTTCCAAGTAGGAAGACGAATGTGGAATCAAGGATAAATCTAAAGCATGTGATAGAGAGATGTAGTGCCGCATAGGCATTTAAGTAATCCAAAGTAGCAAAGCATCACTATCAACATGGTCTAGACGGTAGATTCACTTTCGCTTGAAAGAGGATTTGTCATTGTTTTTATCAATGGTTCATCACGAATGGATACCGTGAAGTGGTATCTTCTAACTCATCGCTGGAGTAAAACGTGATGCCGAGGTTGCTATGAATCGGCGAGAAGATTTTTCTCGCGGGATTGCTTCAATGGATATGAAGTTCAACGCCTTGCTTAAATCTAACACAACATTTTGTAGAGTTGTAAATGTTCGGCTTTAGTTTCATATACTTAAACTTGGTTTTCACTAATCATGCGAGTCTCCCAGACTCGATGTTATCAATACCAATTCTTTTGGCTAAGGTAAGGCCAAGGAGGAGGGCTTCGTACTCTCAACTGCCATTGTTTGTGCATTCAAAGTTTAATTTAAAAGTGAATGGGAGGACTTTCTCCTGGGCGAAGTAAGAATTATACCCGCCCCGCTCCATAACGACATTTAGCTCCATCGAAATGGAGAGTCCAATACTTAGCCGGGAGTATAGATGTGGGGCATCTCTCACGCGCTTGCGCATTCTACTTCTACCATACAGAGATCCTCTGCTGGCAAGGAACCAACACCTAGGGAAAATCCTATGCCTACTGAATCAAATGGTAAGAACATTGGTGAATCTTGTTCTATCAACTCAACGATTTTCGCAGTAGTCCCTAATGATACTGTTTCTTTAGTTTTATCTTTAGGGGTTGGAATTGTTTTGGCTATACTGGTAGTTTCAAGATCCGTCGTAGGTACCAACTTTTCCTCTGGTTTTGGGTCAGTAGGTTTATTAAGTTGGTTTGTTGGCAGTTCAAATTCTGAGTGCACCCCTGGTCTTTTCTTTAAATCAGCTAGGTGCAAATCGAAAGGTTTTGGATCGCCTTTGGCTACAAATACCTTTCCTAGATGCAAGAATCTTACTTCTTGAAATAAAGTGGAAGGGATTGCCTTCATGCGGTGTATCCATGGTCGGCCGAGGATCATATTATAGTTAGTTTCCCGATCTATAATATAAAACTCAGTCAAAATGGTTTTGGGCCCTAAGGTGACCGGCAGTATAATAGTTCCTATCGAAGTGGCTTTAAGGCTATCATAGCCTCTCAATGTATTTCGAGTAGTGGAACAGCTTTGTTTCCCATATCCAAGTTTTTGGAGGAAAGAGAAAGGGACTATGTTAATCGCGGCCCCATCATCAACCATCGCCCGCTTTACATAGTTATTATAAACCCATACTGCAAGTGTAAGGTCGGGATCACCTCGGCGTGCGATCTCAAAGATTCTGTGGGCATTTTACTTATTTCGAATATGAATTCGACATCCTTGTCCGGCTGCCCCGGAGGGTGGATATCAAAATCTACGTGATTTACTTGTGTTTCAGGAGGTGGAGTGATGTTAATTAGATGGCCTAGACCTAGTGCTTCTAAAAGAGCAGCTCTGTGAGGGGGAGAGTTCTTTAGTAAGTCCAAAAATGAAATGTGTGAGAAGGTCTTTGTTAGGTCACTAATTAAATCATAGGCACCGATGGGTTTTTCAACTATTTGCTGACTCTTATCTGTCTCTGGCAGATGACTTGGGCTCGGTTGAGAGAAATACTCGTGTTCTGTTATAGCTTCGATAGGTAGTTCAATGGCCTAATTCTACCAAACCGACTATCTTGGGTCTCGGTTGAGCTCCTAACTGTGGCGCAACTGATGGATTTAATGAAGTCGAGGCTTCATGATCATTGTTTCCCATCATTGCACTTTTGTTTGCTCCAGTTGGATTCAGCCTATTGCCATCATGATTTGGGAGCGGATCGTTAAAGATCTTGAGGGGAGCATTCTGAGGAGAAACCGCCTCGCGAGCGTATTTGGTGATGATGAGACGGATCTCGCAAAAACAAGTCTCGTGAAGAACTCGCCTTTGTTCTTCTCGCAAGCAAGCGTTGCATAAATTTATCAGTAGTCACGACACGTTCTAGTATCGTGACCCCCGATTTTATGGAAACCACAATAAGAATTGGGGTCAGAATTCCCATTTTGTTGGTTTGGTGTGTATTGTGGCCTAAAATTTCGATCAAACTATTGCCTATTAGGATTAAAGTTTTGGAATTGTTGTTTTTGGTTTTGACTTTGGTTTTGGTAACCAAATGAGTTTTGGCTTGGCCTTGTATGGGATTTTTGTTGTTGTTGTTGTTGTTGTGGATGGTTAAAATCCACCGTATTGATCGCTGGGGTAAAGTTGTTGTTTCGTTGGTTGTTTGTTTGTGACGGAGCATTAACAACATTCACCCTCTCGGGGCTGGTCGGTTACCCCATCCGTTGTTACCCCATGATTTTTGTTAAGGATTTTGGGTCCTTGATTGACATTTGTGATAGTTGTAGTGTTTTGAGTGGAGGTGATTAACCTCCCGCTTGTTCCATATGTCTTACGACCACTATCTATCGCCGCTTGGTCTATTCAAGAGCGCTCTCAAGTACTTCATCATAAGTTCTTAGTGGGAACTTCTGACTTCTTCCTTCACCTCCTCACGAGAGAATGAAGGAATAAATCACATAGTTCCATCTGATCCATGTTTGGAGCACTTGCTGAAGAATAAAGAACTGTACGCCACCTCTGGATGAAATGGGCGACAGATTCGTTGTGTTCTTGTTTGATGTGCAAGAATTCCCTGATTCCTGTTCTCAACAGTTTGTTCATGTCGAAGGCCTTGATGAACTCTGACACGAGTTGTTTAAATGAATGGATGGAGGCTTCAGGTATCCTATAATACCAGTCGAGAGCAATACCTTCCAAGGTTTTAGGGAATATTTTAGCAACAACCCCATCCCAAGGGAGTAATTCTCGTATGGCTGTAGCGTAAGCTTTGATATGTGCATTCGGATCTCCCTCACCCTTGAACTTGGGTAAATCAGGAAGAGGTCTTGGAAGCATGACGCTTCGTATGGTGAAATCTAAGGGTTCCTTTAGATATTCTGAATAAGTCCCTATCGCATAGCTTTCGACCATTGATGGTGGTTGCGAGGGAGTAATGGGGATAGGTTGTTGATATGGTGCAACGTATGCGCTGCAACAGGGGCATAAGAAGGTCCCTGCGTTTGAGCAAACATGCCGGGAGAGGAGAACATATCTCCTTGTGGTGATTTAGAGTACATGTTTAAGTACGATGGGGTATTGTCAAGGAATGGATTGTTTGACACTAGACCGGGAGGAATAGTGTTAGAGATGGTGGGCCTTGTTGGCGTTTGTTGTGGATAGTGAGGAGGCATGCCTAACGTGCCTACTCCCGTGAGGAGATCTACTGGCCGCAGTGGTATGGAGGATCGAACTTCCCGCTTGCATGAACGGAGAATTTTGACTTGCTTGAGCAAGTTCTAACCCTCTCACTCTTTCTACTAACGCTGAAATGACTTCATTTGGTGAAGTCACGGTGCTTTTCCCGAGCGGCGTTTGTTGTATACCCCGGTGTCAGATAGGCATGTGATAGCCTCGTCATGAACTCGATTGCTATCTTGCCAAGTTTCTCCGAGAGTATTTCCTATATGCAGTGGCATAGAGGTATTTTCTTGAAAAGAGATCTCGGGTTGTATTTGTAAACCTCCTATAGGTGGGTACATACCCCGAGAATGTTGTTCACTCCTAGGATAACGTATTGACTGTCCATCATCTAAGACCAGGTATGGATCTGATTGCCTACTAATTTGTGGTCTAAGTAGCATTTGAGGAGACGAACCAGATTCTCCAGTAAACGTCATATTGTTTGAACCTGAAGGCTCTGTTTGTTGCGTTCGAGGGGGTTGATCTAACTCCTCAGTTTGAAAAGATGAATTATATCTGATTCTTGGGGTTTGTGTTGACAACTGATTAGTTGAATAGTTGTCGCCCCATACTGAGAGCGAGGGTGATGATTGCCTATTCTGTTGGGCGTAGTATGCCTCGAGACCCAAGAGGGGTCTGCCATATGCATCGAATCCCGACATATTCTGGGGTATATGAATACCCCCAGTAATAATGGGAAGGAGCGAAGGTGATTGTGAAAGGAAACGTGATATTATGACTCCGAAAGAGAAAGTAGGAAGTTTACGTCGCCTTCACTAATTTCGTTCACCAATTTTTTGTTTCATGATGTTCACCAATTTTGTACAATTTTGCCGTGAAAAGCGACAAAGTTCACCAAAAGTGAAAAGCGTGAGAATCTACAAGTGACTCTTCCGCTGCACCCGACCTCTCGAGGTCGTGCCGAGACAGCCGGTGGGGGTAGAATATGCGCTGGATCAGATAAACTAGTTAGGAAGTCTAATGTCTTCGACACGCACTAATGGAATTTGTGAATCTAAGGCAAAGAAGGCCCTTCTAACTTGGATCGGTGTGATAGATCGATCAGCAAGGATGACTCGTCAAGGCTCCAATCAATATCGAGCTCGCGTGATTCGATCTATGGGTCATGGAATACGTGGAAAATGACCGGGATAGTTTCGTGTATGTCTCCCGATAAGGTCATATAGTGGATGGTGAATATAATTGACTTTTATGGATGATTTTTTCGCCTAGTCCAATTCTCTAGCTTCGTTAGCCGCTATATTCAAGAAGGACAATTGTTCGATGATGATGGGTGGAAGTGGAGTGGACTCGAAATACTAGTGTGCGTAGGCGTTGTCTATATCTAATTCTCTTATGGATTCGCTGGGTGTGGATCTGTGGATCACAACCATAGACTCTGGTTGTTGTGGTCCCGTTATGGTCATACGCGAGATCAAGTTCTAATCCCTAAGATCCAAGAATCGTACGCTTTCTCAGCCTTCTATGTTTAGAACCAACAGCTTGTGCAATCTTCTCGTAATACCCTCATGTGTGTTCTCGCAACCTCGGATTCTTAAGTCTGGTATCTATATCTACGAGGGTGTCTCCAGCTGGTCTGGCCGTGGAACTAAAGGATCGCACCCGAATGTTTGTTCTCTTTCAAACCCTTCTACTACCATGTGGATGATTTTCTAGGTAATCTGTAGTTTGGCCGACTTGACCAAAATGCATGTGCCTCGGTCGTCTTCTATGTTTAATCCTCTTAACCGAGAACCGATCGCTTGTAAATGTGGTTGTTCGGAATACTTGTATTTCGAGATTTTGGTCTATGTCAACTATGCTGTGACGAGGTTTGGTTGAGGCACGATTGGCTCAAATATATATTCCCGGCTCCCGAGGTCCCGTGATTGTCATACGAAACAAAATGCAAATCTAATCAGAATTTAAGCAAATTCTAACTACATGAAATAAATCTAACATATATAACTTTTTATTCTTCTAAGAAATCTTTTAACAATTTTAAGGAAAGCAAACTATTTTAAGCGTATCTAGAAATAATAATTAAATAACAATTTAAAATGCATAAGATAACCGAGTGTAGTTATTTGCTCGTGCGATTTGTAGAATTATTCTAAATAAATAAAATAGCTCTGTCTAATCTATCTCGCAAGATTCTCGATCCTACCTCGTAAGTGAGGAGTGAATCATAGTTTCTCGTAAACTATCAATCCTCACAGCCTTCCCCGGCAATATCGAGAATAGAATTTATCGAAATGAAGCAATTTATCTACTCTATTTGATATGATTCTAACTAGAACTTTGAAAGTTAAACCCGGATTCCGCAGCAATAATGCTGGCGAATCCGATGGTGTGTGTGATCTCGCCCCTCAAGCATGATCTCCTCGTTCTTTCGTGTTCACGTGATCCGTAAAAGCGTGTAATGCTAGCACCGATAGGAGTAGAATTTGGGACAAGGACAACTCGTAATGCAGACCGAAAATGCGAGTAGGAGAGGGATAGCGCAAGAGTACAGAGCTTGGCTTATGCGATTCCTAGTGGGATTTTACTACGAGTCATGCAACATGAAGCGACCAGAACCTGTAACTATCCTATACGAAGAGCAAAACCTGCAACTTTAATGGCTTCCTAAGCTACTCTGTTCCAATGGATTGGATAAAATAAAGACACTGCTTGCACAAACTGGATATGTGGCTTACCAACAACTGAATAAAGCTAACCGTGCATATAATGAATCGAACTAAGAACTCTAAGCAACAATGAAAATTAAATCTACAGCAAAGAGGAATTCAGAGGCAAGCTTTAGACTGGATTTGGATGAAATAACAACACTGCCTGCACAAGATGGGTATGTGGCTTACCAACAGCTGAGCAATTTAACAAAAGATGCAAGTGAATTCAAGCTATGGCTTCTAAACAAGCTAACTAGCTAAAACACTAAAATGAGGAAATGAAAGCAAAACTCAAACTCCAAAATCCAGCCAAAATTCAGACTAAAAACTCCAGCTCATTTGCATGTGCACAAACCATGCATTTATAGGAATTCAATCACCCAAAAACCAAAACCAAATTGAACTCCTAAACAATAAACAAAGGAAAAACACTATTCCAGGGGACCAAAAACATAAATGCATGCTCAAGTCGGCAAGGAAAAGCTGGTGAATCATGATATTTCACGCGAGTCACGTCAAAGAACGTTCTGGAAAATGTGCACAGACCGCCGCCCATCAAGATCAAAAAGCAGGTGGGAAAAAGACGCCGCCCGATCATGTGGGATGTTAACGGCATCACAGACCGCCGCCCCGTAGGCGGCGGTTTGGCCATCAAGATCAAAAAGGCCAAGGAAAGAAGAAAAAGGGGAAAACAAAGGGCTGGGGGCTAAGCGGGCATGTGGGATGTTAACGCATACTCCGAGGGCTTTTCCGATCCCGAACACTCATTGCGAGGAGACTCGTATGGCAATTCCATGTCGTTTTGGCCTTCTAGGATCATTGGAATCTGTTTCATAACTCAATTTATAGATTTGAGGTGTTTTTGAAACAAAGTTTTTCCCTAATCCATCCAAACATGTGAAATGTCAAATTTGAAAGTTGCAGAGGTAGTTTTAAAAGGTGAAATGATGAGAGGAAAGGCATCTGCATGCCTTGATGATGAAAAATGTGCCTGGGAAGGATAATGATCTAAATATTTGTAATGATTCAGTCTTTTTAAAACACCTAGAAACTCTTGTTGCAAATTTGTTAAATGTCATTTTCAGTGAATCATGAGAAATTTTTGTAACAAACTTGATCCCTTGGCATATGCTTTGCTTGGAAAAGAAGGCTCCAATGTGGCAAGAGATATATAATGCATTTTTGAGAAATGTAAATGGTTGGGAAGTTGAAAATCACGAGCAAATTCGAGAGAAAGCTCATTTTTTCGAGAAACCCACCAAAGAACCAGGTTAATTTCTTTTGTGTTGGATCTTCATGTATGTGAGTTGGTTACAAGTGTATAGCCATCACACAGCTCTAAGATTGTTCATGAAACTCTCCCTTGCTGATGAATCTAACAAGCTTTTGAGTTAATCTATGTTTTTTTGGGCAATATGATGTCTGTTATCATTTTAAATACCTACAAATAGTTTTCATTGTTCTTGTTGCAATCTTGCATTGAAAGTATTTAGAAATCACACATAATCTCATCCTTATTGATAGTTTGGTGGCACTTGTATTTTTTTATCAGAAGAGCTTTCATCTGGCATTGAAAATAAGTAGTTTAAAATCACTCCACCTTCATTTGTTGATTGGGATTTCTTGTAAGCCTTTGGGGGTACCTTAGGTGTGGTTTGATCAAGGATTTTTGTGTTTAAGTGAGTTCTTTACTTCAAGATTT
Source organism: Taxus wallichiana var. yunnanensis (assembly GCA_018340775.1). NCBI lineage: Eukaryota > Viridiplantae > Streptophyta > Pinopsida > Cupressales > Taxaceae > Taxus > Taxus wallichiana. The sequence goes on from CM031240.1 coordinate 614,669,981, forward strand.
TGTGGTGAGTTCTCAAATATTGTGTGAAGAGTGCAACCTGGGCTTCCATTTATGCATCTTCTAGTTGAAATAACATCTTGATTATTTGTAGCATTTTATCTTATAGTTGTTCAAGTATTGTAGAGGTTGTCAAAGATTTTATATATCCAATTTTTTCTTATCAATACCCCACCAAAAAATCATCTGAATAACTAATCCTACCCATGCTACCCCTGCATTGCATTATGTGTCAACAAAAGAATCTAACCCATCTACAAAAATGCACAAAGAAAATCAGGATCATACAATGTCTTCAGCAGCCTTAGCCTTGTCTTGAAAGCATTTCCATCATTTAGTAGTGATAGCTCTATTGATTTTGAATAATGGAAAATTGATCATTTTTTCCCAAGGTCATCTCCATACAATATGCACTAGTATAAGGATATCTCCACCTCCTTCACAAAATGAGAGGCTGCAATACTGAGTTCTCTTACCTTGGTTGAAAGGCACAACCTAAAATAGTGGGGGTTAGATCAAATCCTTTTAAAATGCCATCCATCTCTCCATAAATATGAGTTCAGTTAGATCACATCCCCAACTACAAAATGACATATATCAAGATCTATCTACCTTCAAGCTTCATGCCATATTTTTATGCTAGTTAGACTAAAAAGGAGAACAAATTTGGGTACCAACACTTTCTGGCATCGTTTTCAAGGACATTATCCAAGTATTTTAGATCCATGGTAATGCTTCTTGTGTGATTTATGTGTAATTACAAATCGAGTATCATCTTCTAATCAGATTTATAAGATTGGAATGAAGAGTAGAGTTCTAAGTTTGATATTCTCTTAGTTCAATATGATCCATGTGCATACATATTTGAGATATTTGAATGCATACCAAACCTTGGTAATGTCCCTTGCAAATTTTACATGCAAATACATTGTTGAAGCATCATTTTATAATCATATTTGTAAGGATTGAGTGAAGATATAAGTTTTTCCTACAAATTTTACCAGTTTCTAGTAGTTGTTGCACTTCATTTGCATTTGTGGTTGATAAATTCAAAGAAAGAAAGGTCTGATCTATAAAGTTTGGCAATATTTTCAGTTGATAGATATTTGACAGAATATTTTAGTGCATTTTCACAACTAGGGTGAAAGTCCTTAGTGGCAACTCCATGTTGTTCTAATCTTGATAAAGTACTAGTGTCTTAACCTTTTCTGTCATTTACTTTTGTGTTGCTAATCTCTACAAAATAGGAAGAAAGAAGATCTCTCTTCCTTAAATAATATGCTAAGAAGTTGTTTACATATTCAAGAAACTCAGAGTTGGAAGGAGAAGAGTTTGGAAAGTTGTTAAAGGTCAGACATCAAGAAAAGATATATCCATAGGTGAGAGAGATCAGCCTTTGGTAGAGGATTATCACTCTTCTTCAAGTGATTCTGATTCAAGAAATCCTCTCATAAACTTGTTTGCCTCAGCTAGTGAAGGTCCTTCTACTGTACCTAGTAAGTTCCTTCTTCAATCTGCACCTATGTGTTTCAATCCTAATAAAACTTTCCAAGAAAATCAGCATTTAGAGAATACCAATCTTGTGAATCACATTCTTGAGCCCGAGGATCTTGCACTCCTCATTATCTCGTTTCACCTCCAAGATCACCTCCACCAAACAATATGGCTCATCCTAGACCTCCATTTTTTGTTAACACCTTTGGTCCTATAGACTTTAGAGGAATGGATGGTTACCCAAATGTTGTCCCACAAGATGTCAGAAATAGATTGCCAAAATTCCAAGGTAACAATGCAATAACTGGTGATCAGCATCTCAAACTTTTTTTTAACATGATGGAAGATTTTGAGATAGATTTTTAAGATGTGTATATTAAGTTATCCATTCATACATTAGAGGAGGATGCTAGGGATTAGTAGAAGGCTCGCCGATAATTCTATTGATTCATGGACTGAAATGAAGAATGCATTTAGATTGCAATATGGTGACCAGACCGATCCTAGATTTCTCTTATCCGAATTTGAGAATATCAAGAAGAACCCCAATGAATCATTCCATGACTTTAACACAAGGTTTAACAAACACAAACTTTGAGAAGGCTACCTATTAACTCGAGGCCTTGTGATGAGTCTTGTTTAATCAAATATGTAGTTGCATTTGATAAGAAGGTAGCCTATTACTTAAGAGACAAGAACCCTACCAATCTGAGACAAGCTTTCACCATGGCACTTCAAATTGAAAAAAATATCAAGGCTGTTAGGAAACCTCTCAAGAGAGATGGTGTAAAATTGATAAACCCTAAAAAACCTCAAGCTAGCAAGGGTACCTGATTTAGAAGAGGTTGTGAAAACTTTGGGGTGTCAAACAAAGAAATCTCATATAAGTTAGCAAGAGCTGAGAAGGGAATTGGGCAGACTTCACAAGGTCAGACCAAGAGCACAAAACCATGACAGATTTTCCAATCATCCTAGAGGTGATCAAAGGGAAGATGATAGAGGGAAAGGACCCATGGGGTCTGTAAATAGACATCCTCAAGCACGTGAAGGGAGAGTGTTACCTAATCCCTTAACTATTAGGGTTGTTGTTGTTGAAGAAGTTGTTGATATTGATTGGTGTGATAGGTGTTTTTTACCCCATCCTCCATGTGAAGTGGACCAGAAAGAAGGTGAAGCTAATAATGATGATGGTACTGATGATGATATTTGCATGGTGGGTTGTTCTTCAAGCTCACAAGGAGGAGCAACATCTACTAAAGTAATAAGTGCTAGGACTACTGCAAATTTTTGGGATTGCATCAAATGGGTACAAGTATTTCTTCCCCTCATACTCTTGAAGTTTATGTAGTGCAAGCTTTTGAAATTCCTAACAATGACTTTGAATACTTAAGAGATTTGATGATTAAGAAGTATGATGGTGGTATTCCTTTAGAGGAAGATAGACAATTATTGATGAATGTTGTTGTAGCTCAAGAGAAAGACTATAACACTAGAAGAAAATTTATTAAGGGAGTTGGGCCTCAAGCCAAACCTAAAACACCATTTCTCACAAGCATTCCAAAAGAAGCTCCTAGGAGAGTTCCACTTGCCAAAATCTCTGTTGTCCTAAGAAAAAATTACAGTCCTCATGCCCAAGCTGCCAAGAATCCCTTACCTTCAAATGAATCTTCTTGTCTCCCTTCCAATGCTACTTTGCCAAAGAGTGTTCCCTATGACATAGCCCAATTATTAAGCCAAATCAAAGTGAGTGTTCAAATCATTGAGTTGCTTAGGATTCCTAAGCATAAGAAGAGAGCATTTGAGTATTTGGGGTTGAAAGAGGAGAAGACTACTCTAGGTAGAAATATAAATGTTATTGAGACTCCTCCTCAAATCATTTCGGACTTGAAACACCACCAAGTAGTAGAAGATCTTGGAGAGACACCTAAGGTATATTTGGGGACATCCTTGGTTGATTCCCAATTGAATTTTGATCCATTTGATCCAGAGCATCCTCATAGAGAAACACCGATCTAAGATCTTCTCAGAATAAGTTACTGAGTCATTTTTAAAGCGTGGAGAAAAATTATACGATTATGTCAATATCTTGTTTGTAGGAAACGGAGCTCATTTGCAAACGTTATAGCCCACTGAAATTTTCAGGCAAATGGAAAAATTTGGAGTTTTGTGTAAGTTGGACGTGTGCACACTCACCAAGTGTTTTAATCATATTGCGACACGTGGAAAATTTGTGTGATGAACTAAAAGTGGTTTTTGGAATGCCGGTCTTAGACACTCGTTCATGGACAAAGGGACCCCACTATTTATCTGGGTTGGGGCCCTTAGCAGTTCGATTCGACACACTTGATTATGGAAGGGTGTCTTGGCCTCCTTCTCATATTATCATTATACCAACTTGTGTATATATATGCCTCTAATTGTATTTTTGCTATGCATGTGGGACTAATTGATAAGTGCATATTAAACCAAGACCAATTCCAAATGCCACACATCATTTAATTACCTCCATATTCCACGCATTATTTAACTACCTCCATATTCCATGCATTTTATTTAAACCTCTATAATCATTATTGAATAAGGTGCCTAAAACAAGGTCAATGCATATCCATGTGCCATAAATTGGCCACACCTATCCATCCAACTAGGCACCCACATCCTCAGTGGCTAAGGTGGCTCTTAAGCCAATTAAAACATGCACCACCCAAGGTTTTAAAACCTCCTCCTATCTATTCTACACCAAATGTGGGATTTTGTTCCCTTAGAGATAAAGCAAATGTGTTGGGAGGAGAATGGAACATGGGTGGGCCGTGTAAAAGGATAAGTTCCCATCCGGTATGCTAGTGGTGTTAGAACACTATAAAAGGAGCTATTTTGTATATGTACAGGCATTTGAGGACTGTGTAAATTATTGAAATGCTCATAACTTGAGCTAGGAGTGGAATTTTGAGGAGAAGTAAAAAGAAACCCCTATTATTTTTGATAGAGGAAGACTGTGAGAAGGTCAGAATTTTGTATAATTCTTTGTAAAGAATTATTTTCAATATTTTAATAGATCAGTCCCATTCAATCGGACCCAGAGACGTAGGCCTCAAGCGTTGAACTCCGTTATCATGCTTTGTGTCAAATTGCTGGTGAATTCTCTTCATTTCTCTATATTTTTGCATAGTACTTGCAGTTTTAATTCTTTTATTAAAAATACAAAAGGATATAATGCTCAATTTTTACATCGAAAATCAATACAAAGCAAAGTAGTGTGTGTGCACAATTGCTAGTTAAAATTGATTTTCAGATCATTGGTATCAGAGCTGGTTTTGACTAATTTTGGTTCAAATTAACTGTTTTGGATTTCAAGTTGTGTGTTGGATGTTAACAAGGTCTCGATCTAAGAAGGGTGAAGGAGAGTTAGTTGAAGGAGATCCCAAAATTAGTACCAAACGATCTCGAAGTCCTACAATGGCGGATCAAGAGGAAGAAAACTTTCTTCAATCATTCCTACAGATGAAGGAAATGGTGGAAGAAATGTACCAAGATAGACAAAGGGAAAAGGGAACTAGAGAAGGTAAGAAAGAAGAAATCTCTAGTTCTGATATTCCTAAAAGAGACCCTTTAAAATCTGATTTTCCTTCATTAAAGTTAGATATAAAGTTTGAATTGCCAATGTATACTGGAGAGCTAAATGTAGAGAAGTTGGATAATTGGGTCAAGCAGATAGAAGTATATTATAGGGTTCAGAGAATTGTTGATGATGAAGAAAATATTCATTTGGAAACTCTTCGGATGGGTGGCACAACACTCATTTGGTGGGAGAGTAAGCTTCAGGAAGTGGAAGAAACCAAAGGTATAGAAATCACTTCTTGGTCTAAATTTGTTTCAAATCTTAGGCAACAATTTTATCCTCTTGGTTATAAGAAACAAGCTATGATGGATTGAAAAACATTAAGACAAACTAAGGGACAAAGTGTTCAAGAATACACACAAGAATTTAGGAAAAGGGCTCTAATTCTAGGAATTTCCCTAAACACAAAAGAAACATTGCTCAAATATATTGGTGGATTGCATAGTTATCTAAGGCATATGATACTTGTTTTAGGTCCTACTAATCTTGATGCAGTATGTGTTCAAGAAACCCATTTGGAAGCACGAGGGAAAATGAAAAGGAGTCCTCTTTCTCTTCTTTTAATCAAAAGAACAAGAAATCTGAAGGAAAAGGTTTGAAAGAACAAGGAAAAGGAAAGGGTAAGCATAAAACAAACTCTACTATTAAGAAGGAAGATGAAAAACCATTTTGTAATCATTGTAAAAAAAACCATGATGAGTCTAAATGTTGGAAATTACATCCTGAAAAGAAGCCTAAATGGATGGTTAAGAAAGGAAAAGAAAAGAAAACAAACACTGTAGTGCATGATCTTGGTTCTAATTCAGGTGATGAAACCAAAATCACAACTATGAGTTTTCAAGGTAAATCAACTCTTTCAATTTCCAACAATAGTACTACAAATGTTGCATCTTCTTCTAGTAAACAAACTATACATGATGATAAGAAAAGGAATGAGCTTTTCCACATTAGAGTAATTTCAAAGCATATGAAAATTGATACTCTTTTTGATAGTGGATCTCAAGCTAATCTAATTTCTGAGGAGGTTGTTAAGAAATTAGGACTCAAAACTAAACCACATCCTAAGCCTTATCCTTTGGGCTGGGTTTGTGATGATGCAAAACTGTAGGTAACTAAAACTTGTACTTTCAGATTTTCCATTACAAACAAGTTTATAGATGAGGTTCAATTGGATGTAGTTCCTTTGTATATTTGTGGAGTGGTTTTGGGAAGTCCTTATTTGTATGATCGTAAAGCAATCTTTTATAGGGAAGAAAATAAATATTTTCTTGTAAAGGATGGAATTGAGTTTATTGTTAGAGCTCACCATGAAAAGAATAATCTATCCTTGGCAACTGTAGGTCAAATGAAAAGGCTTGTAAACTCAAGAAAAAAATTTTGTGCTCATGGTGGTCAAAGCCAAAGAAAAAGAACATGAGATGGCTTTTGAAGTTTGCGATCTGAAACATAAGGATGAATTGGTAAAAATTGTTTCTCATTTTGATGATGTTTTTCAGGATCCACAAGGTCTACCTCCAAAAAGAGGGGTTCAACATGAGATACAGTTGCTTCAAGATGTACCTCTTCCCAATATCGAAATGTACATGTTGTTAGTAGTATAGAATGAGGAAATCAAGAGACAGGTAATGGAACTTTTGGCTCAAGGTATAATTCATCCAAGTATATCCCCATGTGGTTTTCCAATTATATTGGTTCCTAAGAAGGATGGCACTTGGTGAATGTGTGTTGATTTCGAGCTTTAAACAAGATTACTATAAAGAATCGTTACCCTCTTCCTAGAATAGATGATTTACTAGATCAATTAAAGAATGCAATTTATTTCACTAAGTTAGACTTAAGAAGTGGTTATCACCAAGTAAGAATTGCAGAAGGTGATGTTTGGAAAATTGCTTTTAAAATGAAACAAGGATTGTTTGAATGGTTAGTGATGCCTTTTGGTTTGTGCAATGCACCAAAGCAACATTCATGAGAGTTATGAATGAAATCTTTAGACCATTCATTGATAATTTCGTTATTGTCTACTTAGATGATATTCTTATTTTCAGTAAGTCATGGGATGAACATGTTAAACACATCCAGAAAGTCTTAGATGCACTAAGGAAAGAGAAATTGTATTTGAAGATGTCAAAATGTGAATTTGGAAAAACATCTTTAATTTACTTGGGTTATATTATAGGAAATGGATAATTGAGAATTGATCCTGCAAAAATAGAGGTTATTTTGAAATGGCCTAGACCCACTAATGTGACGGAAGTTAGGATTTTTCTAGGTGCGATTCAAGACTAGAGAAAATGTATTGTTAACTTCTCATATATTGCATCTCCTCTGCATGCTTTGAAAAGTATTAAACAGGTCTTTCAATGGGGAGGAAAACAACATAAAGCATTTGATACACTGAAAGAGATGATAAGTAACGCTTAATCTTGGCACTTCCAAATTTACAACATTCATTTGAGATTGAGAGAGATGCTAGCTGACTACACAATGGGGGTAGTTTTGATGCAGAACAAATGACCCATGTGTTACCATTCAGAAACCTTTACAAGTGCGGTAAGAAACTATCCAACTTATGATAAAGAGTTGTATGCTTTGGTTCAAAGTGTTAAAAAGTGGAAGCATTATTTAATGGGAAAAGAAACAATTATACATATTGACCATCAACTACTTTAGTACTTATAAACATGAACAAACTGTAGCAGTCTAAACATTTCGGTGGATGGGAATTTTGCAACAATTTCATCTTGTAATCGGTATAAAAAGGTATTCAAAACAAGGTTTTCGACATGTTATCTAGACCACCAGTGGTAGTAGCATCTATTCTTTTACATCATAGTTCTTTGGCTCATGTTAGTTAAAAGGAACAATATGTAAATGATGTTGATTTTAGAGAAGTGTATGAGGATCTAGTAAGTGGGAAACAAGTAGGAGAAAAAGATTATCATTTGCATGAAGGATTGTTATATCATTACGGTAAACTTTGTATTCGAAAATGAACGAGTGCATATTATTAGGGAAGCACATACTTCTCTTATTTTAGGTCATTTTGGTTTTAGTAAAAGCAGTTGGACATTTACAAAAATATTGTTATTGGCCTAGAATGCATGAACATGTAAACATGTATATTAAGGGATGTGTTCTTTGTGCCACAAGCAAGCCAAGTAACAGGAAATTAGGACATTACACTCCTCTTCCTGTTCCAAAAAGGCCTTGGGAAAGTGTTTCCATGGAATTTTTAGGAGGCTTGCCCATGACACGGAAGAAACATGATTTCTTATATGTGGTAGTGGATGATTTAGCAAAATGTGTGTGTTGGTTCCATGTACTAAACAAATAACTAGTGAGGGAACTGCACATTTGTTTTTTCAGTTTGTTTGGGTTCATTTTGGTTTACCTACTTCAATTATATCTGATCGGGATTCTAGATTTCTTGGGGAATTTTTGTCAACATTGTGGGGGTTAATGGACACAAAACTAAAAAAGAGCATTTCTTTTCATCCATAGACTGATGGTCAAACGGAGGTTGTAAACCACACAGTAGTACATTTGCTTAGGGGCTATTGTGGCAAACATCCTAAGTTATGGGATGAACATCTATATTATGTGCAACATGCTTATAATCGTGCCTTACATTCTTCTACTTTGAAGTCTCCATTTGAGACTTGTTATGGATATCTACCTAATTCTCCATTAGATGTATATTATGGACATAAAACTGTTGTTAATGGTTCAATTGATTCTGACAAGGCTAAAATATTTGTGCAGAGAATAAAATAAGTTCATCAGTATGTCCGTGAACAATTGGAGAAAATTCAAGCTAAGTACAAAGCTAGGCATGATAAACATAGAACTGATCACAAGTTCAAAGTTGGTGATTCAGTTTGGCTTCACATCACATTGAGGAAAGAGGCGGTCGGTGAAGGTAAAAATTAAAACCTATATGGTATGGTCCATTCCAAATATTGGAAAAAATTGGTAACAACACTTTCTCGGTTGGATTTACCTCCATATATGCAAATCTAATCAGTTGTAAATGTTGAGAATTTAAGATTGTATGAACTGCCTATGATTGTTGATCATGATGATGATAACATAATGCCTTCCATTGATGATTTTTCTCCTGAGTATCTTGATGAGTTGTAGGAAGACATCATTTTGGATAGGAAGGTCAGAACTTCACGAAGGGGTGATATTGAGTATCTTCATGTTGGGTTCAAAGGCAATCATCCAAACAAGGATAAATGGATAGAAACCGGAAAGGTGAGGGAGGAATACGCTCATCTATTCACCAATTAAGTTGACTTTTAGGGTCCAAAAGTTTCTCAGTGGGGAGGAATGATCCAGAGGATCCTCACAGAGAAACATCGATCTAAGATATTCTTAGAATAAGTTGCAGTCATTTTTAAAGTGTGGAGAAAAATTATACGATTATTTCGGTATATTGTTTACGGGAAACGAATCTCATTTGCAAAATTTATAGCCCCGCTGAAATTTTCAGCAATTGGCAAAATTGGAGTTTTGTGTAGGTTGGATGTGTGCACACTCACCAAGTGTTTCAATCATATTGTGACACATGGACAATTTGTGTGACAAACTAAAAGTGGTTTTTGGAACACCGGTCTTAGACACTCATTCGTGGACAAATAGACCCCACTATTTCTTGGTGAGGGCCCTCGGCCCAGTTTGACACACTTGATTATGGAGGGGTGTCTTGGCCTCCTTCTCATATTATCATTATACCAACTTGTGTATATATATGCCTCTAATTGCATTTTTACTATGCATGTGGGACTAATTGATAAGTGCATATTAAACCAAGACCAATTCCAAATTCCACGCTTCATTTAATTACCTCCATATTCCACGCATTATTTAACTACCTCCATATCCATGCATTTTATTTAAACCTCTATTAAGTATTATTGAATAAGGTGCCTAAAACAAGGTCAATGCATATCCATGCACCATAAATTGGCCACACCTATCCATCCAACAAGGTGCCCACATCCCAAGTGGCTAAGGTGGCTCTTAAGCCAATTAAAACATGCACCGCCCAAGGTTTTAAAACCTCCTCCTTTTTATTCTACACCAAATGTGGGATTTTGTTCCCTTAGTGACAAAGCAAATGCACTAGGAGGAGAATGGAACATGGGTGATCCATGTAAAAGGATAAGTTCCCAGCTTGGTATGCTAGTGGTGTTAGAACACTATAAAAGGAGCTATTTTGTATATGTAGAGGCATTTGGGTCTATGTAATTTATTGAAATGCTCATAACTTGATTTAGGAGTGGAATTTTGAGGAGAAGTAAAAAGCAACCCCTATTATTTTTGACAAAGGAAGACTATGAGAAGGTTAGAATTTTGTAGAATTCTTTGTAAAGAATTATTTTCAAGATTTTAATAGATTGGTCTTATTCAACCGGACCCGGAGATGTAGGCCTCAAGCACTGAACTCCATTATCATGCTTTGTGTCAAATTGCTTTGGTGAATTATCTTCATTTCTCTATATTTTTGCATAGTACTTACAGTTTTAATTCTTTTATTAAAAATAAAAAAGGATATAATGCTAAATATTTACATTGAAAATCAATACAAATCAAAGTAGTGTGTGTGTAAGTGTGCACAATTGCTAGTTAAAATTGATTTTCAAATCACCATTCTTCACAACTTTGATAATAAAGGATAGGCTACTTCACAATTGTATGTTTGATTCTAGTGCATCATGTAATGTCATGCCTATAGAATTCATGAATGATTTGGATATCAAAGTGATAGTGGCCTATGGAAAAATGTTGCCATGGACTCAAGTGAAGTGTCGATTATTGGTTGTGTGAAGGGTTTGGTTGTGCAAACTTGCATCTTATCACGGGAGGAATTTAAAAGCTGGATGTTGTGATTGTTGATTGCCCTTCCAAATGAGGTATGTTATTATCAAGAAAGTGGGCTACAAGTGTTGGAGGGAGTGTCTAATTGGATATGTCTTTTCCACCATTCTCATTGAGGGCAGCCTTGTCAAGCTCTATGGAGAAAAGAAAATGTTGCATCTAATTGAGGACTCAAACAATGTTTCTTATGAAGTATTATTTGATGATGTTGATGTTGATGTCGATAATTCTATTGGTTTTTTTGATGGAAAAGAACACAAAATGGATCAATCAAAGTGCCTTGAACAAGTATGTTCTCCTTAGACCTTGTTATTTGATGGAGCTTGCTCCAAATTTGGAAATAGTGCTTTGGTGTAATTTGATTTCTCCTAGCTTGGAAGAATTTTTTTCCTTCAAGCTTAATTTTGAATGTACTAACAACATTGCTGAGTATGAAGCCTTGTTGTTGGGTTTGAGAATTGCAAGTAAGTATGGTGTTAAGGACATCATTGCAAAGGGAGATTCAAATCTATTTGTCAAACAAATCAAGAAAATGTATGCTACAAAAAATCAGCAGATGAAGCAGTATAAGCATGCAGTTTGGGATCTAATTGAGATGTTTGATTCCTTCAATATTGTGCACCATGACAGAAGTTTGAATGATGCTGCTGAAAAGTTGGTAGTGTTGGGGTCAAGATTTGGAGTTTGCACCATTTCACCTTATTGTGAGTACAATGTTGAAGTGTTAACTAGGCAGCTGTCCCTGACAACATCAAACATTGGCAAGTGATTTATGATGATGCTCAAGTGCAAAAGTTCTTACAAAATCAAGGTGAGTTTGTAGATCAGCATATTAATTGGGAACCAATGGTATGTATGACTAAAGGAAGAGATACTTTTTTTGGAAAATATATTATCCAATTGAAAACTAACACCATTCCTAGAGGCCTTGTTGCTCTTGAGTCTAATTTTAACAATGTTGATTGCATCATCAATAGAAACATGTATGCCTCAAGGGATGTGGAAGAGCATGACTTGGGAACAAAGGACAAACCAAGGAGAGTTTGGTTGGGTAGCAGTTTAAACAAGGAAGAAAAATATTCCTACCTCCAATTGTTGAAACAATATCAAGACTACCTTGCCTGGTCATATTCAGAGCTGAAAGCATATAGAGAAGACTTGTTTTAGCATGAGATCCCTCTTGAAACAAAATCCAAACCATTCAGATAGAATCAAAGGCCAATTAATCCACTCCTCTCCATGAAAATGCAAGATGAATTGAAGAAACTGAAGGAGGGAGGGATCATTCAGCCCACAAGGTATTCATCTTGGGTTGCAAACCTTGTGCCAGTCAGAAAGAAGAATGGAGATATCAGAATTTGTGTAGACTTCAGAAATTTGAATAGAGCTTCATTGAAAGACAATTATCCTTTACCAAACATGGAGACCATGTTGCCATTAGTGACTGGATCTGAATTGTTTTCCACCTTGGATGGTTTCTCTAGCTACAATCAAGTTGTTGTCAAGGAGTTAGAAAGATTTTAAACTACCTTTACCACTCCTTGGGGAATATATGTTTATGTGAGAATGCCTTGTGGTCTCATGAATGTTGGGGCTACTTTCCAAAGAGCAATGGATGTTGCTTTTGTTGGTTATATAAATTACTTCATTGTAGTTTATCAGGATGATGTAACTATATTTTCAAAGAGTAGAAAAGATCACTTGTAGCATTTGGAAAGAATGTTGATCAGATGTAGAGAATTGGAATCTCTCTCAATCAAAAGAAGTGTCAATTTGGGGTGCAAAAGGCCAAGTTTCTTGGTCATATTGTATCAAAGGCTAGTGTCATGATTGATCCAGAGAGAATAGAAGCAATCAGTAGGGTGCCAATCCCAAAAACAAATAAGGGCATCAAATCTTTCTTTGGGAAAATCAATTTCATTAGAAGGTTTGTGTCCAATTTTGCTAAGTTGACTCTTCCTATCACATGCATGTTAAAGAAAGATCAAGTTATCAAGTGGGAGGAGGCTGCTATTCAGGATTTTAAAGGAATCAAAGAGGCACTTAAACATGCACCTATCTTGGCAGCTCCGAATTACAAGAAGCCTTTCCAGATCTTCTCCTTTGCTTCTGAAAATACTATTGCATCTGTTTTGCTCCAAAAGGATGAAGATGGGGCTGAGAGGCCTATTTCCTTCTTTAGAAAGGCTTTACAAGCTACTGAGTTAAAGTACACAATCATGGAAGAACAAGCATTTTCCTTGGTGAAAGCAACAAAGGTTTTAGGTCTTATATTTTAAGTTCAAAAGTTTTATCTTATGTTCCCCACACCATGGTAAAAGACATCTTATCTAGAGATGGAGATCTCAAGTAAAATATGTAGATGGGTGAACAAACTGTAGGAGTATGATATGGACATCCAAACCACAAAGCTAGTAAGAGGTTTGGGTCTTGCTAAGCTCATGGCTGAGAGAAACTTGTAGACTATGGAAGTGAATGAAGTGGAGGAAGAAAGGGTAGATGTTCTTGAGAAATTGGTAAGTTTATGAGTGGTACAAGGATATAATCTTTTACCTCAAAACCTTTGTTGTCCTAATCATTTAAATAAAAATCAGAAAAGATCCCTCAAGTTGGCTTCTCAAAAATACATCATCACTAACTTTGGGATAGCTTGGAAGAACCCTGAAGGTGTCCTCTTGAAGTGTGTAACTAAAGATGAAGCTCCCAAAGTAATTGCTGATTTCCATGGGGAGTTTGTGGAGGACACTTTGCTGGAAGGGTTACAGCACACAAAGTTTTGAGAGCTGGTTATTGGTGGCCTACTCTCTTCAAAGATGCAACCATGCTGATTAGAAAATGTGAAAGCTGCCAGCATTTCTCTAGAAGAATGAAATCTTTAGGCTCCCTTCCTTTGAATCTGTATCAATCAAAGCTCCTTTCAAATAGTGGGGAATGGACTTCATTGGTGAGATTTTAGATCCTTCTAGTGCTGGCCATAAGTGGATTCTTGTAGCCATTGATTATTTTACAAAGTGGGTAGAGGCAATCCCCACCAAGAAAGCAACACACCAAGTTGTTATGGACTTCTTGTTGAATAATATCATATGCAGATTTGGTGTGCCAGTCAAGATTATTGTTGATAATGCCATGTGTTTTAGAGCTAAACCTTTGATGGCAATGTGCAAGGAGTATGGAACCAATCTAACTTATTATTCAAACTATAATCCCTAAGGAAATGGACAAGCTGAGTCCAGCAATAAGAATTTGTTGAAGATCATTAGAAGAACCTTGGAGTTGAACAAGAGAAAATGGGGTGAACAACTGAAATTTGTAGTTTGGGCTGATAGGATAACTCCTAAAAGAGCTACTGGTAAGAGCCCATTTGAATTGGTGTATGGAACTCAAGCTCTATTGCCCTTACATCTGCAGTTATCTTCATTTCAGTTTGTTCAAAATCTTGAGGATCAAGACTTGATCCATATAAAGCAAGGATTAATCGGGATTATGGAGCTAGATGAAGTGAGAAGAGCATCCCACCAAAGGCATGTCAAATTTAGAGAGAAGTTGAAAAGATTGTTTGATAAGAAGGTCACTCCTAGGGCCTTCAATATTGGAGATCTAGTTTTGTTGTGGGATAGTAGAAATGAAGATAAGGGAAAACATGGAAAATTTGATGCATTATGGATGGGCCCTTACTCCATTGATATCAAAATTGGTGAGAATACCTTTTTCTCAAAGATTTAGATGGGGAATTGCTTGAACTACCTGTTAATGGAAGGCATCTGAAGCATTTCTTGGATTAATCCCCAAATTTGAGGTATGCACAACTTGTACAGTGTATAGTGTTTGGTTTTTTCTCTATTTTTGGTGTTTTGTTGGTTTTGGTTTTTGTGACAGACCTTTTTGTCAGGTTCTCAGCTAGTTTTTGGTGATTTTGGCTCATGAATCCTTTGCGCAATGGATTGTTTGGCACTTGGTCTACTTATTGTTCTTGTGGCACTCACTAGGAGTGCCCATCCCCGAGATGGAGCCGATGTTGGTGTCCATTTTGATCTTGCAATACTTTTTCCCTAATTTTCCTTTCACTCTGCATTTCCTGAAACATTTTTATAGTTTTAATGGGTAAGATGAAGTTGTTGCCTCTATTCCCATGCCTTAATCCATTTGAAAATCATTTGACATGCCCCATTTTGCAAGAATGCTCAAGTTTTCCCTAATTTTTCCCTAGTTTTCCAAATCCATGGCCCTCTATCATTTTTTCCATCTTTCCAGACTTTGGAGCTCGTATTTGCTCGTTTTGCACCTATGTCTTCAAAAATCCTTCCCCATGGTCAAAACTTGCATAAAATCAACTTCCCCTTGTTTTTTGAGCAAAAAAATCCATCACCCATGAAGAAAAAATCAAATTCGGGCATCTCTGGTAAATTCTACATTTTTTACGGTCAAATGCGGGTGTCATTTGACTATCAAAATTAAGCTTAAATGACATCACCTATGGCCGCTTTACAGTTAGACAAGGGTCGGCATGTTTCTTTGAAAAACTTAGCCATTTTTGGCTTTGGGAAAAAATTCAAACTTACCCCCACAACTCCGCAGGAGGACACGTGTCGTGTTCCTATGCCAAGGTGGGATGGAAGGCTGGCGGAAGACTTAGGAAAATTTTGCCTTTTGGCAAAGGGGAGAAAAGTGGAAGAAAAGCCCACGGGTCCGTAATGGAGTAGGTGGTGGACACGTGGCCAAGCGGGGACAGAGCGGGCCAGCGGAGGCAAAAGGGAATTGTTTCCCTTTTACAAAAAAGGACCTAAGGTAAAATTTTGGAGCGCAGCCCCATGGCCAATCATAGGTGGACACGTGTCCATGAAAAGTTAGAGGGAAGTGTGGGCCATGGAAGGAAATGGGGAATTTTTCCCTTTTTGGAAAAAGGAGTTAAGGCAAAAATTGAGCCGCGGGCCCGCGAATGAGCCATAGGGAGACACGTGGTGAAGGCAGAGCGGGTCGGTGGGGTGGCGGAGGCAAAAGGGAAATTTTTCCCTTTTGTAAAAAAGACTTAGTATGGAAATTTGAAGCGTTGGCCCGTGAGTGAATCATCAAGTGACATGTGGCAAGGGAGAAATCGGAGGTGTGGGCCACGGGGAAAAAATGAAAATTTTCCAAATTTCCAAAAATGTCAAAATGCATAGAATTGAAGCGCGATCCCAATGGGACCCACCATGTGCCACGTGTCATCACCAAAATTCAAGGGAAAAGGGGCAAAGAAAAAAATCAATGTCTTCCATTTTTCCAAAAATGTCAAAAAGGCAAAAGGTGAGCCCGAATTGATTCCCAATCTTATTTTGACACGTGGAGGGCCTAGATTGAAGGAGGAGTAGATCAAGGGTAACTATACATCTTCATTTTTGGCCACCATTTTTTCTCCAAGAAAATTGGAATTGAAAATTTTAACAAATTTCATCAAATTTTTGGTGATTCCATGTCGTTTTGGCCTTCTAGGATCATTGGAATCGGTTTCTAACTCAATTTACAGATTTGAGGTGTTTTTGAAACAAATTTTTCCTTAATCCGTCCAAACACGTGAAATGTAAAATTTGAAAGTTACAGATGTAGTTTTAAAAGGTGAAATGATGAGAGGAAAGGAATCTTCATGCCTTGATGATGAAAAACATGCCTCTAGGAAGGATAATGATCCGAATATTTGTAATGATTCAATCTTTTTAAAACACTGCAACTCTTGTTGCAAATTTGTTAAATGTCATTTTCAGTGAATCATGAGAAATGTTTTAACAAACTTGATCCCTTGGCATATGATTTTCTTGGAAAAGAAGGCTCCAATGTGGCAAGAGATATATAATGCATTTTTGAGAAATGTAAATGGTCGGGAAGTTGAAAATCACAAGCAAATTCTGAGAGAAAGCTCATTTTCTGAGAAACCCACCAAAGAACCAGGTTAATTTCTTCTGTGTTGGATCTTCATGTATGTGAGTTGGTTACAAGTGTATAGCCATCACACAGCTCTAAGATTGTTCATGAAACTCTCCCCTACTGATGAATCTAACAAGCTTTTGAGTTAATCTATGTTTTTCTAGGCAATATGATGTTTGTTATCATTTTAAATACCTATAAATAGTTTTCATTATTCTTGTTGCAATCTTGCATTGAAAGTCTTTAGAAATCACATAGAATCTCATCCTTATTGATAGTTTGGTGGCACTTGTAGTTTTGTTTGTCAGAAGAGATTTCATCTAGCATTGAAAATAAGTAGTTTAAAATCACTCCACCTTCATTTGTTGATTGGGATTTCTTGTAGGCCTTTGGGGGCACCTTAGGTGTGGTTTGATCAAGGATTTTTGTGTTTAAGTGAGTTTTTACTTCAAGATTTTGTGGTGAGTTCTCAAATATTGTGTGAAGAGTACAACACAGGCTTCCATTTATGCATCTTTTGGTTGAAATAACATCTTGATTATTTGAAGCATTTTATTTGATAGTTGTTTAAGTATTGTAGAGGTTGTCAAAGATTTGATATATCCAAGTTTGTCTTGTCAATACTCCGCCAAAAATCATCGAATAACTAATCCAACCCATGCTACCCCTACATTGCATTATGTGTCAACAAAAGAATCAAACCCATCTACAAAAAAGCACAAAGCAAAATTAGGATCATACAATGTCTTCAGTAGCCTCAGCCTTGTCTTGAAATCATTTCCATCATTTAGTAGTGACAGTCTCTGTTGAGTTTGAATAATGGAAAATTGATCATTTTTTCCCAAGGCCATCTCCATACAATATGCACAGTATAAGGATATCTCCACCTCCTTCACAAAACAGAGGTTGTAATATAGGTTCTCTTACCTGGTTGAAAGGCACAGACCTAAAATAGTGAGGGTTAGATCAAATCCTTTTAAAGTGCTATCCATATCTCCACAAATCTGAGTGCTAGTTAGATCACATCCCCGGCTACAAAATGAAATATATCAAGATCTATCTACCTTCAAGCTTCATGCCATATTTCTGATGTTGCTCAGACTGAAAAGGAGAACAAATTTGGGTGCTAACGGAACCTTTAATGACGATGGAGAGAAATTCTCTTATGACATAGGGGTAGGGGTGATTCTCACTTTTCCATAAGGGAGATTCATTCCCTTTTCCTTTAAATTAAATTTCAAGTGTACTAATAATGGATCAAAGTGCAAAACTTTTCTTCTTGGTCTTAGGTGAGTCATAACTCATCGAAAAATATGTCTCAAAGGTTTATGAAACTAGATCGAGAACACCTCCGGCTTTACAAGTATGTAGTACATGAGCTATGTAAATAGTTTGACTTCATTTCTACAGAGGCTCTTCCTAGGGAGCGAGAATCAGCTTGTTGATTCTATGGCTACTTCTTCTTTTCATTTCTATCCTAGTGGGGATTTAAAGGAAACGGAGTTCACGATCTTAATCCAAGTTGAACCTTTAGTTTGTATAGATGCCTAAAAATGTTATTCTAGTATATGTAGAGACTAAAAATGATCCTATCATGTTAGATTTTGTGAAGAATGACTAGGTGATCTTAAGATTCATCCATGTGTAGACTAACCTCCATCTCGTGCATCATAAGAAAAGATTTTCCCTTACCCTCTCCTTTATTCTTACTTGAGGATAGAATAATGAATCCTTCCTCATAAAAATATTTTAAAATTTATGAATTTGAGGAAGAACCTCTCGAGTTACCTTGAGATCCTTCTGAGTTTGAAGAAGGGAATGCTTCCTTAATAGAAGGAACTATTGACATTAACATTAGGACAGAAGAGGAGCCTAGAATTCTAAAGCTTGGTTATTCATTGTCACCTAAAGATATATAAGAACATAACAAGGTGCTAAAAGATCATTCCAAAGTACTTGAATTTAGTTACAAGGATATGACAGGTGTCACTCCCGATGTAGTGGTTCATAACTTAGTCACCAAACCCAAAGAAAAACCTGTAAAACAAAAATTAAGACCTATGAAGCCTAAGGTCACTTTAATGGTCAAAGAGGAGGTGATGAAGCTCCTTCAGTAGGGTTCATAAAGCCAATGAGACTACTCTATGTGGTTATCTAACATCAATCATGTTCTTAAAAAGAAAAAAAAATCAAGATATGCATTAGCTTTAGGGACATAAAAAAATTCCTAAGGATGACTTCCCATTACCATCCATTGACATCATTTTAATGTAATGGATGATTATGATTTTTTATCCCTCATGGATGGGTTCTCGGGATATAACCAAATAAGGATCTCGAGGAAGATTAAACAAAGACTACTTTTACCACTCCTTGGGGAACCTTTTATTATGTCATTATGCTATTTGGTTTGAAGAACGTCGGTACTACGTATCAACAAGCTATGGCCTACATATTCCATGATCTTATTCACAAGATTTTGGAAACATACGTTGGTTATCCATCCTATCAATGGATTGTTAAATAATTATTATTTCAAGGCATTGACTAATGAGTTTCATAATGTGTTTGACTCAATCAAATTCTTTCTCATGTCTCCACCGACACTCATGCCACTTAAAGTTGATCGTCCTCTAATCTTGTGTTGTTGAGCGATAAATGTCTTGATAGTGTGCATATTGGCACACAAGGGCAATGATGGTTGTGAATGTGCCATCTATTTCATTGGCTACACACTCCTTGATTATGAAACACGGTATACTCAATCAGAGAAAGAGTGTTTGGAAATTGTATTTGTAACTAAGAGGTTAAGGTATTATATGCTTAACAAAGAAACAAGGGTGATCATCAAATTAGAGAATTTATAGGCGTTCTTGACCTAAGCGGGCTTGTCTAAGAAGGTTGGAATATTTATCACATTAATGGATGAATTTGAACTCACCTTCATTAATCAAAATTTTGTCAAGGGAAAAATCATTGTTGATTGGTTAGTGGATAATCATATAGATTGCAGACAGATAGTTGACTTGAACTTCCTTGATGAATTTGTTTTCTATATAGAAGTGAAACCTACCATTGGTTCATGCTCATGTATATATATATATATATATATATATATATATATATATATATATATATATATATATATATATATAATAAACCACATCATACATTAGACGTATCTCAAGGAAGCCAATTCACAACAAATATGATGGCTACGTGTCATAGCCACTAAGTATGTAATTATAGAGGAATTTATTTATCACAAAGCTTTCGATGGCATGTTATTAAGATGCATCGACAAAGAAGAAGTGGAAAATATTCTCTTTGAATCCCATAGTGGAATTTTTGGTGGTCACTTTGGAGGGCATTCAACCACTCGCAAGATCCATCAAATGGGCTATTTTTGGCCCACATTAGAACATGATGTTGTAGATTATGTGTGAAAGTGCCAAAAATGTCAAGATTTATTACATGTTATACACATCTCAACCCGGGCTCTACATCGAATAGTGATACTCGGCCCTTCTCTACTTGGGGTCTTGATTTAATAGGGAAATTCTCTCCCTCTTCATCATATGGCCACAACTTTATAATCATGGCCACAAAATACTTCATGAAGTGGGTTGAGGCCATGACTTTAACTACAATACCTGGATCGGTCTTAGATAATTTCATTTTAAACCAAATAATCTGCAAGTATGGTGTCGTAGGTCATTATTTTGGATAATAACACTCCCTTTAAGAACAAAGATGTGTGTTATGTACTTAATTTAAAATATCATAGCACACTGACCTCTTTATACTACCCTCGGGACAATGAATAGGGTGAGGTGACTAATAAAACTTTGAATTCCATCCTCCTTAATATAGTTAAGGAGAAAAAAGAAGGCGGCACTTAAATCTATTTCGAGACTTGTGGGCTTACAAAACTTTTGTGCAAATGTGCAAAGGGAAACCCATTTCTCTTTAGTTTTCAAAGTGCCAAAGTAGTTTTACCACTAGAGGTAGAATTGCCTAGTATTCGTGTGTATTTATAAGGAATTCTTGATGAGGATGCGTACTGAGATGTGTGACTGAGTTATAAATCCTGGATGAAAGTCAGCTCAAAGACGAACAACATCATCGGGCGTATGTATACACAATGTGTATTCATTACAATAAAAATTTCTATGAATGAGAATTATATGTAGGAGACATTATGTTAATATTTGATAGCATATTGAAAAAAAGGTCAACAAAGGTATAAAATTCAAGCTGAAATGGTTAGGGCCTTATCAAGTAATGGAAGACTAAAAAAATGGTGTGTATCATTTTTGTACCTTATAGGGTGAGGATTTTGGAAAATCCATTAACTTGTTCCACCTTAAACGTTTCTACATATAGTCATTTGCATCTCCACATTGTTCTTCATTGCATTCATATTGTATTGTCACTTACATTATCACTTTGTTAAAATTGTAAAAGCAGAAACTTATTGTTCAAGTAGTTCTTTGGCTTTCAAGCATTGGAAAATTTATTAATCATATATATTTGACCATTCTTCTCATACATTCAATCTACATGATCTTTATCATTACTTTTATTTGAGAGACAAATTTTGACATTTCTTTATAAGTACTTACATGCTTAGTATTCTTCATGGTTACTTCCTATTTGGATGTTTCTTACCCATAGTTTTCTCTAGAATATTCTTGATGATGAATCTTCCATAAAAATCTCTCTGCATGACAAAAACATTCTACACATTTCAACCAAATATTTTTTTCACCTATCTAAACCTTTAGTGATGAGCCCTTATATCCTACTAGTTGCATGGGGTTGAGATTAGGGGAAAATGCTTCTTCCCAACAAGCACAATTCAAATTCAAATAAAACAAAAATATATATAAATAATAAACACAAATGCTTTTATTTATAAATAACTACACTTTTCATCCCTACCAATCTTCGGTGATGAGCCCATGCTTCTTACTAGTAGCATGAGGTTAGGAAATGAGGAAGTTCCCTTACTCGCCTATGTCTTGTCCTCGGTGATGATCCCATGCTTCTTACTAGTAGCATGGGGAAAGATGCTGAGGGTTCACATCAATAAATAAGAAGTTTCAAAGAAATAAGGAAATAAAA
The DNA here is from genome assembly GCA_018340775.1 of Taxus wallichiana var. yunnanensis. NCBI lineage: Eukaryota > Viridiplantae > Streptophyta > Pinopsida > Cupressales > Taxaceae > Taxus > Taxus wallichiana. The sequence goes on from CM031240.1 coordinate 614,691,999, forward strand.
TTGCTTGAAAATCTAAAAATTCCCAAGAAAATGACTTAGATGTGTATGTTAGGAGAGACAACCATTCTTAACACTAGATCTTATCAACCAATTGGCTATCTATGGATCTAAGTCTAGTTAAAACTTGTAAGAAAAAATCATTTTGAATTAGCTAAGTTAACTTTTCTTTAGGTTGGGTTGTAGGTTTTTTTAAAATATTTATCAAAATCATTTTCTCTTGGTCATCATACTTGTTCACATTCTTTAAAACATATATCTCACGATCTTCTTGAATTTCAGTTGTGAGCCATCGCATCTTACTAGTTACGTGGAGTTAAGAATGAAGTGAGGTTATCTTATCATCATACTATATTTAACACATTTTTCCAATGGAATAGAAGTGCTAAACATTACTTGAAAAATAAATTTTCCTAATTACAGTTTATTACCATATTCATAATCATATATATATATATATATATATATATATATATATATATATATATCATTTTGTTTATCACATTACATCATCATCCATAACATGCATTCAAAAACATAAAAAAACATTGGAAATTCTAAACCATCTAAGAGTACACAAATGAGATAAACCACGATGTAAAGGAATGCCGAACCAAAAATATGTCAATATGTATATATAATTTGTCAAGTTTCTCATACAATGTCATCACACCATAGGGTAAGTGTGGTCAAAATGCTCACTATGAGCTCAAAATACAAAAAAATTTGATATATATATATCAAAATTTTTTTGTATTTTGAGCTCATAGTGAGTATTTTGACCTCACTTATCCTATGGTGTGACGACATTGTACATGAGAAAACTTGAAAAATTATATATATATTGACATATATATATATATATATATATATATATATATATGTAACAAAAATTAACTCAAATTAATAAAGGTCCTAGGCCTATCTATCCCTCCTAGATCCTGCGAAGGGGCAAGGTAAGGGCTCATGTTGTGGATCCTACAATGAGATCAGCCCTGGTGCATCATGGGAGCCTTTGTGTGTCGATCGATGGGACTTTCCATGTGAACAATCGGTAGTGGTGGTTCTATTACATGAGTGTCCTTATCGCCTCTCTCGGTCCTCATGCATGGAGATCTCGATCATTAGCGAGTCATCGTTTTCGCAACGTGTCGTGCTAGCGTAAATACATCCATGTGACTAACTAAGTAGAAAATTTATTTATGAATGAAATATTACCTAATCTAAGTGTGTAGCAGCTATAATAAATATTTATGCACTAAGAATAGATCGAACCAAGAAAATTAAGCTAGGAAATAATGAAACCCTAGTTATCAAGACGATATGAAAGGAATTAGCTATTTCACAATTAAATTTGGATTGTGTCGCAGGATAGAATGATGAATAAGAAGGTAGAAGTGTCACACAGGAGCCTAGAAAATTGTGTAACCACTCAATCTTCTTGGACTGGGGTGCCCAAGATAGGGAAGGGGCACTGTGGGCACTATAGACTTGTTACAGGCACCTATGTCTACCCAAAATCTAAGAAAAAATCCTTAGGAGGGTCACAAGATGTTCGTTGTCCTTCACTCTTAGTCACTAGTAGGTCACATGATGATGGTTGATGTCACTAATAACCAGCAATAAATATTTCACCTATAAAAAAGAATGAAAATGAGGGGTTGGATTATCCTCAGTTGTCAAACAAGTGATCTTATGATTGAGCATTGCGCTACATTTTAGACCCAATGTATTTTTAGGTGTGTGTGTGCGAAATTGTGCCCTAGGTGTCTCTTGTGCGTGTCACACTTGATAGCGAGCAATAACTAGATGTAAAATATGTAAGTAGATGTGTGCATGGAATAGAATGAACTTCCCCTCCTATGAACTGTATGGAGAATAATATAATCTCTTGCCCTTGAATAGATGTTTGAATGCTTTAGAATAGCCTTTGGATGCAACCTTAAGTGGTGATAGCTAATGCTTAGTGCTTGGTCCTTTATTATGGTCACATAACTTTATATTTATATGATTCCCTTGTTTAAATTTCATAGTTAAGCCTCAAAAGGCCGACTACAAAAATATAAGATACCCAAATGACTCGAAAGGACCCAAAAGATGTGAGCAAAGTACAAAGAGGTCGGGGGGCACCCGAGAGGGAAAAAGGTGCACGACACTTGTGGTGTCATGGTCTGGGCGTTGGAGTCCAGGACTTAGAGAAACTAAAGGGTTAGAGGTTAGGCGGGAAAGAAGGTGTAAAAGACAAAAAGTGGTTACAAAAGCAAGCAAAGATGGCAAAAGATATGGGTTAATTAGTACTTTTATTACTTAGGAATCATATGAATATTAGTATGTTATCATGACTAAATAAGTACCTAAAGTGTGTGATTTTGTGTCTATAATTTCCCCCACTTTATTTTGTTGAGAGTATGTTTGATAACATAAATTAGATAAGATATGCGTACCTTATAACCATGTAGATAAATGGTGAAAAGTGTGTCGAGTGATCCATAGGAATCAAAATTATTCTACTTCATCACATCGAGACGGGACGAAGAAGGAAAATAAATACATGGAGGTTTTGTCTTTATAGTAACATGATCATCACTTTGTGTAGAGTGGAAATTATAGAACCACCTCCCAGCCAGGGGTGGATCCACGAGACCACCACCGAGTCTACATTAGGCGGTGGTCCTAGCTCTTTTGGATAGAAAAAAAAAAATGAAACGAACGGCATTTGAGAATTTGAAAGGTTTTACGTGTCTCCTCTACTCCATGACCTTTCTCCGGTGCATGGGAGGACATGATAAATGCTATAAATGCATGTTTGTAGAAGAGAATAATATCATCGAAGCATGAAATCAAGTGAGAAAGAAGTTCTTAGTGCTAGAATTGTGTTTCATAGAAGAAAGGAGTGTTGAGACAGAGCAAGCAAGTAATTGGGAGGAAGTGTGAGATATTATATACTTCTCTTTCATACTTATTGTAATTTTTGTATTTATTGTTTGAATTGGCCATAAAAAGTGGGAAGCAAGAGCAATTTCCCTTCCCAATTGGATTTTCCTCCTCTAGAGGTTTCTAGGATAAAACTTGTTGGTTTTTGTGAGTTTATATTTTTCCTTTCCTATGATTGTTGATTCTAAGAACAGGTAAAATTCATTCACTATCTATCTCTGTTATTTTCTAATAGAAATTAGAACAACGACATTTAATTTGTGATTTTGTGGATAATTCCAAAGTTGAAGATTTTATTAGAGCTAAAGATCTTGTGGTATTAGTTCTTAGATTGGTATGACAATGACGAGATCTAAAGGCGAAGAGGCTTTACCTTACGATTCATAAATTTCTACAAGGAAGTGGAAAAAGAGAATTTGGGGGAAAATGGAGGAAGAGAACTTGGTCCTTAGAATCAAGATGTTAGAGACCATAATGGATAGGATGTTTCAAAAGCAAGAAGAACTTGTAGATTTGCAAAAGATAGCTTTGTCAAGCAAGACTCCATGGACTCAAAGTGGTTGAGGCTTAGCTGAAAATTTTGGCATAGGGAAAAGCCACCATGAGGAATATTATGGAGAAGAGCATGAATAAGAGACTTCAAACGTAAGAGAAAGGTAAAACCTAACCATAATCCTTTTAAATTTGAGATGAAAGTTGAGATTAAAAGCTTTGAAGGAAAAGTAGATGCAGATTTGCTTGATATATGGTTAAAACAATTAGAAGTCTCCTTTAGCATCCATAATGTCACTGAGGCATAGAGGATCACCTTTACAAATCTCAAAATGGATGGGCAAGCTCTAGTTTGGTGGGAAACCCATCTAACCACTTGTGAAAAGAATAAACGTCCTATTGTGAAATCTTGGTAAGAATTTAAAGAATTACTTAGAGATAATTTCTATCCTATTGGCTACAAGAATGACCAAATAGTTAAATGGCAAAGTGTGTAGGTATACTTTTTGGAGGATGAGGATATGAACATGGACTAAGTACTTGGGAGGACTTCACACTCACCTTCAAAGAAAATTCATCTCCACAAATCCCAAAGATCTCAACAAGGCGTGTGTGTAGGCATACTACATAGATGATGAAAAGAAGCAAGGAGAAGTAGAGCCAAGGGCAAAGCAATGACAAATCAGTAGAAAAAAATTATGGGAAAACAAGTAACAAGGGTAAGTGGAAAGGGAAAGGTAAACAAGCTGCCACTACTTTAAATAATTGTAAAGATCCCAATAATTTTTGCAAGAACTGTGATATCAATGGTCATATTGATGCTACATGTTGGAAGTTACATCCAGAGTTACATCGAAGAACCAAACCAAGGACTCAAAAATTTCATTACAACTGTAAAAACAGAAGGGGAGGTGGAAATCAAAGATGACTCTGATGTAGATGAAAAGCTTGGATGCACGGCCACCAACATGGACAACTAGGAAGAGGAGATGAGTAGATTATTCCAGATCAAGAGAACTAAGGTAAATTCTTTGGTTGATACTAGTTCTCAGTCTAACTTGATTTTGAAGCAATTGTAAAGAAGCTTGGTCTTGAGACTTACAAGAATCCACACCCTTATCCTTTGGGTTGGGTGAATAAGGGTGTTGAAATTCAGGTAACAAGAAGATGTAAGGTCAAGTTTGGGATAAATTCTTAGTATATTGATGTTTTGGAAGTTGACGTTATTCCACTTGATGCTTTTGATGTTGTATTTGGGAGTCCTTACTTGTATATTAGGGATGTTATATTTATGAGAAGGGAAAACTGGTACATATGGGTCAAGGATGGGATCAGCTACAACATCTGGGCACACCAACATAAGACACGGGTTACTATGGTGAGTGCTAACCAAGCAAAATGACTTATTCAGAAAATCATAATTAGTTTTGTTTACTTTTGTTAAAGGATAAACAAGATGGGGTAGAAGTTTCAAATATTTCTAACCAAGGAAAGCATGATTTGGATAGTATTATTCAATCTTTTTAGGAAGTATTTCAGGCTCCCAATGGGTTACCACCAAAATGGGAAGTAGAGCATGAGATTCATCTATTACCGAGTTCCCTCATCGAACATTGGGTTGTATAGGAAATCCTTTCTTGAGAGTATTGAAGTAAAGAAACAACTCTATAAACTACTAGACCAAGGGGTGATACATCCGATCACCTCACCATGTGGTTTGCCTATTGTGATGGTGCTAAAGAAGGATGGTTCTTGGAGAATGTGCATCAACTACTGCACTTTGAACAAGATCACCATAAAGAATAGATATCCACTTCCCCGCATAGATGATCTCTTGGACTAGCTTTAGCATGCCAAATTTTTCATGAAGTTGGATCTCAAGTCAAGTTATCACCAATTCAAAATGAAGGAGGAGGATATATGGAAGACTTCCTTTAAGACAAAATAGGGTTTGTATGAATGGTTAGTACTCCTTTTGGTTATGCAATGCAACCTGCTACATTTATGAGATTTACTAATGATGTATTATGGGATTTCATAGATTCATGTGTCATTGTATATCTAGACGATATCTTGATTTTTAGTGCCACATGGGAAGAACATCTAACTCATTTACAACAAGTCTTGCAAGTTCTTAGGGAGAAACAATTTCTTTATAATATGAAGAAATGTGAATTTTCCAAATAGTCACTTATCTATCTTGGGCACGTGGTTAGAGGAGGAGAGCTACGAGTGGATCCAAAGAAGGTGGAAGCCATCACTAATTGGCCAACACCAATAAGAGCCACAGAGACTAGGATTTTTGTGGGAGCAGTACAGTACATGTGGAAGTTCATTATGGGCTTCTCCGTGATTGCAGCACCTCTACACACAGTGGCCATAAAGAGTAAGGGTTTTTACTAGGGTAAGGAACAAGACAAATCCTTTGAGTTATTGAAATATAAGATTAGTCATGCTCTAGTACTTGCTCTTCCTAATTTGTAACCTTTTGAAGTAGAGACAAATGTCAGTGATTACATTATGGGTGCAAAGTGTTGCTTCAAGGAGGTAAACACGTATGCTATCATTCTAAAACTTTCACTTCAATAGTTAAAGGATATTTAGTATATCATAAGGAAATATATGCACTAGTTCAAAAATTAAAAAATGGAAGCATTATTTGTTGGGTAAATAAACTATTGTGCACACTAACCACAAAACTCTCTAGTATTTGCAAGAATAGTCTAAATTATAGGGGTGAGCCAATATAAATGGATGGGTTTCTTCAAATGCAGTTCCATCTAGTGATAAATACAAGAAGGTTAGTATAAATTTGGTGGCAAACATGTTGTTTAGACTACCCACACATGAGAAGTTTTCCTTTTAGCCACTATCTCTCAGATCGAGTCCTTCATGAACAAATCTTATGAGAGGCATATGCCCAGGACAGAGACTTTGGGGTGACATTTCAGCAGTTGTAGTTCCAAGGGACTAAAAGGATGGGGATTGAAGATTGTTATCTTAAGGATGGCATGCTCCATCGATGGGGGAAGCTTTGAATGCCTAAATAAGAAAGACTTCTATTGATGAGGGAAGCACATACCTCGAAAGTAGCAGGAAATTTCAGTGTTGGTAAGACCCTAGCCCACTTGCAAAGGTACATGCACTGACCCAATATGCAAGAGGAAGTATCAAAATTTATATGTGGATGTAAACTTTGTTGTACCAACAAGCCTAATACTAGGAAGGAGGGTTTTATATACCTTTGCCAATACCTACTCGTCCATGTGAGGACATTTCAATATATTTTTAGGAGGATTTCCTATGTCTAAACATGGCCATGACTATCTCTATGTTTTTTTAGATTTAGTAAGATGTGTATTCTTATGACATGTAAAAAGACAATAAAAGCACATGAGGCAACAGATCTTTTCTTTGCTAATGTATGGGTGCATTTTGGTTTGCCAAATTCTATTGTTTCTGATAAGGATTCCAAGTTCTTGGGAAAGTTTTGGAATACTTTGTGGGACAAGATGGATACCAGGTTATAGAGGAGCATAGCTTTCATCCATAGATAGAGAGGTGGTGAACAGGTGGTGAACAGGACTTTAGTTGATGATCGAGAGGGTATAACAACAAATACCCAAGGACTTGGGATGAGTCCTTAGCCTACATTCAACATTTCTATAATTGGGTAGTACAAACATCCACTATGAAGTCATTGTGTTAAGCATGCTTGGGATATCTACCTACAAATCCACTGGACATAGAAGTTGGGTATCATGATGAGAAGGATACATGAGACATAGAGGTCTGGAGAAAAAAATTCATTGAGATGATCTAGAAAATCCATCTCAAATTCAAAGAATAGCTAGAGAAATCTCAAGCCAAGTATAAAGCTAGGCACGATCAAAGCATAGGAAGGAGCATAAGCTTCATATTGGAGATAGATTTTGGCTTTGCTTGAGCAAAGAGAGACTACAAGGTCAAGCACGAAGCTCAAGCCACTATGATATGGGCCCTTCACCATAGTGGAGGAGGTTGGAGAAAATGTCTTTTGACTTGATTTTTTGTCTTTTATGAGGATGTACTATGTAGTAAACTGTGAGAACTTACACCTATACGATACATCCATGCTAGATGAAGATGAAGGAATATAGTTGCTACCTTCCATTGAGGATTGCATCTTGGACTCATAAGGTAAATTGGAGGAGGATGTAGTGCTGTAAGCAAAGGTCGAGAGAGACTAGGAGAGTCCACAAGAGTATTGGAAAATTAGAATGAAAATAAAGACACCAAGGCAAGACCTGTGGTACTTGAAGGAGAAAGTGAGGGAATTATTTCCTCATCTACTCCCCCACTAATATTTTGTGGGACCAAAATCCTCCTAAGCAGGGGAGGTATGATCCATAGGGATCTAAAATGACTCTACTTCATTAGATCAGTCAGCATGAAGAAGTAAAATAAATACATAGAGGTTCTATCTTTACAATAATAAGACCACCACTATATGCAGAGTGGTGGTTACAAAATGCCACCTAGTCAAGGTGGTAGTCCCGAGACCACCGGTGATACATTGGGCAGCGGTCCTAGCTCTTTCGAACAAAAAATAAAAATATGAAATGAATAGCCCCAAAATTTGAAAGGTTGTACATGTCTCTTCTCCTCCATGACCTTTCCCATTCTCTAGTACATAGGAGTACATGAGAAAGGCTATAAATACATGTTTTTAGAAGAGAATAAGATCATTGAAGCATGAAATCAAGTGAGAAAGAAGTTCTTAGTGCTGGAATTGTGTTTTGTAGAAGAAAGGAGTGTTGAGATAGAGCAAGCAAGTAATTGGGAGAAAGTGTGAGGTATTATCTACTTTCTTTCATAATTATTGTAATTTTTCTACTTATCATTTGAATTGGCCAATAAAAGTGGGAAGAAATATAAATTTCCCTTCTCAACTAGGTTTTCCTCCTGGAGGTTTCAGGACAAAACTTGGTGGTGTTTGTGAGTTTATACTATTTCCTTTGCGGGATTGTTGATTCTAAGCACAAGCAAAATTCATTCACTAGCTATCTCTATCATTTTCTAATAGAAAGTAGAACAACAATGTTTAATTTGTGATTATGTGGATAATTCCAAAGTTGAAGAGTTTATAGATCATTGAGAGACAAGGAAAAGTGTGGAGTCATAAAATATGTGAAGCTTGGAAACTAAAGAAGATGAAGTGAAAAATAATTGATGATGATGACCCTAGGACAAGAGCATATGTGTAGATGTCTCCATTTTACCTTTTATTGATGTCGACATGTTGTTGACGTGTTGATTGTGTGATGATGATCATGATGTTGTGACTACCACTTCCCATAAGCACGGACCTGCAAAAGAGAAGAATGAATAAGTAGTCAAATACAGGTATATATGATCAAATGTGTAAAAGTATGTAAAACATGAAAAGGAACATGTGCACATGATTCGTGATGAGTAAAGAGTGTAGAAAGGATCTCAAAGAAGATGTTGAAGAATGAGTTTTTGGGAGATCTCACGCCGGTTGTGCTTGACTACGAGTTTTTGAGTAATCACATGACAAGAAAAAGGGAAGAATTTTAGGGAGAAAATTCTAGTGTCATCTTCCAAACTTTAACCGACTCCCACAATGTGAACAACACCACTATAGATGGTGTGTAAAAAATCTAATCTAGTTCAAATAATTTTGATCCAACGCAAAAGTAGAAAATGTTTTGTAGTGCATGCATGTCAAGGTTTAAGGATCGAGTGCTTTGTAAAATCCATTGTGTTAAGTGTTGAAATGGAAAATGTTGCGTAATTTTTTGGTGCCCTAGTTGTAGGAATCTATGAAGGGTCGGGGTACCTAGGTGCTACTATCTTGGTCTAAGTATTTAGTGTCTATGTTATGATAAGAACCCAAGTATGATTATGAGCCATGTTAGGGACTGATGATTGTGTTGTACCAATAATGTGTTGTGTTGAACTATGTCTATAGACTACTAAATGGGGTGACTGATTCACTTGGTAGATGCCCCTTTGTTTAGGGGGGTGCATGTGACTTTGTTGAGGAGTATGCGGCCCAAAGGAGGATTGACAATTATGTTAAATTGATGCCCTATCGGAGGAAGGAGTGTTTTGGTAGAAACAAAGGCACACACAAACAAATTGGTTGAGTAACAAGCTTTGGTTGAGTAAAAGTGTTTGTGTAAGAAAATAAAAATGCACATGGAGAAAACAAAATGTAAGCTAAGCAGACAATGTGTAAGTTAAGACATGAGAAGACAATATGCATGATAACATTATAGATTTGTGAAAAGTGGGTTACAAACATGGGACACCACTCATGGTATCACAATATAATTGAGGTTGATATGGTTGTAAACAAACAATGTGCACAAAAGACAAAGGGAAAAGCCCATAAATAGTGGCATACAATAGTAGATAAGAGAAAACAATGTCAAGTAATTTAACATACAACCATGGAAGTAAATAGTCTTGCATAACAAATGTTGCACATGAAGTACCCATTAACATGTTAGAGGGATAAAAATTATGTCAAAGTGTGTATAATCTGATAAAGTAATGTGCTATGACCAATGAAACAATAACACCTATGGTGTACAAAAGTGGATGCCCCTAGGAGATGTTGTGGGATTGGTATGAGGTATTATGCAAAACATAAATGATGTGTGTATCGATCTATGTAAAAATTTTGATCACAAATAGAAGGCAAGTGAACTTGCATGTGTGTATAGGAAGATAATGACATACAAAATATCTGACTATCATGTGTAATAAATTGTACATGTAAAAGCATAAGTAAGCAAGAATAAAGGTAGCCACGATATGTAGTATGTTTTGGATGAGATGAAATGGAATGTAGAGTGAATGATAAGAGCCATGTGCCCCATGAGTGAATGTGAATACATGAGATGAGGTTCATTTATATATTCCCCATCAAAAGTCAAGAATGAACCATATAGCAAGAGTGCATCATTGGGAAATGGTTTGAATGTGTGTGCTAGAAGGATGTGATCAGAAAAGTGTAGAAATTGCATGAGTGAGTGAGTTTGGTGATGTTCATTTTCAATTATGACCCTTAATAATCGAGTATGAACTGTGGAAATATAGTACATCATAGGGTAATGAGCACGGCACATGAAAGTAGATGTAAAATTCAAAGTGTGTAGTAGATACTACTCGAGAAGATGTCATGCATGAAATATGTACTTGTGTAATGTGTTGTAAGTAAATGTAGTGTAGTGTGTAGTGTATGTTGTATGAGGTTCATGTGTATAGTATGCCCTCAACATTCAAGTGTGACCTAAAGCACGAGCGTACGTCATCGGGAATGATGGTACAAATGTATCAAGATGTGTATGATGAATGTAGGAGACTAGATGTGATGTGTGTAAGATGTATGAAAACTGATAATGCTAGAAGGTGTGGGGGAAAATAACTATGATACCCCCAAGTACATGATGATGAATATGTTATCTAATAATGGTGAAAGACAAGGGTCCTCCACCCGACACTTGTGGATATGAAGGTGTGTGATCATACTCTAAGAGTGGTGACATATAAGATAGAGATTGTGTGGGTGAATGAAGCCTATACACATGAGACCAGTGAGTATAATGTGGAGTAATGGAAACCTATGAGAAGTGGAGAAGTAGAGTGCATAGGTGATGCGTACCTATGTGAAGTAGAATAATGTAGGTGATGGAAACCTATGTGAAGCAAAAGGCAAAGGTGCTTTGGACACCTATGTGAAGCGAGAATGGGGGTGATGAACACTTATGTGAAGTAGAACGTGGAGGTGATGGACACCTATGTGAAGAAAAACACAAGGGTGATGAAACCCATGTGACAAAAAATGAGGTAGTGATTTATATTGATGTGAAGGAGTTTTCGAGTCATGAACCTAGATTGATGTGATGGACTAGTGGATTAATGAGACTGCGTAGGCCAAGCATGAATAGGAGAGCTAGGAGTAGATTTTTCTTTAGATTCCAGAGGCTACATGGACCTAGATGCTCTAGCAAGTCCAATGGAAACCTCAAGAGAATTTTTTGGTTGTGGCATGTATGGATGGAACACCATTCATAGTAATAACTTCCTTATTGTGGATGAACTTTAGACATAAATGAGTCTTAGAAGTGATGGCACGAGTTACACGGATCCAAGGTAGACCTAATATAAAGTCACACCCTTCAAATGATGGTACCATAAGGAAAGGCACAAGCATGGTGAGAGGACCGACAATGATTGGAAGCTTAACAATGCCATATGAATTGAGGATCGTATATGAGATTTGTGAAAGTGGGAATCGGATAGTGAAAATAAGTGCAAGAGAACATGCACTTATGTGAAATGATGGATCAATGATAGTGTTATTGATAGAGGTGGATCAATAGAAGCACTAATGTGTAAGTGATCAAAAGAGAATATAACATGATAATCATGATCAGAGAAAGAAAGAATTAGAGGAGATGTCTCAGCATAAGAAACTAGGAAATCAAGAGCTCCTAATGCACGAGGAGGAACTGCATGATATGTATGATTTTCTAAATATTCGCCACTTGCTTTTCATTATTTGGAAGATGATTGTTGAATATTTTGATCTTATACTTTTCATTGATGAGTATATAAGCTATAACCTCTAGAAGCTCAAGTTTGTTATTATCTATAATATATTGGATAATAGTCTAAAGATTTAAACAACGATCCGTAGAGTTTCGACACATTTGATTATAGTCGTATCGAAATTTTTCATTGTAATTATGACATTTTGGATGAGATGGATCCAAGTTAAGTGGAGGAGGAAGTGTAATAATATTACTCTCAATAAGTTGTGGTAATATAAGATGTGGAATGATAGTCAATTTTTTTATGTACGCTTAGGTAGTTGCCATTGGATCTCTTTAGTATTAGATACAACGTTGACAATTACTTTAGCTTCAATAGGTTTTCTAGTTGGTTTAAAATTTGATTTAATTTAGAAGCTTACGAGAAGATGAAACATGTTCCTGATACTTAAGATTTCCTATAGATAAAAAATTTGTTTCATGTAGCTTAAGAGTGCGACACAAGTGATTTAATGATGGAGAGGTTTCAAAGATAACACTCTCTTAAAGAGGTTGTAATAGACTTTGCACAAACAGATTTTGAAGTTCAGAGACGACAAGCACATTAGACATCTTACTAAAAATAATTGTAGCATAAGACATAATCCTTTAGATGTTTGTTAGAAGTTGAGAAAGTTAAGAATATGAGATCTTAGAGATGATATTGATATAGAAATGAATGATAAAATCATCATCTAGATGCATAAAATATGTTACTGAGTGGACAGGTAGGTCATAGAACCAACGCATCATATAATCGTGAAGACTGTAAGGAAAGAGATTAGCTAGAAGAACATGATCATCTACAAAATCTAGACATGCCACATGGAATGCTCAGAGATGCTCCTATGGGTCACCATGGCCATTGAAAATGGGAAACTTAGGGGTGAAGAAATTAGGTGGAAGTGCATAAGTGGAAATGGTGGGTGCAAAAGGAGAATGAAGTAGTAGTGTGGAATCCAAAGATGGAGATGCACAAGAAGTAACCTATTACAATTGAAAAATTTGTGCAATTGATAAAGAGAGGATAAATCTTGAGTGCCAATGGAAGAGACTTGTTGTGTGTGAGAAAAAGAGGTGGAGTGAAGTGATTAGTGGGAGTAGGAACTGAAACAGAATAGTAGATGTAGGTAGAAGAGTGGAAACATGCGATTGAGTAGCAATGGAGGTGAGGATGGTGGCGAAGCATTAAGCTCCATAAGATTGGTGGCCTCCTCATGAGAAGCATATAAAATCAAGTCTAGATCTTGAGGATGCTCAGTGATATGATCATTAAGGTTTTTAAGGTGGGCTTAATAAATTCTCCATAAGATTGAGCCATAGGAAAAATATGATAAAATCCCTAGAAGCAAGGTGGATTCGAATGTCGGGTTCACCAAAATGATTAAGCAAAATTTTTATTTATGGATAAAATATTTCCTAATATAAGTGTGTAGCAGCTATAATAAATATGTATGCACTAAGAATATATCGACCTAAGAAAATTAAGCTAGGAAATAATGAAATCCTAGTTTCAAAGAGGAGATGAAAGGACTTAGTTGTTTCAAAATTAAATCAAGATTGTGGCATAGTGCCATCTGATGAACAAGAAGGTAGAAGTACCACACAAGATCCTAGAAAATTGTGTAATTACTCGATCTTCTGGTTTGGGGCACCCAGAAAGGGCAGTGGTGCCCTGCGAGCATTGTAGACTAGTTCAGGCACCTATGTTTTCCCAAAACTTCAAAAAACCTCCTTCAGAGGGTCACAAGATGTTAGTTGTCTTTTTCTCTTGGTTGCTAGTAGGTCATGTAATGATCATCGATGCCACTAATAACCTACAATAAATATTTCACCTACAAAACCCTCAAAAACGCATCAAATCCCAAAAGGAAAATAATGCAAAGGAGGGTTTATACTATCCTCAATGTCAAACAAGTGATCTTACGATCGAGAATTGCTCTACATTTCAAACCCAATGTAGTTCTAGGTGTGTGTGTGTGTGTGTGCGTAAAGGTTCCTTAGGTGGCTCTTTTTGCATGTCACACTTGATAGCAAGTAATAGCTAGGTCTAAAATATGTAGTAGATGTGTGGATGGAATAGAATGAACTTCCCCTCCTATGTAGTACCTTTAACTTGAATGGATGTTTGAATGCTCTAGAATAGCCTTTAGATGCAATATTAGGTGTTGATAGCTAATTCTTAGTGCTTGGTCCTTTATTATGGTCACATAACTTTATATTTATATGATTCCCTTACTTGAATTTTGTAATTAACCTTGAAAAATTTGACTACCAAAAAGATAAGATGCCCAAACAGCTAGAAAGGACCCAAAAGATGTGAGAAAAGTACAAAGAGGTCGGGGGCACCAAGAGGGGATGGGGGTACCTAGCACTAGCATCCTAGTTGGGCGTTGTTTTCCAGACTTAGATAAACTGAAGGGTCGGAGGTCAAACTGATCAAAAAGGTGTGCAAGACCAAAAGTGGTAATAGAAAGAAAGAAAAGATGGCCAAAAACATGGGTTAATTAGTAATTTTCTTACTTAGGAATCATATGAATAGTAGTATGTGATCATGACTAAATAGATACACAAAGTGCGTGATTCGTGTCTATAGTGATGAATAGCTCATGTTGGGAGTCGAGGGTCGCAATTAGTTGCTCTCGACTCTTCCCAAAGGGGATCACGAACATATCTAAGAGTGTGTCCCAAATAAGATCCTATCATCTATAAATTATGGCTATAAAGAGAAAAAAAAATAAATGGTGAGTTAGAAAGCGTAGTATAAAAATAAAAATAAGAAAGATCCTACTAACATCTAATCTAGAAATAAAAATAATGAGAAGTGTGTTTTACTCACTCAGGTCTCCATGCATCCATCTTGGATCAATAGCCTGGTAATCGCCTCCTCCTCCTCGACTCTCTCCTCCTCCTCCATACTCTAGATGCACATATACCTCATCCACCTCCTCGGGGTATACCGACTCCTCCTTCACCTCCGCCTTAGCTTGGGCAGCCATCGAATCCTCTCTTGTACCCTTCCCTCAGGCCTCTCTTGTACCCTTCCACTCGGGGTTTGAATCCTCTCTTGATCCTAAGTCTTTCTCACCCTCCTCCTCCTCACTTTGTGTTGGGTCTACACCAATTTGTAAAACATGTCTCATTCTATTTGTAACACCAGCAATTAGATTTGGTGTAATGCACAATGTACTAATGGGTATTGTACGTACCCAAAATTGTAGGGTCTTGCACCACCGAATAATGTTACACGTTCCATAATGATAATACGAGACTCCTCATAAGGTGTTTGGGATCCAGAAAATCTCTCTAAGTATGTATTAACATCCTGCATGCCCCGCTTAGCCCCTGTGTGCTTTGCTTTTTGGTCTTCAGTGATGAAACCGCCGCCCTACTTGGGTGGCGGTCTCATGACCACCGCCTAGGTAGGGTGGTGGTCCTGTAACCGCCGCCCTGCTCAGGGTGGTGGTCTTGCACGTGTTTTTCCAGAATGTTTCTTTTATCGTGACTCACATAAAAATCAATGTTTACCAACTTTTTTCACCGCCTTTGCTTGTATTTATGATTTTGGTTCCCTGGAATAGTGTTTTTGCATTGTTTATGGTTTAAGAGATCAAATTGGTTTTCACCTTTGGGTAAATGGGAATTCTATAAATAGCTGGCTTGTGCTCAAGTAAATGGCCCCTCAAATTTTCCCCTCAAATTTTCCTCTCAATTTCTCATTGCAGTAGCTTAGTCTTTCAATTTTTCCTAGCATTCATAGTTTTGTTTATTGCATGCATAGTTAGTGTTGTCTTGTTGTTAGGAAGACACATAATCTTCTTGTACTAGTGTTGTTACTGTTTCTTGCAATCCATTGGAGTAGGGAAGTTTAATTTTTAGTAGGAAGCCATTAAAGTTGTAGGTTTTGTTCGTCAAAAAGAATAGTTTCAAGTTCTGGATGTTTTGTGTTGCATGACTCGCAATAAATCTTGCTAGGAATTACATAAGCCAAGCTTTGTTCTCTTGCGCTATCCCTCTAATACTTGCATTGTATTCAGTCTACATCCTAAGCTACCATTATTTCAATACCAAATTCTGTTGATGCTAACATCACACGCTTTCTAGATTCACGTGAGCACGAAGGAATAAGGAGATCACACTTTGAGGGGACAAAGCCATACACAACCGGATTCACCGTTTTTCCGCAAAGTCCAAGTTCAATCTTTCAAAGTTATAGTTAAAACATATCAAATAGAGTATTCAATCATTTCATTTCAGTTAGTTGTACTTTTGATATTTGGGGAAGTCTGTGGGGATTGATAGTTTCTAAGAAACTATGATTCACTCCTCACTTCTGAGATAGGATCGAGAGTCTTTCAAATAGAGTAGAACAATTATCTGGTTATTTAGAATAGATTTACAAACTGCATAGACAAGTAGCTATACTCAGTTACTTTATTTGTTTTAATTGTGTTATTAGTTTAGTTGTAAATTTATAGATATATTAGATAATTGCTCTTTTAAATTTGTTCAATAGTTTATCAAAAATATCAGATTTAGGAATATACATAGATATATCTTGCGTAGTTAATTTATTTTGTCATTAGTTAGACTTATATCATTTCCTTTTTGCATGACAATCATGGGACCTAGAGATCCTAGAGAATACGTATTCGAGCCAATCATGCCTCAGCCCAATCTCATTACGGTAATAACTGATATAGATCAGAATCTTAGAATCCAAGTCTTCCAAACAACAACAAACTTACAACAAATCAGTTCACAATTAAGAGGGTTAAACATAGAAGATGACCAAGCACACACGTTTTGGTCAAACTAGCCAAATTATAGATTACCCTAGATAAATATCCACATGATTGTAGAAGGGCTTGAAAGAGAGAAAATGTTCGTTTGTGACCCTTTGGTCCCACAAGTGAGACATAGGAGACATTCTCACTAACATAGACATCAGCTTAAGAATTCAGATTGCCAGAATGCCTGTAAGGTACTCTGAGAAGATTACACAACTTGTAGTTCTAAATATAGAGGCCGAAAAGGCATATGACTACTGGATACTAGGGATTAGAGATTGATTCCTCGTATGACCATAGCAGGTCCACAACAACCAAGAATCTACGGTTGTGATCCACAAATCCCACAACCCAACGAGTCCACAGGTCAATCGACATTGATATTAGTTTACGCACAAAAGATTCGAGATACACTCCACTTCCACCAATCATTATCACACAGTTATCCTTGTTAGACATAGCAGCTAACGAAGCTAAGGATTTCTGGACTAGACCAGAGAATCACCATAGAGTCCACTATATCCATCATCCACCCTATGACCCTATCTGGAGATATACACGAAACAATTCCAGGTCATTTTCCCCGTATCCCACAACCTATAGATCGGATCATGCCAGAGCTCGATATTGATTGGAGCCTTCAAGTAGTCATCCTCACCGACCGATCTATCACACTAGTTTAGGTTAGGAGGGCCTTCTTTTCCTTAGATTCACAGATTCCATTAGTGTGTGTCGAAGATATAAGATTACCTAACTAGTTTACCTATACCCCATGTATATTCCATCCCCACCGGTTGTCTCGGCATGACCTCGGGAGGTCGGGTGTGAGGAAGAGTTACTTGTAGATTCCCATGCTTGCTTGTCACTTTTCCATCGTACAAAATTGGTGAACCCAACATGAAACAAAAAACATCTTCATCTTTTCCACCTCATTAGCCTTCGCATCAGCTTCACCAACAAAATTGGTGAACTGGCATAAAAGGAACAGTTTCTTCACTCTTAGTGTTTCGTCTTCTTTCATCCACCTTCGCTCTTTCCCATTATTCTATGGGTATTCATATACCCCCCAAATATGTCGGGATTCGATGCATATGGCAAACCTCTCCTAGGTCTTGAAGCATACTACGATCAACTGAATAGACAGCCATCACCCTCGCTCTCAGCATGGGGTGACAACTATTCAACTAACCATTTGTCAACACAAACTCAACCCCAATGACTAGATATAGTTCATCTTTCCAAATAGAGGAGTTGGATCAGATCACTCAAATGCAACAACCAGAGCCTTTAGGCTCAAAAAACATGACTCTCATAGGAGAATCTAGTTCATATCCTCATGTGTTGCTTAGACCACAAATTAGCAGACAATCGGATCCATATTCGTTTTTAGATGATGAACATTCAATGCATTATACCAGGAATGAACAACATTCTCGGAGTATGTACCTGCCTATAGGAAGTTTACAAACACAACCCGAGGTCTCGTTTCACAAAAACACCTCCATGCCACTACCTCTAGGAAATTCCCTCGGTGAAACTTGGCAGGGAAACAATCAGTTCATAGCGGGGTATCACATACCTATACAAACTCAGAATATACAACAAATGCCACTAAGGCAAAATACCGTGACTTCTCCAAATGAAGTCATTTCGACTTTAGTAGAAAAAGTTAGAGGGTTAGAACTTGCTCAAGCAAATCACAATTCTCAATTCATGCCATAGGAAATTCCAATCCTCCACATCATCCTAGCCAAGTATACCTCCTCACGTAAATAGGCATGTTGGGCATTCCTCCTCAGTATTCATAACAAATTCCAACTAGAACCATCGTTTCTAACACCATTCCGGTGGAGAATATGATACCTCCCGGTCTAGTACAAAATAATCCATTCCTAGGCAATACTCCTTCATACTTAAACATGTATTCCAAATCACCACAAGGAGATATGTTCTCCTCTCCCGAAATGTTTTCTTAACCACAAGGATTTCCTTATACCCTTGCAAATGCATACGCTACGCCATATCAACAACCCATTCCACCTCCACCCCCTCAGCAGGCACCATCAATGGTTAAAACCTATGCGATAGGGACTTATTCAGAATATTTGAAAGAGCCCTTAGACTTCACCATACAAAGCATCATGCAATAATTCTTCCTAATTTTCCCAAATACAAAGGGGAGGGAGACCCAAACGCACATATCAAGGCATGTGTCAAAGCCATTCGAGAGTTGCTCCCTTGGGATGGGGTTGTTGCCAAAATATTCCCCAAAAACTTAGAGGGCATCACCCTCGATTGGTATTATAGAATACCTAAAGCTTCCATCCATTCATTTAAACAACTCGTTTCAGAGTTCATTAAGGTGTTTGACATGAACAAACTATTGAGAACAGGAATCAGGGAATTCTTGCACATTAAACAAGAACACAATGAATCTATTGCTCACTTCATCCAAAGATGGCGTACAGTCCTTTATTCTTCGGAAAGTGCTCCAAACATGGATCAGATGGAACTATGTGATTTATTCCTTCATTCTCTCAGTAGAGAGGTGAAGGAAGAAGTCCAAAAGTTCCCACTAAGGACTTATGATGAAGTACTTGAGAGCACCCTCCAAATAGATCAAGCAACAATAGATAGCGGTCGCAAGACGTATGGAACAAATGGGAGGTTAATCACCCCCAACCAGAATACTATGACGTATCCTACTACCACAAACATCAATCAAGGACCTAAATTCTTTAACAAAAATCGTGGCGCAACAACAGATGGGGTAACTGACCAAGCTAAAAAGGCCAATGTTGTAAATACTCCACCACTGGTTAACAATCAACGAAACAACAACTTTACCCCAACAATCAATACAATGGATTTTAATCATCCACAACAATGGTGAATCCAGCACACGTGGTCCAAGCCAAAACTCAACTGGATATCAAAACCAAAACCAAAACCAAAAACAACAAGTGCAAAACTTCACTCTTAATAATCAATGGTTTAACCGAATGTTGGACCACAATATGCGCCAAACCAAGAACCTAGGAATTACAATCCCAATTCTTATTTTGGTTTACACAAAATTCAAGGCCATGACACTAGGACGTGTCGTGATTATAATAAATTCATGTAACGTCTGCCAGAGGAACAAAGACAACTTTTCATAGATATGTTTTTGGCAGATCCTACATCACCAGCGCCAAATACTTTTATAGGGGCAGTTTCCCCTCAAAATTCTCCCCTCAAGATCTTCAACAATCCGCTCCCAAATCACAATAACAAAAATTAAATACAAATGGGACGAATAAGGGCATAATGACAGGAAACAATGATCATGAAGCCTCGACTTCACTAAATCCACCTGTTGCACCACAATTAGGGAGTCATCCATGACCCAAGATAGTTGGTTTAGTGGAGTTAGACACCGAACTACATGTAGAAGCCATAACAAGGACGCAAGAGTATTCCTCTCAGCCAAATCCAAGTTACCCGCTAGAGACAGAAAACATCCAACAAATATTAGTAAAACCCGTAGGTTCCTATGATTTAATTAATTACCTAACAAAACCTTATCTCACATCTCCTTTTTAGACTTGTTGAAGAACTCTCCGCCTTGCATGTGGCTACTCTTTTAGAGGCATTAGGTTTAGGTCATTTAATCAACATCACTCCACCTCCCGAAACACAGGTAAACCATATAGACTTTGATATCCACCCTCCGGGGCAGCCGGATAGGGATACCGAGTTTATATTCGAAATAAACAAAATGCCAACAGACGTTGAGATTGCACGTAGAGGTGATCCAGCCTTACATTTGTAAGTTTGGGTTTATAACAATTATGTTAAATGTGCAATGGTTGACGATGGGGAAGCAGTTAACATAGTCCCCTTTTCTTTCCTTCAAAAGCTAGGGTATGGAGAAACAAATTATTCCACGACTCAAAATACGCTAAAAGGCTATGATAGCCTTAAGGCCACTTCAATTGGAACTATAATACTACTAGTCACCTTAGGACCCAAAACAATCCTAATTGAGTTTTATATTATAGATCGGGAAACCAACTATAATATGATCCTCGGCCGACCGTGGATACACCGTATGAAGGCAATCCCTTCTACGTTATTTCAAGAAGTAAGGTTCTTGCACTTAGGAAAGATATTCATAGCCAAAGGTGATCCAAAACCATTCGATATACACCTAGTTGACTTAAAGAAAAGACCGGGCGTTCACTTTGAGTTTGAACTCCCAACAAACCAACTTAATAAACCAACCGACATGAAACCGGAAGAAAGGTTGGTACCTATAACAGAGTTAGAAGTTACGAACCTAATCAAGAATATCCCATCCCTCAAGGATGAGGCTAACATTGTCGAAACAGTATCATTAGGAACTACTGTAAAGATTGTCGAATTGCTAGAACAAGATCTACCAATTTTCCTACCATTTGATTTTGTAGGCATGGGATATACCCTAGGTGTTGGTTCTCTTCCAGCAGAGGATCTCTGCATGGTAGAAGTAACAAAACTGAAAAAAGTTGACGTAGCAAATGTCCCAACGTCCATCTTCCCAACTAAATATTGGACTCTCCATTTTGATGGAGCTAGATGTCATTATGGGGCTGGGGTAGGTGTGATCTTTACTTCACCCAAAGGAAATATCTTACCATTCGCCTTTAAATTAAACTTTAAATGTATAAACAACGGCGCTGAGTATGAAGCCCTCCTCCTTGGTCTCATCCTAGCTAAAAGGCTCAGTGGTAATGACATCAAGGTGTTAGGAGACTCACAATTAGTAGCAAACCAAGTCTCTGAGGTGTATGAGACTAGAGCTAAACATTTACAGCTCTACAAAATAGCAGTATTAGATTTGAGCAAAGAGTTTGACTTCATATCAATTGAAGCAATCCCGTGAGAACAAAATATTCTTGCAGATTCAATAACAACCTCAGCTTCACGTTTCACTCAAAGCAGTGTGTTGGAGGACACCCGTTTCATGGTATCCCTTCACACTGAACCATTAATAAATAAAATGTCAAACCCTCTTTTAACAAACATAGCTGAGAACAAGTCTACTAGCTTAGATCACGTTGATAGTGATAGAGCTACTCTTGATTACTTAAATGCCTATGCAGCGTTACATCTCACCCATCACGTGGTATATTTTTCTTTAATCCCACATTCATCTTCCTACTTTGGGAATCCCATGATAGAGCTTCCCCACAAAAGGAACTTGGCATATACACGGTAGAGAATGGAGACTATATGGAACTACCTCCAACTCTGCCTGAGTTTGAAGAAGGTAACACTTCTTTAATTGAAGAAACAATCGATATTAACATCAGAACGGAGGAAGAACTGAAGATCTTGAAACTAGGATCTTGTTAACTCCAGAAAAAATAGAAACACACACTTGAATCTTCAAATAACATCGAAGGCTTTTGCATTTAATTATAAATAAATGACAGGGGTTGCACCACACATCGCGGTACATAACCTCATCACCAAATCAGATGCAAAGCTAATTAAACAAAAATCAAGACCAATGAAACCCAAGGTAGCTCTCATGGTGAAGGAAGAGGTAATGAAACTCCTCTAAGTAGGATTCATCAAACCGGTCAATTACTCTCAGTGGGTATCTAATATCATTCCCGTTCTCAAAAGAATGGGAAGATACGCATTGCATAGACTTCTGAGACATTAACAAGGTGTGTCCCAAGGATGACTTCCCATTACCATCCATTGATGTCATTGTTGACGCAATAACTGGATTTGAGCTTTTGTCTCTCATGGATGGATTCTCAGGATACAATCAAATCAGAATATCCGAACAAGACCAAGCCAAAACCACATTTATAACTCCTTGGGGAACTTATTGCTACGTTATTATGCCATTCGGTCTCAAGAACGTTAGCGCTACATACTAGTGGGAAATGACATATATATTTCATGATCTTATTCACAAAATCATGGAATCCTACATAGATGACTTGTTGGCCAAAGCCAGGAAGTGCTATGATCACCCGAAGTGCTCCACATCATTCTTTCATGTTTAATAGAATATGGAGTCACACTAAACCCAGAAAAATGTGTCTTTGGTGTGACAGGAGGGAAGCTCCTAGGTTACATTATATTGTCATGAGGGATCGATGTAGATCCAGCCAAAATCTGGGTTGTCCTTGAAATGATCCCACCATCGGATGAATCTAGAATCAGGTCATTTCTTGGGAAACTCGGTGCAATCCGAAGATTCATCCCAGATTTAAGCTTTGTCATTCACCCAATCAATAATCTACTCAAGAAAGATTATGGTATCAATTGGACCAAAGACTGCAACGACACTTTCGAAGCAGTTAAGCGTTTCTTGTTGTAACCACCTATGCTAATGCCTCCTAAGCCATACCAACTTTTAATCTTATATTCGTGGGCTACCAATGTCTCGCTAGCATACATGTTGGCTCAAGAAGATGATGACAAGAGAGAACGCATGATCTATTTTATTAGCCAAATGTTGCTCGACTATGAAACATGTTATACGTAAGCAGAACGAGAGTGCCTTGCCATAGTCTTCGCAACCAAACACTTAAGACATTACATGCTAAACCAAGAAACAAGGGTCATTGTAAAAATAGACCATTTACGAACTTTCCTCATGCAAGGGTCCTTGTCTAAAAAGGTTGGATGCTTTATAACCTTAATGGGTGAATTCGAATTAACATTTTTCAATCAGAAGTCTATTAAGGGACAAATCATTGTGGATTGGTTAGCTGATAACCCATTAGACGGAGGCAATCTAGTAGATCTCAACTTTCCCGATGAATGCATATATTACGTCGAAACTAGACCTCCCATCTCTGAATGTCCTTGGTATACTGATATTATTAATTATATCATGGACCAAACATATCCAGAAGGTGCTACGCCACAACAAAGAAGGTGGTTACGCATTATCGTAACTAAATACATTGTTATAGAACAAGTTCTCTACCGTAAGGCTTTTGATGGAATGCTTCTAAGGTGTGTTGACACGGAAGAATCCAAAAATATCCTCCATGAATCCCATAGTGGAATATGTGGAGGCCACTTCGGTGGTCATGCCACTACTCACAAAATACACCGGATGGGCTATTTCTAGCCCACTCTAGAACACGATGCAGTAGAGTTTGTACGCAGGTGTCATAAATGCCAAGAATTTTCCCACGAGATTCACATGCAAAGCACAAGCTCTAAAACCAATCGCTACTCTATAGCCCTTTTCTACGTGTGGCCTAGATTTGATAGGTAAATTCTCTCCCTCATCTACAAATGGGCATAACTTCATAATCACGACCACCGAGTATTTTACCAAATGGGTAGAGGCTATGCCTCTCACCACTGTACCAGGTTTCGTGATCGCCAAGTTCATTTTGAACCAGATCATTTACAGGTACGATTTCCCACAAATCATTATCACAGATAATGGGACTTCTTTTAAGAATGACGAGGTTCATGAATTATGCAATAAATTTAAAATAAGTCATCATACAGCCTCCTTGTATTACCCTCAAGCTAATGGATAGGCTGAAGCAACAAACAAAACATTCAAAGCTATGCTCCTTAAAATAGTGAAAAAAACAAATGAGATTGGAATTTAAAGTTATACCCGGCCTTGTGGGCCCACCGAACCTCAATAAGAACACTAATAGGAGTAACACCTTTCTCATTGGTATTCGGAGCATAAGCGGTTCTCCCACTTGAGGTTGAAATACCCATCTCGCATCTCATTACAAGGGATTCGGATGAAGATGCTTATGAGAAGCACATCTCTCCTAACTAGAAAGCCTAGATGAGGCCAGGTTAGATGTTGAATAGCGGCATAGAGTCTATGCTTGACCGGATGTGCCAAAGAAGTATAACAAAAAGGTCTATGAACGAGATATATATGGAGATCTAGTTCTAAGACTAGACAAAGCCAGATTGATAAAAAGACCGGCGAAGGAAGGAAATTCTAGCCCAAATGGTTGGGCCCATACTGAGTCACAAAATACTATGGAAATGGTGCATATCTCTTATGTACACTGGAAGGTGAGGAATTTGGTGAAACAGTCAATTCCCTACACCTTAAACAATTCTATGCATAAGCAACCAAAGCACTATTTGTATAATTATATCTACATTGCATCTTCATGTAGTTAGGTTCATTTTGTCCGCTTGTTTCGTACAATTTTGTGATCAAGGAACTTATTCTCCAAGCAATTCATTACAAACTTTTGATGGTATTGGCATTAGCTTTCCAAATCATACTTCTCCATTTTATAAACGTCATCACCTGCTTCGGAATCATTTCATCCATTTAAAGCTAGATATGACAAAGTCTTAATGGTAACCATACCAAGGTCTGCATGCTTGTTCTCACTTTTGGTTTCTCCCTAGGATAGGTGTCTTGCCTATGGTCTATTCTAGAAGCTTCATAGTGTCACATCTATCCCATATGTATATCTCTTTGGAAGTAAGAACATACTGACATTTTGCTCAAATAAACAAGTCAGATATAGATCAAACAGAAAATTTTATTTTACACATTTCCTTTCCCTACCAACCTTTGGTGATGAGCTTGTGTCTCTTACCAGTGATGTAGGGTTGGGAAAGGATGGGAATTCCTTACTCGCTTGTACCTTGTCCATGGTGATAAGCCCATGCTTCTTACTGGTAGCATGGGGCAAGGTGTAGGGGGTCCTCTTGACAAATAAACGTTGAAGGTTGTAAGAAAACAATTCAAATGAACCTTTGAAATCTTGAGTCAAAAACAAATGAATCAGATGTCTAAAATTCCAAGAGAGTTCAAAACCCCAAAACCAGATTTTGTTTACCATGTGGCCATCTACGGATCTAAGTCTAGATAAACCACAAAGTAAGTAGCATTCTAAACTATGGAGTCACTTGAGTAGAGTAGGTTTGTAGTGTCCTAATTTGGTTCCATCAAATCTTTGTCTATCACTCATCACTATTATTCAACAAATTTCATAGCTTGTGCCCTTTCTAGCTCTCGGTGGTGAGCCCTCACATCTTACTAGTTATGTGGAGTTAGGAGCGGGGCAAGTTCATCTGCTCATCATACCGGTTTATCATCTCATTTTGTCACAACAAATATGAAGTACCAGAAAATTGCTTATAGAAGCTAAAATTTCAAGATCACATTGTGTCTAGATTATCATATATCAAAGCATCACAAAATATAAAAAGAAAGAAAGCACTTGTATCATTTATTCTCCATTCCATACATTCGAAAAGCATGTAAAAACAACATTATAGTTTACATGTGGAAATGAATCACAAATAATAGATACCAAGAGTCTGATCCAAAAAGAATATATATATATATATATATATATATATATATATATATATATATATCTCAACGTTTCTATACAATGTCATCATGCACTAAGCATGGTCAAAACGCTCAAAGAGCCCGAGAAATACAAAATACATCATACAAACAATCTACGAGAGCCAGGCAGCCTCTCAACCCCTATGAGATCCCTCTGAAGGTGCACGCCCACGTCTAGGACTCTGGCTATGCTAGCACTCTGAGTGCATGAAAGGCTCACGATCCCAAGGAGTAGCTGCAGCCTCGCCATGAGAGTGACTCCTCATTAGGTGCTCTGCTATCCTGTATCCTACCAACTCGGTGCAGAGGGTAGTCACCATCTTGGCCACATGCCAGACAGGGGAAAAAATGTCGGTATGCCTACCAGCTTTGAAGGCTCCCCTGCATCCATGGATAGCTCCGCATGGGTCTTCTCCATGGGGATCATCAGGGTATCAGTGCATACCTGGTGAATCAGGTCTCGCCACTCATCAGTAGTCTCTGTAAGCAAAGGAGAAAAAGAATTAGAAATACTCAAAAGATAGAAACAAAAGTAAACAAAAGGAGAGATAGCAACTAAGGCAATCCTAAACAACCATTAAAGAGAAGGATGATAACTCACTCGGATCTCCAGGCCTCTGTAAGAGGGATCTTTAGGGTTAGTACACCGCCACAAATGTCACCGCTAACTGATGTAATCCTCCCATGGATGGAGTGACATAGCATCCCACTACGGACTCATCCTCTCCACCCAATCCCTGAGAAAGTGGCTCCTCTGAAGCTAGCATCACCCTCTTTGCACTCTGCTCCGCCCTCTCGCCTTGATAAGATATCTTGAGTGTCATGCCACTCAGGATCGTTGTCCTCCTCTCCACCCGACTCATTGACCTCAACCTTGGTCTCCTCCTTCGTCTCTCCCCCTATGAACTCCTCAGACTCAAAGTCTATGTCAATGGGGTCGTCACTACTATGGGCGGGACTGGCAGCAATCTAAAGTAAGGGTGCCTAAGGAGCACCAGCTCTCCCTTGAGCACGTACTACCCTCATAGCTGTAATGGGGACCAACCCCAACCTCTAGGACCTCCCCTAGCCTCCTGAACTGATCTGTATACTGGCACCACTGGGGAAAGCATGCCCACATAAGGTAGGCCAAACTGTTGAGGCACTCAACCAAAAGGATGTATCTTCACCCTCCCCGTCCTGTCCACAAGTTTCCCTATGGTGGAGCAAGAGATCAAAGTAAGAGCCTCCTCACCCCATAACCCTACCATGGCCTGATAGGGTTTGGCCTCCATGTCATTAGTGGTCAAGGAGGTGACTGGCTGGTGAGGTCTCTCGAGCACCAACATATTTTTCCATCTAACTACCCTCACAGCCTCGGGATCGCCACCTCTACACCTCTCCCATAATGGATGAAACGCTCGTAGACCCACTCATAACTAGGTTCGGATGGCTCAATGATCGCCCCGTAAATGAACCACCCGGTAAAAATCATGATAGGTGGTCCCAAGAATGTCCACCCCCAGGCGTAAATCCAGCCATGTCCCTCAATTTGTGCAATAATGGAGGACCAACAATACAATAAGGCATCTCCTCCCTTGTCCCTGATCAATCTCGGGGCAAGGATCCCCATAATGGCCTGGTGAATCAAGGGGATAGGTAGGCCAGAATAGATCAAACCCTCACCCCTTCTTCAAACTAGTGGAGATGACTGTGTCTCCCATATATGAAGCCCACCGTGCTATCTGAGCCCTTGACCTGCTGTCTCGAGTGTGAGTCATTGGCCAATGATCAAGACCCCCAAGATGTGGTAAACATCCTCTAAAGTGATGGTCCACCCACCCCGACCCCTGGAAATCAAAAAGTGTTCTGATCGGCATCCCAATATGAAAACAAGTCACAAAGTATGTGACTAGAAGGTGCAACATGCGGGACCCGTGATATGTGCAATATACAGGCCCTCTGAAGAGTGTCTTGCTCATCCTGAGAAAGGGCATCCAATACTGCCAGAAGCCAATCACACTCTCTCTCTCTCGGCTCCATCGGATATACTCCTCCTTCACCTGCATACACCCAAAAACACACAAAACAGAGTAACTTAGTATTCAAATGACATTAGAAAAATCATGAAAGTAGGTAAGAATGCTAGAAACACAAAAATGAATTCAAATAAGTATTATTTATACATTCGTGAAGGATCGTTGCCGAGCGGGGTGGTGGTTTGTAATCATTGTCTTAAAGGCAGCGATCTTGTAACCGCCACCCGATCAAGGCGGTGGTCATGCTAACCGCCCCGCTCAAGGTGGTGGTCGTGTCCCAAAATCCCACACAAGTCATGTGCCCTAAAAACACCTAAAAACGCAAAAACATGACCATTTTGACCAAAACAAAGCCTACCCATTAGGCGTCCCCCCTAAGTGACCCTACTAAAACTGACATTTTCAAAAATAATCCCCCCATGACAAAGATTTCACCATTTTAACATTTTAGAGACAAAAACGGTAAATTGAGAAAAACTAACCTGTGATCTTGCGGGTCGGTGTTCCACTCGTGGAGGAATGATCACAGTCTCATCCCAAATATTTTGACTATACTCTCATCAGAAACCGTCACCACGGGTCCCAGAGCTCAAAATCAATCAAATCGACACACGTAAATGAATAGGAAAATGGGCCCACTTTTACATATATAACATCCTAACTTGTTATTGAATGCCCTTTTCATAGGTTTGGAGCGCCGAGAGGTAAGTTCTTATCCCCATGCAAATGGTACATCCTCATTTCGTATTATTTTAGTATTTATTTTTCGATTTATTTTGTCTATCTGCACTTGAGTCCTCTTTTCATTTTACAGGTAGTGAGGGATTTTGGATGGCATCATTTTGGCACACAGGCGTGTCAGGTATAATTTCTTACTTCCCATTTCGGGACCGCCATACTCGGATCCACCATTTTATGCCTCTTCATGGCTAAACCGCTTCTCCGAGGGGGCAATATGTACGTACCCAAAATTATAGGGTACTGCACCACTGAACAATGTTACACATGCCCCAATGATGATACAAGTCTCCTCACAAGGTGTTCGGGATCCAGAAAATCTCTCCAAGTATGCATTAACATCCCACATGCCCTGCTTAGCCCCTGCATGCTTTGCTTTTCCTTCCCCCTCTTTTCCTTTGCTTTTCGGTCTTCAGTGACAAAACCGCCACCTGCTGGGAGGTGGTCTCGCGACCACCACCGGGAGCAGAGTGGCGATCCTGTAATCGCGCGCCCTACTCGGGAAGCGGTCTTCCACGCATTTTTCCATAATGTTTCTTTTATCGCAACTCACGTAAAAATCAACATTTACTAGCTTTTTTCACCACCTTTGCTTGTATTTATGATTCTGGTTCCTTGGAATAGTGTTTTTGCATTGTTTATGGTTTAAGAGATCAAATTGGTTTTCACCTTTGGGTAAATGGGAATTCTATAAATAGCTGGCTTGTGCTCAAGTAAATGGCCCCTCAAATTTTCCTCTCAATTTCTCATTGCAGTAGCTTAGTCTTTCAATTTTGCCTAGGATTCATAGTTTTTTTATTGCATGCATAGTTAGTGTTGTCTTGCTATTAGGAAGCCACATAATCTTCTTGTGCTAGTGTTGTTATTGTTTCATGCAATCCATTGGAGTAGGACAGTTTAATTTTCAGTAGGAAGCCATTAAAGTTGCAGGTTTTGTTCATCAAAAAGAATAGTTTTGGTTCTAGATGTATGACTCACAATAAATCCCACTAGGAAGGGGACATAAGCCAAGCTCTGTTCTCTTGTGATATCCCTCCTACTCACATTGTATTGATCGCATCCTAAGCGCCATTATTTCAATACCAACCGTTGATGCTAACATCACATGCTTTTTTGGATTCATGTGAGCATGAAGGAATGAGGAGATCACACCGAGGGGACAAAGCCATACACAACCGGAAGCTTTTTACGCAAAGTCCAAGTTCAAGCTTTCAAAGTTATAGTTAAAACATATCAAATAGAGTAGTCAATCATTTCATTTCAGTGAATTTTACTTTGATATTACCGGGGAAGCTGTGGGGATTGATAGTTTCTAAGAAACTATGATTCACTCCTCACTTCTGAGGTAGGATCGAGGGTCTTTCAAATAGATTAGATCAGTTATCTAGTTATTTAGAATAGATTTACAAACTACACAGACAAGTAGCTATACTCGGTTACTTTGTTTGTTTTAATTGTGTTATTAGTTCAGTTGTCAATTTCTAGATCTATTAGATAATTGCTCTTTTAAATTTTGTTCAATATTTTATCAAAAATATCAGATTTAGGAATATACATAAATATATCTTGCGTAGTTAATTTATTTTGTCATTAGTTAGACTTATATCATTTCCTTTTTGCATGACAATCATGGGACCTAGAGAGCCCGGAGAATACGTATTCAATCTAATCGTGCCTCGGCCCCAATCTCGTTACGGCAATAACTGATATAGATTAGAATCTTAGAATCCAAGTCTTCCAAACAACAACAGACTTGCAACAAATCAGTTCACAATTAAGAGGGTTAAACATAGAATACAACCAAGCACACACGTTTTGGTCAAACCAGCCAAACTACAAATTACCCTAGATAAATATCCGCATGACTATAGAAGGGCTTGAAAAAGAGCAAACGTTTGGTTGTGACCCTTTGGTCCCACATCCAGATGCAGGAGACGTTCTCACTGACATAGACACCGGCTTAAGAATTCAGGTTGCCATAATGCCTGTAAGGTACTCTAAGAAGATTACACAACTTGTAGTTCTAAATATAGAGGCTGAAAAGGCATACAACTATTGGATACTAGGGATTAGAGATTGATTCCTCATATGACCATAGCAGGTCCACAACAACCAAGAATCTACGGTTGTGATTCACAAATCCCACAACCCAACGAGTCCACAGGTCAATCTAACATTGATATTGGTTTACGCACATCATTATTCAGATCCACTCCACTTCCACCTATCATCATCACACAATTATCCTTGTTAGACGTAGTAGCTAACAAAGCTAAGGATTTTTGGACTAGACCAAAGAATCATCCATAGAGTCACTATATCCAAAGCATCCACCCTATGACCCTATCTGGAGATATACACGGAACAATTCCAGGTCATTTTCCCCGTATCCCACAACCTATAGATTGGATCATGCCAGAGCTTGATATTAATTGGAGCCTTCGAGCAGTCATCCTTATTGACCGATCTATCTCTCCAGTTCAAGTTAGGAGGGCCTTCTTTTCCTTAGATTCATATATTCCATTAGTGCGTGTCGAAGATATAATATTTCCTAACTAGTTTACCTATACCCCACGTATATTCCATCCCCACCAGCTATCTCGGCTTGACCTCGGGATGTCGGGTGTGAGGAAGAGTTACTTGTAGATTCCCATGCTCACTTGTCACTTTTCCATCGTACAGAACCCTAGGCACTATATATGTCCCCTCTTGGTGGCTCTCACCTCCCGTATACCCTTGTAAACTATGGCCACTATTGGAAGATCATATGGATATGGCATCTCAAACTATTGGGGCACTGGAAGCCTTTGGAGGAGCCTCAACTCTACTACTCGGTCAACCAATTGAATATTAGTGTTGCATATAGCTAATGTAATCCCCTCCACTTCCCATCTTCTAGCTATGTCATGATATGGTTGTGCAATCATGTATGGCATAGTCAAAGTAGAAACTAATTGTTATGGACCCATGAGTGAAGACATATCAACCCATCAAGCTGCCCCGATCTTTGTGCGATCTCATATCCCTGCACCCCCTCCGCAGTACGGGATCATCTTCTCATACAACCATGACATGAGTAATATAAGATGGATGAGATATCCACCCCACATCTATTAACCCGATACAAGTCGTGGTAGGTAGCGCCAAATATATGAACCCCCATACATACATCTTACCATAGAGCTCAATGCTCTCAATGATTGGAGCCCAAAAAAATAGCAACCTATCCCCAAACTTATCACCAATCAAATGTGAGGCCAATATACTAATGATTTCCTTGTGTAGAGTGGGGATAGGAGAAGTCTTAATCTGTAACTAGTCTAACCCCTTACTTGGCACCCATATCAAGTGCATGTGCATGTTCAAGGTAAGTGGCCCACTTGTGGGCCTCAAATGCTAAATTAGTGCTCTTTAGTGCCAAATTCCTATCGGTGAAAGGAACTCCGAGGATCCTATAAACATCCTTGAGTTTGATATTCCACTCACCGCTAACTTCAGGAAGCCTAGAAAGTGTTCAGATGGCATCCCAATAACTAAATAAGTTATAAAAAAGGTGAATCATGGGGGAAATAGGTTGTTTCTTTACAATCCTCAATATATCATCCATCTCTAGTACCCCTCTCTGGCTGAGTCAATAACTATAGGATCTAAGGTAGTATTTCCTCTTGATCCCTGCTCCATCGATGTAGTTCCCCTACACTACAAATAAGGATAAAAGAGCAAGTTAGAATCTCATAAGCGTATAACAAGCTCATAGTTATAGTTCTCCTAATGCTTATCCTATTTCTAAGTCTCTTAATGCTTCTCCTACTTCTATTTTTGCTTCCACAAAGATGGTCCTTTCAAAACCCTAAATGTACCTACAAAAACAACCATTGCCTCCAAAGTAGCTACCCCCATTGCTAAAATTGTCCCAACTTTTTACCAACCAAATAATATACTACCCCAGGGGTACAAACATAATCTCCTTCTTCTCCAATTGACATCATTGAACATGTGAACAAGTTTAAAGTATAGAGTTCTGAATTTGAATTCTTACAAACCCAACTAGAGAAATTTGAAAGGCTTGTCCATTATATTAATGATAGTATTTTAAAGCCCAATGCTTTAATAGTGAATTCAAAGGACTACTACCAACACCACCTACCCCTCCTTTACATAACTTGCTTTCCATGAGTGCATCCAAGATCAAAAATTTGATACATTTTATCTCTCCCTCTTGGTCAAAGGCCATCAGTTGAATAACTACATAATAGATTCAGGAGCTTCAAATAATGTGATGCAGATTAAATTTGCTAACACTTGGAATTACCTTGACACAAGCCATTAACTCTTGTTACTCCATGGAGTTTAAGGAAGTTCCATCTATAGGGAAAATCAAGGATGCACAAGTGGCCTTTTCCAATTTTCCAAACAAGAAAGTTTTGTTGACCATCTTGGTAGTGACATCCCGACATATTTTGGAATGTTGTTGAGTAGAAGTTTCTATAGAGACTTGGGAGGTGATATCTAGATGGATTGGTCTTCCACAACCATTTTAGTAAAAGGATAAATGAGGAAGTTGTTTCCCATGAGAAAAATGAAGTATACTATTTAAAAGTCGGAGGATCCAAGGGCTAACATGTTGTTTCAAGATAGCAGAGACTTGGTAATTCTTTGTTAGGATTATACCAATTATACGGATAAACAAGCATGTAATGAGTAATGTAGAAAATGTAAAACAGAAAATAATGTAATAAAAAGACACACAAATTTAACGTCGTTCACCCAAAATGGGCTACATCCACGTAGAAACTTGACCAATCCTTTTATTCTATCCAACAAAACTCTCTCTCACGGTGTAGCCACTAATACAATGAGCCTCATACATTACAACCCTTTAAAGATATTAGGGTCTTTCATCATTTGGGGAAACATATAAAACAAACCGTTAGATTTGTTACCTAATAATGAATGGTCTAGATTTCACAATGCATAAGTACATATAAAATGTGTCTTTGAGGGTGTTGCCCTCGAACCCCAGCTGGGGTGTGTGGCCCCTGGACCCTACAAGGGGGAAAATCCCTCCTTGCAACTACCATCACTATCAAGCTCCACAACTAACAATATCCCACTTGGACATTGATTAACATAACTCCACCACTATAGCTCCTACTTGGACTTTTCGCTTGACTTGTTTCTTCCGGTTCAAGATCAATCTTGAAGATCCACGAAGTTGAATGAAAAAATCCAACTTCTCCTTTTTCATTGGCTTAGTAAACATATCAACAGGATTATCATCTATATGAATCTTCACCAACTCAAGCTTCCCATCCTCCAACACTTGTCGTATGAAGTGATATCTTAGTTGAATATGTTTGGTTCTAGAATGGAAGGCTGAGTTCTTTTCTAGGTGAATTTCACTTTGACTATCACAAAGTGTAACTTAAAATACCCTTGCTCTTTACCCAACTCGTCCATGAACCTACTCATCCATAACATTTCCTTACCTACCTAAATCACCGCAACATATTATGCCTCTGTAGTAGATAGAGCAACTACCTTCTGTAACTTTGAGATCCAACTCACTATCGCACCATCAACTGTAAACATGTATCTAGTCGTGCTCCTCCTGCTATCCACATCTCCTGCCATAAATAAATCCACAAATCCATGTAAAGTATAATCTGACCCTCCGAAGCACAAGTGCCTACTACTGGTCCCTCTCAAGTACCTAAGAATCCATTGGACCTCCTTCCAGTGTGCTTTACCCGGATTTTCCATATACCGCTAATAACTACCACCGCTTTGGGAAATGTCCGGCTGGCACAAACCATGGCATACATGAGGCTCCCAATTGCTAAAGAATAAGGAACTGTGTCATATAATCTTTTTCCTCTTGTGTTGTTGGGCATTTCTCTTTACTTAATCTAAAATGCCAGCCAATGGTGTACTAACTTGGTTTCACATTATGCATCTGAAACCTCTCTAACACCTTTTCTACATAGTCCTCCTGAGACAACACCAATTTCTTATTTTTCTTGTCCCTCTTGATTTGCATACCAAGGATTTTCTTTGTTGCACCCAAATCCTTCATTGCAAATGTTTGTGCAAGATTTTCCTTAAGCTTTGCAATTTCTTGCATATTAGACCCTACTACAAGCATATCATCTACATATAATAGAAGAATAATGTAGCTCCCACTATCCAACTGTTTAAAGTACACACAATGATCTGATTGACATCTAGTAAAACCATGCTCATGCATAAAACTATCAAACCTTAGATACCATTGTCGAGGAGCTTGCTTGAGCCCATATAGGCTCTTCTTCAACCTGCAAACCAATTTCTCCTTACCCTTCACCTCATACCCAAGTGGTTGCTGCATATAAATATCCTCCTCCAAGTCACCATGGAGAAATGTCATCTTGACATCAAGTTTCTCTAAGTGTAAATATTCAACAGCAACTAAACTTAATACAGTATGAATGGAAGACATCTTTACAACAGGGGAGAAAATTTCATCAAAATTGATACCTTTCTTTTGTTCATACCCCTTCACTACAAGCCTTGCTTTGTACCTTTTTGTCCACCTTCTTCTTCTTTCACATGGTAGACCCATTTGTTTTGTAGTACTCTCTTCCCAACCAGAAATTTGACTAAATCCCATGTTTGGTTCTTCTCCAGGGATTCCATCTCCTCATTCATGCCACACTCCCACTCCTTAGTGAATTACACCTGCATTTTCTCATCAAATCTCTCTGGCTCACCACTATCTGTTAGTAACAAATAATACAAAGAAGGGGAAAATCTTTCTAGAGGTCTACTAATATGTTGTGACCTTCTTACTAAAGATGGGGGTGTCACGGGATCATTATTTACTTGCTACTCATTTTCTTGAATTTCGCGAGAGGTGCCAATGTTGACACCTTTGGTTGTTGTGCTCGGCCTACAAAACTATCAACCTCGGTACTGTAGGTGGATATTTTCCACCCGAGAGTTCATTTTTAGGAGTTATATCCTCAACCAATTCTTCCTTGGGATTTTTGTCATCTTGTACTTGATCCCTGTACATTCTATTTTCATGCCAAACAACATCATGACTCCTAATTATCTTAGATTCATCTAGATCCCAAAACTAAAATCCATAATCACCATTGGAGCCATAGCCTATGAATGTACAATGTTTGGATTTTGAATCCAATTTCTTCCTATTTTCTTTATTAACATGCACAAATGCCTCTAAACCAAATACTCTTAAAAATGAAAGGTCTACCTCTTTCCCGGTCCAAGATTCTTCAATAATTCCTCCATCTAGTGCACTCGAAGTCCCATAGTTGATTAAGTACACTGTAGTATCTACGGCCTCTACCCAAAACTGAAGAGGCAGCCCGTGTGCAATCTCATTGATCGTGCATGCTCCATTATTATTCTATTCATCCTCTCACTCACACCATTTTTTGCGGAGTCTTGGGAACTATTTTTTCTCTACAAATATCATTCAAGGAACAATAATCATCAAATTTCTTACTACAATACTCACTGCCATTATCAAATCTAAAACATTTCAATTTAAAACCACATTGATTCTTAGCAAGTGCTTTCCATTTCTTAAATGTATCAAAGACATCAGACTTACACTTAATGCAATATACCCATACCTTCCTTGTGGCATCATCTATGAATGTGACATAGTACAAAGAACCACCATGAGATGCAACATGGGCTGGCCTCCGCACATCTGTATGAACTAGATCCAACTTTTTCTCTTTCTTGGTATTCCCTGCCTTGAGAAATATAACTTTTTTCTATTTCCCAAAAATGAAATCCTCACAAAACTCTAAGTCCATGTTGATCAAAGAAAACTTGACAAAACTCACACAAGAGTTCTAAGTGGAGAAATAGGCTAGGTTTAAGGGCGTTGAGGAATAGGAAGAACCCACACGCGGAGGGCAAGTTCAACATTCAGGACTTAGCTGATTTTGAGCATGAAGACCTATTTTTAGAAGATGGCATGCGGAACACACCAACGATGCAGAGACATGCACACCATGCATTTTCTATCTTTGGAGGATTAGATTGAAGCATTTTGCATGGAGACAAGCTAAGAATAGGATTGTCACTCCAGTTAATTGTAAGAGGTCTATAGATAGCACACTTGCATGTGTGGCTATGCCTGTAAATGGCACATGGCTATTAATAGCATGTGGCCTATTTCTAGAATAGATAAGCGGTGAAGGGAAAGTCCCCATCCTATATATATATATATATATATATATATATATATATATATATATATATATATGATGTGAATCACATAGTAGTAGAGTGTGGTTAAGAGATGAATTTATGGAGGTATAGAGATATGTGCATATGATTGGATTCTTGTATTAGATCCATGTGCACATCAAGTATAGATTTCCATTATTGTAAGGAGCTTCTATGTTTATTAATAGATGGAAGATATTGGCTGAACCTAAGTGTTATTCCTATGTGTAATTGAGTAGTGCATGTTCTTGATTCAATCATGATTATTGTTTAAGATTTTTCTTTCATTAATCTGAATATGGCATGCATTGTAGAATGATGGATTAGTTATGGATCTATGTGTTTCTTCCTTCATCATGCTAACATCTTGCTATATCAACCCTAAAGAGGGACCTGGTACCTTTGCGCACTTCAGGTGAGCACTCAGTCTAGGCTGAGTGATGTGCTAGTGTGTTTAGGGTGTTATCTAGTAAATTCTAGGTTGCATCATTGGTTCCATTACCAGGACCTCTTTTTAGTTTTTTTCAGGATGGTTTGCGATGAAGACGTCTGCAAGTTAACTCTAGCAAGTATTGAGGAGTGGATACATGATCACGGAGGAAGAATATGCATGATGTTCAGCATTAGATGCGAGTTTAATGCACGAGTTGAATAGAATAAAATCAGTATGATAGCTTATATGAGATATTTTTCACCATCTTCCCAGTAGAATTATACAAGTGGATGATTGCTTATGCATCTAAGTGGAATTGGAGGTATCGTGCACTTGTCTAGACACAAGAATAATTTTAGGCCCTTTATGATGTTGATCTAATCTGGACTCACGTTGTGGATATGTGGTTTCATGGTGTTATAAATAGTTATATTCTAGAATATTCAATTTCAACGTATTCTTTCCCGAAGGTAGCTGAATTCCAGTTTTTACGGTATCCTAGAGGAGTATATTTGCAAGGTATTCCACTGGTGATTAAGATCTTGATGGTAACTTTAAATATGGAGAGTAAATTGATGGCTAACTAAAAGCTCACCTTGCGCGAGGGTAGGAACAGCTTTAGTGAACGATGGCAGACCTAACGGTAGAAAGGTAGAGAGAGGAAAGGTAACTTAAGTATAATAAGGCATGTGAGAGGGAGATAAAGAAGTAGTGTACCATTATAGAAAGTATAGCGTTGAGGAGAGAGATTTCTCATGAAGGATTTGAAGCTCACGTAGAAGACATGGAACTAGAGCATCAGGAACTCCCCCATCTTGGAAATCATGACAGAGATCCCCCCTTGGCTTCACACAGAAGTGTGCCAACAAAGACTACCTAGGCCGCGGGCATGCATCTTAATCCACCTGGTGACCTAGCCCTTACACTTGGTTTTCCAATATCTAGTATGAAAAGTAACTAGCAAGCTAACTTGGGAAGTAGGAGAGTAGGAGTAAGTCAGGGAGAAAGTACATCAATGGCAGGATAGACGGCTTCAATGTTATTTGGAGGAACATTTTTAGGCACATCGTTTGCACATAACGTGAGCATGCGTAGAATGTTGGATTCACCTTTGTAAGTGTAACTACCTCACTGAGACTATACGGGTTCGGTATAGTACTATTTTCAAAGCATGGGAGTACATCTATAAGTCCTATTATAGCTATAGGTGGAGGATCAGGACGTGTCGATGGTTCTAGTTCGGGTGGATCTGGTGGTTCTAGAGGCAGAGGAAACAAAAGAGGTTCTAGATCAGGTGGTCAAGGCCCACAGCAACCACAGAATATCTATATAGAGATGTCCCTTTGTCTCCCAGAATATAGAGGTATAGAGGATGTTGTTGAACATGTGCATATGTGTGAAATTTTGTGGTGCATGAAATGGATCTCAGCTTCTGAGCGCAAGGCAAGTCAGTTTTCTACTACGTTACAGGGACGTGCACAAAGCTGGTATAGGAAGTTTGATCCTGATCAAACTTGTGTGGATTATGCAACACTGAATGATGCTTTCTTGAAAGAGTTCCATATCCCTGAGTTTGAGCAAAATAGTATTAGTTCACTCAAGGATATCAAGCAAAGCACTACTGAGAGTGTACGGGAGTATGATTCCCATTTTAAGACACTTCTATCTAAGTTGTCTTATGATATTCTTGCTAGCCAACATGCACAATTGTTTTTTGGAGGATTGATTACACCATTCAAAATAGCACTGTCACATAAGACATACACTTATCCACATGAAGCACTGGAAGCAATTTTGCATGTTGAGGTAGTTGGGAGCATTGACACTGGAGTTAGTTCATTCTTAGAGGCACAGATTACAGCTATGGAAAAGTAGTTAGAGAGGCTATCAACAAATTCAGCCCATGAAACACACTCAAGAATTCGGTGTATATATTGTGAAGTGGAAGGTCACACCAAGGATAGTTTCCCTCGCAAATCTATACACTCATTACATTTGGATTGTTAAATTTTTCATTTGAATCATGATGCTAGTCACTGTCCTTTATTACAAAGCACGTGATAAGGAAGAATGTATCCTACTTTTACAAAATTTGTAGGTCCATGACCCATGATACTAAGGATTGTCGATTGATTGGTTAGATCCATGATGCTATAGACATTGGGGTACAACAGACAAGTGTAACAGATAATTCTAAGGGTAAGAATGAGCACCAAGATTGGGATCATAATCAAACACGCTATGATAGGAATGAGGGGCATTTTGAAGGAGGTCATGGAAGGGGATGTGGATATCATGGTGGATATGGAGGATGAGGCTGTGGTGGAGGAAGAGGTGAGTTCCCTCATGGAACATGCGGATCTCCTAACCACTTTAGGCATGAATGTCCTCAAATATTACATGTTCTTTCTATGGAAAGAACCATAGCTATGAAGAGTTTCGGACTTATATGAGCATCTGAGTAAGTAGCATAAGAAAGAAAACAAAGGTGTCAGGATGGTTAGAATCTAGCACATGATAAAATATTAGTGGATGCCCAAGATAGCACCAGAACCTAAGGCCTTAACTGTGAATATTACTACATGAGTTGAAGTGGCGCACACAAGAGAGGCATTACACCAAAATCCTATGATCACCAAGGAGGAGGTTTGTATGCAAGGTACCTAGATCTTTCTCATCAGAAGGAAGTTTACCAAGATACCATAGAAGTGCTAAGGAATCTTTATGGTGAGATACAATACTTAAAAGAGTAGAAGAAAGCATCAGAGACAGTCCAAACTGATATCAATGATCTAAGAGAAGTGTGAAAAATGTTGTGCCATGAGAACATCATTCCACTATTAGGAAGTTGGTTAAAAGGGAACACTTCACACGTAAGTATTGAGACCAGATGGTAGATCTGCATGTAAATATTCCCCCTGATAGCATTGATTATGATAAATAAATTACTCTAAATGTTTTTGTAGATGGATGGTTGTTGAGAAATATTTTGATTGATACATGTGCGGAATTAAATGTGCTTACATTAGATGCATGGGTACAAATGGGGAGGCCTCCATTGGATCCATCATCTAATATGTTTTTTATATCAAACATGACTAAGGACACTCCCATAGGAGTTTTGAAGGATGCATCTATAACCATACAAGGGGCCAAGTTCACTGGGGATTTTGAGGTATTAGAACTTGCAGAAGAAGACAATTTTCCAACCTTGCTTGGATGTCCTTAGTGTTATGCAAATAATGTTGATTTGAGATTCAATAAGGGGTATATCAGCTTTGAGATCAAAGAGGAAAGGGTTTTGATACCTTTGACAGATGGGAATTATACACCATATGTTGAGCCTCTAAGTGAGGAGGAATTAAACAAAATTTATGTACGCGTTATTCAGGACCACGAGATCAATGAGCCATCAAAGGAAGGCATCCTAAAGTGGGAGGATTATCATCCTATTAGTGATACTACAAGTATTACTTGTGAAAATAGGGCTCATGGTACGTATGAACTAGAAGGGCATGAGGTAAAAAGCGTGGTTGCACGTAAGAATGGACTTCATTCTTTTCGATGAATAGGTAGCATGGTACCTTGGTATACACGGGTAGAAGATCTTCCTGTAATTTTGAAAGCCATCGAAACGTAGAGTGGACAGATCAAATTAAGATATGAGATGTGTTAGTGTATACCTTATGCTAGACAAAGCTGCACCTTGGTGGGTAGTCCACAGAGATAATCTTATAGAATGGGAAGATATTGGATTCACCTTATCTATTAGGTTTGTAAGGAATAATGCACCTATATAGATCTGCACTTATCATGGTGATCAACCTGTTTAGCATCACATTCAGCAGTGTGAGAGACTCTAGACAATAGGACAAGAAGCATTACCACCTTCACTTTGGGTGCATAGATTGTACTCTACTCTACAAGGATGTGCACGTGCTTGGTATGTATACGTAGAACTACATTGAGAGACTGGAAACTGGAAAATTTTGACTGCAAGAATGCTCCAAACCTTTGAACTACTTCTCGACTAAACCTCTAGTGGAAGAAGCATTAAAATTTGTCAAGTGCTTAACTATGGGAGATAGTGCAAAGGCAGAAGAGCATATTCAGAAATTATTGGGTGAGACAGAGTCCGAAGCATGTTTTGAAAGGGAAGAAGAAATGGACTCCATATTACTTGAACGTGCTTACCTTGAGAAAGAAAAAGGAAAGATGGTTTACATTGTGGATGATGAGGAAGTTGAGAACCTAGATATTGAACATTCACAAGGGGTGCATGAGGTCTTGGATAGTGTAGACAAGGATACGCGTGCCTATCACAAACCCATGAAGACAAAGAAGGTGAATATATGAGCCTAAGGAGGCCATCATTGGAGACTACTGGTTAGACTCGGAGGTGGCAAAGATCATTGAGTTACTCAAGGATTATCAGGACTTATTCCCTTGAGGGTATCATGAACTTAAAGGCGTGCATAAATCACTTGGGGAAATGAAGATAAAGCTTAAGGATGGTG
Source organism: Taxus wallichiana var. yunnanensis (assembly GCA_018340775.1). Taxonomy (NCBI): domain Eukaryota; kingdom Viridiplantae; phylum Streptophyta; class Pinopsida; order Cupressales; family Taxaceae; genus Taxus; species Taxus wallichiana. The sequence goes on from CM031240.1 coordinate 614,734,132, forward strand.
CACGCCTAGTTAGAAAGTGACCTTATAGAATGAACCCCAATTTGTGTGAAAAATTCAAAGATGAAATTGATAAAATGTTGAAGTCTAGAATCATTTGACCTTTGGATGAGTCAGAATGGGTTAGTCAATGGTGATCAGTATCAAGAAGGATGGACGGATTAGAATATGTGTGGACTACAGGGAGCTAAATGTCACATGTGTAACAGACCCATTTCCTACACCATTTACTAAGGAAATATTAGAAGGAGTTGCAGGTGTGAAATATATTCCTTCACAGATGGGTTTTCTAGGTATCATCAAGTTAGGATTGCTCAGGAGGATCAAGAAAAGACAACTTTTGTTACTGAATGGGGTAGTTTTTCCTATCTTTGTGATGCCCTTTGGATTGAAAAACACACATGTTGTATCCTCATGGATAATTGTTCAAGAATTCAAAGATTTTATTCACAACTTCTTACAAGTCTACCTCGATGATTGGACAATATATAGGCTTGTTAAGGATCATGTGACAATGCACTTATGTTTGAATGGTGCAAGCAATTGAGTATCTCTTTGAACATCAAGAATTGCATATTTTCTACACCTTTCGAATATTGTTAGGACATATAATCTGCAAGGAAGGTTTTCTGGTTGATCTAGCTAAGGTTTCAGTCATTCTAGGCTTGGAAGTGCCTACCATTCAAAGTGAGTTGCATGGATTTTTAGGTCATATAGGATATTATAGAAAATTCATCAAAGGGTATGCCAAAGTTTTTGCACCCTTGGAAGAGTTACTAAAGGGGAAAGGTACATTTTATTGGGGAGAACCGTAGTAGTGCACGTTTGAAACATTGAAAGAGAAACTTACTACCGCACCTATCCTGCGTTTTCCTTCATGGGACAAACCATTCCACGTGCATGTGGATGCCTTTAGCATGGCCATTGGTGTTGTGCTAGCTCAACCAGGAGAAGGTATTATAGATCATCCAATTTTTTTTGCTAGTAGGAAGTTGACTCCTATTGAACAGAATTATACAACTACAAAGTGCGAAGCTCTGTCAATGATCTATGCATTACACAAGTTTTGATAGTACTTGTTAGCAACACCATTTGTGTTTTATACAGATCACATGGCATTAAAGTACTTGGTAAACAAGCCCATTTTACAAGGGTACATATGCAAATGGGTACTCCTATTTCAAGATTTTGACTTCACAGTTGTGGTGAAATCAAGGAAAAGTAACTTTGGACCAGACCATTTATCTAGAATCAAATCAGGAGAGGAAGCATAGAAAATTCAACAAACCATGCCAAATACATAGTTATATAGGTTACAATTCACACCATCTGAATTAAAAGACATTGTTTTCTTTCTATGGACTGGTGTAGCACCAGAAGGAATGAAGGCATTAGAAAAGAAACAACTTGCTATACGCGTGGCACCGTTTATGTTAATCAGTGGTGACCTCTACAAGTTAGGAAAATATGAAGTATTATGTTGTTGTGTATTAGAGCATGAGCACAAAGATATTATGGGAGAATCCCATGGTGGTATTGCATGAGGCCATTATGTAGGTGATGCGACTTCCTAGAAGATTCTACTTGTTGGATTATGGTGGGAGACATTGTATAAAGACTATAAAGAATATTATAAGGCATGTGATCATTGTCAACACCTAGGAAAACTAGGACAAAGAGATGAAATTCCTTTGAGACCAATTACTAGTGCCGAACCATTTGAGAAATGGGCCATTGACTTTGTAGGACCTATTTCACCATCGCGGCAGACTAGGTCACGCTATATCATTACTTACACAAATTATCTCGCACTGCGTGGGTAGAAGAAGCACCTACGAAGGGACCGCAGAATCTACAACAGCTAGGTTTCTATGGGAGAATGTTCTTACAAGATATGGATGTCCTTTAAGTTATACAAGTGATAGGGGTACACACTTTTAAATGAAACCATAAGGATCCTATTAGATGATTTTATGGTTGCCCACCATAATATTACACCTTACCACCCTCAGGAAAATGGAACTACTGAGGCTTTCAACAAGATTTCGAGCAAGACTTTGACAAAAAATTGATGTTGGAAGAAAGGATTGGGATGAAAAAGTGTCAGCTATTCTTTGGGCATATAGAACAACTTACAAGAGATTGAACAAAGCCACACTATTTCAGTTGGTGTTTGGCACATAAGCCATTCTCCCTATAGAATTTATGTTACCTTCTTTGTGCATTACGCACACTAGAGGTCTAGCTGATGAGAAGGCTTTAGAAGAGTGTATTGAGAATATGATTCAACTAGATGAGCAACAAGCCATAGCACGATGGAGTCAGAAGTAGGAAAAGGCCAAGTAGAAAGCATGGCATGATAGAAACATAAGGGATAAGAAGTTTGAGATTGGAAAAATGGTACTTCTTTATGACTCAAAGTTCTTGTGCCATCTAGGAAAGCTCAAAGTACATTGGTTGGGGCTATATGTCATCACTTACATACTTGAATTAGGTGCTTTCTAGTTAGAATCACTTGATGGAATGCGGCTACCCAGTTACTTTAATGGGATTAGGCTAAATACCTACTATAAATAAGTCTTCTTGGTGTTTGTAATAAGGTAGTATTTCCATTTAGATTAGGTTTCCATTCGTATTTCCTTCATTGTCATTATGTTTTGTCAATTTAGTTGTTGTTCTTGTGTAATAAGCACACTTACGCACATGAAGATAATTACTATGTGAAGAATGTTTATGCGCAGAGGACTACACATACCTTTAGTGTGGGGTGGTTGTAGTTATCCAAGTAAAAGACTGTGGGAATTGAAAGGTGAAAGGAATAAGATGCTACGGGTGTGCTTTAAGTCAAAAGAAGATTGCTTCTCAAAAGTGACCAAGGATGGAGATGAATGAAAGGATAGTATAACGTGAGGTAAGTAGAGGCCATGATAACTACCAGGAGAAGGTATAGTGACAAGGTACTCAAGCACAAGGGTGCACGCTGAAGAGAAGTATGTGACCAGAGGGTAGGAAGGCACGCTAGAAGGTTATAGTTGGGGCGTGAAGATGTACCGCACGAAACAAACAAATTTGGTCAATGAATGAGAGGATATTTGGTAGGTGAAGGAGCAATAAATGCATCAAAATTTGAAAAATTATATAAGGATGGGATGTGAATTCATTTTTACCATTGCGACTAAGAGAATTTGAGGAAAGAGCTAAGTGTGAAGAGCCGAGTGATTGGGTTAAGGTGCGAAGGGTGTGAAACCAAGTGTGAAAAATAGATCTATGTGAAAAGAAGCTTGCGTCCCCTGGTGGTGAAGGGTTTGAGCGAAGAAAGGAGATAGAGAGGAGTTAGGGCATGAAGTTTCCACCTAGGGCACAATTAAATCAAGCTAGGGTTTGGTTCACAAATTGTAGAGTTAAAAAGGAGATGATTACAAGGTAAAAATGGCACCCAAGAAGGCAGCTGTAGCAGGAACAAAAGGAAAGAAGAAGGTGGTCATCGAGGAGGAAGAGATGGCACCTGAAAGTGATTTTTTGGAAATTTAATATCCAGAAGGAGTCATCATCAGCTACAAATGGGATTCACCCATCAAAAATAGAAAAGTGAGTGAATACAATCACATGACCTTAGAGAACAAGAAGGAGATCGATTCCTTGCTCACTACATGGAGGAAACAAAAAATGGAAGATGACATGTTAGTTTATGATGATGTAGGAAAAAAGCTTCTGAAGAGAATTGGGGTCTACCAATTATATGAGCTTCCATATTTTGGCAAGTATGAGCCCTTGTATCAGTGGCTCATGAGTAGAGTGCACAAGGACTTTTCTTCTTTGCAAGACACGAGTTAGAATCTCATCTATGATTATCTCATCAGTTACAGGTTTGAAGGCCACAAGAGATGATATAAAGAATGATCTCATAGATAAATCCACAATCCTAAAGACCATATAGGATTTGGGGTACCTAAAGGGTCCACGTGGTATGGATATAGAAAATTTGAAGAAGCTGCCTCGGTTTTGCAAGCAAGCAGAACACCTTGTTACAAATTCCAACAACTAGGAGCGGTGGTCACAGGTAAATACTATGTGGTTACATGTTGCATACAAGATGTCAGAAGGAGAATTCTACAATATTGTAGGCTACATTATAGAGAAAATAGTCAAGGAAATACACACAAAGGGAAGATCATCTTTGGGGTTGTTCTACTATCACTAGTATTCATGGAAATTGGAGTACCAGACAGCCAAAGGAAAAGGTATGGGAATACCCCATGGAGAATAAGTCACCAGCTAAAAGGTTCAACAAGTACCTATGTAAAGGGGTCATGACAGATGACGTAAAGAAAAGGGTGAAGAAATGGTACGACAGGCTCCACGTGGCATTTGGAGAAGAGTGGCACATCCCAAAGGACCTACCATCAATAGTAGGGAAACAAGTCCAGTTTGTTGTATATCAACATTTCTACATCACGTGCTTCCTAATGAGAGATGGATTCTAGAGCCCTTGGTGTAAATTGCCTTACGCATTAAGCGTAAGGTATTTCAAGCATCTGTTCACAAATTCACATACACATGCTAACTAGTATTCAATACAGATAAGGTAGAATGCGACTACCACATGTTGAGGAAGAAGTATGTGTATCTTGGAAGAAGTTCCTATACCGAGAGGATCATTTTGGAGGTGTTGAATACTAATCCAATAAGTCCCGGTTGTAGCAAATGTAACAGGACAGGCTCCTAACCTTGAAGCTACAATTCCCAAGGGTCCTCGATCAAAGAAGATGAGTGGAGAGCACATTCCACTAGTCATGGGGTATGCAAAAGACGCAGGTAAAATTGTCCACTCCCGCTTCTAGAGTATGATAGTGCAGAAGGATTTATTTGGATGGGATCTAATGGATAAGGATATGGTGATTTGTGTGTACTCAAAAGTAACTACCGTGGTCAATGCACACCCACATGGATGAGCCTGACTTTGATGTATGCGAAGAATCATGCATTTTGAGATGGTTGAAGAAGGCACCCCAAGCTAGACATATGTCAATAAATCCCTCTTGTCATGTCGGATGAGCGGAGTCGTGAACGCATTGGTGAAGGTTTTTGCTGAAGTTTCTAGAAGAAACATGGACAAAGCTGCAACAATCAGAGCATTGCGCAAGGAGCTAAAGACAAAGGATGTGGAGATAGCGTGCATAACATAAGAGAGGGACTTGGTGTAGAAGAAGAACAAAGTATTTATCAGCTTTGCAGAGGAGATTGGGGACAATATCATAAGAGCTAGGCCACACTTGGACACCAAGGTACCACAGACGTTTCCCTCAACGATACATTATGTAGGAAATTTTGTGGACCTGGTACTCAAAGATGAACCTCTGCGCATACTAGTGCCAAGGAATCCAAAACAAGAGGCAGAATGGGAGAAATCTTTAGTGATGTGAAAGATTACATCCTATGAGGGGCTGCTGCAAGCGCTACAAGAAGTATTGAAGAAATCAAGCCAGGATTTGAACATCTGCACAACTCCAAAGGGGCTTATCAGCATAAAGACCCTAGAAGAAAACAATGAGGTCTAGAAATAAATGAAGGATGAGACATTCGGAAATGTAGAAAGATTGTCAATGGTTAAGTAGAAGGGTGAGGCCCTGGCAGTAACACAAGAGTTGCACAAAACTCAGCTAGAAGAGCTTAGGAAGCTCATTGCACAGAAGATGGATCTTCTAGAAGGAAGAATGACCTCAATGTCTAGCATTATGTTGGTTTTGCAAAATGGAAAGGGGAGATTGCAAGGGATGAATTGGAGTCCATTCTTTGTGTGGAAATTATAGAAAAAGTAGAACAAGCACTCACTTTGAATGGTAGGTCTTGAGGCGTAAATAAAGGAAGAGTATCCGAGTTGATACTTCAAACTGATACAAAAGAGGCTACCTCATAAAACTTATTTATTCATCTACATTCTTTAATTATTATTCTTTCCATTCTTCTTAGAGATACCCATTATTGGGGCAACAATGAGATTAGTGTGGGGTAATGTTGATTAAAAACACTTGTGAGAACTCACACAATAAGTCCACGCGGAGAAATAGGCCCGGTTTAAGGGTGCGGAGGGACAGGAAGAACATGCACGCCGAGGGCAAGTCCAGCATTCAGGACTTAGCTGATTTTGAGCATGAAGACCTATTTTTATAAGATGGTGTGCGTTATACACCAATGATGTAGAGACGTGTATGTGACACATTGTCTATCTTTGGAGGATCATATTAGAGCATTTTTCATGGAGACAAGCTAAGAATAGGATTGTCACTCCAGTTAACTATAAGAATTATATATATAGCACACTTGCATGTGTGGCTATGCCTATAAATGGTGCGTGGCTATTAATAGCATGTGGCCTATTTCTAGAATAGATAAGTGGTGAAGGGCAAGTCCCCACTCTATATATATGATGTGAATCACATAGTAGTAGAGTGTGGTGGAGAGATGGATGTATGGAGGTATAGAGATATGCGCATATGATTGGATTATTGTATCAGATCCATGCATGCATCAGTATAGATTTCCATTACTATAAGGAGCTTCTATGTTTATTAATAGATGGAAGATATTGGCCGAACCTAAGTGTCATTCCTATGTGTAATTGAGTAGTGCATGTTCTTGATTCAATCATGATTATTGTTTAAGCTTGTTCTTTCATAAATTTGAATATGGCATGCATTGTAGAATGATGGATTAGTTATGGATCTATATGTTTCTTCCTTCATCATGCTAACATCCTATTCTACGAAACCCTAAAGAGGGACCTAGTACCTTTGCACGCTTTGTGTGAGCACTCAGTTTAGGTTGAGTGATTTTTCAACACATATAGGGTGTTATCTGGTAAATTCTAGGCTGCATCAGTTCAATTGATTCAAACTTGAAAGCTTACCTTTTTCCTATAGAATTTTCATGCCCTTCTCACTCATATGTCCCAATCTATTGTGCCACATGTTGGCATCCTCATCTGAAGTAGACAATATGGTAGAAGAATTAGATATACAAGTAGAAAAATAAAGAGTGCCTACTTTCTTACCCCGTGCCACTACCAGGCACCCTTGGAAACCTTCCAAGCATCTGAAGTGAATGTGACTATGTAACCTTCACCACCCAATTATCCTACAGAGATGATATTTCTCCTGAGGCTAGGTACATGCCTCATGTCTCTCAATATCCATGTATTTCTATTATGTAATTTCAGGTGTATATTTCCTTCCGACAATGTTACATGGCTCATCATCACCCAAATAAACCTATCCAATATTTTCATGGACATAATCTTTAAAATAGCCCTTATCGGGGTTGCATGGAAAGAGGCACCTGAATCTATTACCCAAGATTCTACTCTAGTATCAAGAGAAAGTATAAGAGCATCTGAACAATATTACCTATTAGATTTCCTCTTTAATACCTTCAAGTTGATTTTCTTTGAACCAACAATCCTTTTTAGCATGTCCTCTCTTTCCACAGTTCCAGAAAGTAATGCCTCTACTCCTAGATTTGGATCTTCCCATCTTAGATTTAGATCTCCCACAAGCCTTACTCTTTGATTTCTCCTTGCTCCTCCCTCTACTCTCCATATTCAATGCATTTCCAGAAGAATAATTTTCCCCTATACTTTTCCTACGCATTTCCTTATTTAAAATGACACGACTACATCTTCAAATTTAAGAGAAGTAGATGATTTATTACTAAGCTGTCATTACTAATTTGTCCCAACTTTTGGCAAATAACATAGGAATAATAATTAGCTAACCTCCTCATCAAATGGGATATTAATTGAATCTAGTTGATTTACAATAGTGTGGAAATCATTAATATGGCTAGATACAGATCCACCTTCTTACATTTTTAGATTAAACAATATTTTCATCAAATAAACTTTATTGGATGCACTAGGTGTTTCATATAAATTAGCTAGGGTTTCCATCAACTCTACTTTACTCTTGGCCTGTGAGATATTTGAAGCTACGGATGATGTCAGACTCAATCAAATTACACCGAGAGCCTTCCTGTCTAGAACCTTCCACTCCTTATTAGACATGATTGAGGGTTTCACTTCTTCACCTCCCAACTGTAGGTATAAATCCTTTTGATACAGGTAATCTTCCACCTACATTTTCCATAGCTGGTAATTTCAATCGTCAAACATATCAACTCTGAACTTATTCTCCTCTGTCACTACTACTTCTTCCACTCAAACAAAATCCCTCTTTGAGTATACTGCCAACAAATAAATCTCAAACGTGCTCTGATACCAGTTGTTAGGATTATACCAATTGTACATATAAACAAGCATACAATGAATAATGCAAAAAATGTAAAACAGAAAATAATGTAACAAAACAAACACATAGATTTAAGGTGGTTCACCCAAAATGGGATACGTCCACTAGAAATAGCCAATCATTTTATTTTATCTAGCAAAACTCTCTCTCACAGTGCAACCACTAATACAATGAGCCTCATACATTACGACCCATTAAAGATATTAGGTTTTTATAATTTTGGGGAAACATAAAAACCACCCATTAGATCTGTGACCTAATAATGAATAGTCCAGATTTCATGATACATAAATACATATAAAATTTGGCTTTCGGGGGCGTTTCCCCAAACCCTCATCATGGCGGCGGCCCTGCCCCCACCAAGGGGAGGCCATCCCCGGGGCCCATAAGGGGGTGAAGCCCCCTTGCAACCCCCATCGCTATCAGGCTCCACAACCAACAATTACTTCTTAAGCGTGAGAAAGAGATAAAAAAATTCATTCCTCACGAGAAGATGATGAGAATCAGTTGTGGACAATAGAGTTTAATGGAATTCATTCCAGTTTTGGATAGGATTCGGTGTTGTTCTAACCTCTCCCTTAGGTGAGTTGCTTCCTTTTGGTTATAAATTACAATTTGAGAACACCAATAATACCATGGAATATGAATCCCTCCTTCTAGGGATGGATGTAGCTAAATCCATGGGTATTAAGAAGTTTAAATGTCTTGGTGATCTTGAATTTATTGTCAAACAATTCATAAATCAGTATAAAGTTAATAACCCAAAGTATAAGAATTATAGGAACAAAGTATGGGATTGTATCGAGTCTTTTGATGTTTTCTCTATTTAGGTTATTCCCCTTGAACAAAATGAGAAATTTGATTCTCTCGCAGTCTCAACTTCTCTAATGACCCCAAACTCATCTTTCAACAGGGAAAAAGTGGATGTTGAGATGATTTTCAGGCCAAGTGTGCTAGATAATGTATATCACTAGCAAGTGTTTAATAAAGACAGTCCTCTTATCTCTTTCTTAGAGCAAAGGGATAATTTTAACAATCTCTTCTATGAAGGGAGTAATGTTTTGAATCGTGAATCCATTGAAAAAGAAAAAAGGGTGATATATATGGGATTGATTCAAAGGGGGTCATCAAATTAAAGGGTAATAATATTATGAAAGGCCTTGTTTCTTTTGAATACTTGTTTGATAAGCATAACATGTTTATCAAAGAAAAGCCAAAGAATCCTCTTGATGCACGACTAAGTTCGAAAAGATCCTACATTTTTCAAGCCAAAGGGTATTACTTTATAGAAAAAGGTTACACGTGGAGTGATTAAATATGTCTTATGTTGATTTTCTAGTGTAGACATCTAAAATGTTGACATGCTTAATTTTTCTGCAAATAGCCTAGCATCATCACTATCCATATAATAATTAATCATGAGATTAATTATTATTAATCCCTTTATCACATTTACCCTTTATCATTTATCTAATATTCCATTTTATCATATTTCCCCTTTTAATCATTTATCATTTATCCCAAATCCTTTTAATCCATCATTATATCTTATCTTATCATTAATCACTTTTATTACATTATTATATCATATTATCATATTTTAATTCTTCATTAACATTTCCTAGGAATTTAATATTCCTACATCTACCTACCCACCTACCCTACACATCCCTACACCTAGACTTTTCATGTAACCTAACCCCTAAACATCATTTATTAACCTAATCTAATCCTAATCCTAATCACATCCTCACACCTCTAAATCTATAAGCTTCTATTTTTGAAGCCTCTTTGAAATTCCCTCTATTTAAAAATTCAAATAAACCTTCCACTCTCCATGGAGACTTCTCTCAAATTCTAGAAATCTACATTCTAGAATTCTCCATTCTTCTCATGCATCCTTCACCCTTGATCTCAATCCAACTTGACTTCATCTTAGCCATTGAATCCTCCACCCACAAACTATAAATTGGACTCTCATCCCCCATGAGAGTTAGCTTGGAACATTTTAAGAATGCATAATTAGAATTTTCCATTTTTATTATCCAATCAATCCATCCACTCTATCATCCATCTTATCAATCAATCCATCCTTCATCAAGCATCTAGAAATTTAAGGCAATCAAGGGGAAGTGTTTTCCAAATAAATCCACAAATCTAAAGAAACAATCAACAATCAACAATCAAGAGCAAATCCAACACATCAAAGGATGAGCTTTGCAACTTGTAGGTAAGTGCAGGTATTTTCTTCTCTCTCCTTTCAATCCATTGCTCTATCTGAGGTTTTGTTGGAGAAGATTAGATTAGGGAAGCAATTTAGTTATTTTCTCACATTTTTACTCACTAATATTTTCTTGCATTACATTTTGGTGCCCACCGTGGGGCTTACCCCAAAAATTTTGATTTATTTTGGTATTATTTCATACTATAAATAAAAAGCTGTCCAAATTTGAATTTTTCTTATTGAGATTTACCCCTTGAAATTTCAAACTTTTGTGATAGTCTTCCATTTCAGTGGTTTTGACCTAAAAAAACACTTTTGTAAACCCCATGGCACTTTTATAAATACTTGAGTGCTTTTTTAATCCTTAAAACTTGAAAATTACCATTTTTGTCTCATTTTGTCTTTTACGGACAAAGTAGCAAATTATAGACAAAGTAGCGCATTTGAAAACAAAGTAGCGCATATGGTCTAAAGTGGCACCTGTGTCCTATTTTGGCACCTATGCTCTGTGTTATAGCACTTTTGTTGCCTACCTTCTGAGAGCCATAACTTTTTATCCCAAACTCAAAATGACTCCATTTTTTTCCTGAAAGGTATCGAAAAGATCTATGCAATGAAAGTGTTAATTTAGAATTTTATAGTATAATTTATTCATGGTTTTCATTTTCCTAAATCTTGTCATTTTAACTACACATTGAGTTATATTTTCTTGTTCCAAACTACTAACACTTTGAGTGTAGCTTCCTACGCTTACAAAGATAAAAAATCAATCTAAAACTACTAACCCTTTGTTTTGTAGCATGATCGGTCCAAGACATTTGGGGTTAAACATCAAACTACTAACATTTTTTTATAGGGCCTCCTCTTGAAGACCCAATCATAAAACTACTAATATTTATCATTTCATTTTATCATATTTTATCTTGCATTTATCATTATCCTTATGTTTTTGCATTGTTGTTTGTTCATCTCGGAGGTAAAACCGTGTATGCTCTCCTCTCGCATCCTAGGACAATCTTGAGGATCAAAAGTGGCTAGCCTTCCCCTTTTTATTTTTAGGGGTAACATGATATAGAAGTGATATCCACACACTTACCATAGTCTAGGGGTCTCGTGACCATGGGCTTCATCTCCACGCACATAGACACACCTCGTATTTCGGCGAGGTGTACAAATTCTTGGACAATTGTCATTATTGGCTAAGCGTTTGTTTGTTTTAAAAGTGGTGTGAAGTGAGGGGATTCTATGTCCCAACACCCAAGCCTCGAGACAACATTATTGCAACACAGACTTGGGCCCCACATACCGCAAGGTATATCCAAGATTCCCTATTGAACTCGTGCATCCTAGACTAGGAAACCTCTTGGCCACATATTAAGCTATAGTGCAAGGAGGCTACACTCCCCAAGATTACTCGCTAGTCAACCCCCATTAACACATAGGTGGAGAGCCAATTATGGCACCATTGTTAGTGTGTGGTATTGAAAGCGGGCTATAGCTTGATTGCAAACCCACTTGACTAGTTAGGGTGTGTGTTGCATGTTTGTTGTGTGCTTGTGAACACCCTTAACCATCCTAATCACATTAAAATTTTAATCAATCAAACATCATCATAATTAACCATCCCTAATCACACAATCCAAATCTTAATCCTATCACCATCCTTAATCCACAATCCTAATCCAAAACTAATCCCCCACACATCTTATCTAACCATGGCCTTTGATCCTCAATCCACATCCTCTCTAAACCAACATCCAAATACTGTCTCTTTTCTAAATCCATCAGCCAAGTTATCCCATCATCCCCCACCCATCAAATTCAACCATCTCAATTTGACCACAAAGTCCCACACACCATCCAACACATTAACAAAAAATATCAAACCTAAAATCATACCTTAACCAGTCCTTTCCTTTTCATCCAAATCAAACACATCATATTTATCCTAATATCTTAAAAACCATCCAATATCTTAATCAACAAATGTCCAATCTTAAATCTTTAATCAACCAATCACCTCCTAAATCATCATCTCACAACCAACCCTATCCATAATCTCCCCTTACTAATATCCCTAGCCCTCACCCCAATGATCTCCTCTTTGAGTAACCCAAATCATCTTAATCCATACCTCGACCTAAAAAAATTAACCACTATCCCCACAAGCTAATTACATCCACTTTGACTACATCACTAACTTTGACCTAGACCAAGTTTATGTCCTTGTTAATCTAGCCATTGATCCCAAACCCCAACCTCCAAATCCCCTATCAATCATCATGACCCACATCTTCCTACCATCAAAACTCATACAAATAATCCACCATCATCTAAACCTCAACTCCTAAATCCAATCATCATAAAACCTATCATCGAGTCCCATTCACATATCCACAACAATCCCAACAACTTAACCCAAAATTATTATCCCCCACATCTCATCTTAGTCCTCCATCCTCGAAATTTCTCCTAGATAGTCCCACATTCCATAATCCACCATAAAATTCAGCCTCTAATCCTATTTCATCCCCTCCATCACCTACACCCAATCCTATCAAAACTATCTCATCCACCATGACTCCTAAATCACCCTACTCTTCTACCCCTAATCCTAAACAATCCAATGTGGCTCTTATGCCACCCTCATCCTCTTCATCCACACCTCATCCTTTCTTACCTCCTTAATCTCCTAAATCTAACACTGTTATATCCTCTAATCCTATTTAAAATCAACCATCCCCTAATCCTAAAATTTATAACATGACTCCTAAGTCACCAACTCCCAAACCTAAAAATCCACTCCCAATCCTCTCCCCACCCCATATCCTACCCAATATAATGAGACTATTATGAACCTTCATCTACTTCATCCCCAACATCACCCAAATCTAATGTGACCCCCATATCACACCCATCCCCTTCATCTACATCTACTAATCCCAAACAATCTAATCCTAAGCCAAAACCATCTACCTCAAAACCACATACTCAACCAATCCAAAATCAACCAAATCTACTTTGGCCTCCAAGCCCAAACCATCCACTTTAGCCCCAGGAATAATCCATCCCCTTCATCTTCTAAGCCACAACAATCTAATTTAAATCGACCAAGACATCTAGTTATCCACCCAATCCCACACCTTTACTTCTCACTCCCCCAAAACCATTTACATTGAACCACTTCACTCCTTTAGGAGAATCCTTGACCACCCTATTCCATCATCTAAAACATTCAACATTATCATCCATCCCCGATCAAATAACGTAATTAAAACCTTCCTAAACCATCTTGGTATCAAGAACACTATTATTGTGACTTTCATCACACCCATGGACATTTGAGCAATCGTTGCATGCAATTTAGGTCTTTTGTCCAAAACCTCATTAACCAAGGAATTATTTATCTTATACCTCTCTATCCACCACCATTCCATCCTAATCCTATCACTAACCATCATCAATCATCCAAACCCTAATCAACATCTAAACATCATCATCCATCCAAATCTCATCGTACATCCAAACATCCCTCATCGACCAAAACCAAAAAAAATCTCAACTCCCATCCTTTGTTAAGTATGGCCTCTTAGCGAGATGACAAAATTACAACCCCCAGTCTCATGATGACCACATGGCATCATCTTCCCCATCCACTTCATATCTTATAGCTAAAAATATGTTTGTTAATATGAAACATCGAGGAAAAGGCTTAAGCATCCATGAACAAGGAATTCACGAACTCATATCCCTTCCTCAAAATATAGGTCGTTTAGGATTAGGGTATAAACCTAACACTAATAACGACCCTCCCACTACTCCATCACAAACCATTTTTTCTGCTCCTCTTGTTGGTCCTACCATCCTAACCACTTAATCCACTCAAAATCATTTAATCCCCCCTATAAATACCAAACACCTAAAAATGGATTAAACACATAATTCATCATTTGTGTAAGGATATTCTTTCCTTCCCATCCATCCTCCTTATATCCAATATCCAAATCCCTTTTTGCAATTAATCAATTCTTATCATCACATCCATTAATATCCTTATCAATCCATTCATTTTAACACTAGATCAACTTCCTCACACATGTTGTAAGACAATAATACCTACTACAACCGTGTAACCTTGGTCTATCATTACCTCCAACATTCAAGCACAATTTTCCTCCTAGAGATCCACGCACTTTAACACAATTAATTAACTTATGGTGAAGACCCTTGGGTGTGTCTATTCACACTCTAGCCAATGTCATCACTACACTCATTTCTATCCCTCATCAAGAAATTGGTGATTCTTAACCCCTTGAGATTTCTCAAGAGAGTGGAACCTCTTTATGAAAAAAATACAAATATCAAAAATCAAAAATCAAAAAAATCATATCAAAATTAAAAATACTCTCTCTAGGGGTGTTTTGAGTAATTCTACCAAGGTTATGGATGCATGTGGTAGTAGAGAAATGTTGTGACAAGAATTATATGTATCTCTGTCGCTGGGCTATAGACCCCTAGATGGTAGCGGAGAAATACACGGCTTAACCTTCCGTTCACCCTCCATCCACCTATTTGACTTAATCACTCCCTATATATTGGCAAGTTTTTCTTCACATACTACCCATTAAGTCTTCACTTCAAGCTGTAATTGACCATCACAATCACACACACTTCGATCTCACAGAGACATCAAGCTTGCATGTTTCCAAGTATTGTTTAGAACTTGGTCGATTATTTTAGTCTAACTCTTTCCTTACAACGTGTTCCATTAGGCTCTTATTTTTTCATCACTTGATGTCATTTCCTTCCATCCATCACATCCACATCCTTTTTACCTTAGATCAAAAATCCGTGGGCAAAAAATGATCCTTTCCTTTTCATCCAATCCTCCTCCTGTCCCTCTTCAACTGTCATCATCATCATGGTGGGGGTGGCCTTACCACCATCTCTTTGGGGGCATCATCCATTTTAGATACCCCTCACTTCCCATCCTACCCTATACCTAGGGGAAAATCAAACCTATCCATCTATCCATATAGGCCACCCTAATTTTCACTCAGGGAACACCCAATATATCCCTTGACTTGGGGTATATCTTATCATCGTCCATATCCCCCATCTTATCCTATACCACATCCATCATAATATCTATCTCCCATCCCACATCCCATATAATCCTTACCCATCAATAAATCCCTATCCTATCCAACCTATCCAATTTCCCTCAATCCTTCCCTTTCATCCTACCCAAAAATGTTTTGGGACTTATAGGAGAAATTCACATCACACCTTACATACCTTCGGATCCCCATCACCCATCCCACCTCAAAAATTAAAAAATCCAAACACCTAAAATCAAACTTCCAAAATCAAAAAATTAAAACTCTATAATAAAAAATTCAAACATCAAAAATCAAAACATCAAAATCCAAAATCTAAAAATCAAATCATTCAAAAATTTGTCAATGAGATCACAAATTTACATCAAAATTTATACACACACACACACACAAATACAATGTGTGTGTTTTTTCTTGTGTGTGTTTGCTTAATTTTTTGCATTTACATTGTGGCCGATAATATGAGGCCCCTTGTAGTCATTTTTACACTCATCACAAAGGATAGAAATCCCATGTGCATTAGCCTATCACCCGGTGGATGCTAGGCACTCACCTAAGGCACACGCGGACACCGAGTCTCTCTTTTATGTGAGTTAAGTGGGAAACCATCATCTATGCCATGAACTTAATGAATAAAAGTGGAAATGAGACATACAATCATCATAGGGCTCAGAACAGCCTCTAGACAAATGTATTCATTTCAAGCAGAGAGTGTTTACTGGATAATAGATAGAACTACAAAAAGGAGAATACATAAGGATTTAAATTTATTCCATAACATCCATGAAAGAAATGAAAAGATATAGATATGAACCGAATCAATTATATTCATACTCATTCATGTTTGTAACTTTGATTACATTCAATAGATCCATTAGACTACCATACCTTGATCAGACCGAAGTCATACATCATAGCAGGGATCATGTCCTTCATCCATACAAAGAAAAATTTACAACCCAGCCCCTTAATACATTACTCCCTTATATAGCTTCTACCCAATCCCATAAAGTTCTCGTGGTATTTAGAGAGCTCCACTCTCTATAATCTCCTCTCTTTTCTATCTGATCTCTCCCTCCCTTTCTCCTATGGGTGCTCACATATATAGACATCCCAAAGTGCCAACTCATCCTTCTGTGGCCTCAGATCTGGTGCTAAGTGTCTGAATGTGGTCCTCCATGGGAGCATGCTTCTTCAAGCCTGAGCTCTCCACTTTTTCCATGATGTCTTCAGAACCTTCTATTGCAAGGCATATTCCTTTCATAGGCATCATGTTTCCAAGATGGCACCTTATCCACTTGCATGCGTAGTCGGAGTTACGCTTTTCTCATGTCTTTCCCAATATGGCTAAGTCCTAATACCTTGGCTCTGTCATGCGCATGCCACGAGATTCCTTAAACCCTATCCTATGTGCCTTCTCCTTGCGCACCCTTCTTCAACTAGGCCTTGCGCGCCTACGCACCTTTGTGTACTTAGCCACTATTTTGGGGTCCCAACATCACCCCACACTATGCCTGTTCTCCATCCATAGGAACACTTCTCCAAAAGAATTACAGTATGTTCCAAAAGAATAAAATAATTTTGGAAGAGTAAGAATAAGGGGATGAAGGAATGGGAAAGAATAAAAGAATGGAAGGGTAATTATTGCTGCAAAAGGAGTGGGAAGTCCCTCTTTAGGTCGGCCTCCAGCTTGTTCCAGGCATCTACTTCACTCTACGCTCTCTGGAAGAGGTCACCAACCAAGGTGCTCACCTCCTTAAAGCTTAACCCATCTCCCTGGGTATTCATAGTCTCAAAAATTTTCTCCAACTCCTTGCTCATGTCTTCAAGTGCATCCATCCTTCTAGTAATCTGTGGGTATAGTTCCTTCAACTAGTTTTTGATTGAACCCCTTAAGGTTTCAATGGCCTCGGATCCATACTTTTGCACTAGTGGTGTTAGGTCTGGATGCTTCAACATAATGGTGCTTATGATAGTCTCTATATTTTTGTATATTTCATGCACCTTCGTCTTCTCATCCCTTAGTTTGCACTTCAGTTGTGTGCTGATCAACTCTTCTTGCTTCAAGCCCTTAGTTTTCTCAATCAGCTCCTCTTCCTTCTTTTCTATCTTTTCCTCTAGAAATATTACTTTGTCATTTCTTCTAAAGAGCCTAGCCTCAGTCTCAACCATGACCTTGTTCAGCGCATTGCATAACTACTAATCTGAGAGTTGTTGGCTATTTACCAAGGGGTTGGTTCCCTTAGACTCCAGTACTAACATGATTTCCCCTTGGTATACTTGAACTCGGCTCATCAATATGGGACTCAAACACCCAAGAGAGCATCTTCCTTGTCTTGGGGTACGTACCCTCCTCATCAAATGACTCCATAGCTAAAATTTCTTCTATGGGTACAGTGCTCTGGAAACACTTGGTGTAACACCTTTCTTTGGTCATCAACTTAGCCCATGACCTATTCCCATTACGTATCAAGGTTTCTCCTGAGTAAGGCTTGGAGTTTTCTTCTCCTAGTGCCAACCTCCTCACTTCCTCCCATGTCCTGGGTGTCTTCCTTCTCCTGGCTACCCTTGCACCACATGAAAAGGAAATCCTATTCTTCTTCTCCTCCCTCTTCTTCTGAATCATGCACGCTAAAGACAAGTGGCTCTTGATCTCTTTCAGGATCATCTTCTTCATCTTCATCATCCTTTTCACCTATGTATTTCTCCAAGCTCTCCATCTCCTCCGAGTCAACTTCCTCTTCTATCCTCTTCTTCTTTCTGAGAGGTGACTCTTCCGTAGGGGATTAAGCCTTCTCTACTTCCTCTGGCAACTTCTACTTGGTGAGGTGTTTCTCCGGTGCCTCTTCTTTCGAGGTCTTCTCCTTTACTGGGGATTTCTTCTTATGCGTATAGGTTCTAAGTTTGGCACTTATTCTTGGTGTGCTTCTTGGTGGGCATTCTACACACTTGGTTTTTTCCTCTTCTCTCTCCCTTTTATTGAGCGTGGAATTTCTTCTACCTATGGGATCTTCAGGTATGGATACATCATTCTCTAGGTATGCACCTTTCTCAAACTTTGGCCTAATGTAGATATATACACGTGCCTCGAAATTTCCTACAATTGTTATAGTCAAGGGTTTCATCATTTTGATTTCATACGCTACGTACTTTTCCATGTACGTGTGCTTCTTGGGGTAGACCAACGTCCTGCGTAACTCCCTATGGTCCTAATCAACTTCACTAAGGTCAAACCTTAGTCTCTTTTCTTCTTTGAACCTATTAACTCCCACTTGAAAGTACTGGGAAATGAAGGAGAATGGGAATTTACACCATGGGCTCATGGTTTCATCCACTAACTTGAATTTGTCTATGTAGAAGTGTTAGTACACGTGACAAACTCGGCTTCTTCCATTGTAAGCGCCGATGGTTGGTCAGGGATTCTCCACTCTACCCCAAATGCATCCCTTAAGTGCTTATACCACTTGTCTAGGCATGCCTTGTGGGAGGATGTCATTGTTTCACATGTATACTTTGTAAATATTTTTGCAAGTAAGGGATCTTCAGCCGAATACTCCCAAACAAACTTGTTTGTCACATCAGGCACTCCTATCTCTAAAAATACAATTGTCAGGAGGACATTTCCAAAGAGTATATTGTCTCCTTCTTATGCATTACTGATTATCTCATCTGTAATGAAGGCTAATAAATTGTAGATTGTGCCCTCTGATATTTTCCTGCATACATTCAACCAAGCCTTATTCACCTGCATCCACCTTTCTTGATCATTTAACTTTGTGACCAAGCGTGTGGTCATTCTCATGACAAGATCTAGGATTTCTGCAATATCAAAATACCTTAACCCCTTCTTGTAATCATATGTAGTGATGGTTGCTTTGATGGCATCCTTGTCACTCAGGTCATCATCTATGTTGTCTCCCACACAGATGAGGCTGTAAACTTAGAAATCAGCTAAGGGGTTATGTGCATCTTACGCCCGTGAAGTAAAAGTGATCCTCATGCATATGTGACATCAGCCACTGATAGAGGTGCTTAGGCTTTCCAAAGTAAGGCAACTCATAGAGTTACAATAACCCTTCCTTCTCCAACTTCACTTTTACCTCATCGTTATAGATGGGAAAACCCTCTGGTGTCCTTTTGTTTGTCGGGCACACTAACTCCAGTGCCATTTCCTTCTCTGTTGTGCTTGTGCGATGGTTATAATCACTTACCACCATCTTTCTCAAATGGAATTCCCACTCCTTCCCAACCAAAACTCCATCTGGGTACTGCATTTCTGCATACCACTCCTCATTCATGCTTGTGGTGGTTGTTGTTGGCTCTTTGCCCTTGCCCTTGCCCTTTGGATTTTTAGGTGACACGGTCAGTTTCTTGGGTGCCATTATCTAGGTCCTCTTATTACTTCAATCTCTTCTTGTTACTCTACTCTTCCACTTCTTCCAACCTTAAGATCTCAAACTTGTGAAGAAAACCTCTTAAACCCATGCCCTAGTTTTTCAAACCCTAGTTGGGATAATTCCTTCACAAGATGGTGTCTTCTCACAACTTCTCCTATGCCCATGATATCCCTTCCTTCTAGTTCACAAATCCAAAGCTGATTATTCGGGCTCAAACTCTTCAAATTTTTCTTCACACAAATCAGTTCTTGAAGCCCTAGTTTGCAAAGATACAAAAGTGCTTCTTTCTTCGTATACGCAAAGTAAATAATGAAAGACCTTGACCCTCTATTTATAGATTTTTCCTACTTTGTAACATTAAATGCTACCTTACCTACCGCCATACTTTAACACTTAATGTGGCTTTTTCAAAAAAACTTGACTTTAATGCTTTAACTCATGCACCCAACCTTGCGGACATTTTTCCAACCTTACGGCACATAACCAATCCATCTTGTGGGGAGACTCTTGTGCGAACATAACCAGCACCAAAGGCACTTCTTCTATCATGGATTTTTCTCTCACCTACCTCGGAGTTGCTTAATGCGCTTCTTCTTCTCTTATCGTTGATCCCCAATGTAGCCTTATCCACGACACCAACCATCCTTTTTCACCTTTCCTTACATGTACTTTCTTCACAGGGCCATTCAACCAGGCTTTCCAATGCATTCCTTCCTCATGCTTCATACTTCAACTTCTTCCACCTTAATCCACCCCACACTAAAATGATGTGCAGTCCTCTACGTAATTACAACTTCAAAAATTAATGAGATTACTGGTGCCCAAGGCATAACACAAAACAGCAACAAGAAAGGGAAACAAAATAAAGGAAAATGCATTAAAGAAAATCCTAAACTAACTAGCAATATTGCCTTATTTACAAACACCAAGAAAACTTATTTATAGTAGGGCTTCAGCTTACTCCCATTAAAGTGTCCTTGAAATATCATCCCATCCAATGATTATAACTAGCACGTTCCAGAATCAAGGATGTACGAGATGGTGTAGGGACCTAACCAATGCACTTTTAACTTCCCAAGATGGTGCAGAAACTTAGAATCATACAGTAAGACCATCTACCTAACCTCAAACTTCTTGTTCTTAATGTGGCGATCATGCCATGCTTTTTTCTTTGCTTTTTCTATTATTTGGATCCACTTGGCGAGTGATCGTATTTCATCAACTTCATTAATTTATCAATCCTTTCTTCCAGCGCTTTCTCATCAGCCATCCCTCTTGCGCGTGTTATTCATAGAGAAGGTAACATGAACTCAACCCGACAGGACAACTTCCATGCCAAACACCAATTGAAATGGTGTAGCTTTGTTCAGTCTTTTATAAGTTGTCCTATAGGCCCATAATATGGTTGATACCTTGTCATCCCAATCTTGTCTTTTGAAATCACAAATATTTATCAGGGTATGACTCAGTATCTTGTTAAATGCTTTCGCGGTTCCATTTGCTTGTGGGTGATAAGGTGTAGTTTTGTGATGAGCCACCATGAATTCTACTAACAAGATCCTCATGGTCTCATTCAAGAAATGTGTACCCCTATCATTGGTTAAACTTAAAGGGCATCCATACCTTGTGATAATTTTCTCCCATAAATATCTTGTTGTTATAGTTGATGTGTAGTCCATGCAAGTGATTACATAGTGTGATCTAGTCCTACATGTTTCTAGTGCAATAGGGCCTACAAATTCTATTGCCCATTTCTCAAAAGGTTCAGCACTAGGGATAGGGTGCAAAGGCATTTCATCTCTCCACCCCCAGCTTGATGCGCTGACAATGGTCACACGCTTTACAATACTCCTTACAATTTTTATATAGAGTTTCCCACCACAATCCTATCATTAATATTTTACATGTGGTGTCGTCACCTGCATAATTTCCACCCGTACTTCCTTTGTGTGCTTCCTCTATGATGGTGAGGCACTCATGCTCTAGTACACACCTACGCAAAACTTCATCACGCCCTAGTTTGTATAAGTCCCCACTGATCAACATGTAGGGTGTGGCGCGTATGGCTAGTTGCTTTTTCTCTAACGTCTTCATCCCTTCCATCACCATACCCATTTTAAGGAATATAGAAATATACTCGAAGTCTCGGGGGCACATGCCACAACCTAAACAGCTACGCATCTAGTATGGTATCTTAATGCTTTGCGCGTCCTCCCCCGAATCAATCCTAGATAAATGGTCAAGTCTGGAATTACTTTTTCTTATTTTGACAACCACTGTGAACTTGAAATCTTGGAATAACAGCACCCACCGACATATGTGCCCTTATAGGATGGGCTTGTTCACTAAGTATTTTAATGCCATGTGGTCAATGTAGAAGATAAAGGGAGTTACCAGCAGAATCTTGCTGAAGTTATGAAGAATGTAGATCATAGACAATGCCTCACGCTCGGTCATAGTAAAATTTTGCTCTCTCTGGTGTCAACTTCCTGCTTGTAAAGCATAGGGGGTGATCAACAATTCCCGCACCATGTTGTGCAAGCACTGCCCCAATGTTCGTTCCGGAGGCATCTACATTAACATGGAAGGGCTTATCCTAAGAGGGGAAACTTAATATAGGCATGGTGACAATCTTATCCTTCAATGTGTCAAACACCTTCTACTACGCCTCTCCCCAAAGAAAGGCATTTTTATGTCTAAGAAACTCTTCTAAAGGTGTGGTGATATTGGCATACCCTTTGATGAACTTCCGATATTATCCCACGTGTCCAAGAAACCCATACACCTTTGTGCTTTGACTAGTTGGCTCCCCTAATCCCATAATTACTATAATTTTGGCGGGATCTACCAATGCAAGCCTTCTTTACATATGATGTGTCCCAACAGGTCCCAAACGGGGTAAAAATACATACTTCTTGATGTTGAGGGATATCCTCAACTACTAACACCTTTCAAACATCAATCTCATATTGTCACAATGGTCCTTGACCAGTCCATACATGGTCCAATCATCAAGGTAAACCTGGAGAAACTTATGGATGAAGTCCTGGAAGGCCTGCACTACAATGCGTGAGAACACAAAAGTAGGCATGTTCTTGACCCAAAAGGTGTGACCGTATACTGAAAAACTTCCCCACTCGGTGGCGAAGGTTGTCTTTCTCTAGTCTTCCTTTGCAATCCTCACCTAGTGATAGCCTAAGAACCCATCTCGTGAAAGAGTAGACTTCACACCCTGCCACTCCTTCTAGGATCTCTTTAGTGAATGGGGTTGGGAAGGGATCAATGACACACACTACATTTAAATCCCTATAATCAACACATATCCTTATCCTTCCATCCTTTTTTATACTAATCACCATTGGACTTATCCACTCTAACTCCTCCATAGCCTCTATGATTCTTGACACTATCATCTTTTCTATTTCCTCCTTAACCTTCACGCGCAGATTAGGATTCATTTGGTATGGTCTCTTCTAGAACAGTGCGCACCTTCCTTCAACTTAATTCTCATTTCCTCTAAGGAATGGTGAACACCTTTGAGTTCATGATACCCACGCGGGAATAAATCCTCAAACTCACGTAAAAGATCAATGACCTAAGAGACTTCCCTCTCCAACCAATAATCTCCAATGATAGCTTCCTTGGGTTTCACCTCTGACCCAATATTAACCTTCTTTTTCTTTAAAGGCTCATGATAGGTGCGCATTCTTTCATCAGCACTATCCATCACTTTGTGAGCCTAAAGAATGGTTACCCTCCAAATTTTCCATCTCTTCACCATCTATGACATGGACCATCTTTCCTTTTTCTTTCTGCAAACACACGCACTCAAGCTATATCTCTTCTATTTCTTCTTCCTCAAACCGTGTCTTTAGGCTAGGTTCACCTAGCAACTCCAGTAGCCTATCTTCTACCATGGCACATCCCCAATGGCAAGGTGCTTGACAACCTGCAATGCCTTATCCACCAATGGTTTTGTGCTTAGATACTTAAATGCTTGGATGAGATCAACCACTAGTTCTTGCCAATTCCCTGTTTGGGGGCATGCCTCAGAGTGGATGTACCATGCGCACGCACAACCCTACAGTGTAGAATACATTTTGTGTACCTAAGAGGGACGGTGG
The DNA here is from genome assembly GCA_018340775.1 of Taxus wallichiana var. yunnanensis. Taxonomy (NCBI): domain Eukaryota; kingdom Viridiplantae; phylum Streptophyta; class Pinopsida; order Cupressales; family Taxaceae; genus Taxus; species Taxus wallichiana. The sequence continues at coordinate 614,758,297 of CM031240.1, forward strand.
CAAAAGCTTTCGTGCCTTCCCTCCAGGATCTCTCATAGGATTGGATGTGGAAAGAGGCGGGATCGTTACCATGGTAGTCTTTGATGGTGGTGGGCACGTTGCTTCTAGAGAAACGAATAGAGAAGGCAATTCTCACTTTACGTCATTCCAAGAGATTATCTCGATGTGTTTCCCACCAATGTGCAACAGTTCTAAGTAGGACATAGCTTAACATCCCCCTTCGTTAATTTTCCTCCTTCCACTGAGCTTCCATCTTCTACAAAAAGACCTCAGGGGAGGCTCCTCCTGAGTACTTAGGAAGCTCTTTTCCTCCTATGCTCCGAAGTGTGCGCACCTTTGTCACATTTTTCACCGATCCTCTTAAATGTCATCCAATCAACTCATAGGTTCCATGCGCCCAATTATCACACGTTATACTAGTGGTGTCACTTAGGGACTGAGCATCCTCAAACTAGATAACTCCGTCTATATGGGATGAATTATCTCTAGATCCCTGATTGAGCGCACATAAATTCTATCCAGGACCTCTTCTCCCAAAGGCTTAGTATAGGGTGCTGACTTCCCATTAGCCAAGGGTATGATGACTCGTTCCTCCTCATATTAAAAGATTATGTACCCCTTGTTAAATAGAAAATATGCATTGTTCTTATAACACCATGGGCACCCAAGTAGTGTCTTTGGAAAATGTCTACCTTGGCGAGTGCCAAGACTTCAAAGTCCCCGAGTAAACTTAGCTCCTGAATGGTGATAGTTGCATCCTTTAAGACAGATGGGCATCGCCTCATTTTTTTTTCCATATACAAACACATTCAAAGACGGCTGTAATGTAGGCCTTCCCATCTGATGCCATACATCCAAGGTGAGAACATTGACCTACACACCTATGTCGATGAGGATATTACTAAGGAGCCATCCATCCATGACCACATTTAACGTGATCTACCTATCATAGTCAAGGATGTGAGGGGGAAGGTTTGCATGAAAGACTTGCCTCATAATATTCTCTGACACATTGTACCTTCTCTCTCAACAATGCTCCTAGTAAGGGAATAATGTTCTCTTGCCTTATCATTTTACATACTTCCCTGACCTCATCCATGTCATCTTTTGGTTCCTCGACCTTCCTTCTTTGCTCCTCCCTCCTAGACTACTCCGTTATATACTAGATTTCTCCTTGTAAACTCTGAATGACATCCATGGTATCTTGATATACCTCCTTTTGATGTGCGGATGGGTACTTCCCATGTACCACTTCTTCCCTTGAACCTAAGTTCTTCGCCTTTGTATTCCTTTGTACATGTGGCCTCTGCTCTTATTTTATACCATATGATTCCAAACCCGCATCACATGTCACTCGTGGCATCCATCGTGTGCATGTCTTCTTAATGCTTACCATTGCAGCACCCTTGTCTTTCGGTGCTACTCTTGATTCATGTGCTTGAACACAACTCGGGGCACTCCTCATACTTGTGCTTCTTCCGCACCATGAGCACTATAATAGATCTAGGCACTCTCATTTGTAATGTTCTGTAGACCCATAATTAAAATAGGTTCCACGTGGGAACTCACTTCTTCCTCCTCTGCGGTTACCATGACTAGGGAATCCTTCGCAAAATCCCTTTCTGCGTGTGCCTCCATCTGCGTGCTCCTCATAATGGCAATCATCACCTTTAGAACTACTAGTGATGTTGGTCTGGTGCACCCCATGATTAATGGCCTCATGAATATGATCAATAAGCCTACAATCCTTAGTATCATGAGTTATAGAGGTGCGAGATCTTAAAATAGCAAGACACATTCTTTGAATTACACTTGTAATAAGGGACATCTACTTGCATCATGGTCCCATGGCAGATTTCATGACCTCTTTATGTTACGGCATGTACTATCCTCTGAGGGAAACTATCCTTGACATGCCCCTCTACTTCACAATCTATACACCATATACCATTGTGAGTCTCATGGGCTGAGTTTGTAGACAACTTCTCCAGCTGCTTAGCCATAGCAGTGATCTGAGCTTCCAAAAATGGGCTAACACTAGTATCAACACTTCCAACAGCTTCGGTGCGCAGAGTAGATTCCAACACCTCGTGCGGGCCTGTGAAAGTTTTATGAGATAGGGCTCTTCTAAAAGGTGTTATCAACCCCCAACAAACCATTGAGCATGTTGTGAAGGGTGAATGTCATATGATAATTTTGACATGAGGGTTTTGAACCGTGCATCATACTCCCGCACACTCTCTGTCATTCCCTATTGAATCTCCTTTAGGGTGTTGATGCTCTTCTGTTCAAACTCAAGGATGTGGAATTATGCCAAGAAGGCATTCTTTAAAGCAATATAATCCACCACCATTTGATGAGGGTCATATTTCCTATACCATCTATGCGTGCACCCTTACAACATCATTGCAAATTGACTAGCCTTCTACTCCGGGGTTGTGATCCCCTTCACACGCCATAGCAGCTCACACTTATGAACATGTTCTACAACATCTTCAATACCTCTATAATCTAGAAAATGTAAAGACATCTCAAAGAATACTTGAGGGGTGGGGTCTTTGTCCTCCTCGGTCAAAGCCTTGGTTTCCTCACGGTTTTCCTCCACCCCCCAGATCCACCAAGTCCTGTGCCTCCTGAGCCACCAAATCCACCAAGTCCTATGCCTCCTAACCCACCAGATCCACTAGGTCCACCAAATCTGTAGTGGTCATGCCAAGGGTCCCCAAAGTTTCACTGAACTATGTGCCAATGATCTGTGATAATTCCCCACTACCACTAGTGTATCCCATGCCACTCCTAAACGCGAGACCAAAGGCTTGTGTACTTGCTCCTTATCCAAAAATTCCTTTGAATACTGGAATAGTATGCATAGCCATAGAAGTGGGAAATGAAAAATTGTATCTCCTCGGTGTGGATCTGTCACTTCCACTAATACCAAGTGGGTGGTCCGATACCTTCCTTGATTTGGAAAACCAAGAGCCAGGGTTTGGTCACTAGGTGGGTTCAGATATGTGCCAATGAATCTTCTCTCTCCATGTGACAAACTCTCGTCAGAAGCTGAAGGGGTCACTCTTACGCACTTGCCAAGATGGGGTAGCACATACTGCTCAGGTTTCATGTCCTTGCGTGAACCTCAAATCCTTCCTGAAATGTCTACCTCCATAGATCCATCACACTTGCAACCTCACATAGTCTAACAATCTCACTTTCATGTGCTTCACTATGCTTGAGTCACCTCTCCTCCCTTTCCCTCTCCATTGTAATATCTTCCATCTTCCTCCACGCTAGCTTCCTTTCCCAAAGACTTTCAGAATGGTTTAGTCGGCCATTGGAAATGCCTCTAAACTCAAGGTAACAATCAAGATCCACGATTACTAGAGGGATAACAGGTAGAAATGATCCTCTGGGATCTGCAGAAACTCAAACTCAGCAACTTCCAAACAATAGTATGTAGAAATAGCATACTCAAGAGTATACCTAGCCAACACACCTTTCCACCAACGATCCACAAGCATGAGTCCACATCAAATCTGCATCTTGCAACCTCTCGGTATTCTTCTTGGGTCCACATGCATGATTTATAATACCGACTTGATCTAGATGCATATTTGAGAGCCATTCATACAACTCTCTTTGGGAAGCAATAGAAAAAAATTCATACAAATAATGGTAGAGGTTCTCTTATACCCTTCTATGTGCATCAAACTTAGATCCAGTGTTGAATCTCTGAGAAAATTCATCCTCTATGCTCTTGAACCATGATTTAACACTTTCTAAAGTTAAACGCTCTATCATTACTCATTACATAGATCATGATGTATGTCATTTCCCACTATAACTTCGAAAAGAGGTCCCAACAATGGAACCAATATGTAGTCATTTTTACACCCATCACAAAAGAAAGAAATCCCATGCACTCGGCTATCATCACCGGGTGAGTCTTAAGGAACTCACCGAGACGCGTGGGTGCCGAGTCTCTCTTTTATGTGATTTAAGTGGGAAACCATCATCTATATCATGAACTTAATGAATAAAAGTGGAAATGAGACATAAAATCATCATAGGGCTCAGAACGGCCTCTAGAAAAATGTATTCATTCCAAACAGAGAGTGTTTATAGATAATAGATAGAACTATAGTAGAAAGGAGAATACATAAGGATTTACATTTATTCCATAACATCCATGAACAGAAATGAAAAGATATAGATATGAACTGAATCAATTATATTCATACTCATTCATGTTTGTAACCTCATTACATTCAATGGATCCATTAGAATACCACAACTTGATCAGATGAAGTCATACATCACAGCAGGGATCATGTCCTTCATCCATACAAAGAAAAATTTACAACCCAACCCCTTAATACATTACTCCCTTATATAGCTTCTACCCAATCCCACAGAGTTCTCGCTAGTATTTCAGAGAGCTCCACTCTCTATAATCTCCTCTCTTTTCTATCTGATCTCTCCCTCCCTTTCTCCTGGGTGCTTACATATATAGGCATCCCAAAGTGCCAACTCATCCTTCTACGGCCTCATATCGGTGCCAAGTGTTTGAATGTGGTCCTCCATGGGAGCATGCTTCTCTAGGCCTGAGCTCTCCACTTTTTGCCATGATGTCTTCCAGAACCTTCTATTGTAGGGCATATTCCTTTCGTGGGCATCATGTTGTTAGGCTGGCACCTTATCCACTCTTCATGTGCGGTCAGTCACAATTTTCTCATGTCCCGCCCAAAATGCCAATATGGATAAGTCTTGAAACCTTGTCTTTATTCATGCACACACCACGGATTTTCTTAAACCCTTCCTTAAACCCTATCCTGCGCGCCTTATCCTTGTGCACCCTTCTTCAACTACGCCTTGCACGCCTATGCGCCTTTGTGTACTTAGCCACTATTTTGGGGTCCCAAGACATCCCTTTTTATTCTTTTTCTTTTGCACGGATGATGATATAAGGCCACATTTTTTGGTCTAATGATATAAGGACTATCATCATCTTAATTTTTCCAATGATATGAGGATACGAGAATTCGACAAATCAATCATCATGGTCTTTATAACTTGGCACATTTTTCTCTATTCCACATTAATAACCATTTTCTAATGATGATAATAGTGGGCACTTTATGGTAGCACACCCCCTTCTATCATCTTTTAACCTTATCATCATCCACACCCAATCCTCATCATTGACTAACTATCTAACCTCCTCATCCTCCTATCCAATATCAATCAATCAATACCCCCATCTAAATTTTATCATCTCGCATCCAACATCCAAAATCCTCACCCCCTGGCTGGGGCATCTTCGATCCAAAAACCAATCCTCATTCTCACATACAAACATCCTCAATATTCTAATCCTTTAAATCAAATCAATCATCCTCAAATCTAACATCCTCAAATATAAATCCCAAATCTTCCATCCTACCCCCTTGACTGGGGCATCTCAAAATCCAACATCTCAAAATCCAACATCTCAAAATCCAACATCTTCAAATCCAACATCCTATAATCCAAAATCCTCAAAATCTCAACCCCTTGACTAAGGCATCCTCTACTCCAAAATTCTTAAATATTATAATCCTCAAATCTTCTAATCCTATTCCTCTAAATCCTCTAATCCTCAAATATTCTAATCCTCTAATCCTCATCCTTTGAATCCTCAAATATTCTAATCCTCTAATCCTCATCCTCTAAACCGTCTAATACTTATCCTTCTAATCCCTAAATCTACTCATCCTCTAATCTTCCCTCACCTACTAACTTGGGCCTCTCCTCTTTTGAGTGGTTATATGCCTCATTCCTCCCCGCCTAACCCCTCGAGGGGGCATCATATCACCATCCTAACATATTTTCTTCTTTTTATTTGAACGGTCATTACTACGTAATAACCATTCCAAGAGGGGAAAAATAAATACAACTAAAATGTCGACATGCTTAATTTGTCTGAAATAGCCTAACATCATCACTATCCATATAATAATTAATCGCGAGATTAATTATTATTAATCCCTTTATCACATTTACCCTTTATCATTTATCTAATATTCCATTTTATCATATTTCCCCTTTTCATCATTTATCATTTATCCCAAATCCTTTTAATCCATCATTATATCCCATCTTATCATTAATCACTTTTATTTCATTATTATATCATATTATCCTATTTTAATTCTTCATTAACATTTCCTAGGAATTTAATATTCCTACATCTACCTACCCACCTACCCTACACATCCCTACACCTAGCCTTTCCATGTAACCTCACCCCTAAACATCATTTATTAACCTAATCTAATCCTAATCCTAATCACATCCTCACACCTCTAAATCTAGAGGCTTCTATTTCTAGAAGCCTCTCTAAACTTCCCTCCATTTAAAAATTCAAATAAACCTTCCACTCTCCATGGAGACTTCTCTCAAATTCTAGAAATATCCATTCTAGAATTCTCCATTCTTCTCATGCATCCTCCACCCTTGATCTCAATCCAACTTGGCTTCATCTTAGCCATTAAATCCTCCACCCACAAACTATAAATTGAACTCTCATCCTCCATGAGAGATAGCTTGGAACATCTTAAGAATCCATAACCAAACTTCACCATTTTTTATCATCCAATCAATCTATCTTCAATCCAATCGAATCAATTCATCCTTCATCAAGCATCTAGAAATTTAAGGCAATCGGGGAGGTGTTGTCAAATGAATCCAAAATCTAAAGCAACAATCAAAATCAAGGGCAAATCCAACACATCAAAGGAGGAGCTTTGTAACTTATAGGTAAGTGTAGGTATTTGTCTTCTCTCTTCTTTCAATCCATTTCTCTATTTGAGGTTTTGTTGGAGAAGATTAGATTAGGGAAGTAATTTAGTTGTTTTCTTGCATTTTCACTCACTAATATTTTCTTACATTACATCTAGTGTGATAAGGATTTGATTATAGCTAGAGAATCCATCCATAAGATACAACCTTTTGTGGATTTTCGTTAGGTAGGGGGAAATCATCTTTTAGACAAGTGAGGTTAGGGTCTCAAAATTATATCTGAGATACAAAATTTCCCGTAGGTCTTTGTTACAATTACAATGTTATAAACCCATTGTGGATAACCGATGGGTAGGATGAAATTGATTGAGAGAAGATATTGAATTTATTCTTTAACTATTAATGTTACATGAGGATGCATTTTACAAAGCTTATGTTTCACTAGTTTAACATCAGGAATAGTGACAATATTATGGATAGTGATGTTTGGGTCACACCAGAATGTCATTATAATACCATGCAAAGGCTTGACTATGAACGGATAAGAAGGTGGTGAACTTGTGGAGCTCTTATGGGTCTAAAGATTGACCAACTTTAACTATAAGTGGCTCTTCTGATGTTCCTATGTTAATGTCGATAGTGGATTTTTTAGGAGTTTAGACATGTCAAGAAGCGGTGGATTTACTGAGACAATGATCTTCAACACACATATAGGTTAGGATGGAATTATCATCTTGAAATTGGAGAACATGGATAGTAAGTAGAATGCTCTTCTATCATATCAAGTAACACTAATGAAGGATCTCAACTTTGTCATTAGCTTGATAATTCAATAGTCCTAGGGTGATTGTATTGATTAAAAAAAAGTTAGGAGCGATGGATATGGTGTCATCTATTTTGGAGGGGATGTCTGACAATAATGAGGAGGAGGGTTCAAACTCTTGGATTGTTGTCGATGGATTCAAGGAAGGTTCCTTAAATATGAGTCCATGTTTTTGTAGGGTTTTCTTAAGTCCTCAAAGGTAGCTCATAGACACCTTTCTTGTATCTATTTGGGCCAAAACCCTTCAACGTGTGACAATGACGGTAGGTTTGGGAAAATTGAGGCTTACCTAGGAATGAGAAGTATGAATTAAATGGTTTAGAGTGGCGTTGATTGTCGAGATGTGAAGAGGGGTGGTCAATACCTTCGTAGAGGAGTTGTGTTCTAAGAAAGGGAGGACCGAAGGAGATAATATTTCAAAGTTTAGTCTCACATAGAGGCTATTTATCAGTTCTTTCATATATTTATGGTGTAGGGAGTGTATTAAGAGACAAGATTTGATACTCCCCTGCGAGAGACGTTACATCATATATTTGAATGATTGATCATCGGGTAACTTGGATGCGAGGATGGAGGAACTCATGGAAGATTGGTTTGAAGAGGTAATGTTTTGTAAGGGAATCAACATGTCATTTGGCCTATAGGTCATGTGACATGCTTTGAATGGGTTAGGATCGGTAGGGACCATAAAGGTCTTACCTTCATGTTCGTATTTTAAGCACCAATGTAAAGTGGAGGGGACACAACGCATGGCACGAATCCAAGGAAATATTAATGGTATATTATATTGAATTTTACCTTCTACAAGGTAGAAGAGTTCATAGAGGAATTTCACACCTAATTTGATAGGTAGGATCACTATGCCCAAGGTAGTGGCAATAGTACCGTTGAAAGCATGTAGGACAATGGGTGATTGAGCCACAATAGTTTCGGGTAGTTGAAGTTGTTTAAAAGTGTGGGATGAGATGATATTGATGTTTTACCCATTATCAATCATGACTCTTTTAATAAGGGTATGATTAATTTAGGCGGTGAAAAATAGGGGAGGTCATGGTCCTCTGACTACAAAGATGGGATCTCTGAGTCGTCAAACGCGATGGTTACATACATTTTTAAGGTGCAAAAAGTTTGCAAATGGATGGAATTTGTTTGATTGTACCAAGATGGCGTGGATATACTTCATCATAACGTTTCGATGTTGAGGGGAAATTTGGATGAGTTCATATAGGGACATATTTACATGCGCTTGATGTATCTATTTAAGAATGTTTTTGTATGGATGTTCGGGTTGAGTATAAAGGGGTGTGAGGATCGAGACCTTGGCATTAAAATATTATGGATTAGATGGTTTAGTTAGGGCTGCAAAGATGGAGAATTTAGGCCTATCTTGATTCTAGGTGTTTGAGTCTTATGTGCAAGCTCTCGTGGCTATGCGGATAGCATTAATTTGGAATAAACGAGACTCATTAGAGGAATAAGTGATAAAATATGCGGAATAATCCCTCGCGGAATCACAACAAAGAGAAACTAATATGCGAGAAAATATTACAGATCTGAAATAAAAGTGCAGAATAATAAAATAACAACACAAAGAGATAGTATTTAACGTGGTTCACCCAATTTGGGCTACGTCACCAAGAATCACTTGCTCGATTTTATTACTGCCACCGCTCTCTCAATACAATACCCAAATTTTTTTGGAGCTATGCTCAACAAACTCTACATAATTCACACTTAAATTGAGACACATGTACAATGCTTCAATATACCTACCATATGCACAAAACCACGTAAGTGAGACAAGCCGCTTTAACAATTTTACAAAATAGTGGGTATCAAAACCATGGGCCAAAACCGTCTCATAAACCTATGGGTCAAAAATCCCGCCTATATGAGAAAATCATGTTTCTCGATATATCTCGGTATGTTTTTCGAGGCCAATTTTTTTTTCTTAGGGCCCAGCCCATTCGAACCCTTGGTGAGACAATTGTGGAAAGTATACAGTACTCTTAGTGTACAATCTTCAACATTTTCACACATGAAAACAGGCTCCATAACATAACATGTGGTTTTTGCAGATAGCATTAACTTGGAATAAACAAGACTCATTAGAGGAGGCCATACCCTTATTTGATGGAGTATCGGTGATGGTTTATGAGTATCAAGGTCAAGGGTTTTGGGGAAGGTTTAACTTTGGTATTTTAATTTCATCATTTCATGATTGATAAGTGGACCAAGGAAATCTTTTTTTGTCGGAAGGACATCCTTCTTGAAAATACCTTGGATCATGGATTGAAGGGATTTACAATCCTCAATGTGATTTCCTTGTTAATATTGGTAGATCCTTGCATAGGATATGACATAGAAAAATGAATAATAAAACACAATAATACTATTGTTAAATAAGTTGGGATTAGATTCAATACACTTGGGACAATAATACATTAGAGAGATCTCACATATATAGGTTTACAATCTCCTTGTATGAAGGAGTCAAATATATCAAGACCCTTCCTAAAATATCTCATATTTCCTGCACATCTCAACTATCCCAAATATCTCTCAAACAAGCCCATTATTCCCTCATGATGAGTTGTCAATTACAACTCATCATTCACTCACACAATGTAATATCTAAATATTACATTTTACAAATAATAACTCACACAAATATTATCTAACCCATACAATAATGTGAGCACTAAAATATAGTTGTTCTAGCATTCACCCCCTTAGTGCGAACATGGGGAAAACATTATCTTGTACTGTTAACCAACTCAAATGATGGTTTTACACTCGGCTAACCACCAACCTACAAATGACCATGATGGTTTTACACTCGGTTTACCAACAACCTATAAAAAATTAGGATGGTTTTACACTCGTATTACCAACAACCTACAAACAAAGGATGGTTTTACATGTGGTTAACCAACAACCATAACAAACAATGGTTTTATAAGGTCAACCAACAACCTAGATATAACAGTACTCTTTCAGCTCTCATCACCTTCTTACATTCAGGGGAAAATACAAGAAATTTCTCACACATTACAATTTTGAATAGGAATATACTTTTGTTCTTATTTTCACATAGCAAAAATTAAAACACAACTAAAAAAATGCCACAACTTCATTGTGTGGCCCCGTCGCTTGTGGCTGGCGAGAGGTCGCTGATTGACCTCCTTCCTCTGTTGCCTCCTTCCTCCATCAAAGATGCTACTTACTTAGAAAAATTGCTTGGAAGCTCAATAGCATATTGATTACAAATTGGACATCAATTATCCAAAAATGCATTTGTAAAATTTTTTTATTTATTTTACAAACTTTTACAATGACACTTTTACGAACAAAAGACTTGACAATACGAAACAATAAAAAATAATTAAAGATTACTTTTTTAATACAATTTTATAGTTTTGACAACAACTTTTAATGAGACGGATGACGACACTTTACAACTCTGACAATGACAAAGATTGACTCTTTTGGCTATTTCAAAGTTACATAGCACAATTAATAACAAGTAATCCAATTAAGTACAACATTATAATCTAAACAATAAACAACAAAGAAAAATCTTATTATAAAGACTCTACCACAATGATGTGACATAAACATTGAAACCAAAAACAAGATAACTCTAAATATCAAAGTTAACTGAAAAGACACTAATACAAACTATATACAAACACTTTATACCGCATTAATACTTACTAAAAAAATTAAGATGTAATGACCATACCACCATAGGTACCACAGTCAACAACTGCATAGAGGTCAAGCCTGAAATGGTTTCGATTCATTCGAAAAACTTCACCACACGTTAATATCCATGAGTCGTGAGGAGTTTCCATAAATTCCCGCTGAGTCGAGATCTAGACAGAAGCAATTACTAAAATGGGAAAATGAATGATCAAATTTACAAATATTCTTAAAGAGCCTCGTAGAGAACACTAATGATTAGAAATGTTGTTTACATCATCCAAGGATGATCTGTTCTATGAGAATTTTATGTTCTTCTTTCCATGAGGAGATCAAAGTTGTGCAACACAACTTCACTTCTGAAGATATCAAATGGACTGTTGAAAAAGTCAAATCTGAATACGTGCATGAAGAAATAACATGAGACGGTCAAGCATAAGTGTCGTATCTTCTTCCTTGCTACGTGGTTGGATCGAAAATTAGATCTTGACATCAACTATGAGCAGAGATCTATAGACTACAATTGGGTCGTGATCTACAGACAGATGCGAGTTTGTAGCACTTTAATACAAAATTCCAATATTTTCTCAAATCACAAGGTACAGAAATGTCTGGGGTCCATGAATCGTTGATTTTTCAGGCTTCAATCTCAAGCATAAAGCACAAATATATACCAAGAACGTATACAGAACAAATGGACAATATGGAAGATATTTTCAATGATGACCTGGTGCGTGTGGACACAAGATATCAGGTCTAATCAAATCTATTCACCAATGGAACATACATATACCAGATCATATAGTAGATTGCATGTAAGTTAATCCACATACTGACGTGTTCCTTTACTGGCAGCGAATGACGATCACACCATAGTGACATCAAGACCAAATACCATCATAAACTCTGCAATGTGGCATGTTGTGATACCATATGTTAATCTTGGTAGAGCCTTGCATAGGATATGACACATAGAAGTGAATGATAAAACACAATAATAATATTGCTCAAATAATTTAGGATTATATTCAATACACTTGGGATAATAATACATTAGAGAGATCTTACATATAAAGGTTTAAAATCTCCTTGTATGAAGGAGTCAAATATATCACAACCCTTCCTAAAGTCTCTCATATTTTATGCACATACCAACTATCCCAAATATCTCTCAATCAATCCTATTATTCCCTCATGATGAGTTGTCAATTACAACTCATCATTCACTCAAACAATGTAATATCTAAATATTACATTTTACAAATAATAACTTACGTAAATATTAATATAACCTATAAAATAATGTGAGAAATAATAATTAGTTATTCCTAATGATCCCGACATCCTATGATAAATGCAAACTATGCCATACTTACACTAGGTATGTTTCCATCCACGGGATTGAAGGGTTTTATTGGGGGTAGTGATATGGATGATGATTGAACAAACTTTTCAAGAATGGCGGTATAGGATCCTGACAGAGCTTATTGAGGCGATGATGAGGTCATGGGGATTTTGGTTGCATTATATGGTTAGGGGTATGAGATATAGGTGGTATGCTTTGAGTAACTGTTATCCAAATAACGCCCCTAGTTATTTGGACAACTTGCATTCACATTCAGCTCTGTGGGTTCTACTTACAAGTTGTGCGCACTTGATTATCTCCTCGGCACATTTCCTTGATGGCATTTCCTCGCGCGCTCATGCGTGCTCTAATTCTATTCTTTTCTTTCCATCCATTCCTTTTCCTTTTCCTCTTTGTTCTATTTTCCCCCTCGCGCGCACTCTCTGCACACTTACTTTCTTCTCAACATTACATGCACTCTTTCTCACGCGCCTTGGCTCTACTTCTCAAAATAAGCTAAGTCTTTGGCCATCGCACATTACTTTGTAATAATTTCACCTCGACCATATGTTCTTTCGACGAGTATTTCTCCTATTTCTCTTACGAACATTACATTTGTGTGTGCCTTCCCTTTGTTGTCTTTCCACGCCTCATTCTTACGTGCGCTTGCCTTTGCACCTTCTTCAGCACCATCATGTGCCACATCATCATCGAAAATCTTGAGTGTGCTATATCGAAACCAATCAAAGCACGCCAATAGGGTGTTGATTCCTTGAAACAACCAATGAGTGACACGTGGCAAAAATGAAAAATCACTTACATAGTTGGTCGGCTTTTAGTCAATCGGCACATGCCATGTGTCTTGCATGTTCGAGATGACTCTAACATCTTCTAACAGCCGTATCTTTTGCTATAAGGCTCGACACATGTGTGCTTGGTCTCATTTGAAAGTTGCTAACGTGGGATACACTTTAGGCCATTCAAATTCAAATTTCAGCATGATTTACTAGGTGAGAAGTTGGAAAACATCTTTCTGGCGACTAATGAGGAGATCTGATTACTCCAACCACCCGATTTGACATGGATTTCACCTCCTTCCTTCTCCTACATGCCATATAGACTTGGGAAGCACATTTGTGATCTACATGTAGATTTGCATGCATTGAATGCTTGATGTTGGTGGTTGTATTTCAAATTCAATTTTCCCTCCTCCTCTCTTCTTCTTTCATCGATTCATCTATAAATGTAAGAGCTTAGCTCATTGTAAAGGGTTAGACATTTTGGATCCTTTAGTATTTACTAAGGGTTCTCCACCTTTGTATTTTGAGTTGCAGACCTCTAGATCTGACTCTTGCATGTGGATTTTGGCCTCATACGCCATTGTAATGGACTTTACATCCTTGGAAGTAATAAAAGCATCGTTTTGTGGCTATTCTCTACCTTGACGTGTTTTTATTCTTCTTTCTTGCCTCCCTTTCACATTGTGTGCTTATTATGTCATTTTAAATCTCTTGCAGCTCCATTTTCTTGTTGTGTCTCATGAAATCGATCATGTGAATGTGTCCTGGTTTGTGCTACGTGTGACTATCCTCCCTTCATGCTTTCTCTTTCATTTTCACTCAGAACAGATAGTGTTCATCCCACTTTTTTGGTGTTATCGCCTTCTTTAGTTTAGTTTTATTTTCAGTTATCTTTCTATCCCCGCTCCATTGGCTTGTTTATCTTAATTTCCCTTTCAAAGCATTAGGAGTAAGCAGTGATGGCAGTAGAAATAGGTAGAGGAACCGGCCTTTCTAGAGGTTTGTCTCAAGCGCACAAGGTCCCACACTTAGAGACAGTCTCATTATTGACTCAAATGACTCGGTTCTTCCAGACTTGAGCCACGGGTGTAATTTTAAGGAACCAACAGGTTTATGGCATGCCCGGTGGGACTAGCATTGAAAGATTAAATTTCATTATTGCTAAATTGTGTGTGTAACTTAGCAATTTCCAGCCTTTGGAGGCTTGTTTCAACACATCTAGCAACTCCCAACACTTCCATATCTACTTATTTCCATAGTCCTAAGTTGTAACACTCAAAATTACAAGTGGAAGATGAGGATTTTTTATTTAAAACAAACAAATTACATAGCTACCATCACATAGTATATTTAATCAAATTCATTAATTAAGATTTGTTCATTCGATCTATCTGACAACATTTGTGTAAGTCATGTGTGGATGAGAAGGGTGTATCTAGATCTCCACGATCTCCCTTTGTCACTACTTCGAGTGACATTGCTTACTAGCATTTTGGCTCAACCTTTTATAGGTTATGGAAACCATGTGAAAGTCCTTGGGGGTCTACCGAAGTTGGTTTCCCGACTTCGCATTCTGGGTATTCGACCATTTCCTACCTCATGTTCGGTGTTCAACTTCCATGATCAGGTTACTGACAATTTTAATTGAAGGACTAGGTGATCAGACAATGCACAACCATCAATGCATTACTTTGGCCAAAGTTATCCACCATGAAGGTTATGACTAAACTCAAGACAACACACTAGTCTTATGAGTTTTAAGTCTTCTCGCCACCTCACAACTATCCCTTTCACAATTATCTAGATCTTAAAGTTTGTATTTACTTTATTTCTAATTAAACTTATCTTGCAAGAGTTCATATTGAGATAGATGCCAAAGGCCAACTAGGATCATTATGAGATAAGTACATTCGTTATGCTGAAATGTAACTATTTCAGCATCCCGCATGTACTTATCCCTTAATATGCCTAATGGATCTTTTCATCTATTTACCTTCCCATGTTTCTTTGATCTCTCCTCCGACTCTTATCATTTTCAAGCATTTAGGTATTGTAAGCCCTTTTTTATTTCTAGTAAACTTATCTAAAACATTCAGTATATAATGTTTTGAAGTGTTATTCACTAGCGTAGGGATTATAATTAATCTCCTCCCATTAGTCATTTAACCAAATTCATTATATACAACTAGGGCTTATTTAAAATAATTAACTTCCATTTAATTACGCCACTAGTTAGTTGTTTAATTCAGAAATTAAAAGACACTTGAATGTTATGATAATTGTCCATTTATCGGCTACGTATATTGATAATTATTAAATAAATATAGCCTTTGGTTATTGTTTAACAATTTATGATAAGTAAGATCTCACAATTCTAGTATTTATCATTTACTCATATTGATATATTAATACATATAAGTATCATCTCTTTATTAAAATCATAGAATGCATGTGTCATTAAGGTGAAATATATATAACTGATACAATAACTCTCACATAGTGAGGTTTGAATATTAACAAAGGATCCAAGATCCCAACAATTACAGTCAAAATCCTAGGATATCATCCTTCTACAAATTGAAATCCAAGTATCTCATTTAGTTCCAGGCTATGATAAAACTTCACAAGACATGAGTTTCCACATATCCCCATATGACGGCTAATTGTCCTGCAAGACTGGAGTATTGGTATGATGTCAATTCCAAATGAGTTGGCATGAATATTGCCTCCATTTTATGATGCAATTATTTAATAAAATATGAAAATATATACATATTATTTTATCAACAAGCACATGGTAATACAACTAAGAATGTATTACAACAGGTTTTCCATAAAGATATAGCTATGGATACACATGAATAGAACAACCAATTACTATTTCATTGATCGTGTATCCTATAATCACAAGGATCAAGACATCCTTATTTCAATTTCAAACAATAAATATTCAATGTTTAAATTTTACATAAACCGTAAGAACAATATGATTAAGAAGAGTACGGTTTTAAAAACTACAATCACAAGAGAGTAATCAAGACATAATCATTCGGTATCCAAATTCATGTTATAACTACAAGCAAATCACACTTAACATAGTACATATTTTAAGTGTTATTTTTCTTTCCTTCCAATCAACGATCAACTTAACAAAAGCGTCTAAAATCGTCATTACGAAACCAATCAAACTTATCCTTTCTAGTTAATGAGGAGCTCATCATATCATCCAAGAACATCAAGAATAAGGAAAATAAAACATAGTTTTCCAGTCAATGAGCAGCTCTACAAAATGTACAAGAACATCATTAACAAGGAAAATAAAATATATTATTTCCAGTCAATGAGCAGCTCTACAAAATGTACAAGAACATCATTAACAAGGAAAATAAAATATATTATTTCGATCAATGAGCAGCTCTACGAAATGTACAAGAAGCGTCATTAATAAAGAAAATAAAACGTATTATTTCTAGTCAATGAGCAGCTCAATAAAATTTCCAATAACATCATTTTAACGTGGAAAATAAAATGTATTATTTCCATCCAATGAGCAGCTCAATAAAATGTCCAATAACATCATTAACAAGGAAACAAAGCGTATTATTTCCGGCCGATGAGCAGCTCAATAAAATGTCCAATAACATCATTAACAAGGAAAATAAAACGCATTATTTCCAGCCAATGAGCAGCTCAATAAAATGTCCAATAACATCATTTTAACATGTTCTTTCTGGTAAATGAACAGCCTAAAAAGAAAACCCATAAACCAGATTTACCCATACACCACAGGCCTATAATGTTGAAGTCGATTTGCATACAAAGATAACAATATGCTTCAAAAACTTCTTGCTACAAATTCCTATAAAATCCAACACAAATTTTTTCAAATTCTAGAAAAGAAAAGAACTAATGGCAAATCGTTTTGCACATACCCAACACATTTTTATTCCAGCAATAAATTTTTCTGTTAATAGTTATTAAAATCCGGAAGCAAATATATCAGGCAAAATGTAGAAATACCAGGGAAAACGTTTGCACACTACCCAAAATCACTTTTCTCATACAAATAAAGTTTTGTTTCACTATATTAAAAACCCAAAGGGAAATCTATTTGGAATGTAGGAATCGACTTATCTCGCAAAAATCAGCATGGGTATCCATGCATCCAACAAAAAAATAGCAAAGTTAGATTTGGAACACACAACTTCAAAAATCATTTTCCTTCTTCTAAATACAGAAATACTCAGCTCCTCTTTTCTTAAGGTACAATTTTTTTATACAAAGAATAAATCTTAACAAAAAATTTTTTTAATTTTGCATATCCAAACCAAGAACCCCATCTATGTTTTGGGTTTAGCTGAATCCACACAAAGAAAACTTAAAAACCAAAATCCATCGATTTCCTTTTTAAATTTTACATTCATTCCTCCAAACAAACAAATCAAAAGTTTTCCACAAATTCCATTGATTGCCATTAGAACAGAATGCATATTTCCACAATTTTTACTAAATAAAGATCGATCGCAAGGATGACTGCTCGAAGGCTCAATCAATATCGAGCTCTGGCGTGATTCGGTCTATGGGTTGTGGAATACATGGAAAATGACCTGGGATAGTTTCGTGTATGTTTCCAGATAAGGTCATAGGGTGGATGGTAAATATAATTGACTCTATGGGTGATTCTCTGGCCTAGTCCAGAATTCCTTAGCTTCGTTAGCTGCTATGTCTAACAAGGATAACTGTTCAATAATGATAGGTGGAAGTGGAGTAGATCTGAATACTAGTGTGCGTAAGCCAGCGTCAATGTCAGATTGACCTATAGATTCGTTGGGTTGAGGGATTTGTGGGTCACAACCGTAGATTCGTGGTTGTTGTGGACCTGCTATGGTCATGTGTGGAATCAATCCCTAATCCCTAGTATCCAATAGTCATATGCTTTTTCAGCCTCTATATTTAGAATTATCAATTGTGTGATCTTTTCAGAGTATCTCACAGGCGTTCGTGCAACCTGAATTCTTAAGCTGGTATCTATATCTGTGAGAGTGTCTCCTGCGTCTGGCTGTGGGACCAAAGGATCACAACCAAATGTTTCTCTCTTTCAAACCCTTCCACAGTCATGCGGATATATATCTAGGGTAATCTGTAGTTTGGTTGATTTGACCAAAAATGTGTGTGCTTGGTCGTCTTCTATGTTTAACCCGTGTAATTGGGAACTGATTTGTTGTAAGTTTACCATTGTTTGGAAGACTTGGATCCTAAGATTCTGATCTATATCAGTTATTGCTGTGATGAGATTGGGTTGGGGCATGATTGGCTCGAATACGTATTCTCTGGGCTCTCTAGGTCCGTGATTGTCATACAAAAGCAACAACGTAAATCCAATTGCAGCAAAGTGAAATTAACTATGTAAAGTGTTTCTATAGCATATATGACTTCTCTATTTTTGTATTTTTCTGATGAATTTATATGAATGAAATTGAAGGAGCAGCTATTTTAATATATCTAGAAATTGACAATTAATCTAATGACGAATTTAAAACAAACAAAGCAACCAAGTATAGCTACTTTCTTGTGCAGTTGTAAATCTATTCTAAACAATGAAATAACTGATCTAATCTATTTGAAAGACTCTCGATCCTACCTCAGAAGTGAGGAATGAATCATAGTTTCTCAGAAACTATCAATCCATAACTTCACAGCAATATCGAAAGTAAAATTGACTGAAATAAAGTGATTGGCTACTCTATTTGATATGCTTCTAATTAGAACTTTGAAAGCTAGAACCTGGATTTTGCAGAACAGTGGCGAATCCGATGGTGTGTGTGATTTTGTCCCCTCAGTGTGATCTCCTCGTTCCTTCGTGTTCACGTGGATCCAGAAAAGCGTGTAATGCTAGCATCAACAAAAGTAGATATTGGGACAAAGGTAGCTTTAGGATATAGACTGAATACAATGCGAGTAGGAGAGGGATAGCGCAAGAGTACAGAGCTTGGCTTATGTAATTCCTAGCGGGATTTATTGTGAGTCATGCAACATAAAACATCAGAACTGAAACTATCTGTTTGAAGAACAAAACCTACTAACTTTAATGGCTTCTATTGAAAAACAAACTATCTTATTCAATGGATTGGATGAAATAACAAACACTTGCACAAGATGGATATGTGGCTTCCTAACAACAAAACAACACACTAACTAAGCATGTAATGAATGAAACTAATGAATTCTAAGCAAAAAATGAAAGACTAATCTATTGAAATGAGAAATTGAGAGAGGCAAATTTGAGGGGCCATTTGCTTGAGCACAAGCCAACTATTTATAGCATTTGCATTTACCCAAGGTAAAAACCAAATTGATCTCTTAAACTATAAACAATGGCAAAACACTATTCCAGGGAACCAGAATCATTAATGCAAGCTCAAGGCGGTGAAAAAAAGTTGGTAAACATTGAAATTTACGTGAGTCACGTTAAAAGAGCATTCTGGAAAATGCGTGAAGGACCGCGCCCGCGCGGGGCGGCGGTTCTGAGGACCGCCGCCCCTGGGCGGGGGGCGGTCACGAGACCGCCCGCGAGCGAGGCGGCGGTTTTGTAACTAAAGAAAAAAGGAAAGAAAAGAGGGGAAAAGAGGAAAAAAAGCACGGGGGCTAAGCGGGGCATGCGGGATGATAACGCACACTTGGGAGCTTTTTCGGATCCGAACACCTTGCGAGGAGACCTGTATCATCATTGGGGCACGTGTTACGTTGTTCCTATGGTGTAGTACCCTATAATTTTGGGTACGTACATATTGCCCCCTCGGAGAAGCGTTTTAGCCATGAAGAGGTGTAAAACGGTGGGTCAGTATGGCGGTCCCGAAATGGGAAGTTAGAAGTTATACGATACGTCGTGTGTCGAAATGATGCCATCCAAAAATCCCACACACTGTAAAATGAAAAAAGAGAACTCAAGTGCAGATAGACAAGATAGATCGGAAAATAAATGCTAAAATAATGGGAAATGAGGACGTACCATTTGTGCGGGGGTAAGAACTTACCTCTCGGCGCTCAAACCTGCGAAAAGGGCATTCAAAACAAGTTAGAGTGCTTTATATATGTAAAAGTGGGCCCATTTTCCTATTCATTTGCGCGTGTTGATTTGGTTGGTTTTGAGCTCTGGGACCCACGGTGATGGTTTCTTATGAGAGTAGAGTCAAAACGTTCGTGACGAGATAGCGATCATGCCTCATGAGCGAGATCATCGACCCGCGAGATCACAGGTTAGTTTTCTTCAATTTATCATTTTTACCCCCAAAATTTTAAAATGTTAAAATCTTTGTCATGGGGGGGTTATTTTTGAAAATGTTAGGTTCAAAAGGTCCATCTAGGGGGGGCTATTGGGTAGGCTTTGTTTTTAGTTAAAATGGTCCTTTTTGGTGTTTTTAGGCCTTTTTAGGATATAAAACCCACGTGGGTTTTCGGGACACGACCGCCCCTACCCAGGGGGTACCACGTAGACCGCCGCCTGTTCGGGCGGCGGTTTAAGACCACCGCCTTTAAGGTGGTTACTGAAACCGCCGCCTGCTCAGGGCGGTGGTTCTTCACAGAATGCTAAAAGAACACTTGTTTGAAATTGTTTTTGCATTTTTAGCATTTCTATGTGTTTTCATGATTTTTCTAATGTCATTGGATGCTAACTTGCTCTGTTTTGTGTGTTTTTGGGTGTATGCAGGCGAGGGAGGAGTACATTCGGTGGAGCCGAGAGAGAGAGTGTGACTGGCTCCCAGTAGTGTTAGATGCCCTTTCACAGGATGAGCAGGATACTCTTCAGAGGGCTGGTATACTACGTATATCGTGGGTTCCACATGTTGCACCATCCAGTCACATACTCTGTGACTTATTTTCCTACTGGGATGTTGATCGGAACACCTTCCGATTACTGGAGTCGAGGTGAGTGGACCATCACCTTTGGAGGATGTTTACCATATCTGGGGGTCCCGATCATCGAGAGATGACTCACCCTTGAGACAGCAGGTTCACGGGCCCAGATAGCACAGTGGGCTTCTTACATGGGAGATGCAGTTATCTCCACGGGTTGAAGAAGGGGGTCAGAGTTTGGTCTATTCCTAGTTTTCCCATCCCCTTGATTCGCCAGGCTATTATGGGGATCCTTGCCTCGAGATTGATCGGGGACAAGGGAGGAGACACACTACTATATTGTTGGTCCCCCATCATTGCACAGATCGAGGGACATGGCGGATTTATGCTTGGGAGCAGATATACTTGGGACTACCTACCATGACTTATATAGGGTAGTCCATTTACAGGGGCAGTCTTTGAGCCACCCGACCCTAGTTATGAGTTGGGTTTATGAGCACTTCATTCCCTTATGGTAGAGGTGTAGAGGTGGTAGATCCCGAGAGCTGTGAGGGTAGCCAGATGGACAGATATGTCGGTGCTCAGAGCACCTCACCAGCCAGTTGCTTTGTTGACCACATTGATGACATGGAGGCCACACCGTATCAGGCCATGGCTAGGTTTATGGGGCGAGGAGGCTCTTACTTTGATCTCCTGCTCCACCACAGGGCAGCTCATTGACAGAGTAGGGCAAGTGGAGATACACCCCTTTGGCCGAGTTCCTCAGCAGTTTGGCCTACCTTACATGGGTATGCTTCCCCCGGTAGTGCCAGTATACAGGTCAGTTCGAGAGGCCAGAGGGGGTCCTAGAGGCCGTGGTTGGACAGTTGTTACACTGGCATTCCTATTGCGGGGAGGGTAGTACGTGCCCGAGGAGAGCGGTGCTCCTCGGGCACCCCTACCCAGATTGCCGTGGGGTCCGCCCATAGCAGCGATGACCCCATGATATAGACTCTCAGAGTCGAGGAGTTCGGGGGAGAGAGATAGGAGGAGGAGACGAGGCCGAGGGCGAGTCGAGGAGGGGAGAGGAGGACAGTGATCTGAGTGGCATGACACTCGGGATATCATGCGAGAGAGAGAGGGAGAGCGGAGTGCGAGAGAGGGTGACTCTGGTTTCAGAGGAGCCACTCTCCCAGGGCCATGGTGGGGAGGATGAGTCTGTTGTGGGATGCTACGTCGCTCCAGCCACGGGGGAGCACCTCAGTCGGCGGTGGCATCTGTGGGAAGTGCTTGACCCTAGAGATCCATCCTGGAGGCCGGTGATCGAGTAAGTTATCTTCCTTTTTGCTTTGAGTTAGGATTGCTTTAATTGCCATCTCTCCTTTTGTTTACACTTGTGTTTATCTCTTGTTTTATTTCTAATTTGTTTTCTCCTTTGTTTGCAGAGACCGCCGATGAGTGGCGAGACTGATTCGCGGGGGTATGCACGATACCACTGATGATCCCTATGGAGAGGACCCGTGCGAGCTATATGTCTGTGGATGCGGGGAGCCCTCGGTGGCTAGCGACACATGCGACATCTTTTCCCCTATCGGCATGTGGCCGGGATGGTATCGACTCTCCGTCACGGAGAGCTAGCGGGGTATAGGACAGCCGAGCGCGATGAGGAGTCATTCGTGGTGAGGCTGGCTGCCCCTCGGGATCTGAGCCCTCCGTGTGCACTCGGAGCCGGCGTAGCCGAGTCCTAGGCATGGGCGTGCACCTTCAGAGGGGTCTCATAGGGATTGAGAAGCCACTTGGCTCTCCTAGATTTTTGTATGATATTTTTGTATATCCCGGGCTCTTTGAGCGTTTGACCATGCTTAGCGCATGATGGCATTGTACAGATTTTTTGATCATTTATATATATATATATATATTCTTTTTGGATCAAACCCTTGGCATCTATGATTTTGTTTCCATTCCATTATGTGAACTATGATGTTATGCTTATATGCTTTTTAGAATGTATGCAATGGAGAACAAATGATACAAATGTTTACTTTCTTTTTGTATTTCATGATCTTTGATATATGATAATGTAGATACTGATGTGATTTTGAATCTTAGTTTACGTAAGCAATTTTGGATACTTCATATTTGTTTTGGCAAAGTGGTGAAGATAAGCCGGTATGATGAGTAGATAGACTTGCCCCCCACCCTAACCCCCACAACTAGTAAGATGCGAGGGCTCATCACCGAGAGCTGGAAAGGGCACAAGTTATGAAATGTGTTGAAATGATAGTGATGAGAGATAGACAAAGCTTTGGTGGAACCAAATTAGGATGCTACAAGCCTACTCTACTCGAGTGACTCCATAGTTTGGGATGCAACTTGCTTTGCGGTTTATCTAGACTTAGATCCGTAGATGGCCACATGGTAGACAAAATCTGGGTTTTAGGATTTTTAATTCTCTTGGAATTTTGGACATCGATTCATTTGTTTTTGACTCAAGACTTCAAGATTTGAATTGTTTGTTTATGACCTTTAACGTTTGTTTGTCAAGAGGACCCCCTACACTTTGCCCCATGCTACTAGTAAGAAGCGTGGGTTTATCACCGTGGGCAAGGCATAGGTGAGTAAGGGCATTTCCATCCTTTCCCAACCCTACGTCACTAGTAAGAGATGTAAGCTCATCACCAAAGGTTGGTGGGGCAAGGAAATGTGTAAAATTAAAATTTTCTGTTTGATCTATATTTGACTTGTTTACTTGAGCAAAATGTCAGTGTGTTCTTATTTCCAAAGAGATATACATACGGGATAGATGTGACACAATGAAGCTTCTAGAACAGACCATAGGCAAGAAACCTATCCTAAGAAGAAACCAAAAGTGAGAACAAACCTGCAGATCTTGGTATGGTTACCGTTAAGACCTTGTCATATCTAGCTTTATTTGATGAAATGATTCCGAAATAGTTTGATGATATCATGGAAATAGAGAAGTATGATTAGAGTGTTTATGCCAACAACATCATGAGTTTGTAATGAATTGCTTTGAGAATAAATTCCTTGATCACAAAATTGTATGAAACAAGTGGACAAAATGATCCTAACTATATGAAGATGCAATGTAGATATAGCTATACAAGTAATGTACTAGTTGCTTACGCGTAGAATCATTTGAGGTGTAGGGAATTGATTGTTTCACCAAATTCCTCACCTTCTAGTGTACATAGGAGATATGCACCATTTCCATAGTCCTTCATGACTCGGTATGGGCCCAACCATTTGGGCCGGAACTTCCTTCCTTCGCCGGTCTTTTTGTCGATCGGTTCTCAGCCTTAGAACTAGATCACCTTCATATATGCGTTCATAGACTTTCTTGTTATCTTGCCGGCACATCCGGTCGGCATAGACTTTGTGTTTTATTCGGCATCTACCTAGCTTCATCTAGGCTTTCTAGTTGGGAGAGACGTGCTTCTCTGTAAGCGTCTTCATCTAGAATCCCTTGTAATGAGATACGGAGACTGGGTATTTCAACCTCAAGCGGGAGAAGCCTACGCCCCGAATACTAGTGAAAAGGAGTGGCTCTGTTGGTGTTCTTATTGAGGTTCGGTGGGCCCATAAGGCCGGATATAACTTCAAATGCCAATCTCGTTTGTTTTCTTTCACCGTTTTAAGGAGAATGGCTTTTAATGTTTTGTTTGTCGCCTCGGCTGTCCATTGGCTTGAGGGTAATACAAGGAGGCCGTATGATGGCTTATTTTAAATTTATTGCACAATTCGTGAACTTCATCATTCTTAAAAGAAGTCCCATTTATCGAGATAATGATTTGCGGGACACCGTACCTACAAATGATTTGGTTCAAAATGAACTTGGTGATTAGAACCTAGTACAGTAGTAAGAGGCATGGCCTCTACCCACTTGGTAAAATATTCGGTGGCCGTGATTATGAAATTATGGCCATCTGTAGATGAGGGAGAGAATTTCCCTATCAAATCGAGGCCCCACGTAGAAAAGGGCCATGGAGTAGCGATTGGTTGTAGAGCTTGTGCTGGCATGTGGATCTCATGGGAGAATTCTTGGCACTTATGACACCTTCGTACAAACTCTACTGCGTCGTGTTCTAAAGTAGGCCAGAAATAGCCCATTCGATGTATTTTATGAGTGGTGGCATGGCCACCGAAGTGGCCTCCACATATTCCACTGTGAGATTCATGGAGAATCTTCTTGGATTCTTCTGTGTCGACACATCTTAGAAGCATTCCATCGAATGCTTTTCGATAGAGCACTTGCTCTATAATGACGTATTTAGCTACGATAATGCGTAACCACCTTCTTTGTTGTGATGTAACACCTTCTGGATATGTATGGTCCATGATATAATTAATAATATCAGTGTACCAAGGACACTCAGAGATAGAAGGTCGGGTTTCGATGTAGTATATGCACTCATCGGGAAAGTCCAGATCTACTAGATCACCTCCATCTAATGGATTATCAGCTAACCAATCCATGATGATTTGTCCTTTAACAGACTTCTGATTTATGAATGTTAATTCAAATTCACCCATTAAGGTTATAAAGCGTCCAGCCTTTTTAGATAAGGACCCTTGCGTGAGGAAAGTTCGTAAATGCTCTGTCTTTACAATGACCTTTGTTTCTTGATTTAACATGTAATGTCTTAAGCGTTTGGTTGCAAAGACTATGGTGAGGCATTCTCGTTCTACTTGCGTGTAGCATGTTTCATAGTCGAGCAATGTCAGCTAATGAAATAGATCACACGTTCTCTCTTGTCATCGTCTTCTTGAGCCAGCATACAGGCTAGCGAGACATTGGTAGCTCGCGAATATAAAATTAATGGGTGATCCGGCTTAGGTGGCATTAGCGTAGGTGGTGATAACAAGAAATGCTTAACTACGTTGAAAGCTTCATTGCAGTCTTCGGTCCAATCAATGCTATAATCTTTCTTGAGTAGATTGTTGATTGGATGAATGGTGAAACTTAAGTCTCAGGATGAATCTCCGGATTGCACCAAGTTTTTCGAGAAATGACCTGATTCTAGATTCATCGAAGGTGGCACCATTTTGAGAACAACCTTAATTTTGGTTGGGTCAACATCAATCCCGCGTGATGATATAATGTAACCTAGGAGCTTCCCCCCTGTTACACCAAAGACGCATTTTTCTGGATTTAGCGTGACTCCGTATTCTATTAGACGTGAGAGAATGACACGAAGCACTTCGGATGGTCAATGCTTCTTGGCCTTGGCCAACAAGTCATCTACGTAGGATTCCATGATTTTGTGAATAAGATCATGAAATATGTACGTCATAGCCCGTTGGTATGTAGCGCCAGCATTCTTGAGACCGAATGGCATAACAACATAGCAATAGGTTCCCCAAGGAGTTATAAACGTGGTTTTAGCTTGATCTTGTTTGGATATTCTGATTTGATTGTATCCGAGAATCCATCCATGAGAGATAAAAGCTCAAATCCAGTTGTTGCATCAACAATGACGTCTATGGATGGTAATGGGAAGTCATCTTTAGGACATGCCTTGTTAATGTCTCGGAAGTCTATGCAGATGCGTATCTTTCCATTCTTTTTGAGAACCGGAACGATATTAGATACCCACTGAGAGTAATCAACTGGTTTGATGAATCCTACTTGGAGGAGCTTTATTACCTCCTCTTTCACCATGAGAGCTACCTTGGGTTTCATTGGTCTCGATTTTTGTTTAATCGGTTTTGCATCTGATTTAGTGACGAGGTTGTGCACCGCAATGTGTGGTGTAACCCCTGTCATTTCTTTATAATTAAATGCAAAAAGCCTTTGATGTTCCTTGAGGATCGAGTGTGTATTTCTACTTCTGATGGAGTTAATGAGGATCCTAACTTCAATATCCTTGGTTCATCTTCCGTTCGATGTTAATATCAATTGTTTCTTTGATTAAAGAAGTGTTACCTTCTTCAAACTCAGGCGGGGCTGGAGGTAGTTCCAGATCATCTTCGTTCTTGACTGTGTATATGTTGAGTTCCTTTTGTGGGGGAAGTTCTGTCATGGGATTCCCGAAGTAAGAAGATGAATGTGGGATTAAAGACAAATCTATTACGTGATGGGTGAGATGTAACGCCGCATAGGTGTTTAAGTAATCAAGAGTGATTGTATCACTATCAATGTGGTTTAGGATAGTAGATTTGTTCTCATCTCTATTCGTTAGAAGAAGGTTTGACATTGTTTTCACCAATGGTTCTATACGAAGGGATACCATGAAACGGGTGTCCTCCAACTTACTGTTTGGAGTAAAGCGTGACGCTGAGGTTGCGTTATTGAATCGGTGAGAAGATTTTGTTCTCATGGGATTGCCTTAATTGATATGAAGTCAAACTCCTTGCTTAAATTCAATACAGCTACTTTGTAGAGCTGTAAGTGCTCGGCTCTGGTTTCATACACCTCAGAGACTTGGTTTGCTACCAATTGTGAGTCTCCTAACACTCTGATGTTATCAACACCGATTCTCTTAGCTAAGATGAGGCCAAGGAGGAGGGCTTCATACTCAAGCGCCGTTGTTTGTGCATTTGAAATTTAGTTTAAAGGCAAATGGTAGGACTTTTCCCTCGGGAGAAGTAAGGATTACACCTGCCCTCAGCTCGTGTAACGACATCTAGCTCCATGAAATGGAGAGTCAATACTTAGCTGGGAATATGGGTGCTGGGATATTTGTTGTGTTAACATCCTCTACCTCTATCATGTAGAGATCCACTGCTGGAAGAGAGCCAACACCTAGGGTAGATCCCATGCCTACAGAATCAAATGGTAGGAACATTGGTAGATCCTGTTCTAGTAATTCAACAATTTTTGCAGTAGTTCCTAATGATATTGTTTCTACAATGTTAGCCTCATCCTTGAGAGCTGGGATCATCTTGACTAGGCTCATAGTTTCAAGATCTATTGTAGGCACCAACTTTTCTTCTGGTTTTGCGTCAGTGGGTTTATTAAGTTGGTTTGTTGGGAGTTCAAACTCGAGTGCATGCCTGGTCTTCTCTTTAAGTCAGCCAGGTGTATATCGAATGGTTTTGGATCACCTTTGGCCATGAACACCTTTCCTAAATGTAAGAATCTTACTTCTTGAAATAACGTAGAAGGGATAGCCTTCATACGGTGTATCCCATGGTGAGAGGATCATATTATAGTTAGTTTCCGATCTATAATATAAAACTCGAGTCAAGGATTGTTTTGGGTCCTAAGGTGACCGGTAGTATTATAGTTCCAATTGAAGTGGCTTTAATGTTATCATAGCCTCTTAGTGTATTTGAGTCGTGGAACAATTTGTTTCTCCATACCCTAGCTTTTGAAGGAAAGAGAAGGGGACTATATTAACTGCTGCCCCATCATCAACCATCGCGTGTTTCACATAATTGTTATAAACCCACACTTGCAAGTGTAAGGCTGGATCACCTCGGCGTGCGATCTCAGCATCTGTTGGCATTTTGTTTATTTGAATATGAATTGACATCCCTATCCGGCTGTCCGGAGGATGGATATCAAAGTCTACATGGTTTACCTGTGTTTCGGGAGGTGGAGTGATGTTAATTAAATGACCTAAGCCTAATGCCTCTAAAAGAGCAGCCCATGAGCAGGGGAGTTCTTCAATAAATCCAAAAAGGAGATGTGCGAGAAGGTTTTTGTTAGATCATTAATTAAATCATAAGCACCCACGGGCTTTATTAATACTTGTTGGATATTGTCTATCTCTAGCGGGTAGCTTGGACTTAGCTGAGAGGAATATTCTCGTGTCCTTGTTACAGCTTCTACGGGTAGTTCGGCATCTAACTCCACTAAACCGACTATCTTAGGTCGTGGCTGACTTCCTAATTGTGGCGCAACTAATGGATTCAGTGAAGTTGAGGCTTCATGATCATTGTTTCCTATAATTACACCCTTGTTTGTCCCATTCAGATTTAACTTGTTATTGTTGTGATTTGGGAGCGGATCATTGAAGATCTTGAGGGGTGCATTTTGAGGGGAGACTGCCCCTGTAAGAGTATTTGGTGTCGGTGATGTAGGATCTGCCAAGAACATATCTATGAAAAGTTGTCTTTGTTCATCTGGAAAATGTTGCATGAACTTATTGTAGTCATGCACGTTCTGGTGTCATGGCCCCGAATTTTGTGGAAACCACAATACGAGTTAGGATTGTAATTCCTAGTTTGTTGGCTTGGTGTATATTGTGGCCTAAAACTCGGATCAAACCGTTGCCTATTAGGATTAAAGTTTTGCATTTGTTGTTTTGGTTTGGTTTGGTTTTGATACCCAGTTGAGTTTTGGCTTGGACCTTGTGTAGGATTTCATTTCGTTGTTGTTGTTGTTGTTGTTGTGGATGATTAAAATCCACTGTATTGATTGTTGGAGTAAAGTTGTTGTTTCGTTGGTTGTTTATTTGTGGTGGAGTATTCACAACATTTACCTTTCTAACCTGATCGGTTACTCCATCTGTTGTCACTCCATGATTTTTATTAAGGATTTTAGGTCCTTGATTGACATTCGTGGTAGTAGGATAAGTTGTAGTGTTCTGGTTGGAGGTGATTAACCTCCCGTTTGCTCCATATGTTTTGCGACCACTATCAATTGCCGCTTGATCTATTCGGAGAGCGCTCTCAAGTACTTCATCGTAAGTTCTTAGTGGGAACTTCTGGACTTCTTCCTTCACTTCTCTGCTGAGAGAATGAAGGAATAAATCACATAGTTCCATCTGATCCATATTTGGAGCACTTGTCGAAGAATAAAGAACTGTACGCCACCTCTGGATGAAATGGGTGATAGATTCATTGTGTTCTTGCTTAATATGCAAGAATTCCTGATTCCTGTTCTTAATAGTTTGTTCATGTCAAATGCCTTGATGAACTCTGAAATGAGTTGCTTGAACGAATGGATGGAAGCCTCAGGTATTCTATAATACCAATCGAGAGCGATGCCTTCCAAGGTTTTTGGGAATATTTTAGCAACAACCCCATCCCAAGGGAGTAATTCTCGAATGGCTGTAGCGTAAGCCTTGATATGTGCATTCGGATCTCCCTCACCTTTGTACTTGGGAAAATCAGGAAGGGGTCTTGGAAGCATGATGCTTCGTATGGTGAAATCTAAGGGCTCTTTCAAATATTCAGAGTAAGTCCCTATCGCATATGTTTCGACCATTGATGGTGCCTGCTGAGGGAGTGGCGGTGGAATGGGTTGTTGACATGGCGTTGCATATGCGTTGGTAGGAGCGTAAGGAAACCCCTGTGGTTGAGTAAAAATTCTAGGAGAGGAGAACATGTCCCCTTGTGGTGATTTGGAATACATGTTTAAGTATGAAGGGGTATTGTCCAAGAATGGATTATTTTGTACTAGACCGGGAGGTGTCAGAACGGTGTTAGAAATGACGGTTCTAGTCGGCGTTTGTTGTGAATACTGAGGAGTCATGCCTAACGTACCTATTCCTGTGAGGAGGTCTATTTGGCTAGGATTAGAATTTCTGCTGCATGAGTTGAGAATGGTGATTTTCCTGAGCAAGTTCTAACCCCCTCACTTTTTCTACTAACGTTGAAATGACTTCATTTGGTGAAGTCACGGTATTTTGCCTTAGCGGCGTTTGTTGTATATCATGGTGTTGTATAGGCATGTGATATCCTACTATGAATTGATCGCTGCCCTGCCAAGTTTCCCCGAGGGCATTTCCTGTATGTAGTGGCATGAAGGTATTTCCTTGAAAAGAGACCTCGGGTTGTGTTTGTAAATTCCCTATAGGTGGGTACATACTCGAGAGCGTTGTTCATTCCTGACATAACGTACTGAATGTTCATCATCTAAACCTAGGTATGGGTCTGATTGTCTGCTAATTTGTGGTCTAAGTAGTATCTGAGGAGACGAACCAGATTCTCCTGTGAACGTCATATTGTTCGAGCCTGAAGGCTCTGTTTGTTGTGTTTGAGCGAGCTGATCCAACTCCTCTGTTTGGAAAGATGAGCTATATCTGACCCTTGGAGTTTGTGTTGACAATTGGTTAGTTGAGTAGTTGTCACCCCCATCTTGAGAGAGCGAGGGCGATGATTGTCTATTCGATTGAGCGTAGTATGCCTCAAGACCTAAGAGAGGCCTACCATATGCATCGAATCGACATATCGGGGGCATGAATCCAGCGACATATTCGGGGTATATGAATACCAGCAGAATAATGGGAAGGAGTGAAGGTGATGGTGAAAGCTGATGAGGTAGTAAAGATGAAAAAAAGTCATTTAATTTAAAAGAACCAGTAGAAATCTGACTCCAGACCAGAAAGTAGAAAATTTCACGTCGGGTTCACCAATTTTGTATGATGGAAAAGTGACAAGTGAGCGTGGGAATCTACAAGTAACTTTTCCTCGCACCCGACCTCCCGAGGTCATGCCGAGACAGCCGGTGGGGATTGAATATGTGTGGGATGTAGACAAACTAGTTAGGCAATCTGATGTCTTCGATGCGCACTAGTGGAAATTGTGAATCTAAGGAAAAGAAGGCCCTCCTAACCTGAACTGGTGTGATAGATCGATCAGCAAGGATGACTGCTCGAAGGCTCCAATCAATATCGAGCTCTGGCGTGATTCGGTCTATGGGTTGTGGAATACGTGGAAAATGACCTGGGATAGTTTCGTGTATGTTTCAGATAAGGTCATAGGGTGGATGGTAAATATAATTGACTCTATGGGTGATTCTCTGGCCTAGTCTAGAATTCCTTAGCTTCGTTAGCTGCTATGTCTAACAAGGATAACTATTCGATAATGATAGGTGGAAGTGGAGTAGATCTGAATACTAGTGTGCGTAAGCGGCCAGTCGTCAATGTCAGATTGACCTATAGATTCGTTGGGTTGAGGGATTTGTGGGTCACAACCGTAGATTTGTGGTTGTTGTGGACCTGCTATGGTCATGTGTGGAATCAGTCCCTAATCCCTAGTATCCAATAGTCATATGCTTTTTCAGCCTCTATATTTAGAATTATCAATTGTGTGATCTTTTCAGAGTATCTCACAGGCGTTCGTGCAACCTGAATTCTTAAGTTGGTATCTATATCTGTGAGAGTGTCTCCTGCGTCTAGCTGTGGGACCAAAGGATCACAACCAAATGTTTTCTCTCTTTCAAACCCTTCCACAGTCATGCGGATATATATCTAGGGTAATCTGTAGTTTGGTTGATTTGACCAAAATGTGTGTGCTTGGTCGTCTTCTATGTTTAACCCGTGTAATTGGGAACTGATTTGTTGTAAGTTTACCGTTGTTCGGAAGACTTGGATCCTAAGATTCTGATCTATATCAGTTATTGCTGTGATGAGATTGGGTTGGGACACGATTGGCTCGAATACGTATTCTCTGGGCTCTCTAGGTCCCGTGATTGTCATACAAAAGCAACAACGTAAATCCAATTGCAGCAAAGTGAAATTAACTATGTAAAGTGTTTCTATAGCATATATGACTTCTCTATTTTTGTATTTTTCTGATGAATTTATATGAATGAAATTGAAGGAGCAACTATTTTAATATATCTAGAAATTGACAATTAATCTATTGATGAATTTAAAACAAACAAAGCAACCGAGTATAGCTACTTTCTGTGCAATTTGTAAATCTATTCTAAACAATGAAATAACTGATCTAATCTATTTGAAAGACTCTCGATCCTACCTCAGAAGTGAGGAATGAATCATAGTTTCTCAGAAACTATCAATCCCCATAGCTTCCCTAGCAATATCAAAAGTAAAATTGATTGAAATAAAGTGATTGGCTACTCTATTTGATATGCTTCTAATTAGAACTTTGAAAGCTAGAACCTGGATTCTGCATAGAACAGTGGCGAATCCGATGGTGTGTGTGGCTTTGTCCCCTCAGTGTGATCTCCTCGTTCCTTCGTGTTCACGTGGATCCAGAAAAGTGTGTAATGCTAGCATCAACAAAAGTAGATATTGGAGTAAAGGTAGCTTTAGGATACGGGTGAATATAATGCGAGTAGGAGAGGATAGCGCAAGAGTACAGAGCTTGGCTTATGCAATTCCTAGCGGGATTTATTGCGAGTCATGCAACATAAAACGTCCAGAACCTGAAACTATCTGTTTGAAGAACAAAACCTGTAACTTTAATGGCTTCCTATTGAAAACAAACTATCTTACTCAATGGATTGGATGAAAAATAACAATAGCACTTGCACTGAGATGGATATGTGGCTTCCTAATAGCAAAACAACACTAACTAGGCATGTAATGAATGAAACTATGAATTCTAAGCAAAATGAAGAACTAAAATCTATTGAAATGAGAAAATGAGAAATTGAGAGGCAAATTTGAGGGCCATTTGCTTGAGCACAAGCCAACTATTTATAGCATTTGCATTTACCCAAGGTAAAAACCAAATTGATCTCTTAAACTATAAACAATGGCAAAACACTATTCCGGGAACCGAGAATCATTAATGCAAGCTCAAGGCGGTGAAAAAATTGGTAAACATTGAAATTTACGTGAGTCGCGTTAAAAGAGCATTTTGGAAAATGCGTGAAGGACCACCGCCTAAGCGGGGGCGGCGTTCTGAGACCACCGCCCTTCAGGCAGGTGGCGGAGCCACGAGACCGCCCGCAGGCGGTGGTTTGTAACCGAAGAATAAAAAGGCAAAGAAAAATATATTACCATAATACTTACTTGAATTGCTAGGTTCCATATAAAACATTCCAATAAACGAAAAGCACCAAGTCCATAAATGATAATTCAAATATTCTCATAAAGTTGGCTTGACATAGCATTGTCAATTAAAACTGAGTCAATTATTATCAAGGGTCATAGAAAAAGTTAAACAGAACAAAATATGACCACACCGATTAAAAGAAAGTAACCGAAATACGAATAACCGAAAGATTCATTATTATTTATGAACCATTTTACCTACGATCAAGGCCTAATCATGTTTAGGTAGGATCATCAAGGTGGGTGTGGGGTTACCCGTTCAAAGAATGTCATGCCCCGCAGCCGAAGCTGTGGGTCATGACACGACAGACCAAATGAACTCATACACACAATGATGATCCCATATAATCCTGATTAGACTTAACCATAGTTAATTTAACTTTCTAGAAATTTGGGATGTTACATACTCCACCCCTTAGAATAATCATCGTCTCGATGATTTCAGGATAACAAAAAAACCAAAACCATCATTCACTTGTTGCATATATAAATCAAAACTGAATTTTTTTTTTTAAAAAAACATAAACAACATCATTTCAGCTGAATCATAAAGGTCACAACAACCCTTATATAATTAGGAAAAGGTCATATAATTTGTAGACATAAACATTATTGCTCGGATAATGATTTCTCGGTTCATTATCAAAATCTTGCATAGTAATTACTAATCAAAAAGTACCTTAGTCTCAATATTCAGTTGTAGGCTTATCTATAGGATCTTTTTATCTACAACTTTACAAAAATTCAGTTGCAGCTTATCTACATGATCTTCTTATTTATAACTTTACAAAAATTTAGTTGTAGGATTATCTACAAGATCTTCTTATCTACAACTTTATAGAAAAATTAAATTTAACACTATAACAAAAACAAATTCTTAAAAATCAGTCGAATAGATGTGGAAAAGTAGTCTGGATATCTTCCAGATTCTCCCAAGTGGCACTTTCTTTAGAATATTGGTCCCACTGGACCTTGTATTGTGAAACTTCATGATTTCCCAAGTGTAACTTGTGGGTTTATATTATTCTTATAGGCTCAAAGAACGATTACCCCTGGATCCAAGACCTACAATGAATCCCAATTAAGTACATGTGTAAAATCTGGTACATATTTCTTAAGCAAGGATACATGAAATACATTGTGCAACTTGGATAGAGCGGGAGGCACTGCTAGCTTATAGGCTACTGGTCCAATGACCTCTAATACTTCAAATGGTCCTACAAACCTAGGAGATAGTTTGGCTGAATTACTAAGCAAAATGGAACTCTTTTTAGGTTTGACCCTAAGAAAAACTTTATCTCCCACGTTAAAATTCCTATCAGTTCTTTTTAAATATGCATAACTTTTATGTCTATTTGTTGCCTCTTTCAATCTTTCTTGGATTAATTTAACCTATTTTGCCATTTCCAAAAGCATTTCTGGTCCAATCAAGTACTCTATCTTCAAGATTGTCCTAACTAATAGTGTTTACACCTACGAAAAATAAGGTCTCAAAAGGTGATATTTGGATGGAAGAATGGTAAGTGTTGTTATAAAAAAATTCAACCAAGGGAAGGTACTCTTCCCATTTTATTGCTGATCCATGAAATACATTCTTAGTAAATCTTCTAACACTTGATTTACTCTTTCGGTTTGACCATCAATTTCAAGATGGTAGGAAAAACTTATGTTCGATTTTTTCCCTAAGATAGCATACAATGTCTACCAAAATCTGGAAGTCATCCTTGAGTCCTGTCTAAAATTATTATCTGGAACTCTATGTAATTGGAAAACTTCTTACACAAACCTTTTTTCTAGTATGGGTGAATTATCCTTTAAATTACCTGTTATAAAATGTGCCACTTTGGTTAATTTTTCTACAACTACAAGTATAACATCATGTTTATTTTGATACATAGGTAGAACTTGGACAAAATCCATACTTATAACTTGCCATTTATATTCTGGCATGTTGTGAGGATATAATAGTCCCTTTGGATGTGAATGTTTAGCCTTTACTGCTAACATTTCGGGCATTGGGAGGCGTAAAGAATCACATCATTTTTCATCTTTTCTAGAAGTATTGTTTTTTATGTTAGCCATCATCTTTATTACTCTGGGTGTCCCGAGTAGGGAGCATCATGAAATTATCTCATAACTTTATTTCTAAGTTCCTTACCCTCTTGTACATATTTTTTTTGTTATAATGTAGAATCTCATTTGTTTCCATCTTAAAACCATCATACCTTTTTTCTCTCGGATATTTTTCTAGACTTGTTTTAACATGATCATAGTAGGGTTCATTGGTTAACTCATTCTTGACTTCATCCCTGAACTAGGTTCTTAAAGTAATTATAGTAGCAACATGCTTTCTACGACTTAAGGCATCACCACCCTATTCTCTTTACCCTTAATGTAATTTATATCAAAATCATAATTTTCTAGGAACTCCAGCCACCTTCACTACCTTTCATTTAGATCCACTGCGTAAAGATGTAGTTGAGCCCAAGATGATTTGTTTTGAGTTCAAAGGGTTTCCCAAGCAAATAGTGTCTCCATACACCGTAGCGCATGAACAATCATAGGAAGCTCAAGATCATGTGGTGCATAATTTTTTTCATGCACCCTCACTTCCTACTTTAAAAATCTACCACATGCCCATCTTGTAGTAGTACTCCACCCAAACCTTCCCTAAAACATCGGTTACCACCGAGAAGTTCCCATTTGGATCTGAAATCTTGAACACAAGGGCACTTGTGAGTCTACTTTTTAACTCGTGAAGGCTTCTTCACACTTGCTATCCCAAAAAAAATTCTTACCCTTCTTTTATAAAGATGTGATAGGTGTTGTTAACCTAGAGAATTCCTTTACAAACTTTTGGTAGTAGCTTGCTAGACCCATAAAACTTCTCACTTCATGCACATCCTTCAGTGCTAGCCATTCCATGATTGCACTAATCTTTGAAGGGTCCACCGAGATTTCTTCTTTATTTATTATGTGACCTAAGTATTGTACTTTGTATTCATAGAAAGCACACTTAGATAACTTTCCATATAACTTATGTTTTCTGAGAATTTCTAGCACAATCCTTAAATGTTCATCATGTTCTTCCTCATTCTTGGATTATATTAATATATCATGAAGAAATACTAGCACAAATTGGTCTAATTATTCCCTAAACATGATGTTGATCAAGTTCATGAAAAGCAGGGGGTGCATTTGTTAGACCAAAGGGAAAAATTGTAAACTCGCAATGCTCATACCTTGTTCTAAAAGTGGTTTTATGGATATCTTCAACCTTTATTCACAATTGATGATAACCGGATCTGAGATATATCTTGGAAAACAATTTTGCACCCCCCATTTGATCAAAAATATCATCGATTTGGGGCGATGGGTACCGACGATTCTTCATTGTTGCCTTGTTAAGCATTTAGTAATCAATACAAAGTTTGAGGGTCCCATCCTTCTTTTCACAAAGACTATCGGTGCACCCAGGGTGATATACTTGGTCTAATCAGCCCCAAGGACAACAACTCATGTAGTTGAGATTTCAACTCAAATAACTCGGTTGTTGTCATTCTATATGATGCCTTGGAGATCGATTCTGTTCCTGATTTGACCTCTATTATGAAGTCAAATTTATGCTTAGGTGGAAGTCCAGGAAACTCATTTGGAAAGAAATCTCTAAATTCCCTTAGGATGGGAAATGCTTCAATTTCAAGCTCCTTTTCCTATCCCAAATCTTTTATTTTTACAGCATATAGATGGAAGCCCTTTTTTTTTTCCTTTTTCATCTGCATGGAAGAAATATGCTTAGTGACAAACTCTCTTTTAACACCCGAAAATTATTTTTGTTGATCATTACATCAGTTACATGTTTTCCTAAGCAATCCAAGGTTGCATTATGTTGAACTAACCAATTTATACCTATGAAAACATCATAGGATCTAAGAGGTGCCACATATAGATTTAATCTTGTCGTGAACTCAAGTAATTTTAATGGTGCCTCAAACAAGCATTGATTCACTCTATGCACAGTATTATTTCCATATTGTACAGTCCAAGTGTGTTCCATGTACACTACTCTTCTTTTGAGTTTATCAGCTACTTTAGATGAAACAAAACATTTTGTTGAACCAAAATCAAACAAAACATAAACATGTACTCCAAAAAGCTTACCTAAGGTTTCTATTGGAGTGGTTTACTTTTCTACTTGCTTATTATGGACTGCAACATAAATCTTATGTTATTGCCCCTCTTTATTTACTGCATTAGATCCCTTTTTGGTTATTCCATTGACCTCTTTATGGAAATTTGTTAGCGAAGTGATCACCATTGCACTTAAAACATCGCCCTATAGTCCTTTTCTCTCAACCGTTCCTTACGCCCATTTTTTATTATTATTCACAACAGTTCTACTTGTTGTTCCTCTTTTATTGGTAGGCCTAAACTTGTTTTTTCCTTTTCCATGTTGTTTTACTTACGGTTGATGTTTTAAAATTGTTATTTTTCCTTCTATTTTTCTCTTTAGAGGCATAAATACTTCGCAGCTTTTGTTCTTTCTTGATAGCTTTTTCAAACATTGTTTCCATCAAGGTAGGTCTGTGGACATCTACCTCACCACCAATGCTAGGATTCAATCCCATTATAAATTTTCTCACTCTAAACTTCTCATCCTTTTGATACATAGGAACATATTTCAGAAATTGAGTGAAACTTTCCCAATATTCTGTTAGCTTGAGAACTTTCCTTGAATCAAATTTTGGAATTCTACCATCTTTTGGTCAAAGTATAGTTGAGGTAGCTATCTTTGATGGAAGTAGGCCTTGAACTGCTCCCACGTGATCATACCAGAATTAATTTTTAGCTCCATCTTCTAGTTATCCCACTAGGAAGATGCTTCATGGGACAATTAGTAGGCTCCTCATACTATTTTTGTTTCCTCCAAAAAGTCCCTAATCTCAAAATACTTTTCCATTTCAGAGAGCCAATTTTCAGCACCATCCCCAAGATTTGTACCATCAAATTTAGGTGGGGATATTCTTTTAATGTCCCTTGCTAACTCAACAACCAACCTTGTTTTCTTATTTGCCCTTTCATTCAGGTGTTTAGGTTGATCATCATGTTTCTCATCCCCTTGATTAGGTTGACCTTTTTATTCTATAAGCGGTAACTCGATTTTGGGTGTCATTCAAAAGGTTGATGATTTATTCTAACTTGGAAGTAGTATTATCGGCACGTCATCATTATTTACCACTTTGCCCTTTTTTATTTCTAGTAAACTTATCTAAAACATTCAGGTATATAATGTTTTGAAGTGTTATTCACTAGCGTAGGGATTATAATTAATCTCCTCCCATTAGTCATTTAACCAAATTCATTATATACAGCTAGGGCTTATTTAAAATAATTAACTTCCATTTAATTACGCCACTAGTTAGTTGTTTAATTCAGAAATTAAAAGACACTTGAATGTTATGATAACTGTCCATTTATTAGCTACGTACATTGATAATTATTAAATAAATATAGCCTTTGGTTAGTGTTTAACAATTTATGATAAGTAAGATTTCACAATTCCAATATTTATCATTTACTCATATTGAGATATTAATACATACAAGTAATCATCTCTTTATTAAAATCATAGAATACATATGCCATTAAGGTGAAATATATATAATTGATACAGTAACTCTCACATAGTGAGGTTTGAATATTAACAAAGGATCC
Source organism: Taxus wallichiana var. yunnanensis (assembly GCA_018340775.1). Taxonomy (NCBI): domain Eukaryota; kingdom Viridiplantae; phylum Streptophyta; class Pinopsida; order Cupressales; family Taxaceae; genus Taxus; species Taxus wallichiana. Next base: position 614,798,014 of record CM031240.1, read on the forward strand.
AAGATCTCAACAATTACAATCAAAATCCCATGATATCATCCTTCTACAAATTGAAATCCATGTATCTCATTTAGTTCCAGGTTACGATAAAACTTCATAAGACATGAGTTTCTGCATATCCCCATATGATGGCTAATTTTCCTACAAGACTAGAGTAGTGGTATGATGTCAGTTCCAAATGAGTTGGCATGAATATTGCCTCCATTTTCTGATGCAATTATTTAATAAAATATGAAAATATATCCATGTTGTTTTATCAACAAGCACATGGTAATACAGTTGAGAATGTATTATAACAGTTTTCCATAAAGATACAACTATGGATGCACACTAATAGAACAACCAATTTCTATTTCAGTGATCATGTATCCCTCTAATCACAAGGATCAAGACATCCTTATTTCAGTTTCAAACAATAAATATTCAATGTTTAAATTTTACATAAACTGTAGGAACAATATGATTAAGAAGAGTACAATTTTTTAAAAAACTACCATCACAAGAGAGTAATCAAGCCATAATCATTCGGTATCCAAATTCATGTTATAACTACAAGCAAATCACACTTTACATAGTACATATTTTAAGTGTTATTTTTCTTTCCTTCCAATCAATGATCAACTTAACAAAATTGTCCAAAATCGTCATTACCAAAAACCAATCAAACATATCCTTTCTAGTTAATGAGCAGCTCATCATATCATCCAAGAACATCATTAACAAGGAAAATAAAACATATTATTTCCAGTCAATGAGAAGCTCTACAAAATGTACAAGAACATCATTAATAAGGAAAATAAAATGTATTATTTCTAGTCAATGAGCAACTCAATAAAATTTCCAATAACATCATTTTAACATGGAAAATAAAATGTATTATTTCCAGTCAATGAGCAGCTCAATAAAATGTCCAATAACATCATTAACAAGGAAAATAAAACGTATTATTTCCAGCCAATGAGCAGCTCAATAAAATGTCCAATAACATCATTAACAAGGAAAATAAAACATATTATTTCCAACCAATGAGAAGCTCAATAAAATGTCCAATAACATCATTAACAAGGAAAATAAAATGTATTATTTCCAGCCAATGAACAGCTCAATAAAATGTCCAATAACATCATTTTAACATGTTCTTTCTAGTAAATGAATGGCTTAAAAAGAAAACCCATAAACCAGATTTACCCATACACTACAGGCCTATAATGTTGAAATCGATTTGCATACAAAGATAACAATATGCTTCAAAAACTTCTTGCTACAAATTCCTATAAAATCCAACACAAATTTTTCCAAATTCTAGAAAAGAAAAGAACTAACAACAAATCATTTTGCACATACCCAACACATTTTTATTCCAGCAATAAACTTTTACATTATGATTTTTAAAATCGGAAGCAAATATATCGGGTAAAACACGAAATACCGGAAAAATGTATAAGTACCGGGAAAAAAATTGCACACTACCCAAAATCACTTTGCTCATACAAATAAAGTTTTGTTTGACTGTAATAAAAACCCAGAGGCAGAAATCGATTTGGAATACAGGAATCGACTTATCTCAGCAAAAATCGACATGGGTATCCATGCATCCAACAAAAAATAGCAAAGTTCGATTTGGAACACACAACTTCACAAAAATGTTTTCCTTCTTCTAGTACAGAAATACCCAACTCCCTCTTTTCTTCTGGGTACAATTTATTTTTATACAAAGAAGAAATCTTAACAATTTTTTAATTTTTGTAGATCCAAACCAAGAACCCCATCTATGTTTTGGGTTTAGCTGAATCCACACAAAGAAAACTAAAAAAACAAAATCCATCGATTTCCTTTTCAAATTTTACATTCATTCCTCCAAACAAACAAATCAAAGGTTGTCCACAAATTCCATTGATTTCCATTAGAACAGAATGCATATTTCCACAATTTTTACTAAATAATGTGCAAAGAAGGGAGAAGATATTCATGCCTGGAAAGAAAACCAAAATCAGCAACCTCCTACTCTTCCATCTCCCACAAGTTGAATCCCTCCTTCCTCCAAAACTCACGCATATCTCCTAGAAGGGAAGAGTGAAAATAGGCAAAGGAAAAAGAAAAGAAAATAATATGAAAGAAACTTTAGTTGGGCAACTTATTGAGGAAGTTTCAGCTTCCCAATGTTGGCACATGCATCAAATGCATGCCACATACTTGGTGCCATGTGAAGGTGTTTCACTTAATGGTTATTAGTATTTGAGTTACTTTCTTTTAATCGATGTAGTCGTCTTTTGTTCTATTCAACTTTTTCTACGACTCTTGATAATAATTGACTCGGTTTTAAATTTACAATGCTATGTCAAGCCAACTTTATGAGAATATTTATGAACCATTTTATCTACGATCATGTTTAAGCACGATCATCAAGGTGGGTGTGGGGTTACTCATTCAAGAAGTGTCATGCCCCACAGCCGAAGTTGTGGGTCATGACACGATGGACCAAATGAACTCATACACACAATGATGATCTCGTATAATCTTGATTAGAATTAATTGTAGTTACTTTAAATTTTATAGAAATTTGGGATGTTACATGAGCACCTTTCATGAGAAGAGTTCATACAGGACAAAGTACAGTAGTTGAAGCATATTTCAAGTACCTCCGGCTATCTCCGAGGATAATACACAGCAGTACACATGCGTGCATCCCCATCTCTAGCACGTCATGCACATTCCACTCCTCCTCATAATAGACATATGTTCCCTTCCATGGCACTCCAGTCACCTCCTCCTCTCGAGAACCTTTGTCATCTTCACCAGTGGGAACCCTCTCAATCTAAACACACAACATGATATGCCAAGACCATTCTCTAAAGTATTCCATACTTTACTTGTGAGAATCAAGTCACCCCTGTTAAGCATATCCATGATATAGCAAATGTTTGCTCTGTCTATCTGATCACACATGATGATATAGCAGATTAATTTGTTTCATGCCTCATTCAAAGGCAAAGTGTTCTAATAGTAAGAGGTTTGAGACTGCATCTATTGCCACCTAGGATGAGCTTGGAATAACTCTATGTAATTACTTTGAAGAAAAGTTAGATCACCTATCTTTGGTGGAGTAACTGACTACAATAAAGAGGGCACCCAACGAGCAAATGACTGATTTCAATATTAGATTCCAAAAGACTTGGGACAAAATTCCTCAAGTGGTAAGGCCTACATCCCAACATGCTTTCTTGTATTATCTAAGAGCTTTGAATAGTGAAATCTCAGTCATGATTCAATCCATGGGAGGTAGAACCCTATATGTTTCTTACAACATTGTAATAAGGGCATAAAATAGGCTCATCCAAGTGGGAAATTTGGCTCTTAGATCTCTCACACCCTTATTCCCAGAGATGTCTCTAGTGCCCTAGCCTTCTATTGCTCCTATCCCTATGAAAAGCATGTAATCAACTACATCCACATCCTACTCTCCTGCGCAACAAAAATAAGATGATGAAATGAAGGCCCTAATTAGAAACTTATCTAATAAGGTCATATCTTTGGAAAAGTAGCAGGCACAAGCCTTCAAAATCAATTCTAATCAGGAGCATAATCAAAACAATCATCCTTGGCAAAATTAGTATGGAAACTAAAGATATGGGCAGAACCAACAAAATGACAGATGGCATGTCAATGTGCATCTACCTTTACAAGTAATTCCTCTTGCTCAACCTCTTTCAATGCCCAAGCTAAGTCAAGCACCTATTCCGGTTTAGAACAATATGGCTCAAGAGTCTAAATGGCACTTTCCTTGTAACATGCCTCATAGTCAATATCATTGAGCTAATGTTACACACACACAATCCAACATGATCCAGAATGCTTCCAACTATGAGCCTTCCACCAGCGTGAGTGAAGTAGAAATCCAAGAAAATATAGAAGCTCCTCCAGAGGTCAATTTGGTGTTCTTTGGCACTGAGAAGACTTTTGTGCAATCAATCAAGCTACGGAGAGTCTGACATACCACATGCCTAGGTTGTAAATAACACAAGGTACAAAAATAGAATGCTCATGTTAGGGTGCAAGTCTCAATTCTGCTGACATAGGTCAACCCTCAAAAGTAAAGAGATACGACTAAGGCATATAACGGTAAAGGTACACAAGTTCCTATGCACAAAGTTCCACACAATGCTCCTTCTAAGGAAATGCACCCCCTCCCATGGTAGGTCAAGCCTCAATGCCAACTAAGGCCCTTGCCTCTGCACCTAAACAATTAAGGAGAGATGTTGTTGTTCCCCAAATACATAAGTCATTGGGTCTTCCATTCAACATTATGGACCAGATGAAGAAGACAAATATAAATGTCACAATGTGGGATGCCCAAGCTATTCAATCTTAGTGTGACCTATTGTATGAAGTTCTTATCCAAATTTCGTGTATTAACTTGAGTCATCCAATATCCACACACTACTATCAATGTTTGTTAAGCGAGAGAGAAGTAAGTAACTAATGTTTCTAAAACCCCACCCTTCTATATGTCCTTGATCATAGGTAAACACCTTGTGCATAATTGCATGATTGACTTAGGTGTTAGTACTTCTATCATGCCAAAGAAAATAGCTGGTGTCTTAGGTCTTAAGTAGATCCCTTTGTCTAAAGGATTCCTGAAACTTGATGGCTCAAGTGTTACTATACGCACCCAAAATTACATGTGCTACATTGTCAGAAAATGGTTACAAAAGTCCCCAATGATGATTCATGTCCTTTCAGAAGGTGTTTGAGTTCCTAAACCCATTCACAATGTATATTTGTAACCTAGACATCCTTATTTAACTTTTCCATGCTTTCTTCCAACTTCCCATTCATTTCTATGCATGTTTTGGCCTTTAGTTTCAAGACAGTCGCCCTTCTTGGGTGCCGGTCAAGCTGCTGCCAGAAGGGTGGCGATCTGTGACCACCACCCCGCACGGGGTGGTGGTCCTACGCACTTTTCTAAAACTCTTCATGTGTGGTTTTAACATGCATGATTTCACTTAACTTGACTTCTAAGGCACGTTTGTGAACCAAATTGCCTAAAAATAGTCTTGATTGCATGGTATTCCTTCCCTCTTCTATTTTTAAATAGATTTAATTAGTTTGAACTGCCTCTTCACCCAATGATTTGGCACTCCAAGGCTGCCTTGTGTATGAAGGCACATCAGCCAATTCTTATATATTTAATTCTTGTATTCAAGCAAATGGGTGAGAAGTTTGTCTATCTTGCATAGTATTACTATCACAATCCTGCTGGAAATTACATACCCAAGCTCTATTCACTTGTGTTATCCCTCTTCCACTTGCATTACAACCAAATTGCCTTAAAGTTGCCATTGCTTAAATGCCTTCTCCTCTTGCTTCCTTTGCATCCCCAATTCCTTGGACTCATATGGACACATAGAGAAAGAAATGATAAAGCGAGGGGATAAGAACATATATATAAAGATTTTTCAAAGCTCTTGCTTATCCAAGTTGGAATTATTTGTTTGTTTGCTTCATTTTTTCAAGTTATCAATTGAGTTATTCATTTCAAATTCATATCAAATAGAGTAGTGAAATTGTTCATTTCAGTTAATCAAGCAATTACAAATAGATCAAATCATTAGAAAGCTTTCTCTTTGACATTACCGGGGAAGTAGTGGGGACCTCTAAGGTAAGGTTAAAAGGGTTTTGATCAAATTAGTTCAGTTGTTTTTAGATCTAGATTCACATACTTGCACAAGTAATTAACTACAACCAGTTGATTACTTATATTTAATTTCATTTATTAGATTAGAAACATTGTTTAAAATCCTAGAAAAGATCAAAAATATTTACTTTTGCTAGATTAGTTTTCTTCCATTGTTTTGTTCGGATATACTATGAAAATACCAAAAACATAGTTTAAATTTCCTTTGATAGTTAGTTTGCTTTATCAAGATCAATTCAATTCATTCTACATGACCATCAAAGGTCCACAAACAAGAGAAAATGTTCAGTTGTGATCCATTGGTCCCATAACCCAATGGGTTTGAGTTGTTGACCAACATTGATACAAGTTTATGCTTGTTAGTTTACGCACACCTGTTAGGTATTATGAGAAGATAGAATAATTAAACACATTAAACATTGTAGTTGATCAAGCCTATGATTATTGGACTACTCTTGGAAACATGGCTTGATTACACATATGACCATACAAAGACCATAGCCTCCACGAGTTCACGGTTGTGATCCCCATGTCCCACAACCCTGACAGATTTTTTTGAACAATTAAACATCGACATTGGTTTACATGCACTGGTATTTAGATCATCACCACTTCCACCTAACATCGTTGCACAACTTTCAGTGTTGAACATAGTAGCCAATCAGGCTAAGGCTTTCTAGACTAGACTAGAAAACCTCTCATAGACCATGTGTTCTATTACGCTGTCGTTCTCACTTCTATGACCTTATCTAGAAATCTATACAAGGCATCCGTAGGTCACTTTCTATGTGTTCCACAACTAGTAGACAAAATCTCGGTAGAGCTCGATATCAACTGGAGCCTCTTAGTAGTTATTCTATCCAGCCATTCCATTACACCACTTTTTTTTAGGATGGATTTCTTTTCCTTAGACTCACAGATCTTTATATTGCATGTTAAAGACATAAGGTTGTCTTATTAGCTTGTTCATCGTTACCACACACACATCCATTTCCATTCTACACCAGTTTTCTGGAACGACCTCGGTAGGTCAAGTGCGAAGAAGGTCACGTGTTGATTTTATTTCATGCGTTACCATTCTAGGAGTCATCAAGGATCTTGAGTTGACCCTCCATGCATGTCCAACTCTCACAATAACTCAAGATGTGTCAATCATTGACCTACCTCCTTTGTTTTCCCTTTGTCTGTCAAGATATTTTACTACAAAATTGGGTGGTTACTTGTCTTTTTATTGGTCCCATATGTTATTAAAGACAAGGTATGGTGCTCTTTTTACCATACAAACTGAGCCAATATTCTCTATCATGTAGAGTCATATGACCCATCTCCTCTCCAAGCCAATTACCTAATCCAAGAGGAGCAAGTTTCAGTTTCTAAAGAGTAGCATGTTTCACCTCTTGTACTGACTTAGTGATAAATGAATGGGTGGAAAGGCACCACAAATTTGATCCATTTGTGAAGAGATCAAGCTTTTGAAACTGGACTGGCACTTGTTGTATCCTTTAAGAAGAATTTTTTTGCCGCGTAAGCTCAAGAAAAATAAAGAAAGCTCTTATTTATGGAAGTCTGTACTTTGACGGTTCTAGAAGCTGAAATGACATGGGTAGAGGACTTGTTCTCATTTCTCCAAAGGATGAGAAGTTCTTCTTTGCATACAGGTTACATTTCACATGCTCCGACAACATAGCATAATATGAGACACTAGTGCATGGTCTTCTGATTACGGAAAAGAAAGGGATTATGGTGTTGCATATTTTTGGGGACACATAATTGGTTATCCACTAGGTTACTAACAAGTGTGCAACAAAGAATAAGCTTTTCAAAGCTTATAAACATAGAGTTTTGGATATTCTTGAGAGCTTTGATGTTTTAAATTTGTAGGTGGTGTCACACAAGATGAATAAGGAAGTTGATCGGATGGTGCACTTGGTTCACAATTCTCCCATGCTTTGAGGACTTTGTCAAAGGAGTGTGTAGCATGTTAAGATGGTGATTAGGCCATCCATCCCCACAATAATACAAGTTGGAAGGTGTTTAATGGTGATGCATAGATTGTCATGTTTATATAGAATGAGGTTGAGTTATCTTCGAATATGTAAGTTGACTTGCATGATAACTATGGTGACCATGTGATCCAGCTAAAGAAAAACAAGTTGCCTAAAGTTCTAGTCACCTTAGAGAAAAAATTTAGTCTTTATGATGATTTCAATGGTGAATAAAATTATATGTGTGTGGCGCAAGAAGACTACAGTCTAGTCACTATCGCATGTGGAAAGGATTTGCTACTCAAAAAATCTTGCGTGCATGATGAAAAATAGGCCTTTAAATCTCTCTGTTAGAAATACAGTGATATATTCTCATGGGAATATGAAGACCTAAAAGGATTTGATCCAAGTGTTGCTCAACACTCCATTGACCTTGATCCTAGTATCAAGCCCATCAGACAAAATTAGCAGACCAGTCAATCCGAAGATAGAGCCCCTCATGAGGAAAGAGTTGTCTAAAATCATTGAGGCAAAGATCATTTTTCCCATCAAATACTCTACCTAGGTCATGAATCTAGTTCCAATGTGCAAGAAGAATGGTGAAATTAGACTCTGCGTTGATTTTAGATATTTAAATAAGGCATCCCTCAAGGATCATCATCCAAGAGATTATTTATCTTTGGATAGGTATTCTAGTTTTAATCAGATCTTGGTCAAAGAAGAGAATCAATACAAGGCAGTGTTTATATCCAAGTGGGGAACATATGCATATTAAAATATGCCCTTTGGTCTACCAAACATATGCGTGACATTCCAGTGCACCATGGACATTACCTTTAAAGGTTGCATCAATGAGTTCATCTTATTTTACCTAGATGACATAACAATCTTCTCAAAGCAGAGAACGGATCACATGGCACACTTGGAGAAAGTCTTTGAGAGGTGCAAAAATTTTGGGGTGTCCCTTAACCCCAAGTAGTGCAATTTTTCTATGGTGCAAGGAAATCTTTTGGGCCATGTGGTTTCAAAGAATGGAATCGTAATTGATCCTGAGCACGTTTCAGCCATCCTGGCTCTTTCCTTTTTGGTGCATAAGAAAGCCTTGTAGTCCTTCCTCGAAAAAATCAATTTTTTCATGTTCTTCATTTCTAATTTTGTAGGAATGGTAAGGCCCATCACCATGATTCTCAAAAGGGACACAATGTTCAAGTGGAAAATAGAAGGAAAAGAGAGCTTCAACAAAATCAAGCAAGAAATTACTTGCACACCAACACTCATCAACCCAGATTACTCAAAGGATTTCATCCTTTATGTTTATGGCGCTAATGTGAGTGTTGTTGTTATCCTAACACAAGAAAATGAACAAGGACTAGAACAACTAGTGGCTTTCTTCAGTCAAACGTTGAAGGATTATGAATTGAGATACAGTCACATAGAAAAATAGGTCTATGTCATCATGTGTGCACTCAAGAAGTTCAAAAGTATGCTCACCTTAAATCATATCAAGGTGCTAGTTTCTCACTCAAGTATCAGAGACTTCATTATGGGAGCAGAAATCAGTGATAAAAGAGTGCGATGGGTGACCAAAATTATGGAGTATGATGTGACTATCAAAGCCACAAAGCTGGTAAGAGGTAGTGCTCCCTACAAATAACTCGCCGAGGATGTTTAGGATGAATGCGAGACTTCATTATTTCAGCATGAAGATCTCTCACACATAGAACAAGAGAAAAATATAGATCTGGCACACATGATTAGATGAAGGACATGATCACATTCCTTTCGAGGGCACATACCCTCTGGTTTAAACAAATAAAAGAGAAGACATCTAAGGTTGCAATCTATTCCATATGTTCTTATTGATGGCCTTCTCTTTAAAAGGAATCTTAATGGCATGTTGATGAGGTGCATGACAACACACAGACTAAAAAAGTGTTAGCATAATTTCACGATGGATTCTCTAGTGGACACTTCTCTTCTAAGACTACAATGATGAAGATCATTAAGGTAGGATATTTTTGGCCTTTCCTATTTGTGGACGCACACAAATGGGTCACAAAATGCAAAGAATGCACTTTCTTTATAGGAAAGAAGAAATTGGTAGCACTTCCCCTCTAACTAATCCGAGCAGATCAACCTTTTGCGTAATGGGGTCTCGACTTCATGGGCATGACCAATCCTCTTTCGAGTGTTGGCCACAAGTAGGTGCTTATGATTATAGACTACTTCACCATATGGACAGAAGTTGTCGCGCTCAAGGAATCAACTGAGTCAGTCATCCTCACCTTTTTCAAGGGTATTGTAACAAGGTTTGATGTCCCTCAAACAATTATTTCAGATAATACTGAGAGGCATTAATTGGAACGAATTCGATTAAGTACTTAATGCGGGAATATACTTGAAGACTTCTTCTAACTATTATCCTCAGCGAAATAGTATGGAAGAATTAACAAACAAGAACCTGATCAGAATCATGAAGATGACAATGAATATCAGCCAAAAGTAGTGGCATACAAAGGTCTCACGCACACTCTGGGAAGATAGAATTATGATGAAGAATTCAATAGGTACTTCAACTTACAATCTTGTCTATGGTAAGGAAGTTAGACTCCCTTTATCTCTTGAATTTCCTTCACTAGAGTTGAGCCAACAGTTAGAGTTTGAGTGTGTGAACCAAAGAGAAATCAGATTGGTAGAACTAGTTGAACTTGAAGAAATTAGAAACTTTGTCATGATCAAACTAGAGCAACATCAATAATCACCAAAAAAGTGGTTTGATTGGAAGGCTAGGCCTCAAGCTTTAAAATTTGGGTACTTGGTCTTAAAATGGGATGTTGATAGAGCCAAACTAGGGTGTCATTCAAATTTTGATACACTTTGGAGTGGCCCATATGCTATCAGGTCTTGTAAAGAGGCTAACTCCTTCGAGTTAACTAATCTTGATGGAGGTGCGCTATCAATCCCAGTCAATGGGATTTATCTTAAATCCTTCCATTAAGTTTGCTACATAATTTTGTATATATTAGAGTAGTTTCAATTCCTCCAAGTGTGTTATTAGCACATCACTCTATTTAAACATAGTTCTTCTTCTCGCATGCTTCTTGTGCGCACTCTTTTTTGTTGCTACAGAATGGAGTCATTTTCAAAGCAATTTTTAGTAGTTTTTAGGGTTCAAAAGATTTCGGATAGGTTGCTTCAAGTGACTTTAAGGGGCATATCTTCAAGGTTAAAAATTAGAATTTCATGATTACATAGCAGACTCTGTGCCCAATGGATGCTCTAAGCTATTGATCTCCTTCATTTAGCAGGAATATGGCCCTGAAAGTCACTAAATTGTTGTCCAAATAACTCCACTAGTTATTTGGATAACTGCATTCACATTTTGGCTCTGTGGATTTTATTATCACCGAATCACAACACCCTCTGATTGCTTAGCATGTGGATGTATTAAGGCAAGTAGTGTGACTAGGTAACATGGGTACTATCTCCAAGTGTGGGACTTGTTGCTTGAGATAGACCTCTAGAGAAGGTTGGTTCCTCTTCCTAATCTAGTGCAAGCTAACTCTAATGAAGGAAAACTACTAGCTATCTCTATCCTATAATTTCCAAGGGACCAGGGAGAGAGAAAGAGCATGAAAATGAAAGAAACTAATCTAACAAAGGTGATGCACCAAGAAAAGGGAATGGGAAAGACTCTCTAATGTGTAGAAATGAGAAGAAATGTTGATTAGAGAGGGTGAAAACAGTTCTCCATAGTCTAACAACAACACTTACAACATCATTTCCATGAAAACACAACAATATTGCACCTTGCAAGAGCATAAAGAGACACAAAACACCTATAAATAAAATGAAGAGGCAAGAAGAATGCAATAAACACAGACAAGGGAAGAAAACATCCACAAATTTGCATCTACTACTTCATTAATATGCATAGTTCACTTACAAAGCAAGAGAAAGGCCTAGATCAACATGCAAGAAGTCCAATATAAATGCCTACAACACATTACTATTCCAACAACAAAAATTGCAGAGTTTTGTTACAAGAATCATCCCCTTTTACAATAATCCCGACAATTCAATTTATAGAATTCTAGGAGGAGAGAGAGAGAGGGAGATGTGATTCCTGAAATTCACTTTCCAACCAATTGTAAGTCATGATAAATGAGTGTAGTTGGTGAATATTGACTTGCAAAAGCAATCTCAAGGTGTCCCATAACCTGCAACAGTGAAAGAATGATTGCCCATGCTCATTAAATGCCTCTCCAACCACTATCCAACAACCAAACTGAATTGGGCTCATTTTCCTTAAAAAACACCATCAAATCTTCATCAATTTCTATATTTCTTGGTTCGTGTGTGAAGATCTTAAAACCAACAATCTAATGAGATAAATTTTTCACGATTCTATTAAGGGACACAAAAGTTATGGCTTCTTGAGTGATTGCAATTGTTTTGGGAAATTGCTGGTTTGCTTGTTCCACGGACATGACAATTACTTCATTAGTTGGAAATCATTTAAATTATTTCTTCTCCTTTCCATAGTTTCTATACCTATTTAAATGGATTTACATTTTTTAAAAAATTGGGGCCCACCTTATATTTTTTATGGTTTATGTTTGAATTGGAGTGGCTTTGGTGTATGGTCATTCATTGCAAAGCCAACTCATTTGGTAGCTCCCTTTTCCTTCACACCGTCGGACCTTCCTCTAAGAACCAAGTTATTTCCATTTACCATGTTTTGGGTCATTCTTTACATTTTCCATGGTGACCTCATGACTCATCACCACCTTATCCCTCCTCGAATTTTACATTGATCCCACTTGTCTTCCACCCACGTGCTTCATTGTTACCTTCGCCAAGTTGGTCTTCCCCAACACCTTGGTGCCATGTCCCTTCCTTGGATCATGAAGACCCCCTTTTACTGAGTCACCACCCTGGCATTCATCCCATACTAATTTTTGAGCCCCATTCACCTTGTACCAGCTCGGTGCCAACCTACTTGCCATCTCAGATCTCCTTGAATCGAGGCTTGTGCCAAAGTTTTGCAGGCTAAACCTACCCATGGTGAACTTAATCCAACATGTCCCAGGACACTTGGGATGGCTACCTCCACACTTTCTACACATTACGGCCTTCTTGAGCTCTATGCCCACCGAGTCGGCCGACTCGGGATCTTCATTCATTTCTACACCCGCATGAGCTCTCCATGCCTCACCGTTGACCGGGCAGTTGAGCTGCCGACTCCTACATCACCCGTACAACTCTGTAGTATTTTGGGCTCGCTTGTGCATAACTGGACCAAGGGAAATTCGGGCCCCATTTTTCCACATTTCCCTAAACAAACATTGAGTTCTTCTTTACACGAGGATCTCAAGCTTTTATGTCCCATCAACTTGAGTTCATGGAGGCCATGATTTCTGACTTCTCCACATCACCCTATGTGGCCACTTTAGTATTTTCTTGCACAAGTGTCTGAGGGACATCGAGCTTCCCAAACCCGCATTGCTTGCATTGGTTTGGTGAGCCACTGAACCTTCACCATTCATTCCAAGTCCTTGAAAACAACTCAACCCAAGTTAGAATGGCTCGGCCACCACCATTGAAGTGCGTAGAGACGCCAAAATTTGGATTTTCTCATGCTAGAATCAACTTGGTTCACTTGATGGATCATGAATCCCTTAGTCTATCTCTGCAGAGCTTGTTTTTAAGTGCCGTGAGACCAGCTCATTCTTCCTTACTTTCTCGGCTCAATGGTGGCCTCTGCATGCCATCTGATGGAGCTTGGCTTCTTAATACATGGCTTAGTGCATGATGCACCAGCTCATGCGAAGTTATTTTCTTCACCTAACTCGGTACTTATAACATTGAACTCATTAATGCCACTACATGCATCCTCATCATTGAACTTATAGCTCAGGGAATTCGGCCAAAACAGTGGCAACTATGCTCGGCTTTTAAAGGGAGAGCTCTGTCGATCCTTTGACTACCTTGGCGAATGAATTATGGGCTCAGGGTGAAGATTAGTTATGAGCTCAATGGCTTTTCCTCCTATTACCGTAACTCAAAGTGCATGTTTTAAAGAGCTCGATGTTAGGAAGTAGCTTGCTTGTGAGCTCGTTGAGTTGCATTTAGAACTAGATACTACTTCCTTTAAGTCTACACACTCCATTAAACATTTTATGTTATCTCTTGGATTCTTCAGTTGTACTAAGTCTGAGTGGTATCTATGAAGGTGTCCTAGAGTCATGTATCAGATTTTCCATTTCTTACCAAGTAGGCCCCTTAATTAATTGTCACAATGCAAGCCTGCTCGTTGTCCAATTTTGCCAGGGTAGTTAAAAAGGATAACAAGTTCTACTTACAGGTTGCACACACTTCAGTTATCTCCTTGGCACATTTCCTTGATGGAATTTCCTTGCACGCTCATGCATACTTTGCTTCTCTTCTTTTCTTTCCATCCATTCCTTATCATTTTCCTCTTTTTCCATTTTCCCCCTTGCACGCACTCTTTGTGCACTCACTTTCTTCTCGGCATTATATGTACTATTTGTGCGTGCCTTGGCCCTATTTCTCAAAGTTAGCTAGTTCTTTGGCATCCTTGTGTGCCCTTTCCTCATGCACCACACATTAATTTATAATAATTTTTCCTTGACCATACATTCCTCTCGGCAAGTTTTTTTCCTATTTTCTCTCACGCACATTACATTTATGCACACCTTCCCTCTATTTTCTTTCCGCACATCATTCTTCCATGCACCTACCTTTGCACCTTTTTATACGTCATCATGTGCCATGTCATCATTTAACAATCTTGATTGCGTTAAACGTAACCAATCAAAGCATGCCAACAAGGCACCGATTTCTTGCAACAACCAATGAGTGACGCGTGGTAGAAAATGACAAAGCACTTGCATAGTTGGCCAAATTTTTAGTCAATCAATGCACCACATGTCTTACATGTTCGCACAACTCGACATCTTCTAAAATCCATATATTTTTCTATAAGGCTCGACACACAAGCACACCGGTCTCATTTTAAATTTTTGACATGGGTTACACTCTAGGTCATTCAAATTCAAATTTTGGCATGATCTAGTAGGTGAGAAGCTTGAAAATAGCTTTCTAGCCATTAATGAGTAGATCTAATTGTTACAACCACTTGATTTGACATGAATTTCACCTCATTCCTTCTCCTACACGTCATATAGACTTGGGGAAGCACACTTGATAGATCTGATCGATTTACAAGAATTTTATGCTTGTTATTGGTGGTTGTATTTCAAATCAGAGTTTTTCCTCCTCCTCTTCTTCTTTCATCGATTCATTTATAAATGTAAGAGCTTGGCTCATTGTAAAGGGTTGGACATTTTGGATCCTTTATTATGTGCTAAGGGTTATCCATCTTTGTATTTCAAGTTACAAACCTTTAGATTTGGCTCTTGTATGTGGATATCGCGTCATACACCATTCAGTAAGAGAGCGTACATCCTTGGAAGTAATAAAATCATCCTTTTATGGCTATTCTCTACCTTGATGTGTTTATATTCTTCTTTCTTTCCTCCATTTCACATTGTGCGCTTGTTGTGTGTTGGGCCACTAGACTATTGACTAAGTACACTAGGGCGCATGGGTGCGTAAGGACTAGGTTGAAGGATGGGAACACAAGGAGAAGGTGCGCAAGGTAGGGTACTAGGAGGGTTTTAGAAGGGTAGTGTTATGCACCAGAAGACAAGGTCTCATGACTTAGCCATATTTGGCATATCGGGTAGGACACAAGAAAAGTGTGACCCAATTGTGCATGCGAAGTGGATAAGATGCCAGCACTGGGACAGTGGCCTAGGAAGGAATATACCCTATGATGGAAGCTTCTAGAAGACCATCATGACAAAAAGTAGAGAGCTCAAGCCTAATGGAGCATGCTCCCATGGAGGACCACATCTAGACACTTGGCGATGGATTTGAGGCCGTAGAAGGATGAGTTGGCACTTCGGGATGCCTATATATCGAGTGCACTGTAAAATAAAAGGGTGGAAGTGGAATTAGGTATATAGAGAGGAAGAAGGAGCGGAGCCCTACAAAAATGCCGCAAGGAACTCTGTTTGGGTTGGGTAGATTAAATATAGGAGAAGGATGTATCAAGGGCTTGGGGTTATAAAATTTCTTTTTGAGAGCTAAATGATATGGATCCAGTTATGATGCATGACTTTGGTCTGCCATAATGTGGTGTTTTGTAGTAAGTCTAATGAATGTAATGAGGTTACCAAGTTAATTGAATATGATCCTTCTTGGTTCAGATTCATACATGATTCTTCATAGTTCCTTTTCATGTCTGTTTATAAGATGAATATGAATTCTTGTGCATTTTCCTTTCTGTTCTATTTTAGTTCTTTAAGTCTGTTAAAATATCTCTGTCTGTAATGGTGCAATGATCTAGAGCTGTTCTAAGCTCTATGATGTTCACATGTTTCATTCCCACTCACTTCCTTTAAAGTTTGGATCATAGATGATGATTTCCCACTCAACTCACATAAAAGAGAGACTCGGTGCCCACGCATGCCTTGGGTGAGTGCCCAACACCTGTTGGGTGATAGGTCGGTGCACATGGGATTCCCTTGTCCTTTGGTGGGTGTAAAAATGACTACATCTTGGTTCCATTACCGGGACCTCTTTTCAAAGTTGTAGAGGGAAATGACATACATCATGATCTGTGCAATGAGTGATGACAAAACATTTAACTTTGGAAAGTGTTGAATCATGGTTCAAAAGCATGGAGGATGAATTTGCTCAAAGATCAAGACTTGGACACGAGTTTGATGCACATAGATGGGTAGAAGAGAACCTCTACCATGAGTTGTATGAAATTTTTTTCTATTGCTTCCTAGTAGAGTTGTATGAATGGCTCTCGGCATATGCATCTAGATCAAGCTGGTATTATAGATCATGTGCATGGACCCAAGAAGAATACTAGAGGTTGTAAGATGCAGATATGACGTGGACTCGTGTTATGGATTATTGGTAGAAAGGTGTGTTGGCTAGCTACACTCTAGAGTATGCTATTTTTACATATTCTTATCAGAAAGTTGCTGAGAGTTCGAGTTTTTACGAGAGCCGGGAGGACCATTTCTACATGTTATTCCTCTGGCCATGAAGATCTTGATTGTTACCTTGAGTTTAGACACATTTCTAATGGTCAAGCTAAACCATTCAGAGTGTTGGGAGAGGAAGCTAAGGTGGAGGAAGATGGCAGACATTACGAAGGAGAAAGAAAGCGAGGAGAGACGACTCAAGTATAGTGAAGCATGTGAAAGGGAAGTTTCTAGACAACGTGAGGTTACAAGTATGATGGATCTATAGAGGTAGATGTTACGGAAAGGAGTTAAGGTTCATGCAAAGGATGTGGAAACGAGCGATCTGTGCTACCACATCTTGGTAAGTGCGTAAGAGAGACCCCTTCGGCTTCTGATGAGATTTTATTGCATGGAGAGAGAAGATTCATTGGCATGCATCTGAACCCACCTAGTGACCAAACCTTGGCACTTGGTTTTCCAAATCAAGTGAGCAGTATCATTGACCCAGTTGGTATCAATGGAAGTGACAGATCTACACCCATGAGATATAATTTCTCATTGCCCACTTTTATGGAAATGCATACTATTCCAGTATTCGGAGGAATTTTTGGACAAGGAGCAAGTACACAAGCCTTTGGTCTTACATATGGGAGTGGCATGGGGTACACTATTGGTAGTGGGGCATTATCACAGACCATCGGCATGTAGTTTAGTGGAACTTTGGGGACCCTTGGCATGACCACTATAGGACTTGGTGGACCTGGTGGGTCTAGTGGATCAGGAGGAATAGGACTGGTAGACTTGGTGGGTTTAGTGGATCAGGAGGAACATGACCTAGTGGATTTGGTGGGTCGGTGGCTCGGGAGGCATAGGACACAGGTGGATCCGGTAGAGGAGGAAACATTAGAGGAAACCAAGGCTTTGGCTTAGGAGGACAAGGGCCCCAACCACCTCCTCAAGTCTTCTTTGAGATGTCTTTACATTTTCTAGATTATACAGGGTATTGAAGATGCTACAGAGCATGTTCACAAGTGTGAGTTACTATGGCACACAAAGGGGATCACAACCCTAGAATGGAAGGCCAGTCAGTTTGCAACAACATTGTAAGGGTGCGCACATAGCTAGTATAGGAAATATGACCCTCATCAAATAGTGGTGGATTATACTGCTTTAAATAATTCCTTCTTGGTAGAATTCCACATCCCGAGTTTGAACCTAAGATCATCAGTGCCTGAAGGAGATTCAACAGGGAATGGAAGAGAGTGTGTAGGAGTATGATGTGTAGTTTAAGAATCTCTTGTCAAAATTTTCATATGACATTCACCCTTCACAAAGCATGCTCAATGGTTTTTGGGGGTTGATAACTCCATTTAGAAGAGCTTTATCTCATAAAACTTTCATAGACCCGCATGAGGCATTAGAAGCCACCCTACGTACCAAAGATGTTGGAAGTTATGTAATCTTGGTGTTATCCGTTCTGGAGGCTCAAATCATTGTTATGGCTAAGCAGTTGGAGAAGTTGTCTACGAACTCAGCTCATGAGACTCATAGTGGTATATGGTGTACAAATTATGAAGTAGAGGGGCATGTCAAGGATAGTTTCCCCTAGAATATAAAATGCACCGTAGGCAGTGAGAGACTATGAGATTTGTCATGAGGACCATGATGTGAGTAGATGTCCTTTGTTGCTACGCACGATGTGGAAGAACGTGTCTTGCTGCTACACTGTAATATTTGCACCTCTACAACCCATGATACTAAGGATTATAGGATTATTGATTAGATCCATGAGGCTATTGATCATGGTGTGTGCCAGACTAGCCTTGCTAGTAGTTCTAAGAATGATGACCACCATTATGAGGATCGCGCAGATGGAGGCACGCACGGAAGGGGATTTCACGAAGGATTTTGTGGTCATGGTAACCACGAGAGGAGGAAGAAGTGAGTTCCCATGTGGAACCTATTTTAATTGTGGGTCTACAGACCACTACAAGCACGAGTGCCTAGACTTATTATAGTGCTCATGGTGCGGGAAGAAGCACAAGTATGAGGAGTGCCTTGAGTTGTTTGAGCATATGAATCAATAACACCGGAAAGACAAGGGCATTGCAATGGTGAGCATTAAGAAGGCTGACACATAATGGATGCCACGGGTGACATGTGATGTAAGCTTGGAACTGTTATGGTAACAACAAGAGTAGAGGCGCGTGCACAAATGAAATACCAAGGCAGAAGAACCTGGTTTCAAGGGAAGAAGTGGTACATGGGAAGTACCCAGACCCTGCACATCAGAAGAAGGTATATCAAGAAACCATGGACGTCATTTAGAGTTTACAAGGAGAAATCCAATTTCTAAAGGAGTAGTCTAGGAGGGAGGAGCAAAGAAGGAAGGTCGAGGCACCAAAGGATGACCTGGATGAGGTCAAGGAAGTATGTAAAATGTTAAGGCAAGAGAATATTATTCCCTTACTAGGGGCATGGTTGAGAGAGAAGGTACCATGTGCCGAGAAGAGCACAAGAGGTAGGTCTTGCATGTAAACCTTCCCCCTCACAACCTTGACTATGATAGGGAGATCACGTTAAATGTAGTCGTGGATGGATGGCTCCTTAGTAATATCCTCATTGACATAGGTGTGGAAGTCAATGTTCTCACCTTGGATGTATGGCATCAGATGGGAAGACCTACATTATAGCCATCTTCAAATGTGTTATATATGGCAAACAAAATGAAGGCAATTCCCATTGGTGTCTTAAAGGATGCATCCATCACCATTCAGGGAGCTAAGTTTATTGGGGACTTCAAAGTCTTGGTGCTCACCAAGGTAGACAATTTCCCAACATTACTTGGGTGCCCATGGTGTTATAAGAACAATGCAGATCTTTGGTTCAACAAGGGATACATAAGCTTTGAAAATGAGGAGGAACGGGTCATCATACCCCTAGCTGATGGGAAATCAACACCCTATATTGAACCACAGGAGAAGAGGTCTGGATAGAATATATGTGCACTCAATTAGGGATTTAGAGACAATGCATCCCACGAGAGGATTTATCCAGTTTGAGAATGCTCAGTCCCTAAGTGACACCACCAGTATAGCATGTGATAATTGGGCGCATGGGACCTATGAGTTAATCGGATGGCATTTGAGAGGATCGGTAACAAAGGTGACAAAGGTGCGTACATTCCGGTGCCTAGGGGGAAAGGAGCTACCTAAGTACTCAAGAGGAGCCTTCCTGAGGTATTTTTGTAGGAGATGGAAGCTCAATGGAAGGAGGAAAATGAACGAACTTAAGCGGGAGGTGAGAATTTCCTTCTCTGTAAGGTTTTACAGGAGTAATGCACCCATGACTATAAAATACTACCATGGTAAAGAGACCACTTCCCTCCATATCCAAGCATGTGAGACAGCCTAGATGGGAAGCGTAGAAGCATTGCCACCTTCATTATGGGTTCACAAGTTATATTCCACATTACAAGGTTGTGCACACGCATGGTACATTCATTCTAAGACATGCCGCTCAGACAAGGAATTGGCAAGAGTTAGCGGCTGATCTCATTTAAACATTCGAGTATTGGAGTACAAAACCCTTGGTGGATAAGGCATTGCAGGTTGTCAAGCGCCTTACCATTGGAGATCACACCATGGCAGAAGATAGGTTCTATTGGACTTGTTAGGTGAACCTGGCCTGGAGGCACACTTTGAGGAAGAAGAAACAGAAGAAATACAATTTGAGTGCGCATGTATGGAAAAATAAAAAGGGAAGATGGTGTATGTTATTGATGGGGAAGAAATAGAAAACTTGGATGTTGACCATTATTCTGCAGGGACACGCAAGGTGTTAGATAGTTCTGATGAATAGATGTGTGCCTATCATGAACCTTTAAAGACAAATAAGGTTAACATCAGCTCAGAAGAAGAGCCTAAAGAGGCTATCATCGAAGACTATTGGTCGGAGAAGGAAGTCTCTAAGATCATTGATCTTTTACGTGAGTTTGAGGATTTATTCCCGCGTGGGTATCATGAGCTTAAAGGCATTCACCATTCCTTGGGGGAAATGAGAATTAAGTTGAAGGAGGGTGTGCACCCGGTCCGGAAGAGACCATACCAAATGAATCCTAACCTACGTGTGAAGGTTAAGGAGGAAATAGATAAAATGATAGCATCGGGTATTATTGAAGTTGTTGAAGAGTTGGAATGGATAAGTCCAATGGTGATTAGTATCAAGAAGGACGGAAGGATAAGGATCTGTGTTGATTACAGGGACCTGAATGTAGTATGTATCATTGATCCTTTCCCAACCCCATTTACTGAAGAAATATTAGGAGTGGTAGGGCGCGAGTTTTATTCTTTCACAAATGGATTCTCATGTTATCACCAGGTAAGGATCGTGAAGGAGGACTAAAGGAAGACAACTTTTTCCACTGAGTGGGGAATTTTTTCCTATACATTCATGCCTTTTGGGTTGAAGAATGCACCTATTGTATTCTCATGCATTATGGTACAAGCTTTCCAAGACTTCATCCATAAATTCCTTCAAGTCTACCTGGATGATTGGATAGTATATGGGTTAGTAAAGGACCATTGTGACAACTTAAGGATGATGTTTGAAAGGTGTCGGCAGTTGAGGATATCCCTCAACATTAAGAAATGTGTCTTTGCTACCCCATTTGGAACATTATTGGGGCACATCATATGTAAGGAGGGCCTACTAGTAGACCCCGCAAAAGTTACAGTAATTGTGGGATTGAAGGAACCTACTAGTCAAAGCACGGTGCATGGATTTCTTGGGCATACGGGGTACTACAAGAAGTTCATTAAGGGATATGCCAAGATCGCCGTGCCCTTAGAAGAGTTACTTAGACATAAGAGTTCCTTTCATTGGGGAGAGGTGCAATAGAAGGCATTTAACACTTTAAAGGATCGGCTTATCACCGCGCCCATCCTACATTTCCTTCTTGGGATAAGCCTTTCCATGTTCATGTGGATGCCTCAGGGACCACCATTGGAGTAGTACTTGCACAACCTAGTGAGGGGATTGTTGATCATCCTTTGTGCTTTGCAAGTAGGAAATTGACACCAACAGAGCAAAATTATACTACAACTAAGTGCGAGGCATTTTCGATGATCTACGCGCTTCATAAATTCAAACAGTATTTGTTGGCAACCCCTTTTATATTTTACACTAACCATATGGCATTGAAATACTTAGTGAACAAGCCCATTCTACAAGGGTGCATATGTTGGTGGGTACTATTGTTCCAAGAATTTGAGTTTACGGTGGTTGTCAAACAAGGAAAAAGTAATTCTAGACCTGATCATTTATCTAGGATTGATTCAGGGGAGGATGCATAGAGCATTGAAGACACCATGTGAGATGCACAACTATGTAGGTTGTGTAATGTGCCCTTAGAATTGGAGGACATTGTAGTATTTCTCAAAATGGGTGTGGCACTAGTCACAATGAAGGCCTTGGAGAAGAAGAACTTCCCCATATGTGTTGCGCCCTACATGTTAATTAGTGGAGATCTATACAAAATTGGTCGTGATGAGGTTCTGTGCCATTGCATGCTAGAACATGAGTGCACTACAATTATCGAAGAGGCGCATGGTGGGAATGCAAGAGGACACTATGAAGGAAATACAACCATGCAAAATATTCTACTCACATGGCTTTGGTGGGAGACCATTTATTAAGATTACGTTGAGTTTTGCAAGGCCTATGACCATTGCCAGCGCCTTGGCAAACCTAGAAAAAGGGATGAAATGCCCTTGCGACCAATAGCCAACACGGAACCATTGGAGAAGTGAGTTATCGACTTTGTCAGACCAATCTCGCTTGATGGCACGAAAGGACCCAGTTCAAAGTATATCCTCACTTTACGGTGATTATTTGACAAGGTGGGAAGAAGCAATGCTTATAAAGGATTGTACAACGACTACCACTACTATATCTTTATGGGAAAACATAATCAGCAGGTATGGATTCCCATAGATTTTGACAAGTGATAGAGGTGCGCACTTCCTCAATAAGATGGTCAAGATTCTATTTTCATAATTCATGGTGGCCCATCACAAAACTACTCCCTATCACCCTCAGGAAAATGGAACTTCTGAGGCATTTAACAAAATACTTAGCCACACATTGACTAAGATCTGTGATGTTGGTAGATAGGATTGGGATGAAAAAGTATCATCTATTCTTTGGGTGTATAGGACAACCTATAAGAGGTTGAATAAGGCCACACCATTTCAATTAGTGTTTGGCACGGAGGTTGTCCTACCAGTTGAATTCATGTTACCTTCTCTGCGTATAGCGCGTGCAGGAGGATTGGCCGATGAATAAGTGTTGGAAGAAAGAATTGACAAGTTAATGCAATTGGATGAAAGATAATCACTCGCTAGGTGGAGCCAGAAGATGAAAAAAGAAAAACAAAAGGCATGGCATGATCGTCACATTAAGAACAAGAAGTTTGAGGTTGGGAAAATGGTCTTATTGTATGATTCTAAGTTTCTACACCATCCTAGGAAATTAAAATTTCATTGGTTAGGTCCCTACATCATCTCGTACATCCTTGATTCAGGCATGTGCCAGTTACAAGCACTGGATGGGATGATATTGCAAAGACACTTCAATGGGAGTAGGCTAAAGCCCTACTATAAATAATTCTTCTTGGTGTTTGTAAATAAGGCAGTGTTTCCAGTTAGTTTAGGATTTCCTTTAATGCATTTTCTTTTCTTGTGTTTCCCTTTCTCGTTGTTGTTTTGTGTTGCACCTTAGGCACGGTAATCTCATTACTTTTTGAAGGTTGTAACTACGTAGAGGACCACACATCATTTTAGTGTGGGGTGGAGTAAGGTGGAAGAAATTGAAGGGTGAAGCACCAGGAAGGATTGCATTGGAAATCCTGGTTGAATGGACCTGTGAAGAAAGTACATACAAGGAAAGGTGAAAAAGGATGGTTGGTGTCAGGGTAAGGCTACGTTGGGGACCCACATACAAGAGAGGAAAAATCACAAACACAACATGAGGTAGGTAGAGAAAAAAATCATGATAGAAGAAGTACCTTCGGCACTGGTTACATGCGCGCAAGACTCTCCTGTCAAGATGGATTGGTTGCACACTAGAAGGTTGGAGAATTGTCCACGCAAGGTTGGGCGTGTGAGTTAAAGCACTAAAGTCAAATGTTGGTGGAAAAGACGCATTAAGTGTTAAAGTACGGTGGTAGGTAAGGTAGCATTTAATGTTAAAAAGTAGGAAAAACTATAAATAGAAGGTTGGGCACTTCATTATTTACTTTGTGAATACGAAGAAGGAAGAGATTTTGTGAACTAGGGTTTCCAGAGTTGATCCGTGTGAAGAAAAATTGGAATATTTTAACCGTGAGTGACTAGTGTGGATCTACAAACCGGGGAAGTAATTCACGGGCATGGGGAGAGTTGTGGAGAAGCATCGTCTTGTGAAAATATATTCCAGTTGGGGTTTGGCAGCTAGGGCATGGGTTAGAAAAGAGTATTCTTCACAAGTTCAAGATTTGAACTTGGAAAAGATAAAAGAGTAGAGCTAGGAAGAGATGTTGAAGTGCAGAGAAAACCTACACAATGGCACCCAAGAAACTAGTAGTAGCACCTAAGAAGGGAAAGGACAAGAAAAAAACAAGAGACTACCTGCAAGTTCCAATGAGAAATGGTATGCATAAATGCGGTATCAGATGGGGTTTCGCTCGAGATGGAATGGGAATCCCACTTGAGAAAAATGACAGTAAGTGACTACAATCATTACATGAATGCGATTGAGAAGGAAATGGAGTTGGAGTTAGTGCACCCGACTAACCAAAGAACACCTGAGGGGTTACCAATTTATAGTGATGAAGTCAAGGTGAAGTTGGAGAAGGCGGGTTTATTACAACTCTATGAGTTACCCTACTTCGGAAATCCAAAGCGCCTCTATCAGTGGCTGATGTCACACATGTACATGAAGACCACTTTCACTTCGCGGGGTGCAAGATGCACATAACCCCTCAACTAATTTCAAAATTCACAGGCCTTATCTGTGAAGGAGAAGATATAAAGGACGACCTGTGTGACAAGGAAGCAATTAAGGAAACAATGGCCGCATATGCGTACAAGAAGGGGTCAAGGTACTTTGATATTGTGGATATCCAAGACCCAGTGATGAGAATGGTCGTGCACAGTAACAAAACTCAATGCGTAAGAAAGATGGATGCAAGTAAACAAGTCCTGGTTGAATGTTTGTAGAAGAATATCAGAGGGCACCATCTACAATCTGTCCACATACAATGTAGAAGAAATTATCACCAGTGCACAAGAAGGAGACAAGATTCTCTTTCGTAATGTCCTCTTAACCATTGTCTTCTTAGAAATTGGGGTACCAGATGCAACAGACAAGTTCATTTGGGAGTACCCAAAGGAGGACCCCTCACCTTCAAAAAGATTTTAGAAATACACTTGTGATAACATGACTCCCGTTCACAAGGAATGTCTTGAAAAGTGGTATACACACTTAAGGAATGCATTCGGGGTAGAATGGAGAATACGAATAACTGTCAGTGCTTACAGTAGGAGAATTTGAGTTCGTTGTATACCAACACTTTTATATTGGTAGGTTCAAGTTGACTAATGAAAACATGAGCCCATGGTGCAAGCTCCCATTTTCCTTCACAACTCAATACTTCCGGTGGGAGTTAACAGATTCAAGGAGTCCAAAAATTTAAAGCTTGACCTTGGAAGTTTGGACCAAGACCACAAGGAGATGCACAAGACGTTGGTCTACCCCAACAAGTGTGCGTACATGGAAAAGTACGTGTCGCATGAATTCCAAATGGTAAAACCCCTAACTCTGACTATTACAGGGAGGTCCATGGTGCATGTATACCTTTGGATAAGGCCCAAGTTTGAGAAGGGCGCTTATCTTGAAAATAAGATAGCTATACCTGAGGACCTAACATGTAGGAAGAATCCCACGCCTAGACAAAAGGAAAAATAAATGTAGAAAAAGGCACCAAGTGCCCAAGATACTCAAGCGGTAGGCACCCCCGGGAACAAGTACTTGCGGGAAGAGGTCCCGGTCAAAGAGGAGGCGCCAAAGACAGAAAGCTCATCGCAGAAGAGAAATCACCAGAGGAAGAGGAAGAGAAAGCAAAGTCTCCTATATTGGAATCCCCAGTTAGGAAGAAACAAAAGGTGATGGAGGAAGCTGACTCAGAGGAGATAGAGAGCTTGGAGAAATACATAGGTGAGAGGGATGACGATGAAGAAGATGATTCTGAAGAGGACCAAGAACCACTTGTTTTCAACATGCACGGTTTGGAAGAAGAGGGCGGAGAAGAAGAACATGAGTTCCTTTTCATGTGGTGCAAGGGTAGCCAGGAGGAGGAAGGCACCCAGGACATGGAAAGAAGTGAAGAAGTTAGCGCACAAGATTAGAAAACTCCAAGCCTCACAAAGGAGAAAATAAATGAGGTGGTAGAAAAAGAAGCAATGAAAATCATTGAAGCCTTGGTAGAATAAGAATTGGAGCGCAGCACTAACGTAGTGATGGAAGAAGATAAGGAGGACATTGCAGGGGAAAGATCACAGCGGTGCGGGAGGTCCCGTAATGCAGTAATTGTTCCTAAGGGCATGCGCACATAGGTAAAGTACATGGAGATCCAGAGGCAAGGAATGAGCTACATTAATGATCCCAAAGCAAGGTGTTGTGCATGCGCTTCCAAAGCATTGTTCCAACAGATCAAATCATGGCAATGAAGTCATTTGATGAAGAAGGTGCATACCCTTAGACAAGGAAGATGCTCTCTTGGGAAATTGAGTCCCACATCAATGAGCCAAAGTTCGAGGTAAGCCAGGGGGAACTAATGAAAATACCGGAGTCAAAAGGAGACAACCCCTTGGTAAATGCTCAACAGCTTTCAGATGAGTAGTTATGCAATGCGCTCAACAAGGTCTCAGTTGAGGTTGAGGCTAGGCTCTTTGGATGGAATGACAGGATAATATTTCTAGAAGCAAAACTAGAAAAGAAGGAGGAAGAGCTAGAAAATAAGGCCAAGGATTTAAAGCAGGAGGATTTAATTAGCGCTCAGCTAAAGCATGAACTCAGAGAAGAAAAGGAAAGGGTATGTGAAGTACATAAGAAATTAGAATCCATCACTGATGCCATTGTTTTGAAGCATATGGACCTATCACCGCCGCACAAAAGTATGGATCTTCCCTTGAGTGCCTTGAAGACTTGACACACATCCTCACCATGGAAAGACAACCTCTAACCTTAGAATCTGCGGAAGAAGTAGCAGCACACCTGGAGGAGGATAAATTGAAGGTAGTAGCAATCATGGCTGAATACAACAAATTCCTTGTTGATGTAAAGATTGTTTCCCATACCGTTGAGGTCGTATATAACAACTACACAGATAGAGATAAAGTGGCAAGTATTCTAGTCTCCAACTATAAAGTAGATCTTAAAGAGTTCCAAGAAAATAACAAAGGGAATAGAGCATAGCAGGATAGAATCCCGCCAAGGTTGAAAAGAAGTTAGAAGCTATTGAGGCCCTAAGCGGTACAATCAAGAACCGGCTAAAGGAGCTATACCCATATATTACTAGAAGGATGGATGTGCTTGAAGACATGGGCAAGGAGTTGGAGAAAATTGTTGACACTATGAATGCTCAAGGAGATGGACTAAGTTTTAGGGATGTAAGCACCCTAGTCGATGACCTCTGCTAGAGAGCGTAAAATGAATTTGATGCCTAGAAAAGTTGGAGGCCGACTTGTAAAAATATTTTCCTATCTTGTTGTAATAATGCCATCACTTCCCCATTATTTCTTCTTTTCCAAATTCTTCATCCCCTTATTCTTTTCCCAAGACGTTAAGTCTATTGTGATTCTTTATTCTTTGGAGAAGTGTTCCTGTAAGTGGAGAATAGGCATAGTGTGGGGTGATGTTGGGCCCCTAGAATATTGACTAAGTACAGGAGCACATGGGCGTGCAAGGACTAGGTTGAAGGATGGGTGTGCAAGGAAGGCGTGCAAGGCAGGGTTCTAGGAGGGTTTTAGAAGGGATGTGTTGTGCACCAGAAGACAATGTCTCGGGACTTAGCCATATTTGGCGTATCGGGCAGGACACGAGAAAATTGTGGCCCGACTGCGCATGCGAAGTGGATAAGATGTCATCCTAGCAACAGGTTGGCCTAGGAAGGAATATTCCCTACGATGGAAGCTTCTAGAAGACCATCATGGCAAAAAGTGGAGAGCTCAGGCCTGATGGAGCATGCTCCCATGGAGGACCACATCTGGACACTTGGCGATGGATTTGAGGCCGCAAAAGGATGATTTGGCACTTTGGGATGCCTATATATATATGAGTGCCCATAGAAGAAAAGGGTGGTAGTGGAATCGGGTATAGAGAGAGGAAGAAGGAGCGGAGCCTTGCAGAAATTCCGTAAGGAACTCTGTTTGGGTTGGGTAGATTAAATATAGGAGAAGGATGTATCAAGGGCTTGGGGTTATAAAATTTCTTTTTGAGAGCTAAATGATATGGATCCAGTTATGATGCATGACTTCGATCTGCCATAATGTGGTGTTTTGTAGTAAGTCTAATGAATGTAATGAGGTTACCAAGTTAATTGAATATGATCCTTCTTGGTTTGGATTCATACATGATTCTTCATAGTTCCTTTTCATGTTTGTTTATAAGATGAATATGAATTCTTGTGCATTTTCCTTTCTGTTCTATTTCAGTTCTTTAAGTCTGTTAAAGTATCTCTATCTATAATGACTGCAATGATCTAGAGCCATTCTGAGCTCTATGATGTTTGCATGTTTCATTCCCACTCACTTCCTTTAAAGTTTGGATCATAGATGATGATTTCCCACTCAAATCACATAAAAGAGAGACTTGGCACCCGCGCGTGCCTTGGGTGAGTGCCCAGCGCCCACTGGGTGATAGGTCGATGCGCATGGGATTCCCTTGTCCTTTAGTGGGTGTAAAAATTACTACATTGTTTCATTTTAAATCTCTTGCAGCTCCATTTTCTTATTATGTCTCAATAAATCGATCATGTGAATGCATCCTAGTTTGTGTTATGCATTCCTAGCCTCCCTTCATGTTTTCTCCTTCATTTTCACTCAAAATAGATAATGTTCATCCCACTTTTTCTAGTGCTATCACCTTCCTTAGTTTATTTTTCCTTCCGATTATCCTTTTATCCTTGGTCCATTGGCTTGTTTAGCTTAATTTCCATTTCATTATTAGAGTATGTGATGATAAAGAGAAATAGGTAGAGGAAATGGCCTTTTAAGAGGTCTGTCTCAAGTGTGCAAGGTCCCACACTTGGAGACAATCCCATTGTTGACTCAAACAACTCAGTTCTTCTAGACCTAAGCCATAGGTGCAAGTTTGAGGAACCAATGATCCACAAGCTTAGGTGTGGTCTTAAGAATAGGTTTGGATTATATGATGGTAACTGCAAGCTTTGATGAAGGATGAGGTCCAAGAATAAAAGGTAGTGACATTACATCCTTAGGTATGCATATTATTGGTTTATCTTGCGAGAGATCCAACTTCTTGTGTGGGTGACTCACTAATTTTTATATAAGACCACCGATATTTTTATCAAGCACAGAGGGACCTTATCTTTGGGAGGGATGTTTATGATTTCCACAATTGGATTTTCTTCTTGCAAACTCAAAAAGATAAGTTTAGGGATATCTCCAGAAGTGATTACTATGGGCGTAGTTCACCAAGATGATGTTTGATATGGGGCATCACCTGTAAGAAGATCAAAAAATTATGCTTGTTTAACCGGTGTTTCAAGATGCAAATGCGATTCTTTAGATTTTGGAAGTTTATTAATGGTATTGATAACAGGAATGACAGATTTTGAGGTCCCGCTACATTAGTTTAGACTTTATTACTTGTCAGGGATGGTTTGGAAAATTCTATTTGAATACATCTAAGGATTGATTAGGGGGTGTATTAGGATTATCTAGTTGTAAGTCACCGTGGTTGATAAGGTTTTTGATGAAATTTTTAAAGGATCGACTTCTATCAATGTCATGTCAGAAAATTTGGTGGTGTTTACAATAGAATTCTTCCTTGTACCAAGATGGCTTAGGATGGGATTCATCGATAGGTTAGATAGGAGGAATATTTATCAAATGGGCATCCATAATCTTATCAAAGATAGAACTATAATGCTCCCCAAGGGTGTGTAGTGTCGAGGATAGCAGGATCATTTGGGGTCTAAGTGGCCCTTAGATGTAGTTTTCAAGATGACAACATTTGTCAAGCCTTTAGATTTTTCATTGTTGGAAAAATTCTTAGAAGAATCAAGTTTAGGATTTTTAGATTGTAGTTTAACTTTACTTTCTACTCAAATTCCCTATATTTGTGCCATGGTAAAGGCTTCATCGAATGTTTTAAATGACTAGATTTCGAGAGTGGAAGATATGTGTTTTGCGCATGATTGAGTGAACAACTCAATTAATTCAGTCTATGGTAGGAAAAAAAAATTGATTAATGATCCCTCGCCACTTAGCGATGGATTTAGTGATGGATTTGTCCTCATATTGTTTTATAGAATATAGATTGGTAATGGATATTTTACATGTGATGTTGATGGAGGAATGTTCTAGAAAAATTTGTGCTAACTATGTGAATGAATCTAAGAAATATTTGGGGATGTTGTTATACCAATCAAGGTCGGGCCCGATTAATGACATAGGGAATGTCCTTAGCATAAGGTCTTGATCATGGGCTATGAGGTAACAAGAGTGAGAAGGCCCTGAGATGTTATTGTGGATATTCCTTGTTATAAAATTTTGTGAATTTCAAAAGTTCCCAATGTGGAGGGTATGGTTTGATGGGTATTGTTGGATTGATGGGTTCATTACAAATTTGTTCATAAGAGAATACATTTTTAGGTCCCATGGTAGTGGCTTCGAGCGTGCGATTTTTCTTATCAAGGCTTGCATGTGATCATTTTGAGGGGGTGGATGATTTTTATATAGGATTAGTCTTCCCATAAATAAAGATATTTGAGTGGTATTGTTGATATGGTAAAGGAGGATTTTGAAAAGGGGGAAGGTTTCTAGCCCACTATAAGTTTGTCGGAACCTAATGCTTACGATGAAGAGTAGATATATTGGTAAGATCGGGGATGTGAGTGTTAAGGATTTTTGCAAGGATGGTGGGTTTTTTCAAGGTGGGATGTAACCATATTTTTTGGGACACCAGTTTGTAGATGTTGGTTGGGAGAGGGGACAAGCACTAGTGATAATGCTCATATTGATAGGTGGTAAGGACATAGGGATGGTTACAACCAGGTTTTAGATTATGGATGAGGACTGTTGTGAGCTCATTAGATGTAATGAACCATTACACCAAAACCTCGAGGCATTAGTGAAATCCACACATGAGGATCATAACATCCCACCACGCTTCTATAGCCCGGACCCCGGGCTAGATTTGTCCCGTATAGTGGGACCCCGCCCTACCCTATACGAGCCCCGAGTGAACACTACAATGTCGGCGTAGCTACCCGTGCTGGGACTCAAACCTAGGTGGTCACTTTGATACCAAATGTAATGAACCATTACACCAAAACCTTGAGGCGTTATTGAAATCCGCACATGAGGATCATAACATTAGATGAGATGTGACCAAGAAGATTACTGAGAATGAGGCATACCAAAGGAGCATGTCGAGGGAGGAAGAGAAGTGGACATCGAGTAGATAACCACATATAATAAGGTAGTCATATGTGGTGGCTCACAATGAGAATTGGATGAAAAGGTAGATGGAAAGGGTCCTAGTTTGGTAACCATGTATTGTAACAAGATGCTATTAAGTTAGAAATTGGTTAGAGGTACCGATGGGATAGATTTAACTAATTTGTTATAGTTAGATGTAGAATATGGGATAACCACTCAACAACAGTCGTTATGTGGGATCGATGTGTTAGGTTATTTAACTTAAATAAAATTAAATACGATAGAACGCACAAGCACCGAGCATTCAATAATGTAAAACCTTAAGCAAATGAGAGAGGAAGATGAATTAGCTAATTTTGTGTAATCTAGGAATGATTGAAACCGTGTATCTAGTAGAATAGGATGGAGACAAAGTGTTGTAAGGGCTCAATGAAGATTTAGAAACTTAGGAATTTATTGGATAGGAGAACTGCGGGAGGCAGGAGTACCCAGTGCACTAATGATTGATCTAGCCACTGCGTCCATTCAAATACTTAGAATCTAGACCTTTTTGGGTTAGAAAATATTCTCTATCACTCACTCTTTATTGCTTTAATTATGCTTGATAGGATTTCAATTGCACATGTAACATGTAAAATAAATGACTACCTACATATATATAATCTAATAAAAAAAGATGTAAAATGTGGAGTCGAATTGACCCAAGTGGTCACCCAAAGAGTGAACTTATGACCGAGCACTACACTACATCTCAAACTCCATGTAGTTCTTTATGTATGTGTGTGTATTCATGTCTCGTGTCCTAAGTTACCCTTGTGTAAGTGCACGATGATAGTGAGCTAGGTCTATATTGTCGTGAGTATGTAAAATGTGTGAGATGAAATAGAATGAAATCCCCTACTATGTAGTGTATGGATATTAATGCAACCCTTGTCCCTTGTATGGATGTGATAGATGTATTCCTTGTAGTGCTCTTGTGCCTTTTATGCAAGCTTAGGTGATGATAAATAATGATTATAGTATTTATCCCCTTATTTAGAAGATGTAACTAAGTATATATATGATTCACTTGTTTGAATTTCATGATTGACAACTGAAAGGCCAACCCAAAGTTGTAAAAGGTGACCAAATTGTGAAAAGGACCCAAAAGAGTAAGAAGAATAAAAAGAAGGGTAGGAGCACCCAGGAGGGATAGGAGCGCTTGGGTACTTCTTTCTTAGCGAGGTGCTAATGTCAGGGTCATCACAAGATAAATCGATTAAGTACCAATAGAGTTGTAAGATGTGTAAAGCCAATAAAGTGCAATAGATAAAGTAATCAAAAGGCCAAAAGGAGTTATCAACCACTAGTTTTCTTGCTTAGGAATCATGTATACATTAGTATGCTTTAGGACCTAGAAATGTACCCAAGTGCATAGATTTTGTGTTTACATTTACCCCCACTTTATGTTGTTGAGTGAATATTCAATAGCATAAAGTAGATAGAAAAGATGTGTACCTTGTGAATTAGAGAGGAGTGTAGCCGATAGCGTGCCAAATGGACAAGTAGCCATGTGAAGCGTGAAGTGATTGTAATGTGAAGTGTGGTAACTAAGAAAGGGAGGTAGACCCTAGGGGTGAATCATATGTGTAGTAACATGTTGTTGGAGCTTGTGCTTATTGATGTGAGCTATTTCTTGTTGCTTGTAAGGACATACCTACAAAAGAAGAACAAAAGAGTAGTTAAAGTCTTGTATATGAAAAATCAAAGTAACGTATGTATAAGTAAGTAAAAAGTGTGTAAAATTAATAGCTAAGGAAAGTGTGCACTTGATGTATGAGAGAGTATAGGATAGAAAATTATCCTATTTACTTTGGAGATGTTGTGGATTTGGGTGTCTTATCGCTAAGGGTGAGTTTTTGGGTAGCGTCATGCCACAAACAATTTTTTTGGGTGATCTCATGCCAAGGATGAATTTTTGGGTGATCTCACACCAAGGGTAAGTTTTTTAGGAGATCTCACACTAAGAAGAGAGTGTTGGGGAGAGAGGTATGTTTTTATCTCCTTCTATGACACTTCTCAAAGTGCAACTGCAGATTAACACATCCCGATTTGTAACCAATTGTAACTGTGTTGTAACGGTATTGTAATTGAATTGGAACTAAATTGTGAGCGAATGAATGAAATTTATAAGCGAAGACAAGTTTCTGATATTATAGAGATGTATTGTACCTTGTTGGAAATTATGTTGTACTGAAAAATTGTTTTTTTTTCCCTAAGACACAAGCACCTAGGTGGGACATATGTGCCCACCATTCCTTTTTGATACTAGGTGTTAGTGTCTTCTTTGTGTCTATAATCCAAGTCTAATTTGGAACACTTTATAATTGTGTGCCTTTTCCAATTCTATAGCATGTTATTTTATTATGGAGTTTTGTGATATTGGAAGGGTGATTTGTTCACCCGATAGTTGCCCCTGTTTGGGGTGCATGTGATGAATGTAGGAGAAGGCATCCCAAATGAGAGGAACTGAACTGATATGCATATCGAATATTGGATACCTACAGGGGACAATGGATGTGTATGGTAGAAACCAATGCATGTGCAAAAAGATAGATTAGAAACAAGTGTTAGTGTAAAAGAGCTAGGATGTAATAGAATACAATATAATAAGTAACTATGAAAACAAGAGGTACCATAAAAATGGGTTACATACATGGGACATCACTCACAATGTCACAAGACAATCAGGGCCAAAGTGGCCATAAGCAAATAATTATCAAGTAAGACATAGGGCATATCCATAAATAGTGGCAAGCAATATTCAACAAGAAAATAGTAAATAATCATGGTTGTATAGAATCCTACAAGAAAATGTTGCACATGAAGCACCCATTAGTATGTTAGAAAGATAAGTAGTATGTCAAAGTGTGTATATAGTAGCGAAAAGTAGGTAGTAGTGATAAGAAGTAGTAAATATTGTAACAATAGAACTTGTGATGTGTAGTAAGAGAGTAGTGAAGGTAGATGCTCCCCTAGGAGCCTCGATGAGACTGGTAAAGATTGGTGTCGAGCATCATGCATTGTGTAAGAATATGTAAAATTCTTGCATTCACCTCAAGATACCATGTGAATGTGTATGTGTGTATAGAAAAATATAATGACATACTAAGTATCTAACTAGCATAGGAAACAAAGTGCAACATGTAAGTAGTATAAGCTAACAAGAGTAAATAGATGTGCAGATGTTGTGTGAATGTGATGGTGTGCTACGATATGCAAGATGTGTAGATGGGAGGGGCTGCATTGCCCCCAGTGGATGTGTGTGATGTGAGGTTAATTGAAGAATTTATCCCTCAATATTCAAGTATGAACTGTAGAGTAAGAGTGTGTCATCGGGTAAAATAGGCATTGTATGTGATTGTAATTAGATACTAGGAAAGATTTGCCATAAAGCATAGAGCATGAAGTATAAGTTATGTGTACATGATAGAGGCATCCAATAGTGATGGAGGGGAGAGAAATTGTGATGCCCCCGAGTGTGCAAGTAACGGAGATCTATCTGATGACAGCGAAGAGCGAGGGCCCCTTCTTTGTTATCCAAGGAGGAGAAGGCATGTGACCATGGTCTAGGACCAGTGGTGTAGGATAGTAAATATGTGTATGTGAGGAAGACCAATGTGGTAAGGGAGGTGGAGAGCACCTATAGGAATGGGTTTCCCGAGTAGGGGACTTAGGACGAAGATGTGGACTAATGGACCGATGTGGATGACATGTTCATGATGTAGGTAGTATGCGAATGGGAAAGCTAAGTGCATAGATATATTTAGACTTGAGAATTACATGAGGCTTAGATGCCATAACTAGGGTTGGAACAAAGGTGAGAGTGGGCCAAGGTAATGGTGTGCATGGTGGAATACCTTGAATGGTGAAAACTTGTTTGTTATGAATGAATTTAAGGCATAATTGGAGCATGGAAGGGATGTCTTGGGTAGCTCGAAGCAAAGGGAGGCCTAAGACCATGTCATAATGCTTAAATTCAAATGTAATGAGGAATAGTGTTATTAAGGTAAGGGACCCAACTATAACGAGAAGGACGACATGTCCATAAGAATGAGAGATTAGAAAGTGAAGTATATAATAGCATAGGTAAGAGTTCCATAAATCATGCATTGGAAAGGTCCGAGGGATGGACCAAAGTGTTGTTGACTATATGAGTACCAATAAAAGCATCAATATGCAACAAATTTGAAAAAAATGTAGCATGCTAGTCACGATCTGAGAATGTAAAAAGTGGTGGTGGTATGTCAATGATAGCGATAAGAAAATTAAGGGGTAATGATGAAGAAGAAGGCACCACATGATATGTGTGATTGGAAGAGGAATCAGTAGCTGACTTGTCATGTTTTGGTAATGGGTCATTAAAGATTTTAAGCTTTTGATTATCATTGACTGGTTTAGAAGTAAATGGCTCTGGAAGCTCGAATGTATTGTTATTGATAAGATATTGAATGAGAATTTTTAGCATAAAAATAATGATTAATAGAATTCCCATTACATTGGTGATAATCACAATGTGCATTTTCATTGTAATTATGTCCACATGGTTGAGAAGGATCTAGATTGAGTGGTGGAGGAAGAGTAATCAGATTTCTTTCAATGAGTTGTGGTAATAGGAGGTGAGGTGTGCAAGGTAGCCTAGTAAAAGTGCACCTTGTGGATTACAATTAAAGCATGGAAGGCATAGAAATAATGTTGACAGTAGCTTTAGATTTGGTAGGCTTAGTGGATGGTTTGAATGCAGATTTAGCTTGAAACTTGTTGGAAGATGAAGTGGAAGAAGTATCATAATACTTCAATTTTCCCATAGATAACAATTTACTTTTCGCACAATTTGAGCATGTGACACAATTGATCAAAAGAAGGAGAAGTCTCAAAAATGACACTCTCTTGGAGTGGAGGTAAAATAATTTGGATTAATATGTCTTGTAATTTTGAATCAGCAAGAACATTAGTCATTTTGGCAAGGTTGTTCTTATACCGCAAGACATAGTCCACAATATGTTCATTATATCCTTGTTTGATTTTAGCTAATTGTGCATAGGATATCTTAGTGCTAATATTCATAGAAAAATGAGCAAGGAATGCATCAGATAAAGATGTAAAATATGTTACCGAATGGATAGGTAGATCATAGAACCATCGCATAACATAGTCATTTAAGCTTTAAGGAAACAATTTGGCCAATAATGTAAGGTCATAAGCATAATCAAGACATGCAACGTGAAAGGAGTGAAGGTGTTCCTGAGGGTCATCATGGTCATTGAAGGTGGGAAGCTTAGGTGTGACAAAGTTAGGAGGCAGCAGATAAGAGGAGATGGTGGGTGCAAAAGGGCTATGAAGGAGGAGTGAAGAATCTAAAGATGGAGAGGAAGATGAAGAGGCTTGTTGTAATTGGAAAATTTGGGCTTGTAAATCATGGTACAATGAGGCTAGGTCTTACATGTCAAAAGAGAAGTCACATCGTGTGTGAGAAGTAATGGGGAGGGTAAAGTGGGTTGTAGGGGTAGGCATAAAAATGGGGACAATAGATGTAGGTGGAAGAGTGGTGACAAAAGGAGGTGTAAGCATCACAATAGGAACGAAAGTATTACTAGAGACCGAAGGGTTAAGCTCAACTAACTGTTTGGCCTCATCATGGGAAATGAATAATAAAATATCTAGGTCTTGAGGGTGTTCAATAAGATGAGCATTGAGATCATGGAGATCTGAGTCGGTAAATGGTTCAAAAATCTCAGCCATGGAAGGTAGGGTTTGAGTGAAGGGGTTCACCAAATGATTTAATCTAAATTGAATTAAATATAATTTCAAAGTAACTACTATAACAAATGATATTCAAGAAATTAATTATATTAATGTACAAGAACTAAGCATTTAATAATGTAAAACCCTAAGTAAATGAGAGGAAGATGACTTAGTTGATTTCGTAAACCCGGGAATGATTAGAATTGTGTATCTACTGAAAAAAGTTAGAGATAGGGTCATAAGGGTTTGATGAAGGTTTAAAAACCTAGGAATGTACTAAATAGGAGTACCCACAAAAGGACAGGAGTGCCATAGGTGCTAATGATTGATCTAGGCACCTGTGTCTGCTCAAATGCTTGGAATCTGGTCTTTTTGGGTTGGAAAATTTATTTATCACTCACTATTTATCGCTCTGGTTGTTTTGTTTGCACCTGTAACCTATAAAACAGATGACTACCTACACATATCCACAAACCACATCAAATCTAATAAAAAAGATGCAAAATGTTGATTCTGACCCCAGTGCCACCCGAAGAGTGAAATTATGAGTGAGTGTTGCAATACATCTCAAACTCCATGTAGTTCTTTGTGTATGTGTGTGTATCTATGTCCCATGTCCTAGGTTGCCCTTGTGCAAGTTACATAATGATAGTGAGCTAGTTCTAGAGTGTCCTAAGTATGCAAAATGTGAGAGATGGAATATAATGAACTTCCCTCCTATGTAGTGTATGGACATCGGTGTAGCCTTTTTCCCTTGTATGCACATGCTAGATGTATGCCTTGTAGTGCTCTTGTGCCTTTGGGCAAGCTTAGGAGATGATATATAATTCTTATAGTGTTTGGCCCCTTATTTAGAAGAAGTAACTAAGTGTGTGTGTTTGTGTGTGTGTGTGTGTGTGTGTGTGTGATTCCCTTGTTTGAATTTTTTGATTGACAATTGAAAATCCAACCCAAATTTTTAAAAGGTGACCAAAAGGTGAACATGACCTAAGAGAGTAAGAAGAAGATAAAGAAGGGCAACAGCACCCCATGAGGGATAGGAGCACCTGGATACTTCTATCCTAACTAGGCGCTAGTGTTCAAGGTCATCAAAAGATAAATCAATCAAGTGCCGACAGAGTTGTAAGATGTGTAAATCTAATAAAGTGTAATAGATAAAGCAATCAAAAGGCCAAAAGGAGTTGTCAACCACTAGTTTTCTTGCTTAAGAATCATGTATACATTAGTATGCTTTAGGACCTAGAAATGTACCCAAGTGTATAGAGTTTTCGTCTACACTTGGTGGGGTTATAAGTAATGGTATTGAGGTCTAGTTGGGGTTTTTATTGTGATGGCGATACGAGACATGGCCGTGAAGCGAGGTGACTACTAAGGGTGATAGAATTGATGTCCAGGAGTTCCTCGAAGGTAGGATCCCCACTAACAAAGAAATATGGGGATCCTAGTAAGGAAGCTTAGGGTTTTTGATGTGTTTGATTTAACTTTAGGTGTTTCACCAATAAGTTTACGCTTTCTAAGACGAAACAACTAGAAGATAAATGGTTAAGGAGGAATACCTGTGAAGTGAAGGTAGAAGGTAGAATGTGTGTGTTGTTGATGTTGTCCAAGTTGATCATAGAGAAATCATTTTTTTCTAGGAAGGACTACTGTAGATGCAAAGTAAGACCACAAAAGAGTATTAAATAGCATATGACAGTGGACTGCCTAGCGTATGCTAGATCTAGGAAGCATGGTGCTTCCTAGAGAGGTTGTCAATCCACTATTTAATAATAATTTAATGTGAATAAGAAACTAAAATAAATAGGTCCTATTGTGATGTAATGATTTAGGCTTCTCATACACACAATACACTAGATTCAATGCTAAATACAAAATGTAACACTAAATCTAATTAGAACCAAGGTTTTTTCAGGTCAAGCAAGTATGTCAGAGGTCTAGTAAGGGTCTAGGGATGATTGGTTGAGGTCTGGATTAGTTTTGGGTGAGTGGGAAGCTTTTTGGTTTGAGAATATAAAATGACACAGAGACTGGTATCGGTTGGGTGACCAATGCCGGTATGGGGACAAAACCAACGGTGGTCAGGGAATCGACGTCGGTAGGGGCAATGGGTGATAAACTATTAAAAATGGGTTTTTAGCCTCTCTATGATTGCATAGAGAGTGAGGATGATATGGTTAGGGTT
This sequence comes from Taxus wallichiana var. yunnanensis, assembly GCA_018340775.1. Taxonomy (NCBI): domain Eukaryota; kingdom Viridiplantae; phylum Streptophyta; class Pinopsida; order Cupressales; family Taxaceae; genus Taxus; species Taxus wallichiana. The sequence goes on from CM031240.1 coordinate 614,837,457, forward strand.
GTAATATGGCTGAGAAGACTCAAGAATATTAGTAATGAGGTTAAAAAGGGTAAAAAGGCTTGGGGTGGTTGAATAGTGGGTTGGTGGGAAGAAGGTGATATACAGGTAACAAAAGAAATGAAATACTAAAAGAAGCAAGAGATCTACAATGGAATAAGCACAAATGATTAAAACCACAGTACTTACTTGATGTTTATGATCCTATGAATGGAGATGGTTGGTAGTTGATCAGAGAAGAGATGGCTAGGTCAGTTACATAGCGAGTACAACATGTGTGCTCCTATGAGTATTCCAACGCTCTGGAAGGAGAATCGACTGCTTGTCTTGCATTATGGTTGTGAGTGTTCATTGTCTAGATGCAGGAAGGCTTGAAGATTTGAGCTTGATTGCAATAGAACTCCAATAACTGAATGACCAACCCGTGTAAAGAGTTGTAAAATTGTATATAAAGGAACCGATGGTGGTTAGGTAACCGGCGTCGGCTAGGGTGAAATAGTCCTTTTTACCAAAAATAGGCAAATCTTCCCATATTTGGCATGCTTTCCAAGTTGGGTCCACTTAGGGAAGTGGAGTTCACATTAGAAAAGGTAGGAAGATCATAGAATAAGTCCAGTTAGGTTTAGGAAGAAGTCTTAGTTAGTTAGGTCAAGTGGTGACTCAACACTGGAGGTGATGACTTAGTGTTGAGAGTGATGACTTGGTCATTATGAGTTAAATGCCCCTAGAATGGGTCTAGGGTGAGGTGTACTAATGAGGTGGATGTGTGAGGATTAAATTAATTTAATTAAAGTAATTAAATTAATTAATAATGTGAGAACACACATTAATTCAATTGTAAGTAATTAAATTAATATGAATGCGGGGTAAGGGGTCATGGCTAGGTGAATACGTTACGTTGGTTAATTAAAGGAGAACAAGGGGAGTGTGACCCAAATTTGGTGTCTACACTAGGAGAGCATGGTGACTCTTGAGATATATCTACAAATTATTGTAGTGGGTCCGACATATCATGCAATGTTTTGTGTTCAAGATTATTGTCGAATCGAACCATGGGATAACAAACAAACAATAAATGAAAAATACTTGTTTAATACAAATCACATAATCAACAAGAAAGTTTTGATTATCTTGATTATCCTTTAGAAAAGTGTGAAGAGGGAAAAAATTAGCTTGTACAAGGTACTAAGAATCAGTCTACTAAGGTTGGTCTCGGGTGTATTTAGGTTGGATTCCTTGAGATACCCAATGATACGTAAGGTCCAAATCTGTGTTGGTCTTAGTATGAGGTGTGGTGTTGGGGCCTACCCCCTCACTTCATGGTCCTACAAAAATAAGGAGGAATGGATAACACCTTCATTAAGGATTTGATCTATCCTCACTACTTTAGGTCGTGCCTTTCAACCAGGGTGAGAGGACCCATTTTGTAACCTTTGTTGGTGAAGGACATGAAGAGATCCTTCTTTGCACAATTTTTAGGGGAACCTTGAGAAAATATGATCAATACACCACAATTTAACTCTCACGAGTTGTCACTTCTAAAGAATGGAGATATTTTTTGAATAAGGTTCAAGTTACTAAAGACACTTAAAACCTACTTGCTTCTGTATATTTTGGTAGTAGAATTTGTTCATTTGTGGATACACAAACACAAACAGGGTACTTCAGGTAGGATTCATGGTTATTTGAAATTTTTGGTGGGGAATTAAGCAAGATGAAGTTGATTTCACCAGATCTTTGAGAACCTTTACAACAATTGGAAAACTAATCAGACATAATGCTTCAGAATAGCCAAAATATTCCTTTAACCAGAAGGTGTGCATCAATGGAGGCCAGATCTGCATGATTTCACACAATCTTTAAGAATTCAACATGAAGGCTCGAGCTAAAGACTCAATTAAACATTAACAACCCCTAGTTCATCATGCCTAAGATACACTCATAGGCTTACAAATAATCTTTATCAACATAGTGGAAGTAAAATGATTTTAAATTGTTTATTTCATTACCAGATGAAATCTCTTCTCATAATGAAATTGCAAATGCCAAAATACTAACACATGGATGAGATCTTGTGTGATTCAAAGAGATTTTAATATAAGATTGCAACAAGAACAAGAAAAACTATTTGAAAGACATTCTGAAATAAAAAGTAGACACAATTTTGCCCAAGATCACACAGATTAATTTGAGATTTATCAAATTCATCAAGCAAGGGAAAGTTTCTTGAACAATCTCAGAGCTTGTCAATGGTTGTACACTTGCAACCATCTTGACATGATTGAAATCTAAAACACAAGAAATTAACAAGTTTCTCAGATGGTCTCTTAGGAAGATGGGCTTTCTCAAATTTTCTCATAAAAATTAAACCCCAACCATTTTAAGAGTATTCTCATTACATTTATACAATTCACTCGCTCACTCATCCCAAATTTTCCCCCAAAAATAAGAATATTCGAGGAATCCTTTTTTTGTTACAAATTTGTCTCCAGAAAGTGATGTTTAACAAATTTACACCCAAAGCTGCCAGGTGGATGAATCATGAACTGATCATGTTTCTCAGACCCTCTACCATGACTGGGATGCCATATCATAATTTTTGATAGTATTCTTAATCATTATTTCATTATGTCATGCAAGAAATCCCCTTTTTAATCATTTTCAGGTGGCTCCATATGGTTAGATCTGACAAGCAATCCTTTTCACCCGAGAATACACCTTGAGAAATGAGTGCCCTCACATGGATGCCTACATTCGTGCATTATGGGTAGTGGAAGCCTCCAATGAGTCATCCAAGTGCAAAGAGGAGTTAGTGGAAGCCTCACATGTGTTTCTTAGTTGCATTTTTGATATGGTGCCCAAAAGTGGAGACTCCAAACAAGCATGGGCTCACCATGTGTCCCAGGCCTTAGAAAGTTGCTTGAGAAGTCTAAGTATAGAGAGGAGCAGTGGAAGCCTCCATGTGTCTCCTTGGCACAAATCCAAAGGTCAAACCGAGAGGAAAATTTTCAAATGAGTAGGCCCTCCATGTGGACAAGCTTTGAGTTGAAGCAGGCCTGAGAGTCTCAAAATGCCCGGTGACCCACCTCTCCACTTCTAACTTTTGATGTGGGCCCTAGTGGAGTTGGATTATTTCATAACTTTTCTCCCTTATACAAAAAAAAAATTTTACAAAAATCCTCAAAAGTGACCCACCTCTCTACTTGTAACTTGAAAAACTGCCACATGTCCTTCTTCGGGGTCAAAGTAAGACTTTTTCCCTGTCACTTCATATTTTTGAATAACCAATTAGATACTATCGGGGTGTGGGGCCAATTTGGTATTTTTACAAATGTGACAAAAGTGACAAGTTTCACCAAAAAGACCCACTAGGCCGCATCCAATAAGAAAGGATCATGTTTCCATGGATGTTGGGACAAAAATTTGATAGGAAAACATGACTGTGGAAAAATAGAAGGAAGGGAAACCCCAAATTCATGCCCAAATTACAAATTCTTTCTCATGGATAGAGAAATGGAAACAATATTGGACTCAATGTGATCCTCGACCAAAGGAAAGGATTGACCATGGAAACCAAATGAAGGAAAAAATTTCACGCATCAATATAGGGAGAAAAAAAACTTTCAAACCATGCAGACTGAGACATTTTGAACAAACAGAGGTGAAATTAAATTGAGCACCAACATCGGCTCGACTCGGGATGGGCACTCCTTGTGAGTGCCTGCAAGAACAAAAGAAGACCATGTGCCAAAAATCCATTGGGAAATGGAGTCAAAAACAAGCTTGTAGAGTAGAAAGACAATAACCAAATCCCCAAGATGAACTGAGAAACCAACAAAAACTGGTCACCAGGGACCAGGAAAACCAAAATAGAAAAACAAAAACAAAACAAAAACAAAAACTATACACTATACAATGATGCACACCTTGATTTAGAGAAAACAATCAAGGAAAATTTTCAAGTGCCTTCGATTCTGGATATGACCATGCTAAGCAGTTCTGATACATTTTTAACAATTGGTCATATGATTGTTTCTCTTTTCCATCCAAGTTGTTATCTGACCACATTTTTTTAGGCTTATCCTTTGTGCCTAGGTCAAGTTTTTCAACATCTCTCGAGGTTGCATCAAACATCAAAGTCCTAGGAAAATCAACCTACTCAGGATATCTGCATTGATCAATTTCATACTCCTTGAAAACAACATAGCTCACAAAGTTATCAACATCAATGTCTGTGTGTAATACTTCATAAGAAGCATTGTTGGGGTCCTCAATGAGATATAACATTTTCTTTTCACCATATAACTTCACAAGGCTGCCCTCAATTGGTATGGTGGCATAAGACATGTCCATTTGCACACTTCCACCCACACTAGCTGCCCATTTTCTAGATAACAACATTCCCCACTTAGTAGGACAATCCACAATTACTACATTCAAAGTTAAGTACTTGCCTGGATAAGCTACCAATTGCACTACTAAGCCTTTGACACATCCAACTACTGGCACCTCTCTTGAATCCATGGCATTACATTTCCCATAAGTTGTTGTTACTTTGATATTCAACTCATTCATGACCTCAAGAGGCATTACATTACATGAAGCTCCTGAGTCAAACATGTAGTTATGTAACAACCTATCTTTAATAATCAGAGTAGTGAAAAATGGATCCACATTCAATTGAGACTCAACCAAAGAAGTTCCCAAATAAACCTCAGGTGTTTCACCCAATTCCTCAATGCTTGTGGTTTTTCTAATTCTATAATGGTAGGAGGAACCTCTACATTGTTTACATTTTTACCCTAGGTGACCTTTTCTTCCTTAAATCCCTAAATACTCAAACGCCCTCTTCTTATGCTCAGGGATTCTAAGTAATTCAACAATAGGAACAGTGACCTTGATCTGACTCAAGATTTGGGCTATGTCACAAGGAACATAATTGGGTAGGGTAGTGTTAGAAGGGAGATTCACAACTTCATCTGATAATATGGGAGTCTTCTTAGTCTGAGCATGGGGAGGAACACAAGTTTTATTTGGGGAAACAAGGCCTTTTCTAGATGCATCTTTTTAGGAATTTCCTTAGGGATATTGGTAAGCACTGGAATTTTTGGTTTGGCCTGAGGCCTTGCCCCTTTGACAACTTTGCTTCTTGTATTATATTATTTTTCTTGGGAAACTACTACATTCATTAACAATTTTTTGTCCTCTTCTGAAGGAATTCCTCCATCATACTTTTTAATCATTAATGCCCTCAAGTACTCAAAATCATTATTAGGCAACTCAAAATCTTGTACCATATCAATTTCAAAAGTATGAGTGGGAGGAAGAGGTAATACCCGGTGAATGCAATCCCAGAAATCAGTAGCAGTTCTAGCACTTATTAGTTTAGTTGAGGTTGCTCCTGTTGTGAACTTGTAGAGAAATCCATCATGCATGCATCATCATCTATCTCATCATCATCATCTTCCTCAACTTCTTTTTCTTCATCACATGGGGAATGGGGCAAGAAACATCTATCACACCACTCCATATCATGGACCTCTTCCACAAGTAGCAACTCTAAAAGCTAAAGGATCAGGCACCAATCTATTTTCCTAGGGTTGGGGCTATCTATTTCCTAATCCCATGGGCCCTTTACCCCTTGTCATCTGATCTATGATCACCTCTGGGATGATTTGCAAATATTTCTTGACCTTGTGGCTTGTGTTGACCTTGGGAACCTTGTCCAATCCCCTTCTCTCTCTGCCAGTTTATAGGATATTTCCTTAACAACTCCGACCAATGTTTTTACAACCTCTTCTAGATCCATAGACTTACTTGACTGAGGCTTCTCTGGATTGATCATCTTGATACCTTCCCTCTTAGGAGGCTTACCAACTGCTTTGATATTGTTTTCAATCTGCAAAGCCATGGTGAAGGCTTGCCTCAAAGTTCTTGGGTTTTTGTCCCTTAAATAATAGGCAGCCTTTTTGTCAAAAGCATCAGAATATTTTATTAAACAAGAAACATCACTTGGCCTCAAGGATTATAGGTAGCCTATTCAAGGTCTTATTGAACCTAGTATTGAAGTCATGAACAGATTCATTAGGATTCTTCTTAATATTCTCAAATTTAGAAAAAGAAACCGGGATCTGTCTTATCCCCATATTGCAATCTAAAAGCATTTTTCATTTTTGTCCATGAATCTATTGAGTTATCTGGAAAAGACTTATACTAGTCACGTGCATCCTCCTCAAGAGTATGAATAAACAATTTTATATACACATCCTCAAATTCAATCTCAAAGTCTTCCATCATATTGACAAAAAAGTTTTAAATGTTGATCACCAGTGATAGCATTATTCCCTTGAAATTTAGGCAATCTATTTCTAACATCTTGTGGCACTATATTTGGATATCTAGCCATACCTCTAAAATTTATAGGACCAAAAGTATTCACAACAAAAGGAGGTCTAGGTGGAGGTTGGGCCATATTGTTTTGAGGAGGTGATCTTATAGGAGATGCAAAATGATGAGGGACAAGGGGTCTTTGGAACACAGGGTATAATTTTCAAAATGAATGTCCTCTAAAGACTCTGTTTCGTGGAAAACCCTATCAACTTTGGAAAATACAGGGATAAAATGAGAAGCACACTTATCAAACACAAATGAAGGCCCCTCTCCAGTTGGAGAATTCAGATCTATATGAAAATTACCGATTAGAATCACTCGAAGAAGAATGGTAATCCTCAACCACAGGTTGATCACTTTTCACAATGGATAACTCTTTTCTTGATTCCTGATCTCCAACTATTTTCCAGACTCTTTTTCCTTTTGAATTTGTCTTTCCTAATTCTGGAAACAACTTTTGGTAGGGTCTTTAGTGAAGAAAGATCTTCTTCCTTCCATAGCTTTGCAAAGATTAGTGACAAATTTCACTTAATACAGGTTAAGGCATTGGTATTTATCAAAATTTAAATCAACATGGAGTCACCACTAAGGATTTTCACCTTAGTTGTGCAAATGCACTATAAATGACTTGTCAAATATCTATCAACACTTAATTCCTACAAAGCTTAGTAGATTTGACCCTCCTTTACTAGTATTTATCATTGATGATATAAATTTAGTGCAATAACCACTAGAAACTAAAATATTACACACAGAACTTGTAACTTTGCACAATTCTTACAAATCTCAACATAGGATGACGTTTAAACAACGTATTTGCACTTAGATCATGTAAGAAACATTACCCGGGTTGGTATGTGTACACCTTTGTTCAAATAGTCCCCAGCAATAAAGGTGTCATTTTGGTGTTGTTGCCACACAAATAGGTCTCGGTGTTCAAATAATCCCCAAAAATGGACACCATTTTGGTGTTGTTGTTACACAAATAGGTCTCGGTGTTCAAATAGTCCCCAGTAATGGTGTCATTCTGGTTTGGTATCCAAATTGATTCTCCCTTGGAATCGAACAAGCATCAAAGATTTAACAAGATACTTAGAGATAAACAAATCATGGTATAAGTGTTTTGTAGCCGAGGAGGGGATTCAACTGACTCTTTGTCACTCAGGCATTGGAGAAATGGATAACACCTTCATTAAGGATTTGATCTATCCTCACTACTTTAGGTCGTGCCTTTCAACCAGGGTGAGAGGACCCATTTTGTAACCTTTTGGTGAAGGACATGAAGAGATCCTTCTTTGCACAATTTTCAAGGGAACCTTGAGAAAATATGATCAATACACCACAATTTAACTCTCATGAGTTGTCACTTCTAAAGAATGGAGATATTTTCGAATAAGGTTTCAAGTTACTAAAGACACTTAAAACCTACTTGCTTTTGTATATTTTGGCAGTAGAATTTGTTCATTTGTGGATACACAACACAAACAGGGGTACTTTAGGTAGGATTCATGGTTATTTGAAATTTTTGGTGGGGAATTAAGCAAGATGAAGTTGATTTCACAGATCTTTGAGAACCTTTACAACAATTGGAAAACTAATAGACATAATGCTTTAGAATAGCCAAAATATTCCTTCAACCAGAAGGTGTGCATCAATGGAGGCCCAGATCTGCACGGTTTCACACAATCTTTAAGAATTCAACACGAAGGCTCGAGCTAAAGACTCAATTAAACATTAACAACCCCTGGTTCATCACACCTAAGATACACTCATAGGCTTACAAATAATCTTTATCAACATAGTGGAAGTAAAATGATTTTAAATTGTTTATTTCATTACTAGATGAAAGCTCTTCTCATAATGAAATTGCAAATGCCAAAATACTAACACATGGATGAGATCTTGTGTGATTGGAGAGATTTTAATATAAGATTGCAACAGGAACAAGAAAAACTATTTGAAAGACATTCTGAAATAAAAGTAGACACAATTTTTCCCAAGATCAACATAGATTAATTTGAGATTTATTAGATTCATCAGCAGGGGAAAGTTTCTTGAACAATCTCAGAGCTTGTCAATGGTTGTACACTTGCAACCATCTTGACATGATGAAATCTAAAACACAAGAAATTAACAGGTTTCTCATATGGTCTCTCAGGAAGATGGGCTTTCTCAAATTTTCTCGTAAAAATTAAACCCCGACCATTTGCAAGAGTATTCTCATTGCATTTATACAATTCACTCGCTCACTCATCCCAAATTTTCCCCCAAAAAGAAGAATATTTGAGGAATCCTTTGCTTGTTACAAATTTGTCTAGAAAGTGATGTTTAACAAATTTACACCCAAAGTTGCCAGGTGGATGAATCATGAACTGATCATGTTTCTCAAACCCTCTACCATGACTGGGATGCCATATCATAATTTTTGATAGTATTCTTAATCATTCTTTCATTTTGTCATGTGAGAAATCCCCTTTTAATCATTTTCAGGTGGCTCCATATGGCTGGATCTGACAAGCAATCCTTTTCACCCTCGAGAATACACCTTGAGAAATGAGTTCCCTCACATGGATACTGCATTTGTGATGTTACGGGTTTGAGTCGAGCCAAGTGTAAAGAGGAGTCAGTGGAAGCCTCCACATGTTTCTTCAAGTGCATTTTTGATATGGAGCCCAAAAGTGGAGACCCCAAACAAGCATGGGCTCACCACATGTGTCCCAGGCCTTAGAAAGTTACTTGAGAAGTCTAAGTATAGAGAGGAGCCAATAGAAGCCTCCACGTGTCTCCTTGGCACAACTCCAAAGGTCAAACCAAGAGGAAAATTTTCAAATGAGCGTAGGCCCTCCACGTGGACAAGATTTGAGTTGAAGTGGGCCTGAGAGTCTCAAATGCCCCGACGACCCGCCTCTCCACTTCTAACTTTTGATGTGGGCCCCAAGCGGAGTTGTAGATTATTTCATAACTTTGCTCCCTCGTACAAAAAGGAAAAATTTTGCAAAAGGCTCGGTGACCCGCCTCTCTGCTTGTAACTTGAAAAACTACCACATGTCCTTCTTCAAGGTCAAAGTAAGACTTTTCCCTACCACTTCATATTTGTTGAATAACCAATTAGATACTCTATCGGGATCACGGGGCCAATTTCATATTTTTACAAATGTGACAAAAGTGAGATCTTCTACCGTTAAAACGTTTTACCTATTTTCAATGGATGGAAAATGATTTTAGTTCTTCTTTTATGCATTTGGAATGTGTGGGACCTTGCATCTCTCTTTTTTAACCTTTTGTAGAGAAATAAATTCTTCATCGGGAGAAAAATGGCATTTTCCAGTTTCCTACAACTTCCTACGTTCTTTTCCCCGTCAAATTCTCACTCGAAAAGGTGAAGCTACACGTTTGTTTCCCATTGGCTATAGCACGGGTGGGTTCCTTTTGAACTTATCACTTTTGGTGATTTTGGAACAAATGTCAGATTTTCCCCGCATCCCCGCCCGTTCCCTGATTAGTTGGAGTAGTTTTGGTGGAAGTTCGGGGTGACGGATCCATTTTATTCTCTAAGGCATTACGACAAAAGGGTGAAAATTTCTAAAATGACCCGTGACCCCGCCCAAGTGAAAGGATAAATTCGAGTTGAAATCCGTAGCAAATCAGAAAGGGACACGTGTTCATGTTGAAAAGTAAATGGCGGAGACATCGACTTTCAAGAGGAAATTTTTGAATTTTTCCCTTCTCAAAACAAATAAAAAGCGAAGCACATCCCCGCAACCAATCAGGTGATGCCATGTGTTGAAGAATCAGAAAGGGACACGTGGCCATTTTTAGTTCACAGGTGCTTTGGCGGACTAGTGGAGGACTTTGGGAATTTTAGCCTTGTTTCCATAAAGGGTGAAAAGTTCTAAATGGCCCATGGCCCGCTCATGCGAAGGGAAAATTTCTAAGTTAAGGCCCACAACAGATTAGAAAGGGACACATGGCCTACATTAAAAATTCAATGGTGGGGCATAGAATTTCGGAGGAAAAGTTGGAATTTTTCCCCTTTTCAAAAATAGATAAAGTATAAAACTGAAGCGCATTCCCACACCCAAGTCAAGTGATGCCACGTGTTGAAGGATGAAATTGGAACAGTGGGCATGTGGGGAAATTGAGAATTTGAGCCTTTTTCACCAAAAGGTTAAAATGTTGCAAATTGAGCCATGACCCCTTTTTCCAATCATGGTGTGCCACGTGTTCACATTGAAAAGTCAAAGCGGGCCATGAGAGGTTTTGAGAATTTGAGATTTTTGTTAAAAAGAGTTTAAATGGCATATTTGAACCGCATTTCCTCAGCCACTTAGATGGCGCCACGTGTCCAGCTTTTGGCGGAGCTGCGGGAGGGCGAGCAAAATGAGAAATCGTGCTTTTTCTCCCAAATGTTAGGAAATGTAGTTTTCTTCCCCAAGGCTATCATTGCTTGGATCTTGCCACGTGTAGGGTCCAAATTTGAAGGTAAAAGGGGGAAAAGATAGCCAAATGCACTCATCTGGTTTTTAATGCCATTAACGAACCAGAGCTCTGTAAAATGCAAAAATGGATCATTCTTCATTCTTTTTCTTTGTATTCTTGTCGTTTCCCCATGAGATGCATTTTTGGTTTATTATGGGGCCAAATTGATAAGTTTGAAGGGATGTAAAGTTTAATCATTAGAAAATGGAGTTTATCGAGGCATACATGATAAAAAAGGAGAAAACTTACCAGTAAGCACTTGAGTGCTATGAAAGTGGTTAAAAGGTGGAAATGGCAGGACCACATGAAGAAGAAAATCATGAGATGCCCCTGCTAAAATAATCATGCTTGAACTAACGAAATATTCACCTTTTGAACCTCTAGTTTTCATGAGTGTGTTTGTTTCATGTCACTTTCCAAAAGCGGATCTGCAACAAACATTATTCCTTTTGGATATTCTTTTCTTAGGGACAAAGTATGGATGTACATGAATTGTTATAAGAACATGGTTTTGGCCATGGAAAAGAGGATTTTGGTTTTCTGGGAAGGTTGTAAATTCTGAAGTAATTCAATACAGAATTTCTTTCTTTTCTTATTTTCCTCTGTTATATCTCTCTCTCCTTTCTCGATTCAATGGATCATTTGTTTTGCATTCAATAGAAACTTTGTGTTCTAGTCTGTGTAATCTTTAGAACTTTGTGTCTGCAGATTTGCATCGATGGTGAAGTAATTGATCCTTTTCTATATTTTCTTGGTTCAATGTGAGTAGGGAGATACTCTGCTATCTATATTTCCCAAAAGCATTGTTGTTTTCTTCCTTCTCCCATCTCTTTATTCTTCCATTCCTTCTGATTGATAATCTTTTAAGTATGAAAACATTCCAGAATATCAGGGTCCAAACATTAAAATTTGTATATTTGTACTTTTTTTTCCTACTTTTAATAAGGGAACCTCTCCCATTAAAGAGGAGGGACTTGTTTTCCCCTGATTGTGGTTTCAACCCATGTTCCATTCTGAAACCCAATAGTTTTTGGTGACTCCACTGGGGAATTCATTACAAATGGATTCCAATTTTTGAATAACAACTTCTTGATCATCTTTGATCTAGCGACTCCAAGATACACTTGGGGTAGAAGAACCCTTGGGGAAGAAGACCCTCATTTCCAACTTCTGGATCATCAAGGTTTCTCTCTCCCTTCATCAAGAAAAATAAGAGGAACAAGATCTACAAGCACTCCTCCTGCTAGAGACAAAACTTCTAGGAGTGACATCCCTCAAGATCAAATCAGTCCTAATTTGCATGCTTTGATTCTTGTTGGTGTTTCAGTTCCTCTCCAAACAATCTTTCCAAGGATGGCATATCCTCTGCCTTGGGGCCAAAGGGTTGGGCCTCTTGCTCTTCCCATCCATTGCATGAATTACCTAGAGGCAATAGGAAGAATTTACCTAAATTTAGAGGTGATGGGAAGGTTCATCCTAGATGAACATATTGCGGCCTTCATTATTGCTTGTGGTGTTCTCAGAGTTGAACATGAAGATATCTCTGTTAGACTTTTTGTGGAGACATTGCAAGATAATGTTGCTGATTGGTTCTACCATCTTCTTGTTGGATCCATCACCAATTGGAACACCATGACGACCCAGTTTGAGCAATGTTTCAAACCTGCTGAGGATGTACATGCCCTCTTGGCCTAGATTTCTCAAATCAAGAAAGAGTCACATGAGCCCATGAGGGAATTTGTGGCCAAATTCAACAAGTTGGTTAACAAGATCCCATAAAACACATGCCCTATGGATCAGATTCAGAAATGTTTCTTCCTTAATGCCCAACTGCACAAGTGAGCTATGCACTTAGGAGAGCCAATCTTTCCACTTTAGATGTTGATCAAAGATTTGTTGTCAGTGTTGAAGATGATTTGATCATGTCTGGCAAGCTAAGGAGAGAATCATCCAAATCCAAAGCATCTCCTTCTTCCACATCTTCTCCTGGAGCTAATGCAGATCAGTTAGTACAGAAACTTGCTAATGATCTTATTGCTCTCAAGAAGCAATTTTCCCAACATGCTCCTTATCAAGATGTTCCTAGGAAGAACTTTCACCCTAGAATCGGTTTCCCTCTACTCAGACCAGACTAGCAATTGAAGGCCCACCTATTAAAGTTCCAGTCAATGCAACATGTGAAGTGCTGGAGCCTGATGATGAGGAGGAGGACAAAACCTATGAAGAACATGAAGAAGAAGCTGATGAAGAATTAGAAGAGTTGAGTGGATCTCATGTCCATTTTCTCACCACTGAAGGTATAGATGAAGAGGATGATTATGAAGAAAGAGTTACAAAGATGAACAATGAATCATATGTTGTCATGACTCGTGAGCAAGCCAACAAGAAGGAGAAAGTGGTGTAGCCTACTAAAAGATCTAAGGAGCCTCCTACGGTCATTCCAGTGATTGCAAGGAGAGGAACTCCTATTCCAACTTCTTCCACACCCAAGGTAGGTTTTGTTGTTCCTTCCTCCTCTGTTTCTACTCCTAAAACTTCTTTCCCTTCAAATGATAGAGTTGATAAGTCAAAATTTTCATCTACTCCTATCAATGATGCTCCATCTACCTCTAGTTCTTTTGACATTATTGACCATCTCAAGAAAACTAAGGTCCAGATCTCAGAAGTTGAATTCTACCAAACCCATCCCAAGGCCTTTGCTAAGATGGTAGACTTTGTAAACTCTAAATCCAAGCCTTCATCCCCTAGTTCTAAAGGTCTCTTGCCCACTCCTCCTTCATCTCAACCAAGCCTCGTGGTAGCAGTCACTTCATCTGATGGGAAGATCAAACCATTTTATGTCACTCTCCTCATAGTTGGCCACAAACTCAACAATTGTGTTATTGATTCTAGTGCTTCAGATAATGTGATGCCTACTAAGGTAGCTCATGCCCTAGGCTTAACCCTAACCCATGCTTTTGGTTCATGTTACTCAATGGAAAGTAGATAAGTGCCATTGGTTGGGAGGATCAAGGATGCACAAGTAGCCTTTCTTTGCTTTGCTAGAGAAGAGAGTTTTAGCCACCATTTTGGTAGCTGATATTCCCCCTTCCTATGGTATGCTGCTGAGTAGAAATTTTTACAAAAATGTTGGAGGAGAAATCATGATGGATTGGTCACATGCTCTTATTCTAGTGAATGGGAAAATGAAGAAGTTCTTGCTGAGAAACAAACTGAATATATCGTGCAAAAAATAGATGACCCAAAGGCACAAATACTTTATGTGGACATTGGTCATGGTAACTACATGATCATGTCACAAGATGAGGCTAACCATCCTAAGGAAGTGTTTATTGATCCTAATGGTGTTTGGATCTTGGAATTTGATGGAAGCTGCTCCTTAGCTGGTTCTAGAGCTGGTGTGGTGCTTATTTCTCCTAAAGGAAAATTCACCCTTTCTCTTTCAAGCTCCAATTCAAAAACACAAATAATACAGCTGAGTATGAGGCTCTCATCCTCGGTTTAGGCATGGAAAAAGAGATGGAGATCAAGAATCTCCTTGCTCGTGGAGATGCAGAGCTGATTGTAAAACAAGTCAGAGATCTTTTTCAAGTGAAGAATAGAAGGTTGAAACATTACAGGAATCTAGTTTGGGATTCCATTGAGTTCCTTGATGCCTTTTCAATTAAAGCCATGCCAAGGGAAAGAAACACTAGGGCTGATTCCTTGGTTGTCTCGGGGTCTCTACTAATCCCTCATCTAGATTTCTCCCAAGATAAATTCACCATTGAGATGATTCATAGGCCTAGTGTGCCTGACAATGCAAACAATTGGCAAGTATTTAATGATGATCAACACTTGCTTTCCTTCCTTGAACTCAAAGATAATTTTGACCAGATGTACTTTGAAGGAAGTGGGAATCTGCCTAGAGAGTGTGTGCCTCCAAATGAAGAAGATAACCAATAAGAACTGGATCATGATGGTTGCATAAAACTAAAAAGTAATAAGATACCTAAAGGGCTGGTAATTTTGGAAGAGTTATTTGATAAATATGATAGGTACATCAAGTCCAAAACTTCCAAAGGATCTCAACAATCTGCTGACTATGAAAATATAAACATTGGGAGTCTTAATGAACCCATGTTGGTAAACATTGGAAAGTGTTGCACACAAGAGGAGAAGAAAAAGCAACAAATCATTGAAAAGCTATGTTGATGTTCTTGCATATTCTTATGATGCTTGTTTCACCTGATTCTTAGATGTTTATTTGAAGTATTGACGAAACAGATAAGGTAATAGGTGTAGGAGGAATACCTGTTCAAATGCTAGTTGATGGGTTGTTGCGTGTGTATGACTTCCGAATCCACAGTTGGTTGTGAGAGCTTCCTTTTGGCTAGGAGGAACTACCTATAATAAAAGCAAGACCACCAGAAGGAATTAAACAATATGTGCATAGAAACTGCCTAGTGTATGCTAGATCCGGGAAGTGTGATACTTCCTAGATGGTTGTCAGTCCATTGTTTTAAACAATTTAATGCGGTAAATAAAGTAAATCCTATTGTAGTTTGAAATGATTTAGGTATCTCACTTAAAGCATAATAAGAAAGATCCAATCTAACAGGATAGGTTAGAGTAATATCTAAAGGTCAAGTGATTGGTTCTAGGTCTCTGCAGGTCTGATAGAGGTCTCAGGCAGATCACAGGTGAATGAGGGTGAGGAAAAATTAGGTGGGTAGGTCATTGTTCTAGGTTGTATGGGCAAATATAGAGACCGATGCCGGTTAAGGGTGACCGATGGCGGTTGGGTGTAACCGGTGCGATTACTGTGGAAATCTGGGAATGCCACAAAATGAGCTTTAGGTCTCCTTTGTGATTGCACAAAGGACTTTGGTTGGTTGGAATGAGGTATTGGGTGGTTTGGGCAGGATCTGGCGAGGTTTTAATGGGTATATGGAGGGGTGAGTGTTGGAGGAAGTCAATGGGTGGCTAGGTGAACAATAGGTGACAATATAAGGATGGAATGAAATAAACCAGAGAAGTATAACGTTATACTTACTTGGATCCTGGTCCTGGATGCCTGTGAGTGAGGGATGAAGGTGTTGATGAGAGGTTGAAGGCTGCAGATGATCAAAAATTGCAGGAGAGCTTCTGTATGGGCTGCATGTGCATTCCTCTTTACTTGGTTAGATCAGATCATTACTAGGATGGTTGTGCAGGAAAAGATGTTTGATCTCCTTCCTTACATGTGTGTTCTCACTGAAATTCACTCTCAGAAGATGTGATATCTCTCGGGAATGTGCTAATGTTCGTCAACCTTTTCAATCTTTTGCCAACCTTGAAAATAAGGTTGTTTTGGGGGTTAAAAGGGTAAAGCGGCAGTTTAGCTTAACCGACGATGGTTAGGGGTAACCAGGCGTCGGTCAAGGTGGGATTTCCTAGGTTTACTAAACTAGGAGATTATAGCAGCGATTGTTGAGAGGAAGATCTTCTTTTGAGGGAGTCATCTTTTGAGTGGAAGTTTGACTCAAGGAGTTATATCCCATGTGAGGGCTTTGAAGTCGTGGACAAGACCAAGGTGGAAGATAGGACTCTTGCTTAAAAGGCAAGGTGGAACAACCATGGGATCTCATCTAAAGGTAGACAAAAAGTGTCCATGAGAATCATGTTATGTCCAGCACCATGGTACACATATTCAAGAGAAGATAATAAGTGATGGGTACTCACATGATTCTTTTTAATCATTGGTGAGGTGTATGAAGTGAATAGCACTCAAGGGACAAGCCTGGAAAGAGACAAAAGGTGAGGTAGGATGACAAGTCAACAATAGAATGGTCGAAGGTGCAAGGTGTTAAGGGGCTCGAATTCGGGTTTACCATCAAGTGAAGATAAACGATAAGCACCTGATCCATAAGTATGAGTCACAATGTATGGTCCAAGCCAATTAGGAGCAAATTTTCCCATTTACTTTTTTCTGCTTTGGTTACGTGTTGATTTTCTTTCAGGACAAGGTCACCAACTTGGAAGGTCCGTTCATGGACACGTTTGTCGTAGGCACATTTGATATGTTTTTGGTAAACTTGAAGGTGATCCAAAGCATTAAGACGATGTTAAATCGATAACTCTAGTCTGTGTTAAATGGTCTGGACGAAAGTCATCATCGATGAGCATGTCATGGAGAGAAATGCAGAGTGAGGGAATCTAGACTTCAAGAGGTAGGACTACGCAAGATGGTTTTGAGGATGCTAAGGTGCTCAAGCAGCATTTAGATTTGGCCAAGAGATCATCCACGTAATCTTCCAATATGCAATTCATGATGTCATGAAAGATGTAAGTCATAGCCGTTGATATGTGACACCAAACATTTTGAGGTCAAAAGGCATGACTCGATAGCGAGAATGTCCCATAAGGGGTGATGAATGAGGTCTTGTGTTGATCTTCTGGGGCAAGTAAAATTTGGTTATAAACCAAGAAGCCATCCATGAGTGATAGCATCTCGTGACCAATGGTAAGGTCGACTCACGGTTGATTAATACTGTAAGGGAAAGTAGTCTTTCGAGTAGGCTAGGTTGAGGTCATGGAAGTTTGTGTAAATGCAGAGTCCCTTTGTCGCCTTAGTGATAGGGATAATGTTAGAAATCCAACGAGGATAATTAATGAGTAAGATGAAGGAAATAGAAAGAAGGCAATGAAGTTCTTCTTTGTGAGAAGGGCAATGCGAGGTACATTTTCCTCGCCTTTTTTGTTTGATGGGTTTGGCATCGGGAATGGTTACGATATTGTGGACCACTATGGTGGGGTCAATACTAGGCATGTCTGTGTAAGACCAAGTGAAAGCATGGTTATGATCTCTGAGAAAAGAAGTGATGGCTTCCTGTTAGCATCTAAAGATTGTCCGATCT
Source organism: Taxus wallichiana var. yunnanensis (assembly GCA_018340775.1). Lineage (NCBI taxonomy): Eukaryota > Viridiplantae > Streptophyta > Pinopsida > Cupressales > Taxaceae > Taxus > Taxus wallichiana. The sequence goes on from CM031240.1 coordinate 614,855,201, forward strand.
TTAGGATGTGTGGGTCATCCTAAGTATGAATGTTGATCTCGATAGTCGATTCATTCAACATGGTTTACATCTCAGAGGGTAACAACCGATGAATATATGAGTCTTCTGCACCAAGGTAGGTGAGTATGGATTCATCATCCTAACATTGAATGACATTAATTGAAGGTGTATTGTCATCGATCATTTCAAGATATAAGAAGGGAAGAGTGGAAGGGGCCTCACCCTTGCGTTGATAAGTCAGAGGCCCCAAGGAAATGGTGTTTATGAAAAAAAAGTTAGGAGGGATAGATTCAGGATCTATCGACTCCGTCGGTGAGGGTGGTGATGAAGGCAGAGTGGGTGGAGAAGGTGGAGAAGAGCTAATGTCCTTAATGAGTTCAATGCGGGCATGTTTGGTAGGTGGTTCAGAAATTGATACCATTACGGTCATTCTATTTGTGGGTGGTACATGGAATAATGGTATGGCAGCATTGCTCGTAAAATCTAAAACTAAAACCCTTCCATGCACATCGGTGTAGGAAGGTGTGGGCGAAACGGTGATTGGTAAGTGATTGGAAGTCAACGGAAAATGGGTGACTTTGTGGCGGTGGTTTAGGTATGTAAGTGGTAGTATCTAGTCCCCCATATGTGAGATTGGTACGAAGATGAGGAGGACCATAAAGGAGGCATTCTCCTATGTGGTGATCATAACGGGGGTGTTGGTGAAGACTTCCATACTCTTGTGGAGTAAGGAATGTGTTGATACTATATAGGTGGTACTCCCAGAGTGAGGCATTGAAAAACACCTTCCAAGGGATCAGTGGTCTGTATGTAGGTAGCTGGAATGGATGATGTGTCAGAGGTTGATGCGGAGGTGGAGTTAACAGATTGGGAAGCGATGGGTCATTTGTGGAGGATGGGGCAACGGTAGGAATGGAGGAGGTATGTGAGGTTCAAGCAAAGTGGCTATATAGGTAAGTGGAGGTGTAGGTGAAGAAGTAATTGTGGAGGTATACGGCTTAATAGGTATGAGCACATCATTGGGTTGGTAAAGCATGTTGCATGTTTTAAAAGGTGATGGGTCAACTGGAATGGTATAGGTGTGTCCTTCATGTTCAAACTTTACACAATGATGCAAAGTGGAAGGAATGCAACCCATGACACAAATCCAGGGTCTTCAAACAACAAGTTATATTGAAATTCCCCCTCCAAAACGTAAAATAATTCTGGAACAGTGCAGGGGCCCACGCGAACATGGAGGATGACAGTGCCTAGTGTAGAAGTGATAGTGTCATTGAATGAACACAACATGATAGGATGTTTATGCATGTAATTTTCAGGTATGCGCATTTGAGCGAATGCATGGGATGAAATGATGTTAATGCTAGCACCCCCATCAATCATCACACGATGTACCCGTATGTCATTGATGTGGACATAGATGAAGAGGGTTGGGTCCAGCTCATCATTTTGGTGTGGCACGATCTCTTCTTCTGAGAAGCTAAGGGAGGCTACTTGGTGAATAGGGTGGGGTGAAGATGAAGTTGGTAATTTGGTGAGAGAGGCTACATGATGGGGTGTGATAATGGAGGCTACGGGTGTAGGGTCATTCGTTAAAACCTCAATAGATCAAGAACCTCCATGAGAGCTTAATGATGGGATTCTGAGGTTTGGTTGAGGTCGTATAAGGAAATTTTGAGGGGAGATTGGTGTAATTGTTTGAGCATGGTGCGATATGTGATGCCATTAGAAATGGGGTACGTGGGGCCACAGATAGTGATTTTAGGTATGGGTGCAAATGGTATGTTGGGTATAGGATTGGTTAGTGGGTCGATTGCCTTTTCTTTTCCCTTATCCTTCTGAGCACGTGTAGTGACGTGTATCATGTTGATTTGAGGGGAGTCATGAAATGGAGAAGGTGTAGGATGAGTGGTGTAACGACATGACGGGAAAAAACCTACTGGAGGAGAAAAGCCTTGTGAGGTGAGTTGGGCGCAACAACATTGGGGTGATGGCATGGCAAGTTCTTTGATGCGAACCATGTTAATTTCAAATCTTGGGGGTGGCTCTAGGAGCTGTGAGGGTGGAGGTTGTGGTTGTTGAGTGGGCAGTGTAGGAATGGGTGTCGGTGAAGCAAGATCCTCGTCGAGAAGGTCGTTGTCATCAAAGTTGGCTTCAGTGGACACAATTGGATAAGGACAGTTTTCAAGGCCTTGCAGTTTTCCACATCATGCCCTGGCACATGATGGTAGGCATAAATTTTAGTATCATCAAACCCTTTTGGCTTGGGTTTGAGGGGGTCGTAAGGTCTAAGTGGTGGTAATGTGATGACAGAAGTCTCAAGGAGGTTGGTTAAAATTTTGGCATAGGACCCTGCTAGTGGATCGCAATGGGAAGTGAACGTGGGTTTGGGTGTAGGTGTGGTTGATTGTTGAGGAACAACCTTTGGAAGAGGAGGAGCGGGTCGAGCTATGGGTTTGGGTGCTGGCATGGTTTTGGGTTTTGTCGTGCTTATTTAGGTAGGGGTATAGTAGATGGACGGGTAGGAGGGTGTGTGGTTGTTTTGACTACCTTATTGTGGGGTAGTGGAGTTTTGTTTTTGGGTTGCACCTTCTTGGGTAAAGGTGATATGGGTGTATGAGGTATAGAAGGAAGCGAGATGGGGAAGAGGGTGAGTTACCCATGGGGATAATGGAGGTGTTGTGAAGGTAGATGACATGGGTCATGCTTGGGGTGTGAGAGACAACGACTGAAGTGTAGTGGGTAGTGAAGCAATAGCTAAGGGTATTGGAGGTATGGGTGGTAAAGATCTGCAGTGCATGTGTAAGTCGTGTTGGGTGTCTGGGTAGGTTAAAGGTTTGTGAGGAAGGAATGGTTTTTGTTTTTGGTTTATTGAGGGGTGGAGGTTGCTCGACCATGTTAAGAGGTTGAGGTCCTAAGATGGATGGAAGGGGTGAAGGTATGGAAAAGCTGGAGTACGAGTTCTATGGGCTTGGTTCTTTGGTTTAGGTGCCGAAGTAGGTGTGGTGTTGACTTTGGAGGATGTAGCTAAATCCAGTTTGATAGGTGGATGGGTAAGGCTAGTGGTCAGGGTGACCCCTAATTTGGTAATAGGTTTAGTCGAGGAAGATGTTATAGGTGTGGGTTTGGGTTTAGATGTAGGTTGAGTTATGGGTAAGGGTGTGGTTTGAGCTATAACAGGTGTCATGGAAGGAGTTGTGATAGAGGTGGTGTGTGTGGTTCGATTGGTTGAAATATTTTGGGTAGATAGTGGAGGTATCGAAGGGACGTCTAGATCTGTGTGAGACCAGAAGTAGAACACGACCCATAATAAGGCTCTATCCACATAATCTAGGTGATCAGCCAAATGTGAGAACGACACGTCTGTAGGTGGAGTTAATGAGAACCGAATGGAAATTCCCATAAAATGTGCCTTAGAGACAAGAAATTGGCTAGCTTTAGCTTCCATGGGTAAAGAGAGCCTGATGTAGGCCCGTAGGATTCTAGGTAGCTGATGGAGAATGCTCACCAAGAGGCAAAGGTATCTCAACTGGGTCTGTGATGGGTGGAGGAGATGATGGGTGCTCCTCTGTAGGTGGAGGAACAGATAGGTGCTCTTCTGTGGGTGGAGGAGGTAATGGGTGCTCCTCTATGGGTGGAGGAGGTACTGTGGGTATCGGTTCTCTAAGTGGAGAAGCCAAAGGTGAAATGGTTTCGATGTTAGCGGAAGACTCCTCCGTAGGTAATGAAGGAGATGAAAGGTGTTCCTCTATTGGTGAAAGAACAGGGGAGATTGGTTCCGATGCAGAAGGAGGACTTTGGGCTAGAATCTCCTCTATGGAAGGAATATGGGGTATTTGGGAGGCGACAGGTGCATCATTAAAAATAGCGTGAACCTCATGGGTATGGGTATCATGAGTTGAGGTCTCACCGGTTTGATCAAATGAAGGAGCATGGTTGGGAAATGGTTTCTTGAAGATGTGTAGGTTTTGGTTGGTAGGTGCATTAGGATTATCCATGGTTAACTCACCTTTCTCGAGCATTTCTTGGACAATATTTTTGAAAGTGATGCAATTGCCATCACTATGACCCTTTGCTCAATGATAGTTACAGAAGTCATGTTCTTTATACCCACGGCATGGGGGCGAGCAAGGTCGAAACCAGTGTGTGGTTTTATCGGTGGAAGAGTGATGGCTCTGGCTTTGATAAGATTTTATAAGATAGAAGAGTAAGGTTCCCCAATTGGGGTGTATTTCGCTACTCTCGTCTGAATTGAAAAGTCTAGACGGGTGAGAGATTAGATGAGGGGGTATCCTGATTTGATGGATGAGTGGGCCAGCCTTGAGTACCATAGCATTAGCGGTGCCCTTAGCCTTTGAATAATTATTTTGTGGTTTGGAAGAAGAAGAGGTATCATTCGACTTGAATGTCGAATTCTTATTGTGTAATTGGATTTTCTTCTCTTCGATGGCCCGAATTTCTAACTTTCATGCCATAGTGAATGCTTCATCGAATGTTCGGAAGGTTTGGACCTGCAAGGTTGATGAGATATGTCTAGCACAAGCCCATGTGAAGAGCTCGATGAGTTCTATTTGCGGTAGTTGGAAGGTGAGTTGATTCATCAGGCTATGCCAGCGAGCTATAAAATCTGCGATAGATTCATCCTCATACTGACGCGTAGAGTATAGGTCGGTCATAGTAACCTTCTTGACGATATTGATAGAGAAATGGTCCAAGAAGGCTTGGACTACCGGATTCAATGAGAGTATAGAGTGTCTAGGTAACCCACTATACCAATCTAATGCAGGCCTAGTGAGGGACATGGGAAAGGTTCTCAAGAGCAAGGCATCATCGTGAGCGATCAGATAACACCCGTGTTTGAACGACCACAAATGCTGTTGCGGGTCTTCTTTGCTATTGAAATGATTGAATTTAGGCATTTCCCAATGCACGGGGTATGGGCGAATAGGAATAGATGGGTGGATGGGCTTGTTGCAAATCTCATCGTAGGTGAGAGTGTTACAGGAGCCGGAAACCGACGCCTCTAATATATGCATCTTGTCCAACATCAATTTGATTAGGTCGTTGGTAGGTTGCAATGATTGGGTGCCTCCTGTAGCGTGAGAGGGTTAGTTTTGGGCATATAACGGGGTGGCACTCTATTATATGGTGCTACCATGTAGGTAGATTGAGAAGAAGGCAATAAAACATGAGGTATGTACCCGGAGTGAATAATGGATGTATCGGGAGGCTGTTGATAGTATGTATATGGAGGTGGAAGGGTCATGGTAACCCTAGTGGTAATGGGGGCTAACGATTGTGGAATGGAAAGGACCACGTTTTGAAATGGGGTAGGGGTCACCGACATCGGAGGTGGTAATGTAGCTACGGGTATGTGTGAGACATTAGGGGTGGATGAGGTTGTATTTTGGGTAGTTGTCGAGGGTATTGTGGATGTGGCAGGTGCCACGGAGGTGGCAGACACAATGCATACAATAAGCGGTTATAGGACCTATTACAAGACGACCGGGAGTAAAGTAGATGAGGGCAAAGCACAGAGCTAGATGGGGTTGATGTAGGAGTGGGAGCAAGAGTCAGGGGGATAGATACGGGTATTCCGTATATCAACTAACCTGACGCATCTCGAGTGGATGAATGGGAAAGGTAAAACTGCAAAGCGGTAGGGTTTTGGTCAAGGAGTGTGCGAACTCCTCATCTCCAATAGCGATAGTGATAGGTTGGATGGGATCCATGGTTGGTGATAAAATGGAAGGTGGTGAAGGACTAGGTGGGAGTGGTTGACAACTGGCGTGAAATACGAGTGCGCTTGCTTGTTTCGGTCAAAGCACCATGTGAACCAAGATCGATCGTAGGGTTGCTTCTCTGTAAATGACACAAAAAAATAGCAAGAACAGGTGAATCTGGAGGCAAAAGGTGGATTTAGTACCAAATGTTGGTTGGAAAGTGAAATAGGCTAACCGATTTTGGTTAGGGAAAACCAACGCGGTCATGGGTAACCTTGCCATCACTATAGAGAATGGATAGTAGTGAAAAACAAGGCGAAGGTCAAATGCAAAGGTATGCCAAATCTGATAATGTTTACAATGTCAATGGGAATGATAGCAGTGACAAGGACTATGAAAAGTGGAAGAAGATGAATAAAATGTCCTTTTGGGTAGGTTAACAAAAGGACCTAGAACCGACGTCGATTTAGTATAACCAATGATGGGCCGAGGGTAATCGACGGCGGCGGTCACCGGATCGACACTAGTCACTGTGAAATTGAAACAGTGATGAAAGAATAGTGGTTGTGAATTAAAATCTGATGTAGAATTAGACCCAGAATTCTGAGAATGATGATGATATGGCCTAGGCACACTCAGGTGAAGCCGAATACACCAACTGTGATGAGGAGCGTGCAAGGATGAACAAGAAAAATGAAGAACGTGATCTCTCACCTCAAAATGCAAGCCAAGTAGAAACACCGAGAAAAATGTGATCCTAGGAGTGCCTTTTCTATTATGTTTGTTGAGCTTATGCTATTTAAGGACTAACACATGAACTGTGAAATAGAGTTTTTGGTGAGGATGGCTTCCTATGAAGAAAGAGATCTAAAAGGTGAGGTTTTAGGTATGTTATGGTGGGGTAGGCCTCACTCTAAAGTATGACTCGATAGAGCAGCGAGCTAGGTGCCCACTATGTCATGATCATGTGATCACCTACAACTTCTTCCAGGTAAGATGTTGTTTAAGAATGTGTGTATTTTCAATTTTTGTGAGGTTTGGTAAGACTCAGAGAGAGAGAAAGAGAAAGAAAGTGCTTTCTACGGTTTGTTTGTCAACCATCAGTTGGTCATGACTTCCAGCAGTATAGGTTGCCCGCAATTAATGTGAGCTAATGCGATAAATTAGAATGCAATGCACTTATTTTTAAGCCCAAATCGAAGTGTGAAGTTGGATGACACAAAAATATGAAGAGGAAGAGGGATGCTCTTTCACTACAATGCGAAAACATGAAGAAATGGTTCTTTTTAATTACACCAAGAGAAAGATTTCTTTTAGAGAAAATAGAAAGAAAAGGTAGGTTACCAAGGAAGAAAATTAATGTGTATGCTTTTCAAAAGGGAAACAAACACACAAATTTTCCTATGAATGAATAAAATGAAAGGAACCCCAAATGAGTCCCACCGGGCGTGCCAAAATGTTTCACCTGATTCTTAGATGTTTCTTTGGAGTATTGATGAAATAGATAGGGTAACAGGCATAGGAGGAATACTTGTTCAAATGTTGGTTGATGGGTTGTTGCGCGTGTATGACTTCCGAATCCACAACTAGTTGTGAGAGCTTCCTTTTGGCTAGGAGGAACTACCTGTAATAAAAGCAAGACCACTAGAAGGAATTAAATAATATGTGCAATGAACTACCTAGTGTATGCTAGATCCGAGAAGTGTGATACTTCCTAGATGGCTATCAGTCCACTGTTTTAAACAATTTAATGCGGTAAATAAAGTAAATCCTATTGTAATTCGAAATGATTTAGGTATCTCACTTAAAACACAATAAGAAAGATCTAATCTAATAGGCTAGGTTAGAGTAGGATCCAAAGGTCAAGTGACTAGTTCTAGGTCTCTGCAGGTCTGACAGAGGTCTCGGTGCAGATCACAAGTGAATGAGGGTGAGGTGGAATTAGGTGGGTAGGTCACTATTCTGGGTTGTATGGGCAAATATAGAGATCGATGCCAATTAAGGGTGACCGACAACGGTTGGGTGTAACCGGTGCTAGTTATTGTGGAAATTTGGGAATGCCATGAATGAGCTTTGGGTCTCCTTTGTGATTGCACAAAGGACTTTGGTTGGTCAGAATGAGGTATTGGGTGGTTTGGGCAGGATCTGGCGAGGTTTTAATGGGTATATGGAGGGGTGAGTGTTGGAGGAAGTCAATGGGTGGCTAGGTGAACAATAGGTGACAATATAAGGACGGAATGAAATAAACCAGAGAAGTATAATGTTATACTTACTTGGATCCTAGTCTGGACACTGTGAGTGAGGGATGGAGGTGTTGATGAGAGGTTGAAGGCTATAGGTGATCACAAATTATAGGAGAGCTTCTGCATGGGCTGCATGTGCATTCCTCTTTGTTTGGTTAGATCAGATCATTGCTGGGATGGTTGTGCAGGAAAAGATGCTTGATCTCCTTCCTTGCATGCGTGTTCTCACTGAAATTCACTCTCAGAAGATGTGATATCTCTTGGGAATGTGCTAATGTTCGTCAACCTTTTTCAATATTTTGCCAACCTTGAAAATAAGGTTGTTTTGGGGTTAAAAGGGTAGCGATGGACAGCGGTTCCGGCTAACCAAAGATGATGGTTAAGGGGTAACCATCGTCGGTCAAGGTGGGATTTCCTAGGTTTACTAAACTAGGGAGATCCTCTTGATTTTTTCGGATCTCATGTCGTTAACCCACAAATTAGACTAGAAGCTTCTTGTAAGCATGCAGGAATGTGGTTAGAGAGAATGTAGGCATTGATTTTTAGGGTTTGGGTAAGTCTTAGTTAGTTATGACAACTTACTAAGAATAGGTCTTAGGGTGAGTTGGCTTGATGAGGTGTCTAGGTGAAGTGTATGTGTGGATATTATCTAAATTAAGATATTTAAATAATAAATATGGTGAGGATAATGAATTAATTTAATTAAATTAATATTAGTGGGGTGAAGGGGGTTCATGGCTAGGTGAATGTGATGAAGGGTGCTTATTTGTCGAGGGACCAAAGGGGAGTGTGACCTAATTTTAGTGTCTAAAATGATCTCAAGGCTTTTCACCAAAAGAGATGCAACATTTCATTCCTCTAAAGCCTAGGATCAAGCCCTTCCAGAAAAAGCAGAGGCAGTATAACCCTAAAATTGCTGATACAATCTTTCAAGAGATCCAAAATTTATTGAAGGCTAAGATTATTTTCCTCGTTCACCATTCAACGTGGATTGATAATATTGTGCATGTCAGGAAGAAGAATGATGAGATCTATATTTGTGTTGATTTTAGGAATTTGAATCAAGCCTATTTGAAGGATAATTATCCTCTTCTCATAATGGATCAAGTGTTGCAAGTTGTTACAGGTTCAGAAATGTTGTCCATGCTTGATGGATTCTCAAGATATAATCAAGTAGAAGTAAGTGTTGTAGATCAGCATAAGACTGCCTTTACCACTCCTTGGGGCACCTTTGCTTATAGGAGAATGCCTTTTGGCCTCATCAATGTTGGTGCCACCTTTTAGAGGGTAATGGACCCAACCTTTGGTAGTATCAAGGGAAAATGCATAGTTGTATACCTTGATGATCTGACTGTGTTTTCAAAAACAAATCTGATCATTTCCAACACCTTGAAAATTTCCTACAAAAGTGTAGAGAGCATGACATCTCCTTGAATCCCAAAAAATATGTATTTTGTGTCACCGAGGGAAAATTATTGGGACACATTGTCTCCAGAAAGAGTCCAGATGATTCAACAGATCCCTCTCCCCACAAACAAGAAGGGTGTGCACTCTTTCTTTGGCAAGATCAACTTCTCGAGAAGATTCATACCTAATTTTGTTGAACTTACTTGGAACATATCCCACATGATGAAAGGGAAGCAGACTTTTGGTTGGTCCTCTGAAGGAAAGGTTGCATTTGAAGACATCAATAGAGCTATAGCAAAGACTCCAATCTTGGCATGCCCTGATTATAGCAAAGACTTCATTATCTATTGCTATGCTATTGAAAGTACTCTAGCTGATGTGTTAACCCAGGAGAATGTTGAAGGCCATGAACTCCCCATAGCATTCATGAGTTATATTTTGAAATCCCATGAGCTGAAGTACACCATGATGGAGAAACATGCTTTTGCAGTGGTCAAAGTTGTGAAGCAGTTTCGTTTCTACATCCTCAACTCTCATTCTATTGTGCTTGTGTCTGATACAACTATTAAATCCATTCTTACACAATAAGAATTTGGAACCAAGAGAGGCAATTGGGTAGCCAAAGTTCAGGAGTATGATCTTGACATCAAACCCACCAAGCTAGTTCGAGGAAAGGGCTTATGTGAACTCATTGTTGAAGGAGCGATGCCAAATTGTCCAAGGAGGAAGTTGATATCCCTGTTGTTCTTTTCCTCAACTCAACTGATGAATGGTATGCTGACATTGCACACTTTCTTACTTATGGAGAATGTCCATCTCATTTGAGTGCCAAGGATAAGAGAGCCATCAAATTAAGGTCTGTGTAATATGTGTTGTGGGAAAATGCATTGTTCAAACAAGGGATAGATGGAAGGTTTTTGAAATGTGTTGACAAAGAGCAGCAAAAGAAATTGTTCTTAGCCTTTCATGACTAGGCCTGTGGAGGTCATTTCTCTTCTGCTGTCACAACCCACAAAATCCTCCGTGCTAGATATTATTGGCCTACCTGTTCAAAGATGCATCAAAGTGGGTAGGCAAGTGTGAAGCATGTCAAACCTTTGTTGGAAGACCAAAATTGGCTGCTTTACCTCTCAAACTAGTGGTGATTGAGGAACCTTTTCAACAATGGGGTTTGGAATTCATTGGGACACTCAATCCACCTTCAAGTGCAGGGCATACTCATGTTTTGACTACCATTGATTATTTCACCAAGTGGGTGGAAGCCATTCCAGTTAAAAGTACTACTTTTGAAGTAGTATGTAACTTCATCAAGGAGCACATCTTAATAAGGTTTGGGATACCAAACAAGATTTTCACTGAAAATGCTTCCAATTTTTCTTCTGCTGAGATGATGGATTTCTGCTATGGATATGGCATTTCCCTTGCACACTCTTTAGATTACTATCCCCAAGGGAATGGACAAGCAGAATCAACTAACAAGAACTTGGTCACCATTGTTCGGAAGCTTGTTAATGACTCTCAGAGGAATTGGCATAAGAAACTATATGATGCTTTATGGGCAGATAGGATTACACCTAAGAGAGCCATTGGAATGTCTCCTTTTCAAGTGGTATATGGAGTTGAAGCTCAGCTGCCAGTGACATTAGAACTGCCAGCCTTACATTTGATGAAGGCCATTGAGGATGCCAACTTTACCAATTCATTGGACAAAAGAATTATGTACCTCAGAAGTTGAATGAAGACAAATTGCAAGTGGTTGACTAGAATATCATCTCATCAACTCAAGGTAAAATCTTTGTTTGATAAAAAGGCTAAACCCATAACTTTTCAAGTGGGAGACAATGTTCTTCTTTAGGACAAAAGGCATGAACCTTGAGGAAACCATGGTAAATTTGATTCCCTTTGGCTTGGTCCTTTTAAAATCAAACATTTTGCTAGTGAGAACTCTTTTTACCTGGATTACATGGATGGTTCTCCTCTCCCACTTCCTTATAGTGGGAAATTTTTGAAGTTGTTCAAAACCTAGGAGTTTTAGCGGTCCCTCTGTACATTTTGTATAACATTTCACTTTCCTTGTTTTTGTTTTGGTGGTTTCCTTTCTTGTGTTCTCTTTTGTGTTGGTATTGCTTCTTTTTTACTCCATTGCCCATTGGCTAAGACACTGATTCGATCTGATTACCTGAATTCTCTAAGGTTCTTGATTTTGCCTCTTTCCTCTGCCAAATCATCCCCAGAAGGAGCCAGCTATTGTCCTCTCAATTTTCCCCACCCTTTCGAATCTAAATTCATGAAAATTAGAGCCCTGTCATAGAATAAATTTGTGTTTTAAACTCCTCAGATGCTCTTTTCATTTCCCACAATGTTTTTAATCAAAATTCCTCAATCTGTTGTTGTCATTAAAACATTTTACCTATTTTCAATGGATGGAAAATGATTTTAGTTCTTCTTTTATGCATTTGGAATGCATGGGACCTTACATCTCTCTCTTTTTAACCTTTTGCAGAAAGAAATTCTTCATCGGGAGCAAAAATGGCATTTTCCCGATTTCCTGCAACTTCCTACATTCTTTTCCCCGTCAAATTCTTGCTCGGAAAGGTGAAGCTACGCGTTTGTTTCCCATTAGATGCAGTCGGGCAGGTTCCTTTTTGAACTTATCACTTTTGGTGATTTTGGAACAAATGTCAGATTTTCCCTACATCCCCGCTGGTCCCTGATTGGCTGGAGCAGTTTTGGCAGAAGTTTGGGGCAATGGATCCATTTTATTCTCTAAGGCATTATGACGAAAGGGTGAAAAGTTCTAAAATGACCCACGGTCCCCAAGTGAAAGGATAAATTCCAAGTTGAAATCCACAAAGCAAATTAGAAAGGGACACGTGTTCATGTTGAAAATTCAATGGCGGAGGCATGGACTTTCGGGGGAAAAGTTGGAATTTTTTCCCTTCTCAAAATAGATAAAAAGCAAAGCACGTCCCCACAACCAATCAGGTGATGCCATGTGTTAAAGAATCAGAAAGGGACACGTGGTCATTTTTCAGTTCACATGCACTTTGGCAGACCAGTGGAGGACTTTGGGAATTTTAGCCTTGTTTCCACAAAGGGTGAAAAGTTCTAAAATGGCCCGCGGCCCCACTCATGTGAAGGGAAAATTTCTAAGTTAAGGCCTCGCAACAGATTAGAAAGGGACACATGGCCTACATTGAAAATTCAATGGCGGGGGCATGGAATTTCAGGGGAAAAGTTGGAATTTTTCCCTTTTCAAAAATAGATAAAGTATAAAATTGAAGCGCATTCCCGCACCCAGTCAGGCGATGCCACGTGTTGAAGGATGAAATCGGAACAATGGGCCTACGGGGAAATTGAGAATTTGAGCCTTTTTCACCAAAAGGTTAAAATGTTGAAAATTGAGCCGTGACCCCTTTTTCCAATTGTGGTGTGCCACGTGTTCATGTTGAAAAGTCAAAGTGAGCCGACAAAGGTTTTTGAGAATTTGAGCTTTTGTTAAAAAGAGTTTAAATGGAAAATTTGAACCACATTTCCTCAACCACTCAGATGGTGCCACATGTCCGGATTTTGGCGGAGCTGCAGGAGGGCGGAGCAAAATGAGAAATCATGCTTTTCTCCCAAATGTCAGGAAATGTAGTTTTCTTCCCAAGGTTGTCGTTGTTTGGATCTTACCATGTGTAGGGTCCAAATTTGAAGGTAAAAGGGGGAAAAGATAGCCAAATGCACTCATCTGGTTTTTAATGCCATTAATGAACTAGAGCTCTGCAAAATGCAAAATGGATCATTCTTCATTATTTTCTCTGTATTCTTGTCATTTCCCATGAGATGCATTTTTGGTTTATTATGGGGCCAAATTGATAAGTTTAAAGGGATGTAAAGTTTAATCATCAGAAAATGGAGTTTATCGGGCATACGTGATAAAAAAGGGAGAAAACTTACCAGTAAGCACTTGAGTGCTATGAAAGTGGTTAAAAGGTGGAAATGGTAGGACCACATGAAGAAGAAAATCATGAGATGCCCCCGCTAAAATAATCATGCTCAAACTAATGAAATATTCACCTTTTGAACCTCTAGTTTTCATGAGTGTGTTTGTTTCATGTCACTTTCCAAAAATGGATCTGCAACAAACATTATTCCTTTTGGATATTCTTTTCTTGGGGACAAAGTATGGATGTACACACGAATTGTTATAAGAACATGGTTTTGGCCATGGAAAAGAGGATTCTAGTTTTTGGGAAGGTTGTAAATTTTGAAGTAATTCAATATAGAAGTTCTTTCTTTTCTTATTTTCCTCTGTTATATCTCTCTCTCCTTGCTCGATTCAATGGATCATTTGTTTTGCATTCAATAGAAACTTTGTGTTCTGGTTTGTGTAATCTTTAGAACTTTGTGTCTACATATTTGCATCGGTGGTGAAGTAATTGATCCTTTTCTATATTTTCTTGGTTCAATGTAAGTAGGGAGATACTTTGCTATCTATATTTCCCAAAGCATTGTTGTTTTCTTCCTTCTCCCATCTCTTTATTCTTCCATTCCTTTTGATTGATAATCTTTTAAGTATGAAAACATTCCAAGATATTAGGGTCCAAACATTGAGAGTTGTATATTTGTACATTTGTTTTTCCTGCTTTCAATAAGGGAACCTCTCCCATTAAAGAGGAGGGACTTGTTGTCCCCTGACTATGGTTTCAACCCATGTTCCATTCTGAAACCCAACAGCCATATCTAATTAGAAAGGATCATGTTTCCACGGATGTTGGGACAAAAATTGATAGGAAAAACATGACTGTGGAAAAATAGAAGGAAGGTGAAACCCCGAATTCTAGCCCAAATTATAAATTCTTTTTCATGGACAAAGAAATGGAAAACAATATCTGGACTCAATATGATCCTCGACCAAAGGAAAGGACTGACCATACAAGAACTAAATGAAGGAAAAATCTTTCACGCATCAATACAGGGAGACAACAAAAACTTTTAAACCATGTGGACTGAGACATTTTGAACAAATAGGGTGAAATTAAATTGAGCACCGGCAGAATGCAAGTTTTATTATAATTGGTTTGGTTGTGTGTGGGGAAAAATGGTGGACATATATTTTAACCCCTATTTAAACTAGGTGATCAAGCAAAGATGAAAGTGTGAGTTCGTTTTCTGTTCCAAAAGAAAAATTTACTTTCGATGAGGACAATACATGAAATGTAAGGTTGAAAATACAAAAAGTAGAGTGAAAACAAGAGAAAAAAGAAATACCTCTATTCATCATATACTCTTTTTTATTTACACTTTCTAGGAAGTCACCAGAGAACTCAAGTTGAAAATTTAGTCAACTTGCAAGAAGTAAACAAAAATGGATTCTACTGTGGAAATGCATAATTTAATAAAAAAGGATTAGGGTCCCATCGGGCATGTCAAATTCTTTAGCACATTTTAGGATTCAATCTTACTTCATGAAATAAATCACTAAAACTCAAAATGGCATGGTTTAACAAAACTTGTGTGGATGATGATAATAAAGGTGGCAGATCCAAACGGGTGCATAAAACTCCTCTTCCCAAAGAGATGGAAACCTCCACACATTTGACAATAGATAGATTAGATAATTATGAGACGAGTTGATTGGAAAAGGTCAATTATAGGAACCAATGGACTTCCTTTTGGATGTCAACTCGCTTTTAGGCAACCAAGTTGGGGATTGATCAATAATTAAATTACAACTGACAATATAAGATAATGTGGATAATGAGTTATAAATATGCAATGTTTAGATGTTAGGACTCAATTTAAATATTCAATGTTAGGATGAGGTGGATTGAAAAGATTATCCCATTAAATATTGGCCTTGTCACTATGTTCAAGGAGAAGATCCAATTGTTCAAGAATGTCATCCAGATTGGGCATAAGGATGATGGCACATATGCTCAACTCATGATTGATATCAAATTATTCCCACACATAAGGCTAAAAACTATGGGGATGTCGTAGATGATGGTGACTTCATAAATTGCTCCTGGAATGGTCATTTAATAGAGAACCATGCTTACAAATAAGAGAACGTTGGTGTGATTTCAAAATATAATTAAATTATATCAAGATGTATTGAAAATGTAAAGTTGGGTATTTTGATAGGAATTAGTGATGATTGGTGTTGATCTCATAATTGACACCAATCTATGCAATTGGTGTCGATCACTAGGAAAAGTGTGGTTGTGATCAAATACATTTTACAATATCTACCTTCTAAGCGGATAATTTGACGTTTCGGGCTTAGATACTTGAATGAAGGAAATAATGCTATGATTGAATTTGAAAACAATGCTTTATAAACTTAAATGAAAGGCATACATGTGTGGTAGAGGGGACTCGAGATGATCAAATAAAGAAGATGATCGAAAACCAAATTTAACTAGCAATTGTGCACACACATTTTTCTTGCTTTGTATTGATTTTCGATGTAAAATTTGAGCATTATATCCTTTTTTTATTTTTAATAAAAGAATAAAAACTGCAAGTACTGTGCAAATATTGAAAGAAATGAAGAGGATTCACTAGCAATTCGACGCAAGAATTGATAACGGAGTTCGGCGCTTGAGGCCTACGTCTCGGGTCCGGTTGAATGGGACCGATCTATTAAAATCTTGAAAATAATTCTTTACAAAGAATTCTACAAAATTCTGACCTTCTCACAGTCTTCCTCTGTCAAAAATAACAGGGGTTACTTTTTACATCTCCTCCAAATTCCACTCCTAGCTCAAGTTATGAGCATTACAATAATTTTACACATTCCGAATACAATACAAATATGATATACCTCCTTTTATATTGTTTCCAAATAGCTGGCGCATTGGTTAGGCGCCTATACTTTTGGATGGGAGGTCAGCTGTTCCAATCCCCTCCACTTCTCCTCCTTCTCCTTAGGCGCATTTTAAGAGTTTTATCCCACATTGTGGGGGTGTGAAAAAGGTAAGCATTTAAAAATGCATGGAGGGTAGTTTTGTATTGGCTAAAGAGCCACCTATATGCTTTATGTGGAGGTGCATTATATGGGACATCACATGGTTTGAGTTTTAGGTGCTAAAACAATCCCAAGGATAATGCGTGGTAGTTGGATAAGGTTTAATGCGTGAACAGTGGTTTAAAATGCGTGGAAATTAATACAAAAATGCGTGGAAATGGTAGTTAATACAAATAGGCGTGGGAAATTTGCATAGTTTAAATAATGCATGCCTAAATGTCCCACATGCATGGCACAAAGGCAATTATAGGATTTTATATACACAAGTTGGTTTAATGATTAAATGAGAAGGAGGCCAAGGCACCCCTCCATAATCGAGTGTGTCGAACCTGGCTGAGGGCCCCAGCCAGTAAATAGCGGGGTCCATTTGTCCGAGAACGAGTGTCCAAGACCGGCGTTCCAAAACCCATTTTTTTAGTACGTCACACAATTCGTCCACGTGTCACAATATAATCGAAACACTTGGTGAGCGTGCACACGTCCAACCTGCACAAAACTCCAAATTTTGCCAGTTGCCCAAAAATTTCAGCGGGCTATAACTTTTGCAAATGAGCTCCGTTTCTTGCAAACAAGATGTTGTCGGAATTGTATAATTTTTCTCCACGCTTTAAAAATGACTGCAACTTATTCTGAGAAGATCTTAGATCGGTGTTTCTCTGTGAGGATCCTCTGGATCGAAGACAACTTCTCCAAAGGGAGGTCAACACAATAGGGTGTTCTAGCTTCTTCACGCCAATAGTGGAATTCAGTTCAACCTCCAAGTGCTCACTCGAATGGCCTGGTCACATTGAAAATCCTTGGATCCTTGAGCAATGGCTCGAGCTGATTTTTATAGGATCAATGTCATTTAACCGAATAAGTGTCATTATGTAACAATCGAAACCAATTGGGGGAATCAATATTGGTTCCTTCCCGTTTTGGGGATTTTGGTTGAATATGGTTATAACCACATTCTTTTTGTGGTTGATGTTGGTTATAATGGTCTCGGGGTTGTTTTGATCTTGTGGGAAGTTTGTTAGGGGGTTGGGGTTATTTTATTTGTTTTGTTTGTTTTATTGTGGTTATGAGTGGTTGGTGAGGTAAAACAATGAATACATATGTAAATATGAGTTGGTAAATATTGTAATGAGTAAGGTGGTCATGTGTGTTTACAATGGGTATGAATTAGGGTATGTATAGGTGGGTATGAATTAGGGTGGCCTAATTCTAGTGTCTACACACTAAGTGATACTTTTATGAGGGAAATAATTTCAAGCATAAATGTCATCTCACAAGATAGTTGGCATGCCTCATGTTGTTTCCCCTTATGTCCATATCTCCTCAAAATTGCTTTAGAGAAAGGCATTTGTTTCAATGTTTCTTATCCTTTCTTAAAGGATATTGAAAGGATCTTCAAAATATTCACGAGACACTAATTCTTTTAAATGTTAGGCATAAACCACACACCATTAATAGTATTTCCAAAATCAAAACATACATGTACAAATTGTTCATTTGAATAAAATGGATATATGCCAAAATTCTTAAAATACAATCAAAATAAGAAACACCGACAAATATAAATGGTTAAACTAATTACCATTCCTTCCAATTCAATGGGTGCCCCCAAAATTGAAATAAATAAATAAATAAAAATAAAATAAAAATGATTCAAAACAAAATAAATCAATTATACAAATTGTAGAAGATTTTTTTGAATCTAAACCCATAAATAAACAAAAGCCATATCAATTAACTAATCATGTACCAAAGATAGGTGTTCTTATTTTCCAAATTTTATTATTCATATTAAACATTAATGTGGTAAATCAAATATATATGAATCCAAAAAAAAAAAAAAAAAAAAGTTAAAATGAGATTTTAAGATGTAGTTAGCCACTTTATCCTTTAAAAGAAATCATATAAAATAGGGATTTTAAGTTTAGTATACCTTTGGAGGAACATTAAAAGATCTCATTCACAATTTTATTAGCATAATGATCCAAACGCTTACATAATAACTTAATAGCTTGAATTATGAAGGCTGCAATCAATATATTTATTTGCGGTATATAATTCCAAGGTGATTTACCTACAACTACGCCTCCGGTCTTGTCACAACATAGTTAGCACCCACGAAAACTACTTGAAGAGTCACACTTCCATTACCGAGCTTCACTTACCATGTGTCACACTAAGACTTCATAGAAACATGCAAAATGATGCATTATTGAGGTATCCACATACCAACCACCAGCCTCTAATCCCTTGTTCGAGCCTCAAACCCCTCCAAGAAAAAAAAAAAATATGAGGGGGAGTTGTCACATTGTTAGAAAACTATAGTACATGTTATGACCATAGGAAGGGCATCCTTAATTCCTCTAGGAAAACACCAAATCATTTATCTATTATGTGGACATAAAAGACTCACTTCTAAAGGCCACAAACACCACTAAGGAGGGTCATTACTTGTTCAACCACATTACTAAGTAATATTTAGATTCATCATTTTTGCCACCCCTATGTCGGGATGCATCAACGAGCCTATAAAAATAATGGGATTTTGGTGATATTGCTTAGATATTTCAAACTATTATCTTCTTTTGAAGATAATATTTTATGATAACATTGCATGACTGTTGATAACACATTATCTAATTGAAACCCACCATTTTTGGTAATGATACGTGCATTTCAAAGAGCCTCGACAACACGAGAGGGATAGCTAGGTGCATGTTGGGTCAAATCTTCCACCGTTTTGTCTTAATTCAACCCATGCATGACTTAGTTGAAAACAAATGAATTTCATGTGGTTATAGATGAAAAAGGTTTGGTGAAGACGTGGCATGCAAAGTCAAAATGTTCTTATATGAACAAAGAGTTATAAGACATATGGTATTCTTTGTTGTGAAAATGAAATGGTGTTAATTTATGTTTGTTGCATTTTGTAGTTCAATTTCAAATTTACAAAATATCTATTTCATAAATACATGATGCTCCATACAATATTTTGCTTGCAAAGCACATCACATCATATTTAACAACACACATGTTCCTAATTTTGAAATCAGAATCGATGGTAACTATCAAGGGTTAGGATTTATTATATTAATGAATTATATGGAACATACTTAATCGACGATTGCTTTTTATGACATGCCATAGTAGTAACTCAATCCATTTTAATAGTGAAGGTGGAAGAATTTGAGATAATGACACTTGTTAGTAACCCTCTTTTTATAGCCCTCACGCTTGCTTATGTGGACTAATAATGGGTTGTCAAGATTATCATTGTCATCCATGTTCCTTGAAATATTATTTCCTACACATCATTAAAAGATTGACTACCTAGATTTTTTAATCAACATATTGTTTTATAATGGAAAGATTAGCCATTGATCTTCAAAGGTTGAACAATTCTTATATGGAATGCCTATAATTATGCCAAAGGTGTTCTTCCAAAGGGGAGTGAGACCTATTACATCGACACATGACATTAATTGAATGATGAAGATTTAATTGGTCGTTGATGCACAATTTACCCGCATCCGTCCATGTGCCACAATGCACTAAAAATTTGTCATGGGAAACAATCTGTCAATGATTGCCATTCGGTGTCGTATGTTTTTTGTGTGCAAATGGCTAAAGAGTTTCGAATTTGTGACCTCGTGTAGGTATTTTTGATTTTAAGGAAAGAATAGAACCTGCGACTTCCAAGAGATATTTTTTATGTTATTTTACGTGGTGTGCACAGGTGGTTTGCAGCTTTAAAGACTCAAATCCACGACCTCTCAGCCTTATAAGATGACCAAAAAGGAAAGAAAGATTGTTGGCCACATAGGGGAGAGGACCCTATAGTTGTGCACCCTAACTTTAGGGGCACATAGATATATATAGGTATCTCGTGAACATTAAAAACTATATCATCGTGTAGTGTGTGATATCAACATTTTTGTTGCACGTGTTTATTTAGAGAAAAATTAATTTTTGTAGACACAAAATCACGCACTTTGGTACATTTCTAGGCCCTAAGCACATATTTGCATTCGTATGATTCCTAAGTGGGAAAACTATTAATTGACAACTATCTTTGGCTTCTTTGCTTTGTTTATTATCTTCTTTCGATCTCTTACACCCTATAGCCTAGTCGGTACTTTACTACTTTATCTTTTATGACTATGAACTCTAGCGCCCACCAAGATTTGATGACTGACGGTTATGCTAAAATGTAATAGCCTATCCTAATCCAATGCTATGCAAAGCAGTAAATAACAACTAAATAAATAAATTAAATGACCCAAATAACTAAATAAATAGAAATGTGAAACCCTAATGTGTAAGAGAGGGTTAATAAGTCCTTAGCTAATTCGACAAAGGTGCGAGACTATGTCGTAGTGTAAAACAGGTAAACAAGAGGAGGAAACGACCACAAAAATCCCGATAAAGTATAGATTTGATATCTTTGACTGGATCCTGGGGCGCATGCGGGGCCCTAGTCTAAGATCTAGGTGCCTTAGTCTGCGGAAATGGCCCGAAAACCTCCTTTGAGGTGTCACTGGAAGTTCACCTATATTTACCTCATGTTGCACTAATGTCATTGACCTACACCAAATGTTGTTGTAAGACCTACAATAAAGAATCACATGCAAAACCCCAGACAAATCATCAAAACCCTAAAAAAATAAAGATGCATATGAAGGGGTCGATCTGTCTCGCCGCCACAATGGCGGAGTTACTAACTAAGTGTTGCACTACATATTAGACCAAATGCAATTCTAGTGTGTGTGTGTGCAAATCGTGCCCTAGGTTGCTCTTGTGTCAGTCACACTTTGTGAAGTAATGAACAAATAACTAGATGTAGAATGTAGTAAATGTGTGCATGGAAACAATAAAATCCCCTCCTATGAAATGTGATGCAAATGAACCAGCCTTGTGTGCCTTGTGATGGAGCTAGATGGATGTAAATGTAGCTTTAGGGGCCTTTAATGGATATAAATCTAGATGGTGATAGTATATGTTTAGTGTTTGGTCCCTCATCATGGTCCCATAACTTTATATTTATATGGCTCTCTTGTTATAATTTTGTAATTAACCTCGAAAATGTTGACCACCAAAAAGATAGAAAGATCAAATGGCTAGAAAGTTCCCAAAAGGTGAGAGTAAAGTGCGAGGAGGATTAGGGTGCCCCAAAGGGGACCGGGGCACTGGGCACCCGGTTAGAAGTAGGAAAACACAGAATGACAATACATACGGAAAAGTGCGGGTGAAAGACCAAAAGTAACGGCCAGAAAGTAAAGTAAAAAGACCAAAGACATGGGTTAATTATTACTCTTTTCACTCAAGAACCATATGGATAGTAGTATGAGACCGAGACTAAATAATGAATCCAAGTGCGTGATTTAGTGACTACATTTGCCCCCACTTTATGTTTGTGAGTGGAAAGCTCGGTAACATAAAGTAGATAGAGATGCATACCTGATAATTCATGTAGAGTGATGTAGCAATGTGTTGAAGGACTAGACAAAGTGTGGAATGACAAAAAGATGGAGTGTGGAGACCGTAATTACCCAAAATTGTAAGGTATTGTACTGCCGAAATAGTGTAACAAGTGCCCCAATGATGATACAGGTCTCCTCGCAAGGTGTTTGGGATCCAGAAAAGCTCTCCGAGTATGCGTTAACATCCCGCATGCCCCACTTAGCCCCCGCGTCCTTTGTTTTTCCTTTTTCCTCTCTTTTCTTGGCCTTTTTGCTCTTCAGTGACGAAACTGCCGCCCTGCATGGGCGGAAGGTCTCGTGACCGCCGCCCGATCAGGCGGCGATTCAGGTGGCGGCGGCAGCCAGAATCGCCGCCCGCCGTGAGCGGCGGTCCTTTACGCATTTTCTAGAAAGTGTTTTAACGCGACTCACATAAAAATCAACGTTTCACCAACTTTCCTTGCCGACTTAGGCTTGCATTTATGTTTTTGGTCCCCTGGAATAGTGTTTGGCCATTGTTTATAGTTTTAGAGTTCAGTTTGGTTTTGATCTTTGGGTGAGTGAAAAGCTATAAATAAATGGTTTGTGCACAAGCAAATGGTCTGCCCCTCATTCACTTTCATGCTCTAATTTTCATAGTTCAGTCTTTTATTCTATTTAGAAACCATAGTTTTAATTCCTTGCATGCCTAGTTAGCATTGTTCAGCTGTTGGTAAGCCACATACCCATCTTGTGCAGGCAAGATCGCTATTTCACCCAATCCATTGGAGTAGAATAGCTTAGGAAGCCATTAAAGTTGGTTTTGCTCTTCAAACAGGATAGTTTCAGGTTCTAGACGCTTCATGTTGCATGACTCGCAATAAATCCCGCTAGGAATCGCATAAGCCAAGCTCTGTACTCTTGCGCTATCCCTCTCCTACTCGCATTTTATTCAGTCTGCATTCTGAGCTGTCTTTATCCCAATATCTACTTCTGTTGATGCTAGCATTACACGCTTTTCTGGATCCACGTGAACACAAAGGAGCGAGAAGATCACACTGAGGGGACAAGATCACACACACCATCGGATTCGTCACTGTTCTGCGGAATCCAGGTTCTAGCTTTCAAAGTTCTAGTTAGAATCATATCAAATAGAGTAGTAATTGCTTCATTTCAGTAAATTCTATTCTCGATATTGCCAGGGAAGCTGTGGGGATTGATAGTTTCTGAGAAACTATGATTCACTCCTCACTTCTGAGGTAGGATCGAGAATCTCACAAATAGATTAAGCAAGTTATTTCATTATTTAGAATAAATCTGCAAATTACACAGGCAAATAACTACACTCGGTTATTTTGTTTGTTTTAAATTGTTATTTAGTTGTTAATTCTAGATACGTTTAAATAGCTACTTTTCTTAAATTCTTAGAAAGTCTCATAGAGAAATAGAAGTTATATATGTTTTAGATTTATTCCACATAGTTAGAATTTGTTTTGCTACAGTTAGATTTACATTTTGTTCTGTATGACAATCACGGGACCTAGGGAGCCCAGGGAATACGTATTTGAGCCAATCGTGCCTCAACCCAACCTCGTCACAGCAATAGTTGACATAGACCAGAACCTTAGAATACAAGTCTTCCAAACAACAACAGATTTACAACTGATCAGCTCTCAGTTGAGAGGGTTAAATATAGAAGACGACCAAGCACACACGTTTTGGTCAAATCAACCGAATTCTGATTACCTAGGTAAGCATTCACATGACTGTAGAAGGGTTCAAAAGAGAACAAATCTTTGGTTGTGATCCTTTGGTCCCACAGCCAGATGCAGGAGACACTCTCACAGACATAGATACTAGTTTAAGAATCCAGATTGCACGAACGCCTGTGAGGTATTCCGAGAAAATCACACAGTTATTAAGTCTAAACATAGAAGCTGAGAAAGCGTACGATTACTAGATACTAGGGATTAGGACTTGATTTTGTACATGACCATAGCAGGACCGCAACAACCAAGAGTCTACGGTTGTGATCCACAAATCCCGCAACCTAACGAATCCATAAGTATCGAGATATAGACACGGCCTCACGCACGTTAGTATTCCAGTCCACTCCACTTCCACCCATCATCATTGAACAATTGTCCTTACTAGATATAGCGGCTAACAAAGCTAGAGAATTCTGGACTAGGCCAGAGAATCGTCCGTAGAGTCGATTGTATTCATTACCCACCATATGACCTTATCTAGAGATATACACGAAACTATCCCAGGTCATTTTCCACGTATTCCACAACCCATAGATCGAATCACGCCAGAACTCGATATTGATTGGAGCCTTCGAGCAGTCATCCTTGCTGATCGATCTATCACACCAGTCCAAGTTAGAAGGGCCTTCTTTGCCTTAGATTCACAAATTCCATTAGTGCGTGTCGAAGACATTAGATTGCCTAACTAGTTCGTTTGCATCCCACACATATTCCATCCCCACCGGCTGTCTCGGCATGACCTCGGGAGGTCGGGTACGCGGAAGAGTTACCTGTAGATTCCCACGCTCGCTTGTCGCTTTTCAAGCGTACAAAATTGGTGAACCCGACGTGAACTAACAACTATTTCACCTTCTCTTTGAGAAGTTTCATCTTATCTCATCCACCTTCACTCCTTCCCATTATTCTGTGGGTATTCATATACCCCCCGAATATATCGGGATTCGATGCATATGGCGAGACTCCTCTTGGGTCTTGAGGCATACTACGCCCAAAGAAAATAGGCAATCATCACCCTCACTCTCGGTATGGGGGGACAACTACTCAACTAATCAGTTGTCAACACAAACTCCAAGAATCAGATATAATTCATCTTTTCAAACTGAGGAGTTAGATCAAACCCCTCGAACGCAACAAACAGAGCCTTCAGGCTCGAATAATATGACGTTTACTGGAGAATCTGGTTCGTCTCCTTAGATGCTACTTAGACCATAAATTAGTAGGAAATCAGACCCATACCTAGTCTTAGATGATGAACAGTCAATACGTTATCCTAGGAGTGAACAATGCTCTCGGGGTATCTACCCACCTATAGGAGGTTTACAAATACAACCCGAGGTCTCTTTTCAAGAAAATACCTCTATGCCACTACATATAGGAAATAATCTCAGAGAAACTTGGCAAGATAGCGATCAGTTCATAGCAGGATATCACATGCCTATACAACACCAGGGTATACAACAAACGCCGCTAAGGCAAAGCACCGTGACTTCACCAAATGAAGTCATTTCAACGTTAGTAGAAAAAGTGAGAGGGTTAGAACTTGCTCAAGCAAGTCAAAATTCTCAGTTCATGCAAGCAGGAAGTTCCAATCCTCCATACCACCCTGGCCAAGTAGATCTCCTCATAGGAGTAGGCACGTTAGGCATGCCTCCTCAATATCCACAACAAACGCCAACAAGGCCCATCATCTCTAACACCTTTCCTCCCGGTCTAGTATCAAACAATCCATTACTAGACAATACCTCGTCATACTTAAACATGTACTCCAAATCACCACAAGGAGATATGTTCTCCTCTCTCCGGCATGTTTTCTCAAACGCAGGGACTTCCCTATTCCCCCGCCAACGCATACGTCAGACCGTATCAATAGCCCATCCCAAAGACCACTCACTTCCCCAAAGAACCACCATCAATGGTCGAAACCTATGCGATAGGGACTTATTCAGAATATTTGAAAGAGCCCTTAGACTTCACCATACGAAGCGTCATGCTTCCAAGACCTCTTCCCGATTTACCCAAGTACAAAGGCGAGGGAGATCCAAACGTGCATATCAAAGCTTACGCTACATCCATACACGAACTACTCCCTTGGGATGGGGTTGTTGCTAAAATATTCCCCAAAACCTTGGAAGGCATTGCTCTCGACTGGTATTATAGAATACCTGAGGCTTCCATCCATTCATTTAAACAACTCGTATCAGAGTTCATTAAGGCATTCGACATGAACAAATTGTTAAGAACAGGAATCAGGGAATTCTTGCACATCAAACAAGAACACAACGAATATGTTGCCCATTTCATCCAGAGGTGGCGTATAGTTCTTTATTCTTCAGCAAGTGCTCCAAATATGGATCAGATGGAACTATGTGATTTATTCCTTCATTCTCTCAGCAAAGAGGTGAAGGAAGAAGTCCAAAAGTTCCCACTAAAAACTTACGATGAAGTACTCGAGAGCGCTCTTCGAATAGATCAGCAAATGATAGATAGTGGCCGTAAAACATATGGAGCAAACGGGAGGTTAATCACCCCCAATCAGAACACTACAAATTATCCCACTACCACAAACGTCAATCAAGGACCTAAAATCCTTAACAAAAATCGGGGTGTAACAACGGATGGAGTAACCGACCAGCCCAAGAAGGTAAATGTTATCAATACTCCATCACAAACAAACAATCAACAAAACAACTTCACCCCGACAATCAATACAGTGGATTTTAACCATCCACAACAACGGTGAAATCCCATACAAGGCAAGCCAAAACTCATTTGGTTATCAAAACCAAAAACAACAAATGCAAAACTTTAATCTTAATAGCAACAGTTTGATCGAATTTTAGGCCACAATATACACCAAACCAACAAAACAGAATTACAATCCCAATTCATATTGTGGTTTCCATAAGATTCGAGGTCACGATACTAGAACATGTCGTGACTACAACAAATTCATGCAACATTTGCGAAAGAACAAAGACAGCTTCTTCACAAAAAAATTTGCAGATCTCGTGTCACCACCACAAGCTGAGGCTCGTAGGGTAGTTTCCCCTCAGAATGCTCCCCTCAAGATCTTTAACGATCCACTCCCAAATCATGATAATAACCAACTAAATCCAACTGGGACGAACAAGGGTGCAATGACGGAAACAATGATCATGAAGCCTCGACTTCACTAAATCCATTAGTTGCGCCACAATTAGGAAATCAACCGAGACCCAAGATAGTCGGTTTGGTAGAATTAGACACTGAACTACCTATCGAAGCTATAACAAGAACACAAGAGTATTTCTCTCAACCAAGCCCAAGTCATCTGCCAGAAACGGATAAGAGTTAACAAATAGTAGAAAAACCCATAGGTGCCTATGATTTAATTAATGACCTAACAAAAACCTTCTCACACATTTCATTTTTGGACTTACTAAAGAACTCTCCTACTCACAGAGATGCTCTTTTAGAAGCATTAGGTTTAGGTCATCTAATTAACATCACTCCACCTCCTGAAACACAAGTAAATCACGTAGATTTTGATATCCACCCTCCGGGGCAGCAATGGACAAAAATGTCGAATTTATATTCGAAATAAGTAAAATGCCTACAGATGCCGAGATTGCATGCGAGGTGATCCACCTTATGCTTACAAGTATGGGTTTATAATAACTACATAATACGGGCAATGGTTGCGATGGGGCCCCAGGTTAACATAGTCCCCTTCTCTTTCCTCCAAAAACTAGGATATGGGGAAACAAATTGTTCCACCACTCGAAATACATTGAGAGGCTATGATAGCCTTAAAGCCACTTTGATAGGAACTATAATACTACCGGTCACCTTAGGACCCAAAACAATCCTGACTGAGTTTTATATTATAGATCGGGAAACTAATTATAATATGATCCTCGGCCAACCATGGATACACCGAATGAAGGCAATCCCTTCTACTTTATTCCAAGAAGTAAGATTCCTGCATCTAGGAAAGGTATTTGTAGCCAAAGGCAATCCAAAACCTTTCGATATACACCTAGCTGACTTAAAGAAAAGACCAGGTGTGCACTCAGAATTTGAACTTCCAACAAACCAACTTAATAAACCCACTGACCCAAAACCAGAGGAGAATTTGGTACCTACAACGGATCTTGAAACTATCAGCATAGCCAAAACAACCCCAACCCCCAAAGATAAGGCTAAAGAAACGGTGTCATTAGGGACTACTGCAAAAATCGTTGAATTAATAGAACAAGATTTACCAATTTTCTTACCATTTGATTCAGTAGGCATAGGATATTCACTAGGTGTTGGTTCCCTTCCATCAGAGGATCTCTGCATGGTAGAAGTGGAGTGTGCAAATGCAGTCAGATACCCCAACATCTATACTCCGGCTAAGTATTGGACTCTCCATTTCGATGGAGCTAAATGTCGTTATGGAGCGGGGGCAGGTATAATTCTTACTTCGCCCGAAGAGAAAGTCCTACCATTTCCTTTAAGCTAAATTTTGAATGCACAAACAACGGCGCTGAGTACGAAGCCCTCCTCCTTGGCCTCACCTTAGCCAAAAGAATTGGTATTGATAACATCAGAGTCTTAGGAGACTCGCAATTAGTGACAAACCAGGTTTCTGAAGTATACAAAACCAAAGCCGAACACTTGCAGCTTTACAAAGAAGCCGTATTAGATTTAAGCAAGGCATTTAACTTCATATCCATTGAAGCAATCCCGCGAGAGAAAAATCTTCTCACCAATTCAATAGCAACTTCAACATCGCGTTTTACTCCAAGCAATGAGTTAGAAGATACCCATTTCACGGTGTCCATTCGTGATGAATCATTGATAAAAACAATGACAAATCCCCTTTCAAGCGGAAGTGAATCTACCATCCTAGACCATGTTGATAGTGACATGGCCACTTTGGATTACTTAAACACCTATGCAGCACTACATCTCTCCTATCATATGCTAGATTTGTCCTTGATTCCACATTCGTCTTCCTATTTCAGAAATCCCATGATGGATCTCCCCTCACAAATGGAACCTAGCATATACGCAGTAGAAAATGGGGATGATTTGGATTTACCTCCAGCACCACCTGAGTTTGAAGAGGGTAATGCCTCTTTAATTGAGGAAACAATCGATGTCAACATCGGGACAGATGACGAACCAAAAATCTTGAAATTAGGATCATCCTTAACCCCAGAAGAAGTAGAGATACACACTCGGATCCTCAAAGAACATCAGAAGGCATTTGCATTTAATTATAAGGAGATGACAGGAGTCGCACCCCACATTGCGGTGCACAACCTCGTCACTAAATCAGATGCAAAGCCAGTTAAACAAAAATCAAGACCCATGAAGCCCAAGGTAGCTCTCATGGTAAAGGAGGAAGTAATAAAACTCCTCCAAGTAGGATTTATCAAGCCAGTCGACTACTCCCAATGGGTATCGAACATCGTTCCCATTCTCAAGAAGAATGGAAAGATACGCATCTGCATAGATTTCGAGACATCAACAAAGCATGTCCTAAGGACAACTTCCCGTTACCATCTATTGATGTCATTGTTGATGCAACAGTTGGATTTGAACTTTTGTCTCTCATGGATGGATTCTCGGGATACAATCAAATCAAAATATCTGAGCAAGATCAAGCTAAAACTACATTTATAACTCCTTGGGGAACCTATTGCTACATTGTTATGCCATTCGGTCTCAAGAACGTCGGTGCTACGTGCATTGCTAAGCTATAACATATATATTCCACGATTTAATTCATAAAATTGTGGAATCCTACGTTGATGACTTGTTGGCTAAGGCCAAGAAGCGTTGTGACCATCCAAAAGTACTCCGCGTCATTCTTTCATGCCTAATAGAATACGGAGTCACACTAAATCCAGAAAAATGTGTCTTTGGCATAACAGGAGGAAAGCTCCTAGGTTACATCATATCGTCACGAGGGATAGATGTTGATCCAACCAAAATTTAGGCTGTCCTCAAAATGGTCCCACCTTTGAATGAATCGGAATCGATCATTTCTTGAAAAGCGGGTGCAATAAGAAGATTCATCCTGACTTGAGCTTTCGTGCTCATCCAATCAACAATTTACTCAAGAAAGACTATAGCATTGATTGGACCGAAGACTGCAATGAAGCCTTTGATGCAGTTAAGCGTTTCCTGTTGTCACCACCTACGCTAATGCCACCTAAGCTAGATCGCCCGTTAATTCTATATTCACGAGCTACCAATGTCTCATTAGCTTGTATGTTGGCCCAAGAGGACGATGACAAAAGAGAACGTGTGATTTATTTCATTAGTCGAACATTACTTGACTATGAAACACGTTATACACAGGCAGAACGAGAATGCCTTGCCATAGTCTTTGCTACTAAACGCTTAAGACACTATATGCTGAATCAAGAAACGAGGGTCATGGTAAAAACGGACCACTTACAAACTTTCCTCACACAAGGGTCATTGTCTAAAAAGGCTGGACGTTTTATAACCTTAATGGGAGAATTCGAATTAATGTTTGTAAATCAGAAGTCAGTTAAGGGACAAATCATTGTGGATTGGTTAGCTGATAACCCATTAGATGGAGGCGATCTAGTAGATTTAGATTTTCCAGATGAGTGCGTATACTACATCAAAACCCGACCTTCTATCTCTGAGTGTCCCTGGTACACTGATATCATTAATTATATCATGGACCATACATACCCAGAAGGAGCTACACCGCAACAAAGAAGGCGGTTACGTATTATCGTAGCTAAGTACGTCATTATAGAGCAAGTGCTCTATCGAAAAGCGTTCGATGGAATGCTCCTAAGATGTGTCGACACAGAAGAATCCAAGAAGATTCTCTATGAATCCCACAGTGGAATATGTGGAGGCCACTTCGGTGGCCATGCCACCGCTCGAAAAATACATCGAATGGGTTATTTCTGGCCCACTCTAGAACATGACACAATAGAGTTTGTACACAGGTGTCATAAGTGCCAAGAATTCTCCCATGAGATCCACATGCCGGCACAAGCTCTGCAACCAATCACTACTCCATGGCCCTTTTCTACATGGGGTCTAGACTTAATAGGGAAATTCTCTCCTCATCCATGATGACCATAATTTTATAATCACGGCCACCGAATATTTTACCAAATGGGTAGAGGCTATGCCTCTTACTACTGTACCTAGTTCTATAATCGCCAAGTTCATTTTGAACCAAATCATTTGCAGATATGGTATCCCACAAATCATTATCTCCGATAATGGAACTTCTTTTAAGAATGAAGAGGTTCGCGAACTATGCAACAAATTTAAGATAAGCCATCATACGGCTTCCTTGTATTACCCTCAAGCCAACGGACAGGCTGAAGCGACAAACAAGACACTGAAAGCCATTCTTCTTAAAACTGTGAAAGAAAACAAACGAGATTGGCATTTGAAGTTATATCCGGCCTTGTGGGCCCACCAAACCTCGATAAAAACACCAACGGGAGCAACTCCTTTCTCACTAGTGTTTGGGGCAGAGGTAGTTCTCCCACTCGAGGTTGAAATACCCAGTCTCCGCATTTCATTACAAGGATTCGGATGAAGACGCTTACAGAGAAGCACGTCTTTCTCAACTAGAAAGCCTAGATGAAATTAGGTTAGATCTTTGAACAATGACATAGAATTTATGCTGATCGGATGTGAAGCGACAAACAAGAAGGTCTATGAACGTGACATATACGAAGGGGATCTAGTTCTAAGACTAGACAGTACCGGATCGACAAGAAGACCGGTGAAGGAAGGAAATTCGGCCCAAATGGTTGGGCCCATACCGAGTCATGAAGGACTATGGAAACGGTGCATACCTCTTATGTACGCTAGAAGGTGAGGAATTTGGCGAAACAGTCAATTCCCTTCACCTCAAGCGGTTCTACGCATAAAGCAACAAACACTACTTATATATATTTACATTGCATCTTCATATAGATTAAGATCATTTTGTCCACTGTTTCTTACATAAATGGTGATCAAGGAATCTATTCTCAAATAAATTCATAGCAAACTCATGATGTTGTTGGCATAAACTCTTTAATCATACCTCTCCATTTTCATGATATCATCAAATTATCTCAGAATCTTTTATCAAATAAAATCAGAAATGACAAAGTCTTAACGGTAACCATACCAAGATCTGCAAGTTTATTCTCGCTTTGATTTCTTCTTAGGGCAGGTGTCTTACCTATGGTCTGTTCTAGAAGCTTCATGGTGTCACATCTATCCCATATGTATATCTCTTTGGAAATAAACGCATACTGACATTTTACTCAAATAAACAAGTCAAAAAGTGATTAAATAGAAAATTTTAATTTTACACATTTCCTTGCCCCACCAACCTTCGGTGATGAGCTTGCATCTCTTACTAGTGACGTAGGGTTGGGAAGGGATGGAAATGCCCTTACTCACCTATACCTTGCCCACGGTGATAAACCCACGCTTCTTACTAGTAGCATGGGGCAAAGTGTAGGGGGTCCTCTTGACAAATAAATGCAAATGATCATACAAAAACAATTCAAAACTTTGAAACTTTGAGTCAAAAACAAATGAATCAGATATTCAAAATTCCAAGAGAGTTAAAATCCTAAAAACCAGATTTTGTCTACTATGTGGCCATCTACGGATCTAAGTCTAGATAAACCACAAAGTAAGTTGCATTCTAAACTATGAAGTCACTCGGGTAGAGTAAGCTTGTAGCTTCCAATTTGGTTCCACTAAAGCTTTGTCTGTCTTTCATCACTATCATTTCAGCTACACCTCATAACTTGTGCCCTTTCTAGCTCTCGGTGATGAGCCCTCGCATCTTACTAGTTGCGTGGAGTTAGGAGAGGGGCAAGTTAATCTGTTCATCATACTAGTTATATTCATCACTTTGCAAAACAAACATGAGATATCAAAAATTGCTTATGGAAGCTAAGATTCAAAATCACATTATATCTACATATATCAGCATCATGAAATACACAAAAGGAAACAAACATTTGCATCATTTGTTCTCCATTGCATACATTCTAAAAAGCATATAAACATACATCGTAGTATACACAAAGAAACTGGAAATAGAAAGGAAACCATGAGTGCCAAGATTTTGATCCAAAACGAATGCATATATATAAATGATCAACGTTTATATACAATGCCATCATGCACTAAGCATGGTCAAAATGCTCAAAGAGCCCGGGATATACAAAGAATATATAATACAAAATACACGAGAGCCAAGTGGCCTCTCAATCCCTACACGACCCCTCCGAAGGTGCACGCCGCACTGGGGACTCGGCCACGCCGGCGCTCTGAATGTATGGAGGGCTCAGGATCCCGAGGAGCAGCCAGCGGTCTCACCGCGAGAACGGCTCCTCATAAGATGCTCAGCCGTCCTATAGCCCGCTAGCTCGGTGCGAAGGGTCGATACCATCCTGGCCACATGCCAGACTGGAGCAAAACTTCGGTATGCCTGGCTGGCTGCTTTGAAGGCTCCCCAGCATCTACGAATAGCTCTACACGTGACCTATCCATGGGGATCATCAGGGAATCAGTACATACCCTGCGGATCAAATCCCGCCACTCATCAACAGTCTCTGCAAACAAAGGAGAAAACAAGTTAGAAACCAAGCACGAAATTAGGAATACAAGATTGCAACTAAGGAGAGCCTACAAGCAAACATTAAAGGGAAGAAAGGGTAACTTACTCGGATCACCAGGCCTCCAGGATGGGTCGCTGGGGCCGGCACACCTGCCACGGATGCTGCTACCGACTGAGGGGATGCTCCTGTGGCAGGAGCAATATGTCACCCCGCGACGGACTCATCCTCTCCACCATGGCCCTGGGAGAGGGGCTCCTCTGAAACTAGAGTATCCCTCTCTGCACTCTGCTCAGCCCTCTCTGCCTGCATGATATCCTGAGTGTCATGCCACTCAGGATCGCTGTCATCGGTCTCCTCCTCTGTTCCTCCCTCTGTGAACTCCTCAGACTCGGAGTCAATATCAATAGGGTCATTCTTTGCTTATGAGCGGGACCCGCAGCAATCTCAAGCAAAGGTGCTCGAGGCGCACCGGCTCTCCCTCCAGCACGAACTATCCTCCCGGCCGCAATAGGAACGCCAAGAGTAATCACCGCCCAACCTCGGCCTCTAGGCCCCCTCTAGCCTCGCGAACCGATCACGTAGACCGGCGCCACTAGGGGAAGCATACCCATATATGGTAGGCCAGCTGGCCGAGGAACCCGGCCAAAGGGGTGCACCTCCACTCGCCCCACTCTATCAATGAGGCTGCCTGTGGTGGAGTAGAAATCAAAGTAAGAGTCTCTCGCCCCATATGCCCGCCATGGTCTCGATACGGTGTCGCCTCCATGTCGGCGGTGAGTCGGGAGGCAATCAGGCGGGCGATGAGGTGCTCTAAGCACCGACATGTCTGTCCATCTGGCTGCCCTAACAACTCCAGGATCTGCCACCTCCACACCCCTGCCATAAGGGATGAAATGCTCATAAACCCAACTCATGACTAGAGTCGGGTGGCTCAATGACTGTCCCTGTAAACGGACCACCCTGTATAGATCATGGTAGGTGGTCCCAAGAATGTCTGCTCCCCAAGCGTATATCCGGCCGTGCCCCTCTATCTGTGTAATAATGGGGGCCCAACAGTATAACAATGTGTCCCCTCCCTTGTCCCCGATCAATCTCGAGGCAAGGATCCCCATGATGACTGTTGAAATATGGGGATGGGTAAAGAAGGAATGGATCGAACTCTCACCCCCTTCTTCGACCCCGTGGAGATGGTGCATCTCCCATGTAAGTCGCCCACCGTGTAATCGTGCCCGTGAGCCTCGTTGTCTCCAAAGTGAGTCGCCTCCCGATGATTGGGACCCCCAGAATGCGGTAGACGTCCTCCAATGTAATGGTCCACTCACCACGGACCCCTGGCAATCGGAAGGTGTTCCGATCTGCATCCCAGTAAGAGAATAAGTCACAAAGGATGTGACTAGATGGTGCAACATGGGGGACGCGCGATATGCGCAATATGCCGGCCCTCTGAAGTGTGTCCTCCTCATCCTGTGAAAGGGCATCTAATACCCCTGGGAGCCAATCACACTCCCTCTCTCTGCTCCATCGGATGTACTCCTCTCTCGCCTGCATACACCCAAAAACACACAAAACAGAGCAAGTTAGTATCCGAACAATACTGAGAAAGTCATAAAAACACGTAGAAATGCTAAAAATACAAACACAATCTCAAAAACAAGTTCTTTTTGCATTCTGTGCAAAACTACCGCCCGAGCGGGAGACGGTTTTTGGCAGCCGTCGCCTTAAAGGTGACGGTCGTGGTGACCGCCACCCTGATTAGGGTGGCGGTCATGTAACCGCCACCCTGGCCAGGGCGGCGGTCATGGTCCGAAAACCCACGCGGGTTTTTAACCTAAAAAGGCCTAAAAAGTGCAAAAACAACCATTTAACTTAAAAATAGAACCTACCCAGTAGGCGCCCCCCTAGGTGGACCTGTTAACACTGGCATTTTCAAAAATACCCCCATTGCAAAGAATTTAGCATTTCAAATTTAAGGGGGTAAAGACAATAAACTGAAGAAAACTAACCTGTGATCGCTGAGGTCGATGTTCCACACGTGGAGGCATGATCACGATCTCGCTGTGAACGTTTCGACTCTACTCACGCAAGAAACTGTCACCGTGGGTCCCAGAGCTCAAAATCAATCAAATCGACTCACGTAAATGAATAGGAAAATGGGCCCACTTTTATATATATAGCACTTTGTTTCATTTTAAAAATGACTTTTTCACAGGTTTGGAGCGCTGATGGAGGTAAGTTCCTATCCCTACACAAATGGTACGTTCTCATTCCCTGTTATTCTTAGTGTTTATTTTTCGAACTATTGTGTCTATCTGCACTTGAGTTCTCTTTTCATTTTGCGCAGTAGCGGGAATATTGGATGGCATCATTTTAACACGGACGTGTCGTATAACTTCTAACTTCCCATTTCGGGATCGCCATACTGGACCCACCGTTTACGCCTCTTCATGGCTAAAACGCTTCTCGAGGGGGCAATATGTACGTACCCAAAATTGTAAGGTCTTGCATCTTTGCGGAACAAAGAGTGTAACAAGTGCCCCAATGATGATACAGGTCTCCTTGCAAGGTGTTTGGGATCCAGAAAAGCTCTCCGAGTGTGTGTTAACATCCCGCATGCCCCACTTAGCCCCGCATCCTTTGCTTTTCCTTTTTCCTCTCTTTTCTTGGACTTTTTGATCTTGGTGTGACGAAATCGCTTGCCTTGCGCATGGGCGGCGGTCTCGTGATCGCCACCCCGATCGGGGTGGCGGTCTGTCGAACCGCCGCCCGCTTAGAGTGGCGGTCCTTTACGCGTTTTCCAAAAAGTGTTTTAACGCGACTCACGTAAAAATCAACGTTTCACCAGACTTTCCTTGCCCACTTAAGCTTGCATTTATGTTTTGGTCCCCTGGAATAGTGTTTGGCCATTGTTTATAGTTTTAGAGTTTAGTTTGGTTTTGATCTTTGGGTGAGTGAAAAGTGTTGGTCCGAAAATCTGTCGCTCGGGCAGATCTATGGATAAATGAGCCAACAGTGTGTAGGGCATAGCCCCTCTTTGAGTCAAAGAAAGCAAAAGCGGTTTATTGCTATTCTACCGGTAGGAATCTATGTAAGTCTCATGTGATACGCCTTCGGGGTTTGGGATCTCATCCCAGTGGGGTGTTTCCGACTGTGAAAAGAAAGGAAAGGAAGAGGGGATGAGGGAAGAGCAGGTCCAAAGGAAGAAAAGAAATGAATTCCAAAGCAGAAAGGTCAGAAGATTTATGTTTTGGGATTGGTAGTAAACAGAGCCAAACCTACTTGCATAAATAAACAAAGCAATACTGATGAGCAAATGACAGAAAAGTAGATATGAATCTAACAGAATAAACACGTGTAGATCTAACATAAGAAAGTTCTGACACATAACACAGGTATTCAGCACAAAGTCTCAATATTTGTATTACTGTTTTCTTCTATTACAAGAAAGCTCAAAGTCTTTCTCTCCTCACTTCTATTTTCATCTAAAAAATGTCCACCCTTGAATACAACAAGTATTCCAATATATATAGAAGAGGAGAAGGAAAGAAGGCAAAAAGGAGCCAACCACCTATTTACAAAGATATTTACAAAATATCTAAAAGTCATGTTGACTTTTTACAACAGTGGATGACATCATCCCATGATGCAACATGGATGATGTCATCATTTGCATCAACATACTTTAGACATTCCAACAAGAAAGTCGGAGAGAGAGAAGAAGAAGAAGAAGAAGAAGAAGAAGAAGAAGCAGCTACTCGTCGTCATCATCCTGCGGCCGTAGAAAGGGGTAGCTCGCTTTTGATCTTGCTCGGAGTGATGAGATATGGAACTGAGCGCGGTATTCCAAAAACTTGTTAATTATTGGCCCAAGTTGATCCTGAGAAGGATCCTTGTGCCTATCGCTTATTGCCTCACAAGTCTCCCGCTCATCTATGAGCTTCTCTGGGAGTTTGGAAAAGTCCTTTTCCACCTCAATGAGGAACCCGACGAAGTCCCCTATAAAGCAAGCGGGTTGTTGATAGATTCGGTGTCAAACGTGACCTCCGCCCCGCTCTTGAGAGAATCGATCTCCTTGAAGATCCGGATGGTTTCATCAGCTGACCTTAAGGTAAAGGAAGGAGTGAGCAACCCTGGAGACATGTTGAGAACAATTCGCTCCATTTGATGCATCGCATCCAGGGCTTCCTCCTTGACTTTGTCAATCTTTTCTAGAATAAATTCTAGCTGATCCACCCGATAGTCCAGAGTGGACATGATTTTGTTGAGGGCCCTTGGATGGCCGAAGACGCCGAACTTGACCAGATCTTCGACTGAACAGTCGAACATTTGTTGGAAGGCCTCGTGCTGTAGTCTAGCATGTTCCAGCTCTTCTGATATGGGCCCTGCTAACGCTTGGAGTTCTTTATTCGCCTTACTGATATTCAGGTATAAGTCAGAGAACTCGGCGATCACTTTTTCGCTGTCTTTGAGGATTTGGCTCCTCCAAGCGGAAACGGCCATACCCTGCTCACCGATCTTTGCATATTCGTTGATTTTCTCCTGGCTGAGAAGCTCAGAAGTCTCGGCGGCAATTGTGGGAGGCGCACTACCCATCTTCTGTAAGGCTTGGAGCAGATATTTGTTTTGCTCTTTTAGTAGCCTTTTCTCTTCTTTTGTCTTTGAAGCTTTTGACAGAGGGCATCAACCGCGGAAAGAGCTTCCCCCGGAGACTTTCGAGAAGATGTCCCCATTGTCACTTGGGTCACAAGTAAAACACGGAGACAGATCCTTTTTCTCTTTGAGGGGATCGGGTATGCAATTTCCATGATTCTCTCACCGCAAAGACTTTTAGAGAAGCGTGTAACAGCTTCGCTTCTTCGCCCCTTTGGTGGGATCATCGAAAAGTCCATCGGAGTGATGGGAACTTTTCTCTTTTCTTTGGCTCACTTTGAGAGATCCAGCTGGTCCTATGGAAGAAGGACCGTAAAAGCGAGGAGGAGGCAGCGGCTACGGTAGAAGAGGGGAAAACGTGGAAACACGCGGCGGCGACATTGAGAGAATAGCCGAAGAAGTGTCCATGGGAGGAAGGGAAACTACAGCTGCGGAAGACATAGGAAGGGAAGGGAGCCGGAGATGAGGGAAGAAATGGAGGAGGACAGATCAGCGAGGGAGGAGAAGATAGACGAAGAAGCAGGGGAAAGAGTAGAAGAAGGGACAGAGGACACGACCAAAGGGATGGTCGCTTGAGTCACTCGAGGAGGGGAAGGAAGAGAAGAAGAAGGGATAGAAGGGACCTCTGTTGTGGTAGCAATGCCGACATCCTGAGTGGATGGGCCTATGGGACTATCCTCTGCTGCTTCTTTCTCTGGCGAATCCAGAGTTATTATTACATTGCAGTGCTTTGCGGAAGGAGGACTCTCGGGGGCTTCTTCCGAATGGTCGGATTCACCTTCTACACCTTTGCCTTTAAGCTGCTTCTTGGATCATGGAGGCGCGTTGCCCAATGGGGATGTTGTGAAATCAACCCCGAGGTAGATTAGGCCGTTCATCCCGCACCAATGTTCTCGTCCTCCGCAAAGTCTCTTGACCCTCTCTCTCGGTGTCGAGGAGCTTTAGTTCTATCAATGGCCGGAAAGGGCCAATCGTCCCCATCTGTATCAGTATATACCTTGTCTACTTCATCTTCTGTTGTTTGGTAGCCTTTGGGGACAATGGCTACCCCATATTGGATGATTTCTGCCAATGCTAGGCGAGAATGATCCTTTCTTCTGAGCTCTACCTCATGGAGGACGTCAATATAAATATCCTCGATCTGAGGAACATGGATTGGATCAAGCTTTGCTCTTGGTAGGCAGCCCCTTGGGTCGAAGGTAGGCCTGGCTGGGAAGTCGTGTTTCAAATTAAGTAACTCCAGCTCTGCAAACATTTCCTTCGCCTTGTGGTGGGTAGAGCATGTGTATCGGCCCACTGTGAGGGGGAAAGGAGTTCCACCCTTCTTTCTTTTAAGGCATTTTTCGTGGTATGTGACCAGCTGCCTTGATAGCTCTAGTAGAATCAGTTTAGGCCCAGCATACCTTG
Source organism: Taxus wallichiana var. yunnanensis (assembly GCA_018340775.1). Taxonomy (NCBI): domain Eukaryota; kingdom Viridiplantae; phylum Streptophyta; class Pinopsida; order Cupressales; family Taxaceae; genus Taxus; species Taxus wallichiana. Next base: position 614,894,461 of record CM031240.1, read on the forward strand.
GTAGCCTGGTTGGCTCTCCCAAAAAGTTGGCAGCCCTTAGATAGGTGAATGTGGGAAATTGGGTGAACAGGGCCCCCCATTTCTCCGTGGCTGCCACTATGTTTTTGGTCGTACGACCATGAGTCATGTTCGGCCTCAGCAGGCAGATGATGTGATAGAAAAACACATCGTTAACTTTTGTGAACTGGGAGATGCTATTCTCCAGCTTCAACTCTGGGTAGTACTCGTATATCTTGACCTGAGGCCAAACTCCACTCCTCGTTAGGCCTGGATAATCCCTCTCCGACGCTGCAGCGTAGACCACGTAGGAGTTCATATGGAATACTCCCGTTGTGCTGAATTGTTGTAGCTGCTCGGAGATGGTGCTGCTTATAATTTCCCCCAAAGAAAAGCATTGATCAGAAAATTCTTGTTCATTGTTTCCAAGTAGCGCAAAGATCCATTTATGGAAGTAATGGGCTTCGAGAAAGCCCAAGACCCCGCTCAGAAGGTAATGGTATCGTTGAGCTCTTCGAGAAGTCACTGCGGTGGATGATTTGGGGCCACCGGGTTACCACCTTCTTATTTTTCAGATATACTTCATTCATTAGCTGCATACATTGGTCTTCGTTGTCTTCCCAGGCCTTGATGCACTCTGCTTGGCTAACGGCCACAAAGTGCCGGTGGTGAGGGATGCCGAGTATGATCTCAAAATGACGGGCAGTGAGGTTAATGACTACCTCGCCCTTGCTGTTTTCGACACACCTTGTGTCTTTGTTGTAACTCTGGGCAACCACCATCATAAATTCATTGTTGACGGCGCTGACGGGGATTCCTCCGGCGAAGTGCAGGGCACTGCCTATTAGTTTGTCCATCCATGGACTCCTTGTAACTTTCTGAGTTCTGGCCCAGAATTCCTCCATGTCGATATGCCCCAATTCTGAGTCTCTGACGTCCATGCTGCATTCGGCCTGTGACTCGGGCATTCTGACCCTCTGATATTTGTATTTCATTTCTTCCTCCGTAAGCTTAGCCTTTCCTTTCGGTTTGGTGGGTCTCCTGCTGGATGTAGACATATGTTCTTTCGAACTCGATTCTGCCGATCTCGCATGAAGAAGAAGCGAGACCCAATCCGAAAAGGTTGAATTAGCCATTTGATCTTCCATTGGAATGTTAGCAGAAGAAAGAGTTAGAGATTTCTAGGCTCAGGGCGCAGGGCGCATGAAAATTGCAGCTTACAGGGCTAAATAGGTAAGGCACACAGGAAGAGGGTGTTGCAAGGATAAAACTGGCGCCAAAGGCGCATGGCGCATGCATCTGCAGATTACATTTTATAAAAGGCGCATGAAAACATTGTGTTACATAGGGAGAGGATGCGCCCTTTGGCGCATAGACTTTTCATGTTGCACTGGGATTTGGTGCGCCCTTTGGCGCATGTAAGGTTTGTGTAACATGAGCTTTTCATGCGCCAAAGGGAATATGGCGCGGCGCACGAAGGGTTAACGCAACATGATGTTACTTCTGAGAGGATGTGCCTACGCCTTTATAACTTCACACGGCGCAGATAAAGCCGATGTTGTATAGATGTTGGGTGTGCCATTGGCGCATGGAAATAGGATGCAGCAAGGAAGGTTGGCGCGCCATTGGAGCGCAAGTTTAGTGATTGCAGCAGGCAAGATGGGTGCGCCATTGGTGCGGGTTTTGCTCATGTAACAGGGGGGACAGATGCGCCATGGGGGTGCAACTGTTCATAGTGTAACAAGACGCGCTGGTGCGCCCAAGGGAAAAACAGAGTTTTCACATGGTTCAACCCCTTTTCCTTTCTTTCATTTCCAAGATTGCTTTGGGAGATATAATGTTTCAAGCCAAAGGGGTTTTCAGACCAAGTTTTCAAAATAACACCCTCTACCAGCAGATCTGGAAAGAGGGGGGGAGGAAAAATAAGGAAAGACAGCACAGGGGAGGGCTAGCTCAACATTTGTATATCAAAAACCAACCAGCAAGCTAAAACCAGAACGCAAAACATGAGAAAGAGAAAAGAACCTCTCACCTGGACAAATAGCAAAAATCGTGCAACGGGTCCACAAGGCGTTGAAAACGACGAGGCAGGGGCTGACAGGCTCAGAAAAATCACGTGCTTAGCGAATAGTGAAAATGACATTTTGGGTGCGCAAACACATATATATAGGTGAGCTGGTCATAAATGCGCCACCCACTTTTTAAAGCGCATGAAAATTGCTGTCGACAGGGAAAAGCGTGCGCCTTTGGCGCATGAAAATGTTTTCCAACAGGAAATTAAGCGCCTTTGGCGCACCAAAAGCTATGTCGACATGAAGTTATGTGCGCCCTTTGGCACACCAAAACTTGGCGCAACAAAAGTTGTGTCAATACAAAGGCGCATGCGCCTTGGCGCACGCAGGAAGGCTCAACATACTTTGGCGCACCAAAAGGTGTGTTGACACTGAAAATCATGCGCCAAAGGTTTTAAAGGGGGCGCACCAAAAGTTGGTGTTACATAGCAATTTCATGCGCCCAGCCAAAAAGGCTCAAAAGACTAAGTTCGAAAAACCAGATTTCCCGGGAAGGGATTTTACAACGTTTCGAACGCAAGGGATCCCTAACGAGGGATCGGAACAAAATTTCGGTATGGTTATCGGTAAAATTGCCCTTGTCAATTTTACGGGATAACAAAAAGCTATAAATAAATGGTTTGTGCACTGCACAAGCAAATGGTCCCCTCATTCACTTTCATGCTCGATTTTCATAGTTCAGTCTTTTATTTTGTTTAGAAGCCATAGTTTTAATTCCTGCGTATGCTTAGTTAGCATTGTTCATTTGTTGGTAAGCCACATACCCATCTTGTGGAGGCGAAGATCGCTATTTCACCCAATCCATTGGAGTAGAATAGCTTAGGAAGCCATTAAAGTTGCAGGTTTTGCTCTTCAAACATGATAGTTTCAGGTTCTGGACGCTTCATGTTGCATGACTCGCAATAAATCCCGCTAGGAATCACATAAGCCAAGCTCTGTACTCTTGCACTATCCCTCTCCTACTCGCATTTTATTCATGCATTACATTATGAGTGTCTTTATCCCAATATCTACTTTTTTTTTTTATGCTAGCATTACACGCTTTTCGGATCCACGTGAACACAAAGGAGAGAGAAGATCACACCGAGGGGACAAGATCACACACACCGCCGGATTCATCACCTGCTCGCTGGAATCCGTGTTCTAGCTTTCAAAGTTCTAGTTAGAATCATATCAAATAGAGTAGTAATTGGTTCATTTCAAGTAAATTATATTCTCGATATTGCAGTGAAGTGTGGGGATTGATAGTTTCGAGAAACTATGATTCACTCCTCACTTATGAGGTAGGATCGAGAATCTCACAAATAGATTAAGCAAGTTATTTCATTATTTAGAATAAATCGCAAATTACACAGTGCAAATAACTACACTCGGTTATTTTGTTTGTTTTAAATTGTTACTTAGTTGTTAATTCTAGATACGTTTAAATAATGCTTTTCTTAAATTCTTAGAAAGTCTCATAGAGAAATAGAAGTTATATATGTTTTAGATTTATTCCACATAGTTAGAATTTGTTTTCTTACTGATTAGATTTACATTTTGTTCTATATGACAATCACGGGACCTCAGGAGCCCAAGGAATACGTATTTGAGCCAATCGTGCCTCAACCCAACCTCGTCATAGCAATAGTTGACATAGACCAGAACCTTAGAATACAAGTCTTCCAAACAACAACAGATTTACAACTGATCAGCTCTCAGTTGAGAGGGTTAAATATAGAAGATGACCAAGCACACATGTTTTGGTCAAATCAACCGAACTATAGATTACCCTAGGCAAGCATTCACATGACTGTAGAAGGGTTCGAAAGAGAACAAATCTTTGGTTGTGATCCTTTGGTCCCATGACCGAGATGCAGAGACACTCTCACAGGACATAGATACTAGTTTAAGAATCCAGATTGCACGAACGCCTGTGAGGTATTCTGAGAAAATCACACAGTTATTAAGTCTAAACATAGAAGCTGAGAAAGCGTACGATTATTGGATACTAGGATTAGGACTTGATTTTGTACATGACCATAAGCAGACCGCATGCAACAACCAAGAGTCTACGGTTGTGATCCACAAATCCCGCAACCTAATGAATCCATAAGTCAATCGATATAGACACGGCCTATGCATGTTAGTATTCCAAATCAGTCCACTTCCACCCATCATCATTGAACAATTGTCCTTACTAGATATAGCAATTGCTAACAAAGCTAGAGAATTATGGACTAGGCCAGAGAATCGTCAGTAGAGTCGATTGTATTCATTACCCGCCATATGACCTTATCACGGAGATATACACGAAACTATCCTGTGTCATTTTCCACGTATTCCACAACCCATAGATTGAATCACGCCATAACTTCGATATTGATTGGAGCCTTGAGCAAGTCATCATCCTTGTTGATCGATCTATCACACCATCCAAGTTAGAAGGGCCTTCTTTGCCTTAGATTCGCAAATTCCATTAGTGCGTGTTGAAGACATTAGATTGCCTAACTAGTTCGTTTGCATCCCACGCATATTCCATCCCCACCATTTGTCTCGACACAACCTGGGAGGTCGGGCACGCGGAAGAGTTACTCGTAGATTCCCACGCTCACTTGTCGCTTTTCTAGGCATACAGAGACTAAAGATGCAAAAGTGTAAAAAGTGATGAAAGTGAACCTAGGGCGGAAGCACGTGTGTATATGCCAATGTGTGTAGTGTACATGCATGGTTAGTACTACGTGTGCGATGTGCTCGCCATGTGTGTGTTGTTATTGACTACTTGCTTCCCATATGGATGAACCTATAAAAGAGAAGCCAACCAAGTAGTCAAATACACATGTATATGTGTAAAATGCATGCATATATGTAAATAAACATGTAAAAATAGTATGAAAATGACAATGAAAAAGGAACATGTGCACCTGATCTATGATGAGACATGAGGGGGTAGAAAGGATATCCTGTAACCATCGGTGAAGTGCGAGTTTTTGTGCGATCTCATGCCATTGTGGCCGAAGAAGTGTAGGGAGAAAGTTGTGTTATTCTCCAACTTGTAACTTCTTCCCTAAGATTGGTGAAGAGATCTTCAGTCTTGTCTGGTTTTTGGGCGATCCGATGCCTCCGGGTGAAGTAGTGTAGGGAGGAAAGTCTATTGTATCCTCCAACCCGTGAATCGCTCCCCATAATGCTAAGGACAATCTTCCCTGTAAAATCCCTTGTGTATGGGGTTCGCAGCTACTTTGAACCCACTCGAATACTATAGACTACACTATAGACCAAACTATAGACTAAATTGCACTAGTACTGTGTGTGTAAGCCCCAAATGACGCGCCCCCTTTTAAGGGCCACATGCAACATCACAGATAGGAGAATGCAGCCCCAAAAGAGGACCGACCGCATGAAACTATGCCCTATAGGGGAAGGGAAATGTGTTTGGTAAATACCAAGGCACACACAAACAAGTGGCTAGAAAACAAGTGTTAGTATGAACAAGCATGCATGTAGAGAACAAGTATAAGCCAAACAAACAATGTATAAGCTAGAACATGAGTAGACAATGTAAACACCAAGAAGACAATCATAGACTGTGAAAAGTGGGTTGCAAACATGAGACACCACTCACGATGTCAGCAAGACACTCATGGTTGTCATGGCCACAAACAAGCAAGTGTGTGCACACAACAAAGGGCAAGGCCCACAAACAATAACAAGCAAAACAAAAAACAAACAAGTATAGAAGAAAATATCCTTGCATAAAAATGTTGCACATGAAGCACTTGTTAGCATGTTATAAAAATAACAAGTATGTCAAAGCATGTATAACATGATAATAGAAAGTGCTAAGTACAAAATGAAACAATAACACCTATAGTGTACGAATGTGGATGCCCCTAGTAGGTAGTGTGTCAAGCATCGGTCTGCTGTGTGTAGAAGCCTTGTATCTGCGATCACAACTAGAAAAGGACGTGAACGTGCATTTGTGTATGGTAAAGATAATGACATATAAGAGATTTATCTAACATGTGTAGTAATGTGAACATGTAAAGACAAGTGCAAGTAAGAGTAAATGCAACTATAAAATGTAGTATACTATGGATGGATGGAATGGAATGGAATGCATTATGGATGATAAGAGCTGCAAGCCCCCGAGTGAATGGATTTGTATGCAGTGAGGTTCATTTAGTATGCCCCCTCAACAATTAAGAATGAACCAAAAACAAGAGTGTGCCATCGGTAAATGGTCAAATTATGTGTTGTGTGTAGCACGATGTGATGAGTATGTGGTGATGACATGCAACATAGATATGAACTGTAATGAACTCTATAGCCTAAGCATATATCATGAAAAGATGAATAGAAAGGAGTGGTGATTTAGCCTAAAGCGTATACCACTAAACAATGTAAGTGAAAGTGATGTTATAACCTATCATGAGATGATGCTAGAAGAATTGACCCTATAACCTAAGGTGTATATCACTAATCCTAGGAATGTTGCATGAGAAACATAATATTGAATGATTGAATGTGCGAATGGGATGTGGTCCATTTGTAATGTATACCCTTAACAATCCAGTATGGACCGTGAGACTAGAGTGCATCATCGAGTAGTGAGTGTAACACGTAAAAGAAGATGTAGGATGTGTGATGATAATAGATGACCATGTGATGAGAAAAATGTGTAAATATGCGATGTGTAAAATGCAATGCAAGATGTGTAGATAGCCTAATAGTGTGAAATGTGCACTATGTAGTATGTATGATGAATAGTATGTAATGCTAGACTCGTAGACAATAGGAGTGTGACACATGTGTGATGAATATTAGTATGGTGTGTAGAATATGTATGATATGGAGATGCACAAATGTCGAAATACAAATGATGTAGTGTAAGATGTAGTATGCAAGATGTATAATGTGAGATGTACTATGAGATATGTGAAGATTCACAATGTGTAGTATCTATGGTGCAATGTGTGGGGTTCATGTGTATAGAATGCCCTCAATAATCAAGTGTGAACCGAAGCACAAGAGTGTGTCATCGGGTAATGAGGTGACAAGAGTCTCCTACCAAAGACCAAGTTTGCGTGAAGCGGTGGAAGAATGTTGGGCAAAAGTAACAATAGGACCATGCGATGGTGGTGGAATTTGAAATGTGTCTTGACCATTAGTAGGAGAAGTAATTTCTTTGACAAAAACGATTGGTTGTTGAAGTGGTGTATTATTGCATAACGGTGTAGCAATCCTAGTAGAAAGAGGTGTTGAACTGATTTTTAGAGGAGGTTACTTAGGTTGACTTGGTAACAAAGGAGGTTGAGTAAGACAAATTTTGAGAGGTGGTTGCATGCTTGACTTAGTAATGTTGTAATTGCCTTGAGAGGAGGAGGTGCTATATTGATCTCAAGATGCGGTTGCTTAGGCGGTGTTTGGCTTTCCGAAGAAGGCACATTAGAAATGGTGGCATGATGCTCATTTGACACAAAAGGAAAAGATTTAGAAGCCCATGTGGATGTAATACTTATAGTTGTGCACGCAATGATAGAATGTTGTGCAGTGAATGAGATAAAGCCCTGACACTCAAGATGTTTGATTCTTTGTTGTAAATCATAACAATTGTCGTCATTATGTCCATTTATTCAATGATAATTACAATAAGGAGGATAGTAATGAGTAGGTGGTAAAGTGATCAAGTGACGACTAAGGAGCTCAATAAGAAGGCCATGTTGCTTAGTATTATGATCAAGGATGAGAGGCTCTGGTAATGGTATGACTTGGGGCTCACTGATATGAGCACATGTAGTAGACATAGAATGAGAATGAGATGTAGAAGGAGAACAAACATACAACGGTGATAAGTGTCCTTAAGATGTTGGATTTCAGATTTGAGAGATGTAATCATGGATTCCATAGCCTTAAACTTGTCTTGAAACAAATAATGTAAAGCTTGAATTGAGTCCAACATAGATTGATTAGATGGAGGATCACAAGGACTAGGTCATCAAATAAACGATTGAATATAGGAATTATTTCATGTGGCGGCATATATTTAGGATGATATGTGGTGTCTAAGATTTTTACATAACAACTTGGCAATTGGGATGCATCTTAAGTAAATCAAACAAAGAAACTTAAGCAACTTTAGGAGGCATGATAGAGGAAAATTGAGGATCCTAAGTGTGACGATCGGAGTTCACCAAAATGATTATGCTAAAATGTAATATCCTAGCCTAATTTGATGTTATGCAAAGTAGTAAATAACAACTAAATAAATAAAAGAAATGACCCAAGTAACTAAGTAAATAGAAATGTGAAACCCTAATGTGTAAGAGAGGGTTAAGAATTCCTTAGCTAATTCGACGAAGGTGTGGGATTGTGTCGCAGTGTAAACCAGGAGGAGGAAACGACCACACAGAAGCATGAGAAAGTATAGATCTAAGCTCTCTTACTAGACTAGGGCACCTAAAAAGGGATAGGGGTGCTGTGGGTGCCCTAGTCTGAGATTTGGGCGCCCTGGTCTATGGAAATGGCCTGAAAACCTCCTTTGAGGTGTCGTTAGATGTTCGTTTGTATTTACCTCCTGTTGCATGTAATGTTGCCAACTTGCGTCCGATGTTGCTTATAATACGCAATAAAGAATCACCTGCAAAACCCTAGACAAAGCATCAAAACCCTAAAAATAAAGATGCATATAAAGGGGTTGGATTGTCACACCATAATGGTGGACTTACTAACTACTACATCTCAAACCCAATGTAGTTCCGTGTGTGTGTGTGTGTAAATTGTGCCCTAGGTTACTCTTGTGCCGTCGCACTTTGTGAAGTAGCGAGCAAATAACTAGATGTAGAATGTAGTAAATGTGTGCATGGAAACAATAAAATCCCCTCCTATGAAGTGTGATGTAGATGAACTAACCTTGTGTGCCTTGTGATGGAGCTAGATGGATGCAAATGTAACTTTAGGTGCCTTTGATGGATGCAACTCTAGATGGTGATAGTAGATGTTTAGTGCTTGGTCCCTCATTATGGTCTCATAACTTTATATTTATATGGTTCTCTTATTCTAATTTCGTAATTAACCTCGAAAAGTCCGACCACCAAAAAGATAGAAAGCTCAAATGGCTAGAAAGTTCCTAAAAGGTGAGAGTAAAGTGCAAAGAGGATTAAGGCACCTCAGAGGGGACCGGGGGTGCGGGGCGCCCAATCGAAGTAGGAAAAACACATAATGACAATACATATTGGGTAAGTATGGGTGAAAGACTAAAAGTAATGATAGAAATCAAAGTAAAAAGGCCAAAGACATGGGTTAATTATTACTCTTTTCACTCAAGAACCATATGAATAGTAGTATGAGATCGATACTAAATAATGACTCCAAGTGCGTGATTTAGTGACTACACCAGTGCCCTTGTCCCCTTTGGGTGGCTCCGACCTCTTTCTATCTTACTTGCCTCTTTTATCTTTTGGGCATCTTATTTTCTTATGGATCGGCCTTTTAGTTGTCAATTACAAAATTCAAACAAGGGAATCATATAAATGCAATGCTATATGAAGAAAATAAAGGACCAAGCTCTAAGCATCTATTATCATCACCTAAGATTGCATCCAAAGGCATCTAAGAGCACTAAAGACATCCATCTAACATCCATACAAGGGGCAAGTAAGGGGCAAGTGGATCGCATTTTTTTGCATACATGCATGGAGGGAAGTTCATTTTACCATCCACACACCTATCCACATTGCTACATCTAGTTATCGCCTGTTATCAAGTGCATCTTGCACAAGGGCCTCCTATGGCACTATTATATCTCACACACACAAGAACTACATAGAGTATGAGATGTAGTGTAATGCTTAGTTGTAAGTTCACTCAGTTGGGTGACTACTAGGTCAATCGACTCCCATATTGCATCTTTTCTTTTTAGGATTTGATGTAGTTTGAGGGTTTTGTAGGTCATCTTCTCTTTGCATGTTATAGGCAATTTTACAACCATCCAAAAAAATACAGGTGACCAACAATGAAGGTTAGAGACCATCTTGCGACACTAGAAAAATTAGATTCCGAGCTTCTGCGCACCATAGCACCTAACAGAGGTCTCTGGCACCTAGGCACCCTAGCCCCATTCAAGATGCACAGAGGATTGTTTGACAATTGTAGAATTTCCTAGTGTAGTTGCGATAGTCGCCCCCTTCTGTTTCATTAGTTTTTCGATCCAAGTATACTTTAGGATCAAGTGCGAAATCAATTGTCTTCTATTCCCTCTCTTGCACTTAGGGTTTCACATTTCTTTAGCTTATTTCTTGTGTCGAATATGTACTTTAACATTTATTTATCATTCATGACTTTACAATATCTAGGGTTTTACAAATTCAACATTTGTTAAATCAATTTTGAATTTATTTAATATGAAGAAAATTAATATAAAGTATTTGAAAGAGGGACCAATGACTGAGCACCCTATGTGTCACATTTTCATCAAGCTCTTGAAAAGTGTCTTTAATCAAAAAGTGAAAAACTATTGGTACTTTTTTTAACCTATGGTGAGAAGAGATGTACATGTTTTGGTGCATGCACAACTATATGGTCCTTTCCCCTAGTTGGCTTGCGAATAATGCTAATTTATTACGGTGCGTTTTAAATAGTTACCGTCTTTGACCGATCCATATTCTTCTTCTAATATGAATTGTACAACAAGATGGGGTCCACGTGTATGATATAAGGTGTAATGGGGAGCATTTTTAATTGAAAAATAAAAGATGATGTGTTGGATAAGAGTGTTTTATTTACATTCGGGAAACTTTTAAATAAGAAACAAATACAAAGGTGAAGAATTCGAGGGAAATTAGCTCCTTCAACTCAAAGTAAGTACATCAAGTTTAAATTACGAAAAAGGATTTTATTAGACCTAGACATTACATGTTATACTTTCATAGTTTTATTAGTAAGAACTTCTCCCTCGGAATTAGAAGCAATTAACACTAAACAACATATTGATATGTCTTAGTCAAAACTTTTGATATGTCGGATAAAATTTATTTATTGCTCATATGACCAACATTTAGCATGGCTCATTAATTGATGACCATTGACACATTACCTACTTTCTTGTAATTTCTTGACATAAAATTTGAAAAAGAGGGTTACTGATGTGTTGTAGTAGGCAAGTAGTGGTTGAGATTTGGATTTGGAACCTATTGCATTTTCCCCATTTTTATTTTTTATTTTGGCCCCTTTAAGCGTAAATTGCACTTGTGCGAATAATGCAAGCCAAATGAAACCGTAAAGTGCAACATAGATAAAAGAATATTAAAAATTGTAAAACTAAATCAACCCATCAAAGTTAGAATATTAAAAAGTGTCACGTTGTTATGTCTGCCTATGTTGGAACATTGAAATAACTAGGTGTTCTTAAACCTTGGAGATGACATCATATCCATCCACATATAAATAATTTCCTCTTTTTAAGAAGTATTACGAGTCATTTTGGCTACCATGAAAATGGAAGTGTCGGACATTAATACATTTCCCACATGATTTTTAATGTGCTAAGTTTACTCAATAGCGGATTTCATGCCTAGTAAACATGTTCAACTCTAATGTACCATGATGGAAAAGTTAAGTCTAATTATCCATTATAACTAACAATTAGATCTAAGAGGTGCAATTGACAATTTGAGTTTGTGAGACTTGTCATATCCACGTCTGTTGTTGTTAGGTCACTACACAGATCATCAACGTTGTTTCACCAAACAAGGCCAATTGGTGTCCAATATGTCAGTTCACATTTGTTAGCATGCTACCAACTTGTACAAAAAAAGGTGTGTTGAAACAAGGTGTGGACATCCACATAAGCATTATGAGGAAGGGAATTTTAACGAGATGCTTAAGTTGCAAGTGCAATAGCATATATGTTTGCAAATGAGGAAGCATGAGAACTATTCGACAAATTGACTTAAATATATGTCTGCAAATGAGAACATTCTTGGAAAATATGTCGTCTCATGGATTGCAATGCTTCTTGGATATGAAAAAAATCATTTATTGAAAGTACCTTAGAATCTTTATGGCAAATGCAATTTGACATGTGTCAAGCCAACGTCCACAACCTTTGCCAACATCCTCTTAGCCTATATAAATATGAGATATTTGGAACGAGGCACTTTCCTCTTCTTCAAGAGCCAATTTCTACTTGTGTTGTGATATGCATAATGATGACTTAGTATGTTGGCAGTGAAGTGTTTTCTATTGCTTCTTCAAGTTGTATTTTTATTCTTCTTTTTCTTTTAGTGGCATCTCATACTAATCAAAGTCAATGGATCAATTCAAGCTAAGTGAAAGTATAATGTTTGATGCAAAAATGATTCCAAACAAAGTACAAGGGAGAGACGATGTGTATTCACTTGATGGGTTTCAATATTATAATTTGGGTTATATATCATGGGATTCATACCTGTTTGAGATTTATTATCTTGGTCACTGTGGTAACATTGTGAATTAGGGAGGTGGAGATGTTATGTTAGCATGTCCGTCACCAAATTGAAATAAAGATGCAAACACTTGAGTGTTCATCTCATGTTTGAGTGGGAACAATATAAAAAATGTGACATTGAGTGGCTCATCATCATCATCATCATCATCATCATCAAGCTACAATTACCTACACAAGTTTCCTCTTCAAAATTTATAGTTTACCAAATCATGCGTGCCTAAACCCTACACTCTAATTATTTCGAAGAGGAGGGGACATGTAGTGATCAGTGTAGTACTTCAAAAAACATGGGTGAGAGATCCATTTGTGCAATAGAGCCTTTCCCCTACCTCTCATATCCCCATTTTTATCATCACCGATCTCATGAAATTGGATGTGATCAAGGTCAATATAAATGCCAAGATGTCACGGGTATAATTCAGTTTGACTATGGGCTAGTGACACTCTACCATTGGAATCAAGAATATATGTCTCTATTTCCATTCTTGAATCTACTCGGTGTAGGCGTGTGTGATCATTTAAGTGGAGGTGAAGTGGGTTTTCTCTTCAAGAAATATCGTGTGCCCGTAAACAAAAAATAATTAACAAAGATAATGATGATGAAATGTGACATTGACAAGATCATCATGAACATCATATGTCATCATCAACAAATTATGATTCCTTATACAAGTTTCCACTTCACAATTTACGATATGTGAAATCAAGTGTGCCTAAACCATACATTCTTATAATTTCGAAGAAGAGAGAGCATGTAGTGATGACATTGCAGACACCAACTTCCAACACACCTCTTTTTTCCTTCTAGTGATTAACAAATAAGCCACATGGTCCATATGCTCCTTGTTGTAAAAAAGAACAATTTCAAGTAGGTTTCCCTCAACATTTTCCCCAACCATGTACTTCTCATCCCTCAATTCCCTTCTCCATCACCCTGTTTATTCTTGTAATGTTTCACTTGATCAAGTTTAAGTTTTCAACACATCCTCGTCGACATCTCCATTACCCCGATTGCGTGTGCGATTGCTAGTGATAATTAGTGGTGTGGAAGAAATGAAAAACGAGGTAGATCGACCACTAGTCGGTACGAATTAGAGTAATAGTTTGCAAAGGCTTCCTTTTGCGCGGGCGGACGACATTAAAAGGTTGGGAAGGCATTCTTCCATTCCCGTGACCTAGGACGCCACTTACCCACTCCAATAACCTTTAAAGAAGCCTCTAGAAGTTTTGCCCTCTCCTATTTACCTCGTAAACCTCCTCCCTCTTTCCTATCGGCAACTGGCTGCATTCTTTGCCCGCTTCGAGGATCGATCCAGTTACCTCTTGGCTATCGATTGAGTGCCCTCCTTCCTCTACCTTCTTATTACTGATTGCTGTCATAGGCCAGGCCTCTCTTCCCGAAGGTTTTAGTTTTCTCTGAAAAGATTCCAATGGCGGATGATTTTCAACTTCCCGATGCTGGAGAAATGGAAATGGAGAACGAAGAGTTTGGAGGGGCAGATACTATTTTGAAGACTGGGGAAGAGAAAGAAATCGGCAAGGAGGGTTTAAAAAAATTGCTTGTGAAAGAAGGACAAGGTTGGGAAACCCCGAGTCCGGTGATGAAGTCGAAGGTATTCTCAATCCCTGTTTTATTGTTAATAATCTTTCTTCATTCATCCTTTTCTAAGTCATAATGTTTATCAAAAGCTCTTTTTGAGGGCTCAAGTAACAGTAGCCCGTGTTAAACCGTTTATTTTCAGATATCGCCATCTTCACTTTTTTGAAAACTCAACAACTGTTATATTATATCCTTTGCATCTTTAGAATATATAGCGTAATCATTAGACTACGTTAAGGTACTCCATTACTTTATAATTCGCAATCGACATCATCATCGTACTCTATAATTTCCTTTTGTAGTACTGCATAGAATTACCAATTACTCGGATTATCGTTCAAATTCTTAGATTACAGCCACTTGGACTACTACCCGCAATATTTACATATAGAATGATCTTTATTTTCCTGTTGGAGTTCTTCAGCATCTCTTTGGTGCACACCTCTGCCTTAATGTCAATGTCAGGCGATTATGTATTCAGGCCTGATACCTTCTTGGTGTTTTTGATTAATGCTTTCTGGAGGAATGGAACCTCGATGCCCAGCCATGTTAACAGAAACAAGAAACAGGAAATGTGACGGAAACCTTAACGTGGCTTAAAATGGAAGAGTGTAGAAGTTGTGAAGAAACAAATTAAAAACAAATATATATGTACGTGCATACGTATGGGATAATGATGTTTCACGTGGACTCTTTTAAGTCCACGTTACTGGAGAAAGGGGCTAGGGTTTTTTAAATTCCGCAAATATGGCTTATATTATATATATTTAATATTTTAAATTATAAATACATCTTATTATTTTCACATATAAATTGATTTTTAATTTTCTTTTGGAATCTTTTAGCATCTCTAAGGTATGGGGTGCAAGGATAATCCAACTCATCTGGTTTAGTGTCACTGTCACAAGATTATCAATTTTGGCCTGCTCCCGTGTTGTTGTTTTCTTGAATGCACTCTGGCGGGGATGGAACCTTGATGTTCAGCTATGATACCTTGATTTTCAGCTATATTACGAGAAACATAAAATGTAACAGAAATGACATGTTCTGCAAAATGGAGTTCAGTTGAAGCTGCTGAAGAAATATACATGCACACACACACACACACTGAAGAAAGGGGTTAAGTTCTTAAAATAATGCTCAAATATGGCGTATATATCAGTAAATGATCTTTATTTTTCTGTTGGAGTCTTCTAACATCTCTTAGGTATGAGGTGCAACGATTATATACTGGAGAAAGGGGCTCAGTTCTTAAAATAATGCTCAAAGATGGCTTATATATTAGTAAATGATCTTTATTTTTCTGCTGGAGTCTTTTAACATCTCTTAGGTATGGGGTGCAAGGATAATCCAACTCCTCTAGCTTTTAGTGGCTAGGTTGCCAGAAATGAGAATAGGAAACGTGATAAAAATGACATTGTGATGGAAAATGGAGTTCAGTTATATATGTGTTTGGGGGTTAAGATGTATCATGCTCTTTTAAGGTCACTTTACTGGATAAAGGGGCTAAGGCTGCGGTCCCATGGAGAGGGGCTACCGTAATTTTATGAACAGGTGTTGAGAAAATTTAGGAGCCTTTTTGATGCAGGTGGTCCCATGTACTGCATGGTTTTGGATTAAAAGCATAGCTGATAACATTTAGATAAGAAATCAGAGGAATGCAGGATCAAAGAGCCAACTGCAATGCAGAGTCTATATACCAAGGTGCCACACGAATAAAAAAACCCTAAACACTAGAGGGCAACTACCAGCCCCTCCTTTGGAAATTAGGTGAGTAAAATTTTGGGGCTCCCGTTTTAGAGGGGAGATTCATGTTCTTTCAGTAGCTGTTTGGAAGAAATTTCCTGGGGCATGTGGCTGCATGTTTTTGCAGTGGAAGACCTCTAAGGGACCCCGTCCGAAGTTTATCTTTAGAGTGCTCAAATGTGGCTTATATATTAAATATTTAAAAATTAATAAAAATTTGTTGATTAGAAGAGCAATTGAGGATACATGATTCCCATACCCAAAAAAGGAAAATAAAATTGAATAGAGAAACAGGGAATCATGATTCCTCATACCCAAAAAAGAAAAGAAAAATAGCTTGGTCTCCATCATGGCATAGGAATTGTGAAGTTACAGGGGTGTCCTCTCGATGGCTTGGCCTTCATCGTAGCCTGCCTCCACCTATCCTGACTGGCTAATTTTATCCACTCAAAATATACCCATTAAATTCTTTGCCTCCAAAAGGTTGAGAAAAACTACACCGTTTGTTTTTCATGGCCTATTTTGGAAATGGCAGACAAATTGCCCATCTATTTAATTTCAAAGCTATAAAACCGTTTGAAGAACACCATTTCAAACATTTAAAAATCAGATTTTATGAGGATTTCTCGGCCAGTCTGAAACATTTCATTGCAGTTGGAATGTTTATTTTCTGTTGCCGGATGGGTTTCAGACCAAAAAAGGGAAACAAGCCTGTGCTGTTTTGTTCCTTGCTAATAGGAATCAGGATGCTCAGTTAGAACCAAACCTCTCACCAAGTTATCAATGGTCTTTTGACAAAACACAGATCTTTGAAGTCACTGAAATTGATTTTAGAGTATACAATTGTTAATTGTAACTGAATTTTTGTTCTATTATATTATTTATTTTTTCTTATGCGTGTTATCAAGGAAATGCTGATCCTTAAATCCTTGAATTTGTGTTTGGTACAAAATTCCTAATTGTAACAGTAATTGCTGTGAGCTATTAACTTAACCCCGTTTACTGTTTACCCTAGTAATTTCTTCCCTTTCCTCCTTGAAAATGTTTTCAAAGAGTTACTTATTTTGGTGTAAATTTTATGAAGTGACTGATTGTTTCTACATTTTCAGTTCACTATTACAGCAGATGCCTTAGTCTACTGTTCTTTCTTCTCCTTAAATAATATGCTTTTAAGTAAATGCTGATCTCTGAAGTTCTTGAATTTGCTTTCTGGTATAAAATAGATGATTGTAATTGTATTTTCAGTACATAACTACATTGCAACCCATCAGAGTGGTGCTCCTAATAATTACTTTTTCTTAAAGTATATTCCTATAAGAGAGATGAAAACTCTCAGTCCAAAGATCTCTCCAGCAGAAAAACCATTACCACAAGCTCAAAGACAAGCCATTAGAGGCATATGCACAGAACAAATAAAATGATCAAATCTCCAATATTATTCAGCTCTCAAAATGTACAATCTGCAAATTCCTCTCTAAGACCCACTCTTTCCTCCATAGGAGATGGCACAAAATATGCCTAATAAATAGGCAAGGGAGTTGGTTACGTGCAACAATAGTTTGTTGCATGAATCAAATAATGGGTTGGACAAGATATTTGCACATTCACAATGTCTATGCAAATAACCGAATTCTCTATAATAAGCTGAACTTATTAGTGAGTAAAATATACTCACTCTAACAATTCCAAGGAAATGCTCATCTTTGATGTCATTGAATTGGTTTTTATGGTAAAAACGGATGATTGTAACTGTATTTGAAGTGTATTATGACATCGTATACACTTAGAAAACTGCCTCTAATGTCTTCTTCTTATATGTGTCTTTAATGAAATGTTAACCGTTGAAGTCCAATGGTACAAAATGGCCAATTGTAGCTACATTTGCAGTTCACTGTTCATTATAACCTTGATGGTACTGACCCTAATGTTTTCTTATTATACATAAATGTTACTGCCCCTAATGTTTGCTACTTATATGTAAATGCTACTGCACCTAATGTTTTCTTTTTGTATATAAATGCCATTTATGGAAATGCTGAATTTTGAAGTCTCTGAAATGGTTTTTACAGTATAAAACTGCAAATTGTAACTGGTTTTCACAGTATAAAACTGCAAATTGCAACTTTATTTGCAGTTAAATATTACTTGAACCACTTGGACCACTGCTCCTAACACTTTCTTCTTCTATTTATATATATAATTTTAAAGAAATGCTTATCTTTGGAGTCATTGATTGGATTTCAATGGTGTAAATTTAAAGTGGTTTTCGACTACCGTTGATAGTATTTTTTTGTATTTTTATATATCTTTGGTTTTGGGCTATTGCTGCTAATATTTTATTTTTCTCATATATACCTTTTGAAAATAAATTCTTATATTTGAAGTCATTGAATTGTTTTTCCTGGTATAAAATGGCAGATTGTAACTTTTTGTATGCAGTTCTCTATCACACTACATTACTTTGTACTGCTGATTCTAATACTTCTTTCTTCTCATACATATGTTTTAAGGAAGTGTTGATTGTGAAGGCTTTGAAGTTTGAAGTAGTTTTCATGAACTTAAAATGGCTGATTGTAACTTTTTATGTGGTTCTCTATTACGTCACAGTACCTAGCACTTCTTTCTTCTTATACATGTTTATTCTAAGAAAGTGCTGATCTTTGAAGGCCATGACGTAGTTGTCATGACCTATAAAATGGCTGCTTGTAACTATACTTTATAACTATCTTATTTATATATATTTTAATTCATCTTCTTTGTATTTATCCTCTAAAGGAAATGTTGATATTTGAAGTGTGTGAATCGGTTGTCACGGTGTAATTGATTTTTGTGTTCATTTTTACATCACAATCTGTTCGAACACTGCCCCTGATTTTTCTTTCGATAGGTTACCTTGAAAGGAAATGCTGATATTTTAAGTCCTTGATAACTGTATTTGCAGTTCATTACACTGGAACTCTTTTGGATGGCACAAAGTTTGATTCCAGTCGAGATAGGGGACTCCATTCAAATTTAAGCTTGGGCAAGGTAAGAGTTTTGTCCTCTTTTCAAATGGTATTTTGTTTGAAAGATATCTTCTAGGATTTAAGCAATTGGAGTGGAAATAATGCACTGAAATGTTTTTAGTGGCAAAGGTATTCTCTAGAAATCTTACTTTTATTTGGTGTTGGGGTGGATTAATGGGGGAATGTAATGATTAAAGCTTGTTTTGACAAGCTTTAGATCCACACGTTTACTCTCAATCAGTTGTTGGACCACTACAAGTGTTGTGGGTGCACATCAGAATTGTAACCATAAGAGTTGTGGGTATACATTATAAATGCAACCCTTTTTTTTTTTGTATGAGGCAATAATTACGCCGATTACAAAATGTAAATTTCCATTTGTAGAAGGCATTAATGTTTATTTATTAGTTTCAACATAGAGTATAATTTCCATTGCAAAAGGCATTAATGTTTATTTGTTATTTTCAACATGGAATATAATTTCCATTGCAAAAGGCATTAATATTTATTCATTACACCGAGAGGAGTTCGTGCAATGGCAACCGGATGGTGTAATGGTGTGAGTTGGTCACTTTTATTCTTGACATTAAATTTGATGTTTATTTGACTGTTGTATGGCAATTTATCCTTACATTTAATGTCCATTTGACCGTCATGCGACAATTTGTTGTTAAATTTGACGCCCATTTGACCATCACATGGCTATTTATCTTAATTTAACATCCATTTGAGTATTACTTTTTAAAATAAATCTTGGAGAAGTCAATTGAAAAATAGTAATATCTTTGGCTATATGATATTATTTGGGCACATTTTACTTTTTTTTTTCGATGTTAAATTCAACGTTCATTTGACTGTCATGTGCCAATTTATCCATAAATTTGATGTCCATTTGACTATCACCTTTTTCTTTCAAAAACTTGGAGAAGTCAATTGAAAAATAGTAATATTTTCTCTATTTAATATTATTTGGGCCCATTTTACTTTTATTCTCGATGTTAAATTTGACATCCATTTGACCATCACGTTCCAATTTATCCTTCAATTGGATGTTCATTTGACTATCACCTTTTTAATTTTTTTGAAGAAAATTGAAAAATAGTAATATCTTGGCCATATGGTAATATTTGGGCCCATTTTTTTCCCAAGTGGATTTTCTTGAAACCAACACAATGGTGCAACTAAATTGATGCCATTTTCTAAAAATCAATGGGAAATCAGTAGAGAATGTAATGAAGTTACTAATAAATGTGGTTTGTGAAAAATATAACATAAATTTGACATCCATTTGACCCTCACTTAATTTTTCTTTTTCCTTTTAGTTGGAGAAGTCAGTCAAAAAAAGTAATATCTTGGCCATATGCAGAGTTTGGCGCCCTTTTTTCTCAAATAGATTAATTTGATACCAACAAAATGGTGTAGCTAGATTGATGCCATTTTTCACCACTCTGTTGGTAATCGGGAAATAATGTAATGGAGTTATTAATCAATGTTGTAAGTGAAAAATCTAACATAAGAGCTTTCCAAATGATCTGTCTCTCAGATAGATGTATATATTTAAGATATCCGTACTAGTTATTTTCAAATGTAAAATTATAGAATAGGACAAGGGATATCCATGACTATTGCATTTGAAGTTCAGGAAATCAAGTCAATTTTAGTTCTTATATTGTTAGCAGCAGGGTGGATGGTTCAATTTTTATGTTTACTTGAACTTCCATTTTCTGTTGTTTTATTCAGTTATGTATTTGTATTGTTAATTGTAGAGTTATTAAACATAGCCATATTGTTGGCTTGGATTCTTTGTTTTCCCCAGAACATTTAGGGAGGCATCCCTAGATGATGCTTGATCATTGTTGGTTCAGACTCTTGTTTTTCCCCATTCCATTTTTTTCATTAGGGAGGCATCGCTTGGTGGTGCTTGATCATCGCACTGGAAGTGAAGGCACAAATTCCATTTTGCCTCAGGATTTGATTGAACTGGAAGAAAGTGAAGAAGACTACAATGAAATATTTTTCTTCTGAAAGGGGAACATCTCTTTATATGTCATTTCAGAGAAACTTACAGTTTGTTCGAAGAGCATGCACATTAGACTCAAAGTGCTCAATTTTATAAGTTGGTCCCTTGGACTGTTGGAATTAGTCTTTTTCCATGCATTTCATTCTCCGTTTGATGTTACTACACCAGGACAGGGTGTTGTACACGCTGAGCCTTCCCTATAGAAACTGAACCCCACCTTACATTAACTCACCGAAAACTTTCTCCATGATGCAAGCTAGGATGGCTATGTCAACTAACTTTAGTTTCTCTTTAGGTGTTATAAGTGCTCACATTACAGGTGTTTGTTATTGTGCACAGGTCAAGTGATAAGAGGATGGGATCTGGGGATTGCAACGATGAAGAAGGGAGAAAATGCGGTCTTCACCATTCCCTCAGAGCTTGCATATGGAGAATCTGGTTCTCCACCTACTATTCCATCCAATGCCACTTTAAAATTTGATGTGGAGTTGCTTTCTTGGTCTAGTGTGAAAGATATCTGCAAAGATGGAGGCATTTTTAAGAAAATTTTAAAGGAAGGGGAGAAGTGGGAGAACCCCAAAGAAGCTGATGAAGTAACAGGTAAATATTGGGAATGGGGGTGCAGAATCTTTTGTGCAGAAATTATTTGAAATGATATATTTTGTATTGAGATGAAGTGTCACACTTGTTATAAAAATGCAGTGAAATATGAAGCTAGGTTGGAGGATGGAACTGTTGTTTCCAAATCAGAGGAGGGCGTGGAGTTCCATGTGAAAGATGGTATGCACGTTACAGCCTCAAAGAAGTACTTCCAAAGATGTTGTTTGTGCATTGTTATCTTTTATAATATTGTGTGTTAGGGAATCCCTCTAAATAATTCTCTTTGTTGTCTTTTTCTTTTTACTGTGTTTTTATGTTATTGTATGATGACACTTTGTTTTTAATTAGCCGATGTCTTTGTTCCAGGCTATTTTTGTCCTGCATTCGCCAAAGCTGTTAAATCAATGAAAAAGGGTGAAAAAGTTTTATTAACAGTGAAGCCCCAGTGTAAGTTATATGTTCTGTTGGATGTTAAAGTGAATGTGATATTCAACTTATATTTTGGTTTTAATATGTTTCACTTTGTTCATATTTAGATGCCTCCAGAATTGTCCAATAGGGTTGGTGACTTGGTCTAATCTAGAGATGGGTTTGTTTCAGATGGTTTTGGAGACAAAGGGCGTGAAGCAATTGGAGATGATTGTGCAGTCCCACCAAATGCTACATTGATTATTGATCTTGAACTTGTGTCATGGAAAGTGGTTGAAGAAGTTACTGATGATAAGAAAGTGATGAAGAAAATCCTTAAGCAGGAGATGGCTATGAAAGGCCTAATGATGGGGCAGTTGTTAAGGGTATAAGTTTGACTTGATGCGACTTCTATTTTTACATCTGTACTCTCGAAGATGTAAAGATGAACTGATTCAATTTTATATATTTATGATAGGGCAGTTGTAAGGGGTATACGTTTGTCTGATGTCATAACTATTTTTGTTAAGCAGTCTTACGATGAAAAAATGAACTAATTCAATTTTATATGTTTATGACAGTCAAGTACGTGGGGAAGTTGGAAGATGGAACCATATTTGACAAGAAGGGATCTGATGAAGAGCCATTTGAGTTTATTACAGGAGAGGCGAGTTTTGAATTTGATAAGAAGTGGGAATGTCATATATTTTTGTAATGTTTGTTATGTACTGTTTTCCTAAAAATGTTTCTCTTTGTCATCTACCATGGCAGAGCAAGTTGTTGATGGTTTGGACAGAGCAGTCGCGACCATGAAGAAAGGAGAGGTTGCATTGGTAACTGTGGCACCTGAATATGGGTATGGAATGGAGGTAAAGACAGATTTGGCAGTTGTTCCATCAAAATATACACTCATGTATGAAGTTGAACTGGTTTCATTTGTGAAGGTTTGTCTACATATCTTTTCTTTACAAAGTTAACTTGAGCTCCATTGTAGGGTGATATTTTTAAACGGTTTATCACCTTTTCTCTATTTTTGAAAGGAAATGTTTTCTCTATGGTTTCTCACATTTCCGGTATTTACTAAAGGAAAAAGAGTCCTGGGACATGAAGACTCCTGAAAAGATAGAGGCGGCTGCAAAGAAGAAGGAAGAGGGAAATTCATTATTCAAGATTGGCAAGTATTGGAGGGCCTCAAAAAAATATGAGAAGGTATGGAATCACTCTTTTCACAAATAAAGCAGGTGAAATGGGCGAAACTTGATGTATCGAAACTACTTTACATTCTCTTTTTGTTGTAGTTTTGTGAGGTTGGGCAAATTCATGTTGACAATTTCAAATGAAATTTGCTTACTCCGTTGCCTCAACTCAACCTCTTTGCAGGCTGCAAAATTCATTGAATTTGATTCTTCTTTCAGTGAGGAAGAGAAGAAACAGGCAAAGCCTTTAAAGGTTACTTGTAATCTGAACAATGCAGCCTGTAAACTCAAATTGAAGGATTACAAACAAGCACTAACCTTATGTACAAAGGTAAACATGTTGATATACAAAATGTTTATCATAGCTTTTGAATTTAATGATAGAAATTATCTTTAATTGGCTTCAAATATAATTTGCAGGTGCTAGAAATTGAATCTCAAAATGTTAAAGCTTTATATAGAAGGGCACAGGCATACATTCAGACCGCAGATTTGGAGCTTGCAGAGAATGATATAAAAAAGGCACTTGAAATTGATCCAAACAACAGGTTTGTGATTGTTAATTATTATTTATAGTAGAGTTTTTAAAGTCATCTATTTTATAGGGCATGCAAATCTGCAGTCTGGTTTGGTCATTTCTTTCATGTGGTAATTTGCTTTTGGATTCTCGAGAAATAATATTCAAATTGGGCAAAAACCCTGGAAATCCCTTGGGGATGGGTCTTTCAGGGTTACAAGTGTAGGGAATATTTGTTTGTTGGGTTTTTGTGACACTGATATCTCAAGCCAGTCTTCTGTATTTGGTTCAATGGTTTCTGTTTTACAATTTGTTTGGAATATTCTGCTGTGAATGTGATTTAATCTCAGATTTGGGGTTTTGACCTTTCCTAGTATATGAAGTTGTATTGTCTGAACTGATTTCTAGCAAACATATGACGTGCATACTGCATTCTTCAATACATGCTGTCTTATGGATTCTTGTCGGTTGACCATCCAAGTGGTTGGCAAGCATGCACTGACGTAAGAAGAATATTCATTGAACAAATTAGCTTGAATTTTCCAGGTTTCCATGGAGATGCAACCCCTGCCCCCCACCGCCCCTCCCCGAAAGTGATGTCTTAGAGACCCAGGGTGCCTCCGAGACTTGGGGACAGATGGGAAATGTACCCCACCACCCCCAACTGCCACCAGCCAGATGGGGACGCCCCCGAAACATTTCCCTCAAGTAGGGACGTTTCTATGATGTCCCCCAATTTGGGGATTTCATGGGGAGTTGGGGATGTCCTAGAGACTTCCAGAAGTCTCTCGACCCATCCTAGAGACTCCCAGCCAACCCTGGCAGCATAAGTCTGTCTAAAAGTTTTTTTTATTAAATTTATAATTATTGGCCCCCAACCCTAACCATAATATTCAATGGGACCGACCCACTCCCTACGCACTCCAAAAAAGCTATAAATGGATACGTGGCTGGGTACGGCTCGGGAGCGGGCAGGGTACGGCTGGCCCTGCCCTTCCGCTCTGCAGCCTCCACGTAACTTTGCCCTGTCATATTTTTACCTCCATGTCAACTCTGCAGCGGGTTTTGTATGCTTTCGTATTTTTGCTTGAGATTCGAAGACCAGGAATGATCTGTGGAGGTCTCGATCAGCTTTGGTTCATGGAAGTCCCGAAGACGTGTCCCGAAGATGTGTCGAATATGTTCTTATTCCCCTTTTATTGACGCAAGCTTAGGTTATACGTTTTTTTAAATTGATTTTTTAATATTATTTATTCATTAAGATTTTCTTTTGTTTGTATAACTTTTGATTTTTTATTACGTTTTTAATAGATTATAAAATATCATTTGAATACTATGATTTAGATATTATAGTTTTTTAATAACTTATAGAATATAACTCATTTCTTGTAATTTATTGTTATAGTTTTTGTAGTTTTTATTATATAAATGTAGTTTAACGTTTTTTATTTTAATGTGGTTTGTATAGGTTTACAAATTATTTATATGAAATGTATATAGTGTTAATTTTTAAGAAATGTATAGAATGTTAATTTTTTAAGAAATGTATATAATGTTAAATGTTTAAGAAATGTATATAATGTGGGGGTGTCTGGAGTGGGTATAGAATGTACCTGAAATGGATACGTGGTTGGGTACGGCTCGGGAGTGGGCAGGGTATGGCCGGCCCTGCCTTGCCGCTCTGCAGCCTCCATGTAACTCTGCCCTGTCGTATTTTTGCCTCCACGTCAACTCTGCTGTGGGTTTCGTATTTTTGCTTGAGATTCGAAGATGGCCTTTGGCCAAGAACGATCTGTGGAGGTCCCGATCTGCTTTGGTTTGTGGAAGGTCCTGAAGACGTGTTCAAGATGCGTTGAATATGTTCTTATTCCCCTTTTATTGGCGCAAGCTTAGGTTATACGTTTTTTTAATTGATTTTTTAATATTATTTATTCATTAAGATTTTCTTTTGGTTGTATAACTTTTAAATTACATTTTTAATAGATTATAAAATATCTTTTGAAATATAATTTAGATATTATAGTTTTTTAATAACTTATAGAATATAACTCATTTCTTATAATTTTATGTTATAGTTTTTTTAGTTTTTATTATATAAATTTAATTTAACGTTTTTATTTTAATTTGGTTCGTATAGGTTTACAAATTATTTATATGAAATGTATATAATGTTAATTTTTTAAGAAATATATAATGTTAATTTTTTAAGAAATGTATATAATGTTAATTTTTTAAGAAATGTATATAATGTTAATTTTTTAAGAAATGTATATAATGTATCTAGAAGGCTGAAATTTATATATTTTTTAATTTTTATATATTGTTTGTACTGCGGGGGCCAATTTTTTTTTGTACGCGGATACTGTGACCCGCTCCTGATCCACAACGTATCGGCTACTTAGGTTTGTTTATTACAGTCTGTTTTAACTTGTTCTTGTTGTGTACTTACTAGCCTTTGGTGAATTGGAGGATTCTCCATTCTGTATACGTGTAACTGTTTTCTGAATTGGAAGATTCTCCATGTTTTGTGTACTTCTAAGATTTTTTTAGTGAAATGGAGGATTCTGTGTCTTGTTTACTTGCTAGACTAGATCTTTGAAATTATAATAGCTGTTATATTTGTTTTTCACACTATTTTATCACTTAGAGAATAGTTCATGTTAAGAGTTGGAAAATAATAATGGAATTTGGAAAAGGAAAACTAAATGGGTCAAAACACTCATGCTTGCCTCAATGCTGCAAAGAGAATGATGGTAGTATGTGGTTATGTTTATTTAGGCTCCAGTCATTCCAATTTAATTGTATAATGCTTTGGCTGTGTGCCCCCCCCAATAGGGATGTGAAGCTAGAGTACAAGACTCTCAAAGAGAAACAAAAGGAGTACAACAAGAAAGAAGCCAAGTTCTACGGCAATATGTTTGCAAGAATGAGCAAGTTGGAGGAATTAGAAGCCAAGGTAACTAATTTGTCATTTTAGGGTTTTGTTTTGATTTCTTCATATTCATGATTTCATAAAATGATTGTTCAACTATTGCATGTTCAGAAATCTGGGGCCCAACCAATGGAAACAGATGCAGAAAAGGAGGATGATGAGGCATGAGGATAGATGTCCGATCACCCTGAAAGTATTTTTTTGTTTCTTAAGGGTTTCCGTGGTTTTGCAGCTGATTATTTCTGCATTTTAAGTGGGATGTAAGGCGGAACTTTAATATTTGGTCCATTATTTAATATTGTACTAGGCTAAGATGTTGAAACTTAGGATTAAATTCTGGGTTGGCAGCTGATTTGTAGTAAGGTTCATCGTTTGGTAACCAGCTTTGGACCAGAGAGGCAGTATAACTTTTTTATTTGGAATGCAACTTGAGTACCACTTCTACCGACATTTTGTTTTTGCTTTACATTATTAGGTTATTTTTGTTTGGCCGCGATGTTTGTTGAAGTATTTCATATGGCAATGTGTGATTAGATTTCCGATGGTGATAAATTTAAAAATCATTGAATGAAATTGATGGGCCTTAAATTTGTGTTCTTGTGTTATACTAATATTTCAACCTTGAGACATCTTTAGTTTGTAAGCTTCTTGCTCTTAGCACAATCACCTCTTGTCTGCGACGGTGCTTGAAAAGGACAGTAAATTGTACAAAAACTGCCAGAGCAATTTATCCTTAGTGATCCAAATTCCACCCTTTTCAGCTCTTCCAATGGTTCAAAGCTAAATTTGACACTTCTTTGTTGAATTCAGGTCATTCAGGAAGGGGGTTTTTATAAATAAAATTTCAAAAGAGATGTATTACAACACACAAAAATGAATGTTCAGGTTTCATTTGCTAATATCTTGTAAGACTCAATTTATGTATGTTTCTTGGTTAATACATGTACTGATAAAAATTTAATTTGACACTAGTCAAAATGTGAACACAATCAATGTGAATGTGAAGAGTTAACACATTCTTATTACACTCTTCGTTCCCTTGGTTCTTATTGCAAATGTCAATTACCTATCATCCAGGACTTACTTTTTCATGTGAAGAAGGCGATGGTGTTTTTACTTTCAGGACTATGATGAACAAATAAAAATAAAAGAACTCACTATGTTTCATTGCTTTCCAATCAAACATTATTTACTGTTTTTACAAGCTTGTCAATTCTAGCTCCCTAAAAATGCTTGTATCGAAAACATCTCCATTGTTGGATGCGCGGATCGAATTTGGGGCCATAGGGAATGTAGATGTCAACTCTTCTATAATGATTTAAAAGGTGTGCTGCCTCACATGCTCTCTTTGTTTGCCCTCAATGCCTATTACAATCTTTCCATTTACATATCTTTATAAAAATGCTTAATCAAATACATATACATCAATAATTTGAATTTTCTTGGGGAGTGCGAAGGCCAACTTTCTTATAATGGTGTTAAGGGTGTGCTGCTTGATTTTGTCTTACTATGCCCTTAATGCATATATCAATCTTCTCATCAACATACTTTCTTAAAAATGCTTCTAGTCAAATGTGTATTTTACATTAGCAATTTGCACTAGTGATGATTGGGTTTTGTTAACAAACGCCACTTCTCTATCACGTAAGAATGTTTTCTTTGCTTTTTAACGGCATTCATGTATCATTCAATGCTAATGTGTAAAGCTAATAATTTCTCACATTTGTAAGAATGTCTGTCTTTAAGTTACAATTACTTCTACGATGATCCTAGGGGCTATGTTATAATTCTTCAATGATGAAATATTTAATGTGCAAAGCAAATAATTTATCTTGCCATTCGTGGAAGTTACAATTACTATTATGCCGATTCTAGGAACTTTGTTACGGTTGTGGCCATTTAATCGATTTATACCCATAAAAGACAATATGTAAGCTATTTTATTGTACATTTTTATGGTTTAAATAACTAACGGCGTTACACTTTATAGCAACTAAGATTATTTATCGCTTTATGTAAGTGTTGTGAATTGTAAATGATAATTTTTGTGTCGATATATGCATCACTTTTAGTCATGTTATTAGAATACACACACACAATTGTATTGCATGATACTTAATAAAAATGTGAGCGGGAGTATTTTTTAGGGTATGCTCAATTAGAATTATGTTAATATTTGTGTTGATATGTTGTCTATTTAATTAATACAAGAAATATTTGATTATTAGGAACAACATCTTGTTGTAGAGAAATCTTTTACTCTAGAAAATTCTTAAGAATGGAAGATTATTTTGTAGTGTTCCACAAAAGCTAATGAGATTTTTAGCAAGTTGGAAAGCCAAATAGTGGCCGCTTTTATGGCTTTAATCTACTCAAAGGTTTGCTTAGTTCGGTTGGATTTAGTGTGATGCCCCTTTATTGGGGAGTTGCATGCCGCCTTACTTTGTATGGCCAACAAAAGCTGCTTGGAATTGATGTTTTCCTAGTGAATTTTATGAGGCAAGCATTTTGTGGTTCTGATCTTTTGCAAGTCTACACATAAGGTTTACATTCTAATTTACTAGATATTATTAACATCAAATTCATACCTAAGGTTGGGTGATCCTTAAGTAATAAATTGATTACATTGCAAATATTTTTAATTGTGAAACACGAGCGATTTGCGAGAGATTAAACGCTAAATATTTTCGTTCATATATTTCACTCATATACGTGCCAATATATAGGAAATAGTTTTCCTATAAAATAGGAGATCAAACTACCTCCAAAACAACCCATAAACAAATAATTATATTCGTGAGTTGTTATAACTCACTTAGTCCTATTTACGTGGGTTATTAACAACTCACCCACTTGGTTACATCATATTAATAATTACATTCATAATTATTATTAATCTAATGGAGCACTAAATAGATTTCCTAACATTTAATATTGTAAGACTTATTCAATTTATGCAAGATACAAATATATAGGACAAGTAACTCATATAAAGTAGGAGAGCTAATTAAAACAACTCTACTATATGCGAAAGTTGTTTCTAACAACTTACTATATCCTTAACAAAATAACTACGTGATTTTTCAGCGTAACAAATCACTTACTACCATACAAATATGTGTTCACACAAATATTTCTAACATTCCCCTCCTTAGTGTGAACATGGGAGAAGAGTAACATATTCTACAAATGTTATTCCATGTAAGCACTTTGTTTAGATGACGTATAACTCCAAGTTGTCACTTTACCCTCATAAAGGCATAATGCGCAACAAATTCGCGAGGCCCTCACATTCCTTTTCCCAAATTCTCAAATTCCCGAATTTCTCCAAGATTCATGTCATCAAAGCTCACGAACTATCTGGACAACAATCCATATTGAGTTTACCTCAAAATCTTCTTGCCTCCCAAAAGGTAGATTCTTTGAATATGCTTCTTTCTCCAAATGTCAACAAAGGGATTTATTCAACGAATCACACTAAACAAGAAATCTCAACATAATACAATAAAAACAAACATATCTTGAACTAAAAGCACAACGAACAATTACTACTACATCTCAAGTAGTCCCATCGCTAGTGGTCGATGAGACATCGCGCTCGACCTCCTTCCTTCGTTGCCTCCATCCTCTAATAAGATGATATTCATTTAATATAAAAGTCTTCAAAATAATAACCATTGTCATTGTTCACCTTTGGTTCTTCTTTGTTGCACGGTTCTTTCTCACTAACCACATTTGCTTCATTTGTTTTAAGTTTTCCTTTGAGCAAATCATTAGCTTGAATTTTATAGTACCAAGATGTGTGTCCCCTTTTCCTGTAATAAAAACATTCAAAATTCTCCTTGTTTTTATCAAATTTTTACATTTGTTTCTTGAGTATAACACACTTTCCTAAGTTCTTATGTAGTGATTTTTTCTTTAACTAGGAGAGTTGAAATCATATCTTTTAGTGTTTGGGAGGGCATCTATCCAAGAGTAAAAACAACATTGCTATATTTAGAAGGCAAATTGTTAAATAATATAGCATATTGAACACATTGAATTGAAAGCACATTGAAAAAATGCCACTACATCCCAAGCGGCCCTATCGCTAGTGGTGATGAGAGATTGTTGTTTGACCTTCGTCCTCCAATAAAATGATATTCACTTAGTATAAAAAGTCTTTAGAATTATAGCCATTGTCATCGTTCTAGGGTTCTTCATTCACGCCTCTGGTTCTTTCTTCGACCACATTTGCTTCATTTGTTTTAAGTTTCCCTTTGAGCATATCATTAGGTCAAATTTTATAGTAGCAGGATGTGTACCTCTTTTTCTTGCAATAAAAGCAATTCAATTTTCTCCTTGTTTTCATCAAATTTTTTATGATTGCTTATTGAGTATAACACACTTTCCTCGATTACTTCTTATGTAGTTATTTTTTCTTTAATTAGGAGAATTGAAATCATATCTTTTAGTGTTTGGGAAGGTATCCGTTCAAGAGTAAAAACAACATTGCCATATTTAGAAGGAAAACTATTCAATAATATAGCTTTTTACGATTGCTTCTTGAGTATGACACACTTTCCTCGATTACTTCTTCTATAGTTCTTTTTTCTTTAATTAGGAGAGTTGAAATCATATCTTTCATTGTTTGGGAAGACATCCATCCAAGAACAAAAATACATTGCTATATTTAAACGACAAACTGCTCAATAATATAGCATTTGCATCCTCATCATTAACTAGAGCTTTGAATTCCGCTAGTTGTCTCATTAGAAATCTCAGGTCATTAATGTGGCCAATCATTGTAATTCCATCACACATTTCGAGCTTGAATAACTGAAGTTTCAAAGAAAAATTTGTGTTGACTGCTTTGACTCCAAACAAATTGTTCAAAATTTCCCACATTATCTTAGATGATTTTTCAAGGTCTACATAATGTAATTCAAAATGTGATAGAACGAGGTTAATAATAAATTTGGCTTTGTCATATTTACTTTTCCATTTTGCCATTTTGATCGCATTTGTGGGTGTTGTATGATATGATCCTCACGTGCGGACTTCACTAACACCTTGAAGTTTTGATTTAATGGTTCATTACATTGTATCTTTTCCATCTACTATTCTCTAGAGGCTTTTGTTCATTAGTTACATTTGAATTTTGACTTTCCAAGTGTGAAAATTTATATGAGTGAATTTTTTTAATGGAATGTCCATTATTAAACAAAAACAAAATAAATCACCCGTTTCTATTGAAAATATGCTTTGGTACAAATAAGAAGAGAGATACAAATTCCAATTCCTAATAATCACCTATACAAGACTCACACTTTTTAAACTTACAATGATATACATTATGAATACGTTTCACACTCGACAATCAACTTTTAATTTTGATGATAATGACAATAACAAACTCACATTACAATTATAAACGAAAATAAATTTGTAATAACATTTTAATTACTAATCTATTAAACTTTAACACATCCTACTAGTAAATATTTATAAATTTGAGCTATTTTGACATTGGCCAAAACCAAAAAGACTAAATTGAAATGACACAAAGCCTTAGATGACAATGGGGTTTGGGTGGATCGATTAAGACAAATGGTTGTATCTGGATCCACCTAGGTTCAAATCTGTGGGCGTGATCCCTTCGGGGTGGTTTATCGGTGGTGGCAGGTGTTGCATCACCAGTGGTTACGGCTGGCGGTTATTCTCGGTAGTGGCGGATTTTGCATTTTCGGCATTGGCGTTCGCGCAGATTGGTGGCGAGAAAAATTGCATTGTCGGTGTTGGCTCAGTGGTCGTGGTTTGTGTTGGATTAATTGTAATATCTGGTCTTAGCACATTGGTTGTAATGGGTGGGGTCCTGTCAACCCTTCGGTTCATAGCTCCGGTCAAAAGCGTTTAACGGTAAAAAAAACATTTATCTTCGTTAGTGTCCAATTATTTTGTTGAATGTCTCTACAAAATTATTGCTAAATCTCTTGCTCTTTACATCTGCAACATTCGTCCAATCAATGTTAGACTAGAGCATATTGGCTTTATCAAAGCTTGTTATATTCTTGACAACATCATTGCAATATGGGAAGACATATGATGGGCTTGAGCCTCATAAGTAGCAAACTCTTTTCCTTAATCTTGACTTTGAATTGAAAAAAGCCTATGGTCGCATTGAGTGACCTTTCATCCTTGCCATGCTAAAAGCTCTAGACTTTAGTGGGTTTTTCATTAAGGTTGTATAATTTCTTTTTTTGCGATGTCTCGGCTTGCCTCACCATTAATAAGCACATGTTTGATACCTTTGGTCTTATTTGTTCTATCTCGGTAGGGATGCCCTCGGACTTTCTCTTTATGTGCTTGCTTCAAAGCCTTTGGATATTTGATCATGTATCAACCTAAGCTAGGGTGTATTCGGGGAATTTATCTTCTAGATAGATCTTCACAACTTATAAATGGTCACATTACTAATGAATCTTCTTGCTCTTATAGAAAATGATCTAATGTCAAGGAAACTATGCTTTGCATTGATATTTTTTGCGAAGTATAAAGTTCCAATCTTCGGTGGTTTAAAACCTTGTGTTACTGAGATAATGTCTCGTGGCCCATGCCGAATTGGTTGAAGAGATTCCCTTGGAGTGGATTTTCAATAGAGAGAAAATCAAATTCTTAGGAATCATATTTACTTTTGACAACACATCTGTTAAATTATGGCAATATTTTTTTTGACAAGGTAGAGAAGAAAATCTCTTTTGGATCTCTAAACCTTTATCCCTAGCTAGTAAATTCCAAAATTGCATGAATATCCTTGTAGCTTCACATGTTTATTATACCTGTTGGTTCCCTTAAGGCTTCTTATGATAAGTTAGCCAAGTTGCTCGGAGAATTTCTTTGGGCTAATTCCATACAAACAAGCTAAAGGTTTCCACAAAGTTTCTTGGGAGGTTTATTGCCTTCCTCAATATAAAGGTGGTATGGGCATTATTGATATTTATAGGCAAAATATTGCTTTATGAGCTAAATGGCTCATGAAATTTATTTATGGCGATGAAGCGTGGAGAATCCTACTAAGCTATTGTATTTTTTATGGCACTCCTTATGGAAAGGGGTGTTGGAAGAATATTAGTCTCGTATACTTTTCTCATTACCTCGACTCATGTCAAGATAGAAAGTACATTTGCTCGCTAAGAACATCTAGAATATGTTTGAATTGGTCAAGCCATATTTAAAATGGGTTGGTGATGGTTTCAAGGGAGGGATCTCCTTCAATGATCACAACATTTGGTGGTCACCCATTGTTACTCGTAATTATATCCCTTTAGCTAAAACACCTTAAATTAAAGCTCTCAGAATCTTTTAGAAGTGAATTTCAACCATTTTTGATTTGGTTTCTTCTAGAGAACGAATCCCTTGGAAAAATATCAAAAAGAAATTCAAGTTGTCCAACTTAGACCTTCCTTTAATAACCAAAATTCAAGAGTTCATGCTAGATGTCATGCTTCACAAGCTAGGCCTTCAATTGCTTGTTTTTGGTGGCGAGACTAGAGATGGAATATTGACACAACCTTCAAATATTATAACATGGGTTTTCTATATCAGTTGATGAGATCATTCTCCATGTCCCTTGGAAAATTAAACTCTTATTGAGGCTTGAATTCCTCTCCTAGAATGTGGCTTTCTCGCCTCAATCGGGTGTGGACTTCTAAGCTTGATCCTAAAATCTGTCATTTTCTTGAGTGTCTTATATAACAAGGCCCCCCTTTGGGTGAGAGACTCAAATGTATTGGTGTTTCTAGTCCCAAATATCCAAAGGTATTCTAGATCAAAGTCATTCAAACATTTACTTTGGTCATGCCCCTATGTTTGGTTGGCTTGGTGTTGGATCCACTCATTATTCGGATTTTCCATCATGAACATGTAACTTAGAAAATGGCCTTTTTGGTGACCATTCATGTTGGTTGACTTATATAACATCTATCTAGAATTTTTAGAGCTATAATTTTATTTCAATTACGCAAATATAGGAATGCAACTATTTTTAGTGATAATTCTATTTAAAAGCAATTTTTACGCTAACGAAAAGATCATTGTGATTTATGTTGTGTATTTTCAAATTCAAGCCCATGCCCAAAATGTTTCACTTGAATTAAAGTATTCGTAGTAATCGCTTGTTGGATCATGGGGGAGTGCACCATGAGTCGTGTTTTGGTATATCCTTTGAGAGTGTGCTCTTTACCTATGACGACCCAACATTCATGGAGTTGTTCATGTAACCATCTCTCCTCCCGATCCATGGTAGTTTCTCCACTCCACCATATAAACAAAGTGGTGAGTCCGCCACCTCCTCGGGGAACGTTGTTGCGGGTTCATTGTGATGACCATCACTAGCTTGGGTTGACATCATATTTGTTGGCTCTCTATCCCCTGGTTGGGAAATTATGGTGCCTTTAACTATTCGAGGATAATTTTTAGAATTCTAACAGGTGGAACAATTTGGATATTCCAGAGGGGAACCCTCCGGTTTGGGATCCTTCCCTCATAAAGATGGTCTCTTTGCCTCCCCTAGTATTGTTTTTGCTTGTGCTTAATCTTCGACTTATTTTTGTAATCTTAGAGTACTTAGTTGCCACATGTGGCATTGTTTTTTTAGTTGTGTCCTTTTAGATTTTTGGGATATGATCTCTTTGTCTCCTTTTTATTGTAACTATCATGCATTTATTTTATTAATATAATGATGTGTGTGTGTGTGTGTGTGTGGCGTGCGCGCATGCGCATGCGAAGGACAATCCCAACAATAATATAAATTTATTTTGAATGGAGGGAAATGAGAATTGTGTACTTAGAAATATGTGTCACTCTATAATATCTTGTACATGATGAAAACATATATTCACTTATTTTATGAAAAATCACTTTCAAAAAGATTTTTTGTTTGTTTTTCTTATTGTTATTTCAAGTAGATTTTGTTTGATAAGTATTTATAGGGGTTCAAACCTGTCCTTTAATTTATATCTTTTAAATTTGGAAGAACCATAGTTTATTTCACATTTTTAAAAATGAAGTGTATTTAATTCATTTTCCATTTTATGATGCAAGGGTTGGATGAATATTATACCCTTAATTTTAAGACTAGTCCTTCAAATTTGATCATTGATTCATATCTTTCTTTTTAGGATTGTATACCTCAAAATATAAGTCACTTGCAATGTCTTATAGAAAAATGATTTTTAAAGGTATATTTTGTTTGACTAGTTTGTCTAAGGAATTCAAATCTTTCTTACAAATGAAAATTTATAAAATTTGGATGAACAATATTTTATTTATTTACTTTTGTTTAAGTACAATTACTTATTGTCACTTTTCATCATGAAAGGGTTGGATGAATATATACCCTTCCACTTGAAACTAAGACTAGCCTTTCAATTTTGATTATTGATCCACATCTTGCTCTAAAAATGCTAGAGAAATGTGTTGATATTTTGTTGAGTTAGAACAATAAAAACTTTGGGAAATATTAACTAAAAATTACATTGGGATTAAATATGATTAATTAAATTCAAATAATCATAGGGCATACGGGAACCATGGAAGAAATGGTGCATCAAATCTTGGATGAGAGCCGAGAAAAATAAGAGTATAAACGGTAAGGAGAGAACTTAAATAAATCCTAGCACTTTTTTAATTTTTTTGGAAATCAAACAAAAAAATGAGAGAACAAATTGAAAATAAGTAGGTAATTGAAATTCAAGAATTATACGATTACAATAGATAAAAAAAGAGTGCCAATGTCAACTTAAATACATATTAACACTTTTCATATTACACTATAATTTATTGTTATGTTTTTGTTGTTTGTACATGTTTATAAGATAGATTCACTATGTAAATATGTATATATTTATATCTGTTTGTTAAGATATAATTTACATTAAAGATAATATTCACTATTATATGAATATAAGGGTATTGATGAAAATTAAATATGATAGTCAAGGGGTTGAGCTCAATTGGTTAAAGTTTTGGGTTATGTGACCCTTGGCCTTCAATTATTGGCTTCTTATATGGTTACTTGAAAAAATATCAATAATAAATAAATACATAAATACACTATACCATATCAATCAACATTGTCATTAATAAATAACAAGGCCTTGAAATGGAAAATCATGCGATAGGCGTTGTATATTGGAGATTAAGCTAAACATTGATGTCAAATGCATTGAACTGAAAAAAATTTGATGCGGATGTAACAAATGATGTATTATCTTTGATGTCAATGAAATATTTTTTTCTCGTGTGTTGAAATCTATCAAAAATGCCATAGATCAAGTATAAAAATTTCAATAAGTTATATACTTGGGAAATCATCACGTCTTAGAAAAAAATTGAAATTACAAATACAATGAATTACATGTAGTTTTATAAGAGAATTTGTAATGTGAGCCATGCTTAACTTCTAGGAAACCTCATCGATACAATATAAAGGATTAAACAATTTAGTGGGTAATCATTCTCAA
Source organism: Taxus wallichiana var. yunnanensis (assembly GCA_018340775.1). Taxonomy (NCBI): domain Eukaryota; kingdom Viridiplantae; phylum Streptophyta; class Pinopsida; order Cupressales; family Taxaceae; genus Taxus; species Taxus wallichiana. The sequence goes on from CM031240.1 coordinate 614,931,521, forward strand.
GAGAATTTTTTAACCTAAAAATACTTGACTTAACAAAGGCTTCTTTGTAGAAACTCAAATTTGGTAACTTATCATTTGGAATTAACAAGTTTGGATTTGTTCATATCTTATATGACAAATGCTATTTCCAATCTCAATTGGCATATTTTTATCTCTCTCTCTCTCTCTCTCTCTCTCTTGACTTGATAATCTCTACACATTACTCGGTCATTCATCTATGCAATAATAATCACCCAAATTAGAAGTAGTCTTTCCCTAGGTAATTTTCTTGAACTTTTGGCTCTTTCATCACTAATTATTTATCAGGACATATTAACGTGAAATCACAAGCACCCCACAAATGAGTTCTCAGATCCTGCTTTTCTAAGGCGAGAGTCATTTGGTGTGTTTGCGTAACATTGAACTTTCCCGAGGTGCGAGACCTTGCAAAATGGGAAAACTCTCAGTTGAAGGTGGTTCCTTATTCCTCTATTTAGGTGCACACATAGAAACTTACGAGAGGATCTCATTCTTATCCTAATCTAAACTTTACCAAGGAGACAGGATAGAAGGAATACATAAGTTAAAACAAAGCTAAACTACGAGGTGATGCACCAAAGGAATGATGAACATTTGTTTTGCTAATAGACACAAAAAAACAAAATGCATACAATAAACAAGTACAGATAGTTAGATATATAATGGGAGACCAGATGAAAGCAAAAGAGACAAGAGAGGATCTAAAATCGATCACAGACGTGTTTTATTGCTCTGTAGATTGATACAGTCCATTACAAAGTAGCCAAGAGGTAGAAATGAATTGCAAATTTTTGATGGAAGGCCTGAACCCCACAAATCCTTTTGCTAAGAGGAGAAGGGAGTCTACAAAACAAAGAATGTCCAACCCTTTACAATGAATCTTTCCCTTGTTTTTATAGATTTGATCAGAGAGAAGAAAGAGAGAGAGAAAAGTGGGAAAAGTAGGTTGAACTCAACCTTGCTATTAATGCTTCTGATAAAATCTACCCCCAAATCCATCTTTACTACATCAAACCTTGATTCAACGCCTTGAAGGAAGAGGAAATGACGAAACATATCAAATCGATCACGGTTGTTGAGGCGGGAAGATCCGTATTGAAAGCTTTGAAGATGTTTTCTCCATTTTTCTTCACCTAACCTCCTAAAAATAAAGTCTCATACCTCCATGGCGTGTGCAAAGTGAGATATTTTCAACGACATCGATTTGTAATATTTTGAGCCCGAGTCGAAAGATATGCCACTTGAAGTTTGTATCGAGTCCGTATAGGAGGGCAGGAAAACAACTTGAAAAATGGGTCCCCTTTTGATATGGGACACGTGGCAGCTAGATTGGAACAAAAATCGGGCATATGGGTCCGCAATTTATCTTTTGCCCCTTTCTTTCGATTCCCACTTTGGCTTTGACTCGGGCCCAGATGCTGAATTTTTCCTTGGGCGGAGTTGCAGGCCATTTTACAACTTTTAGCCTTTTAAACTACGCCGAGAATGACACTTGGAATTATGTGCTTTGGCCTTTATACTTAGCCAATTTTGAAGCCTTTTCTGTCTATCTTTTGACTCTGTTTTTTTGTTATGTAGGATCGTGGTCGATCCAATATTTGGCACGGGGGCAAAATATGGATAACAATTTGGCGACTCACAGGGGTATCTGCCTTAGATGAAAAGACCAATTGCCTTGTCATATCCGTTGGGCATGGAGTCATGAGTGATAACCTACTACTAATCTGAACTTTGAAAACTGACCCCTAGGCCGCTTGGAAACCCATTAGAAGCGGCGATCTTGACCAAATGCCAAGTCCAAACACTGCATGGGAGCAACAAAACAACACCACACTATATACAAAATTTGAAATCATACATGCTCCAAATGGAACATGCAGAGCGTGCAAAGCACTTAGAAGAAAAGCAATCTACACTACAACAAGACAATGTGCATAAGCACTTAGAGGAAAGAGAAAACTAAACTAATATGTACAGGGTGACAACTCCCTTTTAGTAGCGATTGCTTAAGATAGATCCCTTTTCTTGGAATCTGCAACTGACTCTTCACCCTCTAATGTAGACAATTGGAAAGCATTGCTACTTTTTCATCTTGTGATCATATAGGGGCCACTCCAGATGGTGTCAAATTTGGAATGCCTTCCTGGTTTTGCTTGATCTGCATCCCATTTCAAAACCAGGTCTCCTTCTTGGAAGGTCCTTGCTTTTTTCTTCTTGTCAAATCATTTCTTGATTGAAGCCTGATTCTTCTCTATTTCTTGGAGAGCATGCTCTCTGGTTTCTTCTAATTCTATCAGCTTCACATACCGGCATCCATTGGTCCAAATTCAAACATCTCTAGTTGCTTCACGAGATCTAATTCTGGTAACTCAAGTGATATAGGCAACACTGCCTCTTTCCCATAGATGAGCTTGAATGGAGAGCTACCTGTAGATCTCTTGGGCATTATTCTATCATCCCATAAGGCCATTTTGAGCTTTGTGTGCCAAGTCCTCTGATTCTCATCAAGAGTTCTTTTGATGATCTTTAACAAGTTCTTGTTTGTGGACTCAGCTTGACCATTACCTTGAGGGTAATAGTTTGATGAAGTACTCAAATAAGTCCCATTCTTAACAGCCCATCATGTGATCTTAGAACCTATGAATGCTAATGCATTGTTTGATATGATGGTGGCTGGTACTCCAAATTTGGTCACTATCCCTTCATAGAAATCTAGGATACTAGACTCATTTGCTTCCTTGAGTGCCACTGCCTTAGTCCATTTGGTGAAATAATCTGTCATTGTTAGGATCCATTTGTGACCTTGGCTTGAGTTTGGATTGATGACTCCAATGAAGTCCAATCCCCATTACATGAAAGGTTGGTCGATTGAGATTGGATGCGATGGAAGTGTCTAGCCTTTCCTTGCCTTGAAGAATGCACAATTCTTGCACCTTTTGATCCATGTGTAGAGTGATCCACTAAACACTTAGGGCTAATAATATCATGCTTTCATTATTTTGAGTCTTTGTCACCCTTGGAGAAAAAAAGGCCTCTACTGCTTTAACATGGAATTATTGTAGCACTCTCTCTCCACTGATCTGTCTCAATGCATCTCGTGAGAATACCATTGATGTCCCTCTTAAACAAGACACCATCAATAAGAACATATGGGATGGCACGTAGCCTAAAATACCTTCTTTTTTTCTTTACTCATCTCGTGAGGACACATGCCTGTCTCGAAGGAAGTGCACCATGTCTTGGGTCTAACAAAGAGCATGTACGTCATCTCTCCCTTCTTCTTGATCATCTTGTAGAACAAAAATAGCCTCCTTTTCACCTTTATCTGTTTCATCTTGTTGGCACGAGGCTAGTTGTTCACTTCCCATGGACCAGATTGGTGACCTTGATCTCAATGTCATATTCCATGACATGAGTGATCCATCCTACACAATTTTCATTCAGTCCTTGTTGAGAAGGAATTCTTTAACTCCCACATGGGAGACCAATAGTTGGTATTATTGTTTGAATCCAAATGCTTAAACTTATTCAATCCTATGATCACCACCGGGACACGCCTCTCAATGAAGGAATACCTCACCTCATAATCTTCCAGAATCGAATGAAGAAATCAATTGGCTAATCTATACTTTCTTTGTTCTACTGCACCAAGATTGTAGAAATTATGTTTACGCCTTTGAAGGCATACAATATGAAATCTTTAGAAAATCTAGGTTCACAAGAGTTGGGGCTTGTGATATGGCTCTTTGATAGCCTCAAAACTTGCTTTTCCTCACTGCCTACTACCGAATGTTAATCTCTTCTTCAAGCATCAACATTATTGGCTTAACAAGGGCAACAAAGTTTGGAACAAACCTACAGACAAAATTGATTTTTCCCAAGAAGCTTTAAAGAGAATTCTTGTGACTTGGAAATGGCAATGCTCTTATTACTTGAACTCTTTCGGGTCAATTGCCAATCCTTCCTTTAATACGATATGGCCTAGAAGCTTGCCTTCATGGGCCATGCATGCATTTTTGGGGTTGGTGACACCCCAAAACTCCCGCATCGTTGGAACACCAGCCTTAGGTGGAAGAGATGATCTGTTGCATTTTTGGAAAACATTGTAATGTCATCTAGATAGATCAACACTACTTTGTTGATAAGCCCCTTGAATTCCATATCTATTACCCTTTTGAAAAGTGACTCGACATTGGATAATCCAAATGGCATTTTCCGTAGGCATAGGTGCCCCATTTGGTAGTGAAAGCTGTTTTGAATTGATCATCTTCTTTCATCATGATATGGTTGTACCCTAAGTAGCCATATAGGAGGGAGAACCTTTTTGACCTAGACACTACTTGCAAGATCTGCTCCATTGAAGGGAGTGGGTAGTGGTATTTGACGGAGGCTTTGTTCAAATCCATAAAGTCAACACATAACCTGATTTCTCCATTTTTCTTCTGACCGGGACGATTCACAACCCACTTGAGTGTTTGATTGGAAATATGATGCTTGCCTCTATCAGCTTGTCTAACTTCTTCATCAGAGGCTCTATATGTGGGTTGACTGGTCTTTGTTTCTACCTGATGGGCTGAGCAGCTGGATCCAGTTTGATTGTGTGTTGTGCTAGTTTTGGATTGAACCCTCTTAGGTCCTCATAACTCCAAGCAAACACATCAGGGAATTCTTGGAAAAGTTGTATGAATTCATACCTTTCTTGTTTGGTGGCCACTTTTCCAATTTGAAGTGTTTTGTCTTCTCCAACTGGGATTGACTCTGAATCTTCTCCTTTGATTTGCATGTTAGCCTTCTCTTTTCTGAACTGATCATTAGGATTGAAAATAGATTCCAGTGTCACTAAGCCTTTGGGAAGTTTGTTTGTATGTAAGCTGTACTATCTGATTCCCATACTGCTACTCTAGTCTGCTCTGGTTTATAGCTGAGAATTCAGCTTCTTCTTGTAGAAAGTTAATGATCTACTGATCATTCTCAAACACTTGCCAACATGTATTATTATCTGGCACTGCTGGCCTCACAACCACATGGATATGCGGCTATTCTCTGTCCCTCTTGATGTTGTCAACCACATCAAACATTGCTCCAACTGCTGTAAGTCTATCAGCAACTTCATTCTCCTTCCCAGGTATGGACACACATCGAAGGCCTCAAAATCCTTCATGAGATCCCATATCCTACTCTTGTAGTTTTTGAAAGCCATTTTTGACAACATTAAGTCCTCTAACTTGATTGGCAACTAGTTCACTATCACCGAATAATTTCAAGTTCTTGATTCCTAGCTTCCTTTCCCAATGAAGACCTTGGACTAAAGCCTCATATTCAGTAGTGTTATTTTAGCAAGTGAACTGGAATATGAAGGCTGAATAATATCTCATACCTCTGGGGGACACAATCATGGCTCCTCCTCCAGCTCCTTGTCTACTCCTTGAGCCATTAACGAATAATTACCATACCTCATTTTCATCCTTGTATTATAGCTTGATTAGGTCAAGAAGAGGCTGATTCTCTTCATGTGCGGTAGACACCCAGTTCGAGATTCCTCCATCTCCTTATAGGGTCAAAAGAATGTTTTTGTTGGCCCACTCATCTAGGGTGAAGTCCGGGATACATCCCTCCTTGGTATCTGTTTCATTAGTGTTTAAGAGGTCTTCTTGATCAAAAGTTGAGTAGTTGGTGTTGATTGGGCTAGGCACATAGGATTCAATATGATAATCAGTAATAGGTTCGAGATCTGATTGTGGCCTTTGCTCCATACCTTGTCCTAAAGAGCATATGTGACCAATCAATAGATAGGTAGCCTCCAATTTTGGTAGTGAAGTCCCTGACTAGACACAAAGCAAAATGTGGTGGTAAGTCTATGATTGACATGTTTTACAAAACAGTCACATTAGGGCAAGTGTGTAGAGTGAGACTTAGATCCTTGATGATTCCCATAGTAGTCACTCTTGTCCCATCTAATTGGACTACTCCTCTAGAGATGACCTCATATTGGAGACCCAACTGATCAACTATTTGTTTGGGCATCATAGAACTACTAGCCCCAGAATCAATCATACAATTGTGTACTAATTTGTCTCCAATAATTAATGAGACATAGAAGGGAGGAGGTCTCATGTTTTTACCTTGTTGTTCTCCATGGTTTCTCCCAAGTTGAACTGCATTGGCAAGCACTTTCTCTTGTTGGTTAGGGGGGTGATTTGAACTTGACCAATTTTGCATGGTAGTCTGCAACAGATCCCTCTACCCTAGAATGGCCAGTGAATCCCATAGTGAAATGTTCACACTTGTCTTTTTCATCTGCTTAATAATATTGAATGTGCTACCCTTTTGCTGCCCCTTCCCAGACACATTTCTTTCTTACACATGGGATGTTACAACCGGTGCTTGATTGGGTTTGGGAGGTGGTTTGGATTGGTTATGTATGTTTGGAGTTGCACTTGGAACACCAGGACCTTATGGAGTGATGGAAGATTGAGGGTCACCTGAATTCAATGGCCGACCCTCTCCAATACTTCTCTTTTTGGACCGTGTATTGGTAGCTACACTTTGAGAAGGGAATTGATTCATCCCATAGAAGTCTTCGGCCTGCCAGTTGACAAGCATAGTCTCATTTAAGGGGCCACCTTGTTGAGCTCCTTATTACTGATCTTCCTCTTGGCTAGGTTCTTGTGGCACCATACTGGTTTACACCATCAAGGCTTGATTTAGAGCACCATTAAAGCACATTGATTGGTTGTGTGGCTGACTGCATGGAAAACACCAATCATATTCATGTGCTATATTTTTCTATGTAGGAACCAATGCCCTTGATGTTGAAGCATGTGTTAGGATCATACGACTTGAAAGTTCTAGCAGCTTAGGGCCGCCGTTGGTTATGGCTTTGGTTTATAGTCTGAGGTGGTGGCTTATTCTAGCGATACTAGGGTCTGGCTTGATATTGAGCCTAGGGCTGGTATGGCACGGAACTCGAGCTCATTATCTTTTGATGGTCACTAGCTCATTCCCAAAGTTCAAGTTGCTTCATCACGACTTTCGAAACTCTTTAGAGGTATTAGATGATGAAGTGGAAGCTTCAACCTGAGCTTTGACTCTGGGGGTGGGTATATGAGCTAATGTAGGTGCTTGGTTAGTATTTGGGCTTCCCAACTTAGGGTACAGAGGCATGGATGGCCTAGGAGTTATTTTTCCAGCTTGAATCAAATAGTTCTCGGCCTCATGGAGAGGCTATAGACTCGAGTAATGTAGTGCCCCCATTGAATGACTCATCGGAGAAATATCGAATTTAAATCCCTAAGAAAGTATAAAAATGCACCTTCATTAGTGGGCTTTACTATTATTGGAAACCTATCCCAGTCCATTAGAATATGAGGTTGAAGTCTGTTAGCTGCTTGTTCGGGGCTCTCTTGATTGTTGTTAGTTGCTCCAACAAAGACAAGTTATCACCTTTTTCCCCAAACTGATTGTGAAGGGTTGTGCATAGCTGGTTCTAGTTCTGGATAGAGCCTGCTTCAAGACTCTTGAACCATTGTGAAGCTTTCCCTTTGAATGAAGAGGTGAGAAGCTTGACTATAATGTCCATCTCATGGATCTTGTGGATTGTACAAACATTTGTAATATCTTGGACATGGTCACCAGGAGAAGTTTGATTTTCCCCAGTGAAATGTGGGATGCTCTTTAATGCTACAATCGGAATTGGGTTTTGTGTAATCAAGGTGAGTGGACTACTGTTGGTGAAGTTGACATATGGATTTGGTTGTGCCATTTTGATTGGCCTAAGAATCCTTACAGACTGAAAGAAAGGCCTTGCAGGTGGAGGTGTTGACAAGGTTCTGCTTGGTGGAGATGGAGACCTCTGAATTCTTCTTCCTCTCCTTTCTCTACTTGGGGATAGATGCAAGTATTCAAATATACCTTCTTTCCTTGCTCTAGACTGGGTTCTTCTCACAAATCTCCTAAGCTTGGCTCTTTGAAACCAATAGATTTGTTTCTTTTGGAGTCGTCAGATGTACAATTTTAAGGCTTCTTAAAAGCTAGAATCATAGCAAGTGTACATCAATCCCTATTGTAATAATATGGAGACTTCTTAGTCCCACTGGGCATGCCAAAACTGTTAACATGAAATCACAACACCCCCAAATGAGTTCTACAAATATGATTTTCTAAGGTAGAGTCATTTGGTGTGATTGCAGTAACATTGAACTTTCCCCAAGGTGTGGGACCTTGCAAAATGGGAAAGCTCTCTAGATTGAAGGCTGGTTCCTTATTCCTCTATTTAGGTACATACATAGAAACTTGTAGAGGATCTGTTCTTAATCCTAATCTAAACTTTACCAAGGAGACAAGGATAGAAGGAATACATAAATTAAAACAAAGCTAAACTACGAGGTGATGCACCAAAGGAATGATGAACACTTGTTTTGCTAATAGACACAAACCAACAAAATGCATACAATAAACAAGCACATATAGCCAAATATATAATGGGAGACCAGATGAAAGCAAAAGAGACAAGAGAGGATCTAAAATTGATCACAGATGTGTTTTATTGCTCTGTAGATTGATATAGTCCATTACAAAGTAGCCAAGAGGTAGAAACGTATTGCAAATTTTTGATGGAAGGCCTGAACCCCACAAATCCTTTTGCTAAGAGGAGAAGGGATCCTACAAAACAAATAATGTCCAACCCTTTACAATGAATCCCGCCCCGTTTTTATAGATTTGATCAAAGAGAAGAAAAAGAGAGAGAGAAGCGGGAAAAGGAGGTCAAACTCAACCACTGCTATTAATGCTTCTGATAAAATCTTCCCCCAAATCCATCTTTCTCGCATCAAACCCCGATTTGGCATCTTGAAGGAAGAGGAAATGGTGAAACAAATCAACTCGATCTAGTTGTTAAGGCGAGAAGATCCCGTATTAAAATCCCGAAGATGTTTTCTCCATTTTTCTTCACCTAACCTCCTCAAAAATAAAGTCTCAGACCTCCATGGTGCGTAAGGCCGGGATCTTTTCAATGACATCAGATTTGCAATATTTTGAGCCCTGAGTCGAAAGATATGCCCCTTCAAAGTTTGTATCAGTCCGTACAAGAGGGCGGGAAAACAAATTGAAAAATTGGTCCCCTTTTGATATGGCACACGTGGCGGTTGGATTGGAAGAAAAATCAGGCCTATGGTTCCACAATTTATCTTTTCCCCTTTCTTCCGATTCCCTCTTTGGCTTTGACTTGGGCCCAGATGCTTTGAATTTTCCTTGGGCGGAGTTGCGGGCCATTTTGCAACTTTTACCCCTTTAAACAATGCCAGAATGACACTTGGCATTCTCCGCTTTGGCCTTTATACTTAGCCAATTTTGAAGCCTTTTATCCGTCTTTTGACTCTGTTTTCTATTATGCGGGATCATGGTCGATCTAATATTTGGCACGGGAGTGAAATATGGATAACATGACCATACAAAATAGGGTGATATTATACTACGGTCTTGGCCGAAATTTAAGGTCCCATACTATCTCATATAATGAATATTTTCTCAATTGGAAAATCCTATGTGCATCGTTTCATCTTCCTAGGCTAGCCATAATGTGAATATATAACCTTTGGAAGCATATATAAGCAAGTTAATTACACTCTCTCTGTCTTACTTGGAACTATCAATCACTCCTATTAAAAAATCAACAATGAAGCACTCAAATATCTCATGAAGCTTCCTAAAGTAGTTTCACATCCATTATAGTAAGCCATGGGACAAGTATGAAACACTCAAACTAGGTTCAAGAGTTTAGCTTCCTCCATTTCCAAGCATGCAAAGGTCCTAGAGCTATGTCTTAACAAGAACAAGTCACTCCAAGCATTGTCAAAGGTCTTCAGGGACAAATGGGATCAATCTTAGCATATGAAGAACACCACATCACACTACTACCATGATGGGTGCATTCACTATTCTATAGTTAGCACATTTTCTTGGTATCAAGAGACACGAGGGAACACATAAGGGTTGGATTATGTATCATACACTACTTGCACCAACACTAGGAGAACTACATGATGCTTTCTCCAAATTGATGAGATATAGTGTAACACACTGATTGGTTCGATTGGGGTTGACAAAAGGATATTCCATCCTCACACACATGGATTTATCCTATTTTTATCTATCCGATTCATGAAGTTTGTTGTAGGTGTCTAGGATTTCTAGTTATTATAGATCCTTACAAGTGGCACCAAAGTTGTGTGAGCCCTAGAGACAAACAACGACAACCATTTATATACCAATGAAAGAAAAGTGAAGTTGCATAACCCCAATGTGCATAGGTCCAATAACATACAATCTAGGCCCAAACTATACTATTACCCAACATGAGTTGTATGGTTCCACACATGAACATTTCTAGACATAGTTATTGAGATTAAGCATTTCCAAATTCACATCATTATTTACATCTAGTATACATACCTAGGCCACACTTTTACGACTTTTCACAACTAACTATTCATCCATTTTTATTTTGAGCAATCTTTATATTATTGTATCATATCGTGAAATACAAAAATATTTACTCTGGATTATATGATTAAATTTTATTATTTTATTTAGAATATTCAACATGTAACATACCTTACATTGTAATCCACATATTATATTTTAGGGTGTAAACATTTTTTGAACAAACCATTGATCAAATAGAACATTTTCTTTCAAACCCTAGTTACCACATGGTTTCATTTTCTAGCTTGACACATACTTTCCTTCTATTCCCTTTTGGTGTAAAAATGAATTAGTCACCAAATCATTGAGCATATTGAGATTTCTCCTCCTGCTCATAAGATTTGAATCTCCATGGCTTTATCCTCACTTCTTGTATAGACTATAATTTTTATACTTGATCATGATGCTAATGAGCACCTTTGCATCACATTGAAACACATAGCGAGCACCATTTTTATTACAATCTTGATGATTTTGATGGTGTGCACCCTAAGCAAGTGGAATTTCTATCTAATTTTTGTTCACAACTTCATGATAAACCTCACCATATTGAGCAAATTATTAAGATTCTTGTAGCTACTAAACTAGCTCATGATTAACCCTTTACATTATTCGACATCTTTGACTATAGATACGTCATGGTGCCTTTATATTTTGGGGCAACTATTTCCCTACCTCACAATATTAATATGACCATTCCTATGACCACTTTTATTTCTGCATCTCATACACACACCCATAATGGTGCACATTATTTTTCTTATACCTCACAAACTATAGAAACCCTTGTTAAATGGATTGCAATCTCAAATATTACAATTACAACAATTTACCTCTACTTCTTTTCATGTCATGGATTCTACTTAAGCTTCATAACCCACTTGCATCTAAAGTGGATTCTTATATCTTTCCTATGATTTTTATCTCTCAAACATCCTTTTCTTATGGAAAGGGTGATATTAAAAGAGAACCTTCATGCTTTACATGCTTGCTTGCTTGGATTATGCTTACTTCTGAAACATTACTTACAAATCTCTTTCCTAGAAACCTCAGAAATGTTTTTATACAATTGTTATATGATCTTTCCATTCATTTAGTTCAGGCCTTCACCTATTTGGCTAATCAATTTCTTGCACAATTATTTATCAAGACAATTTTTCCTATGCACAAATATATAAGATGTGACAAGGTTCTCGTGAACACATCAATGATTATGTTCTATGTTACAATAATATGTTTACAAATATGAACAATACTCTAGCCTATAGTGAGCTTCAATATCTCTTTCTTAAAGCCTTCTTGCCTATTTTTAATAATTTTCTATCTTTGACAAGTTTCTCTCATTCGATCATTTATGCCATGCATTTAAAGAGCATGAATCTAAGATTATTTCTTTGAACAAGCTCACATATGTTACAAATGACCCCAACACATCTAATCCTAAGTTTCAAGGGAAACAACCTATCAAAGGAAAATATAATGATAATAAGAATGATGATAAATCTATTGTTAATGTTTAGTATCAACAAAAAAATTCAATTACAAGCTCCTAATGAAAATTCACATAATTTCCTTGTGCACCTCACTTTGTGCTTAAACAATTACTTGAGTGTAACCTTCTTGTTTCACCATTTTCTTTATGGATTTGACAAAATAGATAAGGGTATGGGCCAAGGAGGAATACCTATTGTGATGGTCGGTTGGAGGTTGTGCACGCGTTTTGACTTCTTGATCCAATGCTGATTGTGTGAGCTTCCTTTTGGCTAGGAGGAACTACCTGAAATACAAAACAAGACCAAAAAAGAGAGTTAAACAATATATGCTAGTGGGCTGCCTAGCGTGTGCTAGATCCAAGAAGTGTGGTACTTCCTTGGTGGTAGTCAACCCACTATTTAATACAACTTAATGTAATAAATGACATAAATAAATAATGTCCTACTATAGTTGATATGATTTAGGTATCTCATCCAAATACAATAAAAAAATCTAATATAATAGGCTAGGTTATGATCAGATCTAGAAGTAGGGTAGGTAGTCAAGGTGTTGGGACAGAGGTCAAGGTCAATTTTAGGTAGCTTGGGTTACTTGAATATAGGTTATTAGGTTTCTATTATTGGTAAGATTACCAAATATAGAGATTGATGTCATGAGGTATGACTGATGATGGTTTAGAGAGAACCGACGATGGTCATGGATAACCAACGTCGTATAGAGCGTGGATGGTAGAAAATCAATGAAACTTGGTTTTGGGGGTTTGTCTGAGATTGAACAGAGATTGAAAAGGGGAATAATTAGGTCTGTAGAGATGTTGGGAGTACTCAGAGGTATTCAGGAATCAAGTATAGGTGATTAAATGATTGTGGGTGATGGGATGGTTGGGTTCACAGGAAGGTAACAAGGGTGGGATGAACAATAGAAATAGATGCTAGTAAATAGAGATGAAGAAACTTTATAATATGAATAAGTATGAAATGGTGTAGGTTAGAGATACACTTATTGGTGTTGGCAGATTTGATGGCTGGATGATGGTGATGGTTGATATGTGGAATGGTGCTCAGTGCCATGGAAGTGCTTCCTAGAATGCTACCAGTGAATGCAAATACCTTTGGATCTATCTTGGTGCTGGCTATGGCTGTCTGGATGTGTGAAAGGGCTCTGGTTCTTGCTTGCATGTAGACCTCCTTGTTCCAAAACTTGAGAATGTGGACAACCTTTCAAACAAGGTTACCAAAATGAATATAAGGTAACCGACGATGGTTTAGGGTGATCGGCGCCGGTTTTGGGTTGACTGACGTCGGTTAAGGAAATCCTAGGTTTACTAAAATTGACAGATCTTAGCAATATTTTAAGGCTAGATCAGTCTATTCTCACTGGATAAAATGGAATGTTATGTTTTAATGAGTAGGAATGTGGTTAGAGGGAGAATAGGCATGTGATTTTAGGTTACACTAAGTCTTAGTTCATTAAGGTAGGTAGGACTAAGTCTTAGTTAGTTATGGTGAGTGAATGTTGAGTCCTAGTAAAGGGGAAATATGCTAAAAATAGGTTTGTGGTGAGGTGTCTAGGTGAGGTGGAAATTAGTTTTAATTAAGGTATTTAAATAATGAATGAAGTGAGGATGAGTATTAATTTAATTGTAAATAATTAAATTAATATTAATGTGGGGTAGAAGGGTCATGGTTAGGTGAATATGTTTAAGTTGGTTATTTGAAAAGGGACCAAGGGGAGTGTGACCCAATTTTGGTGTCTACATTTTTCCCCTTTTTGTTGTGTAGCTTATATTGGTAAGCAACATTGAAAAAAATAGGAAGTGATTGCCCCATGTGTGGGTGAAGGTGATCCCCTCAAACTAGGCACTGATGAGGTGTAATATAGAATTAGTGAGTGGTTTGATAAATGTGTAGTTGGTGAAGATAGGTGGGAAGATTAGTGGTTAAATCGTGGTAATAGGTAATAGGCAGAGCCGAGGTCAAAATCGGGTCATGGGTAATGGAAATCAAATGCATGCACATGTATAGATTACAACACAATACTAGGTTGAAGAGCTTACAAACTCTACATCATCCAAGGTCGATAGGTTTATCCAAACAAGGGTGAGGTGATTCAGGTATCCAAGGTATAGGATATGGTCTAGAAACACAACGTAGGTTAGGTGCAAGAATGTTTAGGTATGTTTTGGTACACCAAAGGTTTGGTTGGGATAAACAACATGACAATAGGCAAGGTATGGTTGGTAGGCTAAAACAACATAGGTAACAACATCGCAAGGTATAGCAAGTGCATAAGGTCAATGGTCACACCAAGTAGGTTGGGTTTAGGAAAATAGGTCATGACATGGGTAAGGCCAAGGTATAGGTAAAATAACAACTCCTAAGATGCAACAAAGGAAATGTAGGGGTAGGTTGAGCTTGTAGGTATCATATAATAGGTGTCCTTTGGGTTGAGGAAAGGTGGTATCACTAATGGTTACAGGAAAAAGGAAGATTAACAAGGCCAAATAGTGATAAGGGTTGACCGATGCCTAGTTATAGGGTGACCAACGTCGGTTGGCTAGGGCACAAATATGATTGGCGTCATCGTCGATCAAAGTGGGTTTATAAATTTTTTTGTATTTTACAAAATCATTGTTGTGTTGTGACTTTGGAGAAAATGACAGAGCCATTTGAATTTTTGGTACTTTTTTCGAGAGAGAAGGATAGGGCATTATACTCAAGATTGAGGTGGAGAGTATGAGTTGGTGAGAGGAGCTAGGGAGATGGGTCCACGAGCTCAAGGGGATCGATTTGATTGGTTGGATTAGAGGAGTGGATTTGGTGATTTGGGCATGGAAGAGGTGGGAGAGGGTTGGGTGGGCCACTAGTATAATGGCTGGACATACCACCACACCGATGGAACCACGATGAGGTAAGATTCGATCCCAATTTTTCATTTGTTGTTAAAATAGGTTGGTAAAATTGGTGTTGGGTAAAACCGTGTCGGGTGGGGTATAATTTTGAATTTGTGGTTAAAATGTTGCAATGAGGGAGGGGAGAGGTCCTAGGTAGGGTAAATAGGGGGGGGAGGGGTTTAGGTTAGGTTTGGGTAAGGTAGGATAGGTTTTAGGTTAGATTTGAGAATTTGGGGAGAAATAAGGGTTTTTCGGATTTGGTCGCCATGAATAAGTGACCGACGTAGATGTCAAGGGAAAGCCGACTTTGGTACGCTATAGCCGACACTAGTTAAAATAGTAGTGATGATGCCTAGGTCATGATGGACGATGTGGTCACCAATGACCATGGTTCGGATTGGCTTTTGAGGAAAAATAGGTCAAGAAAGGGTTATGATGGGAGTTAAAGAGAAACCGAGGTAGGGAGGTATAAATTTAAGTGTGTTGAGAATAGGTAGGGTAAAGGGTATGTATGATATGAGTTAAGGGGTGGGAAAGTGGGATGGGGAAAAAGGGGAGGTCGTTAGGGTTGGGAAATAAATAATAAGCATTTTAGGAATAGGTTTGTCGGGTAAGAGATGTGTTGGGTATGGTGCAAGATTTAATAATGGCATGGTTTGTTGGGTGCAGGCTAGGGACTAGTTGTAGATGAGAGATAGAGTACCACCTCTGTTATTATCGGTATACGAGGGAGCATGACGATAGAGGAGTGGAGGCAAGTTATAGATGTTGGCATTATTGGGGTTAGATGATATAGGCACATAGTTTAGGAGCTGAGATTGATGGTCACACTCATCGATAGATGGGATTCAATGACCAACAAAATTCATCTGCCGATGGGTGAGATCACAGTCACCCTAGAGGACATGTACAGATCCTGTGGTTACCGATAGTGGGGATGCATGTGTATTCTATTTCATTCAGAGGAATCAGAGGAGCTGATGTTGATGGTGTTTGGAGAGGGGATGACAAAGATGAGGTTTCATAGCGTGAGCTTGAGCTATGGAGAGATGTACGTGGCCCATCCTGAGGAGATGAGGCTAGTGGTCTTGATTATGGAGGTAGTGTGTTGTTTTGCACTACTAGATGTGGAGGGTGGGAGATTCCCACGGGAATTGATGGGGTTCTCCATGACATGATGGAGGATAGGACCCAGTTTTTTGGGTACTAGCATACTTGGTGCAAATATACAGGGAGTTATGGGCCTTCTGGGTGGTTGTAGAGGTTCATCTTGTGTTGTACCTTTCTCTTACATTTGGGAATATGAGCACATTGTATGTGTGCATCCAATTGGTATGCCCCGACCGGATGCATTCAAGGTGGGCTTTGTTCGAGTGGGCTATAGGTGTTGGGTGCCTATTGTTGGAGAGTGAGGAGGGGCTCATTTCATGGCTACTCACATAGGAAGGTGTTGGAGGGATTATCTGGGGTTGACATTATTTGGAGGCCATATGTTGGCTTCCCTTCATACGGAAGATATGAGTAGAGTTAGGCTAGCTGAAATTTCTTATGGATGGATTGGGGGTGTCATGATGGAGAGAACAAGATGATACTCATGGATAGGGTCAGACAACAGTTTGGGCTTCCCCAGGATGTGCCACCACCATTTCCTTAGTATAGGAGAGATGACGTGGAGAGGCCTATGTCTCTACCACAACCAACCATCTTGACGGTGTAGAAGGAGGAGAAAGTGGACCAAAAGATTGATGATGTGGGGTTATAGATAGATACATGTAGTGGTGGGTAGTCCAACTATGAGAAACACCACCGAGGCCAGGGAAACCAGACTTGGCTACCCTCACATCAGAGGGATACACTGCAGGGATAGGTGGCCACCTTATAGGCCCAGATTACAGGTTTACAGGGGTAGTTGGTAGGGTCACAGGTAGAGGTGGCCACACACACAGGCACATGTAGTAGGTTTTAGGGAAAGTTGGCCCACACGCATAGGTTTTAGGCTAAGCGATTATGACCTTATGGTAGGCTTGGGTCATGGCACAAGAACCAACACAGGTACCTAAACAGGCTCAGGGACAGAGTCCCAAGGTATAGGTAGTAGTAGAATAGGGTCCCATAGTACAAGTATAGGGTCCGAGACCGATGGCGCCACCGAAGACATTACCGATGACCAGGTTTAGGATGCCCTAAATGAGGCATGGTATTATCAAGACCATTTGAATCACGTGGGGATAGATGTCCCCTCGTATGTAGAGTGCAAAGAACAACAGGCCTCGAGTGAGAGGACTGGATCTCACACACATAGTATGGAGAGTACAAGGATCGGTGAGCCTAGAGACAAGATCATGGAGAGGACACTAGCTCACGGAGGCTGGACCTAGCTAAGCTGCGAGGCTAGGTAGAGTGAGACCCATGACCCTATGGGGGTGGAGAGATGATGGCGGGTGCCGCACCAGAGGAGAGGAAGAGGAGACAGATGAGACCGACATGGATATCAGGTGATTAGTCACCATATGTGTTTAGGATATAGTTTTTTATATATTTAATATTTATATTGGCTTACGTGCTAAAGATAGTGAGGATGTACATGAGATTTTTATGATTTGGAATTACTATACCGACCACCGTGTTGAAGATGTTGAGATTGTATATATGAGAGGCACGTGTATTGATTATGCTTCTGTGCACTTATGTATGGACACATAGATTTTGATGATTTATATAGAGATGGTGATATTCATGGTATGATGTTGTAGTTATGTGTGTAATTTCCAGTGTTATTATTTATGTGATGGAAACTAGGTGGATTAGGCATGATTGAGTCAAGGTCATAGGCATGATTGAGTGAGGTCACTTAGGCATGGTGGAGTTAGGTTGGTTTAGGCATGATGGAGTCAGGTCACTTAGGCATGGTGGAGTTAGGTCGGTTTAGGCATGGTGGAGTTAGGTCATTTAGGCATGGTGGAGTTAGGTCATAGGCATGGTTGAGTCATGGTTTATGGTTTTGATTTAAGTTCCAAGTTATTGGTAACATGGGAGACAAATGGTGATGTATATGCATGTTATGGTTTAAATTTCCAAATATATGCTATGGTGGAAATATAAAAATGATAAATGAATTATTTGATGATGTGGTAAAAATGTTTGTTAATTGGTGCTTGTTTGGTTTAATTTCCAATTGTTGATATAAAATGGAAACTAAGGTAGAATGTGAATAGGAAAATGAAGGAGAAATTGGTTAGGGTAAAGAGTGGCGAGCTAACCTCCAAGGGCCCCATGCCCTAGGAGTGCTTCCTACATAGTCCTAGCAAAAAGGGGCCTTAGGCCAATGTAGTTCTCCCATAAGCTAGGGAAGAATATGATGAGGAGAGGAATGGGTTGGTAGGTTTTAGGTATGATTGAGTGTAGGTCATAGGCATGGTTGAGTCTTAGGTGATAGGCATGGTTGAGTTGTTTAAAATATAGGTGTTGATGGTCTGGTCATGTATAAGATAATCAATAAGTAATGAGGAAGGTGAATGGTAAGAGGTGGTAAAAGAGTCACTTAATTGATAAGAACCCTAATGAGTCTACCATACCCAAGATGATCTTATGAACGTAAGACCCTAAAGGCATTGCATAATGGACTATTCTAAGGGTGAAGAAAGTCACATGATCACAAAATGTCGTAGTTGGAAAGTCCCTTGAGTAAAGAGGAAATTAGGGTGAAAAGGCAATGAGGTGAAAATATGGGTGGTTTAGCGTAACTTAGTGTACTGAAAACATGTTTACCTGGAAAGAAACCCATGATCAAAATAGGCAATTCCATGATGAAAAGTTATCATTTTCTTCTTTTGTGTTTGTTTTTGATAGACTGATCAATGCAGGAAGTCTATATGGGATGGGTATATTATCTCCTCGAGGTCTTCATGAAGTTAATTGATACGAGAAGATTTTGAACATTTTATTACATTTTTACATTGATGTATATAGTTTTCCTTCGATGGATCGGTCTATTGATCACAACGAGATAGCGAGAAGAGATGTCCTTTTTGAGGGAGTCATTTGTTTGTTGGAAGTTTGACTCAAGGAGTTGAATCCCATTTTGTTTTTGGATGTTTAAGTCATGGACAAGACTATAGAGGAAGATTAGGTTCTTGTTTAGAATATAAAACCATATCACACAGAGAGGTTAACTATGAAAGAGATGGTTTTAAGTGACGAACGACCATGGGATTCCATCTTTGAAAAAGAAAAAAGTATCCATGAGAATCATGCTATGAGTAGAGTCATGTGGTACTCATATTAAAGATAAGGCTGAAAGGTGACGGGTAATCACATGATTCTTGTTTAGTCGTTGATCCTCAAAATGGGTAACATGGAGGGTGAATGACGCTCAAGGGATGAGTATTCAATTGAAAAAGGTGATATAGGACTTGATTTCAACAATAAAATGGTCTAAGATGCAAGGCATTGAGGGGCTTAGGTTTAGGTTTACCTTTGAGTGAAGACAAATGATAAGCACCTGATCCATATGCATGAGTAATGATATAGGGTCCAAGCCAATTAGGAGAAAATTTACCCCATTTACTTTTCTCTTCTTTGGTTACATGTTGATTTTCCTTCAAGACAAGGTCATCAAATTGAAAGGTTGCTCATGGACAGGTTTTTGTAGGCACGTTTGATACATTTTTGGTAGATTTGGAGATGGTCAAGAGCATTGAGATGACATTCATCTAACAACTCAAGTTGTGCTAAACGGTCTTGGCAAAAGTCATTGTTGTTGAGCATATCTTGTAGTGAGATGTAGAGAGATGGAATTTGGACTTCAAGAGGCAAGATAGCCTTGGTACCATAGACCAGAGAGAAAGGTGTGGCAAAATTTGAAGTGTGAATACTAGTGCGGTAGCCCACAAGGCAAAGGAATGTGCGTATGCCAATCCTTCCTAGTATCGTTAACTACTTTTATAAGGATTTTGTTCAAGGTTTTATTGGTTGATTTTGCTTGGCCATTTATTTGTGGGTAATAAGGTGATGAGAAACTGAGTTGAATGCCAAAAGTCACATAAATTTTGTAGGGTTTTGTTTTTGAATTTCTTTCCATTATCAGTGATGAGGCGGTGAGGAACACCAAAGTTACAAATGATGTAGTGGTTGATGAATTCACATATTTTCTTACCTTTTTTAGAAATGAGGGGAATGACTTCTTCCCATTTAGTTTAGTATTCAATAGTGGTTATAATCCATTGATGGCATTGGTAAGAATGAGGATTGATCTCTCCAACAAGATCCAAACCCCATTGAGAGAAAGGCCAAAGGTCTCATCTGACCTATAAGGGATGACTAGGCATGTGATGAATATTAGAATGTTTCTTAAATTTCACACAATGTTTGACATAGTCACAACAGTCATGGTTTAGGGTTGGCTAATAATAGCCTAGGTGAAGAATGCATTTAGTGATAGCTAAGCCACTAAAGTGACCTCCACAAATTCCATCATGAACTTCCTTGATGGTGTAGGGAATTTCAGAACTTGTAAGGCATCGTAAGAGAATACCATCAAATCCACACTTATAAAGGAGACCACCCATGATGACATAATGAGAAACACTTTTAAGAAAGGCACATTGTCCATTACAAGTGAGATCAAGAGGTAGAATGGAAAGGGAAAGATAGTCTGCAAACTGCTTATACTAAAGGTCACGTGGGTCAGGTGCAATGGTTCCAACGGAGTGGACCTCATAAGGTAAATAAGAGGGTGATTGTAACCTTTGTATTGTGACAAAGATTTTAGAGTTGGAAGGTGAAGTGGGTATCTGAGAAGCCAGGAAGGCCATGGTATCCATAAATTTATTGGTAGAATGTGGGGTGGTTTGAAGTTTGTAACATCAAAGGTAGTCAAAATTATGTCAACATGATGCTTGTAATTTTGAAGTATTTCATTACAACACTGGTATATACCATTGAATTGGTTTACAACTAGCTGAGAATCACCAAAGATATTGATTATCTTAACATCTAAGGCATAAGTAGCCTAGAGACCTAACATGAGTGCTTCGTATTGACAATATTGTTTATACAATCAAAATCTAGTTTGAAAGATAAAGGCATGGATTCACCATCAAGTGGAATGAGAATAACACTAGCCCCCCCCACGTTGACACTTGGAGCCATCGAAGTAGAGGGTCATTTGGTTAGTGGTATTAGCTAAGGAAGAGGGTAGCTATGGATTCTTGATGTATTTTTAGGAAATCAAAGTTAGAGGATTGGTTTTCGAAAGAGGTGCATTTGCTAGTTAGTCAACGATGGTTTGGACTTTGATGGATTTTTGATGGAAAAATTTGAGGTCAAGGTCTACAAGAAGCATGAGCCAACGTGCGTGGCATGTTGATGTTGGTAGGGTTTGTTCCTCATACATGTAATGGTAGATGGTAGATGCCTTGACTAGTATAAGTATATCATTGGGTGGTACAACATATTGCAAGTTTTGAATGGTGACGGGTTAGAGGAGATGGTATAGTTATGTCCTTTATGTTTGAATTTTACATAACGGTGTAAAGTTGAAGGGACACAACCCATGATGCAAATCCAAGTTCTACTGAAAGCAATAGGTTATACTAGAACTCTCCTTATAAGACATTGAATTTTTCCATGACAAAGTGTGAGGGCCTACGGGAACATGAAGGATAATGATGCCAAGGGTGAAGGTGATGGCATCGTTGAAGGAGCACAACATAACTAGGTTATTATGCATATAGTTAGAATGGATACACATTTTATTATAAGCATGTGAGGAGATGATGTTAATGCTAGAATCACCATCGATCATGACACATCGTATGCGTATGTTATCGATATAGACAAAAATGAATAGGGTGGGATCAGGGTCATTTGATTGAGAGATACAATCTCCTCATCGAGATAAGATGAGGGTAGTAACTTGAGGAGTTGGCATGGGGGTAGAATAAGGAGATGATTTGGTAAGTGAGGCCACATGGTGAGGGGTAATGATGGAGGCCACTGGTGTGGGATCATCGGGTAAAACTTCAATGGATTGCAAAACCTCAATAAGGGCTTGTCTATGAGATTCAGAAGTTTAAATGAGATCATACAATGACATCTTTAGAGGGGACTGATGTAATTGTTTTATCATTGCATGATGGGTGAATCCATCAAAGATAGGGTATGTAGGTCCATGGATGGTGATTTTGGGTGTGATTGGAGATGGTAAATTGGGCACGGGGTTGGTTGTTTTTTCCTTGCCCTTGTCTTTACGAGCAAGCACGGGTGTGGCAACATGAACCATGTTAATCTAAGGGGAGGGGGAAAATGGAGAAGGTGTAGGATGAGTGGTGTAACAACATGATGGGAAAAACCTACAGGGGAGAAAAGCCTTATGAAGTGAGCTAGGTGCAACGACATTTGGGTGGTGATTTGGCTAATTCTCTAATACGGACCATGTTGATCTCAAATTTTAGAGGTGGATAAAATGGTTGTGGGGGTGGAGATACGATCATTGAATGGGTAAAGGATGATGATGTGTGGTGACAGGTGAAGGTGGAATATGGTCCTCATCAAGAAGGTCACCATCATCAAATTTTTTTAGGAGGACAAAGTTGGAGAAGAACGGTATTTAGAGCCTTACAATTTTCTACATCATGTCTTGGCACACGATGATAGCCAAAATATTGGTTTCATCAAACCCGTTTGGTTTGGATTTAAGAGGATCGTAAGGTGAAGCAATGGTAATGTGATGATGGAAGTCTCTAAGAGATTGGTTAAAATGTTGGCATAGGATCCCGATTAATGGATCACAATGGGAAGTGAGTGTGGGTTTGGGTACATGTGTGGATGATCATGAGGGAAGAGGATTTATAGGAGGAGGAATGGGTTGGTCCCATTGGTTTGGTAGGCAGTGTGGTCTTAGGTTTTGATGGCATCTGTTTGGGTAAGGGCATGGTAGAAGAGATAGCAATGGAAGGTTTTGTTGGTTTAACTACCTTATTGGAGAGTGGTGGGTTCTTATCTTTGGGTTGCACCTTCTTGGGTAAAGGTGACACAGGGGTATGAGATGTAGAAGGAAAGAAGATGGTGGAAGAGGATGGGTTACCCATGGGGGAAATTGAGTTATGGTGGAAGTGGTTGGTAGAGGTGGGGTAGATGACATGGGTTGAAGTCGTATAGGCAAGGTTGGGGTTATAGTAACTAGTGGAGGTATAGGTGGTAAGAAGTTCACGGGTGAAGGTAAGGGTGCTTAGTTTTTGGGTGAATGAGGTGTAATAAAGGCTCGTGATGAAGTAATAGGTTGCTTAGCTTTTGAATGGCCTTGGGTAAGAGACTGTTTGGTCAAGGTTGATGGATGGGGCCCCAGGATGGATGGAAGGGGGGAAGGTGACAAAGGTGTGGTAGGTGAGACCAGTGTATGCAACCTAGAAGGTTGGGTTTTCCTTTTAGGCGGGGGGATAATATTGGTGTGGGCTTGAGATGATGCGGTGAGTCCAATTTGATAGGTGGGTGAGTAAGGCTTGATGTCGGCATGACCCACAAAGTAGGGACATGTCTAGATACGGGTGAGAAGATAGGCATGGGTGGGTTTTTAGGTTTAGGACTGGTTGCAGTTATGGGTAAAGGTTTGTATGTAGATAGAGATGATGAAGAAGGATCCATTTCAATCGGCATGGTTAGTGTTGATTTGGTTGTTGAAAATGCCTTTGGGTAGATCATGGAAGTATCCTTAGGAAACATTTACATTTAGGTCAAACAGGGAGCCGAAGACATCCCCAGACCATGGAATGATCAACGTAATCCAAGTGATTGACCAGACGTGAAAATGGGACTCCTGAAGAAGAGAATGGAATTGGTTGGGTGGAAATCCCTATAAAATATGTCTGTGAGACAGGGAATTGGATAGCTTTGGACTCTGTAGGTAATAGAGATGAGATCATGTCAATGGGGTCCTAGGATGCTGGGGGAGAACCGCCCCAACAGGTAGTGGTATGTCTGATGAGTCTCCCATGGGTAGGAGAGATAATAGGTTGGGTGAGGTAGACTTATCCCTTGGTGGAGGAGAAGATGATGATTCTCCGTGGATGGGAGAATTAAACTCGTTGAATCTTTGGTAGGCTATGAGGTAGATGATGAAATATCATTAGTAGAAAGTGTGGGTTCCTCCATGAGAGTAGGGAGAGATGAGGGGGAATCCTCCGTGGTCGGAGGAGTAGAAGAGGCATTCTCCTATGGGGTAGAGGATATCGTGAAAATATTTCCTCGATAGACGAAGTAGGTGGGATTTGAGGAGCGACCAAGTATGATATCTAAAACCACGTGTGGACATCATGGAAATTGCTTTGTACTTAGATGAAGGTTCACTATTTTGATTAGATGATGGTTTATGATTAGGGAACGAATTTTTAAAGATGTGAAACTTTTGATTTTTGGCATGTTTGGGTTGTCCATGAACAAGGTCTCCATTATCTATCATCTCTTGGAAAATGTTCTTAAAATTTATGTAATTACCGTCACTACAACCTTTAACGGGATCGTAATTATAGTAGTCATGTTATTTATACCATGTAGACATAGGATGGGCATGATCGAAACTGTATGAGGTTTTACGGGAGGAAGTGTAATGGCTCCAACTTTAAGAAGCTTTTCCAAGATTGAAGAATAGGGCTCTCCAATCGAAGTGTACTTCCATTGGTCCCGTTAGAGCTAAAAGGCTTGGATAGGGGAGAGATTGGAAGAAGGTTGGGCTTGATTAGAAGGATGAGGTGGGCCTGCCTTGAGGACTACCATGCTGGTAGGTCCTTTGGTATTTGAATAGTTATTTTGAGGTTTTAAAGATGAAGAAGAGTTGTTTGATTTTAATGGGGCGTTCTTGTTTCGTAACTGGATTTTCTTTTCTTCAATGGCATAAATTTCCAGCTTTCGTGCCATGGTGAATGCTTCGTCAAAGGTTGGAAGGTTTGTACCTACAAAGTTGGTGAGATGTGTCTGACATAAGCTCTAGTGAACAAATCAATAAGTTTAGTATGAGGTAGTTGGAACATCTATTGGTTAATAAGACTCCGCCAGTGGGCAACAAAATCTACGATAGATTCATCTTCATACTATCGGGTTGAATAGAGATCGGTCATGGTGACTTTCTTGGTAACATTGATCGAAAAATGGTCTAAGAAAGCTTGGGATATTTGGTTAAAGGAATAAATGGAATGTTTAGGTAGTCTACTATACCAATCTAATGCTGGTCCTATCAAAGAAATTAATAAGGTTTGTAGGAGCAAAGCGTCATTATGGGTGATTAGGTAGCACCTATGTTTGAATGGCCGAAAGTGTTCTTGTGGGTATTCTTTTCATTGAAGTAGTTGAATTTAGGCATTTCCCAATGCACATGGTAGGGAAAAATGGGAATAGATGGATGGATAGGCTCATTACATATTTCATCATAAGTTAAAGAATTATGGGAGCCAAAAATATATGCTTCTAAGGTCTACATCTTTTCCATCATCATTTTAATGAGGTCATTAGTAGGTTGTGATGAATGGGTGCCCCTTGTAGAAAAAAGGGGGTTGATGTTGGATGTATGAGGTGGGTGGTATGCTAGTGTATGGTGGTGTTGAGTATGAGAACTATGTAGGAGGAATAGATGTAGGTGGCACATAGCCAGAATAAGTGATAGATGAGGTTGGGGTTGTTGGTAGTATGTGTAAGTGGGTGGGGTAGTCGTAACAACTCTAGTGGTGATTGGAGGTAAGGACTGCAGGATAGAAAGGACAAGGTTCCAAAAAGGGTGAAACTACCGACACCTTTGGAGGTGGTTATGATGCAATAGATATATGTGAGGTGGAGGGTGCAAATGGGGATATACTTAAAGCAAATGTCGAAGAAACAATCAATGTCGTGGGTGTGATAGATGACAGACGCTACAATTATAGTGGATTTGGGATTTAGTTGAGACACCGTAGGTGGTAAAGTGGATGATGGTAGCATCGAGATGGTGCTAGTTGATGCAGAGGTGGGTGTGAGAGCAAGAGGGATAGATATGGGCATGTCGTATATTAACATCTAAGGAATCCTGGGTGGAAGAATGAGCAAGGTAGTATTGGAGGGGCGGGATTACGGTCAAGGAGTCTCGCAAACTCCTCGTCACCGTAGTGCAAATGGGGATAAGCTGAGTCGGATCCATAGGTGGCAGGATGGATGGTAGTGATGGACTAGGTGGGAGTGGTTGATAGTTGGTGTGAAATACAAGGGTGTTAGTTTTGTGAGTCAACACCATGTGAATAAGTGCTATGACCTAGTAAGATTGTATTACAGTAAATGACACAAAAATAACAGGATGGAAAAGAATTAATTATGAGAGGTGAATTGGAAGGTGTTTTGATTAAAAATCAAAATATAAGGACCAACACCTATTAGGCCAACCGATGCCAATTAGTAAGTGATGATGATGGTCAAAGAAGCGATGTCGGATTCTTGTGGGAAATGTGTTTGAGCAAGTGAGATAGAAACTGGGGAAAGTCAACTATGGAAGCTATATTTAGTCAATAATATCAGAATGCAAAGGATATGGTGATATCTAAAGATTTTAAATAGAGAAGAAGATGAGATGAGTGCTCTTTGGGTAAACTAACCAAAAGCATAGGGGAACTGACACAGTCCAGATGAACCGATGATGGTTAGATGTAAACCGATGCTGGTTACTGTGAAATCTATAGAATGAAGAAAATTTTCTTTTTGTGAATTAAAGTTGAATGAGACACCAACCCAGAAGTCTAAGTATGGTAAAAATGAGTCCTGACACACTCAGAAACAATTGGAATACACCAACTATGATTATGGAGTGTGAAAGGAAAGAAAAATGGAGAATACGACCTCACACCTCAAAACACAAGTCAAACACAAAGCTAAGAAAAACACGTAATCCTACAAGTGAATTTAGTGTGTTTAGCTTATGCTATTTAAATCTTTGAATCATGAATTTAGAACAAAGTTTTTGGTTGGGAAGGCTTCCTACAAAGAAGGAAATTCTAAAGGTGAGGTTTCAGGTTATGTTTTGGCGGGGCGGGCCGTTCTCTGATGGGTGACTAGACAAAGATAACTATCTGGGTGCCCACTGTCAATCCTCTGATTGTGTGATTGTTGACAGCTTCTTCCAGGTGGGATGTTGTTTAAGAAGATGTATATATTTCAATTTGTGTAGTTTGGAAAAGAGAGAGAAGAAAGAATGTGCTTTCTATGATTCAGTTATGTCAACCATCAGTTGGGCATGAATTCCAGCATATAGGTTGCCCTTAGTTTTAATGTGAGATATAATGCAACAAATTAGAATGCTATGCAAGTGTTTTAAACCCAAATCAAAATGTGATATTTGATGTAGCAAGTAATGAATAGGAAGAGGGATGCTCTTTCACTAATGCAATACTAATGAAAGAAAGAAGTATTCTTTTTATAACACCAAAAACACGATTGCTTTTAGACAATAGAAAGAGGGGGAAGATTCTAGAGAAGAAAATTAATGTGGAAGCTTTTCAAAATGGAAAAAAACACACAACTTTCACCTAAGAATGAATAAAATGAAAAAGAACCCTTGATGGGTCCCATTGGGCATGCCAAAATGTTTCACTATTTTCTTTATGGATTTGAAAAAATAGATAAGGGTATGTGCTAAGGAGGAGTACCTATTATGATGGTCGGTTGGAAGGTTGTGCACACATTAGGACTTCTTGATCCAATGCTAATTGTGTGAGATTCCTTTTGGCTAGGAGGAACTACCTAAAATACAAAACAAGACCACAAAAGAGAGTTAAACAATATATGCCAGTGGGCTGCCTAGTGTGTGCTAGATCAGGAAGTGTGGTACTTCCTTGAGGGAATTCAACCCATTGTTTAATACAACTTAATGTAATAAATGATATAAATAAATAATGTCCTATTGTAGTTGATATGATTTAGGTATCTCATCCAAATACAATAAAAAAATCTAATATAACAAGCTAGGTTATGATCAGATCTGGAAGTAGGGTAGGTAGTTAAGGTGTTGGGATAGGTCAAGGTCAAGTTATGGGTAGCTTGGGTTACTTGAATGTAGGTTATTAGGTTTTGTTATTAGCAAGATTACCAAATATAAAGACCGACGCGTCAGCAAGGTATGACCGATGACGGTTTAGAGAGAACGAATAAAAGTCATGGATAACCGACGCGTCAAGTATAGATGAGATGGTAGAAACTCAATGAAACTTGGTTATGGGGGTTTATGCGTGATTGAACGAGAGATGAAAAGGGAATAGTTAGGTCTATGGAGATGTTGGGAGTACTCAGAGGTATTCAGGAATCAAATATAGGTGATTAAATTATTGTGGGTAATGGGATGGTTGGGTTCACAAGAAGGTAACAAGGGTGGGATGAACAATAGAAATAGATGCTAGTAAACAAATATGAAGAAAATTTATAATCTGAATAAGTATGAAATGGTGCAGTTTGGAGATACACTTACTGGTGTTGGAAAATTTGATGGTTGGATGATGGTGATGGTTGATATGTGGAATGGTGATTAGTGCCATGGTAGTGCTTCCTGGAATGTTACCATGAATGCAAATTCCTTCAGATCTATCCTGGTGCTGGCTATGGCTATCTGGATGTGCGAAAGGGCTTTGGTTCTTGCTTGCATGTAGAACTCCTTTGTTCCAAAACTAGAGAGTGTGGCCAACCTTGCAAACAAGGTTACTAAAATGAATATAAGGTAACCGAAATGGTTTAGGGTGTACAACACCGGTTTTAGGTTGACCGACATCAGTTAAGGCAGGAAATCCTAGGTTTACTAAAATTAATAGATCTTAGCAACCTTTTTGGGCCAGCTCAGTCTATTCTCGTGGATCAAAATGGAATGTTACATTTTAATGAGAGAGAATAATGTTAGAGGGAGAATAGGCATGCAATTTTAGGGTTACACTAAGTCTTAGTTCATTAAGGTAGGTAGGACTAATTCTTAGTTAGTTATACTTTGAGTGAATGCTTTGAGTCCTAGTAAAGGTGAAATATACTAAAAATAGGTTTGTGGCGAGGTGTCTAGGTGAGGTGGTGGGGTGAGGTTTTTAGGTGAGGTGGAAATTAGTTTTGATTAAGGTATTTAAATAATGAATGAAGTGAGGATGAGTATTAATTTAATTGTAAATAATTAAATTAATATTAATGTGGGGTAGAAGGGTAATGGTTAGGTTAATATGTTTAAGTTGGCTATTTGAAAAGGGACCAAGGGAAGTGTGACCCAATTTTGGTGTCTACACTTGTATCTCTCCTTCTAGCTCTCATGATTGATACAAGTAAGCCTCGTGGTAATTTTTTTTTATGCTAATATATGTTTTGGTTTACATAGACATGTTTTCAATTATACTAATCAATATTATAAGATTTTCCATGTGATACAAGATCTTATTTATGGAAATTCTATTGAATGGGACATGCCCATTGAATCATCCAAGCCTACTAATGATAATGCAAAACTCAAAATATTTAGTGAACCACTTCATTATCACAACACTACTAAATCCAATTTGAAAGTGCACCATGCTCACCATGATATAGCTCCTCCTCCTTCCTATGATCATCCATTGTATGTTATGATTGGTACACATTACTACTATGCCACTTTCTCATTTGGTTATTACATATTATGATATTAATATAACTCATGATCTTATTTCGAGATACATTATACATTTGTGCTTTTGTTGGTCAACATCCTATACACAATTTTTGATCAATAGTAGTGCTAGACACAATAGGTACACTTTTAAGTTACTTGAATCTCTTGGAAATACTAAAAACAAGTGAAATTTAATTCTAAGACTAGAATTGGGCATGTTGTTATACCTCTCATAATTAGTTCTACTCCTATGGATATTCCATTTTTGGTTAATTCTTCTCTTGGCTCATGTGATATGCATCTAGGTTTCTCTTGGTTACACACTTTTAAGGCTATACCATATATCTTGCATCAATGTGTTAATTTCATTCACAATCAACAATTTTTTACGATTAAGGGTATCCTATATGAGGTGCCAATACACGAGTTTGTCAGAAAGCTATATTTTCTACTTGTATGCATAGTACATGTATAAAAACTACTTATAGTATGTCTTTCCCTCATATGAATTTTGTTAGGTATTCTATTGCAAACTTAACTTCTAGTGGGTATCTCCCCTAGGCATCCTAAAAGGTCTTTTATTGCACATTCTTCCTCTTGTGGGTATATCACTCCTCAATATCTTTATATGTATCTTATTACACATAATAATTCTAGTGGGTTTCTCCCTCTTAGGCCTCCTTCTAGGTCCTTTGTTGCACATACCATAACTCATGAGTCTTTCTATCCTAGGTCTTCTATGACACAAACTATGAATATCACACATGCTCATGTACATGCTCATCATTTTCTTGTGACACATTTGAGGTCTAATCCTCCTTAATCTTATGGATATAGTGTGCCTCCTAATCAAGTCCTCATCAGGTATCTCTTTTGATACCTCCTTACTCATACATAGCTAAATTCAAGAATATAAAAAACATTCAATAATCACATAATATAATTTTTTTTAAAATATTTTCATGAATAAAAAATCATGAATTACACCGTACTTAATTTTTTAGATCTTCACATATTGTTTTGATGGATAGCATAATTTTCTATATAATCTTTACACACATGCATTCATGAGGTATGTTGAGATTGCTGCAAGGAACACACTTAATGATGCATGATGACACATACTAGTTTGGTCCCTTCCCAATGAATCTAATAATTTGAGGGAGTCTACCACACTATTCAAGTGTTTTTGTTTCATTTTAATTATTTCCACTTCCTCATTACAATTAATTTCTTATATTATGTATATGCTATCTTTTGAGCAAATATAGATAAAGAATGTGTCTTGTGCAACATTAACCGATCTTGTTCTATGTACTTTTTGACTACTATTTTCTATACTTGATTGCTAGATTACTTTGTTGCTCAATTTCTTGAATTCTTAATTACATATTATATGCGGCTTGAGTGACTTGATTTTATTGCAACATCGTGGGTGTCCCATGTTTTTGGTTTTATGGCTCTATTGTCTATGCACACTACCTTTTTGTATGTGGCATGCATTCCTTCACTATGATTATCTTTCTATACCATGGGTTTCCCATGTTTGTGGCTCACTACCTTGGTATGACCCTTTTACATACTATTGTTTATGTTAGATTAATTGAATATTGCTTTGCCTATGTGTTTACTTTTCTAACACATGATTTATATTTTCTTGTTGCTTGTTGTTTTCTTTTTGCATCATAGTCTCCATCATGCACACCCTCCTACAGAACATGATCCCAATGGTGACCACCTCCAAAACCTTCCATGTGATCCAATGTAGATTGTGAAATTTATCGACATGAGTACACATTATTTATTTTGAGCCGTGTGCTCTAATGATATATCACACAAACCTCAAAAGTGGGGACATTCATCGGGATATAAATACATCTACAAATAGTATAGAATATTATTTGACATAAATATAAATTTATATAAGATACATATCCTCGAAATAGGAAATAATAAATAAAAGTGATAGGTTCCACACAACTACATAATCTCCCTCCAAGGATAAAAATCTAGTATGCTATGACCCTTAATGAATGTTTTTGAAGTGGAAGAAAATTCACATAAAATTTTATAATTCTCATATTCCTATAGGAATTTATAAACTTCTAGAAGATATTCATATTTAGATGACACAATTAAATGTAGAATATAACATGCATGAGTTTTCATTCCATATCCATTACATTACTCATATATGGTTGCAAATATAGAGTATGGAGGCTTGGGACTTATTCTCCTTTACATCATTTAAAATTTGCATAATCAGAACTACTAATTACAATGAAGAAGGTGGAGCCATAGCCATATATTACCTTTAAAATTTATGTTATTTATAAAATTAGACCTAGATATATTTTCAATGGTGTGGTCCATGGGGTTGGAAGACATCGAGGTGGCTAAAAACTTTGTAGGTTGTTCTTCCTTCCTCTATCTCTTTGTGTTGGAATATATTAGGGTGGTTAAGTACTGCATGCAGTTCTCTTCCCTCTTAATGGGGTTATTTGGGACAAATTTCCTACAATAAATCTCTTCTTAGGTGTTGGGTCATGTGTAATCAACTCATCTCATAATCTGGCTTATCCTTTAATAAATAATAGGGATTTCCATCCCCAATCCTTTAACATCTCTAAACAAATAAAAATCTCTAAACAAAACAAGAATGTGAGATTCTCTCTCCACAAAATAAATAAGTGTATTATTTCCATGTTTTGCATCACTTTAATTTACTAAGAAAAATTTCAATATTTTAAAGTTACAAGTATTATCTACATTTGAGTTATAGTTCAATTTCTTCTATGGAGGTTGACTACACTCTATGTTGCATCTTTAACCATGAGACATGCCAACACTAACACAAATTGTTTAACCCTTAATTAAATTCCTAGATAATTTAATTAGGTTTTTACTTATAGTAATATAAAAAAGATTACACTATCAAAATCACTCATATTTGTAACTTGGATCATAGTAATCAACCATAGAATCAAGCCCATGCAATTGAAAGTACAAACAATATGGAAAGAGGCACTTAGTTGGTTTAGAAGATGTTTAGGATGTGTTGATGGCTAATCTGAGTAAGAGAAAAATCTAGAATTTGTAATAGTCACATGCGGAGTTGTGAAATCACAAGGTCAATATTGTACAAAAGGGTCAAGACCGTGCAAAATGGGTCTTATACCTATCCCACATTTTTACACCTTCAAGTACCTAGAGTATGTCACTTTCAGTGTCATTGTTTGTTGCTCTTTGATATATATAAATTCACATGAAACCCTAGATGTCACACCTGAAACCTACAAAACAAACCCAATATATCCTACAATAAACAACAATCATTAGATCTAAAAATAATGATGCAAAATTCTTGAGTTAGACTGACCTCGGTGGTCATGCCATTTATGAATTATCGAGTGCTACACTACATTTCAGACTCAATGTAGTTCTCCTAACAGTTTGTGAAAAGATCATGAAACTATCCCTTGACCTATGTTGACTATTGTGCCTCAACATCAACAATGGGATATGCTACTTCATTCCAATATAATCCCTTGGGTGTAGGCGAAAAATTTAGAATTATGCCCTTCTATGTTGTGTATGCGATATGTAAATGCAGTCCTTTCTTTATTATCTCAATAAGTGGTAGATAGATAGATGATTTCCAGATGATGAATGCTTAGTTTAGACTTGTATATACATGAGTTTTTACTTATAAGTTAAGACCTTAATGGCGGGAAAGGTTGACCTAAAATATATAATTTGAAAGAAAAAAGAGTGATAAATGGGCCCATAAAGATAAAGCAAGTGAATAACAAAAGGAATAAAGATCATACACAATGGTCATGACTTTATAGTACAATCTTGACCCTATTTTATAGTCTTAGATAAAAGTAAACAATACAAGAAAATTACCAAATATCTATGTAAAAAGGCTAAAAATTCAATCAAAGAGGTAAAATAGAAAAAGGTTAATTTCAATCAAGTAACAAAGAGAAAATCAACAAAGGATTGATGCCACTAAGATCTTGTTTCATTGTTCAAAACCCATATACATAAAAAAATAACAAAAACATGATGTAGCAATGATTTTTTTGTGAAATTTGGTGTCTACATTTTCATCCCCTTTATGTCTGTGAATGAAATTTACTATTGTAAAGGAAAAGGAAGTCGTACCGGTGAGTGTGATGAAGCAAGAAACATATAAGCATGCTGAGAGAAAATAACCAATCATGGAAAATAATGTGAGTCATCGGCTGATTGACGTGAGAGAAGTGTTTGTAAACATGGAGATTTGTATTAGGAAATTTTTAGAGTTGGGGGTGATCAAATCCAAAACAAGGTGCTTTGATTTAGTCAATAACATGGGACTTGGGTGCTCCTAAAACCAAGAGAAGAGTGTCCTAGGGATACTTATCTTACCCCAATAACACTTCCCAATAATGGGACCACACCACCGCAGAGATATAGGTCTTAAAATTTACTAAAATCTTGTATAAGGTGAAAGGAAATGATGTCTTATTACCCCCACCACCCATTATACATATGCATTATGTGATATGGGTTCTTTTACTAGGTTTAAATACTTACGGATTGCCCTTGTATTCATAAATGGATAAATGAACATGCTAAAAATACACAATTATGAGGTAGTGCTTAATAGTGTTGAAGGGGAAATAATGAAATTAAATTAAAAAATAAATTGCATCGAAAGGTGGTTGTACGTGCATTTTAATTGCCCCCACCTTTCTAGGATTCTAGAAGTGCAATTAACTAGGGTAGTCAAAGTGGAGTCTAAGTGGAGTTTGATCAAGTGGTAGATGACTAGGATGTGCACACACTTAATTAATTAATTATTTAATTAATAAATAATAATTAATTTAGCCAAAGGGGTACAAAGGGTACATGGGATTAATTTAATTAATCCAAAGGGGTACAATGTGTATTAATTAATTAATTTAATTAATTAATCACAAATGGGTGAATAATATGGTGTATTAGCATAATATTGGGAACAAGTGGAAACATGAAGTGTAATTTTGGGGTGTCTACATTTTCCCCTCTTTAAAGTGTGCTATTGCAAAGTAATAGTGCTTTAAAGATAGTAGATGCATGTGATCAATGAGTGGAAAAATTGTGAAGCATTAGGATGCCCTAGAAACAGAATGATAGAGGAATGCCCCCTCAAGTGGGTGGATGATGCAACAAGGTGGTGGAGAAACCACTTGATAGGAAGAAAGAAAGGGATTAAAACAAGGATGGGAAAGGATTGTGTTCAGTAGCATGAGCATTATTTGGAGAGTAATTTTTAGAGCAACCTGATTTTTGTTGTTGCACAATAGAGTTGTCACCATGATTATGAAAGAATCAAGATGGTTAACCCAGATGCGTAAAAAAACACACACAAAAAGAAAAGATAAAAAGGAAAACAAACCCAATATACAAAGTAGTGTCGGCATCATCAAGGTTATAAAGGAACCAAGATGTGATCACACTACTTGTAAGTGGTCCAAAAAGAGTAAACATCAACAATGCAACACAAAGTCGAAAAAGAAGACAATCAACTATGCCCCTAATGTGCCACAATGATGATTAAGTAGATACAAATGCTCCCAAATGGGAATAGGATCAAACTGGAAGAGTGGAGTTAAAGTGACTCCTTATGACACTCTTGTTGAATCCATTGTGTAAATGATCAAAGTTGAAATTTCCCTAGGTGAAGTTATATCATGAAGGAAAAACAATTTGTGTGACTTGCCCCAAGCAGAGTTAGCATATCATGCAAAGGGAAGAAAGTGATAGTTGTAAGATTGGCATGAGCACTAGGGTAATAGATAAAAGTATGACATTTATCAAGATTGTATTGAGATGTTGAATGATTCACTTTAAGGGTTTTCCAATTGTAGGATTTGTGATAAGTGAAGTGAATGTTTGTTTGAAATTTTTTTGTAATTTTTTTTTTTTTTGGATTTTTGAAATATTTGATTTTTTTTTGGATTTTCACAAGTTTTGAAATACAAATGCAAAAAAAAAATGAAGAACATTCCATGGCTTAAATAAACCAGGAGGAAAACACAACACGTGCAAATGACAAAAAGATATAAAAGAAGCAATAGAAAGAAACCCAATATGAACAGGAAGGAACCACACCAAAGTTATATGTGAACTAGGATGTGAATAAATTTTCTTGCAATTGGTCAATAAATAAAGATAAAAAAAAGTAAAAACAATACTAAACTGAAAGAATAAAAAAAGCATCATCACAATGTTAACAAACTACAACAATACAATACAATGTGTAAAAATGATGTCTAATGACACTCTCGAATGTGTTCCACATTAAAGAACTAGACAGATTTGAATGCCCCCAAGTGATAGCTTAGCATGTGAGAGGATTGGATCGGGGTGAAGAGTGGAGTGATACTTAGATACTCCGAAAGATACTCTTGTCGGATCCCATTGAAGTTTGATCTGTATTGGATTAAAATGTAAAATCCAAGTGTGCCCCAAGAAAAGTTATATTGCGAAAGGGTAAATGATTTCCTCGAGCATAGATATACACCATGGGAAATAAAGATGAGTATGATCTGGAATGATCATGAGGAGTACCATCAAATGGTGAAATTGTTGAACTATGTTATCTAGTTGCTGAAATTTTGTCAAACATTATCTATGAATGTTTTGATTATGATAGTTTGAAACTATTTTTGGAGTTTTGGACAATTTTATATTTTTTTTTGTTTTTGAACAATTTTATTTTTTTTAAAAAGTTTTTTGTGTTTTTTGAATTTTTTTGTATTTTACAACTTGGTAAAAAGGTACACTACTTGAAAGTAGGTGCAAATAATTAAAAGCATTCCATTCCATTGGCAGAAATGTAGATGATAAAATGATAGGGTTTCACTCGCTCGTGGCTCCACGCAACTAGGAAGATGTGAGGGCTCATCACCGAGAGCCAAAAAGGATGTGAAAATGAGATGAATAGTGATATTAAAGGTGAAGAGAAATGGATGTGATGACACAAGTGTAATAATGATCCATATGAGAAAAATGTAACTCATCTCCAGTCAAGATTATTTGACCGATTACAAGATGATTCCACTTTATAGGTTTTGACTTGACTTAGATCCATTGATGGCCTACTGATTGGAAAAAATGGTTGAAGGAATTGTGTCTCTCTGTAACATGAGCAACTAAATTACTTCTTGGGATGTTTTTGATTAAGCACTTTGATTCAAATTTCATAAAGGCTTTATTGAATGATTATTTATTGATTTTTGTGAAGGACACCCTACATGTTGCCCCATGCCATAGTAAAAGGAAAGGGCTCAACACCAAAGACAAAATGTAGGTGAGTAAGGGATTTCTCCATTCCCAGTCTCATACTACCAGTAAGAAGTATGGGCTTATCACCAAAGACTGTGAAGGATGAAAGGTGTATTGATTTTATATTTTTTTGTATTTTTTGATTGATTTAATTTTCCTTGTATGTTGATAGTGTGCTTGTTGGGAAGGAACATTCTTTCCCCCAAGTCTCAACCTCATGCGACTAGTAGGACGCAAGGGTTCAACACCGTAGATTGAGATGGGTGGTCAAAAAGGACTGGGTAAAGAAGTTTAGTGCTTTTTATTAAAGAGAGATTATTTGAAAGGAGGAGTTTTCCATCAGTAAGCTTTGAGACAAAACCATAGGTAAAAAGATCTGAAATGGTAAAACCATAACAAAGATGAGACACATAATGCCCAAGAGGAACAAGGTTAACATGTGTGTAAGAATAGGTGAAGAAGGTGAGTATATGATAATGGTATGATTAAGGTATCTTCCAATAGATGGAATGCCTAACATTATTTGTACACACTTTTCCATTTTCGATTGGAAAACAATGCTCTAATACAAAGTTTTATTCTCTTTTTGTGATTTTTGAGTTTTTGAATTTTGGAGGATGAAGGTTTGAAATGGATTATCAAGAAAGATGTCCATGTTTATTGAAGTTGAATGGTCTTGAGATACAAGACTTGTGTAGATGAAATGCAAGTCAAGAGGGAGAATCAAAAGATTTGATAAGTCCTGAAATACGAGACTTGGATGGACATGAGCCAAGTCAAAGGAGTGAAACCAAAGTTTTGATAAGTCTCTGTAATATGAGACTTGGGTGGATAGGATCCAAGTCAAAATATTGAATCAAATGATTTGATGGGTCCTGAAGTACTAGACTTGGGTGGACAGGATCCAAGTCAAAGATTGAATCAAATGATTCGATGGGTCCTAAAGTACTAGACTTGGGTGGATAGGATCCAAGTCAAAGGATTGAATCAAATGATTGATGGGTCTGAAGTACTAGACTTGGGGGATAGGATCCAAGTCAAAGGATGTGTGATTAGATAAGTCTTGATGAGATCAAAAGACATATGTGATGTTAGAAGAAGATTTTGATGTGGGGAAGATGTTGAGATACATATTCACTTGTGAGAAAAAAGAGCATGAGGAAAGAAGAATAGATCTCTAGATGTAGACTAGGGTTCCTTGTAAGCCATAGAGAGGAAATAGTCAATGTTTCTCCTTCTAGGTTGTGAATTAGTTGATTTGACAAAATATTTGCAATTAAATCTTGAAATGGTTGAATAAGGA
This sequence comes from Taxus wallichiana var. yunnanensis, assembly GCA_018340775.1. Classification (NCBI taxonomy): domain Eukaryota; kingdom Viridiplantae; phylum Streptophyta; class Pinopsida; order Cupressales; family Taxaceae; genus Taxus; species Taxus wallichiana. The sequence continues at coordinate 614,969,651 of CM031240.1, forward strand.
TATTCTTGGGTATACGTACCTCAAAGAATGTGTGCATGTAGATATCTTGACAAGTAGGAATCATCATTGATGAGATTCCTACAGGATGGATCATGTGAGGTATAATGGACATAGAAGGTTGTGTTGTCAGCAAGTGTCCAAGATTGTTGTGGTTGTATTTTGACAACAAGACTAGATATGTTAGGTGTAGGAGTTGGAATGGAAAGAATAGAATCAAGCTCAATGGTGTTTGATGATGGACCCTCTTTTGTCATGTCAAGGGTTGAAAGAGAGTCTTGAAGAAAATTCAAGTTCTCGTTAGGTGTTAGAAGATTTTTTGAAACATGTTCAATGTCTGTTTGGACTATAGGAAGAAAATATGTAGAAGAAATGGATTGGTTTGAAAGGGGAGATACTTGACCTTTGTCATGATCTCGTGGAATGTTAGTATGAATAGAAGTGGGAATAATAGTCAACTCTTCATTTGAAGGTGTGGAAGTTGACATGTCATCGGTTGTAAGAGCTTCATCATCAAGATCTACAAAGATCTCTCCGTCGTCAATTAAGTCTTGGACATAGTTCTTAAAATGTGTACATTTATTAGTTGAGTGGCCATCAATGTGATGAAAATCACAATATGCATGAGGTTTGTACCAATATGGCTTAGGTTCTCCTTCAATCCAAGGTCTTGTAAGGGGATATTTTATCATCCTAGCCACTTTGAGTTGATGAAAGACACTAGAGAGACTTTTTCGAGGGGTGTAAACTTACGTTTAACTTTGCGTGGCGTAGTGTCTTGGCTAGGTTGTATGATTGGATTTTTGATTGATTGGTCATGTATGTTGGCCATATTGTGATTATTCATGACACCAAAGTGATGACATTGTGGTTGTGATTGATGTACCAAGATTCATCATGAGAAGCTCTAGTATGGTGATTATTGTGAGTGAGGTTTGAAAGAAAAATGTTTGATGAACTTCTCTGAGAGGTCCGTGCAAAGGTGGTGATAGATCCCTTTGGAAGGTGTAAGAACCAATCCAAAGCTTTTTCCTCCTAGACTTCTAGGAAAAAGGCACAAGAGAAAGCTATCGTTATATGCCACTTCGTGACATGTTATGGAAAATTCTTTGATATGTTGTCTTGGATCAGTTTTCCCTTGTATTTTTTGAATTTGGGCGTCTCAAAAGACTATGGGAAGGGTATGCGTAAGATGTCCATATTAAAAGGGTATGGACACAATTCATCAAAATTGAATTGTTTGTGTTTTTTTTAAACCCACAATGGTGTCTTTCATCATTTTCCATTCTTGGGAAAAGGATGAATTGTATAAATCCACCATTGGAATGAAAAATGAGGTAGAGTGAAGAAAGGTATGATGAAAAATGCAACCCTTAGCAAAGTGAATGCTAAGATAGAAGTGATGAAAATGTTTGAAAAGCTTGACCCTTAGCAAAGTGAAAGGCAAATGATGGAAGAGAGGTGTGTGAATAAGTTTGGTAGTAACTTGTCCCTTAACAAAGTGAATGCTAAGATGGAAAAGATGTTTAGAAGATATGAATGAAAAGTGAATGTCAAGATGAAAGCGTGTGAAAGTGATTGAAAACTGACCCTTGACAAAGTAAATGCCAAGATGGAAGAGAGGGAAGAAGATGGAAAAATTTCAACCCGTAGAAAAATGAGTGCTAAGAGGAAGAAAAAGGTTAATCGAGTGCCATATCTTAACAAAATGATAGTAAAGAGAAAAAGGGATGACGAGAAGTTAGATGTGTTCTATTCCATAACAAAAATGAGTGTTAAAGGAAAAGAGACTTAACAAGGTGGACATGATCAACTCGTAATCAAAATGAATGATAAGAGTGATGAAGAAATGTAAAAATGGTTAACTCCTAACACATGGTAAGTGTTAAGAGAAATGAAAAAAGGGGGAAAAGTGAAATGTGCTCGACACTTAACAAAATGAATGTCAAGGGAGACAAGACTTAACAAGATGAAGGTGATCAACTCTTAACAAAATGTGTGATAAGAGTGATGAAAAGAGGGGACTTCACAACACCTAACAAAATGAATGATGTTAAGGTGGAAGATGGGTTGAAATGTTAGTTTAGATGATTCTTAACAAAGTGAGTGTTAAGAAATATGAAGAGGTTTGAAATGATTTTATGATCCTTTACAAAAGTGAACGTAAAGAGAGATGAAAGGTTAGCATGCTCAACTTGTGACAATTGTAAGTGTGACAAGAGGAGACCTTTAACACAATGAAAGATGCTCAACTCTTAACAAAAATATGTTAAGTGAAGAGACTTAGGAAAGAAAATGATGGATTTTCTCAACTTTTAACAAGATGAATGGTAAAAGGGAGACTTAGAAGATGATGATCAATGTCAACTCTTAACAAAAAGTGTGTTAAAAGATAAGACATGACAAGGAAGTGAAAGCACTAAAAGAATGAAAAAGGTAAAGGTCATCACAAGAAGTGAATAAACGATGATAAAAAGGTCTGAATCTCACAAAAATGGAGATAAGAGACAAGGGGAAGTGATGGATTAGTGACCTCAAATTAAAACAAAGTGAATGCTTTAATGAGAGAAGTGAAGAAATAATGAGGATGTCGACAATGCAACAAAATGATTTGTAAAGTACGACAATGTAAGATGATAGGAAAAAATGGAAGATGTCGCAACTCAACAAAGTGGAGATGCAAAAATGCGATGACATAAGAGTGAGTAGAGAATGATAGTGAAGAATGTCAATAAGTTGAGAAAGTAAATGTGAAATGTGATAATGTAAGAATGGGGAATGCTTAGAGTTCAACAAAATAATGTTAAACTTAAGACTTATGATAATGAAAGATCAAGGTGATCAAGAGAGTGCTTGATTGTGATAAAGTGAGTATCACAACGTCAAGACTTAGATGAAAATGAAAGTGCTTAAGTGTGAATATGGATGTCCACAACCAAGACTTAGACACATGTGTACAAAGTGACAAGATGGATGAGAGAGAAAACATGAATGATGAAAGTGAAACACAAGTGTGTAACATGTGAGAAAAATGAAAAATGGTGAAGTGAAAGTTGTGGCCTCTACCTTAGATTGGCTTGGACAAGGCGTGGCTTCCTAGGTGGCTCTCTCAACTAGGTGTTAGAAAAATATATCGAGTGAGTGTGATGCTATTATTGCTATGATGGCTTTACTTTACCCCCTTTGAAACCCTGAGCAAAGACCTTGCTCAGAATGAATCACTAGGGTCGCCACTAAGGATATTGTGACTCTAACTCACAAAGGCTTTACTAGTCAAGTAGGAAAAAAGGTTCCCATTTCATCCACTAGTTCCCTCAAGGTGTGGACTACTTTGGGGTTCCTAGAACCACCCCCTTTTTTGTAGCTTAAGGCTTATGCCAAGGGGGTTATGTTCTAGTTAAGCGGTCGAGCCGTAGCTCTTAACCGAACCTGCAAATCAAGTGTTTTGAATGTGGTGTTTTTTTAATCTTTTGATTTAGGTGTGGTTTGGTTGAACTCCTTTGGCAACCTGCAGTTAGTAGTTTTCAATGTTTTAATCCACCTTGTGTGAGAGTGGGTCCTGCAAACAATGATTAGAAATTTTTTTCAGAATGAGGTAAAAATAACAAAACAAACAAAAAACAAGATGACAAAAGCAAACCCACGTTTTGATTTCCAAGATCACTTAAAAGCGTGAGGAAAGAGCATACGTGTGGGTTGGCTTTGGTTAAGTGAAACGTTAATTCCCCAAAAAAAAAAAAAAGAAATGAACACGTTTTGATTCCCAAGATCACTTTAAAAAGTGCGAGGGAAGAGCATACGTGTGGGTGATTTGTGTTAGTTCAAAAAACAAAAAAAATGACAAAGGAAGAAGCACACAAAACACGTTAGAAATCGTTAAGCTAGTTTAAGCAAAAAATAAACATGTGTGCAAAGGAAAAAAAAATGAAAAATTGATTGAAGAAGTCCAATAACACTAAATGGGCAATGTGAAAAGTTAGTCTAATAAAGTGTAAAAATAAAGAAACTAAGTGAAAATGGAAAATAAAAAATGATAAAGAAAATTAAAATAAAATTAATAAAAAATGTAAATTAGAAATAAAATTAAATAAAATAAATAAAATAAAAAACCTAAAACCTAAAACTAAGACTATAGTTTATAAGTGAAAATGAAAAAAAATTTTTTTTTATGTTGTGTGTGTGTGTGTGAAAGGGAAGCTCGTGATTAAGAAGGGACGAAGGTTGGGAATCGATAAGGAGGGAGGTGTGGGTAGAAGCACTCAACGAGTTAGTTTGCAGTGGGAGGTCAGGTGGGCCAAAAAGGTTTGGTGAGTTGGGGAATGGGCTATGAGGTAGCTTGGGATAGGGATGGGGGTGCAGAGGGTGGAGGGCTCGAGAATGGTATGGTAGTGAATGGAGGAAGTGGAGGGGTGAATGATGGGGGAAGGGGTGGGATGTGGCTCATTGGGATGAAGGAGGTTGTGTGAACCGAGGATGAGGATGAGCTCTGGCGGGGGGATGGGGTCGGGGGCTGAGGAATCAGGGGGGGGGGAGGGAGGGAGGAACAATGGACAATGAGGGATTGGGGGGGTGGGGTGGGGAAGGGAGGGGTCGTGGAGAGGTAGGGAGGAGGGGAATGGTGAGGTGGTGGCTTGAAGGCCAGCTGAGTCTGGGTAGGGAAGGGAAGGGGGGGGTAGTTAGGGTTTAGGGGTTTGAATTTTTTATTAGTTGGAGGGTTTTAAATTATTGTTTTTTTAAAGTTTTTTTTATAAAAATGTTTAAAATTGTAAAATGGTATATTAAAACCAACGTTAGATGTACATGAAAAACTAACAAGTTTATTTTTTTTAGAAATTAGCAATTTTCTCAATAAGATTGGTTTTGTTCAATAAAACCAAAAGCTAATTGTAATTTTTTTTTTGCAGGTGGTGTAGAATGTGCAGGTGAATGGACATTCCTACATGTAACTAAGAGCATATAGATAAAAAAAATAGAAACTGGTACATTAAAAGAAAATAAAAAATGTAAAGTAAAACAACTTTTTTTTTTAAACTAGAAAAACACACACCTACACTTGCTTAAACCCGTAAGAAAAACAAAAAGGTTATGAAAAAAAAGAACACAAAAAAAAGAAAAAACTAGAAATGAAAGAAGAAATGGGGTTTAAGTCCACCAGTGTGCCAAAATGTAAACAAAGAAAATTACCGTAAATGAAAGAAAAACAAACAAACATGTAAACCTTCCAGCAACCTTCTGTGTAAACCTCAGATAAGGGTCTCTGTGAAACCTTGTAGAAAGAATTTTCAAAAATGTTTTGTGGGTGCTCTTGAGTGCTCTCCAAGCTTTGAAGGAAAATGCTATAACACATGAATTCAACAGAGTTTTTGTGCTTCAAATTCAAGAGGGATTGGAAGGAAGGTAAGCTTGTAATTTATAGAAACAAAAGGTAGTTGGAATTGGTTACACGGATAAATGAACATGCTAAAAATAGCATTATGGGAAGTTGCAATAGTGTGGGGAAATAATGAAATTAATTACAAAAATTGCATCTAGAAAGGTGGTTGTACGTGCATTTTAATTGCCCCCACCTTTCTAGGATTCTAGAAGTGTAGTTAACTAGGGTAGTCAAAGTGGAGTCTAAGTGGAGTTTGATCAAGTGGAAAATGACTAGGATGTGCACACAATTATTATTTAATTAATAAATAATTAATTTAGCCTAAAGGGGTACAAAGGGTACACATGAGATTAATTAATTAATAAAAAGGGGTACAATGTAATATTAATTAATCAATTTAATTAATTAATTGCAAATGGGTGAATAACATGGTGTATTAGTATAATCTGGGAACAAGTGGAGACATGAATGTAAATTTGGGGTGTGACATGATTTGTGCACATGGGGATGCGATTCAATCACATATAATAAACAAGTTGGTAAGTGTATTTAATGATACTAATTTTTAGTAAAATAAGGTATATTTCCTATTTTTCTTTTGAAATTTACACATTTTGTTAAATTTGGCATACAATGACAAGATTTGATTGAGTGGTCTAGTTTTGACCTTGGATCGGGACCGTATGGAGCCATATGGTTCCACCCCGAATCATATGGTATTGACCTAAATTCATACTGTCCGAATTACAATGTTAGAAATGTCTTAGATGTCGGTGTTAGATATTATAGGTGATGTTGACATGATTTTACATTTTGTATTGATGTATGATGAGATTTTCATAGTGTTGTGATGATCTACCATGATGTTTGTTGCACTTGTTGTGCTTAGAGAGAGATATCCACCCATAGGAGTTCCATGGTGGTTGACACATGAAAAACCTAGTTGTAGTGGGTTTGGATGATGTAAGATGAGATGTGATTGATATTTATAGATTATGACATGTTTCTCAATTGGGGAAGTGACCAAAAATATGCATTTGATTACAACATTGTGTGAGTGGTGGAATGTTGATATTTGCATGTTTTTGGCTCTTGAAAGGGATATGAAGCTAACATTGGAGGATGTGTACATTGGCGGATATCTATTATAGGTGAGAGGGTGAAATTATTTCCACTAGACATGTCATATCACATGAGACATGAATAAATATTTTGGGTGGGGTGTGGTAGTCTCAAGGAACGACTATTAGATTAAGCTCCATTGTGACTTCCAACATTCCTGTGACTATGAAAGTATATTTCTATGTTTTAGCATCATTTGTGGTCATAGATGGTAGAGGTATGTCTATATCCTATGGGATGTGGCAGATATTCCATACCATAAATGAGCATGGGTGTTAATATGCATGTGGCCGATGTCTAGTAGCTCACTTATACAAAGATCTATACAAGTTTACATCGAGAGAACCATGATGGCAGTGTAGCAACATTGACACTAATATACAAGTGAGCATATGAGCACATTATAATAATGTGGACCATTGGTGGGCCACATATGGATTGGGTGCACCTATAGATATTTTTAGTGAGATGGAACATGCTAGGGAGGCGATGGCCAACTACCATGAGATACATGTCATTATTAGATAGATTGGGGCCAAAAGATATTATTTGGAGGCTATATAGGAACTATAGAGGGTGGCCTATGGATGATGTGGAGATGTAGCGATACACCGAGAACATTTGGTTAAAGTACCTATTTCCTTGTTTCCTAAAATAACCCTTGGTTATTTTAGTAATTCTGATTCCATTTTGGATCTAACATTATGTTTTTAGGTTACGCGCACCGCCGATTTTCTTCTCGGTGTATTTCCTTGGTTTCGATTCTTTGTGTGTACCCTTGCATGCTCCCGATTAATTTTTGCCTTCTTTTAAATTTCTTTTGAGCATGCATCACACACTCACATTCCTCTATTGCATAGTTTCAAGTATTTTTCCCTTTCCATTTGTGCACATCCCCTTACACATTTATTTTATCATGGTCTCTCCGCATGCCCTCGCATGTACCAACGAGATTTTCCTTGTATTCTTGCAAGTCCCAAACATGCCTCCTACACACATGTATTTTCTTCCCCAAATCCTGTGAGTTCCCTCATGCAAAATCTTTTTCCCTCACACATTTCCCTATGTGTTCCCTTTCACACAACCTTACATTGTGCACTCTCCCTTCTTATTTCCCCACACACTCTCTCTTGTGCACCGACTTACTTCCTTAACATCAATTCATATTATGTAACCTCTCTCTCTTCCTCCCTACTTCCATGCATACACCCAAGGTGTAACCTCCATGCCAATCCTAACACACCATGTGTTAAACTCTGGGACTTAACAAATAAAGTGTAACTCATGAGGATGAATAAAAAGAGCCCAGTTGTGCACCAATCTTGGTAATGAATGTAAGTGCGACACATGGAAAAGATGAATTACATTTAGTTTGTAAATTTCAAAGTGCCCAATAAAATCAAGTCATGTGTCTCACATTTTCCCCTTGTACCGCAAAGCTTCAAATCACCATAACTCCCTTCACAAAGATTGAAATCATGTGTAATTGGTCTCATTGAAAAGTCTGTTGACATGGGCTACACTCTTGGATTTTCAAATTTTGATATTGGTAGGATTTAGTAGGTGAAAATGGGAAAACCTGATTCAAGTCATTAATGCACAATTCTAGTCAACTCAACCACTTGAATTTCATGGGATAAGGCCTCTTTATTTCTTCCATAGGCAAACCGACATGAAGAGGTAGATTTGATAGAGTTACAAGCCAATTTACAAGCATTTAATGCATGTTGTTGATAATTGTGAGTTAAAATATGAGTTTTCCATCTCTTTTCCCTCCTCTTTTTACATATATTGTAGAATAATGCCCATTTTTAAAGGTTAGACCCTCTCAGAATGCAAGGGCATTATTCAAAGTAGTTTGTATTTTGAGTTGTAGGCCTCAAATTTGAGACACTACGTGTCAATTCTTTCCTCCTTCATCTATTGTAATGGACTATACATTATTTGAAGAAATGGAAGTTGTGTTTTTGGATATTTTCCACTCTAACTCATGTTTATTGCATCTTCTTTCCTTTCTTTTATAATATTAGTATGTTGTGCATATTTTATATCTTCTACACGGTTTCTTTTCTATTGTGCTCTATGGAAATGGGAGCTTGAATGTTGTTTTGGATTATGGCACACATGTTTTCCCTTCCTTTGCACATTTTCTTTCATTTTCACGCATCTAAGAGTGTCCTTCCCCTTCTTTTTGGTGCTATCACCTCCCCTTAGTTTAGGATTTCATTTTATGTATATCCTTCCCACTATAGTCCCCTAGAATGATAGAGTAGAGTTAGATAACTTCATTTCCTTCCTTAGGAGTAGTATTAACAATATAAATAAGTATAGGAAGTTGATCTTCTATAGAGATCTATCTCAAGCGCAAGTCCCACAACTTAGAGATAATCCTATGATGCCTCAAATCCCTAGATCTATCTGATTCACATGCACATGTAATTCGAGCTCCAACAATTTTGGTACATTTGGTGGGACATATTGAAAGCTTAAATTTCATCATTTCTAAGTTCTGGTGTGTGACTTAGTGATTTCCAGCCTTTAGAGGCTTGTTTCAACACATCTAGCGACTCCCAATCTCCATATCTACTAGTTTTAGTATTTAGAGTGCCTCTTTTAGGAGAATAATTCAAGCTAGAAAACGTGCAGTAGTTGGTGAAATTTTTTAATATCTACATCTATCTCAAGAAGAATAAGTATATTTATGTGTAAATTTCCATCTCCTTTGCATAGGAATATTTCTACTCCTTATGGTAAAATTTTGCACGCTCATCCAAAGTATTGAGACCCATCAAAATAATGGCACATCAAAAAAATATTCCCTTTGTCAGCTTCAACGGTGGTAGTCCCTTCGGGCCTCAATGTGAAACATGAAATACTAGTAGTCAGTACTCAAACGCATTCCATTTTTCACTTGGTGAAAATCAAACCACACCTCACGATCACATTTAGGACATTACAAATTTTTGCTTAATTCATCTAGTTGCATAAGATGATGTTGTAGTTAGGATTTTAGCTTCTTCACTCAAAGAAAAAGTTCTTCAATGGTATAGAATCTTAAGATTTTCCTCTATTCATAACTAGGATGATATTGGTATAGCCCTTTGTAATCAGTTTGAGGAGAAAGCAGAAAATATCTCCTTGTTAGAAAAAATCACAAAAATAAAGAGAGATCCTAATGAGCTCATGGTTGACTTCAAATTTAGATTTCAAAAAACATGGGACAAAATTCCTCTTCTCTTAAGGCCAACTCCATAAGGTGATTTTCTCTATTTTTAAGAGCATTAAATTTTAATATAATAGTTATGATACAATTTTTGGGTGCTATGAAATTTTCTAATGCCTACCCAATATCCATTAGGGCTAATTTTTTCTAATACAAACTGGAAAAATAACCCTAGATTGCCAATGCCTTTGTTTCTTGAGTTGCCTCAAACTTCTCAACCTTCCAATTCCTCCATTCTTGAGCGAGTTCCCAACCCATTGCCTCCACATCCTATTCTCCCCAAAAGCAAAAAGAAGATGATGAAATGAAATCCTTGATTATAAATCTATCCAATAAAGTTATATCCTTAGAAAAACAACAAGATCAATCATTTAGAATAAATCCTAATCAAGGATCCAATTAAAGACATAAGCCCTTTAGAAATCAATATCCAAATTAGAAGTATGGGAAAAATTAGTAAAATGATAGATGACAAGGTCAAAGTTCATATGTCCCTCTTCGAGAGAGTTGCTCCTACACAACCCCTTCCACCACTCAACTCAAGAAAAGTATTGGTTGATCCAAAATCATAAGCAAATCACAAAAATATTCACTAAAATTTACTTTAAATGATGATTTTATGGATTAAATTTGACATTACAACTTTTCCTTATTTTTAATTATTTTTCAAAATCAGAAGCTCTATTGAAATAAGAGAAAAACCAGACTTAAACAGAGAAATTTGAGATAATAACGAAGTTTAACGTTAAATCCTACATCTCTAGGTCCATATAAATGCAACCGGTCTATTAAAATATTCCTTAATACACTTAGAAATGAATGATAAGGCAGAATTAGATCTTCTCCAATTGTCACAATATTCTTCCAACAAAATAAAGCCTAGTCTCTTTTTGAATTTTCCTCCAATTTTACTCCTAGATCTCACAATAATCCTTTGAGTGCACACAATATTATGCCCATTAACCTTCAAATAAAGCCCGACTCCCTTTTATACTATTTCATCACCGCTTGGTGCAATGGTTGAGCATATATTTTGTGAGGGGTGGTTATGTGGTTGAAGCCCCTTATCCCAATCCATCACTTGTGATTTTCTTTGTGGGTAAATATCCCACATGCACCATGCGTTTGTTAGGTGAGTGGTGTAAATGTGTTTTGATGGCCATGTAACATTGGCTTAAGATCCACTTTTACCGATTGGTTGAAAAATATGGCTGAGTTAGGGTACATGGAGGTTAGCGCCGAGTTGGAGAATAGTTGGTGAGCTATGTTGGGATTACGGGTGTTGAGGAGATTGCGGTGGAAATTTTGTGGCGAGATAAGATGACCAAGTTGCATGGTAGGTAGGTAGCCGATAGAATCTTATGATGGTGATCGTGAATGGTGGGTAGGTTGACTCGGTTGACCAAGATGAGGTAGCTTAACTCACAAGAGTGGGCTGTCCATTGAGTACAATGCAATGTAATTTTGATTCTATGCTATATACATAGTCTCACATGCATCTTGTAATAACATACATAAGAAAAGATATACTGAAGCTCAATAACGGTGATATGAAGATCAAAGGAAAATATATTTTCTTATGTAATAATGTATATAATAAAATATATACAGAAGCTTGTTATGTTTGTGGAGCTTGTTTTCATGTTAGAGTTTGGTACACCTTCCATGTGTTACACTTGGATATTTTTAAGGTAGTTCCACTCACCGGTGAGTGGGTCAAGGGGGTTTGGTAGGGTGAAGCCCCGATGGGGGGCTTCAAGGTGAAGCCCCGAAGCAAATTTTCATGGGTGGTTTATTAACCCATGGGTAATGGGTAACCATTATGGGCTGTTTTTGGGCCCATGGTTTTTTGGTACCCATTTTTTTGTAAAACTACCTCTTTGGCTACCTATTGATGTAATTATAAATAGATGGACATACAATAGGATTTATATGAGTGTGTTTTGTGAAGGTGAATAGTGTGTGTGAATTCAAGTGCGAATTCGGGAGGGTTTGTTGAGTGCAGCTCCAATCAAGATCTGATTATTGTAATTGTGAAGACTGTTGGCTTGTAAAAAAATCTGAGCAAGTGTTCTTGGTGGATGTAGCCCACATTGGGTGAACCACATTAAATATTGTCTTCGTGTTGTGCATTTTTCAATTCTCGTAATTCTATTCACACTTCTTATTATTGTGATTCCAAAGAATTATTCTCGCATTATATATTATTAATTCCTAACAATTGGTATCGAGCTCTGGTTTGGTTTGCTTTAAAGTGTTGAATCATAGGGAAAGTTTTTAGCTTAAGTGGGAGCTATGGTAGATGATGGAAGATCTAGGGTTGATAAATTCAATGGGTAGAATTTTAGTCTTTGGAAGATGTATATGGAATATTACCTTTATTAGAATGATCTTTATACTCGTTATCGAGAAGGTGAATAAACCCTCGAGCATGACAAATGTGGAATGGGATTTTTGGATAGGAAGGCACTTGGGACAATCCACTGTGTCTTGCATCTTCGGTATTATTTAATGTTTCAAAGGAAAATACTACAAAAGATCTAATGGATGCATTAGAGAAGTTGTATGAAAAACCCTCTGCCTCTAACAAGATATTTTTAATGAAAAAGTTGTTTAATATGAAGATGTCTGAGAATAGTTTAGTAGCAGATCATTTAAATGATTTCAATATGGTTGTGAATATGCTAGCTTCGGTTACAATAGAATTTTATGAAGAATTTAGGGCTTTATTAATTCTATGCTCTTTACTTGAAAGTTGGAATAGCCTGGTAATGGCGGTAAGCAACTCGGTTCTAGCTAACTCGAAGTTGAAGTTTGAGGATGTTGTAGGGGTGATTCTAAGCAAGGAAATGTGAAGAAAAATCTCTAGGGAATCTTCTACTTTAGGGAATGCTTTAATAGTGGAAACTAGAGGGAGACAAAAGAATAAAGGAAACCGTGGAAAATCGAAAGATCGGGCAAGGTCAAAATCCAAGAGCAAGATTGTATGTTGGAATTGTGGAAAGTCTAGGCACGCAAAGGACTATTGGGAGCTTCGGGATAAGAAGAAATGACAGAAGAAAACAAGGAGATAAATGTGGCATCAGGTAATGTATGACAGATGTTTTGATTCTTTCTTTGCATAATATTATTGAATCTTGGGTTTTAGATTCGGGGCTTATTTGCATGCTACTCCACATAGGCATTATTTTGTTGATTATGTTCAAGGGATTTTGGGCATGTTTTTCTTGGTGATGATGAGCCTTGCAATATAGTTGGAAAAGTTTACATTCGGGTTAAGATGCGAGAATGGGAATACATGGCTAGTGAAGGATGTCGGACATGTGAATACATTAAGGAGAAATTTGATATTAGCGGGGCAATTGGGAAGTGATGGTTATATTGTGATATTTACAGCCAACTCTTGGAAGGTTACCAAGGGTGATCTTATGGTGGTAAGAGGTAAGAAGGTTGGAACCTTGTATTTATCCATGGATAGTACTAATGATTGTAATCTTGTGGCTTCAAATGTAGCTACAACATTATGGAACTATAGGCTCAGTCATATGAGCCATAAGGGCATGGACATCATAAAGAAGAATTTTCCTGGATATACAGAAAAAGGTTTAGATTTATGTGAGAACTGCATTTATGGGAAATAGAAGTGAGTAAGGTTTCTCAAGGTTAGACCTATGAAGAAAGAGAGTAAGTTAGAGCTGGTACATTCTGATGTGTGGGGCTAGCTTATGTATCATCTCTTGGGGGTTCAAGTTATTATGTTACTTTTATTGATGATGCAACAAGGAAAGTTTGGGTTTATTGTATTATAAACAAATATGATGTATTTGATACTTTTGTTAAATGGAAAGCCTTGGTAGAGAATGAAACAGGTCTTAAGTTAAAATGTCTCAGGTCAAATAATAGAGGGGAGTATTACAACAATGAATTTGATGATTATTGTTCTAAGAATGTAATCCACAAGTAAAAGATAGTTCCATGAACCCCACAACAGAATGGGGTGTTAGAAAGGATGAACAAAACAATAATGGAATGTCTAGGAGCATGAGGATACATGCAGGAATGCCTCTTTATTTTTGGGCAGAAGCGGTGAGCATAGCTATGTACTTGATAAACAGAGGACCCTCAAGTGCCTTGGATGGAGGCATACCTGAGGAGGTTTGGTATGGTAAGAAAGTCAATTACTCATTTATTAGAGTCTTTGGATGTGAGGTGTTTGTTCATATTGAAAAAGGATGATAGGACCAAGCTAGAGGATAAATAAAAAAAATGCACTTTTATTGGTTATGGTGGTGATGACTTTAGATTTAAATGTTGGAGTATTAAGGACAAGAAAATCATTTGGTCTAGGGATGTGGTCTTTAATGAGAAAATCATGTATAAGCAACGATTCACGGGAAAACAGGAAGAATCCAAGAAAGAATATGCGGTGGTAGAGGATCTTACGGATGGGACAGTTACCCATGAATCAGTTCAGGAACCTACTCAATAGGAACCCCAAACTCCTACAATGAGGAGGTATTCTAGGGTAAGAAAAGAACCTGGATATTTTTCTCCTTCTCTTTATTATTTATTACTCACTGATAGTGGAGAGATAGAGAGATTTGATGAAGCAATGTAGGTAGATGCCAGTAAGAAGTGGGAGCAAGCCATGGATGAGGAGCATAATTCTCTCATGGAGAACCAAAATTGGGATTTGGTGAAGCTACTGGAAGGTAAAAGAGCATTGTAGAACAAATGGGTGTACAGAGTTAAAGACGAAAAGAAGGAAAGAAAATATATAAGGCCGGTTGGTGGTCAAGGGGTTTGCATAGAAACAAGGTATAGATTTTGATGAGATTTTTTCTCCTGTAGTAAAAATGACTTCTATCAAAATTATTCTTAGAATAGTGGTAGTAGAAGACTTACACTTAGAACAGTTAGATGTAAAGACTGCATTTCTCCATCATGATTTGGAGGAGGAGCTATATATGTAGCAGCTAGAAGGATATGATGTCAAAGGTAAAGAGGAGATGGTGTGCAAACTGAAGAAGAGCTTGTATGGCCTGAAACAAGGTCCACATCAATGGTATAAGAAGTTTGATAGCTTCATGATGGAGCAAGGTTATATTAGATGTCATTCTAACCATTGCATGTATACAAAGAAATTTGAGGATGGAAGTTATATTATCCTGTGTTTGTATGTTGATGACATGTTGGTTGCAGGTAAAAACATGTAGGAAATAAAAGTACTCAAGAAAAAACTAAGTGAATCCTTTGATATGAAGGATTTAGGGGTAGCCAGACAAATCCTTGGTATGAGGATAACTTGGGGTAGGAAGGAAAAAAAGCTGAATTTATCTCAGGAAGAGTACATTAAGAAGGTATTAGATAGGTTTAACATGCAAGATGCTAAACCGGTTGGGACTCCTTTGGTAGGCCATTTTAAGTTATCAAAGGAGCAGTGTCCCAAGACAGAGCTGGAAAGAAGCCAGATGTCCAAGGTACCTTAATCATCGGTGGTTGGTAGTTGATGTATGCTATGGTGTGCACTAGGCCTGATATTGCCCATGCAGTGGGATCTGTGAGTAGATTTATGAGTGATCTAGATAAAGAGCATTGGCAAGTAGTAAAGTGGATCCTTCGGTATTTGAGAGGGACCATGGGGATAGTTTTGTGCTACAGTGGATCAGACACCACTTTACATGGTTATGTAGATTCAAGCATGGCTGAGATGTAGATAGTAGGAGGAACATGACAGGTTATATTTACACTATAGGTGGGACAACAGTGAGATGGATTTCACGACTACAGAAGTTGGTGGCTTTATCAACCACGGAGGCTGAGTATGTTGCTGCCACTAGAGGCAAGCAAAGAGATGATTTGGTTACAACAATTGCTTGAGGAGTTGGGGCATAAGTAGGAGGAATGTAAGCTGCATAGTGATAGTCAGAGTTCTATACACCTAGCTAAGAACTCTAATTTCCACTCCAAGATGAAGCATATACAGTTGAGATATCACTTCATCAGGACATCTTTGGAGGAAGATAAGTTGAAGTTGGAGAAGATTCATACCAGTTAGAATCCTGCAGACATGATGACCAAGGTGGTCATAAGGGATAAAATAAAGCTATGTTCAGCTTTGGTTGGCCTTCGTGGATGAAAGTGAAGGGTTGAGAAGCTTGCTCAGTGGAAATCAGTCTCCAAGTGGGAGATTGTTATGTTTGTGGAGCTGTTTTCATGTTAGAGTTTGGTACACCTTCCATGTGTTACACTCGGATATTTTTATGGCGGTCCCACTCACCGGTGAGTGGGTCAAGGGGGTTTGGGGGGTGAAGTCCCCCAATGGGGGCTTAGGGGTGAAGCCCCCGAAGTAAATTTTCATGGGTGGTTTATTAACCCATGGGTAATGGGTAACCGTTATGGGTTGTTTTTGGGCCCATGGTTTTTCGGTACCCATTGTTTTGTAAAACCACCTCTTCGGCTACCTATTGATGTACTTATAAATAGATGGACATACAATAGGATTTATATGAGTGTGTTTTATGAAGGTGAATAGTGTGTGTGAATTCGGGAGGGTTTGTTGAGCGCAGCTCCAAACAAGATTTGATTATTGTAATTGTGAAGACTGTTGGCTTGTAATAAAATTTGAGCAAGTGTTCTTGGTGGATGTAGCCCACATTAGGTGAACCACATTAAATATTGTCTTCGTGTTGTGTATTTTTCATTTCTGTAATTCTATTCATACTTCTTATTATTGCGATTCTAAGGAATTATTCCACATTAGATATTATTAATTCCTAACAAAGCTCAATAATGTGTGTCGACCTTGACCGAGGGCCCATAGCCAAAAATAGTGGGGCACACCCATCTATAAATGAGTGTCAAAGACTGATGTTGCAAAACTAAATTTTCTTGAGACCACTTGTCATAATTTTGTTGGTCTAATTGGTGGATGTGCACGCTTCAATGTAACTTGGGCATAGTCCATTATTTTTTCTAGTTGGATAAAAATTTCAGTAGGCTATATCTTCTACATACGGGCTCAGTTTTTAGTAAACAAGATACCACCGAAAATATCTCAATTTTATCTACATAATACAACTACCTGTGAATAATTTTGAGAATATCATAGATAAACATTTCTCAATGAGGATCCTTTGGATCACTCCTCCCCACTGAGAAAATTTTAGAACTCAAAAAGTTATTTCAATTGGTAAATAGGTGAGGGTATTTATCCCTCACCTTTCCTATTTCCATGCATGTCATGTTGTTCAGATGCATGCATTTTAAACCCACACGAAGATATTCAACATCTCCCATTTGCGAGGTTCTAACATTCATGTCCATAATGATTTCTTCCTACAATTCATCTAAAAACTCAAGTGCAAAATCATCAACATAAGGTACAACATTAGCATCATGATCAATAATCATAGGAAATTCATACAAATTCATATTTTCAACATTTACAATTGAATATATCTACATGTAAGGTGGTAAATCCAATTGGAAATTGTTATTACAAAATTTGAAATGGACCATACTTGAATTAGTTTCAACTTTTTACCTTCACCTGTCATATTTCCTTGCTGATGTGAAGTCAAAATAAATCACCAACTTGGAACTCATGTCCAATTCTATGTTTATCATGGGATTTATATTTTCTTGACTTTTCTCTAAATGTTCTTGGAAAACTGATGAACTTGTTGTATTCTTTGCACAAAATTCTTATCTTTTTCATTATCACTAAGTTCACTAGCAAAAATGTCTTGTCTAAAAGAGAAATCTAATGGAGATTTAGGTAGATAACTAAAACAAGTCTCAAAAGGAGACTTCATAGTAGAATAATGTAGTGCATGGTTATAAGCATGCTACACATAATACAAATGTTCATCCCACAATTTAGGATGTTTACCACAATAACCCCTGAGTAGATGTACCACTACGTGGTTCATAACCTATGTTTGACCATCAGTCTATGGATGAAAAGTAGCATTTTTATTTAGTTTTGTGTCCATCAAATCCCACAAAGTTGACCAAAATTTTCCAAGAAACTTGGAATCCCGATATGAAACAATAGAAGCGGGAAAACCTAAATGAACACATACAAATTGAAAGAATAAACATGAAGTCCTTCACTAGTTATTTGTTTAGTACAAGGAATCAACATACAAATTTTGCTAAATGTGTCCACAACCACATATAAATAGTCGTGTTTCCTTTGTGACATGGGAAAACATCCTACAAAATCCATGGAAATACTTTCCCATAGACATGTAGGGATAAGAAGGGGAGAGTAAAGTCCTAACTTTCTGTTGCTAGGATTTCTAGTGGCACAAATTACACATCCTTTTATATACCTGGTTACATGTTCCTACATTCTAGGCTAATAGAAATACATCGTAAATGTGTAACTATTTTACAAATACCAAAATGTCTAGATATAAGAGAAGTGTGAGATTCCCTAATCATATGCACTTTTTCATCCTATGAAATGTAATGTTTACTAGAATGATACAAGAGTCCATCATGCACATGATAATCCAATTCTCCTACTTGTTTTCCACTCATTAAATCTTCATACACTTCTTTAAAATCAACATCATAAATTGTAGACACCAATTTTGGTAACGATACCCCTCATCCCCGCGTTCGCTCCACGTCGTCATTTGTTATAAACATACCTCTCTTCCCATTAAAATCCCCCTTTCCTTTGTAAATTCAATTTATCCCTTTAATCATTATTTTCCTACCTTAATCCCTTCTTAATCACACCCTTAAATAATCATCCTTAATCATCCCTAATAATCTTTAATTAGTTCTAAACCTTCATCTAATTCATTTATTCTCCCTAAATCCTCCATTTTATCCTTCCTAGGCCCTCATTTAATTGTTTTACATCTCCTTTTCCTTTATTTACTATTCTCCACCTCCCACCTACCTATTTATCTCCCCTAGGAAACCCTAGCTTACCCTTATAACCCAAACCCTAATCTCACCTCATATGGGCTCCTTGTCTCGAACTCATCACCCTTGATTGACAAAATGGAAAAATATGTGTGATTGGCGACAACCCATCCAGTCACCATCAACCCTATAAATCCGCCCTTACCCCTCCTTTTCTCGGATGTAACTTTGAAGACTTCCCACTCTCTTGTGATGTGGATTTTGTTTCTTATGTAACTTTGTAGCTGCTATCATCATCTTGGAGCTTCTCTCGGAGAGATATTTTGCCCATCCTTGGAGATTTGAAGTCCTTATCCTCCTTTGCATGCTTGAATCTACTATTTCCATTTCCCACATCATCCCCACCAACTTTTGTAGGTTTTACTTTCATCCCGAAGTCCTGTTTCTACATTTAGCCATCTTCATAACCATCTATAAACCGTCATTTTTGCCCAATATTTTTCCATCCAACCCTAAATTGTTCTCAATTTTCATCAACCTTGTTGGTCGCCACCAACTTGCCCCATTTCTATTTTATTTTATGTTATTCACCCTATCAGTTTTCTAAGCTCTGTGTTCTCAACTCACCCAAATCCCCAGATCTGTCATTTTCCCTTTTTCCACCTCAAATTTTTTTGTCGGCTCAGTCGCCACCAATCCAGCTTGGTTTCCATTGAACATATCAATAAGCTGTTGCATCTATCATCATTTTCATAATTTTCTTACATCCTTTTTTTTAGATCTAGATCCACATCATCTTGTAGTGTTTGTCTTTAGTTCAACATCACTTCCAGTTTAGATCAGCTTCGGATCCAACTTTAGGAGACCTTGTAGTCCCTGTTTTCTAGAATTTTCTTCTTATTATATCCCGGTTGCCATCAACTATACTCTGTAGTCTTGGGTCATCGTCTAACCATCTAAATTTGATTTACTTTATATACATTTATATCTATGTTTCCATCCTATCTCTAGCATTTCAATTTTTTTTTTTGTTTCAAATTTTGCATTATATCGAGATCCATATTTCATTTACTTCTTTATTTTTATCTAAAGGCGGGTTGACATCCATTTGGGAAGTTTTCACTTCTCGGGACCGGAATCATCAGGAAACCCACCATTTATCTACTAATCCATTTTTTGTTGAGTATTATTTGTTGTGTAAATCACTTAGCTCACTGCGCGAGGAGGATTCTACCTTTGTGCTCGTATCGATCATCATCACATTTAGAGGTAACATAAACCTTTTCATACTTGGAGTTACTTGTTTTGTTTATTATGATTTCATTAATGTAAAACATGTATGAGAAAATCGGTTCAACATTTTGGCACACCTTGTGGGACCCACCTTTATTTGGTGAGTCTTTCATTTCAATTTTTCTTCCATCTATCTTCTACTAACCTTGCAAGTAGGAGTGCTTCTTTGCTTTCTTGCGGTGAATTTCGTTGCTTGGATTGGATTTTTCTTTGCTTACTTGATTTAAAAATTTCGAGAAAAAGGAAATCGTTATCCGGGTATTCCTTATTTTTGTTCCCCATCTCTTTTTCATTTTATTACATATATTGTCTGCTACTTTAATCAAATTCACACATTTCATTTTAGATCTAAAAATAACCCCTCATACTTTCTTGGAAATATAGTCTAATTAGGGGGTTTAACTCATTGCATACACTTTATCACACACATCCCAAAACACATGTATTAAAATACACATCTCAACATCCCCTTCTAGGTGGAACTATTGGGATTTTAAGACCCAATAGGAAAATTGTTGCGAGTGTTCTTTCCTCGTTACAATTTTTTCAGCTATCAAGTATATTTTCCAAGTGCCCGACACCCTTATCACTACAATGCATGAAGTGCGGGGTAGGCCCCAATATCAAGCCACATACTAGTAGTCACCATAGATTCGGGCCTCACATACCTTTGGGTATATCAAGGAGTCCATCCAAAACATGTTGAAACCATCCATAGATCAACCATTTTCTAGGTACCCTTCAAGCCCATTTTTCTTCTTCTCATTTTTTCTAATAATAGAGATAATCAAAACTTTGTTGCTTGAATTAATTGTAATAATAAAAACCAACATAATATCTTGTATTATTTCTTATTTGATACCCATCATCACACATTCCCTAATAAATATAATGGAACAAAACATGTCATCTAACACTATTCCCACTTCTACCACGGTTTCCGAACAAACCTTTACCCTTTCTATTATTTCCTTCACCCCTTTGATCACTTCTTACGCAATTACCCAACCCATGTTTTCCATTCCCTCTCTTTAAGAGTCTTATGTCATCCAACCTAACACCCATGTTAATACCAACCATTTTTATTACCATCACCATATCCCATCTAGACTAGCTACACTCCAATGCCACCTCTATTGAAGCTTTTGGGCCTCCTACCATCCCTCATGGATGTGCAAAATTCCAAGAGCTTCTTGATGCTAACCCAATTTCTCTTTATGACTACATTGAAAATCTACCCAATTCCCTTTCGATGGCCCCCATATTCAAAAAATCTATGCATATAATTCTCATATTGAATTCACTCAAGTTATCACATCACAAATCATTGTGTTATTTCCTAGAGATATGAATGAACTTTCCATGGCGCAACATGATCTTGATCCTCACCCATATTCTTCTACAAGCTCTCATGCTCACCAAACCACTCAATTGGTGGTGCCCATCCCCCTAATTTTCCTCGTGTTACTATCACCGCCACATCATCTGTCCCCATGACCTCTGTATCCACTACCCTTATTAGTGCCCCTATCCAATCATCACAAGAGTCTCATTTGATTCCTCCTCCATCCAAACAACATAATCCAACTTTACCCCTTATTTCCACTTCCCATGTTCATGCAAATGTGATCACTTCACAACCCCATCCTTCTGAATCAACTCAAACCCATCAACCTCCTCTTCAAAGTGCCTTTCATTACATACTTCCCAACCAATCTACTCAAGTATCTCAACCACACATCACCTATATTATAACTCACCACATACCAAGCCAACCTAATGTATCCATGGATCAATAAACAACTCAAGATCACTAATCTTATCAAATCCCCATAGCTCAACAACAATATATATCTCAAACCATTCAATCATAACCATTTAATTACATCCCCCCTTATCAACCACTTCCACCAACACCTACTCATCCTCAAACATATCAACCTTATCAACAACCTAACCCATCTACTTCATATATTCCACAACCACATCCTTCAACTTCTCATCCCCACACATCCAACAATCCCATGCATGCTTTATTAAGTAGAAAGGATAACCTTAAAGCCACTATGCTGGGATCCAAAGCCAAATTTTCACATGATCAAATTTGCAATGAACCCATTAACCCCTCGGTTCTTGTTAAGCTTTATCCCCCACATTGGAAGCTCTCAAATTTATTTAAGTTCAATAGAAAGGAGGACCCACATTAACATGTTCCTACCTTTAGAAATGCATGCTACTTGAATTTCCCATTGTAGTCACTAAATCATGCCCTTTGATTTAATATTTAGTCTCAATCTCATATTACTATTCATATGGTTCTTGAGTGAAAAGAGTAATAATTAACCCATGTTTTTGGCCATTTTTACATTGCCAGATGTATTTTTAACCTTACAATTGCAATTTTCTAGTCTGTATTTTCATTTTTTATTTTTCATATTTTTGATTGGGGCACCCAGCCAAAACTAGGGTGCCCAACCAAAACTAGGGCGCCCTAGGTGCCTTGGTCCCCCTGGGGCACCCCGATTCTTTTTGCACTTCACTCTTAACTTTTGGGATCTTTATAGCCATTTGATCTTTCTATCTTTTTGGTGGTCAATATTTTTGGGGTTAATTATGTAATTAGAATAAGATAACCATATAAATATAAAGTTACGTGACCATAATGAGTGTTGGGCCCCTGAAATATCAACTAAGTCAAAAAGGGCGCATAGGTGCGCAAGGTTGAAAAAAGTACACAAGATAAGGCACGCAGAGAAGGGTTCAAGTAGGGTTTTGGTAGAACCCAGGATGCGTACCCACAAAGTAGAATCTGGGACTTAGCCATTTTTGACCTATTAGGTAGGATGTGAGAAAAACGTGACCTGAGTGGATAAGGTGCCAGCCTAGTGATAGGGTGGCCTGGAAGGAATATACTCTATGGTAGAAGCTTCTAGAAGGACATCATGGCAAGGAGTGGTGAGTTCAGGATTGGAGGAGCATATGTCCATGGAGGACCACATTTAGACACTTGGCGATAGATCTGAGGCCGTAGAAGAATGAGTTGGCAGTTCAGAAGGCTATATATACAGTGCTTGCAAAAGTAAAAGGGAGAGACAAAAAAAAAAGAGACAAAAGGAAGAAATGGACAGAGGGTGGAGCTCAACAGAAATATTGTAAGGACTCTATTAGCTTGGGTAAATAATCCTAGAAAAGGATGTATCAAGGGTTTAGGGGTTATAAATTTTCTTTTGAGAGCCTAGCTATATGAATCTAGTTATAATGCATGACTGCGGTTGGCTCTTCTGTGACATTTGGTAATGGGCCTAATGAATGTAATAAGGTTATTAGTTTATGTGAATACAAACATTAATGGTTATGATGCATACATCCTTCTTCATAGCTCTTTTTCATTTATGTTTATGAACTAAGTATGAATGCTTGTACAACTTCCTTTCTATTTTGGTGTAAGTTCTATAATATGTTAAGCACTTTTCTATCTGGAATGACTGTAAGGATCTAGAAGCCGTTCTGAGCTCTATGGTGCTTGTATGTCTTATTTCCTCTCAAATATCTTAAAATCAGATCATAGATGATGTTTCCCACTAAACTCACATAAAGGAGAGACTC
Source organism: Taxus wallichiana var. yunnanensis (assembly GCA_018340775.1). Lineage (NCBI taxonomy): Eukaryota > Viridiplantae > Streptophyta > Pinopsida > Cupressales > Taxaceae > Taxus > Taxus wallichiana. The sequence continues at coordinate 614,993,152 of CM031240.1, forward strand.
AACACCCACACGTGCCTTAGGTGGGAGCCAAAGTGCCCACTAGGTGATAGGTGGCATGCATGGGGTTTCCCTATTCTTTGATGGGTGTAAAAATGACTACATCTTGGTTCCATTTTCGGGACCTATTTTTGAAGTTGTAGTGGGACATGGCATACATCATGATCTATGTAATGAGTGATGACAGAGTGTTTAACTTTGGAAAGTGTTGAATCATGGTTCAAGAGCATGGAGGATGAATTTTCTTAGAGATTCAACACTGGATCTGATTTTGATGCACGTAGATGGGTAGAAGAGAACCTCTACCATGATTTGTATGAAACTTTTTTTTTTTCTGTTGCTTCCCAGTTGAACTGTATGAATGGCTCTCAAAGCATATGCATCTAGATCAAGCTAGTATTATAGATCACGCGTGTGGACCCAAGAGGAATACTAAGAGGTTGCAAGATGCAGATTTGATGTGGACTCATGCTGTGGATCATTGGTGGAAGGGAGTGCTGGCTAGCTACACTTTGGAATACGCTATTTCCATGTATTATTATCCGAAAGTTGCTGAGTTTGAGTTCTGAGGGATCCCAGAGGATCATTTCTACGTGTTATTCCTTTGGCAATGAAGATCTTGATCATGACCATGATTTTAGAGGCATTTATAATGGCCAACTAAACCGTTCTTAGTGATGGGCGAGGAAGCTAGGGTGGAGGAAGATGACATATATTATGATAGAGAAAGAAAGGGAGGGAGAGGTAAAGTATAGTGAAGCGCATGAAAGGGAGATTGCTAGACAACACAAGGTTGCAAGTGTGATGGATCTATAGAGGTAGACATTATAGGAAGGAGTGGAGGTTCATGCGGAGGATGTGGAACTGAGTAGTCTGTGCTACCCCATCTTGGAAAGCATGTGTTAGAGAGACCCCTTTAGCTTATGATGAGAGTTTTCTACGTGAAGAGAGAAGAGTTGTTGGCACGTATCTAAACCCACCTAGTGACCAAACCCTAGTGCTTGGTTTTCTAGATCAAGGAAGGAGTATCGTTGACCCAGTTGGTATTAGTGGAAGTGACAGATCTATGCCCAAGAGATACAATTTTTCATTTCTCACTTCTATGGCTACGCATATTCCAGTATTTGGGGAATTTTTAGATAAGGAGAAAGAACTCTTTTTTAGTCTAAGAGTGGTGCAAGGTACACTAGTGGTAGTGGGGCATTGTCATAAACCATCCACGCACAATTTAGTGGAAACTTAGGGACCCTTAGCATGACCACTACGAACCTAGTGGATATGGTGGCTCGGGAGGCACAAGACACTGGTGGATCCGGCAGAGAGGAGGAAACACCAAAGGGAACCAAGGCTCTGGCTTAGAGGACAAGGGCTCCAACCACCCCCTCAAGTCTTCTTTGAAATGTCTTTACATTTGCAAGATTACAAAGGTATTGAAGATGCTATAGAACATGTTCACAAGTGTGAACTGCCATGGTGCACAAAGGGGATCACAACCCCATAGTGGAAGGCTAGTTAGTTTGCAAAAACATTGCAAGGGCACGCACATAGATATTATAGGAAATATGAACCTCATCAAATGGTGGTGGATTATACTACTTTAAAGAACACCTTCTTGGCAGAATTCCACATCCTTGAGTTTGAATAAAAGAGCATCAACGCCCTGAAGGAGATTCAATAGGGAATGATAGAGAGTGTGCTTGGAGTATGATGCACGGTTCAAGACCCTCCTTTCAATATTTTCATATGACATTCACCATTCACAACATGCTCAATGGTCTGTTGGGGGGTTGATAACTCGATTTAGAAGAGATTTATCTCATAAAACTTTCACAGACTCGCACGAGGCGTTATAAGATGCTCTGCATGCCAAGGCTATTAGAAGTGTTAATACTAGTGTTAGCCCATTCTTGGAGGTTAAAATTACTACTATGGCTAAGCACATGGAGAATTTTTCCGTGAACTTAGCCCATGAGACTCACAAGTGTATATGGTGTGCAGATTGTGAAGTGGAGGGGCATGTAGAGGATAGTTTCCCCCGGAGGATGGTACACACCTTAATAGTAGACTGCAAAATTTGTCATGGGGACCATGATGCAAGTAGATTTCCCTTGTTACAGTGTGTAACTCGAAGAATGTGTCTTGCTACTATAAGATTTTCACCTCTACGACCCATGATACTAAGGATTGTAGGCCTATTGACAAGATCCATGAGGCCATTGATCATGGGGTGCGCTAGACCAACATTGCAGTAGTTCTAAAGGTGATGATCAATGTTATGAGGAACATGCAGATGGAGGTGTACATGGAAGGGGATTTTGAGGAGGATTCCATGGTCATGGTAACCATAGATGAGGAAGAAGTGAGTTCGCACATGGAACCTATTTTAATTGTGGGTCTACAAAGCATTACAAATGAGAGTGCCTAGACTTGTTGCAGTGCTCATGGTGTGGGAAGAAACACAAGTATGAGGAGTGCTTTGAGTTGTTTGAGCACATGAATCAGTAGCACCAGAAAGACAAGGGTGTTGCAATGGTAAGAATTAAGAAGACAGAAACATAATGGATGCCATGGGTGAAACGTGATGTGGGTTTGGAATCTATTATGGTAACAACAAGAGTAGAGGCCACATGTGCAAAGGAAATACCAAGGTAGAAGAACCTGGTTTTAAGGGAAGAAGTGGTACATGGGAAGTACCTAGACCCTGCACATCAAAATGAGGTATATCAAGATACCATGGACATCATTTAGAGTTTATATGGAGAGATCTAGTGTCTAAAGGAGTAGTCCAGGAGGGAGGTGCAAATAAGGAAGGTCGAGGTGCTAAGAGATGACCTAGATGAGGTCAAGGAAGTATGTAAAATGCTAAGGAAAGAGAATATTATTCCCTTGCTAGGATCATGGTTGATAGAGAAGGTACAACACACCGGAGAAGAGTGTAAGAGGTAGGTATTGCTTGGAAACCTTCCCCCTCACAACCTTGACTATGATAGGGACATCATGTTAAATGCGGTCGTGGATGGATGACTCCTTAGTAATATCCTCATTGACACAGGTGCAGAGGTCAATCTTCTCACATTGGATGCCTGAAATCAGATGGGAGGGCCTGTATTATAGCTATTTTTGAATGTGATGTATATGGAAAACAAACCAAAGACAATGCCCATCGATGTCTTAAAGGATGCAACTATCACCATTCAAGGAGCAAAGTTTATGGGGATTTTGAAGTCTTGGTGTTTGTTGAGGAAGATAATTTCCCAACATTGCTTGGGCACCCATGGTGTTATAAGAACAATGCACATATTTGGTTTAACAAGGGGTACATAAGCTTTGAAAATGAGGAAGAATGGTTTATCATACCCCTGGTTGATGGGAAGTCAACACCCTATACTAAAATTTTTGGAGAAGAAATCCTGGATAGAATATATGTGCACTCAATCGGGATCAGAGATAATCCATCCTACACGATGGAATTATCCATTTGGGGATGCTTAGTCAAGAAGTGACACCACTAGGCTAACAAGTGATAATTGGGTGCATGGAACCTATGAGTTGATCAAACAAAATTTAAGAGGATCAGTGACAAAGGTGATAAAGGCATGCACATCTGGAACCTAGGAGGAAAGGAGCTACCTAAGTACTTAGGAGGAGCCTCCCCTGAGGTATTTTTGTAGAAGATGGAAGCTTAGTGGAAGGAGGAAAATGAAAGAAGGGGGATGTTAAGTTACGTCCTACTAGGAACTGTTACGCGCTGGTGGGCAATGCATCGGGATAATATCTTGGAATGACGCAAAGTGAGAATTTCCTTCTTTGTTCATTTCTCTAGAAGTAACGCACCCACCACCATCAAAGACTACCATGGTAAGGATCCCACCTCTTTCCACATCCAAGCGTGTGAGAGGGTCTAGAGAGGAGGCACGGAAGCTTTTCCACCATCCCTCTAGGTACAAAAACTATATTCTACACTATAAGGTTACACGTGCGCATGGTACATCCACTTTGAGACACACCTTTGCAAAATAGGAATTGGCAAGAAATAGTGGCTGATCTAGTCCAAGAATTTGAGTATCGAAGCACCAAACCATCGGTGGATAAGGCATTATAGGAGATCAAGTGCCTTACGATGGGGGATAGTGCCATGGCAGAAGATAGGCTACTGGAGTTGCTAGGTGAACCTGGCCTAGAGGCGTGCTTTGAGGAAGAAGACACAGAAGAGATACAGTTTGAGTGCGCATGCGCAGAGAAAGAAAAAGGAAAGATGGTCTATGTCATAGATGGTGAAGAGATGGAAAATTTGGAGGTTAACCATTCTCTAGGCTCATGCGAAGTGATGGATAGTGTTGATGAAAGAACGCGTGCCTATCATGAGCCTTTAAAGACAAAAAAGGTTAATATTGGGTTGGAGGTGGAACCCAAGGAAGCTATCATTGGAGATTATTGGTTAGAGAAGGAAGTCTCTAAGATCATTGATCTTTTATGAGAGTTTGAGGATTTATTCCCATGCAGGTATCATGAACTCAAAGGCATTCACCATTCCTTGAGGGAAATGAAAATTAAGTTGAAGGAAGGTACATGCCCGGTCTGGAAGAGACCATACCGAATGAATCCTAACCTACGCGTGAAGGTAAAGGAAGAGATAGACAAAATGATAGCATCTAGGATCATTAAAGCTATTGAAGAGTTAGAGTGGATAAGTCCAATGGTAATCAACATCAAGAAGGATGGGCGGATTAAGATCTGCATGGATTATAGGGAGCTGAATGTAGTTTGTGTCATCGATCCTTTTCCAACCCCCTTCATTGAAGAAATTTTGGAGGGAGTCGTTGGGCATAAAATCTATTCCTTTACTGGATGGATTTTTAGGGTACCACCAAGTTTGGATTGCAAAGGAAGATCAGGAGAAGAAAATTTTTACCACTAAATGGGGAGGCTTTGTATACATGGTCATGCCCTTTGGCTTGAAGAATGCACCTGCTTTGTTTTGTCGCGCATAGTGGTACATGTGTTCTAGGACTTCATCCATAAATTTCTTTAGGTTTATTTGGATGATTGGACCATGTATGGACTAGTCAAGGACCATTGTGACAATCTAAGGTTGATGTTTGAAAGGTGTTGGTAGTTGAGGATATCCCTCAACATTAAGAAGTGTGTATTTTCTACCCCCTTTGGAATATTATTAGGGAATATCATATGTAAGGAGGGCTTGCTAGTAGATCATGCCAATGTTGCAGTTATCGTGGGATTGGGGGAGCCTACTAGCCAAAGCACAATGTGCGATTTCTTGGGCATACGAGCTATCACAAGAAATTTTTTAAGGGGTACGCCAAGATTGCTGCACCTTTGGAAGCGTTTCTCAGACATAAAAGTTCCTTTTATTGGGGAGATGCGCAATAGAATGAATTCAAAACATTGAAGGATAGGCTTGTCACCGTGCCTATGTTACATTTCCCCTCTTGGGATAAGCCTTTCCATGTTCATGTGGATGCTTCGGAATGACCATTGTGGCGGTGCTTACACAACTTGGTGAGGGAATTATTGATCACCCCCATGCTTTGCAAGTAGGAAGTTGACACCAACAGAATAGAATTACACTACGACCGAGTGCAAAGCATTGTCTATGATCTACACACTTCATAAGTTCAGGTAGTATTTGCTGGAAACTCCCTTTATCTTCTACACTGACCACATTGTATTACAATATTTGGTGAACAAGACCATCCTACAAGGGCACATATGTCGGTGGGTGCTATTATGTCAAGTGTTTGAGTTCATGGTAGTTGTGAAGCCTAGAAAAAGTAATTATGGACCTGATCATTTGTCAAGAATTGATTCAAGGGAGGACACACAGAGCATTGAAGAGACTATGCTAGATGCACAACTATTTAGGTTACAACGTGCACCCTTGGATTTGGAGGAAATTACAGTATTTCTAAAGGAAGGTATGGCACTAGAAGGGATGAAGACCTTGGAGAAAATGAAGTTAGCTATACATGTCACGCCCTACATGTTAATTAATGGAGACATGTACAAAATGGGCCGTGATGAGGTTCTCAGGCCGATGCGTGTTAGAGTGTGAGTGCGTTGCTATAATAGAAGAAGTGCATAGTGGGATTATAGGAGACATTATGTGGGAAATGCAATTGTGTGGAAGATTCTACTGCAGGGCTTTGGTGGGAGACCATTTATCAAGATTGCATAGAGTTTTGTAAGGCCTGTGACCATTTCCAGTGCCTTGGAAAACCTAGAAAGAGGGATGAAATTCCCTTGTAACCAATACCAAGTGCGAGAACCATTTGAGAAATGGGCTATTGACTTTGTCGACCAATCTCGCTAGCAACGCGAAGGACTGGTTTGTGGTATATCATTACTTGCACTGATTATTTGATGAGGTGGGTAGAGGCAACACCCACTAAGGATTGTACCACAACTACAACTACTATATTTTTATGGGAGAACATAATCAATAGGTATGGATGCCCATTGAGCTTGAAAAGTGATAGAGTCCACACCATTTCGGTTGGTGTTTGGCACAAAGGTTATCTTACCGGTTGAGTTTATGTTACCTTCATTGTGTATAGCGCACGCGGGAGGGTTGGATGATGAACACACGTTGGAAGAGAGAATTGATGAATTGATGAAGATGGATGAAAGATGATCACTAGCCAGGTGGAGCCAGACAACTGAAAAATAAAAATAGAAGGCATGACATGATCGCCACATTAAGAACAAGAAGTTTGAGGTTGGGTAGATGGTGTTGTTGTATGATTCAAAGTTTTTGTGCCACCCTAGGAAGTTAAAGGTCCATTGGTTAGGTCCCTATATAATCTCATACATCCTTGATTTAGGTGCATGCTAGTTACAAGTGCTGGATGGAATGAAATTTCCTGGACACTTCAATGGGAGTAGGTTGAAGCCAAATAAGGTAGTTTTTCCAGATAGTTTAGAGTTTCCTTTATGCATTTCCTTTCGGTGTTTCCTTTCACGTTGTTGTTTTGTTTTACACCTTAGAATGGTAACCTTGTTACTTTTTGAGGGTTTTGAATGCGTAGAGGACCGCACATCATTTTAATGTGGGGTGGAGTAATGTGAAGGAAAGCATGGGTAAAGTGCCAAGGAGGATTGTGTTGGAAAGCCTAGTCAAATGGCCCTGTTGAAAGAGGTGCATAAAAGAAAAGGTGGAAAAGGATGGTTGGTGTCAAGATAAGGCTACTTTCAGATCCATGTATAAAGGAGGAAGAATTAAAAAAGCAACACGAGGTAGGAAAAAGCAAAAATCATGACAGAAGAAGTGCCTTCAGTGTTGGTGACACACGTGCAAGAGTCTCATGTCAAGATGGATTGGTTACATGCCAGAAGGTTGGAAGATTGTCCACACAGGGTTGGGCACATGAGTTAGGGTGCAAAAGTAGGGCTTTGTTTGAAAAATATGCATTAAAATTTAAAAGTATGGTGGTAGGTGAAGTAGCATTTAATTCTTAAAAATGGGAAAAACTATAAATAGAGGTTCAAACATTTCATTATTCACTTTGTGAATACAAAGAGAAGAGATTTTGCGAACTAGGGTTTCAGAGTTGATCCATGTGAAGAAAAATTACAAGAATTTGAGCATGAGTGACTAGTTTGGATTTACAAACTAGAAAGGAAGTGATTCACGGGCGTGGGAAGAGTTGTGGAGAAGCGTCGTCTAGTGAAAAGAGATTCCAGTTAGGGTTTGGTATCTAGGGCATGGGTTGAAAAAGAGTTTCTTCACCAGTTTGAGATCTAAACTTGGAAAGGGGTAGTAAAATAAAGCAAGTGAAAGAAGTTGAAGTGTTAACATAAATAATGGCACCCAAGAAACTAGTTGGCACACCTAAGAAGGGAAAGGGAAAAGGAAAGAGCAAGAAACAAGAAACTGTCACAAGTACAAATGAAGAGTGGTATGCAGAAATGTAGTACCTAGACAGAGTATTGCTTGGGTGAGAGTGGGAGTCCCATTTAAGAAAATGGCCGTAAATGATTATAATCATTCTTGAGCATGATAGAGAAGTGTTATCACCGAATCACAAAGCACCCCGGATGTTGATCGGATTGCTAGTTTGATCACTCTAAGCATCCAGTGTGATTGGATAACATGGGTACTATCTCCAAGTTGTGGGACTTGCTACTTGAGATAGACCTCCAGAGAAAGCTGGTTCTTGCTCCTAAACTACCTGCCACAATCTACTCTAATGCAGGAGAAACTAGCTATTCTAACCTAAAATTCCAAGGGACCAGAGAGAGAGAATGCATAAAATGAAAGCCTACACTAAAGCGGTGATACACCAGAAAAAGAGGGTGTGAGAGTAATCTCCAAATGTGTGAAATACAGAGGCAAAGTGCACACTAGAAGAGGTGATGACAGTTCACCATAATCCAGCAAAATGCATTCACAACAATATTCCAAGCACACACAATGATAATGAGTTCCTGCAAGAACATAATAAATAGACACAATATACTTGTAGAAAGATTAAAGGGGCAAGAAGAATGCAAGAAAACACAGCAGGGGAAGATACATCCACAAACTTGTATTTTATTGCTTCTGGTATGCACAATTCAGTCTATTACAAGATAAGGGCCTGGATCACCATGCAAGGAGTCCACTACAAGGGCCTGCAACACACTGGCTTCACAAAGCAATTTTGACAGAGCTTTGTTACCCAAAACTCTCCCTTTACAATGAGCCCAACACTCCAATTTATAGAAAAATGAGAAGGAGAAGAGAAGGGAAAATGGAAATCCTGAAATCTGTCCTTCAACCACCTATAAGAGGCATTAAATTGAGTGGAATGGTTATACATTACTTGCAAAAGGCTCCCCATACTGTCCCATGTGCTGCAGCAGAGAAAGAATGATGACCATGCCTCTTAATTGCACTCCCAGCTACCAAATAAAACACTGTTCTGAACCCGGCCACGTTTCCTTAAAAATATCAATCAATTTCTAATCAAATCTAGAATTTCTTGATTTCTGTGCATCGGGCTCGGAACCATGATTCCAACGGTACCAATTTTGTGCGATTTTGTTGAGAAATGCAAAAGTTATGGCCTTCTGAGTGCGGGCAGCTCTTTTGGGCCTGGCAGGCGTTTTCTGTCATTTGACGGGAATGAGCATTGATTGACTGGAGCCGAATATATTTATTTTATTTAAACATATCTACCCTCATTAAAAATAAGAAATCCAGTTTTTGTGGCGTAGAGGACGTCGTGCTCATTCCAGAAAGTCTAATTTTATCAAAATCGGAGCTCGGAGTCAAAAGTTATGGCCGTTTGAAGTTTCCGGACCAAACGTTGACTTTTCCTCCTGTGACACGTGTCATGATCTGATTGGTCCTCGGCTCCTTCGGCTCCATTTGTCCCGGATGTCCCATTTGATTAGTGCTATCTTGACTGATTTCGGCCGATCCGGCCGGTTCGGGCCCATTTGTCCCAGTCGTCCCAAATGCCTCTTTGACTGCCTGTGCTCATTTCGGCCGGTTCGGCCGGTTCGCGCATTTTTGTTCCACTTGGCCCGCTTTGTTTTTGGACTGCCTTGACTGATTTCGGCCGGTTCGGGCCCATTTGTCCCGGTCGTCCCATTTGCCTTCGGACTGACTCGACCTTTTTCGCCCGGTTCGGCCGGTTCGCGCCTTTTCGGCCCAGATGTCCCAATCGTTTTTGACTGCCTGTGCTTATTTCGGCCGGTTCGGCCGGTTCGGGTCTTTTTGTCCCAAACGTCCCGAGCAACACTTAGCCAATTTTTCTTCCTCTTTCGGCCGGATCGGCTTTTCGCGCCCGCCGCGTACTTTTGTCCCATTTGTCCCTGCTGCGTTTCGGACTGTTTGTGCTGATTTCGGCCGAACCGGCCGGTTCGCGCCTTTCTGTCCCACACGTCCCGGAGGCGACCTTGAGCAGGACTTAGCCAATTTTCACGATTTTTCCTGGATCGACCTATTTGCCTTCTTGAACCTTTTTTTGCATTTTCTCAGAACTTACTCTCTTCCTCTTGGACAGGGGAGTTAGACAAATATGAGGGGACCCTAGAAACATGACTTTTTGCCCTGAATCAATATAATTGCTTGCATGTTATCAAAATTACCTTGGGGGTGAATTTTGGATAACAAGAAGGAAATAGCACTAGATTTAGTGCACTTGGTGAATAAAAGGACACTAGAGGGTTTTCCCATCTATAACGATAAGGTAAAAGTAAAAATAGAGAAGTCAAGATTATTGCAACTCTTTGAGTTTCCCTACTTAAAGCCCGAGCACCTATATCAATGGTTGATGTCACACATGCATGAAGATTACTTTCACTTCACAGGGTGTAAGATGTGCATTACCCCTTAGCTTGTTTCACATTTCACAGGCCTCATCTGTAAAGGAGAAAGTTTGGAGGATGACCTATGCAACAAGGAGGAAATTAAGGAAACTATCCAACTTTGCTTATGTGTACAAAAATGGGTTGAGGTACTTTGATATCATGGACATCAAGGACCCAATGATGAAGATGACCACACACCTTGTGACAAAGTTAAATGGCCAGGAGAGATGGACCCAGGTAAACAAGTCCTGGCTGAATGTTTGTAGGAGGATTTCAGAGGGCACCATCTACAACTTGTCTACATTCATTGCGAGATAAGATTGTCAGCAGTGCACAGGAAGGTGATAAAATCCTCTTTTGTAATGTCCTATTGACCATTGTGTTCTTAGATATTGGAGTGCCAGATGCAGTGGAAAAATTTGTGTGGGAGTACCCTGCTAAAGACCCTTCACTCGTGAAGAGGTTTGAGAAGTACACTTGTGATAGTATGACGGCCGTACACATGACACACACCGGAGAAGTGGTATATGCACCTAAGGAATGTGTTTTGGGTGGAATGTAGGATCACGAACAACTACCGATGACCACCAAGGGAGAAGCTAAGTTTGCTGTATACCAACATTTCTGCCTTGGTAGATTTAAACTGATAGATGAGACATGGAGCCCATGGTGAAAGCTCCCTTTTGCCTTCACATCTCAACACTTCCAAGCAGGAGTGAATAGGTTTAAAGAGTCCAAGAAGTTGAAGTTAGACCTTCTTAATCTAGACCGAGACCACAAAGAAATGTGTAAAGGGTTGGTCTACCCCAACAAGCGCACATACATGGAGAAGTACGTGTTGCATGAGGTCCAAATGGTGAAACCCATGACTTTTCCCATTGTAGGAGGGTCCGTGGTGCGAGTATACCTCCGCATAAGACCCAAATTTGAGAAGGGTACATATCTGGAGAATGAGGTGTCCATACTTGAGGACCCAACTAGCAGGAAGAGACCCGCACCCAAATAGGAGGAAAAATAACCAAAGAAGAAAGTACCAAGTGTAGTAGATACACAGGTAATAGGTACCCCTGGGACAAGCACCAAAAAAAGTATGTATTCACGCAAGAAAAAGTCCATAGTCAAAGAGAAGACTCGGAGCTAGAGAAGCCATTAGACAAGGAGTCATCAGAAGAAGAAGAGAAAGAGTCACCTACACTAGAATCCCTGGTTAGGAAGAAGCAGAAGATGACAGAGGAGTCAGATTCTTAGTACACTGAAATTTTAAGGGCCTACCAGGGTGAAAAGGATGATGACGATGAAGAAGATGAGCCCAAGGTAAATCAAGAACAATATGTGTTCAATGTACATGACTTAGAAGAGGGAGAAGGAGAAAAGGATGAGTACATATTTACACGGAGAAATGGCAATCGGGAAAAGGAAAGCACACGAGATAAGGAAGGGAATGAAGAGGTAAACAAGGCATCAAAAAGAGATGATGATAAGATCATTGAGACATTGTGGAAGAGGAGTTGGAACACAAAGGTCTTTGAGTGGTGATGAATGAGGATAAGGAAGAGAGTGCGAAAAGGACCACGACAACACTAGAGGCCCCAATTTAACTATAAATATTCCCGAGGGCATGCACACGTAAGGAAAACACAGAGAGGAGGAGAAGCCAAGGATGGGTTATATTGATGACCCCAACAAAGTGTTGTGCACATGGTTCTAAAGCACGGTTCTAGTAGAGGAGCTCCTAGAAATGTCATCATTTGACGAAGAGGGCGTGTACCCTAGGACAAGGAAGATGCTCTCTTGGGCGTTTGAGTCCCATATTGACAAACCAAATTTGAAATATACCAAGGGGCAATCATACCAATACCAGAGTCTAAGGGAACCAACCCCTTGGTAAATTCCCAACACCTCTATGATGAGTAGTTATGTAATGTGCTAAACAAGGTTATGGTCGAGACTGAGGCAAGGCTCTCTGGATGAAATGACAAAGTAAGATTTATAGTGGAAAAGCTAGAAAAGAAGGAAGAGGAGTTGGCTGAGAAAACTAAGGGCTTGAAACAAGAAGATTTTATCAGTGCCCAGTTGCAACGTGAGTTAAAAGACAAGAAGGATAGAGTGCACAAAGTATACAAAAAGGTAGAGTCCATTACAAATGCAATAGTGTTAAAGCATCCGGACCTAGTGCCTCCCATGTAGAAGTATGGATCTAAATTGGAATACCTGGAGGACTTAACAAGAATCCTCACCATGGAGAGGTAGCCGCTAGCCTTGGAATTTCAAAAGAAGTGGCCGTGCATTTAGAAAAGGAGGATAAATTGAAAGTCATGGCACTCATAGCTAAATATAGCAAGGTCCTTGCTGATGTAAAGATTGCTTCTTGGACTGCTGAGGCCACATATGACAACTGCGTGGATAGAGACAAAGTGGAAAGCATGTTGGTCACCAATGTTGAAGCAGAACTTAAAGAGTTCCAAGAGAAGAACAAGGGGAATAGAGTAGAGTGAGAAAAGATCCTCATCGAGGTAGAAAATAAATCAGAAGATATTGAGGCCTTACAAGGCTTAGTTAAAAACCGGCTAAAGGAACTATACCCGCAGATTACATGAAGGATGGATGCGTTGGAGGATATAGGCAAGGAGTTAGAGAAAATTGTTGACACCATGAGCACACAAGGGGATGGGCTAGGTTTTGATCAGGTGAGCACCTTAGTAGGTGATCTTTTCAAAGAGCACAAAATGAGGTTGATGCCTAGAACAATCTGAAGGCCGACTTGCAGAAGAACTTTCCTCTCTTATTGCTTTAAGTAGCATCATTCCCCATTCTTCCTTATTTTCCCATTATTTATCCCCTTCATTATTTTTCCAATACATTAAGTCTGTGTGTATTCTTTATTCCTTTAGGAATTTTCGAGGGTGAAGAACATGTAAAGTGTGGGGTGATGTTGGGCCCCTGAAATATCAACTAAGTCCCTGTTGTCGTGCAAATGTGCAACAAAGAAATTGACAATTTCCAAGCACGAAAACGATACCCCAGTGTTAATTTTTTCAAGTCCCATCATTCTAAGATAGCTCGGGTAAAATCCATCAGTCTAATCACCCCCTATTTGATGTCAAATTTTTCCCCTAGGTGATTTTAGGGAGTTCTAAAAAAACACTATCTCATGGAAGTATAGGGAAGGGCTATCACTGGCCTTCCCAAGATCGGATCACCCCCTTGGAGTGGAACGGAAGAGAAAAATAAACATGGAGGAAAATGAAATACCTTGGAACATCATGGAAATTATTTTGGAAGGTCTGGGGAAGTTCTGCAAGACTTGGAGCAGTCTGAGTTAAAAACAAGGTTCACAAGCCTAGGCGGTACACAGGCCTAAAACAACTGCTAAGCTTCAGAAGAAGATTTTAGGAGCTCTGGATGGATTTATAAGTAAAAAAACATCATCGAGAAAGAGTATTATAATACCTACATGATGGTAAAATAATATTTTTCACAACACCTTGGTGCATATGATTGACATGCGGTTTTCTCAGGCACAAGTGGAGTACCAGATCAAAAATCTGATTTTTAGGGATCATATGGCCAAATAAAGACATTAAACCCCCATAATTGGATTAAAAATTCCATTTCCAGTCAGTATCATATAAAATTTCACCAAGAAATTCCACCGGGAGCTCAAGTTATCTTCATTCTAAGTTACCCTCTCAAACACAGTTCAGGACTTAGTCATTTTTTTGAGAGGACACGTGTCAACACCAGGAGCCTGGTGGGATTTCATGTCCCCAACGTCCCTAAGGTTAGGTACATCAGCCCTTGGAAAATTCACCTAGCCCCCATGTGACCTTTGGGGCCCTCATATGACCTCCAGACTTGACAGATCAGCCCCCAGGTGCATTTTTGGAGCATCCATTCCCTACCGTTGGATCGAGCGCCATGTGTCACCTCCAGGATCACCGTGGAAACTGATGTCCCTTATGTACCTAATTTTTGGGACATCATACATGTAAAAATTCACCCACCCCATATGAGGAGTCTTCGGACACCTGGTGACCGAATTTTAGCCCCAGTGCATTTTTCAAGCAAATCCCCTCCCGTCGGATCGAGGAGACATGGCATCGCCTTGACCACCATGGAAATTCATGTACCTCACATCCCTAAGGTTAGGGACATAAGGGACATAAAAATTCACCCATCCCCTCCATGTGCATGTTTTGAATTTTTAAATCTAGCACTTAGCCATTTCTTCCCCCGCATTTCTTCTTCATAACTTCATACCTTGCCATGGCTCCGTGCATGATTGTGTAGACACCCGGTCCACCATTGTTGCTCCAAACTAGCTCTATCATGGCCACATAAAATCTCCAAACCATGAATGCATAGAAATATTCAAGCCTTATATAAAAATGGAGTGAAATGACGAAGAACGAAGAGAAAAATGGAGATTTTTTGCCAGATAACCATGAAGTCACCCGATCAAAAAATCCTCATATCTTGCAAGATACAAGTCAGATCGAGATGCCATATTTTTCAGAATTCCTAATTTTTCAAGGTGATCAAGATCTAATAAACAAGAGGTCAAATGGTGCCCAGAATCATTTTCTCTAACAAAATCCTCCCTTTGTGCACCGGTTCACATTCGTCAGATTTCCCATCATTCCGAAAATGGAAACGAGCTAAAAACTTGCACACAAGCTCCAAATGAAAAACCTATCACAATGGAGTTGTTTTCATTGCAAATGGAGACAAAAACTAGACCTACAAATTTTGAGCTCCATTAATGGCCGCCATGATAACTCTATGCCCGAAGCCACTGCCAGGTCAAAATTTCAAAATTTATTTCAGGTATTCTAGTGGGCAAAACTATGTGAAATTCGGAGGGTGTGATTGTAACAACAAGAAGAGTCCAAAAAATTATGTTCCATCATAAATCAAGCACTGGAAACACACTTTATAAAAAAGTAAGTTTTCTTAGACATGCTTGCTATTTTTGGCAAGTCTTCATCAAAAGCGGCTATGGAAAGAGCAGTGTGCACTTGAAGATATCCAAAAGGCTAGAATGATTATCTAGAGAAGAAAATGGTGGAAATGACCATTTACTTAAAATAGTAAGTCACATTCAAAGGGCATTTTTGGCACAATGGGACATTTAGAACTTCGTTGCATTTGGAGCTTTCCATTAATGAGGATCAACAGAGTTCATCAGGAATGACATCTCCTCCTCTTCTCTCTCTCTCTCTCTGTTTCTCTCTCCTCTTCCCCCAAATTTCTCTCACTTTCAAATGTTATAATTCTTCTTTGGGGTTTGCACTTTTTGATATGCCTTTAAGTCACTTTAGAAACATAATGTAAATTAAGTCGCCTTGCTATTATAAAAGGGACTTAAATATTTGAAGTGGAATATGAACAATCTTAAGTCATATTAAGGTATTCGAAAGGTCATGAGGAAGATGAAGAGTCATATTCTATTCTATAAATTGTAAATCCATTCCCATTTCAAAGGGTTGGTGATTGATCTTGTAAACTCAAGAGTATATTGCACCTTGAGAGAACAAAGGAGATAGCCATTTTCTTCTATTCCCCCTTCTCAATTTCTTCCATTCCCACACTATGTAAAAATTATGCTTGAGCTTCAATAAAGGAAGAAGGAATTTTAGCCTCTTTGATTGAGGAGTTTATTGGTACTTTGTGTTCATTAAGCTCTATTTAGTCTTGTTGCTATTTTGCAGATTTGTTTTCTTCTAAAATTCAAGTGCATGTGATGAAACTTTTGATTGGTGTGCGTAAGTCTCTAATTTTCTACTTGCAACATTGGTTCTCCTACCTCAATTCTCACTCCCTTTCCCACTTCTAGATAAAGACTTCCCTAGCAAGAGATTGCTAGCTTTGCCGCAGGGTCAGTGGAGTGCCCCTGTTGGATCCCGGTCGAAAGAACACCACAAAAATCCACCTTTTCACATGCATGTATATACGGTAGCTGCACCGGTTAAGTAGAGGGACTTAGATTCCTAGAGTGTTGGCAAGAAATCCATAAGTTCTTCTACCCGACAAATTTTCTTACCAAGAAGTCCAAAAAGGGCACACAGTGCAAGGTTGAAAAAGCGTGCAAGATAAGGCCTACATGGAAGGTTTCAAGTAGGGTTTTTGTAGAACTTGGGATACGCACCCATGGAGTAGAATCCGAGACTTATCCATTTTTGACCTATCGGGTAGGATGTGAGAAAAATGTGACCCGAGTGGATAAGGTGCCAACCTGGCGACAGGGTGGCCTGGAAGGAATATACTCTGTGGTAGAAGCTTATAGAAGGACATCATGGCAAGGAGTGGTGAGCTCAAGCTTGGAGGAGCATGCACCCATGGAGGACCACATTTAGACACTTGGTAATAGATCTAAGGCCACAAAAGAATGAGTTGGCAGTTTAGGAAGGCTATATATATAGGCGCTGCGAGAACTAAAAGGAGAGACAAAAATAGAAAAAATGAAGAAATGGATAGAGGGAAAAGCTCTACATAAATACTACAAGGACTCTATTAGCTTTGGTAAATAAGTGTAGAAAATGATGTATCAAGGGTTTGGGGGTTATACATTTTATTTTGAGAGCCTAGCTATATGAATCCAATTATAATGCATGACTACGATATGCTCTTTTGTGACATTCTGTAATGGGCCTAATGAATGTAATAAGGTTACCAATTTATGTGAATACGAACATTAATGGTTATGATGCATACATCCTTCTTCATAGCTCTTTTTCATTTATGTTTATGAACTAAGTATGAATACTTTTACAACTTCCTTTCTGTTTTGGTGTAAGTTCTATAATCTATTAAGCACTTTTCTATCTGAAATGACTGCAAGGATCTAAAATCCATTCTGAGCTGTATGGTGCTTGTATGTCTTATTTCCTCTCAAATATCTTAAACTCAGATCATAGATGATGTTTCCCACTAATCTCACAAAAAGGAGAGACTCGGTTCCCACACGTGCCTCGGTGAGCACCCAGTTCTGTTGGGTGATAGGCGGTGCACATGCGGTTTCCCTTTCTTTGATGGGTGTAAAAATGACTACAATGAGGGACCAAACACTAATAATTTACTATCACCATCTAGATTTACATCCGTCAAAGACACCTAAAGCTAAATTTTCATCCATCTAGATCCATTAGAAGTCACACAAGGCTAGTTCATCTTCATCACACTTAGTAGGAGGGGAGTCTATTGTTTCCATGCACACACACACCTAAAACTACATTGGGTATGAGATGTAGTAGTTAGTAAGTCTACCATTGTGGCCGCTAATAGTCCAACCCCTTCATATGCATCTTTCTTTTTTAGGGTTTTGATTCTTTGTTTGGGGTTTTACAGGTGATTTTTATTGAAGGTATTACAAGTAACATCGACATAAGTCAACAATATTAGTGTGACATACGATAAATATAGAGGAACATCCATGCACACCTCAAAGGAGGTTTGTAGGCCATTCTGCAAACTAGGGCACCTAGATCTCAGACTAGGGTGCCCACAGCACCCCTATCCCTTTCCAAGTGCCCTGACACTCAGAGAGAGCTGAGATATGCACTTTCTCAAAGCCACGTGTGATCTTTTCCTCCTTTTATTCATCCGGTATTCACTACGACATAGTCCCTCACCTTTGTCGAATCAAATAAGGACTTATTAACCCTATTTACACATTAGGGTTTCACATTCCTATTTACTTAGTTGTTTGGGTCATTTCCTTTATTTATTTAGCTATTATTTATTGCTTTGCATAACATTAGATTAGGCTAGGATATTACATTTTAGTTTAATCATTTTGTGAACCCGGACTTGATATTCACACTTTTAGGATCCTTTTTCTCGCCATCCTAGAATTTAGTCATCATGAGTATCTCAATCAATGATTATTTTCTTACACATCCTGATGTAAGGCATAAAGTCCAACATCTTCTTGTTACTACTTACATTCACGCGATATGATTTTATCAACACATAACATTCAAATCTAATCTTCCCACTGATCTTAACAATTTTGAAAATGATCCACCCTTACATATTATGATTAACATCTATAATGTGGGTGTCATGTGTACTCTAATTGAAAAGGGTCTTAGTTTAATATCTACCCTATGTCATTCCTTAAAAACATTAGTCTTTTTGCTACGATGTTGGTCCATAATCTCCCTCACTTCATGCATATGATGGTTCATTTTTCCCATGCGTAGGTCACATTGTTCTTCCTTGCCTTTGTAGGGACAAAAAATCTCAACATAATCTTCTTTGTCATTGAATTTCGAGTCTCAAATAATTATTTGCTTGGCAAGCCATGACTCCATGCCATGCAAGCCATTGCCTCTACCACACATCATTGTGTCAAATTGTGTCAAATTCATACAGGAAGGTGTTGAATATACTGTACTTCATGACCATGATGCTTACAAATATTGTGAACAAGATCCTAATACTACTATTCCTATTCCAAGCATTAATACTATAGATGGCCCTCAGCCTATGGACAAACTAACTCATTTTCCACCAATTGAAGGTGCTATTTGTGTCATTGACGTGGTTTCAAACACTCCACTACCTCCCCTACCACTACTACTACTATGGTAATTTATAAGGGGCCTCTCTCTACATTAGATGTCCCTTTAGCTCTTCCATATTCTCACATGCCATCTTCATCACTGCAAACTCCCTTAACATGCACCCTTTTCATGAATGATTTATATTGAGAATATATTCCATTTGATCATACTTGTGATGATATTATATGTTCACATGATTGCTTGGCTAGAATTGGATTTTATTTTGAAGATCTTTATCCTCGATGCATAATCCCCATCGTATTATGGATTCATCACTATCACTTTGTAGCTTATGGTGTACGTGTATTCCATCTCACAAGATACCTTCGTGTATACCTCCTCTACTCCAATCATATTAGGAAAATCTTGGATTATATATATCAGAGGTACATTGGACCGTGATCATACAAATAAATAATTTCCCATGCCCTTTGGTCATGTATTCATTCGCACTGTGAGATCTTTTCTTGGCTATAAAAATAATCTCACTCACTAGTATGTGCACAGTGTCCCTTACCACCCTTCACTGATGAGGAATATGCTATGGGAATGTATTGTTTACACCTCAATGGCTCATTGCATGACCAACCCAACACTATAGCTTATCAGGTTTCGATGCAAAACTCTATTTCTTTGATCCAAACAATGACGACCTCCTTGATGATATTACTTGATTCATTCACTTCCTTGCACATTTGGGGGGCATCACATTCCCAAACCCCCATCCTAGCATCAACACACATCTCCTACTCACATTCACACACATCCACATTCTAGCATTCACATAGTCATCTACATTACATACATCACCATTACCCTATGATGCACTCTTGTGCTTTGGTTCACACTTGATTGTTGAGGGCATTTTCTACACATGGACCCCACACACTGCATAGTAGTCACTACACATTAGGCACCACATATCATCACACAATCCTACATTATCTACATATTACACACTCCATCATAGGCTATATGTGTTGAAAGTATTTATACATCCCACACTTTACATCCTACATCGGTCTTACGTACATCATACAAGTTCGCACATAACTCACACACTACACCATAACTATCACATATTGCATGTTTTACACCTTATATATGTCATCTTACATTACATCTTATATCTACTATACATATACACATCTTAGGGAATCTACAAACACTGCATTTCACACTATTAATTCTACCACACATAGTACACATTTTGCATATTCACCTCTACGCGCTACACTCATTACCCGATGATGCACTCTAGTCTTGTGGTCCATACTGGACTGTTGAGGGTATACATCACAAATGGACCTCATCACCATTACATTTTAGTCATTCAATATTATCTCATATGATATTCCTAGGATTATTGATATACGACTTAGGATATAGGGTCACTTCTTCTAGCATCATCTTGTGATAGGTTACAACATCACTTTCACTTACATAATTTAGTGGTATAATCTTTAGGCTGAATCACCACCTATTTTCTATTCATCTAGTCATGATACACGCTAATGCTATAGGGTCACACATAATCATCTCTATGTTGCATCTCATCACCACATACTCATCATAATGCGCTACACACACTTTGCACATAGTTCAACAATTTCCCAATGACACACTCTCATTTGTGGTTCATTCTTGAATGCTGAGGGGACATACTAAATGAACCTTATTGCATAAAATTCCATTCACTTGGGGGGCACATGGCTCCTATCATCCATACTGCATTCCATTCCATCCATCCATAACATAATGTACTCTATGGTTGCATTTACTCTTTCTTGCACTTGTCTTAATATCTTCACTCTACTATACATGTTAGATATATCTCTTATATGTCATTATCTTTACCATACACACATGCAAGCTCACGTCTTTTTCTATTTTTGATCATAGATACAGAGCTTCTATATGTAATACCGATGCTTGACATACTACTTACTCGGAGCATCCACATTCATACACCACAGTGCTATTATTTCATTTTTACTTAACACTTTCTATTATCATGTTATACATACTTTGACATACTTTCTATTTTTCTAATATGGTAATGGGTTGTTGGGCCTCAAAATATTGGCTAAGTTCCAAAGGGTGCGTGCGTGCATAGGGCTAGGAAGAATAAGGGCATACATGGAGAAAAACACATAGGATAAGGGTTTAAGAAGGGTATAGGAGAAACCATGGCATGCACAAAAGGTAGGACAACAGGATATAAGGACGTAGCCATATTCAACGTTCTGAAGGAACTTGAGGAAAAATGTGACTCGAATAGGTGTCTGAGTGGATAAGGTGCTAACTCGAAGACTTGTTGGTCAAGAAAATAACATTCCATGCATGGAAAGTTCTCAAAAGACATCATTTCAGAAAGTGGAGAGCTTGGAATAGAATTAACATGCTCCATTAGAGGACCACCTGGACACTTGACATATGATATGATCTTGAAGGAAGGCATGACAAAGTGGGTACTAAGCCTATTCATAGAGATAATATAGAGTAAGAAACACATACCTAAATGGAGAAAAAGATGACAAACATCATGTGTAAGATCATGAGGGAATGCATCAAGAGTATGATGTTGCAAGTAATATTAGGATTTTAGAGCACTTAGTTCTAAGGGTTTTGATGGATGTAATAGGCCTCGTATGGTGTTAGAATCTGTAATAAGAAATGAAATGGAAGGGAATAGTTAGAATGTCACACTAGGGAAGGTCTGTAAGAGATAATTCTAAAGTCCTTTGATATGTATGGTATGTAATGACCACTTTTGAATGTAATGTGGTTACTGGTACTATGATCAATATGAATATATGGCTCTATTCTAAATATTTGGTTCATGGGTGTGTAAACCTAGTGTCTCTTATTCATGTTATGAATAAGATATGTTCTTTATATGATGTTTCTCTTGTTATTTACATGGGTATATAGATGTAATATCTCATCCGATGCTTTCAGAATGAGTGCATGAACATTTACTTTTCTACATCTAATTTTCTATCAATGGCAAGATCTTCTCACAATGCTCACATAAAGGAGAGACTCAAAGCTGCCGTGCATGCCTTGGGTGAGCACCTTATGCTCATTGGTGATAGGATGACACACATGGGGTTAGAAGTTAGTAGGTGGATAGAAACATGACTACATCTTGGGTCTATTTCTAGGACCTATTTTTGAAGTTGTTGTGATAATGATGCATGATGATAAAGCACTTAACCTTGGACAATGTTGAGGCATGGTTTAAGAGCATGGAGGATGATTTTTCTTAGGGGTTTAGTACTGGACATGATTTTGATGCACAAAAATGGGTAGAAGAACACTTGTATCACGAGCTATATGAGACCTTATTTTACTACTTTCCAGTAGAGTTGTATGAGTGGATTTCCATGTATGCATAGAGATCAAGCTAGTAATATAAATCTCACGTTTGGACCTAAGATGAATATCAGAGGCTGTAAGATGCTGATATGACTTGGACGCGTGATGTTGATCATTAGTGGAAGAGAGTGCTGACCAGTTATACCCTAGAATATGCTATTTCTATGTATTCTTGTCCTCAGGTTGTTGAGTTTGATTTCTTAAAGGAACCTAGAGGATCATTTTTATGTGTTATCCCTTTATCCATAAAGATCCTGCTCATTACACTAATTTTGGAAGCATTCCCTATGGCCGGCTAAGCTTCTCTCGAGAGCCTTTGGGCAAGGAAGCTATGGTGGAGGAAGATGACAAACATTACAACTAGAAAAGAAAGAGAGGAAATATTACTCAAGTATAACAAAGTGTGTGAAAGGGAGATGGATTAGTAATGCAAAGTTACGTGAGTGATGGATTTATTGAGGCAGCCATTGTGGGAAGGAATTGAGGTTTGCATAGAGAATGTAAATCCTGAGTAGTATGTGCTACCCCATCTTGGTAAGTGCAAAAGAGAGATCCCTTCAACTTCTCATGAAATTTATTTGCTTGGAGAAAGGAGATCTATCGACACGCGTATCCGAATCCACCTCATGACCAACTCCCGACACTTAGTATTCCAAATCAAGATATAAGTATTTCTAACATAGTTGGTGTCGGTGGGAGTGAATGATCTACACCTACAAGATATAATTTCTCATTTGGTACATGTATGGCTACACAATAATTTCCTGTGTTTGAAGGAATATTGTCTAGAATGAAATATGGGAAAAGTGTGAGTAAAAAAGCTTGGGTATCGTGTCTAGGAGTGACACATGACACACATTTGGTAGTGATTCAATATCACAAAGCTGTTGTTAGTACAAAGTTCGGTGGGATCTTTGGGAACACTAGGTGAGACCACTTCAGGCCCTTTAATGGCTACAAGAGGTGGATCTAGAGTGGCGGATCGGTGGATGTGGTGGATCTAGAGGATCTAGTGGGCTGGGAGAGGACAAGACCTAGTAGATCTAATGGATATGGTGGTAGAGGAAACACTGGAGGGAATCAAGGTTCTGGATTAGGTGGAAAAGGACCTTAACCACCTCAACTAATGTTTTTCGAGATGTATTTGTTCCTATTAGACTACAAAGGTGTTGAGGATTCCACAGAGCATGTACACAAGTGTGAACTACTATGGCATGTGAAGGGCATCACTACCCCGCAGTCGAAGGCAAGTCAGTTTAAAATAATTTTGCAAGGACACACTCATATTTAGTACTGAAAGTATGACCCCCATCAGATGGTGGTGGATTACATCATGCTACAGAATGCCTTCTTGGATGGATTTCATATCTTTGAATTTGAACAAAATAACATTAGTACTCTGAAGGATATTTAAAAGGAATGCTAGAAAGTGTGCGGAGTACAACACACATTTCAAGACTCTCTTATCAAAGATATCTTATGATATTCACCCCTCTTAGCATGATTAGTGGTTTGTTAGAGGATTGATAACACCATTTAGGAGAGAAATTTCACACAAGACTTTCACAGACCCATATGAGGCCTTGGAGGCTACCCTACGTGTTGAGGCTATCGGAAGTGTGGATACTGGTGTTAGCCCCTTCCTTGAGGCTCAAATTGCTATAATGGCGAAGCAGCTGGAGAAGCTATCTACTGAACTTGGCACATATGACTCATAGTGGTCTATGGTGCAAGGATTATGAGGTAGAGGTGCATACAAAGGATAGTTTCCCTAGGAGATCGGTACATGCCATGATAGTGGACTATGAAATTTTCCACAGATATCATGATGCAAGTAGATGCCCACTACTACAACACATGATCCATAAGAATGTGTCTTGCTATTGCAAGATCTACACCTCTACTACCCATGATAACAAGTATTGTATATTGATTGACTAGATACATGACATAATTGATGTTGGTGTGTGCCACACCAGCCTTGCGAACAATTCCAAGGATAATGACCATTAATTTTAAGGGTGCGCAGATGGAGGCATGTTTGGAAGAGGATTCTAAGGAGGATTTTGTGGTTATGGAAACTGTGGAGGAGGAAGAAGTGAGTTCCCATATGGGACATGTTACAAATGTGGATCCACGGAGTACTACAAGTGCGAGTGCCTTGATCCGCTATAATGCTCTTACCCATAAGTATGAGGAGTTCTGGAGTTGTTTGAACATATGATCTAGTAACACCAAAAGGAAAAAGGCACTTTGGGATGGTAAGTATGAGGAAGGCTCATTCATAATGGATTCCAAGAGTGGCGCGTGAGTTAGAACTATAACCTATACTAGTTATGAAATAAGATGAGGCTGCACATGTAAGGGATATACCAAGGAAAGACTACTGGTTGTTAGAGAAGAGGTGGTGCATGGAAAGTATCTAGATTCTATTCATAAAAAAGAAGTGTATCAAGAAACCATGGATGTGATTAGGAACCTGTAAGGAGAGATCTAGTGCCTAAAGGAGTAGTCAAGATAGTTAGAGCAAAGGAAGAATGCTTAGGCTACAAAGAAGGATTTTGGATGGGGTTAGAGAAATATGCAAGATGTTGAGGTAAGAGAATATCATTCACTTGCAAGGAGAGTGGTTCTTTGGAGAAGGTATCGTGTGCTAGAGAAGGGTGTGAAAGGCATGTTATGCATGCCAACCTTCCTCCCCACAACCTTGATTATGACAAGGATATTACCTTGAATCTGTTGTAGATGAGTACCTTGAGCAATATTTGACACGGGCATGGAGGTCAATGTTCTCACCCTAGATGTATGGCATCAGATGGGAAGGCCCCCATTATAATCATCTTTGAATGTGTTGTATATGGATAAAAAGATAAAGGTAATGCCCATTGGTGTCTTGAAGGTCACTTGTTATCACTATGAAAGGGGAAAGGTTCACTAGGGATTTCAATTTCTTGGTGCTAGTCAAGGAAGACAACTTTTCAACATTACATGGGTGCCCTCAGAACAATCCCATTTTAAGACTTTAGAAACAAGGGATTTTTTTTATACATAATGTTCTCTATTCTAGATAATCATAATTTAGAACACACATTCCATGCCAATCAATCTCATAACAGATAACCATATGCAGCTATAAATGACTCGGTGAACTACCGATCTCTCATTTCATGACTCGGTTACCAACTGATCTCTCATGTTAACTTAAGTATTGTATACTTGGTTCTCTTACCCTATTCTAGGTATTGAGTGTTCTGTTTAAGAAATCTATTTGAATATTTGTTACCATATTCATCTGAAATCACATTTCTCAAACTAGATGACATAGGACAACGCAACCAACAACTTGTGATACTTTGGCCAAAGATTTCCCACATACTGTTCATGTTACTATTCCTAGATGACATACTCGTATTAATCAGAATACATCCTTCACCCCACTCATCTATTATCTAAAATGGTCTTTATTGACTTCTGTCAATCCACTTGTCCAAGGTTTGACCCTAACCTAGGTTATTGATATAATTTGGTATAGGGAACCACTCACAATGACCTAGGGTATATGGGCATACTCATTCGACCTAAGTCAATTGAATGTGCCAAGTTACCCTAAGTCATTAAGAGTCACTTCCTATGCTAAATCATATCCTTATCCTGATCTAGAGAGAAACTAAGTTCAAGTCTAGGTTTGAGTAGATCTAGATGAACCAATGTTGAAGGGTGTTGTAACATGTCAATTGCAACACTGTATCCTCGTGAAGACCCAAGTCTTCATGAAGGTATAGTTCTATAGTTGGCGTGTGCCAACATCCGATAGAACTACTTCATCATGATTTACACACCTCAAGAGGTCATATCCACTTAATTACCATTGGATTAAGATTCAAATCACAAAGAACCTTGCATAACCCTAATCCCAACAATCCTTAAGTTTTCCATCCTTATTTGAGTTGATTAAATAATATGAAACCTCATAACCTATGATTGATTTTATGTTCATTAAATTTTTGCTTAATGTGCAATTAATCAAAAACAGAAACAACATCTATCATAATATTTAATTAATGTGTCTCAACCATTCAAGGAATGTATAAGAACCAAAACAGGTTATGTTATGATAGACTTCATAGATATGAAGTCTAAATGGTTATCGAACTCATATACCATTTGTTTATTTTGTATCCTTTTGAGAGGAGGAGAACCTTCCTCATTATGGTTAAGTATTAGGATTTATTATACCCTTATCCAATTCACACATCCTGATATTTTAACTATACGTTCATAACATCATAATAAACCATACAAGATTAGGTAAAGAACAACAATACATGCAACTTAGTAAGTTGCATTCAAGTAAGGGAAATTGTACTAATTCCCATTTATCCAACCTATTCAATGACAATAGAAATAAGGATCCAATTAGATATGAATGACAACATCAAAGATAGGATTACAAATTTCCTTCATATTATGAATAAGAGAATTGACATAATTAATTTAAGTAACTTTAGTCTTTTCAATTCATCATGATAAATACACATTTTACAAGGCTATGCATTACTGACATATTTCATGTCAACAACATCAAGATCATTTAAGAATACAACTTTTCTTCCTTTAATACATCTCAATAATAAATCAGAATTCTCTATAAATGGTCTAGAATTTTAAGCAACCAATACATCATAAAATTTATTTCCTTCCTTTATCACTTACGAAGTCCATTTGTAAAAATTTCTAGCACGGGTCAATTCATTGAACTAAGCATGATAAGCACTAAGCATTAAAATGATGTGCTTTCAACTAACTATTTCATTAAACCAACTCTACTTTTATGAAACAATGAGGTCAAGCAGACAAATAAATCATAAGTAGTATCAACCATAAAAGAAGAAAAAATAATCAATCGATTAACTTTTAAGGAAATATCATGATGAAATCAGCAATCTACTATATGATATCAGATAAATAATGTTCCAACCAAAACACATATCTATATCAAAATAAAAGTACCTTATAATTATTTCCTTCACAATTCCTTGGAATTTGAAATACAAAATTAACTTCACTACTTAACCCAAAATAGAGTTACTTTCAGAAGTAGGAATCTTCTAGCTCAGCTTACAGAGTTTCATAAAAAGACAACTACAACCAAGTTCATTCCTGCTTCATAAAGGTTTTAGGATGAATCATCTAACAACATAATTAAATAAGAGTTTCACATTTCAGATGTGACATCCTAAATCCAAATCCAAGACATAGCCTAAGTTCTCAAGTTAGGCCAAACATTAACATGAGGTAAGTATACACTCAGTGCACAACATCTCTCATTAATCTACTACCACAATATTAAAATCCTTTAATAAAAATCAAGTGAATAAGCAAGTAGTAATGATGACTACACAAAGGCATTAAGAAAGTAATGCAACTGAACCAATTAAATCTAAGACAAGATTTACCCAAAAGAAGAAGAACAACTGTGATAAAATAGTTTAGAACTTCCTTTATAATTCTGATAACCCGAATCCCCATTCACAACTAAGAAAAGAGAATACAACACAAATCTCTTACAGTTTCCAAAGGAGACAACGATGACTCATTTCCTCAGGGAATAAAGAGAAAGGGTCAATTGACATGGTTAGAGAAGGATTTCATCGACACTAAAATTTTCCTCCGTAATTTATATTTCATTAATGTATGTATTAGGAATAGGATGTTGTTAAGTATAATTAGTAGTAGCATCTGATAGAAGATAACGGCGCCGTCAATACGGTGCTGCCAATAATGTGGAGTACGGTAATAGTCAAAGTAAAATAGGAATGTTGTAAAAGTAAATATTTGTCGTAAGTGGTCCGGTAATGTTAAAAGGTCAAAGTTTGGGTAATTAGAGAAGTAGGGTCTACGTGATTAGGAATTAGAAATATTATATTGGTAATAAGGACAAGGAGTGAGGTCATAAATATTTTGTATATTTTATTTGTAAAAAGTCTAAAAATGTGGAACCCATGTAAAATGATAAGGTTTATCTTATCTTAAAAGATAAGCTTACATGTATAGATAAGAGTTAAGGTATGGAATATGATTCGTCAGAGTGGATTTCTTATCCTATCTTAGAGATAAGATGGATAAGCCTAGAAGTTCTATAAATAGAGAGGCCACCCCCCTCATTTAGCATAGAAAGAAGTAGTGAGAAATATTGTATGAAGTGTGTAAAGGAAGCCATCAGTTTAAAGGTGTGTTGAAGAAGTCATTAAGAGGTGTAATTGTAAAGTTTCTCCCATAGTATTGGTGGAAGGCAAGTGAATTCAATAGCACTTGAAGTACCTCATGGGTGAGATTGTAACAATTTCATGTTAATATTATAATTTACTTTGATATTTCAGATTTGTCATCATTCCGTCTTATCATAGTCGATGGTATTCTTGTGTTATGTTTGTTGTTTTGTTTCCAAATTACATCCACCAAACTAAAGGCTGTGCATTAGTAAATAATCATAGCACGAGGAGTTCCCGTGAAGAATTATCATAGTGCTTTGGATTGGTGATGACATTTTGGTTTCTGTTCTTAGGGACCATTCCTCGTTGGTGGATTGTTTGGAGAGATATTCCCACTAGTCGAAAATCAATTGGAGGGTAACCTTGTTTTTTTTGTGCATAGTAGTTACCATGGTAAAGTCATTTTTTTGCCGTGAATAGTAGTTACCTTGGTAAAGTCATTTTTTGGGAATAGTATTTACCACGATAAAGTCAGTTTTACCGCATGATAAGTCAAGTTTTACCATAGTTTACCATGGTAATTTCTATTTTACTATAGAAAGGTGTAAAGTAACTTTCTAGTATAGTTATTCCAATTATTTGTGCACATAAGTCTTGTTGATTGTACTTGTGGGTTGGTATTTCATGATGGTTACTTTTAAAAATGGGAAAGATTCCTATTTTTTCAGCTCTATCTAATGAAGATGCTTCTTCTTTCATTCAAGAGTTTAAATGATCTTGTATTTGTAATGACCTCATAAGAAGGGAACAATGGACTGAATTTTTTTCTACCTTTTTGGATGGTTCAACACTTAGGTGGTTTGAAACACTAGGTGATAATGTGAAAAATTCATGGGATTTATTAACTGAAAGTTTTCTTGAAGAATTTGGTGAACAATGAAATATGCAGATCTCATGATCGATATCACAAAGTTATCCCAAGGAGAGAAGGAGAAGATAAGGGATTATCATGCTCGTGTTCTAGAGCTAAGGAGGAAGCTCGATGCCTAGATCTGGAAGGAAGGATTAGTGGATGGGTTGATGAATGGCGTGGATAATCTCCTCTGTAAGCACTTCATTCTTGGGATGAAGCCAGAGATCAGACAACGAGTGAAGTATGACCGCCCAACTACCATTGAACAAGCAAAGGAGATTGCAAGAAGGCAAGAAGAAAGCATGGAAGAGGAGCCCAAAGAAATTATTGCTAAAGTAGAGCCTACACCAGTACCTTTGGTCCAGAATCCACAACCACTCCGGTGAGCACAAATATTTCTCCTAGTACATCTACTGAGTATGAAGATCTGCTCAAAAGATGGGTCAGTTAACTATTAATCTTCTTCAAGGAAAAGAATTTAGTTCTCAGGGAGGAGATAGAGGTCCAAAAAGAAATATTTCTGAAGTTGTATGTTATGGTTGTTATAAAAAGGGTCATTATAAGTATAATTGTCCAGATAGAGCTTCTACATCTGGTAAAGGAGATAATGATAAAGGAAAAGCACTGTGAATTCTTTTGATGTAGTAGATAAGAGTAGAAATAATGAAGTAGATGTGTTTGTAATAAAAAGAAAGAAAAAAAAGATAATCAAGATGGAAATGATCCTAAGAAGATGAAAGGAGAAACTAGTAAGAAACATAGGAGAAGAAAGTTGGGTGTGCAGGATTTTCTAATTTCATAGGGGCAAGGACCATACTCCATCTTGGAAGATCTGTCCAAAAGGCCTGCAAATATTACATATGGTCAACTCTTGGCTATGTCTTCTGAGAAGAGGCGGGAGCTGCGAAGCGGACTCAATGCTCGACGAAGGAAGGAGGTTGAGGTCCCTGTTTTGGAGGTAGATGCGGATCCCTATGCTCCACAAGCTGAGGTATTATGTAATGGTATTTCAATTCATGATGTCTTAGTTGATGGAGGTGCTGCAGTTAATGTAATGACCGAAGTCTGTAATGAATATGTTGGGTTTAAAATTGATCGCCCTTCAACACTTATGTTAAGGTCATTAAATAAAGGAAAACCTAAACCGAGAAGGTGTAGTTTCAAATGTGGCAATATCATTATGGGTGTTGTATGTGTGGTAGACTTTCGGGTGATGAAAAATGGTGCTTATTGCGTACCCAATCTGTCACGGGAAGACCATGGCTAAGGAGAGTTCATGCAAGAAACTACTTTGGAATGAAGGTTTCATGACACTTGGACGTGGTAGAGAGAGGGTGAAGATAAACGTGATCCCTCGACATCATAAAGTAGAACCTGTGGATTCAAGTGATGGCTGATGATTGGATATCCTCTCGATTACTCTAGTACCGGTGAAGTGGACACCGAAGATGAAGAAAGTGAGGTGGATGTTTCGAGTCATGGATATCCTTCCGATCCACACCAACTCATGATCCCATAAAATTATCGAAGAAGAAGTTGATGATCGTCTCCAAAAATAAAGATTGGTGATCTTTGTGATGGAGAGTGAGAAGGAATCCTACCTCCAGCTCTTTCGAAGGTACATACACATATTCACTTTTGATTATAAGGAACTCCGTCAAGTAAGTTGGGTAGAACATTCTATTGAGTTGGTAGATGGTGTTAAGCCCATAAAGCAAATGCCATATATAATGAATCCTAATTTTTCCAAGACTATAAAAGAAGAAATAGATAAGTTGCTTGATGCAGGATTCATATTTGTTGTGGAGAATTCAGAATGGGTTTCTCCCATTGTGATCTCAATAAAAAGAATGGGAAGCTACACATTTGTGTTGATTACAGGAAGCTCAATAAGGCAACAAAGAAGGATCATTACCCTCTTCCATTTTCAGATCAGATCTTGGATGAAGTAGCTGGCCAGGAGTGCTATAGTTTTGCTGATGGATATAGCGGCTACAACCAAGTTCATATAGCAGAAAGATCGAGTTGAAGACCACGTTCACCACTCCTTGGGAAGGTTTGCTTGTAGAGTTATGCCTTTTGGGTTGTGTAATGCTCCAGCAACATTCCAACGTTTGATGAATAGGGTGTTCAAACCCTACATTGGGACCTTCATCAGAGTATTTCTGGATGATTTTTGCATCTATGGGAGCAAGTTGGACCACCTGCACTAGATGGAGACATCATTTCAAAGGTTAGATGAAGCACAAGCCTCACTAAACCCTACAAAGTGTGTCTTTGGATGTTCTAAAGGTGTTTTTTAGGGCATGTTGTATCCAGAGATGGTATTGGTACTGATCCTAATAAAGTTTCAAAAATCAAAGATTTACCATTTCCTATGAATAGAAGTAAGTTGAGATCATTTTTAGGCCATGTGGTTTACTATAGAAGGTTCATCAAGAATTTCTCAAAGATTGCCTGACCACTAGCCCGATTCTTGAAGAAGGATGTTACTTATGAACCAAATAAATAAGGCGCATGAAGCTTTTGGACAACCGAAGGAAGCCCTGGTGTCTTCACCTGTTTTGAAGAATCCAGTTGGAGTAAGCCATTCATTGTGTACACTGATGCCTCAGATGCAGCACTAGGAAGTACTTTGAGCCAAAAGGATGAAAATGGGAATGAACATCCAATTTACTTTTGGAGCAGACAAATGAGCAGTGCTGAGGTAAATTATACTGTAACTGAAAAAGAGGCTCTGGCTATCATTTTTGTTGTAAAGAAGTTTAGAAATTACTTGCTAGGGAAAAAATTTCTAGTTGTAACAGATCATCAGGCTCTAAAATATATTGTAAATAAGCCTAACCCATCAAGGAGGATAGCAAGATGGATAATTTTGCTACAAGAATTTGAATTTGATATTATAGATAGGCCAGGAAAGAAGCATGTCAATGCAGATGCACTCTCTCGAGCCTATGATGGTTTAGGATCATCTTGTGATGATGATGATTTCCCGATGCAACATTGTTATCCCTTGACACAATCCCTAGTGAATACACAAATATTTGGAATTATCTGAATGAATTCAAGTTTCCTGATGGTGCCAATGCAAAGACTAAGAGAAATATTACTCAAGCCAGTCATCCATATTCTATTTTGCATGGAGTATTATTTCGAATAGGACCTGATGGACAGTACAAGAGGGCAGTTGGACGTGATCAAGGGAAGGAACTGCTAGAAGAATTCCACAATGGTACATGTGGAGGGCACTTCTCTAGACAACTTACAACAAGAAGGATCTTGGATGTAGGTTATCACTGGCCCACTCTTTTTAAATATTGTTATAATTATTGTAAGACATGTGATATTTGTCAAACACATGGTAACCATAAGACTTCATCAGCTCCATTATGCCCTATTCTTCCACTTGGTCCCTTTGAAAAGTGGGGAATAGACATTGTAGGTCCACTTCCAACTACCTCACGCAAAAATAAGTATATTGTAGTTGCCATGCATTATTTAACCAAGTGGGTTGAAGCTAGGCCATTGAAAACAACTTCCATGGATGAAGTGGTAAGGTTCATATATGAACGCATTGTCACCAGATTTGGTTGTCCATTAGAAATTGTAACAGATCAAGGAAGCCACTTCATTAATGAGGTGGTAGAAGCCCTAGTCAATAAGTTTTCTATTAAGCACAGGAAGGCAACAACATACAAGCCAAGCACAAATGGACATGTGGAAGCGAACAAATTTTGTGTTGTGTCAAATTCTAGCAAAGATGCAACCTTGCGGTACATAAATGGGATAAAAGGATTCATGCAGCATTGTGGGCATATAGGGCAACATCAAAGTCAGCAACAAGATACTCCCCATTTCAGTTGGCCTATGGCATTGATCCAATTCTTCCTATTGAGTTTGATATTCCCACTGTGAGAGTTATGAAAAATGAAAGGATGGATGAAAGTGATTCAGTAAAAGAAAGGTTGGTACATCTTCATTTGCTAGAGGAAATGAGAGAAATAGCAAAGGATACAAGCCATAAGAAGAAAATGAAGCAGAAGGAATACTTTGATCAAAAGATCCGGTGGTCTCCATTTCATGTGAATGACTTGGTTCTAGTATATGATTCCAGATACAAAAAAAGAAGACAGAGAAATTTTTTTCCAAAATGGATGGGGCCCTAAAAATAGCAGCATTTTGTGCATGAAAATGGTACGTCTGACTGGAGGAATTGGATGGCACTCCCATTACGAAATGGGTCAACCACGACAAGTTGAAGATTTTCCAAGCACCAGAATAAGTCTACTCGAGGATGGAGTAGAAGCTAGGAAGGGGAAGATGTCGACACTAAAATTTTCCTCCGTAATTTATATTTCATTAATGTATGTATTAGGAATAGGATGTTGTTAAGTATAATTAGTAGTAGCGTCGATAGAAGATAAGCTGCTTTGTCGATGGTGCCACCAATAATGTGGAGTACGGTAACAGTCAAAGTACAATAGGAATGTTGTAAAAAGTAAATATTTGTCGTAAGTGGTCCGGTAATGTTAAAAGGTCAAAGTTTGGGTAATTAGAGAAGTATGGTCTACGTGATTAGGAATTAGAAATATTATATTGGTAATAAGGACAAGGAGTGTGGTCATAAATATTTTGTATATTTTATTTGTAAAAAGTCTAAAAATGTGGAACCCATGTAAAATGATAAGGTTTATCTTATCTTAAAAGATAAGCTTACATGTATAGATAAGAGTTAAGGTATGGAATATGATTCATCAGAGTGGATTTCTTATCCTATCTTAGAGATAAGATGGATAAGCCTGGAAGTTCTATAAATAGAGAGGCCACCCCCCTCATTTAGCATAGAAAGAAGTAGTGAGAAATATTGTATGAAGTGTGTAAAGGAAGCCATCAGTTTAAAGGTGTGTTGAAGAAGTCATTAAGAGGTGTAATTGTAAAGTTTCTCCCATAGTATTGGTGGAAGGCAAGTGAAGTCAATAGCACTTGAAGTACCTCATGGGTGAGATTATAAAAATTTCATGTTAATATTATAATTTACTTTGATATTTCAGATTTGTCATCATTCCGTCTTATCATAGTCGATGGTATTCTTGTGTTATGTTTGTTGTTTTGTTTCTAGATTACATCCACCAAACTAAAGGCTGTGCATTAGTAAATAATCATAGCACGAGGAGTTCAGTGAATAATTATCATAGTGCCAGATTGGTGATGACAATTCCAACATTCCTTTACAAGAAAGGTTGGTCATAAAAATATTGGTACAGACCCAACCATAGTATCCTTAGACTCTTTTAAACGTAAAAAACATGCACCAAAAACTGTTAAACTGAATCATATCACAAAGAAAAGCAAGTCGAGTTTCAAAATGAGGTTCACCCAAACATGAAGCAAAGGTAGTAGTAGTATTATTATTCTCATCAAGAAAGAGATGAAATAATCAGAATTACTAACAACTTGTAGGAAAATAATAGCCTTCATCATTCATTCAAAAACATCAAAGTTTCAGTCAAAGGAACCAAAGACTATCCATTATGATTCAATTACAAAGAAGGTGCATTCCAAGATCGACATGACTAGCTACAGTGCACAAGCTATCAACAGAGATGAAAAAGAGTACTTTTCATTACATTACTAGGGACAGTTCAACTGCACACCTCTACCAATTGACAAGGTAAATTATCCCTTCCAATCTTACCTAGAGAACAAGAAATGGAAGAGTCCAGAAAACCCCTTATTCAGAATCAATTTAGTTAGTTCTAAATCAAGAAATGATAACCACAAGTCTGAATAACATCCTTAAAGTTTCACGATATCCCAATCAGGAAGGATTTAACAAGTTCACTCAAGCAAGATACTCAAGGGATTAACCCAGTTTAGGGACAAATATACAAAACCAACAACATCTACTTCAACAGGGAAGTAGACAACATGAACAACATAATGAAATCTCAAATAGAGCTACATGAATAACCCTAGTATCAACTCAGACAAAGTTGACTCTCACAATGTCCCCAACCAACAGGACCTCATCTAATTATCCTTTAGTTCAGTACTCAAGAACTTAGAGAAAGACACAAAGTAAATATAAGATCAGAAGAAAAGACTTCACACACAAGTATTCCCAATAAGATAACATCGAAATCCAAGGGTCCAAGAAACAACTATCTCA
This sequence comes from Taxus wallichiana var. yunnanensis, assembly GCA_018340775.1. Lineage (NCBI taxonomy): Eukaryota > Viridiplantae > Streptophyta > Pinopsida > Cupressales > Taxaceae > Taxus > Taxus wallichiana. The sequence goes on from CM031240.1 coordinate 615,028,708, forward strand.
TAGTTTCCATAAAATAACTTAATTTGAGTGACTCAATATTTAACTGAAAAAGTTTATAGGAATAATAAAACACTCACTCTTGTTTCCATACAAGATGAATCTACAAAAACATATATTTCAAACACCCAATATTTTCCCAGCTCTATCGAATACCAAATCCAAAGAACTGATAGATTATACAGTAAGTTCAAGAAGAAGGCACACATTTACTATTTCTCTATACAAATTTGAGTTCACACAACTCTGAATCCAAGCATGCATAATCATATAGTTCTAATAGGAGTAACAAAACTTCAACTAAACAAAGAAGTGACAGTAAAGGGTATTCATTTACCTTCAACAAACCAAAATATAACTTAGTTCAAAAATTGAATCCACATTTCATTTCCATAAACCCCTTTTCGAACAAAAAAGAAATATTCACACATGCACTTCATTACTCAAATCACCACAAGATTTAAGGTGGGATTCAACATCAAATAAATAAGAAAACAACCCATCTCCAACCTTATCAAGCAGAGATTCCTCAAAATAAAAACAAAGATTTATCAAGCAAGAAAGCATGGTAATCATAACAAAATAAAAGACCCATATATTTCATGAGAGAAAAGTTTTTTTAATGAAGAAACTTAGAGAAAAGTAGAGTAACTTAATGGATAGATCCTATCATGCCTGATAGTGCTTCTATCGATTCGAAGAAGATTTCCAGCTGAGCCTTCACAACTCCTCCAAAAAAAATCAACCAAAAACTTCCTTCTCAAATGCCTCATATACTTCCATTGGATCAAAAATAGTCTAAGGGAGTTAAAAATAGTAACAAATTGAAAATAGAACTACTGGTTTAAAGAACTAGATAGCTCCATGCAGAGAAAAAATGGAATGCATGAAAGACCAAACAACTCCCAACAAATCCACTTGCATGGTTTCCAAGGTGGTTTGCTCACCAAAAATGATGACCATAAATGTCATTAATTTCCAATCTCCCACCTATATCTCCATGCCACCACCATCTAAATTTGGTGAGTCCAAATTCAAAGAGAACATGCATTACTTAACTTTAGTGATGGTGCCAACTAGGATTCCCTCTAGTTTCCATGCCTCTGTCAAATTGACAGTACCACAATGTTTTAAATTCAAAAATCAAATCAAATAAATGACTTAGAAACCATCACCACCATCTCATACTTTCCATGCAACTCCCCTTAGGTCCCTTTCTATCCTTTCATTAGTTTAGGATAGATATCATTAGCTTAGGATCTGACCTTAGGTTAGTTTAGAAAGTATTTACCTTAGGTTTTTAAACATTGCCTTAGGTAAATTTTCCATCTTAGGATAGACCATACCCCATACCAATTTAGCATTAGGTAATAGGTTAGAAATAAACTTATAGTTACCTTAGGTTATTTCCAAATCCCCCACTTTGTAAACATACAACTTAGGTTAGGATGCAACAAGATTAGTGTAAACATAGACATAAGGTAGGTCTAGTTTACCTTAGGTTAGAATCTTGTTAGGATAGATCTTAAAGATCTAGGACTTAGGTTATTACCCTCAATAGTCCTGAAGTATACCTCCATCCTCTTTATGCCATTCAACGTCCTAGAGAAATTAGCAAGAAGATCGAGCACACTACTTACAACAAAATGCAAAGCAAGAACTTCCAATAAGATCAATGAAATTGTATAAATACAAGAGTTCAGTCCTTTATTTCCTTCAACCTCTGAATGTTAGTTTACCATACAGATCAGGTAAGAAGAATTAAAACATACCTTAGATCAATGAAATTGATCAAGGTTTTGTTATTATAAAGAGATAATTTTTAAACAACATTACTGTTTACAACCTTTCTTATCTCAATAGAATGGATTCCTTGCAAGCAACAACATTTCAGCAAAATGAATCCAAGAATAGAAATAAATTATCCATGGCAAGCATGATTTATAATAGTCAAAAGAATACACCTTCTTAGGAAAAATCACATGTCAATGCTTGTAATGTAAAAGAGGAAAAATTAATAGTTTTCCATGGTGTTACACCCTTAGTGTTACAAGAATAATGTTGACCTAAGGTTTAATAAGGGATACATAAGTTTTGAAAACAAGGAGGAGTGGGTCATCATCCCCTTAACTAATGGAAAATCAGCACCATATATTGAGCCATTGTGAGAAGAAGTTATCGACAAGATCTATGTATTCTTTATCGGGGACCCACGAGGTGATTTACCCTACGAGAGGGAGTTATTCGAGTATGAAGATGCTCGAGTCCATGAGTGATACAACTAGTGTGGCATGCAACAATTGGGTGCATGAGACTTATGAGTTAATTGAGAAATAATTAAAAGGATTTGTGACAAGGGTAATAAAGGCATGTTCATTCAAGCACCGAGAGGGAAGAAGTTACCGAGATACTCTAGAGGTCCAACCACGATGACTTATTACGGGAAATAGAGGCTCGAGTGAAAAAATGAGGTCAAAAGAAGAGGGATGCTCAGCTATAACTTGCTTAGGACAACAACATGTTGGTGGGAAACACATCACGATGGCATTGTAGAGTGGCATGAGGTAAGAATCATGTTCTCTATTAGATTTTCCCAAAGCAATGCACCCATTATAATACGAGACTACCATGGGAAGGAACCTACCTCGTGTCATATTTGAGCATGTGAGAAAGCATGGATGGAAGGAGCGGGGCCTTACAACCTTATTTATGGGTGCATAACTTGTATTCCACCTTACAAGGCTACACGTGCACATGGTATATTCACTTCGAGATGCACCGTCAGACATGAAATTGGTAGGAATTGATGACTAACCTCCTTCAAGATTTCAAGTATCAAAGTATTAAACCATCGGTGGATAGAGCACTGCAGGTTGTTAAGTGCCTAACAATGGGAGATAGTGCCATGGAAGAATTTCAAATACTAGAGTTATTGGGTGAACCTAGTTTGGAACTGCGCTTTGATGAAGAAGAGTCAGAATAGGTGCAGCTTGAGCATGCGTGTATGGAGAAAGAAAAGGGAAAGATGGTCTACGTGATAGATAATGAAGAGATGGAGAGTTTGGATGTTAACCATACTTTGAAGGTACATGTGAATTCATTGATAGCACTGATGAGAAATTGTGCACATACCATGAACCTCTGGAAATAAGGAAGGTTAACATTTGCTCGAAGGTTGAACCTAAGGAGGCCACTATTGGAGACTTTTGGTCGGAGAAGGAAGTATCAAAGATCATTGATCTATTACATGAGTTTCAGGATTTATTTCCATGTGGGTACCATGAACTTAAAGGCATTCACCACTCCTTAGGGAGATGAAGATCAAGTTGAAAGAAGTTGCGTGCAGATTTCGAAAGATGCCTTATCGAATGAATCGAATCTTTACATCAATGTTAAGGAGGAGATCGACAAAATGATCACTTGGGCATCATTGAAGCTATGGAAGGAATTAGAATGGGTAAGCCCCATGTCCATTAGTATTAAAAAGGATGGAAGGATAATGATCTGTGTTGATTACATGGAATTAAATGTGGTATGTGTATTGATGCTTTCCCAACCCCTTTCACTAAGGAGATTCGGGAGGGAGTGGTGGATGTGAAATCTATTCCTTCACATGAGATGGATTCTTAGGATACCATCAAGTTAGAATTGCTAAAGAAGACCAAGAGAAGACAAATTTCACCACTTTGAATGGGGAATTTTTTCCTATGTACTCGTGCCTTTTGTATTAAAGAATGTGCCAATTTGTGTTTTCATACATAGTGGTCCAAGCATTTCAAGATTTTATCCATAAGTTTATGAAAGTATACCTTGATGATTGGAAAATATATGGACTAGTGAAAGACCACTATGACAATTTGAGGCTGATGTTTGAGAGATGTCCACGATTGAGTATATCCCTTAACATTAAGAAATGTGTTTTTACTACTCCATTTGGGGCCTGTTGGGGAATATCATATGCAAGGAAGGTTTGTTGGTGGATCTGCCAAAGTTGATGTTATTTTGGGGTTAGGGAGCCTACCCGGTCAAAGCGCAATGTGTAGATTCTTTGGGCATACAAGTTACTCTGGAAGTTTATCAAGGGTATGCCAAAATCACCGTGCCATTAGAGAATTTAATCAAACACAAGAGTTCCTTTCATTGGGAGGAACAACAAATGACGTTTGACACTTTGAAGGATAGACTTGTCACTGCACCCATACTACGGTTTCCCTCCCTCGGGATAAAACTTTCCATGTATATGTTGATGCTCAAGGAAATCTATTGGAGTAGTCCTAACACAACCTAGAGAAGGGATTGTTGATCACCCCATTTGTTTTACAAGTAGGAAGTTGACACTAGTAGAGAAAAAATATACCCCTACCGAGCGCGAAACTTTATCAATTATCTACGCATTACATAAGTTTAGGAAATATCTTACGCAACACCTTTCATATTTTATATAGATCACATGGCCTTGAAGTATTTGGTGAACAAGCCCATTTTGCAAGGGCATATATGTTGGTGGGTGATGTTATTTCAGGAACTTGAGTTTACAGTTGTTGTGAAACCAAGAAAGAGTAACTCAAGGCCTAACCATTTGTCAAGAATTGACTCAAGGAGGACACGTAGAGCATTGAGGATGCTATGCTAGATGTGTAACTATTTAGGTTATGACGTGTGCCCTCTAAATTAGAAGATATTGCTATGTTTCTCAAAATAGGTGTGGCACCAAAAGGAATGAAAGATTTGGAAAGGAAATAATTAGCTATACATGTCGTGCCCTACATGCTAATTAGTGGGGACTTATACAAGTTAGGCCATGATGAGGTTTTGTGCTTGATGCAAGTTAGAACATGAGTGCATTACAATCATGGAGGAAGCACATGCTTTGGGATTGCAAGAGGGCACTTTGCATAGAATGCCACAATGCGCAGAAGATACTCTTGGCATGGTTTTGGTGGGAAAGTATCTACCATGATTGTATTAAATTTTTTAAGGTCTGTGACCATTGCCAGTGCCTTGGAAAGCCAAGAAAAAGGGATGAGATGCCCTTGAGACCTTTAGCCATCGCATAAACATTATAAAAATGGGAAATTGATTTTTAAGACCAATTTCACTCGCCGCGTGAAGGACTGGTTCATGCTATATCATCTCTTACACTGATTACTTAACAAGGTGGGTGGAGGCAACACATATAAGGGATTGTACAATGATGACCACTTTGTTCGATTCTTGTGGAAGAATATAATCACTAGGTATGGATGTCCTTTAAGCTTGACTAGTGATAGCGGTACACATTTTTGAATGAAACAATCATAATTTTGTTAGTAGAGTTCATGGTGGCCTAACATAAGACTACCCCATATCACCCACAAGCTAATGGAATTTCGAGGCATTTAACAAAATTCTGAGTCACATGCTGAAAAAAATTGTGATGTGGGAAGAAAAGATTGGGATGACAAGGTATCAACCATTATATGGGCATATAGGACAAACTACAAGAGATTGAACAAGGCCACACCATTTCATTTGGTGTTTGGCACAAAGGATTTTTCCAATTGAATTTATGCTACCATCACTACATATTACGCATACATGAGGATTAGATGATGAAGAAGAAATTTAAGAGTGCATGGAGAAGTTAATGCGGCTAGATGAGAGTGATCACTTACTAGATGGAGTCGGAAGAATGAAAAGGAACAACAGAAAGCATGTCATTGCCATATTAAAAACAAACAATTAGAAGTTGGGAAAATGGTTTTGTTATATGATTCCAAGTTTTGCACCATCATGGGAAACTGCAATTTAGTTGGTTAGGGCTGTATATCATCTCATACATCCTTTTTTTAGGCACTTTCCAATTACAAGCACTTGATGGAACATAGTTACCAGGCCATTTAAATGGGAGTAGGCTGAAGCCCTACTATAAATAAGTCTTCTTTGTGTTTGTAAATAAGGCAGTATTGCCATTTAGCTTAGGATTTCCTTTTATGCATTTATTTTCCTTGTGTTTCCCTTTCTTGTTGCTTATTTCTTTATTTTTTTTGTTGTGCACACTTTGTGTGCTAGTATCCACTTATTATTTTTAGAAGGGTTGTGTATGTGCAGAGGACCGCACATCTATTATTGTGTGGGGTGGAGTAATGCAAATAAAAATGGAAGCTAGTAGTGGAAGTTGTGTTTTTATGGCTCAGTTGAAGGATGAAAAGCATGTAGTGTAGGAGAAATCCCGTAGAAAAGGTGGACATAAGGAATTTTTGTGTCAGGATAGCTTTACGTAGACCACGTACAAAGGATGAGAAGTGCGGGAAAAATATGAGGTAAGCGAGGGAAAAAAATTAGGATAGGGATAGAAGAAGTGCCTTCGGCGCTGCAAGTGCACACGTGAGGTTCTTGATCGATAAGGAGTTTTTCACACTAGAAGATTATAAATATTTTTCACACAAGATTGGGTGTGTGGGTAAGAGCACTTAAGATTGGATTTAGTGGAAAAATCCACATTTAATGCTAAGTACATTGGTAGGTGGCATGACATTTATTGTGGGAGATGAGAAAAATATATAAGTAGAAGGTCGGGAACATTATTGTTTACCTTGCTATTATAATATTGAAGAGATCTTGTGAACTAGGGAATCCGTGAAGAAATATTTGTGCGAAGGAGGAATTGTGAAAATTTGAGTGCATGACTAGTGTGATTTGTGAGCCGATTTGAAGGAGTGCATGGGCATAGGGAAGAAGGTTTCGATAGGGTACACCATATTGTGGAAGGATTGTGCGGAGTTAGGGTTCTACAACTAGGGCATGGGAGTAAAGGGATTCTTCATAAAGGAAAGCTAGGAATTTGAGCAGAGTAGGGAAGAGGAGAAAGGAAGATTTTAGTTTTAACCTAACAAGAAAATGATACCAAAGAAGGCAATCATCTCACCAAAGAAGGGAAAGGGCAAGGGAAACAAACACGCCATAAGTTTCAATGAATAATGGTATGCGGAGATGCAATACCGGATGGAGTATTCTTTGGGGAAAAGAATGGGTATCCCATGTAAGGAAGATGGTTGTGAGAGACTACAACCATCAAACAAGCACAATAAAGAAGGAGATGACATAAGAACAAGTTCATCCCATGACAAAAGGACACTAGAAGGGATCTTTGATCTATGATGATTACGTGAAGGTAAAGTTGGAGAAGGTGGGTTACTATAAATTTATGAGTTTCCCTATTTTGGAAAACCCGAGTGATTATACCAATGGTTTATGTTGTGCATGCACAAAGACCACTTCTACTTTGCAGGTGAAGGATGCACATAACCCCTCAACTAATCTCTAAGTTTACCGGCCTTGTCTATGAAGGGGAGCCACTAGATGATGACTTAGAGGACAAGGAATCCATTAAGGAGATAGTCCAGGCTTATGATTATAAGAAGGGCTCATGCTACTTCGATATCTCATATATATTTGACCCAATGATGAGGATGGTTGCGCACTTGGTATCCAAGTTGAATGGAAAAGAAAGGTGGACATAGATAAACAAGGCTTAGTTGAATGTACGTTAGAAGATTACGGAACCATCTATAACTGTATGCCTTCATTGCGAGAAGAAATTATCGGTGCCATGCATGATGGAAAGAATATCATGTTTGGAAATGTACTTCTCACCATATTTTTCTCAGAAATTGGAGTGCCTAATGGGCGAGGGGAAGTTTATATGGGAATATCTAGATGAAGATCCTTCCCTGTAAAGAGGTTTAAAAATATACTTGTGACACCATGATGGCCACCCACAAGGTGTGCCTAAAGAAATGGTACAAGAGGATGCACAATGTGTTCGGGGTTGAATGGAGGATACATGAACAATTGGAAGTGCTATTGCAAGGAGAGGCTGAGTTATCTATTTACCAACACTTTTACATTGGCAGATTCACATTAGATGGGACCAAAAGCCCATGGTGTAAACTACCTTTCTCATTCACCATGTAATATTTCCATGCATGGGTCAATCACTTCAAGGAGGCCAAAATACTAAGGTTCAACCTCATCAAGGTGGACCAAGACCCTTTGTGACCTATGCGGCAGAAAGCTAGTATACCCCAAGAAGTTCACTTATGTGGAGAAGTATGTCTCTCCACATGAAGTGCGCATGAAAAAACCTGTGATGCTACCAATAAGTGAAAGGAAAACAATGAGGGTATACCTATAAATCAAGCCTAAGTATGATAAGGGAAATGTCATCACCAATCCGGCACTATGATAATTCTTCACCGGGAACTCCTCATGCTATGATTATTTACTAATGCATGACCTTTAGTTTGGTGGATGTAATCTAGAAACAAAACAACAACCGAACACAAGAATACCATCGACTATGATAAGATAAAATGATGACAAATCTGAAATATCAAAGTAAATTATAATATTAACATGAAATTGTTACAATCTCACCCATGAGGTACTTCAACAATACTATGGGATAAACTTTACAATTACGCCTCTCGATGGCTTCTTCAACACACCTTTAACTGATGGCTTCCTTTGCACACTTCCTACAATATTTCTCACTACTTCTTTCTATGCTAAATGAGGGGGGTAGCCTCTCTATTTATAGAACTTCCAGGATTATCCATCTTATCTCTAAGATAGGATAAGAAATCCATTCTGATGAATCATATTCCATACCTTAACTCTTATCTGTACATGTAAGCTTATCTTCTAAGATAAGATAAACCTTATCATTTTACATGGGTTCCACATTTTTAGACTTTTTACAAATAAAATACACAAAATATTTATGACCTCACTCCTTGTCCTTATTACCAATATAATATTTCTAATTCCTAATCATGTAGACCCTACTTCTCTAATTACCCAAACTTTGACATTTTAACATTACGGACCACTTACGACAAATATTTACTTTTACAACATTCCTATTGTACTTTGACTGTTACCGTACTCCACATTATTGGCAGCACCGTACTGATGGCGCCGTTATCTTCTATTAGACGCTACTACTAATTATACTTAACAACATCCTATTCCTAATACATACATTAATGAAATAGAAATTATGGAGGAAAATTTTAGTGTCGACATCTTCCCCCTTCCTAGCTTCTACTCCGTCCTCGGAGTAGACTATTCTAGTGCTTGGAAAATCTTCAACTTGTCGTGGTTGACCCATTTCGTAATGGGAGTGCCATCCAATTCCTCCCGGTACGTACCATTTTCATGCATAGCTGCTATTTTGTAGGGCCCCATCCATTTTGGAAGAAATTTTCTCTGTCTTCTTTTTTTGTATCTGGAATCATATACTAGGACCAAGTCATTCACATGAAATGGAGACCATCGGATCTTTTGATCAAAGTATTCCTTCTACTTCATTTTCTTCTTATGGCTTGTATCCTTTGCTATTTCCCTCATTTCCTCTAGCAAATGAAGATGTACCAACCTTTCTTTTACTGAATCACTTTCATCCATCCTTTCATTTTCATAACTCTCACGGTGGGAATATCAAACTCAATAGGAAGAACTGGATCAATGCCATAGGCCAACTGAAATGGGGAGTATCTGTTGCTGACTTTGATGTTGCCCTATATGCCCACAATGCTACATGAATCCTTTTATCCCATTTATGTACCTACAAGGCTGCATCTTTTGCTAGAATTTGACACAACACAAAATTTGTTTGTTCCACCTGTCCATTTGTGCTTGGCTTGTATGTTGTTGCCTTCCTGTGCTTAATAGAAAACTTATTGACTAGGGCTTCTACCACCTCATTAATGAAGTGGCTTCCTTGATCTGTTACAATTTCTAATGGACAACCAAATCTGGTGACAATGCGTTCATATATGAACCTTGCCACTTCATCCATAGAAAGTTTTTTAATGGCCTAGCTTCAACCCACTTGGTTAAATAATGTGGCAACTACAATATACTTATTTTGATGTGATGTAGTTGGAAGTGGACCTAAATGTCTATTCCCCACTTTTCAAAGGGACCAAGTGGAAGAATAGGACATAATGGAGTGATGAAGTCTTACGGTTACCATGTGTTTGAAAAATATCACATGTCTTACAATAATTATAACAATCTTTAAAAAGAGTGGGCGGTGATAACTTTGCATCCAAGATCCTTCTTGCTGTAAGTTGTCCAGAGAAGTGCCCTCCACATGTACCATTGTGGAATTATTCTATGATTCCTTCCCTTGATCACGTCCAACTGCCCTCTTGTATTGTCCATTAGGTCCTATTCAAAATAATACTCCATGCAAGAATAGAATATGGCGGCTGGCCTTGGTTAATCTTTCTCTTAGTCTTTGCATGGGCACCTTCAGAAACTTGAATTCATTCGGATAATTCTAAATATCTTTGTATTCACTAGGGATTGTGTCAAGGAGAACAATCTTTGCATCGGAAAATCATCACCATCACAAGATGATCCTAAATCATCATAGGCTTGAGAGAGTGCATCTGCATTGACATGCTTCTTTCTGGCCTATCTATAATATCAAATTCAAATTCTTGTAGCAAAATTATCCATCTTGCTATCCTCCCACGATGGGTTAGGCTTATTGACAATATATTTTAGAGCACGATGATCTCATTCTACAACTATAAATTTCTGCCCTAGCAAGTAATTTCTAAACTTCTTTACAGCAAAAATGATAGCCAGAGCCTCTTTTTCAGTTACAGTATAGTTTACCTCAACACTGCTCATTTGTCTGCTCCCAAAGTAAATTGGATGTTCATTCCCATTTTCATCCTTTTGGCTCAAAGTACTTCCTAGTGTTGCATCTGAGGCATCAATGTACACAATGAATGGCTTGCTCCAATCTGGATTCTTCAAAACAGGTGAAGACACCAGGGCTTCCTTCAATTGTCCAAAAGCTTCATGCGCCTTATTTCCTGGTTCATAAGTAACATCCTTCTTCAAGAACTGGGTTAGTGGCTGTGCAATCTTTGAGAAATTCTTGATGAACCTTCTATAGTAACCCACATGGCCTAAAAATGATCTCAACTTACTTCTATTAAGAGGAAATGGTAAATCTTTGATTTTTGAAACTTTATCAGGATCAGTACCAATACCATCTCTGGATACAACATGCCCTAACAAAACACCTTTAGAACATCCAAAGACACACTTTGTAGGGTTTAGTGAGGCTTGTGCTTCATCTAACCTTTGAAATTTTGTCTCCATCTAGTGCAGGTGGTCCAACTTGCTCCCATAGATGCAAAAATCATCCAGAAATACTCTGATGAAGGTCCCAATGTAGGGTTCGAACACCCTATTCATCAAACACTGGAATGTTATTGGAGCATTACACAACCCAAAAGGCATAACTCTATAAGCAAACGTTCCCCAAGGAGTGGTGAACGTGGTCTTCAGCTGATCTTTCTCTACTATACGAACTTGGTTATAGCCGCTATATCCATCAACAAAACTATAGCACTCCTGGCCAGCTACTTCGTCCAAGATCTGATCTGAAAATGGAAGAGGGTAATGATCCTTCTTTGTTGCCTTATTGAGCTTCCTGTAATCAACACAAATGCGTAGCTTCCCATTCTTTTTTATTGAGATCACAATGGGAGAAACCCATTCTGAATTCTCCACAACAAATATGAATCCTACATCAAGCAACTTATCTATTTCTTCTTTTATAGTCTTGGAAAAATTAGGATTCATTCTATATGGCATTTGCTTTATGGGCTTAGCACCATCTACCAGCTCAATACAATGTTCTACCCAACTTACTTGATGGAGTTCCTTGTAATCAAAAGTGAATAGGTGTATGTACCTTCAAAAGAGTTGGAGGTAGGATTCCTTCTCACTCTCCATCACAACATCACCAATATTTATTTGTTGGAGACGATCATCAAATTCTTCTTCGAGATAATTTTATGGGGTCATGAGTTGGTGTGGATTGGAAGGATATCCATGATTGAAACATCCACCTCGCTTTCTTCATCTTCTGTGTCCACTTCACTGGTACTAGAGTAATCAGAGGATGTCCAATCATCAATTTCATCACTTGAATCCACAGGTTCTGCCTTATGATGTCGAGGGATCACATTTATCTTCACCCTCTCTCTACCACATCCAAGTGTCATGAAACCTTCATTCCAGTAGTTTCTTGCATGAACTCTCCTTAGCCATGGTCTTCCCAAGAAAGCATTGGGTGCAATAGCAAGTACCATTTTTCATCACACGAAAGTCTACCACACATACCACACCCATAACATGAGATATTGCCACATTTGAAACTACAACTTCTGGTTTAGTTTTCCTTTATTTAATGACCTTAACATAAGTGTTGAAGGGCAATCAATTTTAAACCCAACATATTCATTACAGACTCGGTCATTACATTAAGCGCAGCACCTCCATTAACTAAGACATCATGAATTGAAATACCATTACATAATACCTCGGCTTGTGGAGCATAGGGATCCGCCTCGCCTCCAAAACAGGGGACCTCAACCTCCTTCCTTCTTCGAGCATTGAGTCCACCTCGCAACTCCCACCTCTTCTCGAAGACATAGCCAAGAGTTGACCATATGTAATATTTGCAGCTTTTGGACAGATCTTCCAAGATGGAGTATGGTCCTTGCCCCCGTGAAATCGAGAAAATCCCGCACACCCAACTTTCTTCTCCTATGTTTCTTACTAGTTTCTTCTTTCATCCTCTTAGGATCATTTCCATCTTGATTATCTTTTTCTTTCTTTATTTTTGTTACAAACACATCTACTTCATTATTTCTACTCTTATCTACTACATCAAGAGAATTCACAGGTGCTTTTCCTTTATCATTATCTCTTGTACCAGATGTAGAAGTTCTATCTAGATAATTATACTTATAATGACCCTTTTTATAACAACCATAACAAACAACTTCAGAAATATTTCTTTTTGGACCTCTATCTCCTCCTTGAGATCTAAATTCCTTTCCTTGAAGAAGATTAATAGTTAACTGACCCATCTTTTTGAGCAGATCTTCATACTCAGTAGATGTACTAGGAGAAATATTTGTGCTCATAGGGAGTGGTTGTGGATTACGGACCAAAGGTCTTTGGTGTAGGCTCTACTTTAGCAATAATTTCTTTGGGCTCCTCTTCCATGCTTTCTTCTTGCCTTCTTGCAATCTCCTTTGCTTGTTCAATGGTAGCTGGGTGGTCATACTTCACTCATTGTCTTATCTCTGGCTTCATCCCAAGAATGAAGTGCTTATAGAGGAGATTATCCACGCCATTCATCAACCCATCCGCTAATCCTTCCTTCCGGATCTGGGCATCGAGCTTCCTCCTTAGCTCTAGAACATGAGCATGATAATCCCTTATCTTCTCCTTCTCTCCTTGGGATAACTTTGTGATATCGATCATGAGATTTGCATATCTCATTGTTTACCAAATTCTTTAAGAAAACTTTCGGATTAATAAATCCCATAAATTTTTCACATTATCACCTAGTGTTTCAAACCACCTAAGTGCTTTGAACCATCCAAAAAGGTAGGAAAAATTCAGTCCATTGTTCCCTTCTTATAAGGCCATTACAAATACAAGATCGCTTAAACTCTTGAATGAAAGAAGAAGCATCTTCATTAGATTGAGCTGAAAAAAATAGGAATCTTTCCCATTTTCAAAAGTAACCAGCTGTGAAATACCAACCCACAAGTACAATCAACAAGACTTATGTGCACAAATAATTGGAATTACTATAGAAATGACCACGGTAAACTATGATAAAACTTGACTTATGCGGTAAAAATTGATTTTTTGTGGTAAACACTATTCATGGTAAAAGTGAAGTTATGCGGTAAATACTATTCATGGTAAAAAGTGACTTTCTTGTGATAAATACTATTCATAGCAAAAATGACTTTGTCATGGTAATTACTATTCACGGTAAAAATGACTTTACCATGGTAACTACTATGCACAGTAAAAACAAGGTTATCCTCCAATTGATTTTTGACTAAGTGGGAATATCTCTCCGGAAAATCCACCAACGAGGAATGGTCCGGCAGCGGAACTAAAATGTCATCACCAATCCAGAACTATGATAATTCTTCACCGGGAACTCCTCGTGCTATGATTATTTACTAATGCACAACCTTTAGTTTGGTGGATGTAATCTAGAAACAAAACAACAACCGAACACAAGAATACCATCGACTATGATAAGACGGAATGATGACAAATCTGAAATATCAAAGTAAATTATAATATTAACATGAAATTGTTACAATCTCACCCATGAGGTACTTCAACAAGACTATGGGAGAAACTTTACAATTACACCTCTCGATGGCTTCTTCAACACACCTTTAACTGATGGCTTCCTTTGCACACTTCCTACAATATTTCTCACTACTTCTTTCTATGCTAAATGAGGGGGGTAGCCTCTCTATTTATAGAACTTCCAAGCTTATCCATCTTTCTCTAAGATAGGATAAAAATCTATTCTGACGAATCATATTCCATACCTTAACTCTTATCTGTACATGTAAGCTTATCTTCTAAGATAAGATAAACCTTATCATTTTACATGGGTTCCACATTTTTAGACTTTTTACAAATAAAATACACAAAATATTTATGACCTCACTCCTTGTCCTTATTACCAATATAATATTTCTAATTCCTAATCATGTAGACCCTACTTCTCTAATTACCCAAACTTTGACATTTTAACATTACCGGACCACTTACGACAAATATTTACTTTTTACAACATTCCTATTGTACTTTGACTGTTACCGTACTCCACATTATTGGCGGCACCATACTGATGGTGCCGTTATCTTCTATCAGACGCTACTACTAATTATACTTAACAACATCCTATGAAATAGAAATTAATGAAATAGAAATTATGAAGGAAAATTTTAGTGTCGAGCCAGAACCTCTTGGGAAAGTGATCTCTCCATCCCAAAAGACCCCACTGGAAGAAAGAAGGCCGCGCCAAGGAAGAGGGAAAGAGAAGAGGCACTAGAGAAGAAGGCACCAAGTGTGAAAATAACAAAATCCATGGGTGCGGAAGAGTCAAGCACAAAGCCAATCACATATGCATGAAGGAAGAAGTCCCCCATTAAGGAAAATGAAAAATCACCTGAGAAAGAGGTACCAGAGAAAGAAGAGCCCCCTATAAAAGAAGAATCACCAAGGAAGGAGTCGTCTACTAAAGAAGAAGAAAAGGAAGAGTCTCTTATACTAGAATAACCAATTAGAAAGAGGCAGAAGGTAGCAAAGAAGGTGGACTTAGAAGAAATAGAGAGCTTGGAGGCCTACAGAGGTGAGAGAGACAATGACGAGCATGAAGAGGCTTAGGAACATCTTGTGTATGATGTGCATGAATTTGAGGATGAGGGAAATGAAGAGAAGGATGGAGAAGGGGAAGGAGCTCAAAGAAAAGGGGAGAGTGAGGAAGTCAACACAAAGGATCAAAGGACCTCAAGTCTCACCAAGGAGCAGATAGAAGAGGCCGCGGAAAGAGAATTAATAGGAATAGTAAAGGATTTGGTGGAGCAAGAAGTGGAACACAACGCTGATGAGATACTCAAAGAAATAGAGGAAAGTGTAGGAAAAGAGTATGGGAGCATGGGCAAAGATCTCAACTTAGTAATAATATTTCCATAGGTAGTGCACACATGAGGGAAGAGTGCGGTAGTAGCGTAGGAGTATGGAATGAGTTACATCAATGATCCAAGTAAAGTATTACATGTGCTTCTAAAGTACCGCGCCCATAGACCAAATCCTTGCATGGTCTTTATTAGAAGAAGAAGGCACGTACCCATGAAAAAGGAAGATGCTATCTTGGGAATTTGAGTCCCATGTTGATGAGCCCGAGTTTGAAGTCAGCAAAGGGGCACTGATGAAAGTACCAGACACCAAGGGAGTGAACCCCCTGATAAATGCTCAATAGTTATCCAATGAGAAAGTCTATAATGCCATCAACAAGGTATCGGTTGAGGTTGAGGTGAGACTCTTCAGAATGAATGATAGGGTGAGGTTCCTAGAGGAAGAACTAGAGAAGGAGGAACTCATTGAGAAGAGCAAGGACCTGAAGTAGGAAGAGCTAATCAACACACATTTAAGGCATGAACTAAGGGAGGAAAAAGAAAAGGTGCTTAGAGTGTACAAGAAGATTGAAATGATCATAGATGCCATCACTTTGAAACATCCATACCTAACACTTCTTGAGTAGAAATATGAGTCAACCTTGCAATGATTGGAATACTTAACCGCATCCTTACCATGGAGAGGTGGCTACTCACTTTAGAATCAAAAGAAGAGATTTTGGTGCACTAGAAGGAAGAAGAGAAGATAAATATTGGGGAGATAGTGACATGATATCTTGAGCTCCTTGCCTCTATACAAACCATCACACACATGGATGAGGTGTGTATGATAACTGTATTGATAGGGACAAAGTAACAAGTATATTAGTTACTACACATGAGGTGGATCTGAAAGAATTCCAAGAAAAGAACAAAGGAAATAGGGAAGAGCGGGATAAGATCCTGGCCAAGGTTGAAAAGAAAATGGAAGAAATCAAAACCTTGTGAGGTTCGAGTCAAAAATCAGCTCAAGGAGCTGTACCCCTAGGTCACGCAAAGAATGGATGCACTTGACAACCTTAGCAAACAACTGGAGGGGATTGTTG
The DNA here is from genome assembly GCA_018340775.1 of Taxus wallichiana var. yunnanensis. Classification (NCBI taxonomy): domain Eukaryota; kingdom Viridiplantae; phylum Streptophyta; class Pinopsida; order Cupressales; family Taxaceae; genus Taxus; species Taxus wallichiana. The sequence continues at coordinate 615,045,338 of CM031240.1, forward strand.
ATATGTTGAACACTAAGGGAGATGAACTGAGTTTTGAAGAGGTGAGTGCTCTAGTGGGTGACCTACTCTAGTAGGTGCAGGTGAAGTAGATGCATGGGAGAAAATTAAGGCAATAATGAGGAAGGAGTTCCCACTCCTTTTATAAAGCAATAACAACATTCTTCATTCTTCATTCTTCCATTTCTCATTCTTCATTCCTTCATTATTTATTCAACCTATCTAAGTCCCGTTATTGTTTATTCTTTGTAGGATCAATATGTATCTGAGGATGAATAAAAATATTAGTGTGGGGTGATGTTGGGCCTAAAAATACTAGCTAAGTGCCAAAGGGCACATGCGCGTGTAGGTTTAGGAAAAAGAAAGGTGCGCAGGGGAAAAACATGCAAGACAAGGGTTTAAGAAGGGTTTAGGAGAAACCAAGGCACACACGCAAGGAAGGACAATATGTTCTAAGAACTTAGCCATATTCAGTGTTTTGAAGGCACTTGAGGAAAAACATGACCCAACTAGGTGTGTTGAGTGGATAAGGTGCCATCCTGGAGACTTGGTGGTCAAGAAAAGAATATTCCATGCATGGAAGGTTCTCAAAAGACATCATTGTAGAAAGTGGAGAGATCAGAACATGATTAACATGCTCCATTAGAGGACCACCTAGACACTTGGCATACGATCTGATCCTAAAGGAAGGCATGGCGGTGGGTGCTAAACCTATTTATAGAGATGCTCTAGAGAAAGGAAGACAAAGATGAATGGAGAAATCCAATAGACATCAGGTGTAAGATCATGAGGGAATGCATCAAGAGTATGATGCTACAAAGTAATATTAGGATTTTAGAGCACTTAGTGTTGAGGGTTCTAATGGATGTAATAGGCCTCTTGTATGGTGTTAGAATCTGTAATAAGGAATGAATTGGAAGGGCATAGTTAGAATGTCACACCAGGGAAGGTCTGTAAGAGATAAGTCTGAAGTCCTTTGATATGTATGGTTTGTAATGACCACTTTTGAATGTAATGTGGTTACTGGTACTGTGATCAATATGAATATATGGCTTTGTTTTGAATATCTAGTTCATGGGTGCAAACCCTAGTGTCTCTTCTTCATGTTATGAATCAGATCTATTCTTTATATGATGTTTCTCTTGTTATTTACATGGGTATATAGATGTAATAGCTCATCCGATGCTTTCAGAATGAGTGCATGAACATTTACTTTTTTGCATCTAATTTTCTATCAATGGAAAGATCTTCTCACAATGCTCACATAAAGGAGGGGCTTAGTGCCCACGTGTGCCTTATGTGAGTGCCTAGTGCTTGATGGGTGATAGGTGACGTGCGTGGGGTTAGAAGTTAGTATGTGGGTAGAAAAATGACTACATGGGTACTTCATGTCCACAATTTGTTATGTAGGGCTATTTCTTCTATACTTGTTTGTTTGTTTTCTATTGCTTGTTATTATTTATGGGCCTTACCCTTTGTTTTTGTACACACTTGTTTGTTTAAGACCATGATGACCTTGAGTGTATTGCGACACCATGAGTGGTGTCCCATGTTTTCAACCTCGCTTTGCATGGTCTATGATTGTTTTCCTAGGTGTTTACATTGTCTATTTATGATTTAGCTTACACATTGTTTATTTTCTACATGCAGGAATTGCTCGTATGAACAATTATTTTTAGCCACTTGTTTGTGTGCACCTGGTCTTTACTAAATAAAATACCTATTCAGTCGAGTTTTAGTTACACGGTCGATTCTCTTTTGGGGCCAAATTATCCTATCCATGATATCACATGTGCCCCCAAAGAGGGGGGCATAATTTGGGGTTTACACATGGTATCGGTCGGTCTATAATTCGATCTATAGTTTAGTCTATAGTTCATTTTACGATTCGACTCTACAATATGTGAGTGGGTTCGGACTAGTCTATGAATTCCATACACAATGGATTTGTACAGGGAAAATTGTCCTTAACATTATGGGGAGAAGTTATAGGTTGGAGAATACAACAAAATTTCCTCCTTACACTACTTTGGCTAGTGGTGTCGATTGCCAAAAATAACAGACAATACAAATATCTTTTCACCAATCTTAGGGAAGAAGTTACAAATTAGAGAATAACACAGCTTTCTCCCTACACTTATTCAGCCACGGTGGGATGAAATCACCCAAAAACTTGTACTTCACTTTGAAAGTTTCAGGATATCCTTTCTATACCCTTTTTCTCATCATGGATCAGGTGCACATGTCTCTATTACCATATACATGTCTCTTTACTATATATATGTTTTTTTACACATATACATGGGTATTTGACTACTTGATCATATTCTCTTTTACAGTCCATATGTATGGGAAACAAGCGATTAAAAACAACTCACAAATGGCAAGTCCATCACACACAATACTAACCATGTAGGTACATTACATACATTGGAATCTACTCACGTGCTTTTTCCCTAGGTTTAATTTCATCACTTTTACACTTTTACATCTTTAGTCTCCACGATCCATCTTTTTATCACTCCACACTTTGTCTACTTTATGTTACCAAGATTTCTACTCACCAACATAAAGTGGGGGAAGATTAGTCACTAAATCACACACTTTGAGTCAATATTTAGTCCTAGTCTCATACTACTATTCATATGGTTCTTGAGTGAAAAGAGTAATAATTAACCCATGTCTTTGGCCATTTTTACATTCTTTGGGTGTCACACTTCAACCTTACACTGTACTTTCCCAGTCTATATTGTCATTCTTAATTTTTCCTATTTCTAAATGGGATGCCTAGCCAGGACTAGGGTGCCTCACGCACCCTAGTCCCCTTTGGGTCACCCCTGTCATATTTGCACTTCACTCTCACATTATGGGAAATTTATAGCTATTTGAGATTTATATCTTTTTGGTGGTCAAACTTTTCAGGTTAATTAAAAATTAAAACAAGATAACCATATAAATATAAAGTTACATGCCATAAGAAGGGACAAAACACTAAGCATCTACTATCACCATCTAGAGTTACATCCATCAAAGGAAACTCCATCTCAATCCATTAAAAGGCAAACAAGGTTGGTTCATTTTTATCACACTTAATAGGAGGGTAGTCTATTGTTTCCATGCAAACATCTACTACATTCTACATCTAGTTATTTTCTCATTAATTCACAAAGTGCGACCGACACAAGAGCAACACATGTTGTGATTTGCACACACACACAAACTGGAACTACATTGGGTTTGATATGTAGTGTAATGCTCGGTTAGTAATTCCACCATCGTGGAAGTCAAGGAAATTATGACCCCTTCATACACATCTTTATTTTTTAGGGTTTTGATGCTTTGTCTGGGGTTTTGCAGGTGATTCCTTATTGCAGGTCTTTTAATAACATCCGATGCAGTCTAGAAAATTTAGTTAGACAAGAAGAAAATACAGGTAAACATCCAACGATACCTCAGAGGAGGTTTTTAGTCCATTTCTATAGACCAGGGCACCTAGATCTTAGACCAAGGAACCCACACGCATCCCTATCCATTTCTAGGTGCCCCAAACTAGTCATAAAGCTCCAATATGCACTTTATCAAGCTTCTTTGTGGTTGTTTATTCCTCATGTTCATATGATATTCACTGCAACATAGCCCTGCACCTTTGTCGAATTAGATAAAGAATTCTTAACCCTATTTACACATTAGGGTTTCACATTTCTATTTACTTAGTTGCTTGGGTAATTTCATTTATTTATTTATTTAGCTCATATTTCTTGCTTTGCATAAAATTAGATTAGGCTAGGATATTACATTTTAGTTTAATCACCCATGATCAAGACCTTATACTTCACACCTTCCCCATGTCATTATCCAGTCCCACCTTGGATTGGTATAATGAAATTCCCCAACATTCATTATTCTCCTTCACCCAACTTGTGCAATTATTCCTAGAACACTTCTCAATCAATATTACATGTAAGATCACTATCACAGACCTTTATTCCATTTGATAGTTTGTTGCCAAGTATATCTCAAACTTCGCCGCACAATGGTGTGGCATTATTAATAAACTATCATTCTCCCTTCCACAAAATGAGCTTATTGAACTCTTCTCATGTTCTTATGCAAAGCATATATCCTCTACTCTTCAAATACAATCATTTCAAACCTTTTAAGAGGATTTTACCATGGCTTGTAAACTCAAAATTCATGCCCTTGAGAAAGTCCAAGTAAAATTTTGATCAAAAATTCCAAATTTGAGTTCACCAAGTCCTCCACACATGGAAAAAAATATAAGAACATCACTAACACTATTATGGTTAAGTCTTCCTCCACATCCGCTTCTCACACAAATTCTCCACAAAGAGCTCCTAGACCACCTCCTAACCATACCCATCTTGGGAAACCCTATAGTTCCATATTTAACAATTAATGGTGGTCCATATTATTCAACTTCCTCCCATCCAAAATTTTGATGACTCGTGACCTAATCTAGCATGGTATCATGAGGAACATTATTATAAGTATCATTAGGTTTATGGTCATGACATTGAGAAGTGTCACACTTTTAAAGACCTTGTCTAAAATCTCATTGATCATGACAACCTCTAAGTGGAAAATCCTAATGCTCCACCTAATAAGCGCCCTCAACATATTTAAAAACCATTCCCCAATTATCCACTACCAAATCAAACTCCGCCTCCCACATCTCAAACACCTAACACTCATATGATCAACACCATAAACCAAGAACCCACATCATTACCTATATCCATCACCTCATTATCTACTACATCTACCTCTATTTTAGATGTTTCTCTCACATCTACAACTTCATCAATATCCACACCTACATCTACACCGATCATATATACACCAATTACATTTATAAATATCACACCCACATTGATCTTGACTACATCTACTCCCTCGTATATATCTACCACACCTCCACGTATTACAACTAGCCTTTTAACCTATCACATATAGTCCTTCACCAACACCCACTCTAACACCTATTCCTACATCTATACCCATATCCACATCAACCACATCTACCATTTTGGTTGTACCTACTTCCACATCAACCACATCTACTATCATAACTATACCTACATCAACATCTCAACCTAACCCCACATATATGCCACCCTTGAAATGTATACTACAAAAAATACCCACTTAAGATAACTACAAATGATATTCATACCCCATCTATAAAACCAATCACCCCCACATCAACTAATCCTAAAATTTCACAATCTACAATGCCTTTTGATCTCATTAAGCACATCACCCAAAAAACCACTTCCATCTTCAATATCCACTACCACAACATCATCCACATCATTTGAATCTATCTCAAGAGACCCCAGTTAAAATAGTCATTTTCCCACCAAAGGATAAACCTCACAACCAAATTATAAGAATCTTGGCATACCCTTTTAGAAATACCTCACACATACACATAAAAAGTTAGATCTCACTCCTCCCAAGATTAACCCTCCTAAGAAATCATATGTCACACCATCACTCTTAGGAGAATCTCCATCCATCCTAGGGCCATTCCCTTCATCCAAGACTTCCATTTTATAAAAACCAAGTCAAGATAATCTAAACCTTCTTCCAAATCTGAACCCCTTCAAAATAATCCACATCCCCAATTGTCAAATATAAATCCAAATCATCTAAGTCACCAATCATCAAAACTAAAACCAAGACAAAATTACCTCCGTCTTTTTCAAAATACAAGGTATAATCAAAGGATCCCATAAATCCTCATCAAAGAAAACCATCCCTTCTACCTTCATCCACCATTCTCAAATCCACTCCACCTATGACCTCTACTTCAAAAACTACCATTGGTCCCTACACAAAAATATTCCAATGTCTACTTTAAACATCTCTAATCACCTCCCCCATTAAGTATTTCAATTCACATGGTCCCAAACCTTCATTGTTCAATTATAATATTATTTGTGCATATCATCATGCCCAGGACATAATTTTTTTAAAGGCACTCTAAACTATTATCCATAATCTCATTGAGGAGGATAATATTCTTATCAAAGGGGATCATCCTCCTCCCTCTACCAATTTTTCTTCTCCATCCCAATATTCATCCACCAAAATATCTAAGTCCTCTCACTCATCTAATACCTTCGTCATAATTCCTCCTCTAACAATAACATCTCCTATATAAGGTACCCCTCTGTTCATTAATGTTGTTTGAATTTCCAATCGATCTCACCCATGATTCTCGACCTCCAACCCAATATAAACCCAAGGTTGTTGTTTCTTCTCCTCCTAGTGACCCTACTCCTTCCCCTTCTCCATCCAAATATAAATTATCCATCCTAGCTACCCCACGTCCTTCCATCATTAAACAAACTATTATGAAATAACTTCATTAGGACTCAATCAAAATGTCACTTTACGAGCTCATCCAAAGATCCCCCAACCATAGAACATTTCTTATCAAATCTCTAAAGTGTATCCCTATACCTAATAATGAGACTTAGCATTTTACAACCCTTGTTAGAAAAATTATGGTTCTGTCACCATATCATTTGAAAATATCAAAATTCTTGACATAGCAATTGAAGATCATGACCTTCCACTTTTCATCACCATTCAAATTAATGATACATTCATTCATCATTCTATGATAGACAATGGAGCTAACATAAAAATCATCTCCTCCCACACCTTCAATCATGTTACATTGTTTCCAAATCCCCGTATTCCTTTGAACATTCAATGACGTTATTTCTCCCTCTTTGGGCATGGTTATTTTCCCTATCCATGTTGGTAAAAAAATCCTCCATGAAGTATTCTATATCATAGAAGGGGAGTTTCAATACAATATCCTTCTTAGATGACCATGGATTCATGCCATGCATTGCATTCCTTCCACCCTTCATTGATGCATCAAATATGAACATGAGGGGAAAATATTAACTTGCCTCATGGAAATTCCTTCATTTAAAGCATGTCACATGAATTATCAACCTAATATCATGCTCATCCCTAAACAATATTATTCTGAAGTGACCACTAGGTCATCCATCTTTGCATCAAAAATTCTCAATGATGACTCCATAAATAAAGTGATGGATTGGATCTTTCTTAGGGAATAGCATCTTCGACTCTTAATGCTCTTCCCATGCCTCATAGACTTGGTATATCCAATAAAGCTCCAATGTATCAACCTAATGTCAAGGATATTGTTCCATTTGAACCACCTTATCTTCACACAAATATTGTCTATGGTGGTGTCAATCACCCTTCCTCCCACATTTACAATCAATGTACAAAAACAATACACTAATGGATTTTAATTTATTTGCAAGAAATAATTTACCTACACTTATATTCATTGGTGCGTATGGAAAGGATTTGGAATAGGGTGTTATAAACAAGGCATACATGACCTCATCATTGATCAATCTTGCAAGCCCCATGAAAATTTTGGGTTGGACTTTAAGGAACAATCTACCAATCCTCGCACTCCATATTTAGCTATCATGGACACCGATCCTCTATTTTCTCCATCCCATAAGGCTATGGATATGGATGACACCGTATCCATCTCCTATAGATTTTTTAATCTCCACCATTACTTTGGGACATTGACTTATCGGTGGGAGAATGAAACTCGGTCCTTGCTCCTCAATTTCTTGATATGGTAGAAGAATATTATTCTATTATTGACATTATTCAATGTACCAATGATGATTCCATCCTTTCTTACATGGGGCTAGAATATTCCTACCTTCATAAGACTTCTATTCTTGACACATCCACCCTTATTATGAATCCACCATTGATATCAACATTGGGACTCCACAAGAGCCCCACATCCTCAAAGTGGGTCAATCCCTTAATCCTCAAGAGCTTGATTCTTTTACCATATTTATTTGTAAGCATAGCCAAGCCTTCACATAGTCATACGATGAAATTCCAAGACTCAACCCATCTATTATAGTCCACAATGTTGTCACCATTCCCGATTCTAAAATGGTTAAGAAGAAGCTTCATCGTATGCACCCTCGAGTTTCCCTCCTTGTCAAAGAGGAGTTGCAACACCTTCTTTTGGATAATTTCATTATTCCTATTGACTATCCACAATGGGTTTCCAACATTATTTCCATTTCCAAATCTTTTAGAAAACTCTAGATATGTACTAAATTTTGAGATTTAAACCTTGATTATATTAAAGATGATTTTCCCCTTCCTAACATCAATCAACTCATAAAACTTACTGTAGGCCATGAGATGCTTTCTCTTATGGATTGATTCTATCAATAGGAGTCTTCATAAATTTTTGGTATATGCTGTGAAGTTAGAAATATAGCCGTCAAAGCAAGTATGTAGGCTGCTGAAGGGAATAAAGGAAGCCGCGGATAAAGGTTACAAACCGCCTAAGACTATAAAATAACGATACATAGAGGAAGCCGTGAGAGAATAAGAAAAGCTAAACTATATAGAGAAAACTACCAAAGGATAGAATTAGCTACTTAACACTAGAAAGAGCTGCAGAAGTGACATCAAAGCTGTAGAATGAAGATACATCGAAAGCAATATGAGACAAAAGTTGACAAAGGCAAAATTCAAAAGAAGTGTCTTTTAGAATCAACTATATTAGGTGTATTTATTACAACTAATGTATTGTATATGTGCACATCACAAGAAATACATGAGTGTGTGGAATTTTGAGAGATTATATATTAGAGATAGAGTGGGAAGAATGAATGATGTAATTGTTATTGATGAATAAATAAAGATTGTAGTTAGGAGTAATATCATTATTTGGTTTCATTTATATTTGTATTCATAGAATAGATGTGGTGTGTTTCTCATGTACATCCTTAACTAAGGTCAAATATTATTAAGCCTCATAATCCTCTGTTGGGGTTTTAGGTTAACAAATTCTATGGGTATAATAAAATCACCATCATACCAAAAGACCAAGCACAAGACTTCTTTCATCACTCCTTGGGAAAATTTTTGCTCTTGCGTTATGCCCTTTGGTTTAAAAAATGGTGGAGCCACTTATCAGTGGGCCATGACCTACATATTTCATGATCTCATCCATAAAAATTTTGAGGACTATGTCAATGACCTCTTGAGTAAATATAAGCATCGATGAGACCATATTTTTGTCCTTGAAATACTCTTTGAGAATCTTATCCGCTTCCTCCTCCATCTTAATCCAACCAACTGCGTGTTTAGAGTGATAACTAGAAAAATCCTTGGTTTCATCATATCTATCAGGGGTATTAAAGTTGACCCCACCAAAATAAAATCCATCCTTGAAATTCCCCCTCCTAATCTTAAGAAACTTAACAATCTTCAAGGATTACTTCAATCGAGTTCACTATTTCATCTCGTAACTTTCTCACCATTACCAATATTTTCACCATATTATTCACAAAGATGTTGATTTCCACTAGGATGATAATTTCTAAAAAGACTTTGAAGACCTCAAGAATTATCTCTTATCTCTACCTATCCTTACACCTCCTTATGAGGGGGAGCCCTTCTATCTCCATGTCTCTGCCACTAACCATGCTTTGGGTGCCATGTTGGTACACCATGATGAGAAGGGTAAAAAACATGCCATCTATTACATTAGCCTCACCCTTTATGATTATGTGAATCATTACAATGAATATGAAAAGCTATGTTGCACTCTTTTCTTTGCCACTTCCAAGCTTCATCATTATATTTTTAAATCACAAGATCTATGTCATCACCGACTTTCATCTTATCAAATTCATGAATTATAAGCCTTTCATAATGATCACATCACTTGATGGATCATGATCATGACCGAGTTTGACCTAGAGTTCATTTCTAAAAAATCAATCAAGGGCCAAGCTATTACTAATCAATTAGTGAATCCCCTCTTCCTGAAAAACACCTTCCTCATAAGAAATTTCTAGATAAATCTATCAATACTATTGATTGCGTATTTCTCCTTGTCATCTCCCTCAAAATCCCCCCCTCATTTTTAAAGTAAAATTTGAAAATTTTGAGCTCACACCCTCCAGAAGTGTTCAAGTAAAGTTGGAAGAATGAAAAGATAGAGAAATTCATGCTTTGAAATTGTTTAAACTCTCCAGTTTGCATGTTTTATTAAATTTTCTGTTTTCTGTCTGGACTTGTGAAAATTTTATTATTGTCCTCATTTAGATGAAATTGTCAATATTTCTAACCTTGTATTGTTTTCAATCCCTTGGTTTGAAAAAGAAATTTGAAAATCGAGACACGAAATGGTGGAGTTTTCTTCTTCTCTGCATTTTTCCACAGTCGTGAATGACATGCATTTTCTTCCCCGTCAAATTTTGGCCCCATTATCCATGAGTAGTACATGGATATCTCTGATTGGATGCAGCATGGCCATGTTTCAAGAAACAATAGAAGCCTCCACATGTCCAAATGGCACAAATCTAAGGGCAGGGCCCAAGGGATAGTCCACAAATAAGCGCAGGATTTCCACGTGTCCAGGGTCCAAAATGAAGACAAAACAAGCCCAAATCGGCTAAGTATGGAAGGTTTAGTGGACGATGCCACATGCTTCATCGACACAATTTCAAGGGTCAAAGCTAGGGGCAGTTCTCAAACTTGTGCCAATCCTCCATGTGTCCTAGGTCCAAAGAAGGGGACAGAGCTGATTGCTTAAATTGACTAAGTATGAGTGGGTTGGTGGAAGCCTCCACATGCCTCAATGACACAATTTCAGTAATGAAACCAAAGGGCCAATCTTCAAATGAGCACCAGTTCTCCATGTGTCTAGAGGTCAACATAAGTCAAGTGGGAAGTAAGCTGAATTGGCTAAGTATAAAAGAACCGGTGGAGCCCTCCACATGTCATCCTGACGCAACTTCAAAGGAAAAATCCAAAGGTAGGTTCCAAATGAGCGCCAACTCTCCACGTGTCAGGGTGGATATATACTGCCCCACAAAAAGGGAGAAAGTCAAATATTAAGCTGAATAGAAAGTTAAGGTGGGGAAGTGGGCCATCGGGGAGATTTGAGAATTTGAGCCTTGTTTTCATTAAAGGGGCTTAAAGTTAAAAAGTGACCCACAACCCCACCCACACCAAGGAAAAAGTCAAATATTAATCGCGCATCGAAGGTAAAAGTGGGGAGGTGAGCTAGTGGAGAAATTTTTATTTTAAGACCGCATTAAAAGGTAAAATTATAAAAGTGACTTGTGACTCTGTCTCCACTCAAGTAAGGCCATGTGTCAAGACCATATCGAATGTAGGTGAGTGGACCAAAAATGTAAAAATGTAAAATATCTATAAAGTCACAAAATGCAAAAGGAATCCTCCACGCCCACTCCATTAAATTTCTCCCACGTGGGCGACGACTGGTTTAAAGTTTCAATGGCAAGATGAATGGTTCAAATTCAAAGTTACAAAACAAGTGTAACGATTGGATTACAAAAAGTTTGGTTTTTCTCTCCATTGATGTTTCTTCATGAATCAAGAATCAAGCAGACACGAATGATTGTAAACCATTTATTGCTAACAAAGAAGAAGTTGTAACCATTTCTTGCAAGATATTTAATGGCTTCTTCATGCCATTGATAAGGGGCGATTGATCTTGTAAACTCAAGAGTGCATTGTACCTAGAGAAAGCAAAGGAGATAGCCAATTTTCTTCTACTTTCCTCCATTCTCAAATTTCTTCCATTCCCACATTATGTACAACTCCTATTTAAGCATCAATACAAGAAGAAGGATTTTGTAGCCTCTTTGATGAGGAGATTTTAGAAACTTTGAGTTCACAATCTTATCTCATCTTGTTGCCATTTGCAGGGTTGTTTCTTCTCATGAATGCATGTGTTGAAGTTTCTAACTAGTGTGTGTAGGAATATGATTTTCTACCTACAACATTAGTTCTCCTACCTCAATTCTCACTCCCTTTCCCACTTTCAGACAAATTCCTCTCTAGCAAGAAATTGCTAGCTTTGCCCTAGGGTTAGTGGAGTGCCCCTATTGGATCCCCAGGTTGAACGACCACCACATAAATCCACATCTTCTTATGCATGCATAAATGACAGTTGCACTAGTTAAGTAGAGGGACTTAGATTCCTAGAGCATTGGTAAGGAATTCACAAATTTGTCTGCCCAAAAAATTTCCTTGACAAGACTCCTCTCAAAATGACACTCTTATTTGAAAAATCTAAGTGTCTACAAGGGGGAGGCACAGTCATCATTCTAATTCCTCCTTGGGATACTCCTATCCCTATTTATTATAAGCTTAAATTTGAGTGCAATAACAACCTGGATGAGTATGAAGCCCTCATTTTAGCTCTTGGAACCACTTTGTCATGCTTGGTGTCCAAGTACATAACATCTATGGTGATTCTCATCTTATCATAAATCAGGTCAAGGGAATCTATCAATGCAAAAATGAGGTCCTTTAAAAATATAAGGACATCATCAATTTTCTTCTTAAAGCCTTTGACTTTTATACCATCCAAACAATCCTGCGTTCATCTAATCACTTTGTAAAAACCATTGTGTCTCTCATCCCATGGGAAATAGAGGAGTCTAAGATTTATGTTGTTGTTCATTATCTTGATCAACCATCTCATGTCCACCGCATATCAATAATGTTGACACTAATATATCGAACTCTAGTATTATCAAATATTTGACTACCTTTCTCAATCCATCATCTCCTCGACCTATCTAAAAGCTGGTCGGAGGTCCTTTCTTCAACATGCTAGCTGGTATGTCATCCTTTGTGAAATCCTCTACAAGTGTGGGTTTGATGGTGTCCTTATACAATGCCTTAAATATCACGAATCTATCCATGCTATCCAAGAGGTCCACGATACTATATGTGGTGGACATTTTAGTGGTTTGGCATTGTCCCCAAGCACATTATTCAATTAGGATATTATTGATCTTCCCTTAATAAAGAATGTTGTGAGGATGTTAAGAAATGTGTCAAGTGTCAACAACATTCCAATCTCATCCACATTCCTAGCCAGGCCTTATAACTAGCTCAAGATATTTGGCCTTTATCACAATGGGGACTTGACCTCATTGACCTCATCAATCTACATTAATCCCAATTCCATCATTATATCACTCGCCATTGATTAATTCACCAAATGGGTTGAATCCATTCCATTCACATATACAAAAGATAACCGGATCGTTAATTTTTCTATCAACATATCATTTTTCACTTCGACGTCCCTAAAAATGATCACGGACAATGAGAAAATCCTTTATAAATAAATATCTCAAGAATATTTGTGATGATTTTGATATCAAGATTAGCTTCTCTTCTCCATATTATCCTCAAGCTAATGGCAAGTAGAAGAAGATAACAAATCTCTCGTAACATCCTAGAAAAAACTATTGATAAATCAGGACATAATTGGAATCTTCACATTCCCTTCACCCTTTGGACCTATTGGAATAGAATCCACACCTCTACGGGTGCTACTACTTTCACTATCATCTATGGCTACAAATCCATTATTTATCTCAAATTCCAAATCCCATCCTTGCACATTTCTCTTCATGAATTTGTCTCTGATGAAGATTATCACTAGACACGTCTAGCACAACTTGAGTTGTTATAAGAATGTCACCTTATTGATCTCAAGCATCATCATGTATACAAAGAGTGTATCAAATTTGCTTATAATAAACATATCAAGGAACACCACTTTAATATTGGTGACCTTATCCTTAAATAAAATTAGAATGTCACTACTCTAGAAAAGAGCAAACGTGGAAAGTTTTCTTCCAAATGGATTGAACCTTATATTATCATGCATAAGTATGGGTCTAGATCCTATCGTTTGGATTCTCTTGATGGTAAACTAGAAACCAAATCTCTTAATGCACTACACTTTTAACCTTTCTACTGTTAACATAACTATCAATGTGAACTTAGTCATCTCCATAGTCATGCATCCATCATTATCCTCTTCCATATCTCATTATAATGATTTGGAAATATGTAGTCTATCGTCACTTTCTTAACTATGAACTTGAACATGGGCACCACAACGCTACCCATAGCATATTCCTTATGGATAGGTTCTCCCTTCTCGGTGAGAACTATGTAATCATTACATCAATCACCCTCTTATCTACCTATTGGAAGCACACTAAGGGTCCATAGGTGTCACTTGTACATCTTATCATCCCCTCCTAAGTGGTCTACTTAGCTATCCCTTGATCTCCTATAAAAATTAAAAATTCTTGATTGCTCATATTAACAATGCCATCCTATCTAAATATAAACTGCTCCTTAAAGGAAAACTATTCATATAAAGCAAAATGTCAAAAGCATAGACTAATCCCTTGAAGGAAAACTATCATATCTTATCTTTCCATCTAAAAAAGAAAACATCCTAAAAATCCCAAAGCATAAAGAAAAATTTAGAAAACTCCCTCCAAGGATGTCTACTATATCATGATAGTAAAGGCTTCCCACATTAATAAAACTTCTATATATTCATAAAGAAAAATCATAAAAATAAAAAAACATGCATCTTAAGAAAACTTCCTACATTGATTAGATTTCTCATCCATTAGCAAACTTCCCACATTTATCAGTTTGCACCATATTTCTCGAGTTGGGGTGTGGAGCTAGGGAAAACCACCTAAGGAGAACCTATTTTCCCATGTACAAGTTACATCTAAACCCCGTTGTCATGTTGACATTAGGTTCATAATATCATCTTTCATATTTTCCTCATGATCCTTGGAATAACTAACTATTGTTGGTTATGTGTTAACACCTGCTATTGGCTGCAAGTGCATTTCTTTATTTGGTTCCTTTTCATTTTTACCTCTAATCTAGTTCCAAGCGCCGATCTCACTTACACTCCTTTCTATGACATAATGTCATTCCTATCTTATGGTCACCTCATATCAAGTTGCATTCCTTCTATAATTTTAAATCTAATTTCACATCATTTATCATCTATTCCATGTCACATAAATATAGAATATAATCCCATCTATATCTATCTAAAAATACCATATCTATTCCACATCCATCATTTTTACATCACAATCATGTATCCAATAATCATCTACATATAACATCCACATAACCCATAATATCATCTAAATTCCCTATTTATATCATGATATGTTCATATCTATCTATCTATCCACATCATGTAGATCTATACCATCCATTTTAAACAATCCATATTTTATTCAAATATCTACACCATCTATAACATTATAAGACATCACATCCATAATCATAAAGCAAAATATAAATAAAACATAAGCATAAAATCAAATCCATCGCATAATCCATTACAAAACACATGATAACTCGTAAAAAATCATAATCATATATATGATCATCAAAATGTATCAATACATATGTCATAGGCCAATAAGGCCTCTCTCTTAATGTTGAAATATCATCAAAATCAATAAAGCTGTACATCGATAATCTAAAATATTCCCCCTTGGGGTAAGTTCTGTACATCTCTCTAACTATCATCTCCTACATTATAGCCTAGATCTCTCCATGGCTATGCCATGCTACCCGTACTCCTGAGATAGCATTGATCACACTGCATCCCCTATTCCCCACTACTTTGCTAGATATTTTGCACATGTCAATACTGTGGAAACCTAGATATCACTATGAGCTCATAATAGCACACCTATGCAACTAATGCCTTATACTAGTCTAATGACACAATACTAGGCATGACCATCGAATGCCTCCCTACAAAGCCATTGGTTCCCTCACCCTAAAACTTCATAACAACTATAAGATCAAGATCTCTAAACCCGACCCTATAAGCCTCCCTTTGTATCCTATATCTGTCCCTATCTTTGAATGGCCATGTCCCTCTCCTAGTGTAGTCCTATTTCCTCTTGGATGGTAGTATCTCTCTCCTCCCATAGGCGAGCCATCTATGCTAATCCTCCTCCATACCTACCCTCATCTCCCCCTTGTGTCACATCCTCTCCTCCTACCGATACCTCCTCCTTCTTCTCATCTACTCCTACCTTGACCCTCTCCTCCACTACCTTGGCTACCCATGACTTATCCATCAACTCCTCAAATGCCACTCCTACTCCTACATCATAATCCTCATCCCATAGAGCTCCTTCCTCCTCCGGTGGGTCGTACATCACTTGGCTTGAGAGGTCCCTCTCTACCTCATCACACATATATACGATGGGATCCCTTAACACTATTTATACAAATTGTAATTGTCTCATCACTTGTGGAAATTGTACTACATCTACCATCTCAAACCTCCATCCCTAGAAACACTTGATCCTCCACATCCCCACCAAATCTACATCTTCCCTAGACCATGTGGGGAAATTGAAGTATGGCTGCCATATGACTTGATCTACATCTAGATCCACCAATCTATCCATGTACCACTCCTTGCCTCTCTCTCCTCTATGCCCATGATCCTGGTCATCTCGCCATCTCAAAAATCCAGCTGTTACCTCTATGTTCTCTCCTACCATCCATGGAAGACTTGGTGGCATGATCATAACTATATTCTCATAAGCCCAAAAGTGTAATAAAAGCCCCACATCTAATCTCGACCTCATCTCGGATGCAAACATCCATAACTCATGAGAAACCTGTGATAATAAGGTAGGGCCAAATAAAAATACCCTCGATGCTCTATAACATCTGTAAGCACTCTGGCTAATGCCCATGCGAATCTAGCTGCCCTTGACTCTGGTAGTGAAAATCTTGAGATAACCATCATCACTATACACATATCAACCTACTCCTTGCCACCCCACACTTATACCGTGTCTCAATGTGAAATTCTCTAGGTGTAAATGTAATATGTGGGGCATCGGCTCGAATATCCATGTCAATACTCCCAATCTCATCTCATAAGTGATTGACACTATGGGCTCCCCATGTATCAACAACCTTAAAATATGGTACACATCCTTGAGTGTGACTATTATCTTTCTAGTCTTGAACCAAAATGTGCTAGTGAGTGCACACATTCCATCTCTCAATTAATCTAGTCATCAAGCCCACATCTCTTGGTATCTTCTAATAATGTCTAAATCCACCCAATCCCATTTGTAGCTAGGTGATCCCACTATGTGTCACTCACATCTCCTCTAATCCGATCAAACATGGCTGGTACCTGTCTCACAGATACAACATGTCCTTGGCCTGCAAAACCCATCAAACAACCCCCGATCAATTCTCACATAAGCTAATCATTATCCAAAATCAAATTTTTTAACAACTAAACCTAGTTGATGCTAACCTAGATCAAGTCAACGCTGCCCAACCTAAATTGACATTGACCCGTGTCGGATCAACGCCACTCATTACAGGTTAGTGCCCTAAAGTGCTTGGTCAATGGTGACCCTGTCCAGTCACCGATTGACTACCCCCGACACCAATCTAAATTTCCACAAAATGAAAATAATTTGAAAAACATTAAAAATTTAACAACAAAGCTAAGGATTTTTACTTACCATCCGGTGTGTCCTCTAACACTTCCTCACTACTCCACCCTGACTTCCATCACTCTCAAATAAAAAATTTATCTCACACTCATAGCTCTTGATGAAAAGTCACACCACACAAATGACCTTGATTGGCTTCCCTAGGTGCTTATATAATCCCTTCTAGTCGCAGCCACTCCCTTTTGGTCACTTTGCCACCATAACCTTAGTCACCATCGACCCCATTTGGTATCCATCGACCTAACTTTAATTCTTCCCTCTCTCCTTTTTTTCTTCATCCCTTTCTTGTACAATTATGTTTTCTTCCACTTGATTCTTGTGTGTCTCCCATATCACACTTTTTCTTTTCTCATGTGGCTTGAATCATTATTAAATTATTTCAAATCTCACCCTTTTTACCATTCTCACATTCCTTGTCAGGACACCATTTTTGTTTTCTTGTCATGATCATCTTTACTATCCCACCCAAATGTATATTTACTCGATCCCTTATGTTTGAAGGATTTCACATAGTTTTCTCCTATGCCTTGTCAGACCTTTGTCTTGACCATCCTCACATTTTATTGTGCATATTATTAATGTCTACCTTTGACTGTCAAACCCTCTTATTTGCACATCCTTTGGTGGATTCCCATTGGAATCCATATTACTTTGATTTTCACCATTTCACAGGTCTTTAGGACATTATTATCATCTCCATTGAGGTCATAATTTTTCTCTACCAAAGTGATTCCAAAATCATTGCCATGTTTTTATTTATTTTTAGTTTTTTACTTCTCCTCATGCAGGGCATCTTATGTCATCATATTTTCCACTCTTTCTTCCTTTATCTATATCTTTTGATCTTTGACTAATTCCCCTTCGTGTTTTTGGTCCCTAGTTTGAGGGTGATCACCTCATCAATCATCTTCTCATCTCTTCTCATTTTTGTCTCACGACTTGCTTGCTCAAACCACTTGAAAAAAAGGGAAAAATGTAGACACCAATTTTGGCATTGCCCCTCATCCCATGTTTTCTCCCGATCGTAATTTTTACATACATACCTCTCTTCCCACTCAAATTCCACCTTTCTCTTCTAAATTCATTTTTTACCTTTAATCATTATTTTCCCACCTTAATCCCTTCTTAATCACACCCTTAATTAATCATCCTTAATTATCCCTAATCATATTTAATTAGTTCTAAACCTTCATCTAATTCATTTATCCTCCCTAAATCCTCCCTTTTATCCTTTCTAGGCCCTCATTTAATTATTTTATCTCCCCTTTGCCTTTATTTACTATTATCCACCTCCCACCTACCCATTTATCTCACCTAGGTAATCCTAGCTCACCCTTATCACCCAAACCTAAATCCCACCTCAAATGGGCTCCTTATATCAAGCTCATCACCCTTCCACCACCCAAATGTATGGATCTCTATGATCGATGGTGACCCATCTAGTTCTCCGTCAACCCTATAAATCTGACCCTACCCCTCCTTTTCTTAGAATGTAACTTTGAGGACTTTTAACTCTCTTGCGATTTGGATTTCATTTCTTGTGTAGCTTTGCGCAGCTTCTATCATTTTCTTAGAGATTATATTATAGATCTTGTGCTCATATTTGGAGATTTTAAGTCCTTCTCCTTGTTAGGAATTAACATGAATGTATAATTAACAAATTATAAATCTATAAAATAATTTATGAAGATTATAGATTATGAAGTATAGTGAATAAACATAGATTAAGATGATTATATTTTCATATTACTGGACCAGAAGAAGAAAGTAAATAAATAAAATATAAAAGAGATAGGAACACTGGATTTATAGTGGGGAAAATTGAAGAAAAAACCCCACTTAGTAATAAAAGCACTTGCTTATATTAACAATTTAACATAAGCTTATACCTAGCATTTCGCTTCGCTCCTCGGTCTCATAAAGATAATTGTAGAAAAATTTATTATAATTACAATAAAATGATCTTACTAAACCATAATAATAATTTGATATGATATGTTATTCTCATATATCAATACCTTGAGGGATCACCCTATATATATAGGATGGGTGAATCGGTCATATCGTTTCACTCTAATTGTGAAAGACCGACCTAAAGTTTATTAAATAATATTTAAAACAAGGGGTTGTGAAGTGGTGGTCCACCTAAATGGTATCCCCACTTGAAATTATTACCCCAACACTCCCCCTTAATGTTAAGTGGGAAAAAACAAAACATGCCAAATTACCTTTTTCTACAAAAGGATTTATAGATCCATAAATCATCAACAATGATTTAGGCTAGCATGTAAACAAGGGAAATCATATAGATATTCCCATACAAAAATTATTAGGACAAGTTCTTTATATATGAAGACTTATATCAAATTATGGATCCTTTTATAAAACAAGTCATTCCCATAACTAATGCTTTTTGGGATTTACAAGTAAATTCACAAAGTGTGAAAATTTCGATGACAAAATGGAGGAAGTATTGGAAGTTTACAACAGTCCGTTAAGAGGTGGAATTGTCATGCACACTCCCCCTCAATGGAAACTATGATAGGCCCAATAAGGCATGAAACTTGTAAAACTTCACAGACACACAGTGGATTAGTGAAGATATCTACAACTTGATCTTTAGTTGAACAGAACTTGAGATCAATATCACCATTCAGGAATTTATCTTGAATAAAGTGCATATGAAATTCTAAATGCTTCATAATTTGATAGTGAACTAGATTTTTTGCAAGAGAAATGAAACTATGGCTATTACATATAAGAGTAGTGTTTCCTTTGACACCCATATGCAAGTCATCTAAAAGTATTTTCAGCCACAAATATTCCTTTGTTGCTTCCATAAAACTTCTATTCTTTGCTTGAGAAGAGATAGAATCTGTTGGTTTCTTCTTGCCACTCCAAGTGATGGCACCTACAAACAAATTGAAAACATATCCAAATGTAGATTTTCTATATATAGCATCACCAACATGGTCAAAATCACAATATCCAAATAACTTTACATCATCAAAAGAAGAATAATACAAACCATAATTAACTGTTCCTTTAACATATTTCATAATTATTTTTTCCATTTTCTAATGATCCTTATAAGGATCATGCATTAATCTAGAAAAATCCTACTGCATATGAAATATCAAGTCTAGTAATAGTAAAATAAATTAGACTGCCAACTAGTTGTCTATATAGAGTAGGATCAAATTTAGCACATGCAAGTTTAGGATCTAATTTCACACCAACTTTAATAGGAATGGCAACAAGTTTACAGTCAATCATGTTAAATATTCTAAGTAAATTAGTAGCATATTGATATTGAGATGTAACAATAGATTTATGATCCTAAAATATAACCATGCCTAAAAAATGATTTAGCAGACCTAAATTAGTCATTTCAAAATGTTGTTTTAATCTTTCTTTTATTCTAACAATTAAATTTTTATCATTGCTAGTAATCAAAAGATCATCAAAATATAGAACAATAATGATAATATGATTATTTTCAAACTTAAAAAATAAATCATTATCAAAACAACTTAATTCGTGAATCCAAGATCCTGAAAGAAATTATTAATTTTATCATACCAAGCTTTAGGAGCTTGCTTAAGACCATACAAATATTTTTTTAGCTTACATACATATAGTTCCTTATTAGTTTATCTAAAAACTTTAGGTTGATGAATGTAGATTTATTCTTTCACATCACTATTGAGAAATGTATTTTTAACATCCATTTGGTGAATCTCCTAGCCATTTTGAGTAGCTAAAGATAGAAGAGTCCTAACAGTTCTCATTTTAGCTATAAGAGAAAAAGTTTCAACATAGTCAAGACCAAGTTTATGAGTGAAACCAAAAGCTACTAATCTTTCCTTAAATTTATCAATTTATCCTACAAAGTTATACTTAATTTTATACAACCACATGGATCCTACAATGCTTCACTTAGAAGGAGGAGGGACTAGTTCCCAAGTGTTATTTTTAATTAAAGCATCTATCATCCTGACAGATTCTTAGAAATATTTTGGTTCAACCTCATATAGGGTCATCAAGGCATGATAAGTATGCTGACTATGGGTTATCTTTCTTAGACTAATAGGATGAGAGTCCTTAACAAGATTTTGAGCCCATTTAGGAATCTTGGGATGTAACACATTTTGAGATGACTCCCCCTCAATCTACATCATATCTAGATCAGGATAATCATCCTCTTGAACTTATTTTTCCATATTGTTAGGAGAAGGATTATCAGGCTCTATTTTAGGAGAGACAAAGGAGGGCTCACAAAAATCATCACAAAATTTATTTTCTAAGACATGAACATTCCTATTTTCAACTATATTATGCTTGAAGGGATCACATAAACTAAAAACTTTTGTTTGAAAAACCATAACCAACAAAAATAAATGAAAAGGAGGTTGGGTCAGGCTTCTTCCTTTTAACTTTTGGAATGAAGATAGAAATAGGACTACTAAATATTATTAAGTGAGAGATATCTATCTTTGCTTTATCCACACTTCATGAGGAGTAGTTTGTGTAGACACCTAAATTCCACTTTTGCAATCTTATTGCTAAAATCACACTAATCACTCACATTCTTACCATTTCCATTATAATTAACGATTTCGTTAATTAACTAATGTTTCTTACCATTTTGGTTAATTAACAACACTTTTTGATTACCTAGCCTCTTTCACATTCAGGATGCCAATTTAACGACACATTGTAAGTAAAAATACTCTTCCAAATAAACAATGAGTGATTATTAGCTAATTAATCCTATTTTACCTTTGTTTTGGGTCAATAAACCCTATTATTGGCTTAAAACCCTCTTCCAACCATTCAAAATCAACCTAATTTCCCTCCAAGACATCTCAGAAGGCTTAAAAATCTTATCCTAGCCTCTGAATTGACCCTAAGTGGTTGATTAAGGATCCTCTCATCCTAATCACTTATTAATTCACTAATCATGATTAGAAAACCTTAATATAATTTGTGCTTTTAGTCCCACATGCACAAAGATTCAAGTTTTCCTCAAAGGAAAAACTATAAAAAGGACTAGCCACATACATTTAAACTTTACACTATGCTTTGAATTATTAGGAATTAGTATTTACATTGGTAAACTAATTTTAAATAGATATATTGTTATTATAACAATATATCTCATATTGTTAGCAACTAGTATATTGTTACAGGTTGTTAGAACAACTTGTTTATTTTTTTATACTTGCTTCCTAAATTATAGGAGAAATATCAACCTATAAATTTGGCTATGTATTTGCAACAGTGTAATAATACAAAATATTATTTTTCTGTGAAACGCTCTTACCCAAGATAAATTACATATCATATAAGAAATATGATTAAGAGCCCAACTTACTCCTTGGAATAGCTTGCTCAATCTTTGCATCCAATCTTCATGTTGGTTAGTAAAGGGATACGAAAGGAATGATAATCAGATTGTACCAAGCTAAGAACAAAGATGCTAATCAAACATCACGATCAATAAGATGAAAGTAATTCACCAGAATAACTTTACATAAATCTTTGCAAACAAATGAGCAGCAATATTATATATTATTATGGAACTCAATGTAATACACTGAGAATGGGCCTTGCTTAAATAGGCAAGGAATAACAATCTAAAAATTAGTCAAGGTCATAGATCAAGCCATAAATCAAGGAAATAACTAGTAATCAAAGAACTAGTCAAGACCATAGATTTAGGAGAGAACTAGACATCAAGGATCTAGTCAATACCATAGATCAAGGAAATAACTATACCTAACAACTAGATAATATCTCCTAATATCTAAATAAGGTAAAAGAAATATCCACACACATAAGTGGGTGAGGATAAATACAATAAAGGTAAATAAAGTACCTAGGTGAACATGAGCTAAGGTAAATATCTACTCTAACACCCCTCCTCGGCCTAGTTCTTTGAGACTCATACTATGGACATGCCATGAAAGGAACGATAACTAGATTGTACCAAGCCAAGAACACAGATGCTAATCAAACATCATGATCAATAAGATGAAAGTAATTCACCAGAATAACTTTACATAAACCTTTGCAAACAAATGAGTAGCAATATCATATATTATTATGGAACTCAATGCAATACATTGAGAATGGACCTTGCTTAAATAGGCAAGGAATAACAATCTAAGAACCAGTCAAGGTCATAGATCAAGCCATAAATCAAGGAAATAACTAGTCATCAAAGAACTAGTCAAGACCATAGATTTAGGAGAGAACTAGACATCAAGGATCTAGTCAATACCATAGATCTAGGAAAGAACTAGTCAGTACCATAGATCAAGGAAAGAACTATACCTAACAACTAGATAATATCTCCTAATATCTAAATAAGATAAAAGAAATATCCACACACATAAGTGGGTGAAGATAAATACAATAAAGGTAAATAAAGTACCTAGGTGAACATGAGATAAGGTAAATACCTACTCTAACACCCCCCCTCAAGTGAAGCTAGGGGCCAAAATAGAAGTGACATGTCCATAGTATGAGTCCCGATAACTAGGCCTGATGAGGTACTCATGTACAATAACTGGGAAAAAGGGACACCGCAAGGTACCCAAAACCAGTAACAACAAAGTAAAGAGAGTAAAGACCCACTCTAAGGCATCCCAAGAAGCTCAGCTCAAAAACTTGTACAATGCTGAAGAAGTTTGGTGTGCACTGTGGTCTAAATCCACTACTCGATCACAAAACTCAAAAACAACTAACACTGGGTTTCACCAGAATAGCTCCATACAAGGAGACTGTCAACGGAGTGATGTCAAAAGTGTAAAAAAATACCAAACATAATTCAATCAACTACTGCAAATAGGTGTGCCACGATCTAAGAATAAAAACCAAAGCAACAAGGCAAGGACACAAAATCTAGAGTGTCACAATCCAAGAAAAGCCAAGGTAACAAGGCAAGGACATGAAACCCGAAGAAGTAGGATCAACACCACACCCTCCCATACTGCTGAATGGGTGGAGTGATGCTACAAATCTATATGAGTTGTCAAAATAACTACTCAAACACTGAAAAACTAACAATGGAATGCACTGAATAGATCCCCCATAAGAGATACTATTAACATGCCAAAAGTGTTGAAAATACAGATACAAAATCTCTCAACAAACAAGAGAGATACACTACACCTGCTAAAGAAAATGCTCAAAAAAGAAGCATCACAATGCAGAAAGTATAGAAAGTGGAGCAAGAGGCCGAATGGTGGAGGAGCCATGCTTGTAGAGTCCTCTCAATGAATGCTGATGTCACCTCCACGAGTGATCAGATATCCACCCCAAATCAACACGGATGGATGAAGAAGATTCTTGCATATGACTTGGTGCAAAATGCATAATGGGTGCATACAAAAGAACATCAGAATGTGTGTCAGGTTGATCATGTATGACAACTAAAATCTCAAGTTTCTCAAGCCTGAGTGAAAATGTAGAACTCATGTGTTGCTCAGGATCCTCAGAAAGAATCGAGCGAACAAAAAAATGAGCTCTGACAATATTTGTCCCAATGAACTATTTTATCGAAAACCAATGTCATGATGAGAATTCCACTTAACATGTGGAATAGAGGAAACAATACCCTGTGAATGTCTACCAATGACTCCACTAGTGAGACACATAGAACGGAGCATGCGAGAATTGAATGCAAAGTAGTATGCTTCTCAAAAAAGCCATGCAGCTGAGCGAAATAGGATACACAACATGTGGTATTGTAATAGGCACAGATGTGGAAGAGCATGTAGTAACAAGCTTCATAGGTGTATGAGCATCAAGAGTAGGAACAACTCAAAGAATGACAGATCAATGTCAGTGGGTTCAGGAGTAATAGCTGCAAGTGGACTAGGAGCATGGTTGTGGTTGTCCACAATATGATGGTGATCGTTGTAGGCTAGCAAGTTTGTTCTGTAGGGAGTGTATTATTGTATCCTTATCATGAATGAGTGATTGTAGAAGAGAATTTCACTTCTTGAGTGATCTATTTTCTTCCAAAAATTTTACAATATCCTTTTGAAGTCCACACACTTTAGAGAAAAGCATATCATTCTCAGAATCCATGATAGGTACAAACTGCAACTCCTAAAAGTTTAGGACGTCGGGCTCAGCCAAAATTGCATCCATAATTAATTACAACACTCCTCCATATTTGGCACTTTATAATTATAGTTCAAGTATCAAAATAAATAACTCCAATGGAAAGAACACAAAAAACCAAGCACTTTTGAAAAAAATGACACTCAAAACTGAGTTACCGATCAAAAGATACAAGCTTTTTAATATTTTGGGTTGTTATTTATTTTAGTTGCCACTAAAACTAAATAAATTGTTGTTGCCTTCACCACACAAATAAAATTAAAGGGGGCTGAAGTTAAGCACCTACTAGTAGGAATCATAATTTTTAAGCCCTCATATGACCATGCCATATGACCAAGGGCTTAGGATTTTAACCTATCAAAGTCATAGATCAAGCCATAAATCAAGGAATTAACTAGTCATCACAGAACTAGTCAAGACCATATATTTAAGAGAGAACTAGACATCAAGGATCTAGTCAATACCATAGATCAAGGAAAGAAATATACATAACAACTAGATAATATCTCCTAATATCTAAATAAGATAAAAGAAATATCCACACACATAAGTGGGTGAGGATAAATACAATAAAGGTAAATAAAATACCTAGGTGAACATGAGCTAAGGTAAATACCTACTCTAATAGGATATCCAATATGGCCTTGTAGCCATTGTTGGAGAGATCCTCTCACCATTTGTGAAGTAGAAACAAACCATAATTGGCATGTGAACCTATACATTCTACATAATAGTTGTGAGTTTCAATTCCTTTACATCCATGTCAAAAGGTTCATTTTTTCCATTTAAATGTCTTATAGTTCTTGTTGTCCTAAGATAAGTAATGTAGGGTCTGCAGCAAAATAATTTTGTTAGATGAGTCATTTTTAAATTGAGTCTTAAGTATTTTTAAGATATCTACCTTGTCCATAGTTATAAATTAAATAGTGGTCAATTAAATTTCAAAAGCTTTGTAAGTATTTGAGTATTATTAAGTACAAACATTTTAATTGTTTACCATATTTTGGTGTCTTTGTATTGTATATCAAGAGTCAT
The DNA here is from genome assembly GCA_018340775.1 of Taxus wallichiana var. yunnanensis. Taxonomy (NCBI): domain Eukaryota; kingdom Viridiplantae; phylum Streptophyta; class Pinopsida; order Cupressales; family Taxaceae; genus Taxus; species Taxus wallichiana. Next base: position 615,071,977 of record CM031240.1, read on the forward strand.
TTTTTTATATCTAAATTCCCTATCATAGTCATCGGTGTGATAGAATTTTTTTAAAGTTGTCAAACCTTTGTGTAAAATATAGTCGTCATAGTCAAATGTGTAGTGTTGTCATTTTTTTGTCAAAATATTAAAAAAATAAGTCATTGTCATCTTGTCAAAAAGTTCAAAAAATAAAATAAAAATTTCCTTACGAATGCATTTTTGGTTGAATGTGATGTTCAAGTTAGGCATGTAATTAAGCCTTAGATTCACATCCTAGTGAGCTAGCAACACATACATTAGAGGTCATAGATAATGGAGGAAGGAGGGCGATCAATGCCTCTCGTTAGTCACCAATGACGGGGTCACATTTTTGTATGGTAGCATCTATTTAAGGTGTTTTCTTTGAGTGGTGTGTGTAGAATAAAATTGTGTCTAGTTTCCTTCCCCTTTTTGTTTCAAATGAGGAGAATGTGCATTGTAGATACTAAGAATAGTTGTATACGAGAGCAAGCGAAATGGAGTGATCCTCTGATTTGTAGAGATCCTTCGATCATTGTTGTACTTATAACATCAATCAACCGGTGAAATATGGTGTTCACTAGAAGTGAAAGTGGGAACTATTGAGTTTGCATATGTAGGTGAATCGGTAGAAGTGTGATCATCCGGTATGGGATTCAATGTGGTGAAACATATTGGTCATGTGCAGCAAGATCGAGACAACAAGATCCAAGATAACAGTATGCAAACCTAAAAGTATGTGGAGGCATATGATTCTATTTCCAGTTCTTGAGATGTGTTTTATCCCCATGTAAACACCAAGAGGGGGAATGTTAGGAATTAGTATTTACATTTCTAAATTAGTTTTAAATAGATATATTGTTATTACAAAAATATATATCATATTTTTAGTAGCTAGTATATTATTACAGATTGTTAGGACAACTCGTGTATTTTTTAATACTTGATTCCTACATTATAGGAGCAATATCAACCTACAAATTTGGCTATGTATTTGCAAAAATGTAATAATACAAAATATTATTTTTTACGTGAAAGGCTCTTACCCAAGATGAATTACATATCATATAAGAAATATGATTAAGATCCCAACTTACTCCTTGGAATAGCTTGCTCAATATTTTCCTCCAATCTTCATGTTGGTTAGTAGAGGGATATCCAATATGGCCTTGTAGCCATTGTTGGAGAGATCCTCTCACCATTTGTGAAGTAGCAAAAAACCATAATTTGATTTCTCCTAGATCTATTTAGGTCTATGTTAGTTAGAAATTCATACTAAGTAGGTATGCTTTAGCTAAGATTGATTGATATCATGTTAGTTATTTTAAGTGTTCCAATAAGCTTTAATCATTGATGTTACTATTTTTAATTCCTAGCTTTGTTAATAGACTATGTGGTGTTAGTATAGCTATTTATCTTTTCTAGAGACTTTTAGTAGTTATCATGTGGCACACATGGTGGGACATTACCTCATTGCATTCATTTTAAAGATTTTTAAACTTAGTTTCAAGCTTTCTAGATTAGTTTCAAGTTTTCTAGATTAGTTCCAAGTTTTCTAGATTAGTTTCAAGCTTTCTAAGATTAGTTTGAAGCTTTCTAGATTAGTTTCAATATTTTTAGAGTAAATTTCAAAGTTTTGTAAATCAATTTCAAATTTTGATAGTTTTTTAAACTAGATTAGTAGTAGATGCTTTATTTTCATGTTCTTTGTAGGATCTAAGGAGGTAAAGTGTTGTCAAAATTACATAGAAAGCCAAATATTTGAGCTTTATCATATTTTTCTTGTCAAAACCCATGTTTTTACCACCTATAAGAAGGTGTGCACCCATGTCTTCAGGGTCACGCCCTTGTTTACAAAGGTGCACTCACGTCGTCAAGGCCATGTTAATGTTCTCGGGTTGTGCTCACACTTCATTGGCCATGCCTGTGTTCCATTGAATTTTTTTCCTCTGTGTGTTGGTTATGCTACTGCTTTGAAGTATGTGCCAAAGTATCTCTAGCCGTACTCATGTTAATCAATTGTGTGATTTTGACAGAGGTGCACTAGTGATTTTAAGGCAACATCAGTGTTGTATGAGGTGTGTGCTGCTACTATAAAGGTGTCTCTTGTCTAAAGGGTGTGCCAATGTGCTAAGGTAAGTTTGGCTCAAATTGCAAAATTTCAATTCTTTGTTTCTTGATGCTTATGTCATTTTTCTAAGGTTTTTAGCTTCACATTACTAATTTTTCTGATTTATAGGAAATTTCCTAACATATTAATAAGGGTTTGATGAATTAATTTTGTTTTCATGCTTTGTATGAGTTTGGGATAGGGTTGTGTATGCTCTTCTCTTGCACCTTGTGTGATCTTGAGAATAAAAAACAACTCTAAACCTTATTTTTGTAACATTAGAGTAAGTGGGAAACTTCATTATTCATTTTTTATGCTTAAGGGAATGAAATTTTCATATGGCATTTATATGATCCTTTGATTTAAGAGCTTTCATTTGATAAACAACTAAGGATAAAGCTTGTGTATGCTCTTCTCTTACACCTTGTGTGATCTTGAGAATCAAAAACAACTTTAGTTTTTCACTAAAAAGCACTTGGATTAATTGGGAATGAACCTTGATTTACAAAGTATTATGGTGGTTATTTGATTTACAAGCTTTTCATTGTTATCTAGTTGGGTTAATTGTTGTGTATGCTCCTCTATCGTGTGCTTGGCTGATCTTGAACCAAAAAAAAAAATTTAATCCTCTTTTTATGTTGTTGTAGATCTTTTTAGATAACTACTAACTATTGGTGTGTAGAAACTAACACTTGAAAAAGAAAGGATAACTCTCTTCAAACCAAACTCTAACATTCACATGTGTTGTAGGTTTCAATGGTGGTCTAAACCAAATTTCCTAATCCAAAAGATAAGAAAATACACCACTTTGCAAAACATTGTATGTGCAGGTTTTGGTTAAGAGCTAAAGCTCATCCACTTAACTAGGAGAAAATTACTTTGGCATAAGCCTTAAGATAACAAGAGGAATGCTCCTAGGAACCCCAAAGTAGTTCACGTAAGAGGGAACCTTGTGAATAAAATGGGAAAGTGCTCCACTACCTAATTGATTAGTACACCTTGGTAAGAATAGAGTCAAAGTTATCTCCATTGCAACCCCAATGAAAATACAACTAAATGCATTTATTTCTCATTGTATTGAAGGGGGTAAAGTAAATTTGGGATACTCTAAGATTATTTAGTGTGACTTTCTTGGAAAACCGAGCTCGCAGAGGTAATTTGTGACACCTAGTTGAGAGAACTAATAGGAAGCTTATGGCTTGGAGCCAATTTGACTTAGACATCGTGTTTTATAGAGATCTCACAACGTGACAACTTTTTTTGGAGTCTAAACCTTGTTATTTGAACAAGGGGAAGAGTCCCTTAAAGTTGAAACCACATGTTATTCATCACAAGACCTATGACGTGTTACTTTGTCCTAGTTTTTCACTTGTCCTAAGACAAGGTGAAACTCTACCAAAGTTACACTTAGTTTATTTCATCACCACTTGGTTTACACCTTGCCCATTTGGGACAAAAGAAAACATATCTATGTAGTGCTATTTATTGATCGTGTCCACCACTTTTACACCCATTTACATTCATCCTTGCTTGAGACCTGGATGTAAACATTGAAAGTGTGTTGGTATGTCATTATATCTTGGTAGCCATCGTCTCAATACCCATAATCAAGATTTCATATTGTAGCTAGGTTTATATCATCATTATCTTCCTTTGAGTTATTACGTTACCCACATTATAGCCATATAATTGTGATACTTACGTCTTGTTTCCATTTTGAAACTTGGTCTAAGTCTCTAAATTGTATTGTTATGTTGCTCACACGCATAGTAACTCCTTGATATACTTAGGATTAGTTTTTGATCCTTACATTGCCTTGAGTTTTGAGAGTTTTGAGGTTACGTTGTTCACATCATGATGAAATCATTTTTATGCTAAAAATCTTGCTTTCATCATAAAGCTTGGTTTATGTGTCCAAATAGTGTTGTTACGCTACTCACATTGCTAACTTCCATTTTCAAAGACTTGGAATTTGTTTGTGTCCAAAACTAGTTTTAGTATACCTTTTTGGAGGATCACGTCAACATTTTCTTAGAATTTAGGTCTTGTTTATTTTAAACTTGGCCTAAGTGGTAATATTGTGTTGTCACTATTTTCTTTGAACCTATCTTGAAAAGAAAACATAGGGAGTAAACTATTGTTGTGACTAGATTTGAGTCTTGTACTTCATTGTCTTATCCTAGATACTTCTTGTCATATATTACATTAGTGTGTGTATTCTTTATTCTTTGATATCCTTGGGTTCATATTGACCTTTGGATTTGTGATAATTTAGTATTCCACATTCTTTATGATGACTTGATGTCGTTATGCTGCAAAAATTTACCTAGGGTCCATTTTAATCAACCTTGGTAAAACATTTCATGTTATGCCTCCTACCACAAGAATGGGGAATCAAAAACTAGGGACAAGTCCCTTTGGAGATGACATGTTAAACCCAATTTTAGAAGATAATGTCATGGTTAATCATAGCGGTGGAGAGGAGAATTATCCTTGAGAAAATTTTGAGTTGAATCCCACCCAATTTGATGATTATATATAACAAAACAAACATGAGGTCTTAATGCATGTTGTAGAGCTTGGAGCAAGGTTACCCTCAATGGTTGACTCTTCTCTTATTGCCAGAATGGATTGTGGGAACGATGAAGTAGAACATGCTTCTCAAAATATTAATGATATCTTGAGCCCAGGTCATGCCTGTACTTCTGAACTATAGAATGATGAGGAGATACCTTTCAAAAATGATGGAGACTATCGTATACCTATTGTTAGAGTCCATTGTGAGGACCATGAAGAGCATGCTCATCATGAAAAACCTCCTCCTTATGAAAATCATAAAGAAGTACCCACTCGGGAGGTAACCTTAGAAGAACAAGTACAAGCTCTCACTTGCCAATTGGCTAGTTTGGATTCACATATAAACAAGGAACAACCAAAACCTTTGAAACAAGACATACTAAAAGATAAACCTAAGGCTTCATACCATGAGTTCTAGATAAATACTCCTCATTGAGAGGCATGCAAAGAACCTTACAAGGATTTTTATGTAGAAAATAAAGGTGGGGATACAACTAGATTTAATCATTTGTACAGATCCATGCCTCCCACACAAGACCAACTCTTTAATCAAGAGCGGTCAATCATGAAAAATGCTCTCATATATTTTCAAGAAGGTAAAATAGGAAATAACAGAATGTACCAATTTGAAGAGTTATGCCCATATCCCTTTGATAGAGCCATGTTATAGGTACCTTTCCCACATCATTTTGATTGTCCAAAGTTTGATAAATACAAGGGAAAAGGTGACCCTAGAGACCATATTAAGGAATTTTATATGGCATGTCAAGAGGTCACATATAGCGATAACTATCTCATTCGCCTCTTCCACGAAGTTTGGGAGGTTAAGCATTGGAATGGTTTTTACACATCCCTAAGGGATCTATATCTACATGGCTGGAACTAGCTGAACATTTTGTATGTCACTTTTCATTTAATATAGAAAATTATGTCACCATGTTAGATTTGTGTAATGCAAAACAATGAAATAACAAGAACTTTGTTGCTTTCCTACAACGATGGAGAGGGTTAGCTAGCCACTTCCCTTATTCCATACCGAAAAATAGCTTATTACTATATTTGTACCCAACCTCCACCCTGAAATTACATTCCACTTACAAATGCATTGTGGTAACACATTTGAAGAGGTGATCGAAAAGGGGAGTCAAATAGAAAAAGTGTTGTTAGCTAGAGGGACCTTAAAACCCCTTTCACGTGACCATGATCATAACGATTCCAAACCTAATGACAAGACAAAGTTTGTTCCTAATAACAATAAAAATGTTGTATGTGATGGAATAGTAGACTCAAAAAGAGTGGAAGTAGTTCAAAATCATGATCCCTTGAAGCTTACAAAGGGAACTCCACCTACGAAGTATAAAATTCGTAACTTCACCCCTTTCTTTAATTCTATGTCATCAATATTAAAATAGTTAGAGGTGGTTAATATGGTAAGATATCCATGAAGCTACACCATATGGTGATGAAACACCTAAGCCACCATGGTTTAGGAAAATAAATATTGTGGATTTCACTGCGTCAAAGGTCATAAGACCAATAAGTGTTTAAAATTGAAACACTATATTCAAGACTTAATCAACAATGGTGATGTGGAAATGGATTCCACCACCCCTACTAAATATCCTAACGTGAACATGGGGATCTTCAAAGAACCTTTCCCAAAGCACACCAAAGGAAAGGAAAATTCATATCAGGGACAATCATCTCAAACCAAGAATGCCAATTATGTTTCAAAGATAGACCATTTTTATGCCCTAATAGGTTGTGTCAACCCACCTATTGAGCATATCAAAATGATCAAGATTAAATCAAGGGAGTATGCTGTGGCAACGTGACAATATCATCTTGTTAATTCAAAACCTCCCCTACTCCTCAAGAGATTCATTATGACGTGTTAGACCAATTAGAGAAAACAATGGCTAATATTTCAATCTTAGACCTTAAAATTTCTAATGTCCATAAAGATATCCTTTGTAATACCTTACAAGGATTAGGAGTATCTGTTGATATTGACCCAACACACTTGCAAGAAAGGGTAGCGTAGATCACTCCTTTAGAACATATAACCTTTAGTCCAAAAAAAATCTAGAAGAGAATCCTCTCATAATTTACCCTTGCATATTAAAGTCATAATCAAACGCAATAAGGTTAAAAGAGTTCTTGTGGATATGGATCGAGTTTAAATATTTGTACTCTAAAGCTAGTTTGACAACTAGGGTGTACTGAAGCTAACTTAGAAACAAAGGTCATCACCATAAAGGCATATGACAATGAAGAATGGAAGTCAACCGGTATGATCACTTTCTCATTGGAAGTAGGTCCTATAAATCAAGATACGAAGTTCCATGTCTTGGAATTGGATCTCCCTTATAACATATTGCTTAGCCATCCATGGATTCATGCCATAAAAGTCGTACCTTCAATGTATCATTAGTGCTTAAAGCTATACCATGAAGGATAGAACCTCATTATTTAGGGATATCCCCAACCATTTTCTCATTACAGAGCATTTTCAGGCTATTTTTCCACCATATACAAATTTAATTCTACAGAGATAGTTGTTCTATTCAATCAAAAGCCCTCACTTCATGAGTGGATCCAGATACCTTGTCTCCAAATGAAAATGGTGCTTCTACATCAGAGACTCCTTTCACTGCATGGGAGATGAAGGTTAGAGAAAGCGGCTACGAGAGAATATGATCTTCAACAAGCCCTTCTAGTTCATAACATTCCCTTATCTACCAAAGCACATGGTAGGTCATGTTACAAGTTTCAAAGATCTAGGGAGAACTGCCATTTTGATGATTTCACTCCTATTAGATTATTAGAAGATGAAAGGATACTCAAATATATTGTATTTCATCCTGAAGATGATGAAATGGATCTATGCTACCAATCACCTAGGTATGTTATCCCTAATCGAATGATGCTTACTATGGGATATAAAGGACGTGGTTATGGCTGTAACAAACAAGGTACATTAGAATCCCTTCCAATACCTCATCGTATAGTAGGTAAGTCTAGTATTGGTATTTAGCTATATGAATCTCACCCCTTAGAGGTTAAGGATACCTCTTCTGAGTGTGAAGATAGTCTGTTCGAATATAAAATTGAAATAGATTCCTGGTGTAGTCTTTATGAAGACCTTTCCTCCACGAACCTATTTTTGACATGGTTATCCTAACCATAAATCCTTCTATATACCCCATAACTCAAACCATAAACCTCATTTACTTGTCACTCATGAATTGGGACCAAGAACAACATGTGTCAATAGAACATATTTTAGAATTATGAGGCTATTTTTAGTTCCTTAGCATCCATGAAAGTATCCCAATAAATGACCATAAGAAAGGATTATGCATTCAATTCAACTCATGTGCATACTTTCAGTAGGAGGAAAAGTTGTGTGGTGACTTAAGCAAAAAAAAAAAAGAAAGGGAAAAATTCCTACAAAAATCCTTGCAGACAAAAAAATTCCAAGTCCTATAGCAAAAACCTCTTTGAGGTGCTTACAGAGACAAACAAATAGAAACATCAACAAACAAAATAGTTGACCCACTTCAAGATGAATATCTCTTTGAGCCACCTTTGGTAGAAGAGGATCTTAATCTCTCCCCTGATCCTACACACATGGAAGATGATTCCAAGTTAATGGTGAGAGGAGATAATAGATGTCAATATTGGCATGGAGGAGTTGCCTAGAATAGTCAAGTTGGGATCTTCGCTCTCAGCTCAAGTACAAATTTTTTTGGAGTGATTTTGAGAGAATTTAAAGATATATTTTCTTATTCTTAAGTAGACATGACAATAATTGATCCTGCATTAGTGGTGCACAATCTTGTTGTACACCCAGGACACTAAGCCCATAAAAAAATCCAAAAGATACATCCTCAGTCGTCGTGTTGGTTAAAGTAGAGATAGAAAGATTATTAGAAGTAGGCTTCATCAGGCCTATTGACTATTCAGAGTGGATTTCAATGTGGTCCCGAGTTCAGAAGAAGCCTATTGGTATTCGAGTTTGCACCAATTTCTGAGATATTAATAAATCTTGTCCTAAGGATGACTTCCCTCTTCCCAACATCGACATGATTGTCGATTCAATAGCTGGGTATGAGATGATATCACTCATGGATAGATTCTAAGGGTATAATCAAATAAATATTTCTAAGCAAAACAAATATAAGACTAATTTTACCACCCCATGGGGGAATTTCTATTATCAAGTCATGCCCTTCAGCCTCAAGAATGTAGGTGCTACCTATCAAAAAATAATGGCTATTATTTTCCATGATATGATCAGTGATATCATGGAAGATTATGTGGATGAAATATTGGAAAAATCCAAGACTCAAGAAGAGCACCCAAAAATTTTACGATGCATCTTTATGCATGTAAGGGACTACAAGGTCGACTAAACCTAAAGAAGTGTGTCTTCGATGTGTTATCTGGAAAACTACTAGGATTCATTGTTTCACGGAGAGGAATAGAAGTAGAGCCTGAAAGGTTGTTACTATAATAGAAATGCCACCTTCGATGAATATCAAGAAACTACAAAGCTTAGAAGGAAAGATCCAAGTAATTAAAAGGTTCATATCTCAACTTGTAAATAAGTGTCACACCTTCACACATCTTCTCAAGAAAGATATCAATTTCATAAGGGACCAGAACAACAAGTAAGCATTTTTTTGCTCAAAGAATATTTGGCTAAACTCCTATTCTAATTCCCCCTGACGGGTGAACCATTATTATTCTACATTTCTACTAAGCACTTTACAATTGGGGCATTATTGGCCCAATATGATAAGGAAAAGAAATAAGAAGTTTTTATTACTTAATCATAATGTTGATAGATTATGAGCTCAAATATCCACAGTAAAAAGGCTTGCTTGCCATGGTTTTTGATTTTTAGAAGTTGCATAATTATTTGTTAAATAATAAGGTCAATCTTATTTCAAAGGTTGATCCATTAAAGTACTTATTGTCAAAACCCACACTCATAAGAAAGATGGCCAATTGGATCATCTTACTTAGCGAGTTTGACATTGAGTATGTACACCAGAAATCAGTGAAAGGAAAAGTTTTAGTAGATCAACTAGCTAAAGCCCCACTACTAGGTACTAAACCTTTGAGTCTGGAACTCCTAGATGCATCTATAATATACCTCAAGGAATCTATTATATGGAAACTATACTTTGATGGATCCTTTACCTTTCATGGTTCAGGTGTTGGAGTTGTGTTGATCACTCCTTCGAAGACTTGATCCCTCAGGCATTTCGACTTGGGTTCCCATGCACAAATAATATAATGGAATATGAGGCCCTTATTATAGGGATGAAGCTGGATATTAAATGGGATATCATACAAGTAAACATAATCAGTGATTCCATGTTGATTATAAAACAAGTAACAAATGAATATAAAGTTAAAGATGAGAAAATTCTTCCATACAAGATAATGGTTGATTCTTTGAAGGATTTCTTTGAGAATATTACATTTCAAAAAATCCCAAGAGGACAGAATAGAGTAGTAGATGCTATGGCCACAATGGGGTCTATGTTGAGTATCCCACCTGGGAAAAATGATATGCCATTCTTTGTTGAGCACTTACGAACACCAACATATGAAATACCAGATTCATTTTTGGTATGTGAAGTTATTGGTCCCTTTTCCCCATGGTATAATGACATCTTTAATTACCTTCATGATGGAACATTTCCCACAAACATTTCCCATACCAATAAATGAAACCTCATCTAATGTATAGCCCACTATACCCTACTTGGGGAACTCTCTTCCATCAAGGCTATGACGGGAATTTATTACAGTATTTAAATTCAGATGAATCCATTATAGCAATCAAAGAGGTACATGAAGGCATCTGTGGGGATCATACAAATGGGATCTTCCTAGCAAATAAGATACTTAGAGTAGGCTACTATTGGCCTACCATGGAAAATGATTTCTGCAAATATGTGAAGAAATTATTGCATTGTTATAAGTATGACAATTTGATACATGCATCGGTGCAATCATTACAGCCTATCACGACACCTTGGTTGTTCTAAAAGTGGGGACTCGATCTCATAGGTAAGTTTAACCTTGTATCATCAAATGGCCACAAGTTCATTATCACTACTACTGAATATTTCAAAAATGGGTAGAGGTTGTTCCTCTTACCTATGTTGAAGGTGCACAAATATCTAAGTTTATAATGAACCACATCATTTTTTCGATATGGTATCCCTTATGTCATTGTAGTCTGACAATGGTAAGTCTTTTAAAAGTAAAATTGTGAAAGTGTTATGCAAACATTTTAAACTATCTCTTAAATTCTAAACCCTTCTTACCCTTAAGGTAATAGGTAGGACAAATCTTCTAATAAAACCCTCATCCGTATTATGGAGAAGATGGTGAATAAATCAGACCATAACTGGAATCTACAGATTCACCCTACCCTCTAGGCATTTATAACATCTATCCATACTCCTACAGTGCCACTCCATATTACCTAGTATTCGACACACGAAGCCGTACTACCTCTAGAGACCAAGATCCCCTCTTTGCATATAGATTTCAGAGATTACTTGAATGAAGAAGAGGAATTGAGTAGCTCGAATGACAAAGTTGGAGCTATTAGATGAGAAATAACTTCATGCCCTCAATCACCTTAAGGTGTACTAGGATTGAGTGTGGAGAAGCTAAAAAAAAGAGAGAGTGATACCTCATCAATTTGAGGTGGGAAACTTCCTTGTGAAAGAAAATCCATTCAACACCACTAAGGATAGGGAAAATAAGGGAAAATTTGAGCCTAATTGGCTATGACCCTTTGTCTTGGTCACTAAATTTGGTTCAAGATCCTACAAGCTTGCTTACTCGGATGGTGAGGCACTTTGGGAACCCATGAATATAATGCATCTTAAGAAAATATATGCTTAAGTCCGGGGGTCCCTAAAATGTCAAGAAAAAACAATAAAGTATAAAAATAGAAAAAGAAAAGAGAAATAAACAGGTGCATCCAATAGTGAAAACCATGCAATTGTGGCACTTTGGACAAGTCCTTTAATGAAAACCTATTTTTAACGCTGAGTGGTGGGTCCATTGTTCACAAGCATTTCAGGTTTAGGATTATGATAGATTTGTCCTAAGCTAGTCTTTGTCTACATCTGAGCTACTTTTGAGCCTAACCCTCTTAGCCTTGATCCGACTGATCCTAATTCTGTATACAAAGGTTGTGCCTTGTATATTACCATCTCACACTGGGGGTAACTTTGCATTGTTGATTCTTGCACATAACACGTGGTTTTCTACCATTGTACATCCCATCTAATGCTGAGGGCATCCATATTTCTTCATTTCCTTACATTTAAATTTGGGAAAAATTCTTAGAAAATGTCAAAAAATTTGTATAAATTTGTAAAAATCCTAAAACATTCAAATATGTTAGTTGGAAAAACTCAAAACATTCACATACGTTTCATAGAAAAATCCAAAAAAATAGAACAATATAGCTTTGTAAAAATCCTAAAACATTCAAATATGTTAGTTGGAAAAACTCAAAACATTCACATATGTTTCATAGAAAACTCCAAAAAAATAGAACATTGTCTCGAGATAATACCAAAAGCAATAAAAATGTTTCAAAACTATCCCGCAAAAACAAAGTAGTAGTTTTCTTACTTTTAGTTGTTGGTTTGTATAGTTTTGATTGCATTACTTTTTCATATTGTGTGCTTTAAGTTGAATTCATTTTCTTACTTAGATTGAGTGTTACTTTAATATGTTGTGCATTACATGAGTTCATTTTATCTTGCATACTTGTAGATAATTGTCTTTGTTTTGATTAGATTTGATTAATTTATGCTTGTTGTTTGCTTGTATAGTTTGTTTTAATTTCATCATCATATCTTGTATCATCACATCAATACATCATATATCAATAAAATCTAAGCTACATAATCATGAACATGAAAATTAAACATGTATGCTAAGCTAACATCATATAATATCGCCAAGAGGGGAAAGAGGGACCACATTCTACCCCCCATCAAATATAGACCATAATAAAAATGTGGATTAAACATGTTATCTCATACACAAAATGTGATAGGTAAAACAAAAAGTATCTCATCAACATGCAAAGTGATATCATCAGATGCTATATCATGATCTAAAAACATGTGATACAAACATAAACCATAATAAACATACAGATTAAGCATGATATCTCATAAAAATGTGATACATCAGTAATCCATCAATCATCATATATCCATAAATATCAAATGTCCATGTAAAAAATCAATGTGTCTCGATGCATATTAGATACAAAACACCATCATGGGCATGGGTAAAAATGTTCCTTCATTACAAGGCATAAACAAAAGTAATATATAGCATACATTTGTACAAAAATGTTCCTTCATCACGAGGCATGATAAAAAATAGTACATATACATCCATACAAAAGTATGCCTTCATATCGAGGTGATACACTAAAAAAATACATCAAGTACATCAATAAGAGAGTCAACCATGACTCTCACCCTCTTCGAGAATGCCTAGTCTAGGTTTTGTCGTTAGGTGGTGGTATCTATTATGATGGATGCGTAGAAGGTGCTGCACTATGTTGAGATGACCCATGCTACTCTAAGGCTTCTTTGTCTTTGAAGGACCATGTATCTCGATCATGATGGCCTCACGGGATCTAGACCGTGACAGATGGTGGCTATCTAAATATAGTCTAGAGCTCTCTGCTTAGTGGGATGGCCACATGATATTGCATCCTGTAGTAAGTAGCCTCAATTTCTAGGAGGTACTCGACCAATCAAAATCTATGCTCCGAGGAGGTACGTATCATTGAAGCATATCATGCTTCACTCTCACACTCACTAGCTCTACCTACAACCTGGGGATCTATTTGATAAAGCCTAATCTCTCTCGAGTCTACAATCATGCTCTCTTTGTAGTCACCTGATCTTGCTATGTCTTGAGTTGATCTCTCTCTATCCTAAGCTGGTCTCGCTCTATAGTAATATGATCTCTCTCTCTAGAGCAATCTAGTCTCTCTCAACTATTATCTAAAGATGTAGGCCTATAACATTACTGTAATTGATCTTGGAAGGAAACCACCTACCCACCACCCCTATTATATCCTCCTCCATAGCCTCTCCACCCCCACCATCTCCTCCACCTCTTGGTAGACTATGTGTTGGAATCACATAAGGAGGTGATAAATGTGCCTATAATGGTAACCTTAATAAAACTTGAAGGGGCATACGTGGTGCTGATATCTATGGTTGAACCACTACCTAATGCTACACATCCACCCCTACTTTGGAATAGTACTGTTGAACTGTGGCCCTACCCGGGGAGATGCTTATGCCTATACATGAGGATCTAGACCCCTCTACCCCATGCACTTCCATGTCTAACACTACATATGGAATCTTTAATCATCGAGGAAACACTATAACATACCATCCCTGATAATCTTGGGTCTTCCCTGGATCTACTATCCTTCTCGTTGCACCCAAGGCTATGGGAACACCTATAGAAAATTTGTTCGAGCTCATCCTAGCTTGATCTGTGGCCCCATATGAAAGGTTTCTCTTAATCTATGAGCATACCACATCTCAATATCGAGAATCCCTTGAATGAGACCAAACTACCACTAGACCCTGTCCACTCTATACCACTCAAGGATATAACTCTTGCTCCCAAGAATGAAATGGTCAAAAACCATAATTCTCAACTCTGTTGCATCTTGAGGCCACTAATATAACTGTATGGCCACCATGTAATCATATAAGGTTGTAGCTCATCTAATTCCCACTTGTAATAGGGTGTGTCTCTCATATGCCCGTGAATATCATCTCCATATGAAACCCAACCCATAATAGATGGCTCACTAAGGGCCTGTGCTCAAAATGCTCCTATGAGGCATCCTATGGAAAATGGTCCCATGCCCATATTTGTGATAAAGTAACAAGACCCACGTTCTTTTGATCATGGTAGGATATCAAGTGAAGATCTACATATAAATGAGCTAGTATAAACTACCCCCAAAATAAACCTCTCTATGTAGAAGGCCGTGTATCACCCCAATGACACCCAAAGGAAACTAAGCACCGGTCTTGTCGGGTAGTAACAAACCAATGAAAAGAGCTAGCAGAAATACAAGAACCCATCCTAGGCTAAATTTGACGATCTGACATACACATTGTAATGTCAATGGTCATACCCTAGTGAAATATGTCTACCACTCATAACATCTTGGCTATACTCTCTCAAATATGGTGCTCATGACCTTCATAAGTAATCAGATGACCCTGAATAGGAACTCGTAGAATCTACCACACATTCTCCAAAGTAATACTCATCTCGCATGTTGGAAGGAGAAATGTATGAATCTCATTGCACCATCTCTTAGCTAAGGATATAAGAAGGCTATGATCTAAAATAATCTGTGGTATATGGGCCACATATGATAGACCGGTCACCTCTAGTGTAATATCCAATTAAATCTAGTCACATAGTCTAAATGTCACTGCATAGGCCCAGAGCCGCCCATACCGATCTCACGCATCCAATCAAGGTAGCCTAACCTACAAAATCAGACAAAAACACATGTTGAAAATAATTTCCTTCTATTTCTATCATCTTATTAATCTATTCTATCATTTAAGTTTTTCTAAAGAGTTTCGAATTTTCTTCGAGGGTCATCTAACTAAACTCTCCATGCCATCATGCCCCATAACAACACCAATGCCCTCTTATTTTCAAAAGTGATCCCAAGTGCCAATGACCGATTTTTTGCACATCATTGGCTACATTTGTGAGTAGGTGCACCCTATTTCCCCCTACCTAGTTTTGCATTAGTGCGTCCTAAACATCACTGGCATGCCCATCTTCACGCCTACACGTAGGCATCCGTGCCATACCACACTTTACATGTGAGCATCAACACCAATAAACCTTCATGCATTTAACCAAAGCATGTCCAAACCTACATGGTTTCACACCAGCGCACCCCTGTGAATGCCTACGTATCCCCTGGGGCCGTATTGACATTTTTACGTCCATTTCCTACCCTAGTTAATGCAATTTTATGCTCATAAGACACTACAAAATGATAAGAGTGAAAAGTTTGGCTTTGTGTACTTATGGGAAATCTATGGGAAGTATCATATAGTCTCAAATATGATCCGTACAATGTTTCTAGTTTTGCACCCTTGTCATTTTATCTCGTAGGTCAGAGCAAATTCAGTAGTAATAATGGTAGAAGTGGGTAACAAATACACTAATATGACAATTTTTACCCCCTGTAGCGTGGTTTATATACCCATTTTGACTCCCCACATCATGTCTCTCACCCCGAAGCACCCTAGGACCATCGTGTTTCTTCTAAATTCTTCTATTACTTCTCGTGATGATCATTTTTAAGAAATAATCATTTTTCACCTGTTTTCGCTACACTAGGGCATGTTTTTAATTCCTGACAACCCTTTATGCTACTTGGGGCATATTTTTTCCTTCCAAAGCATCTTTTGGTGATATATCATGACTTATTCTTTTCTTATATAATATTTTCTTCCCAAAATTTCAATAAATTCAAAACAATATAAAAATTTAAAAAAATGCAAAAATTGGTAAAAATCATTAAAATTCTAAAAATTGAAAAAATTCAAAATTTTACAAAAATTGGTAAACAACATGATGAAAGCTAAATCTGTACCAAATACATTATCCTCAAACATTGAAAATTTTCCTACAAGTAACATATTTCTTAGGTACTTGCTTGTTCTTGTCTCAAACGAATTGCAAATCATTGTGATCTACCTCCATTAATAAAGCTAGTTTGCTTACTATGTCGGTACTCCGTGCAATAGTGAGTTACCGGAGAATATGTCATAGTGAATGAATGATTTGAAGGGACTACTTTTGTCCTTCATTATTCCCCTTGCATGCATCCTTGCTTGGGACAATTTTCAACCCTTGTCGTTAAAACACGAACATTCAGGAACTAAAGCTTGATAACAAAAACATTGGTGCAATTGCCTTGAATGTTGTTTGTTTGATTATGTGTAAGTGTACTTGTTTATTTTTAGTTTATCTGGGTTTACTTTCTCGTATTGCATTTCATTATGTATGTTGCATGGAGTTCCATATTTTTATCAATAAAAATGTTAGTAATATAGCTTTTCATATTATCTTACATTTTTGTTTATTTTAATAAGGGCCGATGATGGAGATCATAGGGGCAACATGATGGAATAGCTTATTGAAGATTGGATGCAAAGAGATATTCCTACATTCTCCACTATCATGTCTTATCACTATTAATTTTTCTTCCAAAACACCTAGGGCAATAAATAATCATGTTTATCCCTATCTTATTTCTTCTATCCATTTCGATCATATTTTTGATCGTCGATTGAATTCTTCTATCACCCCATTGACACTCGAGGGGACATCCTTCATTCTACTAATTTTTCTCAAAAATTACTTGTTTATACTTGTCTACTATGTTTGAAGTGACATCACTTACTTCACCTCAAATAGGGGAAAATGTAGACACCTAAATTCTACTTTTACAATCTTATTGCTAAAAGCACACTAATCACTCACATTCTTACCATTTCTATTATAATTAGTGATTTCCACTAATTAACTAATGTTTCTTACCATTTTGGTTAATTAACAACAATTTTTTGATTACCTAGCCTCTTTCACATTCAAGATGCCAATTTATGACACATCGTAAGTCAAAATCCTCTTTCAAACAAACAATTAGCAATTATTAGCTAATTAAGCCTATTTTACCTTTTTTTGGTCAATAAACCCTATTATTGGCTTAAACCCCTCTTCCAACCATTCAAAATCACCCCATTTCCCTCTAAGACATCTCAAAAGGCTTCAAAATCTTATCCTAGCCTCTTAATTGACCCTAAGTGGTTGATTAAGAATCCTCACATTCTAATCACTTGTTAATTCACTAATCATGATTAGAAAACCTTAATCTAATTTGTGCTTTTAGTCCCACATGCACCAATATGTAAGTTTTCCTCAAAGGAAAAACTATAAAAAGGACTAACCACATACCTTTAAACTTTACAACATGCTTTGAATTGCATATCATATAAGAAATACAATTAAGAGCCTAATTTCCCCCTTGGAATAACTTGCTCAATCTTTGCCTCCAATCTTCATGTTGGTTAGTAGAGGATATCCAATATGGCCTTGTATCCATTGTTGGATAGATCCTCTCACCATTTTTAAGTAGCAATAAACCATTATTTGATTGCTCATAGATTTATTTAGGTCTATTTAGTTAGAAATTCATACTAAGTAAGCATGCTTTAACTAAGATTGATTGATATCATGTTAGTTATTTTAAGTGTTCCATTAAGTTTTAATCATTGATGTTACAATTTTTAATTCCTATCTTTGTTAATAGATTGTGGTGTTAGTCTAGCTATTTAGCTTTGCTTTAGAGACTTTTAGTAGTTATCAATTTGATGAAGAGCTTTAGTAGGAAATCTATTAAGGATATAGACTGTAATATTCGTTGCTTCTACCCATATAAATTTAGGCACATTTGATGCATGAATCATGGTCCTAGACATTTCTAAAATGGTCCTATTTTTCCTTTCTGCAATGCCATTTTTCTGTGGGGAATATGGATTAGTCAATTCTCTTTGAATCCCACATGACACACATAACTCATAACTTTTTTTTGCTAATATACTCACCTCCATTATCAGTTATAATTATTTTTATTTTCAGATTAGAATCATTTTCAACAAAGGCTTTAAACTCTTGAAACTTAGACAAGACATCAGACTTTTTATTAATAAAATAAGACCAGGTCATCCTAGAGAAATCATCAATAAATAATAGAAAATACAAATCTCCACCGAGAGAAGGAACTTCAAGTGGAACTCTCACATCATTATGAATCAAATCTAATAAATGAGAGGAATTTGGATCATGATGTTTGTGAAATGGTTCAACATGTTGCTTACCACGCAAGAAAATTTCACATGTTTCATGATCAAATTTCATCTTAGGGAGACCAACTACAAGATTTAGGTGAGACATTTCATACAAAATTCTAAAATTCACATGTCCTAATCTTTCATGCCAAAGTTGAAGATCATTTCTAGAAGAAGAAGAAAATCAAGATTCAGAAACAAATCCATCAAAAATATATAAACCATTCTTCTCTATACTAGAAGCAATAACATTATTGAGTTCATCTTTTACATACCATTTATCTTGTAGCAATACAACTTTATAGTTTTCTTTAGTTAACTGAGAACAAGATAAAAGGTTATTTTTCAACTGAGGAACATACAAGACATTCCTAATTATTCCATTTTTCAGTTTAACATTTCCACAAATTATAGATCTAATGATGGAATTATCTTGTAGATATATATTTTTCTCACATTTCATAACATCTTAGAGGATACCAGAAATACAAGTCATGTTCCTAGAGGCACCACTATCTAGGATCCATTCATTTTCATTTAAAGCCAAGAGCAATATATGATTAATAGAATGCTCAACATTATTTGCATGATTTTGATTTTGATCTTTCTTCTGATTGTTAAATTTACTATTTTTAGCATTTTTAGAAAATTTGTTAGTTTTTACTCAATAATTAGACTCTTTATGACCAAATTTGCCACATTTGTTACACGTGCCATTGAATTTCACTTTAAAATTCTAATTGTTTTTAACAGAATTAGATTTAGGATTGGGTTTAAATTTTGATCTGATGTTAGATTTCTTATTAGGATTGATATTATTCCTATTTTGAGAAGGTTTATGATTATGAGAGAAAAATTATTGAGAGGTAGTCTCTTTTGAATCAAAATTCTCCATAACACATTCTTCTTGAATTAGCAGAGAAGACAGTGTCCAAATCAGGTAAATCATTCTCATTCGATATTTAGAGTTAAGAATGGAGATATAATTCTTGAATTTTTCATGAATATTTATCTGAATGATAAAATATAGAAGCTTATCCTGAAACAATTCACAATTACATCCATCCAACCGAGCTTTAATATTTTTTTATTTTTGTCGATAATTAAATTTTTTTCATCCCCCTTCATGGGAGTTGTAAACAATTCCAAAATTAGTTTAATTATCTTGGAAAGACAATTGCCTTCATGCATAGTTTCTAATTGTTTCCATGCATCAACAGGAGAATCCATATGACCTATATGCATTAAAAATTCATCTCTTATGATTTACAATAGGATCGATAGGGATTCTTGTGATATTTGAGAGAAGGAGCTAAGGTTTTCAGGGTTTTTAAGTCTTCTAGTGGGTCATTTTTCCACACCAGTTACAAGATCCCATAATTTCCTAGCCATGAAACAAGATTTTAACCTAACTCTCTAGATACTATAATTAGTTCCATTTAATAACTGATATTTATCCATTGAGAAACTAGCATTACTAGCCAATTTTAATAAATGCACACACAACTATGAAGACAAATTTAACTTAAACATGAAAAAACTCCTTAAAGAAAAATAAAATAAAATTTCAAATAAAATGGCTTGAACTTGATGAAAAAATATCCAAACAAGGTTTAATAACTAAGAGAAATCTTGTATGATGTTGTCTCCAATGGAGCGAGAGCAAGAATTGAGCAGGAATCTACAGTGGATCAAATGGAGTAGTAGACCTGAATGGACTTTGCACAGGTAAAAAAACACATGATTACTGCCCCTAAGGACAACAAGGAAAAGGATGGGGCTACAAGCACGTGGGTTGAACATTTGGTCGAAAAATCTTGGACAAGGTGATTTTGGAGGGCTAGAGCCATCAAAGGAGAAAGGTAACTTATCCCTTAAAATCCCTGAGACTCTTTTGGCAAGAACAAAAGCCTCCATGGAAAGCGCTCTCTTTGCAAAATGCCTTGGCTCTAGACCGAATATTGACTACTTTAGGGGATGGGTCAAGAGACATTGGGCGTCTAATGGAACTGTTGAAGTTTCAACTTACACAAATGGTTTCTTCTTAGTTTCTTTACCTAGTAAAGATCATGTGGTAAAGATTCTTGCTAGAGGTCCCTGGTTTATTGGAAAATCTCATGTGGTTGTTCAGAAATGGGAACCAACTTTTAACCCATATGTGACATTTGTTTCTGAGTTCCCTATCTAGGTCAACCTTCCGGGCTTACCCCTAGAGTTTTGGGAGACAAAATTCCTTATTGGCATTGCTAAAAGCTTGGGAAATATGATAGCCTTATATCTGGTCACTAAGGATAAATATAGACTAACCCATGCCAGATTCTATGTCAATATGGGTCAAGATGCTCCCTTAGAGAGTAATATCAAACTCTTGACTTCGAAGGGGTTTGGATGTAGAGATTCGATTATGATCTATCTCCCTTTTCCTGTAGAAAATGTAAGTAGGTGGGTCATGATCAAAGAAATTTTCCTCTTCATAAGAAAAAAATTGATCCCTTTGTCGATCCACAAAAGATAAATAATAAGGAGGCAAAGGAATGGAGGTTGATTGGGAAAAATGGAAAATTTGTAGAGACAAAGGATCCTCTTAACATCTAGATGGTGGTCAAAGAAGTGGATCCCTCAATCCATCATAACACCCCTATAAGGAACTGGTGGTCTCTGGTTTCCCTAAAGTCAATAAATTTGAAGGTGAAGATGAGAATGAAAATGAAAATCGGACTTAGAAGAGGTGATTCCTAAAACAGGGGAAGGGGCTAGCCAAGTTTTGGAAGGTAACACTTATTCTCTGCAAGTGGCCTATGGCCCTTCACTAGATGAAGTTTATTCCATTGGTCGAGCTCCTTTGGTTAGAGACAAGAAGAACTATTACCCATGTCTAATGGTTTTGGAATTCTAGCGGACTATTTTGTTGATACTTACGATCTAGTGGTCTCTCCTAAGACCCCAGTTAGTAAATCAAAACTAGTCATGCAAAGTACCTCCAGAGATGATGTTGGTAAGGACTCAACTCCTAAGGGCAGGAAAAGTAATAAGGAATTAAGGGAGACTAACTCTAGGAGGGAAGTAGAAGTTGGCATTCAAGGTACTTTGGGAAGTTGCTTCTCCGAAATAAGAAATGTTAAATGATCCTCCTCTCTTAGAATATTAGGGGTTTGAATAATCCCAGTAAACACATAATTTCTAAGGATCTTAGAGTTAAAGCTAAACCAGATATTCTCATGCTCCAAGAAACCAAATGGACAGATGATTTAAAGAGGTGGGGAGAAAAATTTGGAAAGAAAGTCACTAGGAAGGATGTAGCTCCTATGGAGCCTCAGGAGGTGTTGTCAATATTTGGGATCCTAGATTAGTGCATGTAATTCTACTCCTTTCCACCCCTAGCCATGCGGTAATAAGTTTCATGAAAATCATCTCGAAAAAAAAATCCTGCATACGTTTCTAACATTTATGCTCCCAATAAACTTAGTGAAAGAAAAAATTTCTAGAAGGATCTCTCTAGCTTTAGACAACTATTTAATGATAAAGACTAGATAGTTGGAGGAGACTTCAATACCCCCCTTTCCCCTAGTGAAAAGAGAGGGGGTTTGATCTCTTATTTTGAAAGTATGGAAGATTTAGCTGACTTCCTAGCCAGAAATAGTCTGTTTGATTTAGATTTGGAGGGATCCAAGTTTACTTGGGTAAATAGAAGGACAAGAACTGAGCTCATTCAGATAAGATTGGACATATTTGTGGTGAGTCATCTTTGTATGATCAATCAAATTTATTCTCTAAAAAATCTTCCTAGAATTGGCTTGGATCATAATCCCATTCTTCTCGATTTGGGGATGAATCAACTTGAAAAATATAAGCCTTTCGATTTGAAAAGATGTGGTTAGATCACCCAAATATTCACAAAAATATTCAAGAATGGTGGGATATCTAGGTTTGTGGGGTTGCTAGTTTTAGATTTTGTTTTAAACTGAAGCACATCAAAAGTAATCTTAAAAGATGGAACAAGGAGACTTTTGGAAATATTTTCCAGGAAAAAAATAGAATTGCTGAAGATCTAAGAAATATTGAGGAACTTATGGAGAATGTTGGTCTTAACCCGGTTCTCAAGGATCAAGAACAAAACTCTTGGCTGATTACCATGGAATTCTGGCTAAAGAAGAGGTGTATTGGAGACAAAAATCTAGGGTTAAATGGCTTAAGGAGGGGGATAGGAATACTAAATTATTCCATTTCTCTGCTACTTCTAGAGCTAATATCCTAAAGATTAATGAAATAAGAGGTGAAAATGGGGAGTCCTTTATAGATAGTAGGGACATCAATGCCTCTATAATAAATTACTTCAAGGAGCTTTTCAAATAGGGGAAGAGTTCGGAGGAGTTGGTTTAGAACAAAGTCTTGGATCTTTTCCAGAATGTTATCACCCCTCTTGAAAATAGAGATATTTTAAGGAGCCCCTCGGAGGAGGAAATCCATTTTGTGATATTTGATATGGAACTTGATAAATCTCCAGAGGGCTGGATGGCTTCCCCACCTTTTTCTTTCAAAATTCTGGGAGGTGATAAAATACGAGGTCATTGAAATGGTCCAATATTTTTTCAACAATGGTCATCTTTTGAGGCAAATGAATAAATTTTTCTTGTCTGGTGCCGAAAATTGTGGGGCCAAGGAGGTTAAGGATTTTAGACCTATAAGCCTGTGCAACACTAGCTATAAAATTATGACTAAAATCATAGCTAGGAGGATTCAGATGGTTCTTCCTAACTTTATCTCTAGGAATCAGGGGATTTTTTCCGGGAAGGAAAATTACTGATAGCATTATTGTGATTCAAGAAGCCATCCACTCCATTGAAAGTTCTAGAGATCAGCTATGTTTCTCAAGTTGGATATGCATAAAGCCTTTGATAGGATAACATGGTATTTCCTTCAAGCCATCATATAAAGGTGGGTTTTGATAACTTTTTGGTTAATATGATTATGAAATGCATTTCCATTGCCAATTTCTCGATTGGTCAATGGAAAAATGAAAGGTTTCTTCTAAGTTGGTAGAGGGATGAGACAAGGTGATCCTCTTTCACCTTTCCTTTATTTCATAATGGTTGAATCCCTGAGTAGAATCTATCAGCTTGCCATGGTTTCCAATTGTATCCAAGGTGTTAAAATCTCTAATGGTCTTCCCTCTATTTGTCTCAATCAATCTGTGGACGATAATGGGTAAGGCCTCTATCCATGAGGCCTAAAATTTTAAGGTGGCTCTTAATGATTATGAAAAAGTTTATGGAAAGATGGTTAATTTCCATAAAAGTGATGTTTTTCATTAATGTGGAGAATCAGGTTCAATCCATATTAGCTCGCATCTTGGGATGCAGGATTAAGAATTTTCCAAATTCTTATCTGAGCATGCCCCTGATCCATAAGAATACTTGATCTCATGGTTTGGAATGCTCTAATGGAAAGAGTTAATATTAAACTCTCATCTTGGAAGGGTCTCTTGCTCTCTCAAGTTGGAAATATTCAACTACTCCAAATCTCCCTTCAAGGCATTCCCATTTATGTGATGTCTCTTTTCATGCTCCCTACTAAAATTAAGGAAGCCTTAGAGAAAATCCAGAAGAGGTTCCTCTGGATGGGAGCTAGTGAGAAGTTCAAATTCCCTCTTGTGGCCTAGGATAAAGTTACTAAACCTAAGCTATATGGAGGATTGGGGTTAAAAATATTTCTCTTATGAATGAGACCTTAATTTCCAAGGTTGGTTGGAGGATTGCTAGAGAGGAAGGTATTTGGGTGTAAATTATAAAGATGAAATACTTGTAGAATATAGGTAGAATGGAATCCTTTTTAATCAAAATAACCTCCGAGGGTCTCCTTTCTGTAATTCCTTTGTGCCCTCTAAAGAAATATTAACCAACGGTACTATATGGGAAATTGGTAAGGTATCTAGAATCGGTTTTGGTATGATAATTGGATTGAGGATCCCCCCTTAGCTAACTTGGATATCTGGAAAGAAGTTTCTCGGTAGTATAAGGAATCTGGAATTTTTTTGATTCAATACTTTTGGATCCGGAAGATTCTGTTAGATGGGAAACCATTGAGCCTCCTCTGGATTTTGATGGAGACATCCAACCATTCCAAGATCTCAACAATAAACTAAGGGAATTACACATCCCCATGTTCCAAACCAAGGAGGATTCCATTAAATGGAAAGAAGAAGAATATGGAATTTTCTCGGTTAAATCAACCTATATTTTAAATTTCAAAACTAAATTGCACAAGGAATATTGGGGTAAAGTCTGGGCGAAGGATATCACCCCAAAGATTAATATCTTTTTCATGTTGGCTGCCCAGAATAAAATCCTGACAGTGGACAATCTCAGGAAAAGGGGAATGAAGATTCCCAATAGATTTTCTCTTTGTAAGAAAGAGGAGGAAAATGTCAACCATCTCCTCCTTCATTACTCCTTCTCCCATGAAGTATTTTCTTCCATTATGGATCTATTCAATATCCAATGGATCTTGCCCTTATTGATTGAAGATTGTGTTTTCAATGGGAGAGTCCTTTCCATTTTACCATCTTGATTTGGGCCTAGAACATTGCCCTCCCTCATTTTTGGGGTTTATGGAAGGCCAGGAAGGATGATATCTTTCAAGATAAAAAATATCTTCTCTTGAAAGTTAGAATTTTTTTTGAATGCCATAAAGGAAAACATTAAAATATTTAAAGGAAAAGTCAAGAAACCTTTCTCAAAAAGTGAGTAGATAGTTCTTGACAAGTTAACCCTTGGACCGATGGAATTACACATACCTAAAAAGAATTCTAGTTGGATTAGGCACGGGGAAATGTTGTTAAGTTAAATTTTGATGGAGCTTCAAAAGGGAATTTGGGTCCTGCTGGGGGAGGGGGAATTCTAAGAAACAGTGAAGGAGATTGGTTGTTTGCCTACACGGTGCGTTAGGTTGACAAACCAACAACATGGTGGAAGCTAGAGATCTTCTTTGGGGGTTTTTTTGGCTAAAGAAAAAGGATTCAAGGACATCTAGATTGAAGGTGACTCTCTCCTCTTAATTAATTCCCTCAATAATCAAGGTTCCATTAATTGGGCCATAAGAAATATCCTTAATGATGTGAAGGAAAATTCAAATTTTTTTGATAGCGTTTCTTATAATCATACCTTACGTCAAGGGAACAAATGTGCAGATAAGATGGCCAATTATGGAATCACTTGTAATGATTATAAGATCTGGTGTAAAGTTGATAAATTACCCATAGACATTAATGAGACCATTAGTAGAGATAGAGGGCACTAAGTTTTATAATGTTGGCATGAGTGAGCCCTGTGGAGGTGAAAAATTACTT
The DNA here is from genome assembly GCA_018340775.1 of Taxus wallichiana var. yunnanensis. NCBI lineage: Eukaryota > Viridiplantae > Streptophyta > Pinopsida > Cupressales > Taxaceae > Taxus > Taxus wallichiana. The sequence continues at coordinate 615,098,006 of CM031240.1, forward strand.
AATATCTTGTTCTCCATGATTTCTATTAGTGCGAAAGAGGGTATTTTTTTAAAAAGTAGTAGCAAATAGAAGAAGTTCAGTCTTGTGAAGATGGGGGTGATAGGATTAGAGTTGAACCTACTAGCCAAAGCATTGAATCTTTTAATCAGCCTTTATGGAACAAGCTTAGGATTGGGGGTTTCAGTAATTTCATTTCCAAATTACATGGTCACGACCCCTCCTTGTCTAAGGATTTTGGAAAATCTTGGAAAGAGGATAAGTTTGAGGTCAGAGGGATGGAAATTGTGGTTTCTGAGTCCAGTATCATCCTGGCGACGAACATGAAAATGGACGGGCTTAAAATTTTTAAGGATAAAACCCATAGAGAACATGAAATATACACCCACCATATGACCCTTCTGAATATGTTCCGCCACAAGGTCATGGTGAGCATCCCCTTATTTTTGTTTATGTCTCTGAATAACTCTTTGATGGATTTCTAGTGGGAGAAAGTGGAGATGCCTCTGCATGAAGGGATCATACTTCTACTTGTTTGAAAATGGGAAACTGTTCTGTCCTCTTCCCTGAAAGATAAGGTGGATGAGGATGACCTCACTCTCATGGAATGCCTTACTAAGATGAAGGCTGGGAAATGCAAAAATGTGGGGGAGGATTCTGGTAAAGAAATGGGTGAGGATGGTTGTGGGGAAGCAAGAACCTCGAGAAAAAGAAATTGGGATGGTAATTTAAAGGGTTTGAAGATTTGAGTAGAAAGGTCCAGTACTTAGAAGGGGTGCTTCAGGCGATGGAAGAAACCAATGCTGGTCAAAGGGAAATAATGTTGGATGTCATTAACGCTTCTAAGAAAATTGTCTCTGCTCAGGTGAAGTCCAAGCAGAAGTTTTGGAGTTAGAGGACTAGGTCAAAAAGATGAGCGATAGGCTGGAAGTGATGGAGGGCACTAAAAGAAGGGACTTTAACTTGCATGCATCATTATCTTTGAGGAAGATCGGAGGAAGATATTAATGAAAAAGGTGCTGAGGGTGACAAGATCAAAGACAATCATGATGGTAGAGAGGATCTCCAAAAATTAACTAGTGTTTCTGGACTGTTGGTAGAATTTTGGCGAATTCTGTTGTTTTGTAGTTTTGGAGACTGTTTCTCCTTCTCTCTGGTTTTCTCACTTTGGTACAAATTCTGGTTCTTCATTATACGAGTTAATCATGTTTAACTCATTTCTTAGTCATTTTCATTTCCTTCTTGTTCGTTGGTTTCTGTTCCTCGTCTTGTAATGGCCCCTAGGAGTTGATCCTATTTTTACCTTATCTAATAAAAAAGGTTTAATAACTAAGAAGGAAATTTGTAGAACACAAAAACAAGCCGCAAAATCTTTGTAGGGTAGAGGAGAAAAGTTATAAACTTTTCAAATTTTGAAACCGCAGACAAATGAATTTGAGACTAGCGATACAAATAAATAGACACTCGTATTACAAATAAAATAGAACCTCAAAGTATAAACAAATTAAAACCCGTGCCACAATTTTTTTTTTTGAAATCTGTAGTACAAAGGAAATGAAACCTATGGATGAAGCAAGATATGACATGTGTTAAATATCAAAACAAACTAACATGACACATGCCGGTTATGGAAAATTCTAAAGAAAATCCCCTGGGAGCACATGAAGTTGCTATAATTTAATCAAAATAAATAGATTATTAGGTCCACAACCGGGGTTGACAAGTCAATCGAAATACGTGGTGAACAAACAAAAAATGAGGTGAAAAATATATAAAAATATGACAACTTGTGAAAAATGAAATACACGTGGTGCTTCCCTATTTGATCATACTTTGCAATGTAACAAACAAGTCTAAAGATTAATTATAATAAAAATCAATTGATAAATTATACATATGTGTTGAAAATTTAATGGATCATTTTTCACACTCTGACATGGTTTTAACAAAGGACAAATAAAATGTGAGAGAACATGGACAAGTTCTATTGGTTTGTAATTGTCTAACTTTGACAAAGTCTTAATATAAAGAGTAACAAAAATAGTGGCTAATTCCTATTGTTTAACCACTATCACGTTTAACAATAGACTGATAATGTGAAATGTGAAATGACTTGGAAAAATTCTATTGGATTGGATTTTGCATCGAAAAAAACAAGATAACAAAATACCGAATTTACGAAGAGTGTGGAACAACCTTATTGGTTTGCACTTTCCAACTAATAAAAGAAACAATTAAAATTCGACACGGTGAAGCTACATAGATATTTATGATTAGATAAAGATTCGCACCTATCGGAAGGATATATTAAAGCTCTAACATAACAAAACTACATGGAATTTTCTTATTGGCCCAAGCTTCACAATGTAGAACTTCACAAATATATATTACACTTGGTGTCGGGGTGGACTAGAACTAGAACCACAAATTTAAGCTGTATTCAAGGAAAACTTTCAGGCCCACTCCTCCTTTTGCAATGAAATACAAAGAAAGATCATGGCGTAAATTCCATGATTTAAAGAGGATAGGTGTCGTAATTTTGTCACCTTTCTAAGGAAAATAAATATACGAGATGTCAAACCCATAAAATAAGCCAAAAAACAACAAAAATTGAAATCCATCAGGAAAAAAAGACAAGCTTGAAAAAACCAAAGCAAGTCACAAAATAAAAGAACTTATTTTAAATAAGTCACATAACTATAATGGCTATAAAAAATGTGAAATATTTGAAAAACATGGAAAATATTGCGAAGAACCAAGAACAAAGAACCAAGGTCACAAAAACATAGATCTATGCACACAAAATGTATAAGCAAGATCTAATCAACAAATCAACCAATATTCATATAATTTTTGTGCGGAAATTGGATTTTTTCACTTGATTAGCTTGAAGTCGACAGTGAAACAACTAGGGTTTTGTAGATCCAAAAAACTTCAAGCTCTTTACTCCTGTAAACCAAAAAAATCTAGTTCTATCTCTGAACAAGCATAACCACCAACTTTGATACCATGTTAGGGAATTAATGGGAATGTATAATTAACAAATTATAAATCCATAATATAATTTCCAAAGATTATAGATTATGAAGTGCAATGATTAAACATAGATTAAGATGTTTATATTTTCATATTATAGACCATGAACAAAAAGTAAATAGCTGGAACATAAATGAGGCAGAACACAGATTTATAGTGGGGAAAACCAAAGGAAAAACACCACTCAGAAATAAAGAACCATATGTATTAATAATTTCACATAATATTTTACCCAACACTTCCACTTCACTCCTCGATCTCACAAAGATAATTTCATAATATTTTCTTACAATTACAATAGAATGATAAAAATGATTTTACCAAAATATAATACTAATCCAATATGATATGTTATTCTCATATATCAATCTCATGAGGGATCATCCGATATATAGGATGGATGAATTGGTCATACCAATTCACTCTAATTGTGAAAGACCGACCTAAATTTTATTAAATAAAACTTAAAACAAAGGGGTCATGTAGTAGTGCTCCACCTAAACGGTATCCCCACTTGAGATTATTACCCCAACACTCCTCCCTTACATACTTGGATCTACCATTTCCATTTCCCACATCATCCCATCAGCTTTTACGAGTTTTGATTTCATCCTGGAGCCATGTTACTACATTCAACCATCTTCATCACCGTCTATACACCATCATTTTTGCCCAATATTTTCCATCCAATCAGTAAATCGATCCTGGTCATTATCACAACCCTGTCCAATCACTTTGCCGACCTGCCCCATTGATATTTTATTTTATGTCATTCACCTTGTTAGTTATCGATCTATGTGTTATCAACTCCCTCATATCATTAGATCTTGTCATTTTCCCCTTATACCACCTCATATTTGTTTTATCGGCTCAGTCGCTATCGATCCAGCTTGGTCACATCGACCAAATAAGTAGTTGTTGCATCTATCATTAGTTTTCATAATTTTCTTACATACTTCTGTTAGATCTAGATCCACATCATCTTGAAATGTTATGTCTTGATTCAACATCACTTCTAGTCCAGATCAACTTCATATACAAATTTAGCAAACCTTTAAGTCATGTTTTCCTAAATTTTCTTCTTATCCTATCCTGGTCACCGTCAATTGAACTCTGTAGTGTCTCGGTCACCGTCGACCCATACATGTTTCATTTAATTTTTATACATTTAGATCAGATCCATATTTCCATCATATATCTAGCATTTTAGTTTCTATTTTACTTTAGATTATGTATTATATTAGATCCATCTTTCATTTACTTATTTATTTTTATCTAAACATGGGTTGACATCCATCCTAGGAAATTTTCACTTCATGGGATTTGGTATTATTGGGAAACCCACCATTTATCTACTAATCCATTTTTTTATTTTTCTTTGTTGTGCGGGTCACTTAGCTCACTACGAGGATGATTCTATGTTTACACCCATATCCATCGTCATCACATTAAGAGGTACCATAAATCCTCTCATACTTAAAGATACTTGTTTTCTTTGTTGAAATTTCACTAATTTGAAATAATATGAGAAAATTGATTCAACATAAATATACCATTCTTTATAAATATCATGAGCCATAGAATAATGTCAGTAAAAGAATAGATACAACCACTAGAGATCTAGATAACATATCAAAAACCTTTTTTGTAAACCTTTCTTATACCTAATCACGAGGTGGAACTACTGTAAGAATCACATCCAATGGAATGTCTAGACTATTGTAGCTTGGTCTATGTTTGAAGGTACTAGAGGGGATGATGATCTGTATGAATTACTGTTTCCTTGCCCATAAAGTAATGTTTCCATTTCTTTACACTCTATACCAAAGCATACAACTCTTTATCATAGGTTGGATAGTTTCTTACCACACTCGTGAAGGTCTCAGAATGGTAACAAACATGATTTTTATTTTGCATCAAGACTGCCCCCATTGCATATTCACTTGCATCCATCTCAATCTCAAATGACCATTGTAAATATGGAAGTGCTAAGATGGGAGCGATACTGATTTTTTCTTTTAGTGTATACAAATATATATGATATTTGTCTCCCCATTTAAAGACCTATTTAGTGCTAGTCAAAGAATGCAAAGGAGATGAAATGAACAAGAAGTTAATAATAAATTTTCTCTAGTATTGAACTACACTCATAAAGATTCTAACTTATGTTACATTATTGGGTTTAGGCTAGTTAACAATGACTTCAATTTTTTTAGGATCAATTTTTAAGTTACCACGTCTGCCAACATAACCTAAATAAACCAAATATATTTTCCCATATTCACATTAAGAAAAATTGAAACAATTTCTCCTTTCTAAAATTTACCAAGAAGCTCCACAGATGTTCCAGTTTGAAGAATGCATAGGTGAATGATCCGAGATGTGAATTGTTCCAAGAAAAAATGTAAGCATACAAGATTGCAAATTATGAAAATACAAGAGAGATAATTACAATAATACGTGAAATACCTCCAACTTAATACAATATATGCTCTATAGGATGGACTGATGCAATTCGTGTACATATAAGAGGTGAATTTGTAACCTCCTCCTAGATTAGTGGGGAATAAATATCACTAAGTGATACTAGAAGTAGAGTTGATTCCACACATTTAGTAAGATAACTTAACACAACTAATAAGATATCTCAACACAAGTGACACCTAAGAAAACATATCCCATAAGTGTAGGAAAGATCCAAGTAAATAAAAAATACAAGGAAAATGAATATCCTACACTAACACCCCCATAAGCATAGCTTAGGTGGGTAGTGAAAAGGAAAGTGGGTCTTGAAAACAAGGCCTGATGAGGTACCCATGTAAAATGCAAATCTATCATAAAGTGGAGAAAAATAAAAACTTAGTGGGAAAAAAACTCCCCCCAAAAGAGAGAACTAAAGAAGTAAAGAAGGATAAAATCCCTCTTGAAGATGATGAAGCTATTAATGTGGATAGAAGAATTGGGTCCTAGAAATAAGGCCATGTTAGGTACCCAAGTACATAAAAAGATGAAATGGGAATAAATAAGACAACCCAATAGGAATCCAAAATTGGATGAGTAATCGCTAAAGAATCTACGACTAGTAAAACTTTCTCCAAATATCACCCTTAATTAATAGAATTCGCACAAAAAATATGTCTAATATTGTTTTCAAAACCATTGGTTGGCCAAACAAGCACAAAAAATAGAGGAAAAATTCAGCACTGCATAGGAATAGAGAAGTTGTGTGAACATGCCATGCTCAAAGAGTACTACGGAAATCTACAAAATCTACAAGGAAGACACAATGATCCTCAATATGGGTTCTAATAATAGCCGCCTTGTTAAAAAATGATTATTGGAAAACATTTCCTCGTTCCTTCTTAGATTAGTGAACTAGTACTAAAGAAAATAAAACAACTCAAAACATGCAAGGTTTTATGGACCTTGAGATAGGATGACGATATGAATAGACACAAATGGATAGATATTTCTCCTGCAATGAGTTAAGTAACTTACAAATGAAAAAAAACTCAATAGAGGATGGATTCATAGGTAGATGGGAGCGTTGCATCACCTGTTAGTCCTAAGAAGTAAGAACTTCCTAAGATGGATGTTAACCCTCATGTTTGATAAATATAGATAAAATAAATGGATATGGATCTAATATAAATGTAGAATTTGAAGTAAAACAAAAACTAAAAAGTTGGATCTAAGATGATTAAATAATATCTGATCTAAATGAACACAAAATAAATCAAACTTGGATGGTTGACGATGACCCAAGACTTTAGAAGGAAATTCGATGGTGATTGGGAAATTTGGTGAGTGAAAAGCAGTGATGTAAAATGTAGATCTAGAGGCCCGACAAAAATTTGAGACTCATGTAACATTGAGATGATAAACAAGAACCTATAGAAAATCTGAACAGGAGGAAACAAAAAGGATGCAAGAAAATTAGAGATCTAAGGGAAAATGCTGAAAAGATGGATTGGGTCGACGATGAATAGGAGGGTTAGTGAGGACTGAGGTTAAAAAAATGGACTTGGGATGATAGAGGGATGTAATGGCTAGATTTTGTGCTGAATGGATAAATAATAGAAATCATATGGTTGTGGATCGAATGGCGAGAGAACTAATGCAATGGAGGTTGGGTCGACGGTGAGTGGGGTTGACCTAGACTTGAACAAAAATGGATGGGCTGATACAAAGACCTTGCAGACAAACACAACAGTGGGAAGGATGAGACCGAGTCCCCTGATGACATCTAAATCTACACATGATGTTAGTGAATGATATGGATGATAAAATAATAATAATGAAGAAAATCATGGAATAATGAAATATATCTCGTTAAAACTCCAAAATGGAAGCAAAAATCTCCTAGAGGGTTTTAAGATTAATGTTATAGCTACAAAGGCACTCAACAATGAAGGAAAATCATAAGAATGCTAGAGTCTCCAAAATTACATCCTTGAGAAAGGAGGGGGTAAGGGCGGCTTTATAGGGTTGACGGTGACCGAATGGGTCATCATCAATCATGGGCATCCATCCATTTGGGTGGTGGAAGGGTGAGGGTTTGCGACAAGGAGCCAATTAGGATCAAGATTAGGGTTTTAGGATGCTTAGGTGGGTTAGGGATGCATAGGGAAGTGAAATGGATAGGTGAGAGGTGAAATGGAGTAAATAGAGGAAAAGGGGTGAATAAAACTATTAAATGGGGTGGTTGAAAACATATAAATGATAAAATGGAAGAATATAGAGTGAAGAATCAAATTAATGAAAGATTATAATTAATTAGGGATGATTAGGGAAAGATAATGAGAGATTAATTAATTATGCATAAATAATGTTATGGGATAAAAAAGGTTGGAAAAGGATGGTATGTGGGATAAATTGAATTTAGGAGGGAAAGTGGACACATTGAACAATATGACAGAAAGTAAACGTGGGGTGAAGAGAAACAATACAAAAATTGGTGTCTATATTTTCTTCTTTTTGTTGAGTGGTTTGTGTTAGGAAAGCCATGAGGAAAAGCGAGAAGGATGAGAAAGATAATTGATTAGATGTTCCCCCTCAAACTTGGGATCGACAAAAAAAAGGAAGTTGATCATGAGTTTGAAAGAGAGGTGAAGAAGGATGGAAATGATGAGAAAATAAGATGAGGGGATAAGATATCAACACAAGGATAAACAAGAAATAAAGGTAAATAAAAACATGATGGTGATTTAAGAATCAATCGGTAGGGAACAAATTACTGATTTCGGGGATATGAGGATAATGTCATATGGACTGTGAGTTTGAATAAACCACTTCAAAAAAAGGAGGGAAACCAAGGGGAATCCACTCAAATGGATGTGCAAGTCATGGGACCAATGGGTCAAAGGCATACATAAAGTATGCACAAAAAATGTGAAAAATGATCTAGACAAGGGTCATAACAAAAATAAAGGGGTGGGAAAAATGAATGTGATATTCTATCGGTAGGAGGAATTGAAAAGGATGCATCCAGGGTGAGATGAAAAGGAGGTAAAATAATGGTGTCCCAATAGGGATCATGATGATGGACACAAAGGAAAGATGATGTAAAATAAATATGCGATTGATAACAAATCCTAGTTGGGACACAAAAAGGATGTGAGATGAAGACCACTTAATGAAAAAGTGGAAGAAAATATAATTTTGAAAGGAAGGATTGATCGAAGAGATTGAAAAGGAGATTGATAAAAAAAAATATAGGGGGTTGATAGTAGTAGGCGGGGTTGGCGGTGACCAGGGATGAAGTGACGATGACCACGATCGGTGGGATATATAAGACCAGGTTGGCCAAATAAACTCATTTACATGGTGCAAAGTGATGATTTAGAGCTCTCGGAGATATATAGAGAAAGTGAGATTGAGAGAAATATATAGGCAAAGGAGTAGAAAGGAAGTTCCAGAGGACCCATAGGATGGTGAGTTCCTAAACCCTAACTTGTTTTAAAGATTTTTTTTTTTTTTTTTTTTTTTACATTTTTTCAAATTTTGAGCTAGACACAATAGGAGGTCTCGATGACTAGATGTGGTCATTGTTGACTTTTCCTAAAAGGGCATTGACCATATATAGGAGGCGTCGACCTAACCTAGGTCGGCGTCGACCGAGAATGAGATGATAGATTTTACTTGATTTTTATTTTTGATGAGATTTGGATGATGAGAGATCTAATGTTTACGTGTTTGATTGATTTTGTAGGCTTGAGAGACCTTATACTTGAGAGATAGAGTGCATGCCATGTATAACTAGATTAGAGGTGATATTACGGACATTGAGTGGGATCTCTTGGCGTGATTAGATTTGGTATATTCCGGTATATCTAGAATATTCCATGAGATTTTGGTCTCATGATTTCATTAGTGGAGAGATGGGATGTGTAAACAAGAACATTCTAGTTTAGGACAGGTGAGATGACCATCACACTCGAGGATGTATATCACATCCCGAGATTTCCTATCTGAGGGTGAGAAGATACAATTGATCACATTGGAGAGTAGATTCATGGTTTTGACACAAATGTTTGGAGTTGATGCCCCATAGATTACTTTTATATCTAGGGAAATGTATTATGAGATGAGATATGAGCGTGGGGTGGCATGGATTCGATTGATATATTTGGTGATGATGATGACATCATGCTATTCACTACCAAATTTAGGGGATGTTAGGTTCCCATGGAAACTAAGAGGGTGTTTTTACCAATATTGTGGATCATAGGACAATGTTCTCATTTTGTGCAACATTGTTGGCACATGTGTATCATGAGTTGAACATGTACACAAAGAGGAGGAATGCATTGGATGTAAACAAGAAAAGGAGCTGATTATGGCAATGCACTTGTAGCCAATAGTAGGTGTCAACACATAACCAATGATAGGTAGTTATTCCAAGGATCATCAGGAGAATATGGAAAGTTAACTTATAAACCTAATGTTGACATGAAAAAGGGGTTTAGATGTGGCTTGTACACGAGAATAATAGGTTATCCATAGGTAGGCTTCTATAGGTCTATGCCCCATTTGCTCGAGTAATGTGATAAAAACTAATTAATGCGGGAAGTTTTATATGGATAAGAAAGCTGATCGATGTAGGAAGCTTTCTAATGGTGTTTGATTTTACTTTTTGAGATAGATAGAAGGATGATCAAATCAGGAAACCTTTGGTACCATGATATAGAGAGAGTAGCCATCCTTCGAGGGAGTGGTCTAATTTTTTCTTTATGATTTATGGTTTATGATTTATGATTTTTATTTTTATAGATGGTAGGAATAATACATGCATGATAGTTATCCTTTAAGGGAAAAATCTATACTTTTGAATTTTTATGATTTTATGAACAACTATCCTTCTAGGGAACAACCTCGTTTTTGGATATGATAACTTTTTAATAAGAGCATCCATGGAATTCTAAATTTTTAGGGAAGTGTTGGGGATAATTACGTAGACCACTTAGGAGGGGATAATGAATGTACAAGTGACACCTATGGACCCTTAGCATGGTTACAATAGGTAGATAAGAGGGTAATGGATGTAATGATCATGGAGTTATCACCAATAAGGGAGAACCTATCCATAAGGAATATGCTATGAGAAGAGCCGTAGTGCCCATATTCAAGGTCACAACTAGGAAAGTGACAATAGACCACATAATTCCAAATCATTATGATGATATATGGAAGAGGCTAATAATTGATGGATGACCAATGGGATGACTAGGTTCACGTTAGTAGGTATGTTAATAGTAGAAATACCATAAATGTAATGCATTTAAAAGGTTCTATTTCTGATTTACCATCAAGGAAGCCAAATGATATGCCCCAGATCCATACTTATGCATGATAATATAAGGTGCACTCCAGTTAGGAGAAAAATTTGCATGTTGACTCATTTCTAGAGTAGTGACATTTTGATTTTATTAAAGGACAAGGTCACCAATGTTAAAGTCACACTCTATGAGATGTTAGAGTGGATGGGATAAGATGATAACTTGTAGAAGATTAGATGGGGTGAGATAGATAAGAGGAGGTAAAATATTATGTGTTATATTTTGAATAATGAGGAAACATGCATCCATGGTGAGATGAAGATGGCCACAAAAAGTGGGCTTAGGATGAGGTATGGTGCCCTAAGAGAGGCACAAAGATAGCCACAAAGGTGGACTTAGAATGAGATGCAATAATATATAGGTGTATTGGGTAAGATGAGATAATAAATTGGCCAAGATGAAGGATAAGTAGATCTAGATGAGAGAGGAGAGACCTAGAATAATAGTAAATCGGTCCTAGAGTGATTGTGGAGATTTAAAGAAGTCAAGGGAAAGAGATACAATGTCATCAATGTCCATGGGATGGTTGGATGAAGGAGGAGATGTGAGAGGAATAAGAGAGAGGAGTGGATTCTCCCCCAGTGAGAGATGTTGCATCACATTAGGAAACTTAGATACATATATGGATGAGCTAGTGGATGCAAAAGGGGATTGGGTAGGATTGTTATAAGGAGTGATGATGCCTCTAGATTTTGATTGGATAAATGATTGAGGTTCATGAGGGCAAGGATGATCAGTAATATGGATGGTGTTGATGAAGAGAGGGGGACTCCCTTTAGGAGAAATAGAGATTGGGGGATGGATTATGACAAATGATTTAGGTGAAGGACCTGATTTAGATGTCTTAGGAGATGAGGGTTCGATTGGAGGATTGGATTTGGATGTGGATGAGATGGAAGGAAGAGGGTGATATTCATGGATGAGAAGGTCATCTTCCACAATTAGATTATGGATGAGAGTTTGGAGGGCCTTAAAATGCTCAGTGTCATGGCCTATGGTGTGATGATAAGTACACGTGATATTAGAATAAAACCATAATGGTTTTTGTCCACATAGGTCAAAAGGTTTAATGGGGGGAAGTGTGATTGCTGAGGTTTGGAGTAAACATTGAAAATATTTCAGTATATGATATAATGGGGATTGTTTAAGAAGAGGTCATAGATGAAGTGGTTTTAGGAATGGTAGATGAAGGAAATAAGGATGATTCTCTTCGATGAGGCTTTATGAGAGCCTTTGGTTCAAATTTAGAGTTGGAAGGAGGAGTGGGTATCGTGATTTGGTTTTGATGACTTGGGAATTAGTTGATTTTGAAGGATGATTAGATCTAAATGGAGGGTTAGATTTCTTGGATTTGGATTGGTTTATGATGGGCGTCTTGGATGAAGTTCCTAGCCCTAAGTGTAGAAACCAAATTTGGGTCACACTCCCCTTAGTCCACTTTAATTAATTAATGTAACGTATTCACCTAACCATGACCCCTTAACACACATTCATATTAATTTAATTACTTATAATTGAATTAATGTTCATCCTCACATTATTAATTAATTTAATTACTTTAATTAAGTTAATTTACACCTCACCTAGCCACATCACCATGGACTTATTCCTAGCCTATTAATTAACTAAGACCGAGTATCTACTTATCTTAACAACTGGGACTCTTTCAAACCCTAAAATTAAAGTCCAATTTCTTCTCCAAAAACACTCCCACTTATCTAAGCACTAAACCACACTTGAGACCTAGATTAAAAATCAAGATCACACCAAACATAGTAAAAGTCGAGGCTATTTTTGGTAACTTGGACTAATTCACCCTAACCGATGCCGATTTATCCTCGGTTGACATTGGTCACCTAACCACCATTGGTTCCTTTATATATAATTTTAAAACTCTTTACATGGGTTGGTCATTTAGTTTTGAGAGATATATTACAATAAAGACTAAGTCTCAAAGCCATTCTTGCATCCAAACAATGACAACACACCACTAGAGTGCAACACAAGCTACATGTTCTCTTCCAGAGCGTTGGAGTATTCACGGGAACACATAGGTTGCACTATCATGGCACTAAACCAGCCATCACCTCGAAAATCAACCACCAACCACCTTCATTCACAAGATCTTCATAAAAACAAGTAAGTAACATGGTTTTCATCATCTGTGTACTTACTTTACTATAATATTTTACTCCTTTTAGTACTTCCATTTCTGATCTTACCTGAATTTCTCCATCTTCCCACCAATTGACCTACCCAGACCATTTCAAGCCTTTCCAACTTTCTTAACCTCTTCCTCTACATTCCTGAGTCTTCTTAGCCATATTACAAGCCTAACCACACCTTCCTCATTCTCTGTGTAATCACAAAGAGGTTAAACAACCTTTTTATTAATTAATCACCCATTTCCCTATTGACGTCTATTTACCTTACCACCGTCAGTTTCATCCCTATATCAAGATTTCATCGGTCACCGACCGATCTTTGGTCTCTATGTTATTTTAAACTCTTAGAACAACATGCATTCTATTCAACCCAAAACCAATCTAGACCTCACCAAATTAGTCCCATACCTTTACTGGACCTCGACAAATCTACTAGCCCAAAAAAACCTTTGGTTTCATTAGATTTAGTGATACATTTCATATTTAACATTAAATCTAGCATATTGTTTTGTATTGAGAAACCTAAATCATTGCATTACAATAGGACCCTTTTATTTTAGTTTCTTATTTATGTTAAATTAAACAGTGGATTGACAACCTCTCTAGGAAGCATCACACTTCCTGGATCTAGCATATGCTAGGTAGTCCACTGTCATATGCTATTTAATGCTCTTTTGTGGTCTTGTTTTGTATTTACAGGTAGTCCTTCCTAGACAAAAGGAGTTCTCTATGATCAGCTTGGATAACGTCAACAATGCACGCATTCTACCTTCCACCTTTGATTTTATAGGTATTCCTCCTAACCTCTTACCTTATCTGTTTTACTCAACTTATTGGTGAAACATTTTGGCATGCCGGTGGGAACCATTTGGGTTCTTTGCATTTTTCATTCTTAGGGAATCATTGTGTGTTTATTTATTTTTGAAAGAGAGTTCACATTAAATCTTCTCCCTTGGAAACATTCTTCTTCTCCTACTTGTCTCAATGAAACTTGTAGTTTGGATTAAAAAGAACACTTCTTTTTTTTTTGTATTACATTAGTGAAAGACATACTCTTGCCTATTCATTATTTATTTCATCGAATTTCATTGTGTATTTGGGTTTAAAATATTTACATCTCATTTCGTATCTTTGCATTATAGCTCATTTAAATTGTGGGCAACCTATATGCTAGAAGTCATGACCAAGCTGATGGTTGAAAAATTGAACCATAGCTCACATTTTACACACACACACACTCTCTCTCTCTATACCAAACCACTAAAAAAAAACTACACATTTCTTAAACAACATCTTTCCCACAAGAAGCTTTCAATGATCACACGATTAGAGGATTGACAGTGGGCTCTAGCTAGTGTTTTGGCTAGTCATCATATTAGAGTAGGGCCTCATGTACTGAAAAGTATATATTGGGGACACCACGCCAAAATTTACCCAAAACTAGCCATAGTTTTTAGTTTCTGTAGGGCACCTTTAGTAACCAAAAACTCTATTCTATTCATAAGTCAGTACTAAATGGCATAAGTCACAACATAAAATCCACAACATAGGATTTCATGTTTTTTAGCTTTTGCTTGATTTATGTTTTGAGGTGTAATTTATTTTCTCCATTTTTCTCTCCCTACATACTCCAAAATCATGGTTGGTGTATTCCAATATTTTCTAAGTGTGTTGGGATTAATCATTTCCATACTCAGCTTTTGAGTTGGTCCTTTTATTTGATATAAATCACCAAAATTCACTTTTTCCATCTTTTCACAGATTTCACAATAACCGCATTGGTCCAATGACCACCATCAGTTATATCCTCTCACCAATCGGTTAATGGACCACCATCGGTTATATCCTCTCACCAATGTCGGTTAATTGACCACCATCGGTTTTATGCTGTTTTGGTCATTTCTGCCAAAGTAGCATTCAATCTACATTTCTTTTCTTTCTGTGACTTGTTTTGTCACCTTATCATCTTTTATGTGTTCTGTTATCACCTATAGAGTTTAGATACATCTTATTCATACCTTTTCATATCCAGATTTTAATCTATTATTCATTCAAATTAACCGATATTGGTTTAGTGACCACCAACGGTTATATCATCATACCACCATCGGTTTACTAAATGATATCAGTTCAGAGCTGTTTTGGTCATTTTCCAAAACAATGTTTCATTCAAATCTATCACCTTCTATGACTTCCTCTGTCACTTCAATATAATTATGAGTCTTTGATATAACCTTCATAATTTAGTTTCACTTCATTTTCATCATTTCTTACCAAATTTGCAAAACTTTTATTTCTCCCGAGTAACCCTATCATACCGACATCGTTACCTAACCGACGCGTCGATATCTGTGTTCTAATTTTTCAATCAAAATAGTGATCAAATAACACCTTCTAGATCCATTTTTCCTCCACTTTTCTATGTTTCTACACATGATCAATGGAGCTTAGATCACTAGTTCTATTGTCAATCACATGGTTTTGACTCATAGACAAGCTAACACCCTCAAGTTTCACGCTAGCCACTAACCTCTTCTACCTAACCCATCACCCCCTTCCATATTATCACCTATGGACCCCAATCAATATCTTAGCATACCCATTAGTGATGAGGAATTTGTGATAATCCTTGATCACAACCCCACCACTTTGTAGTATTACCTTGCTCATTCATCTACCAGGATTCATCAAGGAAACTTGTATACGACATGCTTGTGTCCATTCCTCCTACTCTCACACCCACTTCTACATCAACTACTACCAATGTAGCCTTATCCTCTTCCACCTTACCGCATGTGGTTTCCTAGCTTGACCCTACATCATCGATATCTTCTACACCTATGACATCTATCACACCTTTGACATCTATCTCCCCTACGATGTCCACCATGCCTTCATCAACTTCCCTTAGTATAATTCTATCTACATCATCTGCTCCTCACATACCTATTACATCTCACCACCACTAGTGTTAGCAGCCCACACTCCCTTGCAAAACCTTGTCCTCTCCATCTCGCAGTCTCTTCCTCAAATTTCTATGAGAGTCTTTATGTCCACCTACCTACCTACACCTATCACCAATAACCCCCAATTTCATATACTACTTATCAGGTACTTACTTTCTCTCCATATCTATTCCATCATATGTTCCTTCATCACAATTTTCATACTCGGCACCACCACCTACTAGAATGAAGTCTACATCATACCCACCTTATCTACCCCCTTATATTTGTAGGGGTGCTCCATCATCAAAACCCACAAATGATCTTATAAAGATGATGATGGAAAGTATGCATAAATTATAAGAATTTGTCTTGAGTTCACGTAACTCTCGACATATGAAAAGATTTGTAATGAGCCCATTCACTCCTCCATTACCATTCATCCATACCATGTGCCTTGGGAAATTCCTAAATTCAACCAATTAAAAAACAAAGAAGACCTGAAACAACACTTGTAATCTTTTAAACATGTGTATTATCTAACACTCATGATGACACATTACTCCTACAAACATTTCCAATGTCATTGACAAGACCCGATTTAGATTGGTATAGTGCTCTACCCATGCACTCCATCTTTTCATTCAATTAGATAGCTCAAGATTTTTTAGACTAATTTTCTATCAACATTGTCAAGAAGGTCACCATGAATAACTTGTACGCAACAAGCTAAGATGAAGATGAATCTATTGCAGATTTTTTTCACTCATTGGCGGAGCACGATCAATGAGATCACATTCCAATTACCTCATACGGAGTTGATAGAGTTGTTCACCAAAGCTTGTGTTAGACACATCTCACTAAATCTCCAAGTTCAAACCTCCCGAACATTTGATGAGGCATTCACCATGTCCTGGAAACTTGAAATCCATGCCATTAAAGAGAAGAAGATACAATTGCATAACAAGAACGCTGCATTTAAATCAAATGATACATCTTCTTCTTCCAAACCAAAAATAATTATTCTAAAGAAAAAGGATCTTCTAATGAAGAGGTTTTGAAGGCCAACCCATCTCATCCATCCAACCAATCAAAACCTTCTTCTAACCTTTCTCTTGTTCATATTTTTCAATTCAAGCAGGAGCAATGAAAATATACTCCCATAAGAGGACCCTATTATTCAGTTTTAGAAAAACTTCTAAAAGCCGTAGAAATTAGTCTTCCACCCATCAAACCACATACTAGTTTTGACCCTTCCTCTTATTCCTGCATGGTACGAAGAAAATGATTACTACAATGATCATAGTGTTAGAGGTCATAATGACGATAATTGTATAACTTTCAAAAACATAATCCAAGAAATGTTAGATAATGGAGATCTCATCTTGGATAACCCTAATGCACCAGATAACCATAACCTTCACATCTTCAAGAAGCCATTCCCAAATCACACCCCATCATCTAACCAAATTGGTGAAACCTTGACAAATGACAATAACACTTGTGAGGTTCATGCCATTTTCGACATCATACCATATCCTTCTACTCAGTTTCCTCCCATTCCATTTATTGAAGAGTTTTTTTGCATGAGTTCCTTCATCCATGGAAGGACCTACCTCATCCACTCCTTTACTCACAAAGGATTCCCCCTTATCTTCTCTTCCACCCATGGAGGCATCCACCATATCTTTCGATGCAGTTGCCCCACTCACCTCTCAAGTTGATGAATAACCCACAATAATTACTCTTCTACCCATGTGAGAGTCATGCTTACCTTATTCTTCACCAAAAGAAGAACCTACCTCATCCACCTTGCCTTCTCCCCTACCCACAGAGGATCCATTAGTGTCATCTCTTCCTATTGGTGAAAATTACCCACTGGATTTTAAAGACCCTATCAATTTACTATCGTCTCTTCTACCCATAAAGTATGAAGCCAACCATTTCCCTATCTCACAAACATTCTTTACATGGATAATTTCCAAATCAACATCATCCTCCCCTACATCAGTGTCATTCTCATGTTTGGCCAACCACTTGGTTTATGTAGATAATTCCATGCTTTGGGGATACCTTGACTTCTTGTCTCAACACAAATACAAATGTTTCCCATTGACACTTCCATTATTTATCCAAAGGTGTTTCAGATAACCAAACCCACCATGCCCATGCCAATTGTAGCCACCCCTTATTTATCACCCTCACCACACCTAAACCATTACCATCAAACAAACTTTTTCCTATTCCAAAACCCTACTGCACCCATATTTTCCTCCATGTCCAGATCCATTACCACATTAGGAGTCATGCCGACATCAAACCTAGTCCATCCTATTGTCTAACTAGATTTAGCTACATCCTCACAAGCCATCATAAAGACTATTCCCCCACCTAAGAGAAAGACCCAACCTATTATGTTGCATACATTGGCTTCACCCACTACACTTCTGTCACCTTCACTACTTCCATCGATCTTGGGTCCATGCCCATCAACCTTGGTCGAACAACCTCCTACGTAAGGTAAATCAAAACATAGCATCCACCTCCTCATCACAATCCTCTTTTCCACCCAAATTACCTACACAAGGTACACCTTCATTGTTACCTACATCATTTTACCTCTTATACCTAAACCACTTCTTGTATCCTCATCATTACCCATGCCATTCCCTTCTCCTCGACCAGTCCCTTCCACATTACCTCTTACCACCATCTTCTTTGCACCTCCATTATCACCTTGGCTAACTCATCCCCTTATGCTATCTTCCTTCCCTTCTACATCATGTACTCCTTATTCACCTTTACCCAAGAAGGTGAAACTTGAGCACAAAACCCCACTACCTTCCAAACAGTAGTTAAACATACACTTCCTCCAACAACTATTTTAACAGATATACCTTTACGTAAGAAGGTCTAACCCAAACAAAAATCATACTATCTACCAAAAAGGTACTCAAACTTACTCAAACTCGATTCCATCTCTAGTGATGCCTCTCCCACCAAAGCCACCCAAACTTGCATCCATACCCACACTTACTTCACATTGTGATCCATTGGTAGGGTCATATGCCAACATATTAGCTAACCTTTGGAAACCTCTATCATCACATTGTAACATCTTAGACTTTATGACCCACTCAAACCTAAACCTGAAGGGTTTGATGATACAAAAATTTCTCTTACCATCATGTGCAGGGCATGATGTGGAAAACTATAAGGATCTTAAGATTATTCTTTTCCAAATATGTCCTCTCGAATAAAAACTTGATGATGATGATATTTTAGATGAGGACCCTATTCCACCTTCACCTATCACCACAAAAATCATCCCATACCTATTTAAAGACCTCCATCTCCATCTCCACAACCTTTTATCCTCCTCCAACATTCAAGATCAATATGGTGCATCGAGAGCTAGTCAAACCTCCACTAAAATGTCAATGAGCCGCATTACTTTCACAAAACCATTATATTCCCTCACCATATTTTTTCCAATCCTGCTACTACACCTTTCACAAATCACCTTTTCCTTTATGTAGATAAATATGGTTCAAGTTACTACTCAATCCTGAAGGACAAATGAAAGGAGAAAACAACAACCTCATCCACTACTCCTTTAACCAAAATTCCATCTGCACTTTGCACCAAAAATCACCATCCATGGACTGACATACCCCATTTCTGATAGAGTTGCTCATCGCACCATGCTTAAAAAACTCAACCAATCGCCCTTGAAAATGTCCCTATATGACCTTATCCAAACCTTTGATTCTCATTGTCAAGCCCTCATTGAGGTCCTGTAATCCATTGAAGTTCCACCTAATGACCCTACATGTGTTCCCTCTATTATAACTCCTCATCATGTTTCCTCTCTCACCACTTCACCCTCTTCCTCTACTCCTGCTACCACTCATCAAGTATCCACTCTTAGTTTCTTTGACAAAGAGATTATACGTCTCCAATCGGATGATCCTAACCTTTCCTGTTCATCTCCATCTATATCGAGAATATAGGTGTCCAATTTGTTAGGATTAATGGAGGTGCTAGTACAACATCATTTCCTCCCATGTGTATCAAAAAATACGCATCCCTTCCAATTACATGCACAATAACCTAGTTATGCTGCATTTATTTAACAATGCCATAACTTCCACCCTCGGCACTATCATTCTCCACATCTACATGGGCCCCTATACTATTCTGAATTATTCTACGTATTGGAGGGGAATTCCAATATAACCTCCTGCTTGGCTAACCTTGGATTCATGCCATGGGTTGTGTTCCTTCCACCTTACATCGATGCTTAAAATTTGAACATGAAGGAAACAACTACACCATTCCAGCCAATCCTTCACCATTTAAAACATGTAACATGCTCTACCAACCTAACAATGATGTCTTTATGCAAGTTAAGGTATATATCACCACTTCCACTTCTTCTTTAGCCGCTATCCCATCTACCAATGTTGACGCCTCTTTGTCATCCAATACCTCATCTAATGCTTCTAGCACTACATATTCCATAATCAACTCTACTATTCTCGAGCTAATGTAGTTTCGTAGCTGGTCCATCAACCAACCCATTTACTTTTCCAATAAATCGATGTTTCTTCTTCCTAGGATTCTAGTGATTCTTCCATTTCCGCTAACCTAATTCCAACTTCGATCCCTTAGAAGGTGTTTTTCAATTCCTCACTTTGGGGAGTACCACCTTTATAATATTGACACATTCCTTACTCCTCAAGAGTATGGTAACCTTCACTAACATCCCTCTATGATCACCACGTAGGAAAAGTTTTCCCCTACGGTCCTCCCCACCTTCGCACTAAATTAACGTATGGGGGACTTGATTCTTCTACCTACTCTCCCAAGCCACCTTACCACACTCAACCATTTTCCTCCAACCTTAAAACTCTCACCAATAACCACTTCACCCACACCTTCCTCCATTGCCATGATTAGAAGGGATTTGGCTTTGGTTTCTATGAACAAGGCCGCCATACTGTCATTCCTTGCACCACTCGTAAGCATAAAGACTGCAATGGTATTGGATTTATCAAGCCAACTTACAAAAAGGCCCGATTCAAACTCAATTAGGATGATAAACTTTCCCCATGCCATTCACCTACCTCACCACATTCACCTACAAAGTCTATGGATCCATAACCCATTCCTCCTAACTTTTTTTTTTTCATAAACACCATTTCCCTT
Source organism: Taxus wallichiana var. yunnanensis (assembly GCA_018340775.1). NCBI lineage: Eukaryota > Viridiplantae > Streptophyta > Pinopsida > Cupressales > Taxaceae > Taxus > Taxus wallichiana. The sequence goes on from CM031240.1 coordinate 615,119,198, forward strand.
GGGACCTCTGACTTATCATCATGATGGAAAGGCTCCCTCTTCTCTTCCCTTCTTGTATCTTGACATGATCGATGATGATACACCTTCTATTAATGTCATTCAATGTCAGGATGATGATTCTATTCTCACCTACCTTGGTGTAGAAGATTCTTATATTCACCGGTCATTACCTTCTAAGACACAAACCACGTTGAATGAATCAACCATTGAAATCAACATTCACACTCAGGATGAACCGCACATTATAAAAATAGGCCAATATTTAGATGCTACTAAATAAGAAGATTTCACTTCTTTCCTTCGAGATCATAGCAACACTTTTGCTCAGTATTATGCTGATATGCTCGGTATTGACCCAAATATTGTGGTCCATAATATCATAACCATTCATGATGCCGAACCCACGAAACAAAATCTGTGAAAAATGCATCCTTGCATTGCCCTTCTTGTCAAATAAGAAATCCAACACATATTTTTATTTCCTTCATCCTACCCATCGATTATCCCCAATAAATCTCTAGCATTGTTCCTTTCACAAAAGTGATAGGGAGAATCTGCATTTACACATGATTTCCACGACCTTAACTTTCCTTGCCCTAAAGACGACTTTCCTCTACCTAGTATTGACCAACTAGTTGATCTCACTGCTGGTCATGAGATGCTATCACTCATGAATGATTTCTCGAGTTATAACCAAATATTAATCGCCCAGAAGATCAACACAAAACCACCTTCATCACTCCTTGGGGACCTTCGCTATCGTGACATGCCCTTTGGCCTTGAAAACATTGGCTGGTGCTACATATCAAAGGGATATGAATTATATATTTCATGACATCATGCATAACTTATTGGAAGATTATGTCAATGATCTTCTTTCCAAATCCAATCATTAGGCCAAACACCTTTCCATCATTAAGGTTGTCTTTGACTATCTCATCAAATACTACGGTCTCCTTCAACCTAAGAAATGTGTCTTGGTTGTTCTCTCGGAAAGATCCTTGGTTTTATTGTTTCTTTTCATGGAATTGAAGTTGATCCCACTAAAATAAAGGCTATTCTCATGATTCCTCCACCTATTAACCTTCACCAACTATGTAGTTTTCAAGGAAAGTTACAATCTATTTGTTGCTTTATTTCTTAGCTTTCTGACCACTGCCATCCATTTCATCATCTTCTTAAAAAGCATTTCTCCTTCAAATGAGATGATGAATACCACAAATCATTAAATGCATTAAAATAATACCTCCTCCAACAACCTATGCTCATTCCACCTAAGGATGACCAACCATTTTACCTTTACATTTATGCTACTCTTGATCGTTCCTGGGTTCCAAGCTCGCTCATCATGAACAAGCAACACATGGGAAAAACAATTTATTATATAAGCTGTAAACTTTTAGACTACGAGATTAGATATACTCACGCCAAATTTTTTTGCCTATCCTTAGTCTTTATCACCACTAAACTATGCCATTACCTACTAAACCAAAAACCTTCATTATAAGCGATACGAACCCTTACATTACATGTATGCTAAGCCTTACCAACATCAACATGTTGTGCATTGGCTTATGCTTCTTGCAAACCTAGATCTCAAATTCATCCATCATAAGTCTATCAAAGGAAAAACCATTATTGACCAACTTGTAGACACACCTCTCTCCAGAAACCAATCTTCTAACTTCGACTTCCTTGATGAATCCATTGCTACCCTCTCCCTAGATGATACCGTTTACCAGATGACCTTATTCTTTGATGGTTCCAAATGTGAATGTGGGGGTAGTGCGGGAGTTATTCTAATCCCTCTTGATTGTGAGCCTATGTCATTATCTTTCAAACTAGATTTTGACTGCACTAATAAAATCACCAAATACGAATAACTCGTGTTAGGTCTTCAAACTTCCATATCCTTAGATGTTAAATCTATTAACATATTTAGAGATTGTTAAATGGTTTTGAACCAAGTCAATGGTCTATACCAGTGTCGTAATGAGATACTTCAAAAGTATAAACATAATGTTGACATGCTTTTGACTACCTTTGACCATTATGAACTTCAAATCACCCCACGTTCCACCAATAAATTCATGGAAAACATGGCCTGTCTCACTTCTTAAATACCTACTTCACCCTCATACTTGAAAATATTTATTACAATAAAAAGTTTTTAATCATCTTCTTATATTTTCTGAGATGTTAAATTTGTAGGAAAATTGAAACTAACCCACGTGACATTTGGTATAAGCAGTTTGTTGACTACCTTTCCCTTTCAATTCTGCCTCCAGATATTACTTGTAATGGACAATGGACCTTCCTCAAAAGTGTCTCTTGATATATCATGATGGGATTTTTAGAGGTCATTTTAGAGTATTTCTTGTCGCTAAGTGCATCTTTCACCTTGGATATTACTGTCTAACCTAAAATAAGAATGTTGTGTGAAATGTCAGCAACATGCTAATATTCATCACACCCCTAGTCAAGCCTTACAAGTCACACGAGACCTTTGGCCTTTCTCTCAATGGGGTTTTGATCATTCTTCCCAACGTCATCAATGTATTATTAATGCTATCAAATATTACACTAAATGGGTGGAAGATGTACCTCTCATTTCTACAAAATTTGAGAAAATATGTGAATTCATCAACCGTCACATCATTTTTCACTTTGGTGTTCCTTAGTGCCTCATCACGATAATAGAAAACAATTCAAAAATTAAACCCTACATAAGCTCTGTGATGCCTTTGGCATTCAACTCAATTTTCTTCACCTTACTACCCTCAAACAAATAGCCAAGCTGAAACAACTAAAAAACCCTAAAAAAATTCTTATGGAAGTGGTTGATGATATCTTGGTAAGGATTGGAACACACACATTCCTTTCACCTTATGGTTTATCACTCGAATATTTGCACCTCAATTGCTGCCACACCTTTCTCTTTGGTCTACAATATAAAGGTTGTCTTGCCTCTCAAAGTAAAAATTCCATCTCTTCATATCTCACTCAAAGATATGATCTATGATGATGATTTTCACCAAGACCATTTGGAGTAGCTTGAGTTAGTAGATGAATGTTGTCTAAATGCTCTCAATCACCTTCAAATCTATCAAAAATATATCAAATGTGCATTTGATAAATCTATCCAAGAATGAACCTTCAAGGTCAATGACCTCGTCTGAAGGAAAATAAACATGTAATTAAAAAGAGAAAAGTGAATGGGGCAAGTTTTATCCTAATTGGCTCGGAACCTATATCACTACTCATGCCTATGGATCATGTGCTTATCGTTTATATTCCCTCAAAGGTAAACTTGAACTTGAGCCCCTTAATTCCTTGCATCTTTGACCATTCTATTGTTGAATCAAGTACTATATTAATTTCTTTATATTACACATTTTTCCCTTGAGTACCCATTACTTTCATCTACCTCTTTTAAGGTCCAACAACTAAACAAGAATAATGTGATTATCCATCACCTTTTAGTCTTATCTTAAATATGAGTACCACGACTCTACTCATGACATGGTTTTCATGGATACTTTTCATTATTTCTAGGATGGAATCCCATAGTCATTTGTCACTTTAAATTATTTCATAGTTTACCTTTGCGTTCTATGGTTTTCCTTCATAAAAGACATGTATTCTCTTTTATAGTCTTGTCCATGACCTAAGAGTCCAAATAAATTCAAAAGTAATATATGTATATTAAAAATCCACTCCTTGAGTAAAAATTCTTATAACTAGATGAATCCCTCAAAAAGGACATCTACCTCTCTATCTCACTGCTATAAATAGACTTCTCCCTCAAAGGAAAGCTATAAAAGTTATCCCTAAAACACATAGTCTATCAAAAAAGAAGACTATTTCTATACAAATAAAAATAAAACATTTTGAAGCTTCCCGCATCGATCAACTTCACAAAGACCTCAAGGAGTCATTTTATTAATACCAAATAGACTTCCCACATCAATCAACCTATTAAAAAAACAAAAGAAAAAGAAAATACAAAAAAATTAAGAAAAATACAACTTTTTTTGTCATGGACTTTCCTATTTTGGTTTTGGGTATCTTGTGGAAGAGCCATGCTATCTCATAACAAGGTTACACTAAACAACCCATTTCAACTCATGTTCCTTTCTTTCTTACCTTCTACTATTCAAGGGATGTGCTACAAATGTGACATTTCATGATCATGTAACTTCCTTCACCCTTAGAAAATTCAATCCTGCACTTCCTTTAGGGGTTTAAGTTCATCAATCCATCCTCGATATTCTCATTATGGTCCTTACCACTTCTAAAGCATTCCACCTCTTTTATCGTTTGTCTCTTTTCTTACTTATTGATTCTGCTACACAGGACTAGACCTTCGACACCTACATTATAGGATTTCTTCTCCTTTAACCATGCCTATTCAACCTAAAATCAACCATGCATAAGTAACCTACACTTAACCATGCATAAATGACCTAGACTCCATCATGCCTAAAACCTACTGACCCATTCTTCTACCCCATCATATTCTTCCCTAACTTATGGGAGAATTACATCATCCTGATGCCCCTTTTTTGAGGGGCTATGTAGGTAGCACTCGGAGGGAATGGGACCCTTAGAGGATAACTTGGCCACTTTTATCCCTAACCATTTTTCACCCTTTACATTCACATTCTACCCTAGTTACTTTTCATTTACACAATAACTTGGAGATTAATATATCACAAAAACATACATTGTTTCATCATACATACCATTTATAACCTCAACCATATCATACCTCAATCATTTAACATTCCCATGATATCAATTACTTGGAAATTTAAACAAAAATACATACAACACATCATTTCCATAAAACCAGTAACTTGAAAATTTTCAACTCAACCATGCCTACACTTATGACTCCACCATGCCTACACCTAGAATCCACCACGCCTACACCTAGACTTCAATCATGCCTATACCTAACTCAACCATGCCTAACTCACCTAGTTTCCATGATAAACATAACCATAGAAATAAAACCAAGTGCATCATCAATCCAATATCATCATCAACTATATAAAAGGGAGTGTCTGTGTATAATTACATATATAGAAAGGGATAAATAATCAAAGTATCTCAAAAATATCATAATCTCCAAAGAGGCAAATATATATATATATATCAAAATCAAAATATGATACCACATCTCATAAAGTCTCATCCCCACCTAAGGCCCTCATCTTTTCTCTCACATGTATCCTCCTCTTGCCCTGTCACCCTCCCACTCATCATCTCTCCACCCTCTAAGGGTATCTATCTACCCACCATATCCTCCTCCTTTCCTTCATATGGGCCTAGCCTATGAGAGTTGGTAACCTCACCCGACCCCTCTCTCTGCGGCCGATGAGTGCTACCTAAACTATGAGTTTGGGACCTAGTCCTCTCACCGGCTTCTCTTGGGCCCTATACTCGGCATATGATGGATCATAAATACTAGTTGTTGTCGATGATCTTGATAATAACAATCCTCATTTAGGACATCCCTAAACCTATCCATGGACACTATCTGGGGTGGCGTTATTTCCCTAGCTCCAACCTATGAATCTTGCCCTAATAATAATGGCCTTTGTGCCTATACCAAGGGACCTTGTCATGGTGCGGTGCCCGTAAAATGGGACCCTATCCTGCTACCTTGCAGTGCGTGTGTTGGTACTGTGTGGCTACTTGTGCCTATAATACTACAATTTATGCATGGGTTGTGGTCAAATAGACCTGTAAACCTATGACATGTGCCTGTAAAGTAGCTACATGTGATCCATCCCCTATGGGAGCATGTGTAGGAGCATGTGCATATGCCTATACTAGCTGAACCTATAAAGTAGTCACTTACCCTGTCAAGGTGGCCACTTTTCTCTTGCTGCTATCAACATTACACCTAGAGTAGTCACCTATCCCTATAGTGCATCACTCTACACCATTACCGTCACCAAATCCGGCTGCCCTAGCCATGGCGTGTTACTTGTAACTATGTTGCCCCCACTACTATCTTTGTGCTATAGTGGTCCCTGCATCATCAAGTCTGCTATCAACTGGTACCTCCTCCTACCGTGCTAGGTATCTAGGATGGGGTGGAGATAATGGTCTCTCTACATCATCTTTGTGGTACTATGGGAATGGTGGTGGAACATCTTGATGTAGTTCAAAATGACATTAGACTCTATTCACCAAAATCATCTTGTGCTTGCCAAAATTCTTTACCTATATCCACCTCAGTATTTGTATCCCTTGTAACTCCCAGTCCATCCTTGTATATGTGGAAAACCAACATAGGGTCTCTAAACTATGTCCATGGCATATAGACCCACTAGCTGAAGTCTATAGTAATCCATGTCGTTCACTGCCTCCTCCACTCATGGATGACATTTGACTACCAACCATCTCCTATATCCAACCCTCTTTCCACCTCAATGCCAATTTTCTATCAGCAATCCCCATGGGCACACAATCACCATGTGCTCATAAAGCCCATCAAGTACACTAGGGTGTTGTACCATCACATCCTCTTATATCTCCATAACTCCCTATATAACTATGCTAAATATGCAGGTGCCCATGAAAAATAAACCTAATCCTCCAAGCATATCCCATAGACATCCCATCAATCCTCGAGGAAATTGGCTACCCTTTGAATCTAGAAGTGCATAGCACCCCACCACTACCATCATCAATGCTACCAATCGAGTCTCCTACACATGTGCAACATACATCACTCCATATATGAGATTAGAACTATGCTCCATTAGGTCACTCACCATATCTCCAAATACTATAATCATCACCTCAAAATCCTCATCTATTGACACTGAATAAACGGGCTCCCCAATAATCGGTAACCACAGAATCTAGTATACATCCTCCACTTGATCATCATCTCACCGGTGGGTAGATGGAATGTTTTGGTCATTACATCCCATCTATCAATGAGAGTGACCATAAAACTATGATCCCATTGGATCCACCCGTTGCTTGATCCCAACCAATCCAACATCTCGCATGTGAGTCCACTCATCCTCCATGACACTAGGTCGCACCTCCCCAATAATGGTGGGACCCTATCCCACATCATCAACTGATGTCGTGCCTACATCCATGAAACTCAACAATGTCAAGTACTTACCTAATTTACTCATTTCTTCACCCCTACCTACCCCCACCCACACCCACATTTATCTACCTACATATCTATTTCCTAACTATTTAGCTAACCTATCATCCATTTTATCTAGCCTACACAAGTCCCCATGTTCTATTTCATCACTTTCTCTCCTTTGATATTTGACCTAACCCATACCCACCTATTTCTAATTATATATATCTTAAACCCACCTACTTCTATTCTACTTTACCTCCCATCTCTCTAAAAATACTTACCTCTCTATCTTATAAGTTCATCTTTCCCCATAACTTAACCTTTTATAAACTAGGTCATTTTTCATAGTGATCGATGTCAGGCCACCATAACCTACATTGGTCACTCTAACTAGTACCTTTGGTCACCTATCTCGAATGACCAACACCGATATGACAACCGATGATGATCGATGCCTAAGCGGCATCGGTATCAATTTGGCCCTAAGGTCAAACCCCCATGCCCCAAATTTTGAGAAATTTGAAAAAACAACCTAAAATCTACCCCAATCCCACCTAAACCCCACCCCAATTCCTTTTCCCACCTAATTAATCTACATTACACCCTCCTAATACCTAATTTCATTAATTTTTAACCACATTTCAAATTTTCAATTTCCCACCCCATTTTTTCATTTTACCACAAATTTCAATTAAAAATACACAATATGGATTGATTCCTACCTCAACACGCCTCCTCCTCCTCATGACACCTCAAGTCTCTAAACTGGTGGACCTCTAACACCTCTTCCTGCTTTGCATCCATGACTCCAATCAAACTCTCGGTCCTTTGGCCAATCAAATTACTCGAATGATCTCATGGACCCATCTACCTAGCTCCTCCAACCACTTAGATACCTCTAACTCATCTTAGTACAATGCCTCATCCTTTTCTCCATGGAAAATGCTAAAAAATCTTTGCTCTGTCATTTTCTATAAGTGGAAAGGTTAAAATGAATCTGTAACATACAAATTTTTAGTTTTTACCCTACCCTTGACCTAACCAATGTCACTTTATCTTGAGCAAGTATCGGTCATGTGCCCTATTGTACCACACGATCGATTACTCTTAACAAGCATTGGTTTGCCATAATTGGTATCGGTTAGCATGTTTGAGTTTCTTACACTATTTATCTCCACATTCAATTGATCGAATCCCTTTTCGCCTTACCCAAGTTTTAACCAAGCTTTACCACTCAACCTAATGACGTTATTACCTACAACCCAACCTCAAAATAAGTTGGGGCATATGTTTCCCCTAATGTGGCTTTACCTACAACCTTTCCTAAATCACCCAACCCAACCTTGCCCATTGTGACACTCGAATTTCTTACTCAATATACCTTGAGATGATGCTACTTATGTTGTTTAGCCTCATGACCTTACCTTACCTAATGTCGTGATGTTTATCCCAATGTAAACTTTGGTGCCTTGGAAAAACCTATTTGCTCATTTATGCACCTTTCATATGTGTGTTCCAATATTGTATCCTATACCTTGGATACTTGAACCACTTAAACTTGCTTGGATAAACCTATCAAAATTTGATGAAGTAGAGTTTGCAAGATCTTCAACCTTTACCGTATTACATTCTATACGTGTGTGTGTGTGTGTGTGTGTGTGTGTGTGTGTGTGTGTGTGTGTGTGTGTGTTATACTACCACTACATATTACCCGAACTAAAATCATCCTTACCTAAAACACACCTACCCTTGTTTCCATCACTTATTTATTAAAATCACTCACCGACTCCATTTAACATCTCCTCAATTTCTAGTTTGAGGGGGATCAACTCCACCCATACTTGGGGCAACCTAATCTTCACTCATAATCGAGAAAACGAATTCCTATTTTTGTCAGCGTCACTTATCAATACAAGCTATGTGACAAAAAGGGAAAAATCTAGACACAAAATTTGGGTCACACTCCCTTAGTCCCCTTTAATTAATTAATCTAACATATTCACCTAACTATGATCCCTTACCCCGCATTCATATTAATTTAATTACTTACAATTGATCTAATGTTCATCCTCACATTATTAATTAATTTAATTACTTTAATTAAGTTAATTTACACCATCAGCTAGCCACATCACCTATACACATCACCATGCACTTATTCCTATCCTATTAATTAATTAAGACCTGAGTCTCTACTTATCTTAACCAACCTGGGACTCTTTAAAACCCTAAAATTAAAATCCTATTCCTTCTCCAACAAAACTACCACTTATCTAAGTGCCAACCCTCACTTGAGACCCAGATTAGAAATCAAGATCACGCCAAACATAGTAAAGATCAAGCTATTTTTAGTAACTTGGACTAATTCACCCTAACCGACACCGGTTTATCCTTGGCCGATGTTAGTCACCTAACCACCATCGGTTCCTTTATATACAATTTCAAAACTCTTCACCTGAGTTGATCATTTAGTTTTGGGAATTCTATTGCAATCAAGTGTGAGTCTAAAAGCCATTCATGTATCCAAACGATAAAGGCACACCACCGAGTGCATCACAAGCAACGACAGTTCTCTTCCAGAGCATTGGAGTATTCACGAGAACACAAGTTACATTTTGCCACAACACTAAACCAACCATCACCTTGCCAATCAACCAACAACTACCTTCATTCATGATATCTTCATAGAAACAAGTAAGTAACATGGTTTTCATCATCTTTTGCTTACTTTATTGTAGATCTTTTACTTCTTTCAGTATTTCAATTTTTGCTATTACTCGGATATCTCCATCTTCCCACTAATCCACCTACCCAACCATTTCAAGCATTTCCACATTTCATAACCTCTTCTTTTGCATTTTGAGTCTTCTCATCCATATGACAAGCCTAACCACACCTTCCTCACTCTCTGTGTAATCACAGAGAGGTTAAAAATCCATTTTTATTAATTTATCATCCATTGCCCCTACGATGTCGGTTTACCTTACCGCCATTGGTTTTATCCATATATCGACATCGATCACCCAACTAATACCGATATTTGTGTTATTTTACACTCTCGGATCGTCAAAGCCTTCTATTCAACCCAAAACCAATCCAGACCTCACCTAATCAGTCCTAGGCCTTTACGGACCTCCTGACAAAGCTTCCTAGCCTAAAAAACCTTGGTTTCATTAGATTTAGTGATATATTTCATATTTAACATTAAATTTAGCATATTTTTGTATTAAGAAACCTAAATCATTGCATTATAATAGGACCCTTTTATTTCAGTTTCATATTTACGTTAAATTAAATAGTGGATTGACAACCTCTCTAGGAAGCATCACGCTTCTCTAGATCTAGCATACGCTAGGAATTCCACTTTCATATGCTATTTAATGCTCTTTTGTGGTCTTGTTTTGTATTTATAGGTATTCCTTCCTAGAAAAAAATGATTTCTCTATTATCAGCTTGGATAACATCAAAAACGCATGCATTCTACCTTCCAACTTCTATTTTATAGGTATTCCTCCTAACCTCTTACCTTATCTATTTTACTCAACTTATTGGTAACACACTACGATGGAGGGAGGTGGTCCCAAAAGTGATGATGTAACATTTGTTTTCTTATGATTGGGAGGAGGGAGGTGTAAATTTTTGTGAGGGTGTGTAAGGGATTTTTGGATAGGTATGCTAAGGTTATTAGAATTTGGTTGTAAGGATTTACCCCTTGTGGGAATTATTACAATTTTAACCAAGGGTCTGTAGAAGTAGAATTAGATAATGTGGAGGGTGTTGTAGATTTAGGTGGAAGGAGATTTTTGATGATCCACTTTATGGGATCAAGTGTGGTTGTAGATTGTATATGTCTCAAATTGATTGGTGTAGGGGTGATTAGTTTTATAGATGGGGCATGTATATCATTTATGGTTATCTTAACTTGGGGTGTTTGTGTAATAATTGTTTTAAGGGGTAACATAAGTGTATACTTGAAATGCAAATGTAGGTATGGTCATAATAGTAGAGTGATTGACATGGAAGCGGTTATAGGTTTAGGAATGGTAGATGTTGATGAAGAATTAGATATGATAGATTGGGATGTAGTGGTAGTGGGTATAGCTGATATTGTTGTAGATATAGGTGGTATAGATGTGGTAGTAGGCATTATTGAGATTGACATAGATGTGGATGAAGGAATATATGTGATATGTTGGGATATGGTAGGTGTGGATATCAATGGGGTTATTGTTATAGGAGTGTTTAAAATAAAGGTAGATGTGGTAGATTATAGGGTAGTAGATATAGGAAATATTATATAGGCTATTGATTTATGGTGTTGATTATGTGAGCATTAGGTTCATAAGATGTGGGGGTGGAACTTTATTTGTTGATGGATGATTGGGGAATGGTTGTTTAGAGGCATCAAGGGGTTGATTAGGTGATGTGTTAGGATTGTCCACTTAGAGATCCCCTAATTTATAAGTTGTTGGATGTGATCTTTGAAGGAATGAAACTTCTCAATGTCATGACCTTGGACTTGATGATACTTACAATAATTCTCCATCCCGATACCATATAGTTTTGGGTTGTGAGTTGTCAATGGGTTGGATGGGGGTAAGATGAATGGGTTGGATATGATTCCCAAGGGGGTATAGTTAGGAGGTGGTCTAGGAGCTCTTTGTGGAGGCTTTGTGTGAGAAGTGTATATAGATGAAATTTGAACTACACCGACATTAGTGGTAGTTCTGAACTTATCACCAAGCATCGAGGATTTTATTAACTCATTTTTGGGTTTATTTGATCTAAGGTTAAGGTGGCATATTTCAAGGGGGTGGAGTTTGAGTTTGTGAGCCATGGTGACTCTTCAAAGGTTTGGAAAGATTGAATTTGAAGAGTTGAGGAGATGTGCTTCACACAATACCATGAGAAAAGTTCAATTAGTTTAGTCTCGTGAAAGGGCGAATGACAGGTTGGTTAATAATGCTACAACATGGAGCGAAAAAAATTAAGATAGATTAGTCATCATATTTTCGAATGGAATAAAGGTTGGTGATGGTAATATTACATGAAATTTTGATCAAGAAATGTTCAAGGAATAATTGTGCAAGTTGAGTGAATGAGAATAGTGAGTGTTGTGGGATACTATTGTACCAATCTAATGCGGGACCAGCTAATGACATGGGAAATGTGTGAAGCATGAGATCTTGATCATGGGCAATAAGGTAGCATGCATGTATAAAATATTGAAGGTGTTTTTGGGGATCATCCTTGCTATTAAACTTGGAGAATTTTGGAAATTCCCAATGAGGAGGATATGGTTTCATGGGGATGGATGGATTGATGGGTTCATTGCATATTTGTTCATATGAAAAGTGGTTTTAGATCCCAAAGTTGTGGCTTCAAGGTTAACCATTCTACTCAATAAGGATTGTAAGGGATAATTAGATGGTTGAGATGTCAAAGGATGTGATTGTGATGCATATGAGGTAGATGGGTTGGGTTGTTGATATGTTTGATATGTTTAAGGATATGTTGGTGTTGGTGGAAGAAATTAATAAGAGGGAATGTAATTGAGGGTTGTGATTGAATGGATTGAGATGAATTTTGATGTTGGTAAAACAGGATATGGTAAGATTGATTAGATTGGGTTGGTTTTTGTGAGATAGGAACATTTGATTTATTTTATATGGGGTTGGTTGGGATGTAATTTGTGGGTGGTTGAGTTGGAATTATGTAATGATAAGCACCTTAAAGATGAGGTTGATGGGTTTTCATTGATTTGGATGGTTGAGGTTGAGAGGTGATTACATTGGCATGGACATGTAAAGTAGAGATAAGGGGTAAGGTTGTGTTATGTTGTTTGGATATAGGAGGAAGCAAGTGTAATTTTTGAGATGGTTGAATAGGCATACTAGTGACAGTAGTGGATGAAGTGGGGATAGTGTTGATATGAGGTAAGTTGGGTGGAATGGGATCCACCAATTGAGTAGATTGATGAGATTGAGGGATTGTGGAGGACTTACAAAATAGGTAGTCATAAAGGGTGATAGGATTAACATCAAGGAGTTCCTAAAACTTTGAGCATCCATGAGGGATAGTAGGAGGTCCAAGGGTCTCTAAAGGAACATGAGACAAAGGAAAATATGGTTGAGAGGAAATAGACTAATGAGAGATAAAAAGATTGGTTTCAATATGAGGATCATTTTGGATGACATGGTCTTCATGAAGCGAGACCATAGAAACAAAAGGTTGGGAGATCAAAGGTGTGGTCTCAAGTTCAAAATATTGTTGGGAAATATCATTGGAAGAAGGGATGTCATTGGATGAGGTGGATTGTTTTGTTTTCTTGGCTTGAGAAGGAGTGATAACAGACATGAAGTAGATAAACATTTGTTTATGTAGTTTATTAAAAAACAAATCAAGCAAAATTTTTTTATCATCATGATTATTAAAAGAGTGTGAGAAAATAAAAGAAAAAAGTCTCAAAGGGGAACCTAGGAAAATGGTTGATCTAAGGATAGTTTCAGGTGGTTTTGGCTTTGGATTCCTTGGTATACCTAAAGGTACCTTAGGCCCGAATCTGTGATAAGTTTATTAATGTGGCAGAACACCACGGTGGCTTTCCTATTGGGTGATGAAATCCCAATAGTTCCACATGGTAAGGGATGTTTAGATGTATAAATTGGTTTGTGTGTTTAGATGTGTGTGATGAAGTGTATGTAACGTGTTAAACCCCCTAGTTAAACTAGATTTCCAAGAAAGAATGAAAGGGTTATTTTTATATCCAAAAACATATGGAGATTTGATGAGGACAATAAAAAATGATGTAATGTGATAAATAAAAATATGGGGAATAAAAATAAGGAATACTGAAAAACCCTTTTCATTTTTATCCGATCTTCAAAGAAAGCAAGCAAGAAAAATAAAATCAAAGCAATCCATGATCCAATGTAAGAAATAAAGCAAGTAAAATCTAACACACGTTCATCCTTGTGAGGTTAGTAGAAAGTGGACGAAAGAAGATGGAAATGAAAAAAATAATGAGATTCACTAAGAAAGGGTGGGTCCCACATTTGGGCATTTCAAAATGTTGGACAAAATTTCCTGCGTTCTCGCTAAAATTAGTGAATTACTACTAAAGAAAAAAACTAACTCAAAATATGCAAGGGTTTATGAACCTTGAGATAGGATGACAATGTGAATGGGTGTAAATGGATATATCTTTATCCGTAGCAAGATAAATAACTTTGTAAATTAAGAAAACTCAACAGAGGATGGATTAGTAGATAGATGGGAGGTTTACCTAAAAAAGTCAGTCTTGAGAAGTAAGAACTTCCTAGGATGGATGTCAACCCTCGTGTTTGATAAAGATAGATAAAATAAATGGATATGGATATGATATAAATGTAGAATTTAAACTCAAATAGAAACTAAAATGCTAGATCTAAGATGATAAAAGAAGATATGATCTAAATAAACACAAAATAAATCAAACCTGGATGGGTCAACGGTGACCCAAGATTGCAAAGGGAAATTTGACGATGACTAGGGCTGGTGAAATGAAATAATGATGTAAATGTAGAGCTGAGACTAATGCAACACCGAGATGACAAACAAGAACATGCGAGAAGATTTGAATAAGGAGGACATAGAAAGGATGCAAGAAAATTAGAGATATAAGGGTAAATGCTGAAAAGACAAATCAAGTTGACAATAACTAGGATGGGTCGGAAGTGATTGGGGGCTATTAGAATTGATCTATGATGATAGAGGGACAATGGATCCAAGATGAACCTGAAAAAATGGATGAATGGATACGAAACAGAAAGTTCATGGCTATGGATCTAAATAGATGAAAATTTCACCTTATTGTTTAGATGATAATATCAAGGGTAAAATTAGGTCAACCTGAACATGGCGGGGTTTCAAGATACCCACAAATGATGCTTATGGATGTTAATTATGTTCTCCATGAGGAATGGATTAAACTTCTTTCCTCCAACTAAATTTTCAAGCACATGCACTACATAAGATAGAATTAGTAAGATGGGTAGGTGGGTTTCCTGGAAAATCTAGTTCCCAGAAGCTAAAGGACTTCCTTATGTGGACGTCAACCCACTTTCAAAACATTCAAGTTTTATTTATGAAAATAGGACCAAAAAAGTGTGATTAAATGTCTATCACTTATTTATTTTATTACAAATAACAGCTGATAATGATAATGATATGAAAGGAAATGTGTCTAGAACTGAAATCGAATCTAGGTCAATATCTAGATTCTCAAAAAATTTAGAGCCCACTGAATATGTTAGATCATCATCCTTAGTAAAGTATGAATCAGGTTCTTTGATGTAATCATCGATGAAGAAGTTCAGAAAGCTCCTCCTCCATGTCATAGAGACACAAGATCAAAATCAAAGTCTGGAAGGTTGACTACACTCTCAATGTCTAACTCATATGTGGTGTTGGTTTCTTTAGGGATGTCAAATCCGCTTTGTGGTGGTACTTGAACCAAGAAAGATCAACTTGGATGTGTTGTACTTCATAATATGCTTCCCATAACTCTTCAATGGCTTCTCAAATCTTCTAGGTAGACTCAAATATGGTCTTAAGTTGATCAATGGGGGCTACATGGATGGCACACAACTCCAAGTCATGAAATAAGTTATATTAATCCCAATGTAAAAGGTGTTGGACGATCGAAAGTGAGTTGATATTGGTGATTGGGTGATTAATTCCACTTATAGCCATCTGATAGCATCTATACTTGATCAAATGTTATCAATCAAGGAAATATGTATATATTTTCAAACGGATTTGGATAAATATATGAGAGAAATAAACTGTACAAGGAATCACAGGTGATTCTAGCAATCGTCGACGATTACTATGAATTCTAATAGACTGATAAAACAAAGGGTGTAATTCAATTGATTCATGATTGTAATGGTTTTAAAGCTTTAAATAAAACTAGTAATAAGAAAACAAACATAATTACCTGAACATGGAAGCAAAAACCAATGAAACGAAGTTTACCTTGGTGGATGATTTGACAAGATGTCACAGTTTGAGTGGAAAATGAGTAAAATTTCTCCAAGATGTCTTGACAACAACACTGATGATATGATGATCACCTTGATGTAGTATAGCAGTAATGGTGCTCTATTGAAAGACTTAGACTTAGAAATGTAGGAAGACATTCATGAATGGTCATGAATTCCTCTGTAAAATCCTCCCCAAAAGAGGTAGAGAAGTCTGCTTATATAGATCGCCAATTTTGCCAATTTGAGTTAGGGGATGACATGGGTGATTTTATTTCCATTTTGAACTTAGGTGCGGGGATTTAGGGGGATTATGGCTTAATGACTTAGAAAGATCGAGTGTGAGGTTTAGAGGTGGATATAGGTAGTTAGGATGGATGGAGGATAATTAGAAGGTTTCCTAAGTTAACTAGTCCTAACTAGTGAGAAGTGAGAATTGGTTATAGGGATAAGTTAGAGGTGGTTAGGGTAATATTTTTAGAAGGTTTACTTAAACTAGTTATAACTAGTGAGTTAGGAGGAGTTCTCATGGTGAGGTGTGAGGGTGAGGTATAATATAGGAAATTGATTTATTTAATCAATTGTTTAGACATAGGGTGTGATGACTTGGGAAATGTGGGTGTTAGATAATTAGTTAAATTAATTAATTAAAGAGTACTAGTGGGTAACTTAGGTCAAGGAGTGTCATGAATTGAGATAAAACAATATAGTGGTGTATTTTAATCATTTGATGATTGTAAATGAGTTTAGATAATTAAATGAAGATGAGAGTGTAGATTTTTGGTGTCTACATTTTCCCTTTTTTGTCTAATGGTTTTGACAAATCATTAGAAAAAATGATGAGAAGGTTTGTTTGTATGGGTGATTCAACTACAACACAATACAATGAACACCAAGTGTGTCTTGTTTCAAAAGTTTCCCTAGTCCAAGGGGGTACAAAATGGGCTACCAAGGAATCAATTGATAGGGTGACCAAAGGGTTTGATGCCTATGTAGACAGATGATTCTTGCCAGGTAGACTGATGAATGGGAAAACCAAGTGATGGGGGCCAAAGGGCTCATGTCCCATAGATGAATGGTGAATCCCAATATTGACTATGTTTTTTTGATTCAAGGTTCAAGGGCTAAGGTCCATTAAAAATATGACACACTTGTGTAAAAGTGAAATTGTCATGGTTTAGGGAAATATGGGCATGTATGCCAAAAGGGAGTAAATCACCGATGATTATGGAAATCATTGGTGATTAGCACAATCGTGATTGCATCATGTTAAAAGAAAGGGCTACAAATAGCTAAAACCAATGTTGTTTTACCACATTGTGAGTGTGGTAAAAACATATTTTGACAGAGCGACTGTGGTGTGGAAAACATGTTTTTGAGTGGAAAATTGATGAGATGGCATCCTCGAGTAGAAACACAAGCCCTGGATGGCCGAGGTAGGTTTTTAATCCTATTTTTTGTCATTTTATGTGAATTTTTGGGTAGTTTAAGGTATTGGGGGTGTGTGAATGCCCTATCTGATTTTGGGGAGTGATTCCTTCAATCTTTGATTGAGGTGAATCGTTGACAATTTTATTGTGATAAAATAATTTGTATGTTAAGCATGGTTTTGATAAATTTTTTAGGTTTTGTGTAATGTTTATGGTTATCATTTAGTGTTAGATGTATGTTTTGGATGTTGATATTGTTGATGTTGATATTATTTTTCTGACGATGATGTTGTTAGTAGATTTTGGATGATAATGTTAAAGTTGATGTCTTAATATTTTGAATGGATGATATTTTCAATATTTTGGTGATGGTACTAATGTTTATTTTTGTGTGCTTGCATTTTTAGGTGGATGCACAATTGACTATCCATGATCGTATACCATTGATGTTGGATGAGGTGAGGCAGAATTATCAGATGAGGATTGGGAGCATCTTAAGGTAGTGGGTTTTAGTGGTATGAGGACTTATAGGTGGGTTCATAGATGCTGCATTTTGATATTGGTGTTGTTAGAGAGGTGGAATCCTTCCACCAATACTTTTGGCTTCCTATTGGAGAGATGACCATTACTCTAGAGGATGTTCATCGTATTATGAGATTACGGTTTGTGGACATGCGATTTATTGTATTACTAAGGGTGAGAGACCAGATACTATGCAGAGACTATATGGAGAGCATGCTCGGGATGTGAGATATTCATTTGGGGAATTTGATTACCAGATGTTATATGAGCCTGTGAGAGCTGGTTGTTCACAGATGACCATGATGATGATAGTTATTTCATGTTTTGCTTTTCCGGATTTAGGAGGTGGTCATTTTCCTTGGATGATGACCAGTGTTGTTGCAAAGATGATGGAGAGGCATACAATGTTTGAGTGGGCACCTACTTTATTGGCAAAAATTTAGAGAGTTTTGGGCTTGGACGGCCCACAAGCATTATGGTATTGATGTTGGATTCTTGTTGTAGTGTTGGGCACATGAGCACATTTCCATTACTCGTCCATTAGGCCTGCCTTATGATATTGAGGTGAGACATCTTAGATTTATGAGATGGAGCAGAATTTGGGTCGAGTGAGGAAGGAAAAGAGGCTGGTTATTATAGAGACTTGGTGTCAGGATTATAGGTGGGAGATGTGGTGTGGAGGCCATACCTAGACTTCCATGATTGGCATGAGTTCCTCAAGACTTGCTAGGATTACAAAAGACATTTGGATATAGGGTCATAGGGCTAGAGAGGATGAGATTCTACATTTTAGTCATGTTAGGAGGTAGTTTGGACTGACATAGGGTATACCGAGGATCCAGTGTAGTATAGGTGGGAGGATGGGGATACAAAGACTCGAGGGCCATTGTGGTGAGGCTTACGGTTATTGATGAGAAAAAAAGGGGCTATGGGTCCTGATGATGAGGGATAGATTATTTTGATTGATGATGCGGGGGTGACTCCAGATTTTACTGCATGGTGGGCCCGATCACTGAGGAATTTTGATTGGACTCAGGCATCAAAGAGGGAAAAATAGAAAATCGAGATGAGTACGTTCTCAAGAAGAGGGAGGAACACAAGTCCCAAGAGGATGAGGAGGGTGAGGGTGAAGAATGTTATAGTTGTGGCTATCATAGTAGTGATGAATGAGAAGGTCATAGTGGAGGGAGAGAGAGACACATGGAGAGAGCATGATGACCTTCTAGGAGTTTGGGATACCCTCATTACAGAGAGGGATGGTTTGATTTTTGAGTGAGATAGCCTCCAAGTGTGTCTTGTACAGGTCTCTACTGATAAAGACAAGTACAAGGGGCACAAGGAAATATTGAAGAAGGCCTTGGGATCACAAGGCCTTCTATATCTGGTGTAGATTTATCAGAGATGGCCCATTAAAGTAGGGAGAGGGGAGCATCATCAGCACCTCCTCCATGGTATGATTTCAGTGGCTCACTATGATGTTGTGCGGGAAGAGAGGGACTACTATGTGGATCTGATCATCAAGAACTACCTAAATGCACATTGTATGTTGATCACGTAGCTACCAAAGGGGAAGCTATAATAACAACGAGGCCTAGTGCTAGTGCGGTGAGTGTGGGACAACCACCTGAGGCCAAGAGAGAGAGAGGGAGGGTGAGAGGAGGAGCTGGAGGTGAGGATATTGTTATACGAGTGTTCCTAGAGGAGGTGGAGACACCGGTCTACTGATGGTACACCTGCTCTGGAGGAGAGGGTGGTGCTAATACGATGCTTGGGATGTTGATTTTACTACATGATTATATATGATTTCATAGGCTCATAGAAGCCCATTTTTGTATGATGATGACATATATTGACTTTTTGGACATTGATTACGATGTATACCGACTTTGATATATATTTATATATATGATGGTTTTATGGTTTTATATATTGTACTTTCAATTTGTATATGTTAGATGTTGTTAAAAAATGTGCTTAAGGCTTTAGATGGATTTGATAGGTATAAGAAGCATGATTTGTGAATATGTTTGGTTTGATATGTTTTTAAATGTGGTTGAATGTTTGATTGATTTAAATGACTTTAAAACATGATCCAAAAATATGCTAAATTAAGAACATAACTAAATAAAATGAGGTAAAAATGGAATGATTTCCACATTATGGATTGGATAGATATATGTGAAAACACTTGCACTTGCATATTTTTCAGATGTTAAATAAGATTATCAATGGGTAGTTACACAAACATGATGAGAACATGGGTTTGGGTGAATGTATCTTGTTAGGATGACAAAAGGGATTTTGTGTGTGTAGGCCAATGTGGGAGAGAAAGGGATATCCTTTTCAACAAGTTTATAGGAACAATGCCCCAACTTTACATATTATTTTGAAGCAAACTAATTGTGGTAGGAAGCTTGTTATAATGGGAAAGTTGATCGATGTGGGAAGTTTTCTGGATGCTTTTGATTTTGATGTATTTTGAAGGCTGATCAAAGTGGGAAGCCTTTTTGCATGAGTATCCATCCTTCGAGGGTATGGTCTACATTTTTATTTTGACAAGATGGTCATCCTTCGAGGGATCGGTCCATAATTTTGACCAAGTAGCTATGTCCTTGAGGGAGCAATCTAATTTTTGATAATGATTTAGACTTTGTGAATAGCTATCCTTTGAGGGATCAGTCTATTTATTATATTTTGATAAGAGAAGCATCCAAATGAATTTTTACATATATTGTTGAGCTGAGGGTCAAAACCCTAATAAACTATTTCAAGGAGGGGATAAAATGTGTATGTGACCTACACACACATGCCCATGTCATGGTTTTGATGGATAGGTGTAGTGATTTTAAGGGGTTCTGTAAAGGAATGAGTCATTGCAATGATATGATGGAGTGATAGGATTTGAATGGAACTATTGTCATGAAGATCAATCATTTAACATAGTAGAAAGGCCACAAGTGTGAAGCATTTAGAGGTTCCCTTTCAGGTTCCCCATCAAGAGAAGTGAGATGATACACTCTTGACCCATACTTATGAGTGATAACATATGGACCAATCTAATTGGGGAAAACTTTCCACATTTACTCCATTCTAATGTAGTGAAATTTGATTTTATTTAAGTACAAGATCACCAATTTTAAAGTCACATTATTTGAAATGCTTGTTATATGATCTAATAATATGTTCTTGATAAACTTGATGATGTTCGAGTTGTTAAGAATTTTTCATCTAATAATTCAAGTTGTGCTAAATGGTCTTGGTGATATTCTTCATCGGGGATGAAATATTTGAGAGATACATAGAGTGATGGAATTTGGATTTTGAGAGGTAGGAAAAATTTTGAGCCATAGACCAATGAATAGGGTGTAACACCAGTAGGTGTGTGGATGTTAGTTCGATAATCCCTAGAGAGAAAACGGGATTTGGAGATGCCAATTCCTACATGCATCATCTACTATTTTCATAAGGATTTTATTAAGTGTTTTGTTAGAGGCCTCAACCTGTCCATTTTGTTTGAGGATAATATGGTGATGAGAAACTGAGCTTGATGTTGAATGCATCATAGAGATTTTTAACTTCTTTATTTTTGAAGGATTTTCCATTATTTGTGATGAGTTTATGTGGGATACTAAAATGACATATGATATTTTGATATATGAAATTAATGATAGGTCTTGATTTTTTTGAGGTCAAAGGGATGGATTCAACCCACTTAGTGAAATATTCTATTTGTTGATAATGGAATGATGCTATTGGGATGATTTTGGATTGATTGCACCAATGAGGTCTAACCCCATTGAGAAAAATGCCATAAGTCTTAAGCGGGTTATAATGCTTGACTAGGGATGTGAATGAGATCTGAATGGAGTTGGCATTTAATGCATTTCTTTATGTATGCACAACAATATTTAGTGATGGTAGGCCAATAATACCCTATCCATATAACATGTTTAATAATGGCATTACATCTTTGAAGTGACCACCATAGATGCCATCATGGACCTCTTCGATTGCTTTGGTTGATTTGTTTGATTTAAGGCATCTTAAAAGTATGGCGTCAAATCTAATTTTATACAAGATATTGCCTATGATGACAAAGTGAGTGATGCATTGAAGGAATGATCATTTAACACCATGTAACAATTCTAATGGTAGTTTACATTTAAGAGATAGTCATATATTTATGTGTACCATAGATTGGGTGGATTTTTGTCAATGAAATTAATGAGAGGCATCTCATTTGATGTGAAGGATGATCCAAGTGTTGAACAACTATAGACATTTTGGTTTTGTCCTTTAATTTTTTTTTTCAAAAGGGATGAGGGATCCGAGAGATGCCATAGTGTCTACAAACCTGTTAGAAGATCGTGGAATGGATTGAATGGTATAATGATCAAATGCACCGAGGAGAAAGTCAACAACAACTTTATATTTCTAAAGGATTTCATTTTTACATTAGTATTCTCCTTTGACTTGACTGATGAAAAGTTGTGAATCTCCATAGATTTCTAGGATGTGGACACCTAAGAGAATAACGGTATTTAGACCCATGATTAAGGCTTCGTATTCTACCATGTTGTTAGTACATTTGAAGTTAAGTTTGAATGATAATGGTAGTGGAATGTTCCAGGGAGGTATGATAACAACTCGGCTCCTCCCCTTATTGGCATTTAGAACCATTGAAGAAGAGATTAATTTTGATGGGGATAAAATTAGATTCATCGATGTTGTTGATGGACTTTTCAGGAAAGCATTCGTGAGGTGGATTATTATCTCGGGAGGGTGCATCAACAAGATGATCTGTAATGCCTTGACCTTTAATAGATTTATGTGATATAATTTCGAGGTCAAATTCAGTCATGAGCATAAGCCATGAGTTATGTGATTATTATGATAAGGTTTAGTGTGCATGGTTTTAAGTGGATTAAATTTAGTGATGACATATGTCTTGTGATTGAGGAGATAATGTTGAAGTTTAGAGGTGGTGAAGTATAATGTACAACATAACTTTTCAGATTCAGTGTAGCATGTTTCATACTCACAAAGTGTGTGGCTAATGTAATATACGACCTATTCACAACCTTGATTATCATGATAAGTGAGTATAGCTCTAGAGCATGCTTTGAATTGGATATGTATAGATAAAATGGTTCCCCTTCATGAGGTGGAGTAAGCATAGGTGGTGATAATAGATATTATTTGATTTCATCGAAGGCCTTTTGGCAATAAGAATCCCAATGAAATTTTATGTATTTGTGGAGAAGATGATGAAACGATTGACAACGGTCAGAAAGTTGTGATATGAAATGTCAAATTGACTATAATTTACCTTGGAGGCTACGTAATTGTGTAATATTAGATGGTGGAGGAATTTTGATGATTTCTCTAACCTTTTTGGGTCCAATTCAATACCTCAAATAGATATGATGAATCCTAAAATTTTTCGGTGAGAACACAAAAAACACACTTTACAGGATTAAGATGAAGACAAAACTAGATGAGACAAGTGAAGATTGATTCAAGGACATCAAGATGGTCTTTCATGATTTGGATTTTCCTAGAAGGTCATCGATGTAGTCTTCAAAAATTTTGTGGATGAGATCATGGAAAATGTATGTCATGGCACGTTGATAAGTAGCCCCTGTATTTTTAAGACCAAATGATATGACACGGTAGAAAAGGTTCCCAAGGGGTGATGAAAGAGGTTTTGTTGTTGATCATCGAGGGAAATGATGATTTGATTATAACTAGAAAATCCATCCATGAGAGAAAGCATTTCGTGGCCTGTGGTTAGGTCGATAAGTTGATCTATGTTTGGGAGAGGGAAATCATCTTTACGAACAAGTGAGGTTGAGATCCCTGAAGTTTGTACAAATGCGTATTTTCCTAAGCCTAGGTTATGGGGACAAAATTGGAGACCCATTGTGGATAGTCAATGGGTATAATAAAGTTAGTAGATAAGAGGTGTTGTAACTCTTCCTTAACAAGGAGAGCTATACTGAGGATACATTTTATGGAGTTTTTGTTTAATTGGCTTAGCATCATGATATGTAGTTGTGTTATGTATGAAATGTTAGGATTGATTCTAGGCATATCACTGTATAACCAAGTGAAGGATTGGTGATAATTTATTAAGAATGAAGTGAAATTGTCTAGTTCTTGTGGGTTTAAGGATTGACTTACTTTAACTATGCAAGGATCCTAGGGGTGCCTAAGTTAACATCGAGGGTGGATTCATTAAGGAGAGTTGGTGTATCAGATGGTAGGGATTTCTAAAGAAAATGGTCTTCAGCTCCCATATGGGAAAGGATATCATGGTCATCTTGACACTGGAGGATATCTACAGTAGGTGAATCTTCATCAACCATTTTTAGCCAAAAAAGGGTAATGATTTATCGAGTGATTGGATTGATAAGTAAGTTGCCCTAAAGATAAAACATTGATTAAAAAAAAAATTTAGGTGGGATGGATATAATGTCATCTGTATCCATAGGATCTTTAGGTTTTTGTTGGTGATAATGGTTCTGGTTCGGAAATAATCATGGTGGTAATGGGTTCAGATGTAGAGGCTTTAGATGTTTCGGAGGTGAACCTTTTATAACCTAAACCAATTTTCTCATAGGACTTGAGGGAATGTAGGATGGGTTGATCATGGGTTCCTTGTTCATAATGACTAAGGCCAAAACCTCTCCATGCATAGTGATGAAGATACATGGGGAAAATTTTGGATTTTCAAGGGATTTGAAATTTAATGTGAATGGAATGGCATGGTGTGGATTGATAGCATGGGATGGAGGATTATCAAGTCCCCCATAGATGAGGTTTGTTTTGAGATACGCAGGACCATAGGAGATGACATCTCCTACATTTGGGTCATACATGGGTTACTTGTCAAGATGACCATATGTTTTGGGTGAAGGGATGGAGTTGAGCATGAGGAGATGGTATTCCTCAAGTGTAAGATATTTTACAACCTCATTGAGAGATGAATCATCGAGTATCTTAGAGGAAGAGATAGATGTGCTAGTAGATGCCTCATCAGATGGCCCAAATGTGGATTTAGGTACAAGGATGTCGTTCGATTGGTACATCATGTAACACTTAGTGAATGGATTTGGATAAGTGGGGATAGCAAAGGTTTGACCCTTGTGTTCATATTTAAGACAACAATGGAGGGTTGAAGGAATGCAACACATGGTGCATATCCAAGTGTTGGGGTTAGACACACACCAGTTATACAAATCTATAATCACAATTAAATCATACAAGCAATAAAAACAAAAATTAAACCAGAATAACAATACATAATATATAATGTGGTTCACCGGTGTGGGCTACGTCCACCAAGAAATAACCAATCTATTAATATTTTCTTTACAGAGGATGTACAATGAAGATATGAAATCTTCTACACCTCACACAGATGTAGAATAATTTTCCTTCAAAAGATTCTCTTTTTTCTCTCTAATAAAATCTTCTCTCAATTATGATCAATCTCACCTTCTAACCCTAGTTTTCTAGCATACAAACATATACAAACATTAGGGAAACATAGAAATACATTTACAACCCTTAAATATTCTTTTAATCAAAGGTTGGATCTAATCTTGTGTTCAAAATAAAAACTTTCACACATATGTAATTGATTTTGGTTATCCAACTGATATCGGTTTCTCCCGAGGTGACTAACGTTGGTTAGCCGGCAGTGATGTCGATTACTATGTAAACTTACAAGTTATAAAACATGTTATTTATGAATAAATTAAGCTCCACAACTCAATAATCTCCCACTTGGAGATAAATTTCTGCACCTTATCTTGTGCACAACTCCATCCTTGGATCTATTCCTTGGCCTATTTCTTCCTCTTCAAGTCTCAAACTTGAAGACCAACAGAAGTGGAGTGTAGCTCCAACTTATCCTTACCCAATGAATTTGTCAACATATCTACGGGTTTCTCATTTGTATGAATTTTCTCTAGTTTTATCTGCTCATCCTTCAACACCTACAGTTGAAGTGATATCTCAAATGAATGTGTTTCATTCTTGAATGAAATGTTGAGTTCTTTGTCAGATGAATCAAACTTTAAATATCATTGTACATTCTACAATCCTCTTGCTCCTTTCCTAAATCTTTCATAAACCCGCTCATCCATATCATCTCTTTGTTAGCCTTTGTAGCTGCAACATAATTAGCCTATGTAGTAGACAAGGCCACAACCTTATGTAATCTTGAAATCTAGCTAACTACCATAATACCTACTCGAATATATATCCAATCATTTTTTCTCGTACCATCCAAATCTCCAGCCATATATGAATCAACATAGATGCATAAACAAGTATCTAAACCTCCATAGTATAAATGCATGATGAATGTCCATCTACAATTTTTGAGTATCCATTAGACTAATTTCCAATGCTCTTTACCTAGATTGGACATAAATCTGCTCACAACACTCACCACATGTGCAATGTTTAGTTTTTTACAAACCATTGCATACATAAGGCTTCAAACTCCTGAATCATATGGAACTTGTGCCATGTACTCAACCTCCTCATGTGATGTAGGACATAGATCTTTGTTTACTTTTAAGTGTCCAGCCATAGGTGTACTTACAAGTTTTGAATTCTACATATTAAAAATTTCCAACACCTTATTGATATAATCTTCTTGAGACAAATACAATTTCTTGTTCTTCCTTTCTCTATGAATTTGCATGCCAATAAATTTCCTTGCAGCTCTTAAATCGTTCATTAAAAATCTATGAGATAACTTTTCTTTAAGCTCACCAATGTCCTGCATACTAGATCATGCAATAAGCATATCATCTACATATAGTAACAAAATAATATAGCTTCCATTTTCAAGCTTCTTGAAATAAACATAATGGTCAGATTCACATATCATATAACCATGCTCAAGAAGAAAACTATCAAACCTTATATACCATTTCCTTGGGGCTTATTTGAGCCATAATAAGCTCTTTTTCAATCTACACACATGTTTCTCCTTACCCTTGAATTCATAACTAAGAGGTTGCTACATATATATATTCCTTCAAATCACCGCTTAGGAAAGCCGTATTAACATCAAGTTGTTCTAAGTGCAAATCTTCTACTATAACTAAAATCGAAACAATATGTATGGAATTCATTTTTACTACAAGAGAAAAAATCTCACCAAAATCAATACCTACTTTTTGTGCAAACCCTTTTACCACAAGCCTTGCCTTGTATCTTTTTTGTCCACCCTCTTCTTCCTTGATCCTATAAACCCATTTGTTTTGCAATGTTCTCTTATCTACTGGTAACTTAACCAAATCCCATGTTTGGTTTTGTTTCAAGGAATCCATCTCCTCATCCATATCATGCTCCCACTTCTTGTGGGTTTCCTTGAGCATTAATTCTTCAAAAATTTCATGTTCACCACTATCATCAATAAAATATAAAATAATGAAGGTGTAAATATTTTTGAGGTATACTTACATGTTCTAACATTCTTAAAAAATATGGGGTGCTAGAGGCTCATTCTATAAATTCGTATCAACCTCTAATAGTGATCAACACCGAGTTACTGTAGCCAACATCGATCCAGTAAATCGATGTTAGTTCTACTCTTCTATAACAGACATCGGTTTTGGTTGCCAATGTCGAGTCCTATATCTCTTGACACTAATTTCCCTCAATGACGCCTTGATTTATAGATGACTATTTTAAATTTAAGAATGCATTTTTTCCACAAAATATTCCACTTGTTCATCCTTGAATATAAAATCTGATCTCTGTAAATTGTTTTTTCATTCCATTCAATATCACGACTCCTAACAATCTTAGAATCATCTAAATACCAAAAATGGAATCGATATCATCGGATCCATAACCAATAAAAGCACATCTATTAGATTTAGCATCCAACTTTTTTTTGTTTTATTTATCAATATGCATAAAAGCATATGAACCACATACTCTAAGAAAATAAAGATCTACCTCTTTTCTAGTCTAAGATTCTTCTAGTATTCCACCATCTAGTGCACTTGAAGGCCCACAGTTGATTAAATATACTTCCATGTCTACTACTTCTACCCAAAACTGCAAGGGTAATCCAACATACATCCTCATGCTTCTTGCATGTTCCATTATAGTCAAGTTCATTCTTTCAGCTGCACCATTCTCCGCTGGTGTTCTAGGAACCATTCTTTATCTACATATTCCATTCACTAAATAGTAATAATTGAAAACCTTGCTGCAATACTCACCACCATTGTCATATCTAAGGCATTTTAACTTTAAATTGGATTCATTTTCCACAAGGGATTTCCATATTTTAAAAGTCTCAAAAACATTAGATTTATGCGTTATACAATAAACCCATACCTTTCTTGTGGCATCATCAATAAAAGTCACATAATATTGGGATCCTCTATGAGAAGCTACTTGGGTTGGTCCCCACACATCTGAGTGCACAAGCTCCAATTTTTCTCCTTATTTGTTGCCCCAACTTTGAGAAATCTCATTCTCTTTTACTTTTCAAATATGCAATGCTCACTGAAATCAGATCTACATGTTTCAAATATGATAACTTACCCTTTTCCTTTAATATCTACATTCCCTTTTTACTCATATCACTTAGCCAATTATGACACATGCTTGTATCCGAATCAAGTAGATAGAATAGAAAAGGAATCAATATTACAAGTAGAAAAATATAATTTTTCTACATTCTTTCCTCTTGCTACAACAAGAGATCCCTTAGTAAATTTCAAAGAGTCGGTTTGTGAATGTAACCATGCACCCAAATTCACCTAGTTGTCCTACAAAAATTAGATTTCTCATGAGGCTTGGCACATACCTCACTTATTTCAATATACATATATTTCCATTCTATAATTTTAGATGAACTTCCCCTTTACCAGTAATATTGCATGGTTCATCATCTCCTAAATAAACATGCCCAAAATTACCCTGGACATAATTTCTAAAATAACCCTTATTAGGGGTAGCATGGAAAGAAGCTCTTGAATCTAAAACCTATGATTCTATTTTATTATCTAAGGAGAGAATTAGGGCATCTTGCATTACCTCAATTGTAACATTTTCCTCTTTATCTTTATCTAGTATATTCTCTTTGTTTTCCTTGAACCAAAAATCCTTCTTTGTATGTCCTTTCTTTCCACAATTATAGTAGGTTATTCCTCTATCTTTGGATTTAGATATTCCATTGTTATACTTTTATTTCCCATTATTCTTACTCTTGGATCTCTCCTTCCTTCCCTTGATTTCTACATTCAAATCATTTCCACATGATAAATCTCTAGTACTTTTATTGCATGTTTCTTTATCCAGGGATTATACTAACACCATCATCAAAATTATAAATATTAGTAGAAAATGTTGTATTACTAACAACCATTACCGAGTTATCCCAACTATATGGAAAATATCATAAGAATAAAATTTATTTCACTTCATCATCAAATGTAATATTAACTGATTTTAATTAATTTACAATGGAACGAAAATCATTCAAGTGGCTTGATACAGATCCACCTTCTTGTCTTTTTGAATTAAATAATTTCTTCATTAAATAAAATTTATTTTAAGAACTTGGTTTTTCATATAAATTAGATAAAGATTTAATCAAATATACCATGATTGTTGCTTGATAATATTTAAAGCTACGAGATCCTGTCAGTCTCAATCTTATAGATCTCAGAGCTTTTCTATCAAAAATATTCCATTCTTCATCAGTCATTTTTATAGGCTTCACATTTGCATCAAATGATAAATATAAATATTTCGATACAGATAATCTTCCACCTACATCTTCCATAATTTATAATTACGACCGTCAAATTTCTCCACTTTTTATTTTTATCTTCTGCCATTGTTGTGCTCCCACTCAATCAGAAATTCCTCTGTGAGTAAATATGTCAACACACAAAACCCTAAAATAAAAATATATCGATAACAGTTTGTTGGGGTTAAACACATACCGGTTGTATATATCTATAATCAGAATTGAAGCATACATGCAATAAACATAGAAATTAAACCAGAAGAACAATACACAAGATATAATGTGGTTCACCCAGTGTGTAGGCTACGTCCACCAAGAAATAGCCAATCTATTAATATTTTCTTTACAGAGGATTTACAATAAAGATATATAATATTCCACACCTCACATGGATGTACAATACTTTTCCTTCACAAGCTTCTCTTTTTCTCTCCAAGAAAATCTTCTCTCAATTATGATCAATCTCACCTTCTAACCCTAGTTTTCTAGCTTATAAACATATAAAAACATTAGGAAATATAGAAATAAATTTACAACCATTAGATATCCTTTTAATCAAAGGTTGGATCTAATCGTGTTTAAAATTAAAAAAATTTAGGCATAGGTAACCAATGTTGGTTACCCAACCGATATCGATTGCTCCCAGGTGATCGATGCCGGTCAACCGACTGATGTTGATTATTGTGTAAACCTACAAGTTATAAAACATACTATTTGTGAATTAATAAATCTACAAAACTCAACACCAAGGGTTTTCTAACAACATGTTGTATTGAAAATCTCCCTCTTTAATGTAGAAGAGTTAAAGTAGGGTTTTGGTGTTGAATTTGAGTTGTAGAATGACAAGTGCCTAATGTGGGTGCAATAGTGTTGTTGATGGATGGTAATAGGACTAGAGTTTGAGAAATAAAAGTGTGTAATTTAAGTTGGTCAAAGGCAAGGGATGATATGATATTGATGGTGGCACCACTATCAATCATGACCCTCTTGATAGATATTTCATTGATCTGAGTAGTGATGAAGAGTGGTAGGTCATGGTCCTCTAGTCTGAGAGAGGGAATTTTAGATGGTTTGAATGATATAGAGGTAGATGCTTTAAGAGCACCCAAAAAGTTTGTGAAGGGAACCAAATCATTGGATGACATGGTGATGGATTGAAGGGCTTCTAACATGGCCTGCTTGTGAAAAGGTGATGTTTGGACTAGTTCATAAAGTGATATCCTAACGAGGGGATTGGTGTAGTTGCTTGATAACAACCTTATGGACCGTAGTGAAAGGGGGTGTTTGCTTGTATCGAAATTTTGGCTTTTGATGATGGTGTTTGATTGGAATCTTAGGGAGCTAAGGGAATATATACCTTAGGTTTGTCATATGAGGTTGATAATTCGAGAGGTGGTGGTACAGCAATGAAATTTTACTTTTCTTGGACTTAGATGGTTC
Organism: Taxus wallichiana var. yunnanensis; assembly: GCA_018340775.1. Taxonomy (NCBI): domain Eukaryota; kingdom Viridiplantae; phylum Streptophyta; class Pinopsida; order Cupressales; family Taxaceae; genus Taxus; species Taxus wallichiana. The sequence continues at coordinate 615,150,539 of CM031240.1, forward strand.
TTTTTCATAATTTTGTGAATGGGTAGTGATGCGTACAACATCGAATTGATGAGAAGGCATTTTAGGGATGGATTTTTAGGTTTTGATGATGACGATGTTGATGTTAGTATTGCATTTGATTAAGAAGGAAGGAAGAGTGGACTGCCAATTTCTTGAACTTTTAAGTGAAAATCTCTACAATCCTCTATGGAATGGCCTTGTGTTCTGTGTTAATCATAGAAAACATTAAATTCATACCAAAAAAGTTTCCATCCATAGTGATCTGATGACTTAGGATGTGGTAGTGTAATAAGTGATCACTGTTAGAGGTCATCTAAGATGAGGGCGTAAAACCCTTATGGTGTAGATTTGGATGGGGACAAGACTGCATCTGTATTCTTCTTGAGGGAACTGAGATAGATGGTTTAATTACATGTTACTTATTTTTCGGTTATGGAGGATTTCTAGGTGCCACAATGGATAGGGGATGAGGACCCAATGGGTTGGCCATTGGTGTTGATATTTTGACCGAACGATGGGTAAAGGGTGAGGATCTAGTATAGATGTATGTGGTGAAGCGATGTGTGTAGGATAGTTGGACTATATAATAGGTGCATGGTATGTATTTAATGTAGGAGGTTGATAAATAGGTTTTTCCCCTGAAAGTATAAGGGAATGAGGTCCACACAAAGGGTTTTTATTTGGAAGGATATATTGAGGGATTTTGAAGACCTAAATAAAACCTTGTTTATGAGGTCCTTTCATGGTTTTGGATGAACTGGGTGTGGTTGATGAAGATTCTATGCAGAGTTGGATTTATTTGAGGGAAAAGGTGTTTTAGGTTGTTTATTGGATGGGGCCTTCATCATAGCTTTGGAAGGCATAAAAGGTGCATGAAAAATCTTAGTAACAGCAGTGTGTGACACAAAATTGGGGATAGCTCGGTGATATTTTTAGCATGCAAGGATTTAATAGTTGTAGTTTTAGGTTCATTGAGCGCGACGTTGGTTTTTCACGAGGTTTTAGTTCGATTAGAAACAAGTTAGATTTAGGGATAGGCTCTACGTTTGTCATTGTATTGATGGTGTGGACAACATTTTTTTGTGGTTGATTAGAAGATGAGGAATGGTTTGGAAAATGTTGCTTAAATATGTTGAGATTTTGATTGGGGTGCATTTGGATTTTCTAAGTGGAGTTCACCCTTGTCGATCAAATCTTGAAGTATGTTACGAAACATGTGACACCTTTCAATGTCATGTCCATTAACCCTATGGTATTTGAAATAGTCATTATCTTGATACCAAATGGGTTTAGATATTGATGTGTCGATGGGTCGAATAGGTGGGAGATATATGATATTGGTGGAATTTTTTTTTAAAAGATGCACTATAAGTCTCTCCTACAGGTGTATAGCTACGTTGTTGATAGGAACACTCGGTAGTGGGATTTTATTTGGGAGTGGATTTAACTAAAATGGTGTTGGTGGATGTTTTAGACTTATCAGGGTTGGATGTTGACTTATATGAGAACTCAAATTTTGGTTTCTTAGGACAAAGCTTAACCCAACCATCTTCTAGAGCTCACAATTCCAATTTATGGGCCATGGTGAAAGCCTCATCAAAAGTTTGAAATGATTATTTAGTGCATGCACGATATAAGACTTTGATTGATTCTATTTGTGGTAATGAAAAGGATATTTGATCGACTACACCTCTCTAACGGGTGAAAAATTAGCAATAGATTCGTATTCAAATTGTTTGATGGAATATAGGTCATTGATAGTGATTTTGCGGGCTATGTTTATGGAAAAGTGTTCTAAGAAGAGTGAGAAAGTTATGTAAAGGAGAATAAAGAATGTTGCAGAATGTTATTATACCAATCCAAGGAAGGACCAGCAAGGGACATGGGGAAGGTCCTCAGCATGAGGTCTTGATCATGAGATATTAGATAACATGTGACGGAAGGCATGAATGTGTTGTTGGGGATATTCCTTGTAAAATTTAATGAACTTTGGAAGTTCCCAGTGAGGTGGATAGGATTTATATGGTACTAAAGGGTGGATGGGCTCATTAAAAATTTGATCATAGGAGAGAACACTCTTAGATGAAGATGAATCCACTTCAAGACTGGATATGTAGTTCAAAAGTATTTGAAGAGGATCGGCATGAGTTTTTTTTGCAAGGATGAGTTAGGTTTGAATAGAGACTAGCTAGGTTGTGAGTATGCCTAATATTACCGAGGAATGCCTTCTTTGGTAGGGAATGTTTTTTGGGGAACATTCTACCGAGAAACGTTCTGTTGGTAAGGGGCATTTATTGATAGGTGATTTTTTTTGTGAGAGGTTATACTATGGAATGTTTTGTCGAGGCATGTATTATTGAGGTATATGGTATTGTGGGATGTTTTTTTGTGATATATACTATTGATGAGGGATGTTTTGTTGAGGGATATTCTGATGAGATAGAAAACTTTTTTGGGAGGATAAAGGTTATGAGGTTGTATGTATCGGGTACTATAATGACATGGATGTATGGGTAAGTGGTTGTGAATATATGAGTGACTACTGGAAGGATATAATAGAGGAAATAGAGGAAGATGTTTTTTTGTGGATTATTTTATTATGGGATCTTGTGTTGTGAAATATTTTTAAGAGGTGTAGATTGTGGCATGGAGATCAGTGGTTGGGATGGTTGTGGTATGTATTGTGAAATAGGGTGAGTACTAGAAATAACATTGGTATTGACTAGTGGTGTAGTTGTAGGGATAGACATGGTTATGTTTTGAATGGGACTAGTAATTTGTTGTGAAGATAAAATAGTAGAGAAGGTTATGGAACTCGGTGGAGGTGTTTGTACTGTGAAGAGGTTGATAAAGTGGACGATGATGTAGTGGTACTCCTTAGGGGAGGAATGGAACCTATATAAGGGCTTGGTGATGATGTAGGTTGTTGAGTAGATGTATTTTGTGATGAGATCATAAATAGGGACTGAAGAGACATCAAATATCTTGGGTTTTGGTAGATGATCAACCATTCGATGCTTCAAATTAGTCAATAGGAATAGGGATGTTGACATTTGATGTTTTGGGTTGATTTGTTGAAGTGTATGGGTAAAGTTGCTAGATGACTAGTTCTCGATTTTGATCGATGAGACGTGCAATGGAAGAAGAAGGATTGTAGGTGTATGAAATGGGTGGAGGTGTAAATGGATGCATCTAAACATTTCTAGCTACTAGATAAGCATTGAGGGAAATAAGGGTTGAGTCTAGCATTTATTCAAAGATAGGTCTCCCTATAATAGAAATGAGGTTCATGAATTTTTGGTTGAGGACTAGGAGAAAAGTGATGTTCCGTTTCTTGTAGCCCAGATTTATGAAGGATTTGATTATGATATTGATGTGGGGAATGAAAGATTTTTTTCCCATTTCTCCATTATAGTTGGCTCCTAATTCATTCCAAGTTTTTGGGTGTTAGAAAGGGAGAGGATGTAATCATTTGATAAAAGGAGTGTTGTTGTGGCGGTGGAGAAAATTCTACATGAAGTGATGTAGTATAAAATGAAACATGTTGTTGAAATGTAGGTGGTGGAGTGGACATATTTTCAAAATTTTGGTTATGAGCTTGTTGTCTGGTAAGTACCATGGAAAAAAACACACAAAACACATGAGAAATTAAAAATAACTAATTAGGTTGATTTACAAATAGCAAACAAATTGTTGTTTTATACTTATCTTAATTAATTATGAAAAAGTGAAATGTGTAAGATGGTTAATGAGGGTCCTAGGAAATGGTAGTCTATGGTTGGTTTCAATAATATTTAGGTATAAGAGTCCTCGATATACTCAAAGGTATGTGAGGCCCAACTCTATATTGCTACCAGTACGAGTGTGTATATGGGGGCCTACCCCCTCACTTCACGGTCTTGTTGCGATAAGGAGTCGATGTTGAGCTAATATATACCGAAATAATGGAGATTATACTCGGCCAAAATACTAAGTAGGATTCCCTATTGAGTGATGAAATCCCAATCAGTTTCACTTGGGTGGGAGTTGTTTGAATGCATTTTTATTTTGAAATGATTTGGTTGTGTGTGGGGAAAGATAAGTGAATGCAACTAGTTAACTTCCCTATTTAAAGCTAGATGATTAAGAAGTATGAAATGGTTTGTTTTAAGACCTAAAATGAAATGTTGAGTTTTCATGAGAACAAATAGACAAAAATGTAAAATGGAAAGAAAAAGGAAGGTTTCTAGGACTTACCGTGAGAGCATTCCATTTTTAAAAAGATTTTCACAATTTTTAAAGTGAGCAATCGAAAAATCCAGCAGATAAAGCTTTTAGAAACAATACCATGTAAACAAGTTAAGAAAATAGAGAACATAAATCAAGAAGTGAAAAGAAAACTATGAAGAAATATAAAAAAAATACACAATCCAATCAATCTGGAGATTTACCCAATCATAGGCAATTACTACACAATGAATTAGAAAAATAAATACTATTTATTTGGTGAAATGAAGTAAAGAATTAAGGACAGGGTCCCTTTGGGCATGACAAAATTTTAATGACAACTTCACCTTACTATTTAGTTGATCATATCAAGGGGTAAAACTGGATCAACCTCAAACATGGCAGGGTTTCCAAGATACCCATGGACGATGGTGGTGGACATTGATTGTGTGCTCCATGAAGATTAGATTAAATGTCTTTCTGTGAATAAATATGAAAGCACCGACACTACACAAGATGGAATCGGTAAGATGGGTAGGTGGGTTGCTAAAAAAATTCAATTCTCAAAAGCCAAAGGAATTCCTTATGTGGATGTCAACCCACTTTCAAAACATTCAAGTTTTATTTATGAAAATGGTATAAAAAGTGTGATTAAATGTATATGACTTACTTATTTTATTACAAATAATAGATAATAATGATAATGATATGAAAGGAAATGTTTCTAGAACTTGAAATGAATCTAGGTCAAGTATCTAGATTCTCGAGAAAAGTTAGAGCTCACTTGAACATACTAGATCATCATCCTTAGTAAAGTATGAATTAGGTTCTTTGATGTAATTTTAAACGAAGAAGTTAGAAAGCTCCTCCTCCATGTCATAGAGATGTACAAGATCAAAATCAAAGTTTTGAAGGATGAATACACTCTCAATGTCTAACTCAAATATGGTGTTTTTGTCTTTAGGGATGTAAAATCCCGCTTCATGGTGGTACTCAAACCAAGAAATATCAGCTTAGATGTGTTGTACTTTGTAACATGCTTCCCATAACTCTTCAATGGCTTCTAAAATCTTTGGGTAGACTCAAATATGGTCTCAATTCAATCAATGGGGGCTACGTGGATGGCACACAACTCCAAGTCATGCAATAATTTATATTAATCCCAATGCAAAAGGTTTTGGATGATCGGAAATGAGTTGATAGTGGTGATTGGTGATTAATTCCACTTATAGCAATTTGATAGCATCATACTTGATCAAATGTTATCAATCAAGGGAAATATGTATAGATTTTCAAATGGATTTGGATAAATATATGAGAGTAATAGACTATGAAGGAATCACAAGTGATTCTAAAAATTGTCGGTGATTACTATGAATTATAAGAGACTCGATAAAACACAGGGTGTAATTCAATTGATTCGTGATGAATGTAATGGTTTTGAAGCTTTAAATAAAACTAGTAATGAGAAAATGAACATAATTACCGAACGTGAAAGTAGAAGCCAATGAAACAAAGTTTACCTTGGTGGATGATTTGACAAGATGTCACATTTTGAGTGGAAAATCAGTAAAATTGCTCCAAGATTTCTTGACAGCAATAGTAGACGATACGATGATCACCTTGATGCAAAGATATAATAGTAATGGTGCTTTACAAAAAGGCTAGACTTAGAAATGTAGGAAGACATTTGTGAATAGTCATGAATTCCCTGTAAAATCATCCCGAAAGAGGAAGAGAAGTGTTCTTATATAGACCATCGGCATTAAGGGGAATCACCAACAATTTTAGCCAATTCGAGTTAGGGGATGACAAGGGTGATTTTCTTGCCATTTTGAACTTAGGTGTAGGGAATTTAGGGGGATTATGGCTTAATGAATTAAAATATTAAGTGTGAGGTTTAGAGGTGGATATAGGTAGTTAGAATGGATGGAGGATTATTAGAAGGTTTCTAAGTTATACTATTCCTAACTAGTGAGAAGTGAGAATTGGTTATAGGGATAAGTTAGAGGTGGTTAGGGTAATATTTTTAGAAGGTTTACTTAAAATAGTTATAACTAGTGAGTTAGGAGGAGTTCTTATGGTGAGGTGTGAGGGTGAGGTATAATATAGGAAATTTATTTATTTAATCAATTATTTAGACATAGGGGTGTGATGAATTGGGAAATGTGGGTGTTAGTTAAATAAATAAATTAATTAATTAAAGAGTACAAGTGGGTGACTTAGGTCAAGGAGTGTCATGAATTGAGATAAAACAATATAGTGGTGTATTTTAATCGTTTGATGATTATAAATGAGTTTAGATAATTAAATGAAGATGAGAGAGTGTATATTTTTGGTGTCTATAAGATGGGCTGAAATGAAGACTTGCAGAAAAAAATAAAAGGATGGGAATGCCGAGTCTAAGTCCCACGATGATAGATGAACCTGCACAAGATGTTAGTGAATGATATGGATGATAAAATAACAATAATGAAGAAAATCATGCAATGGTGAAAGATATCTCCCTAAAACTCTAAAATGGAAGCACAAGATCTCCAAAAGGGTTTCAAGATGGATGTAACAGATGCAAAGGCACTCAAGAATGAAGGAAAGATCACAAGAAAGCTAGAGTCTCCAAAATTGCATCCTTGAGAAAAGAAGGGGTAAGGGTGGATTTATAGGGTCGATGATGACCCGGATGGGTTGCCATCAATTGCAGGTATCCATCCATTTGGGTGGTGGAAGGGTGAAGGGATCGAGGCAAGGATCCCATTAGGATCTAGATTAGGGTTTTAGGATGCTTAGGCGGGTTAGGGATGCATAGGGAAGTGAAATGGATAGGTGAGAGGTGAAATGGAGTAAATAAAGGAAAAGGGGTGAATAAAATTATTAAATGGGGTGGATAAGAGTATATAAATGATAAGCTGGAAGAATCTAGAGAGAAGAAGAAAATCAATTAAAGATTATAATCAATTAGGGATCATTAGGGAAATCTATAAAGTGATTAATTAATTATGGGGAAATAATGATATGGGATGGAAAAGGTGGGAAAATGATGCTATGTGGGATAAATTGAATTTAGGAGGGAAAGTGGACAAGTTGAAAAAGACAACAGAGAAAGAGAACATGAGGTGAAGAAAAATGATACCAAAAATTAGTGTTTACACCCATTTACAATGCATGTACAAAATTGTTATCAAGAGAAACACATGCACTTAATGTGCAAAATATATTTATGGAAAATAAACCAAGTGATCATCATCTTCTTCATCATCCATTGCAAAAATCCTCCCAAAATGTGACACTTTATAACTTAGTGTGTTTTACAAGTCCCTAGTGAGTTTTACAAGAACCCCCAAAATGTGACACTTTATAAAGTAGTGAATTTACAAAAATAAATTAAGCCATCATGTAGAGCGTGAGACATTAATTTTTTCCCAAAGAATCTCTCAATTCCAAACAACCGATCAAAATTTATAGCAAATACAATTTCCCGTAAATAATGGCTTATTTAATTAAAATTTTGTAAACTGATTAAAAATTATAGAAACGATAGGAAAAAGGGTCATGCGTATACTTGTTGGGCGAGAAAAAATGAAAAACACAATGCATTCATTTTTGAGGGGAATTAGCCTCATGCTAAATCGGGTCCACAATTCATTTTCGACAAGTGAAAAAATAAGCTTTAAAACCACTTAATTCCATTTACCAATTAACCAACTTTTATTCCAAAAACAAATAATTGCTAATATTTGCAATGAAGAGTTTTAAGTTGGAAATTAAAATCTTTTCACCCTAATAAAGTGTGGGTCCACTAGGGAAATGTGTTGGATTTGAGGAGAAAATTTAGGTTTAAGAAAACCTAAAACAAACCTTATCTTTATTGGTGTTGTTTTTTAATTGTTGGCTACGATTGGTGCCTCCATAGATTGTAAAACAAAGGTAGTAGATCCATAAAAGGTATGAAGACAAAAAAGGAAGGTGATTTCAGGTTGTGGAAGCCAAAAAAAGCCCAATACAAGCTAAAAATGTCCACTATAAGAAAAAATGCCTTCCTTTGTTGTTGAAGTCGATTCTCGACCACCCTAGACCAAGAAAAGTCTTATACATGTAAATATAGCTCAATACCAGCATATATAAGTGAGTTGCAGAGGTTTAGGTGCCATTTCAGGATTGCAATGACTGAAACTCAACAAAAATGTTTTAAAAACCCTTAGGCATCCAAAATGCCCAGTACAAGTTTGCAAATGCATTTCCAGCCATGCTATAGGACTGAAATTCCCCTCACAGAGGTGAAAAATCCCCTCAAAGGTGAAAAATTACCCACAAAAATTTGTATTACATGCAAGGAATTACCCCAAGTTCTAAACACCCTTGTATGGGTTGTATATGCATGCACATGTCTGTTATAGATTTTTGGTATGTTCAATTTTTTTAGATATGAAACTAGTTGTAGGCTACCACAAACCTGAAAAACAAACCAACAAATACTAGATCCAAACCAACAACAAAACTATTGCAAATAATAATTTGATATAGAATAAACTTGCATAATAATAAACAGACAAGCTCAATACCAAGTCGCTCGATACCATATCGAGAAGTGCCACTATCCGATAGTTTGTAGAATACAAAGGTGAGTGATGCGAGACATGAATTATTCCAAGAAAAACAATGCAAGCATACAAGACTACAAATTACAAAAATATAAGAGATATAATTTAAATAAGACATAAATATCTATAAATCAATATGATCTATACTCCATAGTATATACTTGATGCAAGTCATGTACATATAAGAGGTAAATGTAACCTCCTCCTAGATTAGTGGGGAATAACTACCACTAACTCGATAATAGAAGTAGAGTTTACTCCATAAAACTAGTAATCTAACTTATCACAACTGATAATCAAACTCAACACAATTGACACCGAGAAAGCATATCCCATGAGTCAAGGAAAGCCCCAAGTAAATAAGAAAATATAAAGAAAATTAATATCCTACACTAAAAAAATCATCTAAGACTTTCGAATATGAATGACATGATCATCCCATGATTTACTAAAAATCAAAATATCATCTAAGTATACTATAAAAAAATCATCAATGAATGGCCTAAAAACATCATTCATCACATGCATGAATGTATCCGTGCATTACACAATCCAAAAGGCATAACAAGCCATTCAAATAAACCCTGTTTTGTTTTAAAAGCAATTTTCCAAATATCACCTTCACTGATTCTTACTTGATGATATCCACTTCTTAAGTCTAACTTAGTGAAATAAACAAAATTTTCAACTGATCCAATAAATCATCAATATGAGGAAGAGGGTAACGATTTTTCACCGTGATTTTTTTAAGGAAAAAAATTAACACACATCCGCCATGTGCCATCTTTATTAGGCACCAAAATGATAGGTGAACCAAAAAGAGATGAACTTGGATGGATAATTCCTTTTCCAAAAGTTTCATCATCTATTTCTTGATTTCCTTATTTTCAACCACTAACTATATATACATACCAATATTAGGAAGAGATGCATCCTGCAAAAATTGTATCTCATCTTGATTCCCCCTTTTAGGAGGTATACCTTGTTGATCTTGAAAAACATCATCATAGTTAAAAAAAAATTTAACCAATTCATCATGATGTTTAGGATAAAAATCCTTAAAATAATTTTCATGATCTTTCTTTTTGGCTTTGATCACCATGAGTAAAAATTATTTCTTGAATTTACAAACCTTTTCATCTATCCCTGTAGTAACCAAGGAAAGACTTGTTTTCACATGATGAGATCTAACAATATATTCAATCCCATCTTTAACAAGCAAGTATTTATTCTCTTCCATGTAGAATATTGCTTTATGATCATATAGATAAGGAATTCCCAAAACCACACCACAAATATATAAAGGAACAACATCCAAATCAACCTCATCAATAAACTTGTCTGTAATGGAAAATATAAATCTATAAGTTTTTGTTACCTGTAATTTTGCATCATCACAAACCCAGCCCAAAGGATAAGGCTTAGGATGTGGCTTGGTTTTGAGTCCCAGTTTCTTCACAACCTCCTCTGAAATCAGATTAGCTTGAGATCCACTATCAAATAGAGTGTCTATTTTTGTATGCTTTGAAACAACTCTAAGGTGGAAAATATCATTTCTTTTCTTTTCATCATGCATAGATTATTGTTTAGAAGAAGATGAAACATTAGATGAACTAGTGTTAAAAGAAGAGGAAGAATTACAACCTTGAAAACTCATGGTCGTGATCTTGGTTTCATCTCCTGAATCAAACCCAAGATCATGTACCACAATATTTTTTTCTTATCTTTTTCCTTCTTATTATTCATCCATTTAGGATTAATTTCCGGATGTAATTTCCAACACTTAGATTCATGATGATTTTTTTACAATGATTGCAAAATGGATTTTCATCTTCTTTATTAATAATAGAATTAGTCTTTTTCTTGCCCTTTCCTTTACCTTTTTCTTTCAAACCTTTTCCTTGCCTTTGGATTTGCTTGTTCTTGTGTTTTGAGGAGGAATACTCCTTAGTAATTTTCCTCTTGCTTCCAAATGTGTATCTTGCACACACACCACATCAAGATTAGTAGGATTAAGAACAAGAATCATATGTCTCAAATAACTATGTAATCCACAAATATATTTTAGTAGTGTTTCTTGTGTATGGAGAGAAATACTAAGAATAAGAGCCCTTTTCCTAAACTCCTATGTATAATCCTGAACACTTTGTCCCTTAGTTTGTCTCAAAGTTTTCCAATCCATCATGGCTTGTTGCATATATCCTAGAGGATAAAATTGTTGTCTTATCGGACAGAAAGAGATTGCTTTATCTTTTTCTAATATACTTCCTAAAACTTACTCTCCCACTATATGAGTGCCATTCCAATCATTCAAAGAGTTGCCAAATGAATTTTTTCTTCATCATCAACAATTTTCTGAACCCTATAATATACTTCAATATGCTTGATCCAGTTATCTAACTTTTTTGCATTAAGCTCCCCATTATACATTGGAAATTCAAACTTAATATCCAGTTTTAATGAAGGAAGAAAATCAGATTTTTGTGCCCAACCTTTAGGGAAATCAGATTTTTGTTTTTCACCTTTAGAAGAATCAGAATTAGATGAAGAACCATCTATATTTTTACCTTTCTTGGCTTCTTTTTCCATCTATCTTCTCATATCTTAGTATAATTCCTTCATCATCTATTTCATTGAAAGGAAGCATTGATGAAACTATTCTTCTCAATCCTTGGCCATCACTAGAATTCATGATATTTTTGAACCAAATTTTAGATAAACACCTGCTAATTATCCTTCACCCTTTCTAGAACTAGACCTTATTAAAATTTAACACAAACTTTCAATCCAAGAACTATTAAACTTATCACATTCTAACTCGATACCAAATGATCCAAAATCATAAGCAAATCACGTAACTATTTACCAAAATTTTCTTTAAAAGATGATTCGATGGATTAAATTTGACATTACGAATTTTCTTTATTTTTAATTATTTTTCAAAATCTGCAAGCTTTGTGTAAATTAGAGAAAACCCAAACTTGAACAGAGAAATTTGAGACATGTTATTGATAACATATTTTGGCGTTAAATCCTATGTCTTCGAGTCAATATAAATGTGATCGATCTATTAAAATATGCCTTAATACACATACAAATGAATGATAAGGCAGAATTATATCTTCTCCAATTGCCACAATATTTGTCTAACAAAATAAATCCTAGTCTCTTTTGGAATTTTCCTCCAATTTTCTCCTAGCTCTCACAATAAGCCTTTGACTATACATAATATTCTATCCATTAACATTCGAATAGCACTGAATCCCTTTGATATTTTTTCATCACTACTTGGTGCAACGATTGAGAATTTATTTTGGGATGGGGTGGCTATGGGGTCAAACCCTCTTATCCCCATACATTGCTTATGATTTACTTTATGGGTAAATATCCCACATGCACCGTGGGTTTGTTAGGAAAGTGGTTTAAATGTGTTTTGGTTGCCATGTAACATTGGATTAAGAGCCACTTTTAATGGTTGGTTGAAGCAGGATGGCCAAGTTAGGTGTGTGGAGGTTAGCGTCAAGTGGAGGATGGTTGGCAAGCTATATTGAGCTTGCGAGGTGTTAAGAATATTGCGGTGGCAATGTGCGTGGTAAATAGATAGATGAGTTGCATGATAGGTAGGTAGTGAGATGGCAGACTGTTAAGATGGTGTGATTCAATGGTGGGTAGGTCAACTCAGTTATTCGAGATGAGATAGCTTGACTCATTGAGTCAGGTTGTCCACTGAGTACAATGCAATACAATTTCAATTCTTTATTATATACATAGTCCCATATGCATATTGTAATAACATACATAAGAAAATATATATAGAAGCTCAATAATGGTGATATAAAGATTGGTGGCAAAGGTAACCCTATGTAAAAAGAGTGTGGTGACCATGGCTGAGGCCCCCCAACCAACAAATAGTAAGGCTCACCTGTTTTTAAATTAGTGTTCAAGACTAGCATTTTAAAACCAAAATTTTCTTCTTATCACTTGTCACAATTTCTTTAGTCCACTTGGAATATGTGCATGCTTCCATGTCACCTGCATGCAATCCATTATTTTTTCTAGTTGGCCAAAAATTTAGGAGGCTATATCTACGCATATGGGCTCAAATTTCAGTATACAAGATACCAATGGAAAGATCTCAATTTGATCTACATAATGAAACTACCTATGAATGATTCTAAGAAGATCATAGATTGATGTTTCTCAATGAGGATATTCTCGGATCATTGGTTTCGATGATGAAAAACAATATGGTTCAAGAAATTGAATGGTGCTTTCTTGCAATCTACCACACAATCATTATAATTACGCAAATTCTTTGTGTGTGTAAGACTTTATGATATAGAATGATTCCAATCTTGAACCATCCATTAACACGTGAAAACTGATAATGAATTAATACAAGAGGTCAATATTGAGACAAACCTTGTGTTCTTTGGGGTTGAAGTATTTTGCATAATGAACCAAGCCATGGACAGTTTAAATAGACCATGAAATCAAGTTGCTAATAATAAAATATAAAATAAGAGAGGGTTGGAAACCAAAGTGTGTAACCTTTATTTGATGTTAATTAGTTTGATCTTCACAAAAAAATATGGTGTAAATCCAATCAACAATTCGATCTATCTATTGGCACACGTGAGGATCCACGTGATGTTGCACATGAAGTTACACATGTACCTCCCTAGAAAATCAATATATTGTGTGACCTAAAGCACCTATCTCATCCTTGGAACAATTAAGAAAGGACAGTCCTATGCCTCATATTTACAAGTCCACAGGATTTCCATTCAACATTGTTGATCGATGAAGAAGACACATGTAAATGTAACACTTTGGGATGCCTTAGCTATTCCATCATAGCGTGACCTCTTACATGAAGCTCTTGTGCAATACCCTCAAGATGATGTAGTTATTATGAAGACTCATATTGCTATCAATATATGCCAATTAAAGGAAAAGTAAGTAAGAAAAATTGTTAAAACCCCACCCTTTTATATGTCCTTAATATTAGGAAAACACTTTGTTCAAAATTGTATGATTGATTCAGGGAAATCACTTCTATCATACCTAAGAAAATTGTTGATATCCTAGGTATTAAGTGCAACACTATCTCTAAAGGAGTCTTACAACTTGACAAATCAACTGTAAACATCCTAGGAGTCATCAAATACCTTGAGTTAACCCTTTATGCTTGTCCAATTATTGAATTTCCTTCTTTTTTTTAATTTTCCTATAAAGATATTTCACTGCCAAAGTGGGAGGTTACTTGTCTTCAGTTTGGTCGCATATGCTTCTAAAAACTAGGTATGTCTCAATGTTTACCATACAAGTTGAGCCTATATTTTCCTATCATGTTTATGTATATGACCCCTCTCCTCTCCAATAAAATTTTATTATACATGAAGACCAAGAGCATGAGCTAGTTTCAATTGAGCAGCCTATCCCTCCTCTAATCTATGATCTTTTATTAGATGAATGGGACAAGGAGCATTATGAGTTTTATCCTTATGACATAACTGTTGAAACTAGAATTGGAACATACTACATTCTTGAAGAAGAATCCACCTTTCTTAAACCACTCAAACAAGAATAAAATGATACTTATGGACTATGGAATATGTTATTCAATGGTTTTAGAAGTAGGAATAACACATGCACATGTGTTGTTTTGATTTATACTAAGGATCATAAGTTCTTCTTCGTGCATAGGTTGTAGTTTGCATACTCCAACAATGTAGCGAGAATATGAGACATTGGTGCATGGTATTCTTATTTTTGAAAAGAGATAGATCAAGGCATTACATATATTTGGTGATACTAAATTTATCATCAAAAATTGAGGAAAAAATTCACACCAGATAATAAGCTTTTGAAATCTTATTAAAAATGGTATGGGACCTCTTGGAGATCTTTAATGATCTCAATGTGTAGGTAGTGCCAAGGAAGTTGAACAAAGAAGTATATCGATGACATCCCTTGGGTCACATTTCTCACCATATGAGGACCTTGTCAAGGTAATGTGCAACATATCAAATCTATAGTCAGGACATCAATTATAGATAATGAAACCAGATGACATGTGTTTGATAGTGATGCGTGGATTGTGAAATTTCAGAAATTTTGTAAAGGATTAGTAATCGTAGAGCATATTTATAGTCTTGATGATGAGTTCAAAGGAGAATAAAATAACATAAGTGCAAATAAATAAGAAAATATTCCATCTACTCACTATTGTGCACGTAAGAGATTTGTTTCTTGGAAAGGTATGCACAAAAGATGAGAAACAAGCCTTCATATCATTATGTCAAATATATAGTGACATATTATCATGGGATTATGAAGATCTCAAAGGATTTGATCCAAGTTTTTCTCAAGAATCCATTGATGTTGATCCTAATGTCAAGCCCAATCGACAAAAGCAAAGGCCACGGAAATCTTAACATAGATCCTCTCATGAGGAAAGAGTTATCCAAAATGATTGAGGAAAAAATAAGTTTTCCTCTCAAGTACTCTACTTGGGTGTCAAACCTTGTTCCTCTAAGGAAGAATAATAGTGAAATAGGAATTTGTGTTGATTTCATAGATTTGAATAAGGATTCATTAAAGGATCATTATCCTTTGCCTTATATGGAGCAAAATTTGCAAACCTGTGGAAGGCGTGTAAGGTTTTCCATGCTTTATGGTTACTAAGGTTTCAATCAGATCATGTTCAAGGAGGAGGATCAATTAAATACTCCATTTATAACTAAATGGTGAACATATGCATATAAAAATTCTTGTCAGTTCATCAAATGTATGTACTACTTTCAAAATAGAAATGGACATTTATTTGGAGGATACACCAATGATTTCATTCTAGTTTACTTGGATGACATAACTATCTTCTCAAAGCAGAGTGCAGATCAGATTAACCATCTTGAAAAAGTCTTCAAGAGATGCATGTAATTTGGGGTGTCTCTTAACCCCAAAATGTAACTTTTTTATTACGCAGGCAAGCTCTTAGGACATTTTGTTTTAAATAATGACATTACCATTGATATATAAATAATATCAACCATCCTCTCTCCCTCTCTCTCTCTCTTTTCTAGATCACAAGAAGGCATTGTAATCATTCTTTGGAAATATCAACTTTTTAGGAGATTCATTCCTAACTTTACAAGTTTGGTTAGGCCCATCACTTTTATGATCAAGAAAGATTTAGTCTTCAAGTGGAAAATAGAAGAAAAAAAAATTTTTAACCAAAATCAAGCAATAAATTTCTCGCACCCCAACACTTATCAATCCTGATTATTCTAAGGATTTTATCCTTTATGCATATGGAGATGATACTAGTGTTGTTGTTGTCTTGACACAAGAAAATGACCAAGGACTAAAGTAACTAGTGGCTTTATTTATTTAGACACTAAAGGATTATGAATTGAAATACAATCACATATAAAAATAGGTATTTTCCATCATGCACGTGCTTTGAATAAGTTCAAAAGTATGCTCGCCACAAGTCATTTAAAAATTATAGATTCACACTCTAGTGTGAGAGAATTCATCATGGGAGAAGAAATCAATGAAAATAGATCTAGATGGGTGACCAAAATCATAGAGTATGTGTGTTGGCTAGAAAATTTGTCATGGATTTTTTTGGATTTCTTGCAAATGTTCGGAGTTCAAGTCCCTCTACTTAAACAGTGCAACTTCTATATTTGCATGTGCGAGTAAAGTGAATTTTATCCATGGTGGCCTTTCGGCCAGGGATCTAACAGGCACGCCACCGATCATGTGGAAAATATAGCAATTTACTTCTAGAGAGGAATTTTTCAAGAGAGCAGGAAAGGGAGTGAGAATATGAAGTAGGGGAACTAATGCTGCAAGTAGAAAATTAGATCCTTACATACACTAGTTAGAAAATATTACACATGCATTTTAAAAGAAGAAAACAACATGATTTTGGGGCCACTGGCTAGAGGAAACCATACGTACAAATACATACACATTCATATGCCTTGGAAAATGCAAAGTTATTCCTTTATTAGCTTGCAAAATCATAGTTGTACATAGTGAGGAATTGAGGAAATTAAAGAGGGGGAGATAGTAGAAACTATTTTTTCACTCACAAGTAAGAAATAACTCTCTCATGAATTTACAAGAATACAACCAACTAGAAAGAAATTTTATAATTTCAGAAGAAGCTCAAATGAGGAGCTCATTACAATTTATAGAAGAGGAGAAACTCTTCATCTTCCCAGTGACCTTTCATATGTCCTATTTTTGACTTTAGACTATTCACATTCCTATCAAATATTAAGTCCCTTTTATAAAAACAAGGAAACTTATTTTTACATCATGTTTCTAAAGTCACTTTTAATTGACTTAAAGACATATTAAAAATTACAAACCCCAACATGAAATTAGAATGTTGAAGAGAGAGAAAGTTGGGGAGGAAGAAAAGAGAGAGAGAGAGAGAGAGAAGGAAGAAGAAGAAGAAAGAATCATGTAGAAGAATGAGCTACTCTAGTGGACTTGATCTCACTTCTTGACCAGTCTCCATTTTATGCTTCGAGAAGATCTCCATTTCTTTAAATTCCCTTCTAAAACGAGCGATTGCAATTTCCACTCTATCGGCATGGGGAATACACACACAACTCAGAGTCTTTTTCCATCCATCGAAACACTGTTGATATATTTACACTTTCTAAACCATGATGGATGCTTTTCTGTAATGAGTGTAATGGAAGCACAAATCCCGAGAGGAATTCTAGGGTATCCTTATTAAAGGATAATGGATTTATCATCTCTTTTTAGCATATTCTTTGAATGGCCTAATCGGTGACTAGTTGTTATGTCTTCTCCCATCGCAGGCACTCCGAGTTTCTGAATTTGGTGATTAATACTATCTTGTAACTTGTATGCTAATTACTCTTTTTCCTTTAACTCGGTGATGGCTCATTTGATTGCTTCAAATCTAATTTCTAAGGCTCTTGACCATACATGTGACATCTCTTCAGAAGGGGTGCCAAAAAACTTCGTTCTAATCAATTCCTAAGAGTGATTGCTGCTCATTTCACTCACCATTGGACATAGAGGACCCCAGTGATCCCTTTCTTTCTCCAAAGCTTCTCTAAGAGCTTGTATCTTATTGCAATTACATACATATAGTAAAAGATTTTGAATACCTCTTGGAGCACAAAATTTACTTTTTCATAAATTGTGTTGATTCACTCGTTATTAGCTTGTCCTTATACTATGAGGTCTTATGCCCTCTTGATAGATTTTGGGTTGAAGTTGCTGATGGGTGTAACTTCTTCAATAGGAATTGTAAGGCATTTGGATCCACCAGGTGTAACATTCCCATTTTATGACTTTAGAAACAAGGGAATTTTTTTTTTTATACATAATGTTCTCTATTCTAAATAAACCATCATTTATAACACACATTCCATGCCAATCAGTCTCATAATGAGATAACCATATGTAGCAAGTAATGACTTGGTATACTACCGATCTCTCATTCCATGACTCGATTACTAATCGATATGTCATGTTGTCTTAAAGTATAGAATACTTTATGTATACTATATATACTTGGTTTCCTACATAAGACAATGTAACCAAAGAACTTGTGATACTTTGGCCAAAGATTTTCAACATACTGTTCATGTTACTATTCCTAGATGGCATACTCATCATTTTGGAATACGTCCTTCACCTCACTCTTCTATTATCTAGAATGGCCTTTATTGAATACCATCCATCCACTTGCCCAAGGTTTAACCCTAGCCTAGGTTAGAAACATAATTTATTATAGGAAGATTCTCACAATGACTTAGGGTATATGGGCATACTTGCTGACCTAAGTCAACTGGATGTGCCAAGGTACCTTGAGTCATTGAAAGCTACTACCTATATAGAATATGCTACTAATTTTACCTAGAGAGAAACTAAGTTCAAGTCAAGATGTGTGTAGATATAGATGAACAAATACGGAAGGGTGTTGCCACATGTCAATTGCAACACTGTATCCTCGAGAAGTCCCAGGACTTCTCGAGGGTACATTCCTGTAGTTGGCATGTGCCAACATCCACAAGAAATGATTCATTAAGATGTACATACCCCCTTAGTGGTCATTAATTCGTAATTAATATAGGATTAAGATTTAGATTGCAGCAACCATACCTAACCCTAATTCCAATCATTCATTAAGTTCTTTATCCATAATTAGCCTAATTAGATATGGAGAACTTCATTAATTCATGTTTTCATTAATGTTCATTAACGTGGCATAACAAGTAGTTATCCCAAAACAAGACAACAAACATCAAACATTTAATTCTTAATGCAACCTAGTTGTCCAAATCAAGGGTGTCATCCACCTAGATTCAACTAGTGTTTACTTTACAAATGAAGTACAAAGATTAATGATCATAACCACCATTCCTTTTATCTTTCATTCTTTTGAGAGAGGAAGAGTCTTCCTCTACACAGTTAGATGTTAGGATTAACATATCCTTTTTATCGTTCTTTACTCATATAGTTTAATTGTATGTCCAAAGCATATTTCATTATTAAACTTTAGTTGTGTAGATAAAGAATGACATCTTTTGCAATTTAACAAGTTTCCTATAATAAGGGGGATCGTACTATCCCCTTAATACAACTTATTACATGATATCAACAATAGTATACAATACAGATATAAAGAATACCACCAAGATATCACTACTATTCTCGTCATACAAGTACAAAATAATTCACACCACAAATTGAAGTCCAACTCAAACCTTTCAATTCAAGATGATAAATATACATTTACAAGACTATGCATTACAAACATACTGCATGTCAATCATCATTAAGTTCATAAGAGAACATCACTTTTCTTTCCCAATACAACTCAAGAATGATTCAAAACTCTTTACATAAGATCCAGAATTAAATAAGCCAATGCATCATAAAAATTTGCCTTCTTTTATCACTTACGATGTCCATCTGCAAAATTGCTAGCACAAGTCAGTTCAATGAACTGAGCATGATAAGCACTAAGCATTAAAATGAAGTGCATTCCACTAATTGTTCCATTAAAACAACTCTACTTTAATGAAATAATTAATATATATCATACAAATAAGCATAAGTAATATCAACCAGAAAAGAAGTTCAATTACAGATTCTGAATTCACTTTTAAGAAAAGAGCATAATATGATCCGCAACATCTGCATTATAACATACAGTTTAATTGATCCTATCAATTACTTTTAAACAATAAAAGGTCTTGTCATCCAATTGTTTCATAATTTTATAAGAGTAGAAATACACATTTATCTTTACTAAGTAGCAAAAGAGTTATATACAACATAGCTCATATTAGGATGATTCATCCTACAACTTAAGCAAAGAAGAAGAATCAATACATACTATTCCTTATACACTTAATCATCTAAAAGATAGAAACATGTTTAGAACACACCAAACTGCCTCAGTTCAAAGATAACATTATAAGGATTCAACATTAAAGGAACAACATCTAACAAGAATCCCAAATCAATCCAAGTAGGGGTAGAGAGTCAAAACAGTCCTCCTGTAAGTCTAAACTAACTTCCACATGTTAGAAGATATAATTCATAGATTTGAAACCAGACGTTCCAAAAATCCAAGCTAGACTCACACAAATTAATCTCTTCCCATGTCCATCCAAAAGAGGATTCATAAAAGATAGGGTGCAAAAGATTAAACCTTCCAATATCAAATCCAAAAGAAGTATGAATCAATTAGGCATGGCAGTCGGTCGAAACAAGTTTACATTCCCTATTCAACAGAACCAACTCAGCTAATTTTTTTCTACACCATTACGACAAATGACGAGTCTAAAGTAGACCAACAATCCACAAAGAAATTTCCATCTCAGAGGAGAATCGAATACAAGGAAGTTCAATCAAATGAACTTATCCAAACAACAGTAAAAAGGGATCTCAATTAAAAAAGTCCAATCAATAATTCATTTCATTTACACTATCAAATGAATTCCCATTTCTATTTCAAACTTAGAAGTTCTTAACTAGTTCCCAAGAGAGAACACAAAACCAAACACACAGTTGGAAGAAAGCATACTCCTAGTTTCCCTTACAAATATTTACCAACTGGTTTATCTATTCCCATTCATTAAACACAAGTTTGAATTCAATTCTCAGAATGAAGTACATAATATAGTCCCAAAAACAATATATTATCCCCAAGAGAACATATTCCTTTCTCTTTAAAAGACCCAAAGATTCATTCACTAAATCCAACAAGGAATAGAAAACCCAAAATAGTAAAAGCTAAACAAGTTTAGAAGTACTCACAAACTCAAAAGACTGAAATCCCATTACAAGGCTTCAACAACTCAATACAAAAGAGAAAGTAGTTCATGAACTAGTTAAGAATAGTTATACAAACAATCCAAACTAGAGATATTATATCCTTCCATACAAGATTCAGTACACTAAGGTATTCAATCCATTTTTTTAATAAAACCTAGAAATCAATTAAAAAGCTCAAGAGAGTAATAAAACTCAATATAAATTTAATTCAAGTAATTTCCCAATATTACCTCTAATGTGACTGAAATAGGATCACAAAAATACTCAAGTTCCATCTAAAAAGCTTACGACAAGAAGGTATTTGTTTCAACATTGTTCACAAGAAGGAAAATGCATACTGTATTTCCATAAACCTCTTAAATTATTAGCGACTATTCCAATGAACTCTATATCAAACCAAACCCACAACAAGGTACAATTCCAGTCTAATAATCCTTCAAAAAAACATTCAAGCCTTCAACAAGATGTGGGTTTTCTCAGAGCAAAGGAGGGAAGAATATACTTTGTATTCACATGCCCTATCAAGTTCAAAGAAGGCGGTATAGTTTCCAAAAGTAGAAGTACCACAACCATTCCAACAAGAAGCTAAAAGGAGAAGATCTCAAAAGAGATTACCAGATCAACTTCAAACCAAAACTAATCTCTCAAGTCTCTTTCAAGCAGATAGTCCCCAAAATGAGTTCAAAGCATTTTCAAATCCTTGAATAAGAGTAAAACTCAGCTCAGAATACAAGTGTAGAATCAAACACATTGATTCAACTACAAGTTCAGAACACGCAAGTATATAATACGAGTACAGTGTTGAACATGAAGCTTTGAACAAAAGTTTAGAACTACACAAGGCTCCAATACAAGCTCAGAACAAACACAAATGCTCCAATACAAGCTCAAACGAAACACAAGGCTCCAATACAAGTTCAAATGAAACACAAGGCTCCAATATAGGTTTAGAACCACACAAAGCAATGAATGCCGTTCAGAACAACACCAGCCTTGAATACAAGTTTTAGAATGAAATACAAAGCTTCAAATACAAGTTTCGCATGCATGTCACCATTAAACTAGCACAGAGAAAGTTTCCCAAAAACTAACATTACTATGTAATGGATTTACATCCCAAAACCACTAGAGATTCATAAAAACATGAAAGTAATTAACCAGACAAATCATGCAAATATTTATCTCATGAGAGAAGAATTATTTTAATGAATCACTTAGAAGAAAGCAAGAAATATTAATGGGTAGAGCCTATCATGCCTGATAGTGCCTCTGCCAATTCAAAGGAGACTTCCAGCTGAGCTTCCCACTCTTTTTCTTCTCCACGAAAGATCAACAACCAAATAAATTTTATTCCAATGCCTCATATACATTCCTTTGATTGAAAATAGACCAGAGAAACCAAAAATAACCACAAAGTAGAATTTAAACTACTAGTTCAAAGAACCAGATAGCTCCATGCAGAGAAAAATTTACGAGACATGCAAAACCAAACAACCTCCCACAAATCCACCTCCCTTGTTTCCAAGATAGTTTTCCCACAAAAATTGAGGTCCATTAATGTCATTACTCCCAAATCTCCCACTTATCTCTCCTTGCCACCACCTCCCAAAACTGGTGAATGCCATTTTTAATTTAACATGCAATTCCATATTTAGTGAAGCCTCCACGTATGCCTCTACTAAAGTTAACTAGCCTTTGCCAAAACTGGTAGTACCTCCATACATTAAACCCAATCAAATCAATTAAATTCCATTGGAACCATCACCTTGGTGCCATGCGACCCTTAGGTTCCTTTTTAATAGTTTAGGATAGATTTCCCCAAAACTTAGGTTAGTCTAACAATAATTACCTTAGGTCTTAAAACATTTCCATAGGTAATTTCCACCTTAGGTTTGATTAAATTCACATCCATATAGTATTAGGCATTAGGTTAATATAGCCTAACATTACTTTAGTAATCTCTCCCTTATTCATTTAGCACAAGATCACCATCCCAACAAAATATAATAAGAATCTTAGGTTAGAATGAAACCCAAATAAGTAGACATGTAGGTGCTCTTACCTAGCTTAGGATACTATTAGGATAATCCTTTAGTTTTAGGATTTGATCCCCTTCATAGTCATGAAGTAGACTATATTTCATTTACACCATTAATGTCCTGCAGAGATCAATCCCAAAGACCCAAGCACAAACATACAACCGAATGAAGACACGTTCACACAAGACCAAAGAATTTGTAACATACAAAGTTTAGTCCACTATGTCTCTCAAACTAATGAATGTCAATTTTACCATTTAGTCTGTTAAGAATATTTAAAACATTCCTTGGATCACTAAAATTGATCCAAGGATGAGTCAGTAAAAGAGATAAGTTTGCAACTCTCAAAATCAGATTGCAGCTTATCAATAAGAAGTGAAAATGGATTCTTACAAGCCATATCATTTCCATCCAAGAGTAGAAATGATTTATCCATAACAATCATGATCTTCAATAATCAAGGGAACATGCCTCATTCAAGAAAATCACATGCCAACGCTTGTAATGTAAAAGAGTTTGCACCTGCTCTTTTAACGCGTCAATATTTTTCTTATATTCTTTGTTCTTTACCACCAAGTGGGTGGAAGATTGCTGGTACATATGTAAATCCCCTTTTGAGTAGCTGATCCTTGTTGGATTGTGCTCATTTCATAATCAAATAGTGTCATTTCATCCACTGGCTTGATCACCTTAGGTCGGGCTACCTCGATATACTGGTTACCTATTTATCCATTGTAGAACCATGAGGTTGTGTGCATGAACTTTATTTTTCTTCCCTTGTCCAATGAGGCAATTACTAATAAATTAAGGACTATGAACTGTTGAATAGAACATGTATTAGGTGGTATTATATCCTCGTATCCATGGGAACATTTCATCAGACTTAGGCTCTATGAAAGGTATATTAACAATTCCCTGCTCGGGTAGAGGAGGCATATCTTGGATGGGAGAGGTAGTAGTATGGACAAGAGGTGAGGCCTCTTGTGGTGGTTCAAAGACTGGGTCTTAAACTACGTGCTCTTCTTCTACTTGTATTTATACCACTAGGTCTTCCTCTTGTATTTCTACATGTGGGTCTTCCTCTATCCTGGCTTTCTTTGGTGAATTTCCATGAGAAGAAGTCTCCAATTCTACAAAAAAATTCTTTGAAATTGCTCCAAATTGTCTTGAACTTAAAGTAATTTCCACCACTTTTGATGATGACTACTGCAAATCTTGTTTCCAACTCATGGGGACACCTTGTGATTGAATGACTATGGATCTCTTCCTTTGGAACCAATCCCTCGTTCTCCTGACCACTTTCTCAGTTCGTTCCTTGATGTCTCTTGACTTGTGAATGTGCCAATTGACTTGAGGAATGGGGAAGCCTTGATTGCCACATATTCAAGATCATACATTTTTGTTCCATCATCTTGCAAAATATTCTCATACCAAGAGAACTAGAATTTCCTCATCTCATCAACTGTCATCCTCATGTGATCCTTCTCCGTACTTTGAATTTGTCGACATAGTTAGCCCAATAGTCCTCAATTTGTGGATCATGGTGAAATTTGGGATATTAAATACATCCGGATCAACTCGTATGTCAAATTTGGGTCTAGTGGTGTAGGAATGTAGAGTCAAATGTGTGAAGGCAACCTCCATATGAGATGCATCATTTGCATTCTTACACATGAACACCCCAAGAGAGATGGGAAATGAGATCAACTTCTTTTTTCTACTTTTGAGTTTGTTGTTCACCTGCATGAACTACCTACAGAGCTCAAATAGCACAATTTTGTCACTAAGGTACTTGGGAAACCTTAGGGGAGCTTGGTCAAAGTCAAAACTTGCAAGTAGGAGAAATTTGAGAATTGTATGAAATAGGAACCATATTTTTTTATTAAGGATGCCACCACTTGTGGAGATATTCTTGCCTCTAAATCACCCTCCAAAGTTTGGACCACGTACATTGTTAATGCATCATTCATGTGGGTGAAGTGTATGTGACTTTCTTCCATCACCAACTGGGGAAGTTTATCAAACAATAGGACTTTGGAATCAATGTTCTAGGTGAGAGCCAGTACCTCGAGTGACATTGAGCTAGCAAAAAAATAGAATAGATAAGAAGTCATGTGGAAATTCTTTGTCATGGGAACCTAGGGTAGTTGCAGATGCAAGTTATCATTTATTATATGCCCCCAATCAATCTAGTTTTTTCCTTAAGTCACTGTTAGGAAGAAAAGATCCATTCAATCCTAAAAGTCCCTTTTACTTTCTTCTCC
Source organism: Taxus wallichiana var. yunnanensis (assembly GCA_018340775.1). NCBI lineage: Eukaryota > Viridiplantae > Streptophyta > Pinopsida > Cupressales > Taxaceae > Taxus > Taxus wallichiana. The sequence continues at coordinate 615,175,997 of CM031240.1, forward strand.
CATAACCTTGGTGAGAAGAGTGATTGCATCTGAATAGCCTTCATAAAACTCACATCTTGAAAGTGTTTTTGGAATCCTTGAAGGATTTATTCATGTCTTCATCCATGAACCTAATGCAACTCCTTGTAGGTATGCATCCATTTTCTCCCACTCATGCACAACCTTCTCCTTCATGATGACCACCATGTTAGGTGATGTTAGGATTTTCAAGGCAATTGAGATGGTTTTGGGGGCTATAACTATCATTTCCATACCATTTTCACCTCAAATTATTTGTGTTGCGAGCTCATAGTGATGTGAGTAGGCCAAGACTAGCTCAATGCTTTGTACGGACATAGGGTGTCCCGCAACTGCAAACAACCCACTTATGAATACTTGATCTTCGATATTCCCTCTTTCCTTTTCCATTAATGAGCTTTTAGATCATTGAAATCCATATAGGAGACATCACTGTCATCTATCTCGTACTCAGAAGAGAAAGGTTGTGCTGGTTTTGTTCCTGAAAACTTGAACTTCATGATTACTCAACACTTACTATGTCTGGGAAGGGAAACTTACTATTTTTAGTAAGTGTCAGAAAATACTTCTCCAAACTCGATCAGTAGCTACCAACTTGGATGTGCAACTCCCAAAGATTCTCCCTTTGTGATATCCACCCTTTGGAATGGCTTACTATTTTTAGTAAGTGCCTATGAGATAACTTACTATTTTTAGTAAGTGTGAAAGTTCAACTCTTTCAAACCTCAATTGGATATGAAAACTTGAATTCCTTCTTCTCATTATGTTCCTCTCACCTTCTGGACCAGCTTTGTTATTTTTAGCAGGTTCTTATGGGACCACTTACTATTTTTAATAAGTGTCAATTTTGGATCGAGGTGGCCCTTCCAATGGTTTCTCTGCGATACTTCCTCTGTGTTCACCGCCTCCTTTACAGCTTCTTCAAATGGTGGCTTACTTGAAATAGTAGTCTCCCATGTAGAAAGGCCTACTATTTTTAGTAATTATGCTTCTGGTGACCGGATCATGGAGAAACAAATATTTTGATATGGGTTTTTTCCTAATATCACCGCTCTGAAATTTTGTTCATACTCGCTCGCCGGTTTGTAAGATTTTAAAACTTGATTTTTTTTAACATTACAGTGGCTACGAACATGACAACCATTAATGGAGCTTGGAAATTGTAGGTTTTATCCTCCTCCTTGAATTTTGATAAAATTTATATTTTTGATGTGGGTTTTCCTTCTTGTTTCACTAGTGAATTTTCTTTGCAAACCGATCACCTGGTTTGTGAGGAAACAAGCTCTTTGTCTTCATTGCACGGCATTTTAAAAGAGGATTTTCTTACTACAAAAAATACTTGCCATGAATGGGAAATATTTTCTTGAGGTTTATTATGGCCTCCAAAAATTATGTAGATAGAAAAAATGGTTCTTTGATCCATGCCCTGGTTGGCAAGTTATAGTAATTTCTTTATCGTGTGGTAATGAGGGTTTTCAGATGAAATTCTTCATTTTACCTCCATTATTCACCTTTTCAATCTGATTTTCTTCTAAAATTTATATGTTTCAATGTGAGAAGGACTTAGTTGAGTTTTTTTATTGTATAAATGGTGGTTTGGATGTGTAGAGAAAATTTACCAGAGTTCCGGTCGGGTATGGAGGTGTGGGGAGACGAACTAAGATGCAAAAATAGCTAAGTCCTAGCTTTTATGCATTCAAAAAGAAAGCATGAGGATTGGAAATTTTTTTCCATGATTTCTTTTATCTAAAGGGATGAAAGTGACATAAAATTCCCCATCACACCTCATCATGATACTTGGCAGGATTTGATTGGTTGAGCATTTGAGGGAGAGAGCTTGAGGGAAGCACATGGGGGCTGAGTTTCGGGCGTATGGAGAACCAAAAGGCATAGCTATGGCTGGGAAATTTTTTTGTCCTTGATGTACCTTTAGCTAAAGGGATAAAGGGACATCAGTTTCCACTTTGCGTCAGGTTGCGACACTTGGTGATCATCTATGTAATGAGAGGAAGGGCTCCACCTAGGTTTTGTATGTGTAACTACCAATGCGGAGGCCCGCGTTGGTGATTTGAGGGATAAAAAGGGCTGGGAAAATTTTCATGTCCCTTATGTCCCTTTGATAAAGGAATGAAAGGGACATGAAATCCCTCCAGGATCCTGGTGTTGACACATGTCCACTTGAAAATTGACTAACTACAAGAACTCTTACCTTGAGAGCGAACTTGTGAAGGCCGTATATGGAGATGTTGGTGGAGTTTTTGACAAAATTATACATGATTATTACTGGAAATGGCCTTATAAATCCAATGGTTGGGGTATAAAATCTTGATTCATATATTTTTTCCTTGAAAAATTGGATTTTTTTCTAGATACATGATTGAGCATGAGAAAAATTAGATGTAAACATATTGCGCCTAGGTGTTGTGAAAAATATTATTCCACCATATTATAGTTATCTTAATTAAATTTCCATTTATATATTTTTAGCTCATAAATCCTTACAAAACTCTTGGAATTTCTTCCTGAAGATCAGGTGTGTTTTTAACATTGTGCGTTACCTAGGCCTGAGAACCCATTTCTAGTGGACCTACCCCAAAACTTCCAAATCTTCCCTAAATCTTCCAAAATATTTTCCCTGATGTTCTTAGAACTTGATTGCATCTCCATACCGAGTTTTGATCCTTCTTTCCACTCTAGGGGGATGCATTAGTCTTGAGAAGGCCAGTGATAGCCCTTCCCAAAATTGCTCAAAACTTGGCATTCTTCACAAACTCCTAAAATCACCTAGGGGGCTGAATTTTATTTCCTAAATCACCTAGGGGAATTAGATGGAAATCCAATTTAGGACCATTACATGATTGAGTAAGGCTTGGTGTTAAGAATGGGTAGACCTAGGGTGTCTTGGAAAAGTAAAGCTTGAAAGTTTTTGACACAGGGGTATCATTTTCCTACTTTCTATTAAATTTTTCCAATGCAAAACACACGGGACAACAATGTGTACTCAAAAAATCACACACTTTAGAAATTTTCTAGTCTTGGTCTCATACTACTATTCATATAGTTTTTGAGTGAAGAAAGAACTAATTAACTCCCATATTTTGTCCATTTTAGTTTGATTTCTATCATCACTAATGACCTACCATACACACTTTCTCGGTTGTTCTCATCATTTTTCATCATTTTAGCCTTGACTAGGGCACTCGGGCTAGTACTTAGGGTGCCGATAGGTGCCCCGGTCCCAATCGGGTGCCATGATTCTCTTTCCACTTTCTTGCCACATTTTTGGCACTTTCTAGTTGTTTTGGATATTTCATATTTCTTGTGGTCATACTTTTCGAGGTTAATTACGGAATTAGAACAAAATAACCATATAAATATAAAGCTATGAAACCATAATGAGGGACCAAGCACTAGTCACTACTACCATCACCTAGGTTACATCCATGAAAGGATCCATTTGCATCCATCTAACTTCATCACAAGGCATAAGGGCTGGTTCATCTCGCATCACACAAGCATAGGAGGAAGTTTATTCTATTCCATCCACCATTCTATTACATTTTCTACACATAGTTATTCTCACTACTTTCACAAAGTGTGACCGACACAAGAGCACCTAGGCCATGATTACACACAATTACACATAGAAATACATCGGGTTTGAGATGTAGTGCAATATTTATTTAGTAAGTCCACCATTCGGAAGATGATGTCATTCTAAACCCTTCATATACATCTTTCTTTTTTAGGTTTTGATGCTTTTCTTGGGGTTTTATAGGACTATTCTTTATCATTGATTATTAGTAAGATTCAACATAGTGCAATGAAGTTAGTGTGATAGGTGGAGAAGGCTTTAGATCATATAGTGATCATGTAAATTTGGTTTTTAGACCTCCTACACAGATCAAGGCACCCAAAACGTAGACTAGGGTGCCCACAGATGCCCTAATACTCTCCTAGGTGCCCTAGTCCACTTAGATTACCCATATTTGCAAGTTTCTAGACCTTAGAATAGTTGTTTCCTCCTCCTGTTACTCCAATCAGCTCATGACATATTCCAACAAGTTTTCCAAACTAGCTAAGCTCCTTCTAACCCTTCTTTGCATATTAGGGTTTCTATTTTCATTATCTTAGTTGTTTGGGTCACTTTCTATATTTATTTACTAATTTTATCTTCTATTATTTACTACTATTCATAGTTAGATTAACTACCATTATTCCACATTTTAGTTAATCATTTTGGTGAACTCATACTTGATCTTCACACCTATAAGACCTTCACTCATTACTTATCACCTTAGGGTTTGCTCATCATGAATATATCTATTCACACTTATCTTTAAAATCACCCTGATTATATCAATAAACTCAAAAATTACCTAGCAAATAATTATATTCCTCCTCACACTTTGCCCAAGTATGTATAGCATAAGTTCACTTCTTCTCTATCCCTTAATGAGGATCAAATAAATTTCACAACCGATGACTTACCTTCTCAAGCGATACTACAACATGACCCTCCCTTGTATATTCAAGTTTGTATTAACAAATTTGGGGTCAAACATGCTTTAGTTGACAATGGTTATGGCCTTAAAATTTACAACATCACTTTTCTTCATCATATAGGTATGTTAGAAGCATCTCTAGCTCCTTACCCCACCTTCATAGTATTAGGTAATGTCAGCTTTCCTATCACTATTGGTCCATGTACAATTAATATTCCATGTCATGTCATGCCTAATAGCCTTAATTATAATATTATTCTTGAAATACCTTGGATATATGATATGCATGCGGTCCCCTCTACATTACATACATGACTTAAATTCTATCATCAAGGGACTAATTATGATGTTCCAACTGACCCCTCACCTTTTGAGTATTGTAATTTTGTTGAGAAATCTAGTGATACTTCCAGTTTCTCTGATGTTATTAAAGAATTTTCTAGATATGGGTTAGGGTATGAATACTTTCATTGTTATGGTTTCTCTAACACAAATTTAGATAAACAAGAACATAAGGTCACCACACTTTGGGATATCCCTACACTGCCACACATGTTTGGGCTAGGGTATCAACCTCTTACTTTACTAACTACAGATGCTTATAATACCTTCCATATTAGCTCACTTCCCATATCACATCCTAAAATTATTAGTGATGACACATATATCATTTAGAATGCCTTAGATACCTTTACTATTGATGATACTCTACTTGATTATATGGGTGTTTACTATCATCTTCCTTCTTTTCACCATAAACGACACTTCCCATCATCTCTTAATAATACATCTTATTTTGGGGAATATAATGTCTCCCTTGACAATGTTTATACCCCTGACACTATTTCTACTGACCCATACATCGAAGATAACTTAGCCCTTCTCAATGAAGAAATGATTCAATAAAACTTAGGTGTATATGAAAATCTACACGTAATTTTGTTAATTGCCTTGCTTACTCCACCAAACAAAAATATATAAAGTAAATCCTTCACTATTTATTTTATACTTTTTCATGGGACTATAGTGATATTTGGGAATCAATCCCTTGATAACAATGACAAATATTTTCCTCAACCACAGTACTAAAACCATCTAGTAGAAAATCCACAAAATGCATCCCAAAATAGCACTTTTAGTTAAAGAAGAGATTCATAAGCTTCTCGACACTGGTTTTATTCACGTTGTTGACTATCCTAAATGGGTATATAATATTGTACCAGTAAATGAAACTGGATGGTTGGGTTTGTTGTTGCACTAATTTTTATAATTTAAACAAAGCTTTCCCTAAGGGTAGTTTTCCTTTTCCACACATCGATGTTATTGTCAAATCTACAGCCAAATATGACATTGTTTCTTTTCGGGATGGATTTATGAGTTACAATAAAATTAAAATCAACCCCACTAACCAGAAAATACCTCCTTTACCATGCCATGGGGAATGTTTTTCTATACAATTATGTCATTCGGTCTTTAAAATGTGGGTGCTACTTATCAATGGGAAATGACACATATATTCCATGACTATATCCACAAGATAATCAAAGATTACGTAGATGAATTTTTTCTAAATATCGACAACAATCTTACCATGCAAAGGATCTAAAAATACTATTCGAACACTATGACAATATCATGTGCATTTAAATCCCAAAAAGTGTGTTTTTGGGTCACAATGGGAAAGCTCCTCGGATATATTATCTCCCAATGTGGCATTGAGATCGATCCTAAAAAAATTAAAGCCATTATCGATATGCCTCCACCTAAGAATTTGCATCAATTATGATCATTACAAGGAAAAATTCATGCTATTCGGTGATTCATTTCTCAACTCACTGATAATACTCAACCATTTACACAGCTCATGAAGAAAGATACTAAATTAGTTTGGGATGATAATTTTCAATAGGCATTCGATTATATCAAATATTATATTAAAACCACCAGTTTTAGTTCCTCTTATCGTTGATAAACCTTTCTTCTTTATATATTTCACTATGTTTCATGCATTAGGCACTCTACTAGCACAACATGATGAATCCCAACATGAAAGGGTAATATATCATATTATTCATACCCTCCTTTCTTATGAATGTAGCTATAGCTACATAGAAAAACTCTGTCTCGGCTACGGTTTTGATGCGTAGAAAATTGTGACATTACCTTCTCAACAATTAAGTACATATTATCACTAAAGTTGATCCATTATGGTACTTATCATCTCACACACATCTTTCGGGATGCTTGACATGATGGGTTATAATTATAATTGATTTTGATTTCAATTTTATACCACAAAAATCCAAAAAAAGGAGAAGTTATAGTAGACCAATAAGATCGCAACACCTCTCTCAGATGCATCACCTATTTTTGATTCTTTTTGATGACAATTTCACTACCTATACTATTGATTCACACACATAGACTATGTAATTTAATGGTTCTCGTTGTCACTCTGGTGATTAAGCTGGGATTTTCTTCATTACCCCACATGGTAACCCACTCCCCTTCACATATTGATTAGGATTTTCTTGTAAAAATAAAATCACAGAGTACAAAGCCCTCACTTTAGGCCTGCTTACCGCTAAAAAAATCCTCATTAACAACTTAAGCATACACAACGACTCTCAATTAGTCATTGATCAAGTCAATGATGCATATAACATAAAGGAGGAACATCTAATTCCACACAACATGCTTTTCAAAGATATACTAGCTACATTAAATTCCCACTCCATTACTACCATTTCTCACAAGGATAATTTTCATGTAGATGTTATGGCTAGTTCCACATCACCTATCCCATAAGATATCATAGACAAAAAATCCACATTCATAATCACACACTTATGACATCCTTCTAGCTCTGCATTACCTCTTTCAACTTGCACCATACCACGCAATCAAGACAACTCTGAATGGTTTTCCCCTATTTATAATTACTTATATAATAAAACTATACCGACGATCTGCAACCTCATGAAGCTAGAATGTGAAGCCATAAGGCTACTCGCTATGTCATTGTTGGCACATAATTTTTCAAGCACATAATTGATGGTTGCCTCTTACATTTCCTTACACTCGTAGATATACCCATTCTAGCATTGCAGATACATGATAGCATGTGTGGTGGTCATTTTTCTAGTAAAGCTATGTCACAAAAACTTCTACGCCATGGGTACTATTGGCCTATAATGGAATAAGATTGCCTCAAATATGCCACTTGTTGTGAAAAATTCCAAAATAATGGTAACCTCCATCATGTGCCAACATATGACCTCCAGCCCATTGCACCTACTTGGCCTTTCTCCCTTTGGGGATTTGACCTCATTGGTATGATCAATCCTGAGTCTACCAATGACATAAATTTATCATTACTGCTACTAAGTACTTTACTAAGTGGGTCGAAGTAGCTCCCCTACAAATGGTCTATGACACATAAATTTGTAACTTTCTCACCACACATATTATCACACATTTTGGTGTGCCTTCTGCTATAATCACTGATAACGGGTCTTCCTTCAAAAATAATGACGTTAAAATTTTTGTGCTAAATTCAAAATAAAGAAATCATTTTCTACCCCTTACTATCTGCAAGGAAATGGCCAAGTGAGGCCACCAAAAAAACCATTATTAAAATCTTGTGCAAGACCGTTGATTCTAGTGGTACCGATTGGCATAACCAACTATTCTATGCTCTATGGGCCTATCATACTAGCGTTCACACACCCACTAATGCCACCCCTTTTGCATTGGTTTATGGTGTTGAGGCCATTATCCCACTTGAGCTCAAAATAATATCTTTAAGGATCTCTCTTAAGGGAATCCTTAAAGATAATGCATATCGAGAAAACCGCTTACATGAGCTAGAAATTTTGGACTCGTGTCATGTCCAAGAACTTGAACATATTTACATATATCAATCTCGCATCACACATGCATACAATTACAAAACTTGTTCTCACGAGTTAAATATAGGTGATCTTGTATTAAAATAGAATAAAAAAGAATACAAACTTGAGGCACATCTCAAAGGAAAATTCAATCCTAATTGGATTTGGTCCATACATTATCACTGACAAACTTGGTGGTGGAGTTTATCGCCTTGACACCCTTTAGGGAAAACCCTCAAAAATCCACTCAATATAATTCATCTTAAGAAATACTATGCTTAAATACATACACTTCGACCATTACCCAATGATGCACTCTTGTGCTTTGGTTCACACTTGACTGTTGAGGGCTTATTACACATGAATCCTCACACTTTGCACACTAGGTATCTTCACACATATTGCATCATATGTCTTACATTTTACATCATACACTCTATATTTAGTCTATATCATTTTGAAATTGGAGTCTATACATCATACATCATATTATTCATCATTATACAAGTATCACAATTTTCAGGGTCTACATTACATACTTGCATGGTGCATTTATACACCTTACATTGTGTATGCACTATACTAGTGTTCATCATACATGTGTAACACTTGCATCTAACATTACATACTACTCATCATGTCTCCTATATAACACACATATTCACACTTTTATTTTACATACACATATTACATTGCATCTTATACATTGTACACTATGCGCCATATGATCATCTATTATCATCATACTACACATCATTTCTACATGCTGCACTCATTACCCTATGATGCACTTTAGTTTCTCAGTCCATACTCGAATACCGAGTGTTTATAAATAAAATGGACCATCATCATTTGACCATCTATCATGTGACATGCCTAGGTTAGTATGACATACTCTATATGCTAAATGGTAACCTATTTCTATTCATCTAGTAGTGATATATGCTTTAGGATACATCATCACTCTTTTGATCATCTTGTCGTCATATACACTTTGGCTATAGGGTTAAAGACACATCATTTCTAGGTTACATCTCATCAAAACACACATACACATTCATTACAATTCCTTAGACAAAACACACATTTCGACCATTTCCCGATGACACACTCTCATTTATGGTTCATTCTTGACTACTGAGAAGGAAAACCAAATGAACCTCATTTCATTAAACTACATCCACTCGTGGGGCATGCAAATCCTATCATCCATCTTGCATGCCATTCCATACATCCAAATCATATTGGATATCTTAGTTGATTTAATTCTTTCTTACATTTTCTTGTATATGGTCACTTTATTACACATGCTAGTTAGATCTCTTGTATGTCATTTATCTATACCATACACACATAAAAATTCATGCCTTTTCTTTGTTGTGATTTTAGATACATGTATTTTTACACGTAGTATGGATGCTTGCCTTCTACCTATCCTACATTGGTCATTGGGGGCATCCACATTCGTCTCTCACAGGTGTTATTGTTTAATTTTATACTTAACACTCTGTATTATATGGTTATACATGTTTTTTTCTTACTAGTTATCTTTTTAACATGCTAATGGGTGCTTCATGTGCAACATTTTTTACAAGACTATTTGATTCCATGGCTATCTGTTGTTTTTACTTTCTTGTTTTGTTTTTATTATATGCATGCCTTGCCCTTTGTTTGGTGTGCACACTTGTTTGTTTTATGCATCCATGATGGTCTTGCATGTATTGTGACATCGTGAGTGATGTCCCATGTTTGTAGCCCACTTTGTGTGGCTTACTTTGTCTTCTTGCATGTTTACATTACTACATTTCTTGGTAGCTTATACACTATTTGCGTAGCTTACACATGGTATTATATATGAATGCTTGTTTATACTAACAATTTTTTTTGGCTAGCCTTTTTTGTGTGCACCTTGGTTTCTACCAAGTGTTTTCCTTCCCTATAGGTTAGAATTATAGATTTCATGTGGTTGGTCATATTTTAGGGACAAATTCTCCTATCAATGATGTCACATGCACCCCTAAAGAGGGGGCATCATTTGGGGTTTTACATACTACACATCGCTTCTACACTAGTTCGGTTCAATCTATTTTATCCCTTGAAATTGTGTGTTATACAATGAGTGGATTCAAACCAGTCTACAAACTGAAGCCCACACTCAACAAATTTTATAGGACATGGTTGTTCTTAGCATTATGGGGAGAATTTATAGGTTAGAGGATACAATGGACTTCCTCTCTACACTACTTCATCCAGTGGTGTCAGATCACCTAAAAATAAGGTAGTACAAAGATCTCTTCACACATATTCAGGGAAGTAGTTACATATTAGAGGATACAACAAAACTCCTCCCTTCATTTCTTCGGCCTATGGCATTGGATCTCCCAAAAAAATCAAGATAGGATATTCTCTTTCTACACCCTTTCTCTCATCATGGATCAGGTGCACATGTTCCTTTTACACTTTTCATACTTTCATTTCATTATTTTCATTACATATACATGCGTCTTTTACATGCATTCTTGATATGTGTGTGTGTGTGTGTGTGTGTGTGTGTGTGTGTGTGTGTGTTTTGATCACTTCTTGATTATCTTCTCTTACAGTGTCCGACCGTATGAGAAATAAGTAGTCAAGAAAAAAAAATACAATGGGGAAAGAACAACATTTTATGACAACACACACCTTACTAACCATACAGGTACATCACACACAATGGAAACTATACACAAATTTCTACCCTAGGTTCACTCTCATCACTTTTTTGCACTTTTACATCTTTAGTTTCCATGCTCCATCATATTTTTTTTCCTTCACACTTTATATAGTCCTTCAACACATTTTTACATCACTCTAAATAGATTATCAGGTACACATGTCTATCTACTTTATGTTACTTGATATTTTCACTCACCAACATAAATTGGGGAAAATGTAGTCACAAAATCACATAATTTAGACATTATTTAGTCCCAGTCTCATACTCTTGGTATTCATATGGTTTTTGAGTGAAGAAATTACTAATTAACCCTGTCTTTTGTCCATTTTACTTTGATTTTTGTCATCACTGCTGACCTCCCATACATATTTCCTAGTTGTTTTCATTGTTTTCCATCATTTTAGCCTTAACTAGGCATTACCGAAAGGCACCCTGGTTCTAGTCGAACACCCCGATCCTTTTTCCACTTTCCGCCACTTTTTGGAACTTTGTAGCCATTTGGAAATTTCATATTTCTTGTGGTTGACATTTTTAGGGTTAATTATGAAATTAGAACAAGATAACCATATAAATATAAAGTTATGAAACCATAATGAGGGACCAAGAACTAGTCACTACTATCATCACCTAAGGTTGCATCCATCAAAGGCTCCATTTGCATCCATCTAGCTCCATCACAAGGCACAAGGTTGGTTCATCTACATCACACAAGCATGAGAGGAAGTTTACTCAATTCCATCCACAATTCTATTACATTTTATACACATAGTTATTGCTCACTAATTTCACAAAGTGTGACTGGCATAAGAGAACCTAGGACATGATTGCACACACTTGCATATAGAACTACATCAAGTTTGAGACGTAGTAAAATGCTTAGTTAGTAAGTCCACCATTGTGGCAGATGAGGTCAGTTTAAACCCTTCATATGCATCTTTATTTTTTAGGGTTTGATGTTTGGCTTGGGGTTTTTTAGGTCTATGCTTCATCATCGATTACCAGCGACATACAATGAAGTGCAGTGAAGTTAGTGTGAAATGTGGCGAAGGATCCATATCATATAGTGACCCTACAAATCTAGTATTTGGACCTCCTAAATAGACCAAGGTGCCTAGAACACAAACTAGGGTACCCACAAGCACCATGATACTCTCACAAGTGCCCCAATCCACTAAAATTTCTTGGATCTACAAGTTTCTTGACCTTTACATAGTCATTTCCTCCTATTTTTTGAGTCAGCTATGTGAAACAGTCCATCAAGTTATCTGAATCATCTAAGCTCCTTCCACCTCTTCTTTTCATATTAGGGTTTCTATTTTCATTAGCCTACTTTCTTGGGTCACTTTCTATATTTATTATAGCTTTTCCTAGTTAGAGTAACTACCATTGTTCCATATTTTAGTTAATCAAGTATGATGTGACTATCAAATCCACAAAGTTGGTAAGAGGAAGATCACTCTGCACAACTAGTTGAGGATGTGAAAAATTATCAAGAAGATTCTTTCTTCTTGGAAGAAGAAATCCCACATGCTGAAGTTGATAAAAATGAAAATCCTAGTGCATGCACCTAGGTTGATACTATGACAACTTTTTAACATTCCCATTTTAAGACTTTAGAAACAAGGGAATTTTTTTATTTATTTTTGCATGAGTAATGTTCTCTGTTCTAAATACGTAATTTAGAACACACATTCCATAACAACCATTCTTATAATAGATAACCATATGCAGTTGTAATGACTCGGTGAGCTACCGATCTATTCATTTCATGACTTGGTGAACTACTGATCTATTCATGTTTAACATTAAGTATTGAATACTTTTCTGTATACTACATATACTTGGTTCTCTTACCCTATTCGGGTATTGAGTGATCTATCTAAGGAACCTATCTGAATATTTGCTACTAATATTCATCTACATCACGATCCTTAGACTAGGTGACATAGGACAACACAATCAGCAACTTGTGATACTTTGGCCAAATATTTCTAACATATTGTTCATATTACTTATTCCTTGACGACATACTCATCAATCCAGAATATGTCCTTCACCCCCACTCTATTGTTATCTAGAATGTCCTTTACTGACTTCTATCAGTCCACTTGCCCAAGGTTTAACCCTAGTTCAGGTTAACAACATAGGTTATGATAGGAAGAGGCTCACAAAGACTTAGGGTATATTGGCATATTGGGTCAACCTAGGTCAACCCCATGTGCCAAGGTACCCTGAGTCCTAGAGGGCTACTTCATATCCTAACTATGCTACTATCTAGTCCTAGAGGAAAACTAAGTTCAATTCCAAAAGTGTGTAGATCTTGACGATCAATGCAGAAGGGTGTTGCCACATGTCAACTACATTATTGTATCCGTGAGAAGATCCTAATCTTCTCAAAGGTATAACCCTACAGTTGGCATGTGCCAACATCCTATAGAACAACCTCATCGAGATGTACATACCCTTAGGAGATTACTTATGTTAAGTTAATTTGGATTCTTAAAAATAGTTTTCAGCAACCCTGCTAAACCCTAAATCCAACACTCCTTAAGTTATTTTAAATATCAGATTCAATTAATCCTTGAAGAACTTTCTTAACTTAAGATTGCTTTCAATGTTCATTAATTTTTGGCTTAACAAACAATTACCCAAAAACAGGACAACAACACCATAAGTTCCATTTAATGTGACTTAACCATTCAAGGAAGTGTAACAACCACCTAGGTTGTAACTTAATAGACTTATTAAAATGAAGTCTAAAAATTAGAATTCATATCTTCCTTTTTGTTTATATCTTTAAGAGAGAGGAAGAGTCTTCCTCTTCATAGTTAAGTTCTAGGGTTTAACACACCCTTTTATGTCCTTTACAATTTCCATAGTTTTCATTGTATGTTCATTACACATCACCTTACTATATTGAATTGTTTAGATAAGAACATTAAATTCTGTAACTTATTTAGTTGCATCTCATTTAGGGAAATTACTCTAATTCCCTTTTATATTACTTATCCAAGAATACACATTTAATCATATAAATAATAAGAAGAATATCAACCAGATAAGATTCCATCTTTTACAAAAGTACAAGATAATTTACACAACCAATGCAAGTAAATCCTCATCTTTCAATTCATTTTCAAAACTTATACATTTACAAGACTTATGCATTTTAGGCATACTGCATAACAACAACCTTCCTTCTAAAAAGAATATAACTTTTCTTTTCAATACAACTCAAGAAAAAATCAGAATTCTTCACAAAGAATCAGACTTAAATCAGCCAATGCATCATATAAGTTTGTGCCTTCTTTTATCACTTACGAAGTCCATCTGCAAAAATTGCTAGCATGGGTCAGTTCAAAGAACTGAGCATGATAAGCACTAATCCTTAAAACGAAGTGCATTCCACTATTTGTTTCAATAAAACAACCCTGCTTTAATGAACAATTAGTATATCATACAATAAGCATAAGTAATAACAATCAGAAAAGAAGAGCATTAATAAATTTGAATTCACTTCTATGAGGGAAGAGCAGATTATAATCTATAATATATGTCTTACAATTTAAAGTATAATTGATCCTATCAATTACCTTTAACAAACAACAGATCATAATATCTCATTGTTTCCAAACCTTTCAAATTAGAATACAACATTTATTTTTACCATAAGACAAAGGAAGTGTTTACAACATGGTTCTCATTAAGATGATACATCTAACTTCCAAACAATAAGAAGAGAAACCATTTCACTATACCAAAACACATAATATCCGCAAAGTAGAAACAGGTTCACATCATGACCTAATTTGTTTCAACTTAAGATTAACTACCTTAAAATCAAACATTTAAGATATTCATCATAACAGAATAATATAAAAATCCAAGAAGGAAAGATGGATCATTAGCCAACCAACAAGTTTGCATTCTCTTTTCAACAACCTAGTCATCATTCTCTTTCTATTTCATTTCAGTCAAATGATAAGTATGAGAAGGTTAATCAAGTAACGATTAAATTTTTCCTAAAAGAATAATTAACAGAAGGTTCCAAACAAATGAACTTATTCCAACTGCATTAGAAAAGAAGCTTAACAGAAATGATCCTACCCAGTAATCATTTCCTTCAACTTAATTAACAAAATCCCTTTTTCAATATATATACAGTTTAAGTTCATATAAGAGTTCCCAAAAAATAGAACAAGAACACTTTAAAGTAAGAAGGAATCTAATGCAACTTTTCTTTAAAAATCTTCCCATTATAAGCAAGAGATCCATTTCAAATAGGAACATTAAAACAATGAAGGTCATACACAGCCCATAGTCACAAAAGAATCATAATTAATTCTTTTATAGGCTCTACATTCTTTCAATGGACCTAACAAGAAGTGAAATCCGAGTAAGAACTAGCGCTCAGAATTACCCAAGAGCTCAATCAAGACAATATTATTTGCCATACTTTTCAACATATTACTTCAAGAGTAAAAAGATTGAATTCCCAATAAGAATGATAAACTACAAAGATAATTCTAGTCAAAATCTCACGAGTTTACCAAACAACTCACAAGACCATGTTTCTAGTTTTCTCCATGCACATGCAACTGTTTCTTTTTAAGAGTTATGAGTTTAAAATAATTCACTCAGTAATAAACTCAAATTAAATGACAAGATCTAACAACATATTAAAAATACGTTCTGCCCAAGACTCGAAATACAAATCTGAGCACCATGTTGAGCAAAAGTTCTCACCAAAGATCAAAATCATTCAATTGATTATAAACAAGTTTGGGCAACATTATGTTCCCTTTTTAGTTTACACCTTTAAACAAAGAAAACCAGAAAGAATACCAAACTGAACCGACACCTTGCTCAGGTTTCCATTTCCAACAATAAGTAACAATTTCCTTGAATCACTTTACATCACATTACCTCATATTTGAGTTAATATAAACTCCCTCATCGTAATGCTAGGTAGAATGTAATGAATAAACTTTTAAATAGTTCAAAATAAGAATAGATATTCCATTTTCAATTAATCATTTTATCAAACCCTGGTTACCAACTTAAATGGATTGTAAGATCCTTAACAGAGTTTAGACTAGACACCAAAAAATACGAAGGCCGTGTTCTTAATGAACTCTCTATAACAGTTCATATGGTCACAATAAAACACAAGCACCAAACCCTATGCAGACTAACAACAGTCCATATTATCCATGACAATACAACACAGGTATCAAGTAATATGCGGATTTCAACAACTATCAAAGTTTTCGCAAGATGGAAAACAAGAATCAAGCCATCTACGGCTTAATCACAGTCCCTTATATTTATGAAACAAACACCAAGCATCATAGCACCAAGAAACCTAATAGCAGTTCCCAAATACTCAACAAGTTTCAGACAGAACTCGAACTTGCATACAAGCTTCCATAAAAACATGAGCTCTTTACCATCTCGAGATCACAAAACACTAATCTCAACAAACACAGGAAAAACTCAAAGTTTCCATAAAAATCAGCTAGTAATTTATTGGCAACAAAAGTCGTCAAAACCAAAACAAACAATTACCAAAAACTGAAAATGCCAAGTAGAGTTACCAAATTCATTCTTGCATGCATAGTTCTTGTGCTAAAACAACACAACATAAGTTTCCCATATAACCATTTTAGCCATGGATTTGAAACCAAGAATACAAGATTTAATAAACCCAACAACCAAATAACCAGATAGAACATGTAATGTACAAATCTCAACAAAGTAGAGTTGTTTTTATGAAAACACTTAGAAGAAAGCAAGATATTTTAACAGTTAGAGCCTATCATGCCTGATAGTGTCTCTGTCAAATCAAAGAAGACCTCCTAGTCGAGCTCACTACTTCTCCTCTTCTCCACGAAAGATCAAACAACCAAATTCCTTTTCTAGAATTCCTCTTATACATTCCACGAAATGAAAATAGATTCAAAACTTCAAAAATAGCCATGAAGTGTAGTTCAATCTATTGGTTCGAAAAACCAGAGAGCATGCAAAGCAAAAATCATGAAACATGCAAAGTGAAACAACCCAAGAAAAATCCACCTACATGCCTTCCAAGATGGTTTGAGCTCAAAAACTAAAAACAATAAATTCCATTAATTCCTATTTTCCCACCTATCCTTCCTTACAACACCTTTAATTCTGGCGAATACCAAGTCCAAAATAACATGCATTATTAATTTTAGTGATACTGCCACCTAAGCCTCCACCAAGCCCACTAGCCCCTGCTAAAGTTGGCAGTCCGTATACATTTAAAACCTTATCAACATCATAAATTCCTTAGGAACCGTCACCCAAATACATGCGACCACATAAGTCCCCATTCATGCCCAATAGTTTAGGATAGATTACTTGCTTAGGTTAGATCTTAGGTAGATTAAAATTTATACCTTAGGATATAACACTAACAACTAACCCCCACCATAGGCCTTAGCAAATAGGTTTAGGTAATTTCCACATAGGTAAATTAATTCAAAACACAATAGTTTTAGGCATTAGGTTAGATCACAATATTACCTTGTAGTATTAGGATCTAGGTTAATTTTAATACCTAGTAACCTTTCCAATTCCATTAGCACCAAGCTTAGGTTAGGTTGCAAATCAACCAATCATAGCAGAATAAGAAGCTTTAGGTTAGAATCAGAATTCTATCAAGTGACATAGCTTAGGTAGGAAATATTTTTACCTAGCTTAGGATCCCATAGGTTAGTCCTATATAGGATCCTAGATCTCTCCTATGTCATGAATAGGCTGCAATTCCATTTACGTCAGTGATGACCT
Source organism: Taxus wallichiana var. yunnanensis (assembly GCA_018340775.1). Lineage (NCBI taxonomy): Eukaryota > Viridiplantae > Streptophyta > Pinopsida > Cupressales > Taxaceae > Taxus > Taxus wallichiana. The sequence continues at coordinate 615,193,939 of CM031240.1, forward strand.
GCCATGGTCGATCTCCAAAGACCCAAGAAAAACATACCACTGAATGAAAACACATTCACACAAAAATCAAAGAACTTGTATCTACAAAGTTTAGTCCATATGTTTCTTAATTCATGGAATGTCAATTCACCATTCATTCAATCTGAATAGATTTAAAACATTCCTTGGATCACTGAAATTGATCCAAGGATGAGTCAGATAAATAGATAAGTCTACAACTCTTAAACCAGATTGCAACTTACCTACAAGAAGTGGAAAATGGATTTAGGAAAGCCATTCCAATTCAGTCAAAGGATCTTAAGAGCAGAAAATACTTATCCATATCAAGCATGATTTCCAATAATCAAAAGAACATATCCTTATAAGGAAAATCACATGTCAACACTTAAAATGCAAAGGAGAAAAATAACAACTGTCAAGGGTGTTACAAAATTTCCTATCTTTAGGAGCATACCATTTTGGCCTAAACAAAGAAAAGAGTAGATATCTGAAGTTGTAGTCCACTCTGTATGCACTATTTCATGGATTTCTCTTTAAGAGAAACATTGATGATGCATAGGTCAACAAAGTTTTAGAATAATTTCATGATGGTTTATTTGGTGGATAATTGTTTGCCAAAGTAAAAAAATTGAAAATCATAAAGGCAAGATACTTCTGGCCTACATTATTTTTTGATGCACACAAATGGGTCGAGAAAATGCAAGGAATGTTCCTTCTTCATAGGAAAAAAGGATTTTTCTGCACTTCCCCTCTTACTAATCGAAGTGAATCAACCATTTTCCCAATGGGGTATTAAATTCATTGGCATGATCAATCCTCCTTCAAGTGAGGGTCGAACTAGATTTTAAAGACAATGAATTAATTTTCGGATGGAAAAATTTGTCACGCTTAAGGAAACAACTAAATCAATTATCCTTAACTTCCTTAAGGGTATTATGACTAGGTTTGGTGTTCCTAAAACCATCATCTCGATAATGCAAAGGAATTTCTTGGCACTAGAATTTATGATTGGGCTCTTGGACTTGGGATCTATTGGAAGACTTCTTATAAATAGTGCCCTCGAGGTAATGGATTAACCGAGTCTACTAACAAGAACTTGATAAGAATTATGAAGTAGAAAATGGATATCAATCGGAGGAAGTGGCATAAAAAGGTCTCTCACTCATTATGGGGTGATCGAATAATGGTGAAAAAGGCAATTGGTATTTCACCTTATAAACTTGTTTCTAGTAAAGAAGCTAGGCTTCCTTTATCACTTGAGTTTATTTCACTAGAGCTAGCCCAACAGTTAGAATTCCAAGGCACATACCAAAGAGAAACCATAATGGAAGAGTTGTTTGAACTTGAATAATTAAGATACTCTGCCATGATCAAATTGGAACAACATAAAAATTAAACCAAACAATGGTTTGAAAGAAAATATAGAGCTCATGTTTTAAAAGTGGGTTATCTAGTCATAACATGGGATCTTGATAGAGCTAAACCTAGATGCCATTCAAAGTTTGATGCACTTTGGAGTGGGCCATACATCATCAATTCTTGTAAGGATGCCAAATATTTTGAATTATATCATCTTGATGGAGATTTACTACCAATCCGAGTCAATGGGATTTATCTCAATCACTTCCATTAAGTTATTTTGTATGATGTACATATTTGATTAGTTTTCATTCCTCCAAGTTCACCTCACGTAAAATATTTTATTGGTAGTGTGGGATTGCTTTCTCTCATGTAGTCTTGTGTGTGCTCTTTTGTTGTTAATGAAATGGAAGTATTTATGTGCACAAGCTTTCAAGTTTCTTAAGAGGTAATATTCAATAGTTATCATTGCATATTCCCAAGATTAAGTTCAATATAAAGTCAAGGAATTTCTTCATGAGAATTCAAGGGTGAATTATTTAGGTTGTAGATCAGTTTCATGGTTATAGGCTGACTACATGCAAAATGGATGCTTCAAGGTCATTGATCTAATTCATCTCACAGGAAAATGTCCTTGAAAGTCATCAAAATGTTACCCAAAATAACCCCGGTTATTTTATCAAGTTATAGTTCCATTCTGGATTTGACATCATATTTTCGGGTTGTGTGTGTTTGAGTTTTCTTCCTTAGTGCATTTACTCGAGTTACAATTCTTCATGTGCACTCTCACACGTTCCTCCTATATTTTCCCCTTCCCTTATATTTATTTTGTGCATGATTTACATGTTCATATTCCTCTATTGCATAGTCACAAGTATTACTCCCTTTCCATTCACGTGCATCCGCTTGCACATTAATTTTATCCTAGATGTTTCTCTCCCTCATGCACCCATGTGATTTTGTTTGCATTTATGCATGTCCCTATCATGCCTCCTGCATGCATTCCTTTTCTTCCCCAAGTCTCATGCATTTCCTTATGCATACTCTCGCGCCCTTGTACATTTCCTTGCACATTCCTTTTGCATAACATTACATTGTGCACTCTCCCTTTTCCTTGTCCTGTGCACCCTCTAAAACACACCAATGGAATTTCTTTATATCATTGCATATTATGCAACCTCACTCTCTCCTTCCTACTTCTACACATGCATCAAAGGCTGTAATTATTAGTGCAAATCAGCAGCACCCTCTGGATGTTCTATCAGATTTCTAGTTTGACATTTTAGCATCCAGTGTGATTGCACAACATTGAATCTTTTCCCCAAGTGTGGGACTTGTAAAAAGTGGGAAAAGAATCTCTAGATTAGAGGCTGGTTCCTTAACTCCTCTGTTCAAGTGTGCATGGCATTCTACAGAGGGTTTACCTATAACTTAATCAAACTTTGCCAAGGAGACAGGGTTGAGAAAATGCAAAAAAATAAACCTGACCTAAATAAGGTGATGCACCAAAGGAGTATTAGACACCTGTTGCTACAAAACATACACAATCCACAAGAAAATACAGCATAAAACATGCACAAATTTCCAAAATGTAATGAAATATCAGGAAACAATGATGAACATATGAAAGGATTGAGAAGATTTAATCACAAAGCATATATCATCATTCCAGGTCCAATACAGTGCATTACAATGACCAAGAGGAAAAAAGAAGTGCAGTATTTGCATGGAAAGGTAAAAAAACTCCACAAATATTCCTGATTAGGAAGAAAAGGGAAGTTGCAGAGCTAAAAGAATGTCTAACTTTTAAAAAAATGAGCCCTTCGGGTTTTTACAATGTAAAAATGAGCTCAGGAGAGAGAAATGCGGGAAAACATGAGAGGAGATTCAACCACCAACCAAATGGTATTAAAACAACATGGGCACCCTCAAAATTCCATTCCCTAACATTTTTAACCATGCTGGGAGAGAATGCGAGCCATTCTTCATTAAAAATGGTGGTTGAAATGTCCTTTCTGTTGATTTCCATGTGCCAGAGGATTTTTCCAATTTTATCTCTCCAAACTCCATCAAAACACAAAATTTACCCTGGAATCATGTAGATAATTTCACTAGCTTTCTATTGATATAAAGAATGTCAAAAACCAAGCTCTAGATTGAAAGTTATGCTCATTTGAAAATTTAGGGCAAAACAGGCAAAAATGGGTTGGTTGAAAATTTGAAATTTTCCCACCTTTTGCATTTGGGAAAATTTCCCAAAAATCACACTCACCATCCCTGGTGCCACATGGCACATTCTGATTGGTTGTAGGCCTTCCTGCTTCTTTTTCCACCATTTTGGCCTTTGGAAAATTTTCCAAAAATTCTCCACCAGCTGGATGACCCGAGGACACGTGGCATGATGTGATTCATCACGGGCCTCTCCTCTAAATTTTCCATCACTTTTGACCATCTTTTCTAACCTAGACACATGGCACAACCCCATTGGATGTGGGATTTTCCTTTCATTTTTCTCTGCGGGCCTTCCTTATGTTTTTTGCCACCACGTGGACACGTGGCATGGTTTCACTGGCTCGGACTTTGGGGCGGGTTTTCCTTTTGAAATTTTTCTTTGATTTTGTTTTGGGAAAAATTCCCAATCTCCCCACACTCTTCTGTTGGTCTGAGAACACGTGGCATGATCTCATTTGGTGTGCGGACCTACGGGCCAAAATCTCCCCTCAAAGCATCCTCGCGGACACTTTGGCAATTTTCCAAGTTTACCTCCGCCTCCCGACATTCCTTCGGCCTAAGGACACGTGGCATAATGTTATTGGATGCGGGCTTGGCGTCGAAAATTTTGTTTGTGCCAACCCTTGGGAAATTTTCCCAACTTCTCCCTGCCTGGACATGTGGCTACACCTTATTCGTCAGCCGGCCCTCGGGGAAAAATTTATTCTTTTGAACCCCACCAAAAACTTAGTGAAAACTCCAAGTTTCCCCGCCCGCCACACTTTTGGCCGACGTGGCAGCTTCTGATTGGCCGGCGGGCTTGTCGAGGAAAATTTCCCACAAAACCTCCACCGAGCCATAACTTCAAAAATACATGGAGTTAGGAAGAAAACTTTACCTTTCTGGAAAGATGAGAAAATATCTATCCAATGGTGCCATTTCCAGAACATTTTGAGTGCTCGAAAAGTAAAAATTCAGTGAGGCACATAGGAGGGAGGAATGAAGGGAGTTAGCCAAAAAATGAGCAAGGGGCTTATTTTGGATAACAATTTTGGCGACTCAGAGGGGTCATCTGCCTACTAGATGAAGTTACCAGTTGCCTGAAGTAATCCATTGGGCATGGAGTCATCAAATTCTCTGCTTGGTACCCCTACTGATTAGAAAAATGCAAGGAGGGAGATGGAGGGCAGAACACCATCTGATTGGAGCAAGCCTACAAAACACATTTAATGGAACAACAAGCTTGTGCTAAAGCACTTAGGGAAAGCAAAGCTAATCTACAACATAAAAATGTGCATAAGCACTTGGAGGAATGAAAACCTAAGCTAATATGTACAAGGTGGAGAATTTCCTTCAGTAGCAATGCTTCAAATGGATTCCATTGACTGGAATCTACAATTCTTCACCATCCAATGTAGACAATTGGAAAGAATTTCTGTCCTTACACTTTGTGACCATATAGGGGCCACTCCAAATGGCATCAAATTTTGAATGCCTCCCAGTTTTACTCAGTCTACATCCCATTTTAACACTAGATCTCCAACTTGGAAAGATCTATCCTTGGCCTTTCTATCAAAGGTCTTCTTGATCAAAGCTTGATCCTTCTCCATTGCTTGGGATGCCTAATTTCTGATTTCTTGGAGCTCCATCAATTCTGCATACCTAACCTCCATGGGTCTAAACTCCAACAAATCCAACTGTTTCATGAGTTCCAATGTTGGCAACTCAAGTGACATGGGCAAAATTGCCTCTCTTCCATAAACAAGCTTGAATGGAGAGTTACCTGTAGATCTCTTGGGAGTTATCCTATCAGCCCACAAGGTTGATTTCAATTTAGTATGCCAAGACCTCTGATTTTCATCAAGAGTCCTCTTAATGATCCTTAAAAAGTTCTTGTTTATAGATTCAGCTTGGCCATTACCCTGAGGATAATAATTTGATGAAGTGCTTAGGTAGATCCCATTTAGTTACCTTGGACCCAATGAATGCCAATGTATTAGCTGATATTATTGTAGCAGGTATGCCAAATCTGGTTGCTATTCCTCTCAGAAGTCTAGGATGCTAGATTCATTTGCTTCCTTGAGTGCTACTTTCGCTTCGGATCCACTTAGTGAAGTAATATGTTCTTTGTTAGAATCCACTTGTGTCCTTAGCTTGAATTTGGATTAATGACTCCAATGAAGTTCAAACCCCATTGCATGAATGGTTGGTCAACTGAAATTGGATGCAATGGAAGGAAGCTAGTCTCTCCTTACCCGCGTGAAGAATGCACAACTCTTGCACCTCTTGATCCATGCATAATAGTCACTGAAAATCTTGGGCCAATAATAGCTAGCCCTCATGATCTTGAGATCTATCACTCTTGGTGCAAATGACCACCCGGATGATCCACCATGGAACTCTTACAACACTCTGTGAATCTGATCTGTACCAATGCATCTTAGCATTACTCCATTCACATCCCTTTTGAATAAAACACCATCAACAAGGGTATGTGGGACAGCCTACAATCACAAGTGTCTCCTTTTGGTTTTGTTCATCTCTGGAGGGCATAGGCCTGTGTGTAGGAAGTGCATTATGTCTTGGGTCCAGCAAGGAGTGAGGACATTATCATTTTCTTCTTGAGTGCTTCCTTGCTCATGGCTATCTTGTAATGCCAAAACAACCTCTTTCTCATTGCATGCTTCTATTTTTTTGTTCAAGACCAGCTGCTCGCACAATCCTTTTCTTCTAACCAGCTTGGTGACTTTGATCTCAACATCATATTCCATGACATGAGTAATCCACCCTGCTCTCTTTTCATTTAGGTCTTTATTGAGGAGGAAGTCTTTAACTCCCACATGAGAAACCAATAGTTAAACCTTGTTGTTTGAAACTAGATGCTTAAATTTCTTCAAGCCCATAATTACTGCAAGAACATGCTTCTCAATGAAACAATATCTCACCTCATAGTCCTCTAGGATTTGGCTGAAGAAAGCAATTGGATGCTCATCATTGTCTTTGTTTTACTGTACCAAAATTGCAGAAATAGTATCTTCACCTCCAAATGCATAGAGGATGAAATCCTTGCAGAAATTTGGGTTAGTGAGAGTTGGGGTTTGTGAGATGGCCTCTTTGATTGCTTCAAAACTTGCCTTACCTTCTGCTGTCCATTTTAAAGCTATCCTTTTCTTTAACATCTTGGTGATAGGCTTGACTAGGGCTGCAAAATTTGAGACAAACCTCCAAACAAAATTTATCCTACCCAAGAAACTTTGAAGGGATTTCTTATGACTTGGCAATGGCAGTGCTTTTATGGCTTCAACTCTTTCTGGTTCAATTGCTAACCCTTCTTTGGAGAAAATGTGGCCAAGGATTTTTCCTTCATGAGCTAGAAAAATACACTTTTTGGGATTCAAGGATACCCCAAATATTCTACACCTTTGGAATACTTCTCCCAAATGAAAGAGATGGTCTCTTGCATTCTTTGAAAAAATAGTGATATCATCAAGATATATCAGCACCATGTTGTTAATCAAATCCTTGAATGCCATGCCCATTACCCTTTGGAATGTAGCCCCAGCGTTGGATAGCCCAAATGGCATTTTTCTATATGCATAAGTCCCCCATTTGGTTGTGAAGGCTGTCTTGAACTGATCCTCTTCCTTCACCATAATCGATTGTACCACTGAATAGCCATCAAGCAATGAAAACCTTTCAGAGTCAACAACAACTTGTAAAATCTGCTCCATAGAAGGAAGTGGGTAATGATCCTTGAGAGATGCTCTATTCAAATCTCTAAAGTCAACACACAATCTAATTTCTCACTTCTTCTTTCTAATTAGAACCAAGTTGGCTACCCAACTAGAATGCTTGATATGGAATATGATACTTGACTCTATCAACTTATTTAATTATTTTCTCATGAGAGGCTCTAAGTGAGGATTGACTGGCCTTTGTTTTTTCCTGATGGGTTTAGCACTTGGGTCCAATTCAATAGTGTGTTGGGATAACTTGGGATTGAAACTTTCAAATCTTCATAGCTCCAAGCAAACACATCAGAGAATTCTTGACAAAGCTGTATGAACTCATACCTTTCTTGCTCAGTTGTCATTTTACCAATTTGGAGTGATCTACCTTCTTCCACTAAGATGGGCACTGAATCTTCTCCCTTGACTTGGATGTTTACTTTCTCCTTCCTAAAATGATCATTAGGATTGAAAATGGACTCCAAAGTGACAAGTCCCTTTGGTAGTTTGTTGGTTCTCAGCTGTACCACTTGATCACCATACTGTTGTTCTAACTTTTCCTAATTTTTAACTGAGAACTCAACCTCTTCTTGCAAGAAATGGATGATTTGTTGATCATTTTCAAACACTTGCCAACTTACATTGTTGTCTGGAACTGAAGGCCTTATAATCACATGAATGCTTGGTTGTACTTTGTCTTTCTTGATGCTTTCAACAACATCAAAGGCTACTCCAACTGCTGCAAGCCTGTCAGCAACTTGGTTCTCTTTCCTAGGGATGGACTTGATGCTAAAGCCCTCAAAATATTCAATGAGGTCCCACACCCTATTTTTTTAGCACTTGAGTAGATCATTCTTGGTAGCATGCTGCCCCTTAACTTGGTTGACAATCAGCTCACTGTCACCAAAAACTTGCAAGTTCTTTATTCCTCTCTTGATTGACCAATGCAATCCTTGTATCAAAGCTTCATATTCAGCAGTGTTATTAGAACATGCAAACTAAAATCTAAAAGTTGAATAATACTTAACTCCTTGAGGTGAAACAAGCATAGCTCCCCCTCATGCACCTTTTCTACTTCTTGATCCATCAAAGAACAACTACCATACCTCATTGTCATCCTTGTGGTCTGGCTTGGTGATGCTAGGAATAGGCTGATTTTCTTCATGCATGCAATAGACTCCTAACTCAGATTCTTCTATTTCTTGATAAGGATCAAAAGCATGCACCTTTCTTGCCCATTCATCAAGAGTCAAATCTGGGATGCTTCCAACCTTGGTGTCAGCTTCATCAGTGCTTGGATAATCTTCTTGATCAAATCTTTGAGCAGTTGGTATTGATTTAGCTTGGGGTGTGAGGATCAATGTGAAAGTTTGTAATAGGCTCAGATTTGATTGTGGCCTTAGCTCCATATCTTGTTCTGAAAAATATGTGTGACCAATCAATAGATAAGTAACCTCCAATCTTAGCTATGAAATCCCTTGACAAACATAGGGCAAAGAGTGGTGGAAGATCTATCACTGAGACATCTTCCAAAACAACAACATTGGGGCATCCATGCAAAGTAAGACTCAAGTTTTTAGTCACTCCCACTTTGTGGTCACCTTTGTTGTCCCATCCAATTGCACTACCCCTTTGGATATGACTTCATATTAGAGCCCCAACTGATCATCTATTTGTTTGGGCATTACTAAACTACTTGCTCCTGAATCAATCATGTAGTTGTGTACTAATTGGTTTCTAATAATCAAAGAAACATAAAACGGAGGGTTTTGAAATAATTTACCTTATTGTCCTTTATGATTCCCTTCGGGATGGGAAACATTTTTGAGTACCTTCTCTTGCATCTGGACTGTTGATTTGAAGTTGACCAGTCCTTCATGGCAGCTTGTAGCAAATATCTTTGTCCTGGGATGGATAGTGATTCCCACATTGATATGTTCACATTTGTCTTCTTCATCTGATCAATGATGTTAAATGGAGATGAAACATCTCTCTGTTGTCCCTTGGCCTGCACATTCATTCCTTGCACATGGGTAGAAACAATTGGCATCTGGGTTGGCTTAGGAGCTAGTTTGGGTGGTCCTTGCATGTTTGGAACTGTATTTTGTTTGCCAACATTTTGTGGAGTGGTAGAAGGTTGTGGATTACTTGGAGCCAATGGTTGTCCTTCACCCAAATTTCTCCTTTTTACCTTTTTTGGTTGCAACACTTTGAGATATTGTTTGATTCATACCACAAAAGTCTTCTGCCTGCCAGTTTACAAGTGTGGTATCATTTGGAGCTGATTGTTGCTGGGATGTTTCTTGTTGTTGGTTATTTCCTTGACTCCCTTCACCCTCCAAACCAGTTGTTGTTACCATCAAGGCTTGATTTAGAGCACCATTGAAGAACATAGACTGGTTGTGGGGTTCATTGCATGGGAAACACCAATCATACTCTTGAGCTATGTTGTTTTGTACTGGCACTAGTGCTTTAGAGGTAGATGTAGCATTGGGATTATAGGGCTGAAATGGTCTGTTGGCAAGAGGCCTTGCTTGATTTTGATTTGTAGATGGATTGGGTGGTCTTTGAGGCTGATATGGCTACTTGTTAGGCTGAACTTGAGGCTTATATGAAGGCATGGAACTTTGGGCTTTTTGCCTCTTGATTGTAACCAGCTCATTACCTAAATTTTGCAATTGCTTCATGACTTCTTGAAGTTCATTTGAGGCACTAGAAGATGAAGTAGAAGCTTCACTTGAATTCTAATTTCTAGGAGTGGGAATAGGAGCTATATTAGGCACTTGATTAGTACTTGGACTCTCTAAATTTGGATACAATGGCATTGGAGGCCTAGGAGCTAGCTTACCAGCTTGAATCAGACAATTTTCAGCTCTAATGGCAATGCTATAAGCAGCAGGGATAGTTGTGCCTCCCATGGATTGAATCAACATAGAAATATCAGAATTTAAAGCTTTAAGGTAATATAGAAAAGCACCTTCTACTATTGGCCTTACTGCCATTGGAATTCTCTCCCAAGTCTTTTGAAATCTGAAGTTGAAGTCAGTCAGTTGCTCATTGGGAGCTCTCTTGATAGTTGTCAATTGTTCCAAAAGGGACAAGTTATCTCCCTTTTCTCCAAAATGCTCATGGAGGGCTATACATAGCTGGTTCCAATTTTGGATAAAGCTCAAGCAATGCCCTTGAACCATTGCAAATATTTCCCTTTAAATGAAGATGCTAGCTATTTGATAGCAACTTACATCTCATCAATCTTGGATTGCAAAAATATTAGCAATATCCTTGACATGATCACTAGGAGTGGTCTGATTCTCTCCAATAAAGTATGGAATGTTCTTTAGTGCTGTAACTGGGATTGGATTTTGTGCATTGAGAGAAATTGGGTTCCTAAGTGAAATTGACATATGGGTTGTGTTGTTCCATTCGATTGGCCTTAGAACCCTTGTTGATTGGATGAAGGGTCTACCGGGTGGAGGAGTTGATAGAGTTCTATTTGGTGGAGATGGACACCTTTGAATTCTCCTCCCTCTTTTTCTTCTTCTTGGAGATAATTGCATATACTCAAATAATAATTCTTCTTCTCCAACTCTTGACCTTGTGCTTGATTCTTCTCATGAGTTTTTAGGCTGTCATCTGCTAAAACCAACCGATTCTTCTTCCTTGGAGTCACCGGATGTGCAAGTCGGGGATTCTTTTAAGCAAGAAACTTGAAAAAATGCACATCAATTTTTTTTCAATGGAGATGAAGACCTCTAAGGTCCCACTGGGCATGCCAAAACTGTTAGTGCAAATTAGCAACACCCTCTGGATGTTCTATCAGATTTCTAGTTTGACATTTTAGCATCTAGTGTGATTGCACAACATTGAATCTTTTCCCCAAGTGTGGGAATTACAAAAAGTGGGAAAATAATCTCCAGATTAGAGGTTGGTTCCTCAACTCCTCTATTCAAGTGTGCATGACATTCTACAGAGGGTTTACCTATAACTTAATCAAACTTTTCCAAGGAGACAGGGTTGAGAAAATGCAAAAAAATAAAACCTAACCTAAATAAGGTGATGCACCAAAGGAGTGTTAGACACCTACTACTGCAAAACATACACAATCCACAAGAAAATACAGTATAAAACATGCACAAATTTCCAAAATGTAATGAAAGATCAGGAAACAATGATGAACATATGAAAGGATTGAGAAGATTTAATCACAAAGAATATATCATCATTCCCAATCAATATAGTGCATTACAATGACCGAGAGGCAAAAAGAAGTGCATTATTTGCATGGAAAGGTTAAAAACTCCACAAATCTACGATTAGGAAGAAAAGGAAGTTCTGAGAGCTAAAAGAGTGTCTAACATTTTTTAAAAATGAGCCCCTTCGGCTTTTTACAATGCGAAATGAGCTCGGGAGAGAGAAATGCGGGAAAACGTGAGAGGAGCTTTAACCACCAACCAAATGGTATTAAAACAAGTATGGGCACCCTCAAAAGTCCATTCCTTGACATATTTAACCATCTTTGGGAGAGAATGCGAGCCATTCTTCATTAAAAATGGTGGTTGAAATGTAATTTCTGTTGATTTCCATGTGCCAGAGGTGTTTTCCAATTTTATCTCTCTAAACTCCACTAAAACACAAAATTGACCCCGGAGTCATGTAGATAATTTCACCAAATTTCGATTGATATAAAGAACGCAAAAAACCAAGCTCTGGATTGAAAGTTATGCTCATTTGAAAATTTAGGGCAAAACAGGCCAAAATGGGTTAGTAGGCCAAAAATTTGAAGTTTTACCACCTTTTGCATTTGGGAAAATTTCCCCAAAAATCTCCACACCCCACCGTCCCGGTGCCACATGCATGTTCGATTGGTTGCGGGCCTTCTGCTTCTTTTTCCACCGTTTGGCCTTTGGAAAATTTCCCAAGAATTCTCCTTTGGTTGGATGACTCGAGGACACGTGGCATGATGTAATTCATCGTGGGCCTCTGCTCTTAAATTTTTCATCATTGTTGACCATCTTCTCGACTGAGACGTGGCACAACCCCATTGGACACGGGATTTTCCTTTCATTTTTCTCTCTGCAGCCTTATGTTTTTGCTGCCACGTGGACACGTGGCATGGTTTTACTGGCTTAGACTTTGGGGTGCGGGTTTTCCTTTTTAAATTTTCCTTTGATTTGCTTTGGGAAAAATTTCCCGATCTCCCCGCACTTCTTTGGTCTAAGAACACGTGGCACTATCTCATTTGTTGTGTGGACCTACACGCCAAAATATCCCCTCAAGACACCCTCACCAAACACTTCGGAAATTTTCCAAGTTTACCCCTCGCCTCCCGACATTTCTTGCGGCCTAAAGACACGTGGCATAATGTTATTGGATGCGGGCTTGGCATCGAAAATTTTGTTTTTGCCAACCCTTGGGAAATTTTCCCAACTTCTCCCCACTGGACACATGGCCACACCTTATTCATCGGTGGGCCCTCAAGGAAAAATTTCTTCTTTTGAACCTCGCCAAACACTTAGTGAAAATTCCAAGTTTCCCCCTGCCCCCGCCACTTTTGGCGACGTGGCGATCTTCGATTGGCAAGCGGGCCTGTCAAGGGAAAATTTCCCTAAATCGAGCCATAACTTCAAAAATACATGGAGTTAGGAAGAAAAATTTACCTTTACGGAAAGCCGAGAAAAATATCTATCCAATGGTGCCATTTCCAAAACATTTTGAGTGCTTGAAAAGTAAAAATTTGACCTGAGGCACACGGGAGGGAGGAATGAAGGGAGTTAGCCAAAAAATGAGCAAGGGGATTATTTTGGATAACAAGTAACCTCTGCACCAATCCTAGCATGCCACATGTCTAACTATCGAGAATTAACATATAAAGTGTAACTCACGAGGATGATTAGAAAAATTCCAATCATGCACTAATATCAATAGCAAATGAAAGTGTGATACATGGTAAAGAATACTTGTAGTGAGATTTCAAATTCTTGTGACCAATCAAATCATGCCACATGTCTAGTGTTTTCCCTTTGTAATAAAAACTTCAAATATCCATTAAAATCTCCACAGAGATTGAAATAATTCATAGTTGGTCTCATTGAAAATCTATTAATGTGAGCTACACTCTGGCTCTTGAAATACAATTTCAGCAGGATTTGGTAGGTGAAAATGGGAAAACATGATTTAGGTCATTAATACATAGTTCTAGTGAACTCAACCACCCATATTTCATGGGATATGGCATCCTTCCTTCTTCCACAAGAAAAATGACGTGGAGAGGAAGATTTGTGAGTTATATGCCAATTTGGAGGCATTTAATGCATGTTGTTGGTGGTTGTGAGTTGGAATTCAAGTTTTCCCTGTCTTTCCCCTCACATTCTCTCATATTCTTCTATATATTATAGAATAATTCTCATTTGAAAAGGGTGGACCCTCTTGGAATGTAAGGGAATTATTCATAGTAGTTTTCATTTTAAGTTACTGAGCCTTAGATCCGAGACACTACGTGTTGATTCTTACCTCCTCCATTTATTATAATGTTTTGTACATTATTTGAAGCAAAGAATGTTGTGTTTTGTTGCTATTTTATGCCCTAGCTCATGTTTATTGCATCTTATTTCCTTTCTTTTACAATATTGGTATGTTGTGCATATTTTATCATCTATCTTGCAAGTGACTTGGGGGTACAAATCTTTCAGTTTAATTTTAATCAAAACCCTTAAGGTTTTGATTGCCTATAATTTCTTCTCTACCTTGGCCAAGATCTTGTCCCGCTCTGCCCTATTGCCCTTATTTTTCTCTTGAAATTATTTTATATCGATTCATGGCTGGTAACTAATTTTATTGCTAATTTTTCCCTATTACCATAGTTGTCATATACAACTTCACGCCATCTACGTTGTTGTCTTTACTAAGTCAAGGAGCTTGGAGTACCAAGTTAGTATCTCCCAGTATTCAAATTTTCTTCCTTCTTTTGGTGCGTCATTACTTCTTCCACTGATTATAATGCAAGTGGTTTCCTCTCCATGGTGAGTATGTGTGTTAATTCTTCCAAGAAATGCATGGTTGAATCGTATTTCTACTCAGGAAGGGCCAAGTCTAGGTGCTTTAAGATAATGGCATCTGAAATGGCCTTTATCTTCTTGTGGAATTCATGCACCTTTACCTTTTCATCCCTCAATTCATGCCTTAACTGCACACTAATCAATTCCTTCTATTTTATCTCCCTGTCCCTCTCAATGATCTCCTCATTCTTTTTCTCAATATTTTCCTCCAAAACCCTTATTCTATCATGTCAAATTTATGTCAAAGACTATTGCTTCTACCTCCATTGATACTCTATTAAGCGCATTGAAAACTTGCTCATTCGACGGTGCTAGGCATTTACAAGAGGGTTTATTCCCTTGGTGTCTAGTGTCTTCATCAATACATCATGATTTACCTCAAACTCATACTCATCGGACTCAAAATCCTAGGATAGCATTTTCCTCATACACGGGTATGCACCCTCTTCATCAAAATAATACCGTTCAAGGATTTAGTTGGTGGGCATGATACTTTGGAAGCACGCACACAATCCCTTGCTTGGATCATTAATATAATTCATAGTGTGTTCCTCCATCGATATTGTTCCCTTCCCACCTGTACGCACTATTGTTGGGAAGCTTACTGCTAAGCGGCGGTCTCCGCCCATGCTCCTATACTCCTTTCCTACATTTTTTCTCTCTTCAATTTCCTTGACACTTATTTGGTGCTTCATTATACCTTGTGTTCTACTAGTTATGAGATAATACCTGCCACCTCCCTCTCTATAGTGTTATCTATCTACTCCTCGGTTGGGGTCAGGGTCTTTTGATCATGCATGTTTACCTCCTCACTTCCTCCTTTGGTATGGGTCCCTCCTCATACTCCTCCTCTTCATCCCCTTCTTTTCCAAACTCATGTACATTATACATAGGAGGATTATGAGATTCCTCACACTCTTCATTATCTCCTTCATTTTCCTCCTTAGAATCATCATCCTTGATTCTCTCTATCCTCTCTCGAGTCTAAACCTTGTGCCACCCTTTACTTTTTCTTCACTGGTGACTCCAACACAAGGGACTCCTCCTTCTCGGGTGAATCTTCTCTCCTAGGAGACTCTTCTTTCTCTGGTGACTCCTTCTTGACGAGAGACTTCTTCCGTCGAACATAGGTTCTTGTACCCACACCTGACTCTTGTGCCCCTATAGTTTACACTATATGTGTGATTGGAACCTTCTTTGCAGGAGTCTCTTCCCATTCTCTCTTCTTAATTACTACCTTCTTCTTCCTCCCGGTGGGGTCCTCAAGGATTGAGATGTCATCCTCAACATAAGCACCCTTCTCAAACTTGGGCCTTAGCCACACATACACCCTTACCACCATCCTACTTGCAATAGGCAATGTCACCGATTTTACCATGTGTACATCATGAGATACGTAATTTTCTACATAGGCATGCTTTTTGGGATACACCAAGGTCTAATACATCTCACGGTGATCTTGATCTACAACACTTAGATCAAATCTCATCTTCTTCACCTCCTTAAACTTGTTTATCATGCCTTGAAAATACTGCGTTGTGAAGGAGAAGGGTAACTTACACCAAGGACCCTTGGTGTCATCTATCAAGGTAAACCTACTGATACAAAAGTGTTGGTATACAGAGAATTCAGCTTCTCCATCCACTAGTGTAAGCAGCTCTGAATGCATCATGAATCTATTTATACCATTTCTCTAAGTGTTCCTTGTGAGTAGTTTTCATGGTTTCAAAAGTATAATCTTCAAACCTCTTCGCGGGAGGGGTTCTCATCCGGGTACTCACAAAAAAAACTTATCTAGCCCATTGGGAACTCAAATTTCTGAAAATAAAATGGTAAGGAGGACATTACCAAACAGGATATTTTCTCCATCATGTGTGACATAAATAATCTCATCCACAATGAGAGTTGAGAGGTTATAAATGGTTCCCTCCGATATCTTGTGGTAGACATTCATTTTTATCTATGTCCATCTCTCTTACCCATTTAGATTTTTCACCAAGTGCACGACCATCCTCATAATAGGGTCTATGATTATAGTGATGTCAAAGTACTACAAACCCTTCTTGTAATCATATGCCTCAACCATTTTCTTGATGGCCTCCTTATTACACAAGTCCTCATCTAGCGGTTCTCCCTCATAGATTAGACTAGTGAACTTAGAAATCAACTATGGGGTTATGCGCATCCGATTTCCAATGAAAGAGAAATAGTCCTAATGTATGTGTGACATTAACCATTGGTGCAGATTACTCTAGTTTTCCAAAATAGGGCACCTCATAAAGTTGTCGAATCCTAGCCTTCCCTAACTTCACTTTTACTTCATCATCATAGATTGGTTTCCCATCTAGCGTCCTCTCTTCCATAGGGTGAACTAACTCTAGGTTCATCTCTTTTTCTGTGGTGCTCGTGCAATGATTATAATCACTCATGACCATCTTCCTTATATGCGACACCCAATCTTTCTCTAGGAACACACCATCTGGGTATTGCATCTCTACATACCATTCTTCATTGAAACTTATGGAAACAATTGGTTTTCATTTTTCCTTACCCTTTCCTTCTTATATGGATTGGTTACTCCTTTCCTTGGTGTCTTTTTTGTCTTCCTCAGTCCTTTTTAGTTTCTCACTTACGTCAAGTTCTATTATTGCTTAAACACTTGGCTCTACTTTTGCATAATTTCCATGAAAATGCATGCCCTAGCTTATAAACCCTAACATGGAGCACTTCCTTTCCACAAACAAACTCTTTCATGTGTGCCCATGTACTTTGCCTCCACACTAGTTCACAAGTCCTGTGATTTCTTCAACTCCGCACACTACTCTTTTGCAACTTATTCAAAAGGATCACCTTAAAACGTAAGAACTTCTTTGATAAAAATGCAAGGTGAAAGAATACCTCACCCCGAACTTCTATTTATAGCTTTTTTCTTTTTCTACACAAACCCTAATGCCACCTACCAATGTATAAACACATTAAAGTCATCTTTTTCCAACACCATCCTTCCACACGTTCTATCTAACACTTTTCCTCCACACATAAACCTATGAAAACAATTATGCAACCTTCTAGTGCGCAATTGCCTCAACCATAGAATTCTTCATGCTTTCTCTCATGCCAAATTCAATTCTTCCTTTATGTATTGGACCAAGTTATTTTCACTTCCTACCTCATGTTCTTCCTGTGCTTTTTACCCTTGTATGTGGTTTCTCAAATCCTTCTGATACCAATCTCCTCTAATGATCACCTTTACTACGCGTGTTCATTTGAGCCCATGTGCCTTTGACTTCACAACCCGGGCCACCACATCAACATTTTTCGAGGCACTTCTTCTAACTCGACCATGTCCTACTTGCTTCCCCTTTCTATTCCACCCTACACTAAAAATATGTGTGGTCCTCTACACATAACACATTAATGATGTAATTATCCACCGATGCACACATGCACCCAAAACAAACCAGAAGGAACAAAACAATGAGAAAGGGAAACATAAAAAAAGGAGAATGCATTAAGGAAAATCCTAAACTAACTGGAAATATTGTCTTACTTACAAACACCTGGAAGCCTTATTTATAGTAGGTCTTCAACCTACTTCCATTGAAATACCAGGAAAGTCGTGTTCCATCTTGCACATGTAATAGGAAATTTCTTGAATCAAGTATATGGGTAATATAATATGGTCCCAACCAATGGACCTTGAGCTTCCTAAGATGGCACAGGAACTTAGAATCATAAATTAAAACCATCTGCCCAACCTCAAATTGTTTACTCTTTATGTGATGATCATGTCAAGCCTTTTGTCTCACCTTCTCAGTCTTCTGACTCCATCTAGCAAGGGATCATCTTTCATCCAACTACATTAACTTGTTAATGCACTCTTACAATTTCTATTCATTGGATAATACCCCTTCTTGCACAAAAGAAAAGATGGTAGCATGAACTCTACCAACAAAATAGCTTCAGCACCAAACACCAATTGGAATGGTGTGGCTTTGTTTAATCTCTTGTAAGTTGTTCTATATGCCCATAACACAGCTAAGACTTTGTCATCCCAATCCTTCCTCCCAACATCACAAATCTTGGTAAGTGTATGACTCAATATCTTGTTAAATTCCTCAATAGTCCCATTAGCCTAAGGGTGATAAGGGGTAGTCTTGTGATGAGCCACCATGAATTCTACCAACAAAATTCTGATTGTCTCATTCAAAAAATGAGTACCTCGGTCACTAGTCAAACTCAAAGGGCACCCATACCGTTGATTATATTTTCCCATAAGAATATTGTTGTTGTGGCCATCCTACAATCCCTCGTATGCTCGGCTCGCCCACCATGTTAGATAATAAATACAACTAAATATATCACACAAACTTATCCTTTGCGTGGTAGGTGAAATAGAGCCTACAAATTCAATTACCCATTTCTTGAATGGTTCAACAATAGTTATTTGTCTCAATGGCATTTCACCCTCTTTTCCTTGCTTACCAAGGTGCGATAATGATCATATGCCTTGCAATATTTGATACAATCCTTGTAAATCATCTCCCACCAAAGGAAAACTAAGAGGATCTTGCACACAATCACATTCCCACATAGTGTCCCCTTGTAATTCCACCATGATCCTCTTCCATGATTATAGTGCACTCATGCTCAAGCACGCACCAATGTAAAACATCATCATGGCCTAGCTTGTATAAGTCTCCACTAATTAACATGTAGGGTGTGGCATGTATGGCTAATTACTTACTTTCTAAAGTCTTCATTCCTTCGGCACCACACCCATTTTGAAAACATGACAATATCTTCTAAGTCGAGGGTGTGTCTGCAATCGAACATTTTGCATCGGCATTATATCCTCAATGCTATGTGTGTCCTCTCCTAAGTCAATCCTTGATAAATGGTTAGGCCCCAAATTACTCTTACCTGGTTTTACAACAACCATAAACTCAAACTCCTAAAATAATAGGACCCACCTGCATATGCACCCTTACAAGATGGGCTTGTTCACCAAGTACTTTAATTCCATGTGGTCTATATAAAAGATAAAAGGCGTCACTAGAAAATACTACCTAAATTTGTGTAGTGCGTAGATAATTGACAATGCCTCACATTCCTTGGTAGTATAATTATGTTCTACTGGGGTTAGCTTCCTACTAGCAAAGCAAAAGGGATAGTAAACAATTCCCTCTCTAGGTTTTTTTAATATTTCACTAATCGTCATCCCTGAAGTATCAACATGTACATGGAATGGCTTATCCTAATAGGGAAAGCGTAATATGGGTGCAGTGATAATCCTATTCTTCAATGTGTCAAATGCCATATGTTGCACCTCTCCCCAATGAAATGTACTTAATTGCTTGAAGAAAATCCTCCACACGGTGTGGCAATATTAGCATACCCTTGATAAATTTCAGTAATACCCCATATGCCAAATCAATCCATGTACCACACTCTACATGGTAGGCTCCCCTAATCCCACAATAATGAAAAATTTGGCAAGATCCACTAAGCAAGCCTTTTTTACATATGATATGTCCCAATAGGGTGCCAAATGGAGTAGCAAAAACACATTTCTTAATGTTGAGAGATATACTCAAGCTGCCGAATATTTCAAACATCAACCTCATATTATCACAATGGTCCCTCACCAATCCATATATTGTCCAGTCATCCAGGTAGACTTGTAGAAATTTATGGATGAAGTCCTGAAACACCTAAACCACAATGCGCAAAAACATAGCAAGCACGTTATTTAGTCCAAAAGCCATAACCATTTAGGAAAAAATTCCCCATTTAGTGGAAAAGTTTTTCTTTTCTTGGTCCTCCTTTACAATTCTAACATGATGATATCCTAAGAATCCATCTGTGAAAGAATAGATCTCACGCCCGGCTACTCCTTCTAGGATCTCTTCGGTGAAGGGGGTTGGAAAAGGATCAATGACACATATTGCATTAAAATCCATGTAATCAGTGCAAATCCTTATCCTCCCATTCTTATTAATATTGATTACCATCAAACTTATCCACTCCAATTCCTCAAAAACCTCAATGATGCTTAATACGATCATCTTATCAATCTCCTCCTTGAATTTGATGTGTAGATTCGGATTCATTCAATAAAGTATCTTCTGAATTGGGTGCGCACCTTCCTTTAACTTTATCTTCATTTCTCCCAAGGAGTGGTGAAATCCTTTAAGCTCATGGTACTCGTGTAGAAACAAATCTTGAAATTCATGCAACAAATCAAAAATCTTTGAAACCTCCCTTTCTGTTTTGTAATATCTAATAGAATCTTCCTTATGTTCCACCTCCAAACCAATGTTAGCCTTCTTGTTTTTTATGGGTTTCATGGTAGGCATGCAATTTCTCATCAGCACTATCCATAACCTTGCATGTACCAAAAAATATGGTTAAAATCCAAATTTTCCACCTCTTCACCATCTATCACATAGAATAATTTTCCTTTCTCCTTTTCCATGCATGCACACTCAAGTTGTACCTCATATGATTCTTCCTCATTGAAGTGCACTTTAATTCTAGGTTAACCTAAAAATCCAGTACTCTTTCCTTCGCCATGGAACTATCTCCCATAGTTAGTCAATTAACAACATGTAGTACCTCATTCACCAATGGTTTAGTACTCAATACTCAAAAGCTTGAAAGCAGATCATTCATCAACTCCTGCCACTTTTTTTTTCTAATGGCCCAACTCTAAGTGAATGTACCATGTGCACGTAACCTTGTAAGGTGGAGTAAATTTTATGCAACAATAAATATGGAGGCAAGGATTTTGCACCTTCCATCCAGGCCTTGCTTCAGAGAAACCTAAAAGAGAACAAGATTCTCACCTCGTGCCACTCTAGAAGGTTATCACAATGGGTCACCCACCAATGTGTTGTGGTCCTGAGAAAAGTATAGCTAAGCATACTTATCCTTTTGATTTCACATCTCCAATGGGTCTCCATTGCTTATAGGAAAACATCAGGGTTGGCTCCCCCAGTGTAACTTGGAAACTATTTTCCTCTTAGGAACCTGACTGAGTGTGCCTTTGTTATTCTCATCATAGAGTCTCTTAACTTCCTTCCGACTAACATATATGTCCCATGCACCCTATTGTCACATTCCATACTAGTTGTATCACTTATAGATCTAGAATATTCCCATTAAATAACACCTTCTTTTGTTTGTTTTACAACCTCGGGGTTCTGATAGCGAACATAGATTCTATCCAGTCTTCTTCTCCTAAGGGCTTAGTATAGGGCACTAACTTTCCATCCATAAAAGGAATGATAAAATGTTCCTCCTTGTTTTCAAAACTTATATACCCCTTATTGAAATGCAAGTTAACATTGTTCTTATAGCACCAGGGGTTCCCAAGTAACGCTAGAAATTTATCTGTCTATATAAGTGCCGAGACTTCAAAGTCTCAAGTGAATTTTCCCCTTGGATAGTGATATCACCATCCTTTAAAACACCAATGGGAATTTCCTTTTCTTATTATCCATATAAAAAATATTTGAAGATGGATGTAATGGAGGTCTTTCCCATTTGACTCCATGTGTCCATGGTGAGAACATTAACTTCCACACCCATTTTAATCAAAATATTACTTAGGAGCCATCCATTAAGAACTAAAATCAAGGTAATCTCCTTATCATAGTCAAGGTTGTGAGGAGGTAGATTAGCATGCAAAACCTACCTCTCGCACTCTCCTACGACACTTGGTACTTTTCCCTTAGCCACTCTCCTAACAGAGGGATGATATTCTCTTGTCTCAACATCTTACATACTTCCCTGACTTCATCTATATCCTTCTGTGGAGCCTCAGCACTCTTCTTCTACTCTAACTATCATGATTTCTCCTTCAGGCACTGGATCTCTCCTTGTAGGATTTGAATAACATCCATGGTTTCCTGATACACTTCCTTTTAGTGCATAGGATCTAGATACTTACCATGTACCACTTCTTCTCTTATAATCAGTGGTCTCTACTTTGGTATCTCCTAGTGCGTGTAACCTTAGCTCGTGTCATCACTAATATAGGTTCTAATTTTGACTCATGCGCCACCCTAGGCATCCACTATTGATCAACACACTTTATGCTCACCATCCTAGCACTCTTATCCTTCGATGTTTTTGGATCATGTTCTCAAACAATTCCAATCATTCCTCATACTTGGGATTTTTCCCACACCAAGCACACTACAAAAATTGGGACACTCGCTCTTGTAATGTTCGTAGATCCACAATTATATTAGGTTCCATGAGGGAATTCACTCCTTCTACCCCCGTGATTTCCAAGACCTCTAAATCCTCCTTGAAAGCCTCTACCTTGACCTCCTCCATCCTCACACCCTTTATAATGATGACCATCATCCTTGAAACTACTGGTAATGTTGGTCTAGCGCACACCAGTATCAATGGCATCATGTATCTAGTAAATCAATCTACAATCCTTGGTGTCATGAGTAGTAGAGGTGCAAATTTTTCAATAGCAAGACAAATTCTTATGGATCACATGCTACAATAGTGGACACCTATTTACATCATGATCTCCGTGGAAACTCTCATAGTCTATTGTAATGGCATGTACCAATCTCCAAGGACAACTATTCTTTGTATGCCCTTCTACCTTACAATCTATGCACCATAGGCCACTGCAAGACTCATGTGCTTTGAGTTCACAAATAGCTTCTCCAACTACTTTACCATGGCATCGATCTAAGCTTCCAGAAAATTACTAACGCTGGTATCCACACTTCCCATAGCCTCAACACATAGGGTAGCCTCCAAGGCCTCATGTGGATTTGTGAAAGTTTTATGGGAAAGTGCTCTTCTAAAAGGTGTTATTAATCCTCCAAAAAACCATTGAGTATGCTAAGAAGGATGAATATCATAAGATAGTTTTGACAAGAGGGTTTTAAAGTGCACATCATACTCCCACACACTCTCTTCCATACCCTGTTATATCTCCTTCAACGCACTTTGAAGCTCTTTTTCTCAAACTCGGGAATGTGAAATTTTTCTAGGAAAGCATCATACAAAGCATAGTATAATCCACCATTGTTTGATGTGGGTCATACTTTTAGTACTAATTATGTACACACCCCTGTAATTTCATTGCAAATTAAATTTTCTTCTACTTTGGGGAAGTGTCCCCTTTGCGTGCCATAGCAATTCACACATGTGTACATGTTTTGAAACATCATTAACACCATTTTAATCGAGGTAAGTGGAGTGATATCTCATAAAAAACTGTTGATGGTGTTGTGGACCTTGTCCGAGATCCAGGACCTTGATTCACTCTGGTGTTTCTTCCACCACCAGACCCACTAGATCTACTAGTGTCAATTCCTGCAGATCCACAAAAACCTCCTCCCATTGTAGGTAAGGGGCCTAACTCGGTTGCACTTTGATAGTATATGATACCTAACCACTCCAGAGGTGTTTTGGTACCACTCTCATACATGATACTCAAACCTTGTGATCCCACACCTTGCCCAAATGTTGTGCTAGAAAAAATACCCCCAAACATAGGAAATGAATGTGTAGCCATAGATGTACCAAATGAAAAATTATACCTCCTAGGTGTCACTCAACTACTAATATTGATACCAACTAGATTATCAAAACTTATCTTAGAACTTGAAAACTAAGTACAAGGGTTTGGTTTCCATGTGGGTTAATGTAACTTTCCCATTTTAAGACTTTAGAAACAAGGGAATTTTTTTATTAGTGTTCACTGTTATAAATAAAGCATTATTTAGAACAAACATTCCATGCCAATCAAATTCAATGGATAAACATATGTAGCTGTAATGACTCAGTGATTCACCGATCTATTCATTCCATAACTCGTAAGCTACCAATCTATTTATGTTATCTTATGTATCGAATACATATTGTATACTTCATATAATTTGTCATCCTACCCTACACCAGTATTGAGTGATCTGTTTAAAGAACATATCTGAATATCTGCTACCAATATTCATCTGATATCACGTTGTTTTAAACTTGGTGACATAGGACAACACAACTAGTAGTTTGTGATACTTTGGCCAAAGATTTATAACATACTGTGTATGTCACTATTCCTAGATGGCATACTCGTCATATTGGAATATGTCCTTCACCTCACTCCTCAATTATCATGATTGGTCTTTACTAACTACCGTCAGTCCACTTGTTCTAGGTTTAACCCTAGCCCTAGATAGGAACATAACCTATTATAGGAAGACGCTCACAATGGCTTAGGGTAAATGGGCATACTCGGTTGACCTAAGTTGACCGGATGTGCCAATGTACCTTGAGCCATTGGAAGCTAATTCATATCCTAAATATGCTCCTATCCAGACCTAGAGGGAAACTAAGTTCAAGTCCTAATTCCCATTGGGTGTAGATCTAGATGATCAATGTGGAAGGGTGATGCCACATGTCAACTACAACACTTTGTATTCTCAAGAAGACTCAAGCCTTCTCAAAAGTACAACCCTGTAGTTGGCGTGTGCCAACATCCTATAGAAATTGCCTCATCGAGATGTACATACCCCGAGGGGATTGTTAATACATTGTTAGTCTGAATTAATTCTTGATTACAAGCAACCCTACCAAACCCTAATCCAACGCTCAAATAGTTCTTTCCTAAATTTGATTCATTTATTCCATGAAGAACTTCGTTATACTTACGATTGTTTTCAATGTTTAGATCTCACAGTTAAATTGCCAATTAACTGCAACCGAACAACGTTATCAAGTTTCATTTTAAAAGTAAAATTACTTTTAGACAGGTTCAACATTCGAGTATATATCCAATTAAAGTAGACTCCATACAAAATGAAGTTTAATAAATTGTAATCATATTAACATACCTTTTGGCTTATATTCTATTAAGAAATATAAAGATTCTTTATCTACATGTTAAGTGTTAGGGTATATCCTACCCAGTATCCACATTTCTTAATTACATTACCATATAATATAGTTAGATAAGAACATCATATTCTGTAGCTTAGCAAGCTGCATTTTGATTGGGGAAATTGAACTAAATCCCTTTATCCAACTTATCAAGGATAACCAATTAAGCAAATAAATAATATGAAGAATATCAAAAAGATAGAAATCCATCTTTTTCATACGAATACAAGATAATTTACACAACCAATACAAGTAAATTCTCATCTTTCAATTAATCTTTATAACTTATAGATTTATAAGCCTTACGCATGATTTAGGCGTCTTTGCATAATAACCGCCTTCATCCTAAAAAAATACTACTTTTCTTTTTCAATGCAATCTTAAGAACAAATCAGAATTCTTCACAAGGAATCAAATTTAAATCAACCAATGCATCTCATAAGGTTATCCTTCATTTATCACTTACGAAGTTCATCTGCAACAATTGTTAGCACGGGTCAGTTCAATGAACTGATCATGATAAGCACTAAGCCTTAAAACGAATTACATTCCACTAATTGTTCCATTAAAATAACTCTGCTTTAATGAAATAATTAATATATATCATACTAATAAACATAAGTAATAACAATCAAGAAAGAAGTACATTAGTAAATCTGAATTCACTTCTAATAGAAGAATAGAATATAATCCACAACATCTGCCTTACAAATTAAAGTTTAATTGATCATATCAATTACCTTTAAAAAAACAACAGATCATATCATCTCATTGTTCCCAATTCTATCATAATAGAATAAAACATTTATCTTTACTATAAGATAAAAGAAGGGTTTACAGCATGGTTCTCATTTGGATGATTCATCTAACTCTTAAGCAAAAGAAGAAGAAGAACCATTACAACTATGCCCAAACACAAAACATTCAAAAAAATGGAAACATGTTCATAACATGAATTTAACTGTTTCATTTAAAGGACAACTACCTTAACATTCAACATTTAAGATATTCATCAGAACAGAATCCCATGTCCATCCCTAAAGGAATATAGAATCAAACAGTCTGTCAACAAGTTTACATTTTCTGTTCAACAAGACCAAAACATCTAATCTCTTTTACATCATTTCATCAAATGATATGTACAAGAAGACTAATCAACATAATAAATCTCCATTCCCTAAGAGAATCAATAATAGAAGGTTTCAATCAAATGAACTTAACCCAAT
The DNA here is from genome assembly GCA_018340775.1 of Taxus wallichiana var. yunnanensis. Taxonomy (NCBI): domain Eukaryota; kingdom Viridiplantae; phylum Streptophyta; class Pinopsida; order Cupressales; family Taxaceae; genus Taxus; species Taxus wallichiana. The sequence continues at coordinate 615,220,435 of CM031240.1, forward strand.
AACATAGAAAAGGAATCTTATCAGAATGTGATTCCATCCTTAAATCATTTCACTACACTTAACAACAAATTCCCTTTCTAATCCAAACAATAAGCTCATACACTAGTTCCCAGAAGAGAGAACAAAACCAACTCAAGGTAAGAAGAAAACATACTGCAAGTCTCCCTTACAATTTTTACCTTCGATAAAGCATGAGTTCCCATTTCAATTCAGAAAAAATACATAGTAAAGTTCAAAAACAACATACTATCCCAAATGAATTGAAATTTCTTTTCTCTTTAAAAAATAAGGATTTATGAAATCCAATCAAGAAATAGAAAATCCCTAACATGAAACTAACAATTCTTAATTACCCACTACCTCAACAAAGACTGAAACTTCATTACAATATTTCAACATTTTATTACAAAGAGCAAGTGGTTTGTGGTTTCAAGAGAGCTATAATCCAAAACAATCTCAACTTCATGTTTCCAACAGAGGAGACATTGTTTTAAACAAAACAATCAACCCAAGATGCGGGTTTCCTCAAAATAGAGGGGAAAGGGATTTCCCTACTTAAATGTCATTGCTAGTTCAAAGAAGATGAACAGTCCACAAAAGAAGTTCCAATTCCATTATCTAACGAAAATGTTTCAGTTTAATTTTCCAAAAGATATTCAAACAACTCGGTTAAACTACTCTACCAGATTTCCTTTGAGTAAGTAGTTTGAATTGATAGAGTTATAAGATTTTAACTTAAATGAAATTAAAACCAACTCAAAATTACTAGAACAGAACCGACACATCATTCCAGCTATAAATTCCAACACTAAGTACCAAATTACACGTACAGTGTCAAATCACAAAGTCTCAAACATGAGCTCGGATATACACAAGTGTCTTAATACGAGGCAATATATATTACAAATATACATTAACAGTTCAAAACAATAGGGAGCCTCCATTACCAATTTATATCTTATCAAGAAGCCCTATTTCCAACTCAAAATGAAACACGAGTTTCCAACAAGAGTTTGGAACCATACAAGTAACAAAATACGAGTGCGGTGAAAACATGAACTTCCATTAACAGTCCAGAATATCACAAGAATAAAACATGAGTACAGAGCTACATATAAACTTCAAACAATATTCCGAGTTACCCAAGGTTCCAAACATGGGTTTAGAGCATCAAGAATTATCCAGTACCAGTTCTTATCCAAATTTCGAACCCAATACAAGTTCCAAACCAAACACTAGCTCGAATACAAGCTCAAGCTTAAACAAAACATGAGTTCTAATGCAAGATCAAATGGGACTCAAGGTTCCCAAAAACTCATAACCATATAAATAGCAATGAAGGTCAGTTAAAACACAACACTTCGAATACTAGTTCCAAAATGACAAGTAGAGCTACAGAAGCAAGTTTCCCATGAATGATTCAAAATTTAACCCACACAAAGAAAATTTCCAAACTTAATGTTATTTTTCTAAGGATTTCATATCCAAATTTCTAGAGATTTATAAAACCCATCAAGCAAATAACTAGATAAAACATGAATAATAAGAATCTCATAAGAGCAGAGTCATTTTAATGAAATTTTTGGAAGAAAGCAAGAGATCTTAATGGTTAGAGCCTATCATGCCTGATAGTGCTTCTGCCAAATCGAAGGAGACTTCTAGATGAGCTTCCAACTCCTTTTCTCCTCCACAAAAGATCAACCAACCAATAACTTTCCTCAGAATGCCTCATATACCTTCCCATGATCAAAAATAGACTAGGTGAGTTAAAAATAGCAATGAAGTGAAATTCAAACTGCTGGTTTGAAGAACCAGTTCACTCCATGCAGAGCAAAATCTAGAAATCATGTAAAAACCAACAACCTCCCACAAACCCACCTTCCAAGTTTCCTAGATGGTTTGTGAACAAAAACCGAGACCAATAAATTCCATTAATTCCAATTTTCCCACTCAACTCTCCTTGCCACCACCTCCCAAATCTGGCAAATGCTAATTCAAATTTAACATGCAATTCCATCTTTAGTGAAACTTCCACATAATCCTCCACCAAGTCAACTAGCCCCTACCAAAACTGGTAGTATGTATGCCTTTAAGAACCTTATCAAAAATTAAATGCCATTGGAACCGTCACCTTAGAGGTATGTGACACATTAGGTTCCCATCAAAATAGCTTAGGATAGATCCTTTAGAACTTAGGTTAGTTTAAAATTAATCACCTTAGGCCTTACACATTACCTTAGGTAGTTTCCACATAGGTTAGATTAATTCACAACATAGTAGTTTTAGGCATTAGGTTAGATCATATCATAACCATATAGCATTAGGTTTTAGGTTAATTTAGATAGCCTAGAAACCTTTGCATACTCCCTTAGCACAAGGCTTAGGTTAGAAATAAAATCAATTAAGTAACATAGCTAGGTAGTATATATATATTCTTACCTAGCTTAGGATTCTATAGGATAATCCTGTAGTTTTAGGATTCCGAATCCTTCCAATGTCATGAACAGGCTACATTTCATTTACATCAGCAATGGACTGCCAAGATCAATCTTCAAGGACCTAAGCACAACATATACTGAATAGAAACACATTCACACAAATTAAAGAACTTGTTATAACAAATTTCAGTCCATCATGTCCCTCAATTATGGAATGTCAATTTACCATTCATTCAACTGAGGAGATTTAAAACATTCCTTGGATCACTGAAATTGATCCAAGGATGAGTCAGATAAGGAGATAAGTTTGCAACTCTTAAACCAGATTGCAATTCACCTACAAGAAGTGAAAAATGGGTTCAAGGAAGCCATTCCATTCAGTCTAATGATCTTAAGAATAGAAAATATTTATCTATGTCAAGCATGATCTCCAACAACCGAGAAGAACACATCTTTAGAAGAAGATCACAAGTCAACACTTGAAATTTAAAAGAGGAATATAACAATTTTCGAGGGTGTTACAATTAAGATACATGCCTATGGATCTCCTATTTTCTTCATATAATGAGCTCTCTTCAGAATCAGGGGGTTTCTCTTTCACACTTGCCAAGATGGGGTAGCTCAGACTGCTCAGGTTCCACGTCCTCCGCGTGAATTTCAAATCCTTTCCACAACATCTGCCTCCATAAATCCATCACTCCTATAGCTTCACGTTGTATTTTTAACTCCATATCTTGAGCTTCATTATACTTGATCCACCTCTCCTCTCTCTCCATTTCCATTGCAAGGTCCACCATCCTCTACCACGCCATCTTCCATGCCGTGCCTAGCAGGAGTTTAGCCAACCATGGGAAAGGCTTCCAAACTCAAAGTAATAACCAAGATCTTGATAGATAGTGGAATAACACATAATAATGATCCTCTAGGATCCCTCAAGAACTCAAACTCAACAATCTCTGGGTAAGAATATGTATAAATAATGTATTCCAAGGTATAACTAGTCAACACTCTACTCCACCAGTGATCAATAGCATGGGTCCATGTCAAATTAGCATCCTACAACCTCTAATACTCTGCTGGGTCCAAACATGAGATCTATAGTACTAAATTTTCCTTGATGCATATGTTGAGAGCCATTCATAAAACTCTATTGGGAAATAGCAGAAGAATGTCTCGTAGAGTTCATGATACTAGGTTCTCCTCCACCCATTTTCATGTATTAAACTTAGATCCAGTACTAAACCTCGAGAAAACTCATCCTCTGTGCTTTGTTAATTGAATTTTTGATGTTTTCCAAGGTTAGACACTTTGTCATCACACATCATTCTCACAACATCTTCGAAAAGAGACTCCGTAACAGAAACCAAAATGTATTCATTTCTCCATATACCTTATTTTTACCCCAAATGCATTGACCTATCACCGGCATGTGCTTTGGGAGCTCACTCGAGGCATGTGTAGGTGTCAATCCTCTCCTTAATGTGAGCTTTGTAATAATGGTCCACCATTGATGGAGAACGAGTTGTAAAAATGGAAACATAGACATTCACTCAAAAATAAAATACACAGACAACAGATCCGTGCACAGATCCATCATAAATGGAAATGAACATTGTAAATAAGCATAATGAAACTAGATATAACTCAAAATAATATGAATAACATAAGGGTTTACACTTTTGAGCATGAATAACTAGAATCACACACCATATATTGATTTATAAACATTTATAATGGCTCCATTACATCATGAGGGTCATACAGACCAAATACATCAAGGGATATTATCTTAAACCCTACAAAAATACTCTATAAAGAGAGAGAGTTATTAGCTATTCTACCCATTACAACCCTTGTTCACACCTAAATTCATGCCTAAAATGCTTTAAAACCCTTCTTGCAAGAATTTTTGCAGCACCTTGTCACTACCTAAAACCCTCCTTAACCCTTCATTTCCTAGCACTTCATTCTCACCCTCTTCTTTTCTTCTCTTTAGACCTAAGAACTCCTTTAAATAGGATTTGGATGCACCGCCTTGGTTTCCTTCATGAGTAGATCACATGCCAAGTGGAAGTGTGGTCCTCCATGGTCAAATTCCTATGCCATCTTGCAAATTCCTCCACTACCTATAATGATCATCCTGGGAATATCCCTTATGTGGAATATTCTTTTCTTGACCTCCAAGGCTCTAGGCTAGCACCTTATCCATTCAAAGCATGCCTACTCGGGCTTTTCACATGTTTCTCCTATGAAAACTCCTTCAAAATATGGCTAAGTCCCTAAACCTTCCTTCTCCCATGCACGCCAACCTCTTCTACCATGCGTGCCTTTCCCTTGCGCATTTTTTCCTGAGCGCCTTCCTTCTTTACTACCTCCCGTGTGTGTTGACTTCTTCCTTGGGACTTATTCAATTTAGGGCCCAACACTCTCCATCTCTAGATTCATCACACCTCCTTCATAACCCTTTTTCACCCACCATTTCTTCTTATCTTCGCCTCCTAACTTCATTGCATGAAATCTTCCCACCTTCAATGGCCATGGTAACACTCAAGAGAACCTTCTATCCTTTCATGTTGTATTCCTCGACTATGTTGACGGCATTTCTTTATTAGATAAATTGTTTTTTTTAATTTTACAAGACTATGTTATGTGATGGTTCTATTATCTACCTATTCATCTGTTAATTTCTTTTACATACTTAGTTGATACTTTCCTTGCTCATTTTTCTATCAATATCGGTATTAAGATATCCTATGCATAATTATCTCAAATCAAACAAGGATCCAATGAACGCCTTGTTGATTATGTCTTGTGCTATAAGAACAACCTTGCTAAGATGAATAATGTTCTAGATAATTCAGAATTGCAAGATCTCTTTATTAAAATTGTTTTACCTCCACTTCAAGAGAGTTTAATCTTTCGAGACTTCTCCCTCTTTTGATCAATTATTCAATACACTCAAATTATGCAAAAGCAAGCTTCTATCTATGGTAAAATTGAAGTATTATGAAACTTATTTATCCTCATCGTCTAACAAGTTTCAAACTAAGTCTTCCTTTAAACCATCTATTAAGCCTATTAAATCGAAAGCCTTTGTTAATGTTGTATGTTCACGAGAAAAGCTTCAAATTACAACCCAAAATCCGTAATTTTACTAAATTATCTTACGCACCTCGGTTCCTATTACCACAACTTATCAAAATTAATCTCATTACTCTTCCTCTACCACTCAATCTTGATCCTTCTCTCCCATGTGGCTGTAATTATGATGAAAATGTATGATGTGACTATCACCAATGCAATGGGCATTCTATTGATCCTTATTTTAATCTTAAACATCTTATTCAATATCTTATTGTTAAATACATTTGAGCTCCCTGAGCCACCTACTTCTAAGCCAATCAATGACAATCGAAGCTTAAAATATTTAATGACCCATTACCAAAACATGACAAGCCAACTACTGATTCTTCTGCAAACCATACATATCATGTTGTACCTCCTCCTTCATCGGGGCTGCTTGATTTTCTTATTGTTACTACTGATTTGCCTTCGTCGATTATCACAATCTTGGATCATGATCATCATGCTACATTTTCCTCTGATTCACTACATATTAATGCTTCCATCATAACTTATACGGTAAATAATACTTTGGTCTATACATCGGCCCATTCAATTGTATGCTTCGTGGCACTCTTGTTAACTATCAAATATCCAACATCCCAAATCACATTTCCATTTCCTAATTTTATGGTCATGTCATGCTTCACATTATAGTTAGGCCCCTTACCATGCTTACATCATTCCTCGTTACATCTGAAATCACGAGGTTGTGGCATGGCCTTATGTCTTCCTTAGCTCCACACTACCGGACTATCCCATCCATGCACTTTTGTTTCACCAATAAGTAGTGTACATATGAGAAAAAAAATAAGGTAATGGTGAGGAGGAATACCTATAAAATAAGGTGGAAGGTAGAGTGTGCACGTTATGATTTCCCAATCCAGTGTTGATTGTGAGAAATTCCTTTTTGCTACGAGGAACTACCTGTGAATGCAAAACAAGACCATAAGAAGAATATTAAAATATATATTTCAGTGGACTACCTAGCGTATGCTAGATACGAGAAGTGTGATACTTTCTAGATGGTTTTCAATCCACTATTTAATACAATTTAATGCAATAAATAACATAAGAAAATAAGATCCTATTGTATTTGATATGATTTATGTATCTCATTTAAATGCAATAAGAAAATCTAATCTAATAGGTAACCAAGGTGACTAGAACATGTCAGGATCAAATCTAGAGGTTAGTCGGGTAACCAAGGTGACTAGAACATGTCAGGATCAGGTTTTGGATGGTTTGGGCTATTTGGGTGAAGGTTATTAGGTTTTTGTTACAAGAAGAATTACCAAGTACAAAGTAGCGTCAATCTAATATGACTGATTCCAGTTGAGAGGGAAACCGATGACGGTTTAGGTTAACTAGCATCGGTAGAGGCGGAATGGTAAAAACTCAATAAAATTTGGTTTTGGTGATTCTCTGTGATTGCCTAGAGAATGGGAGAATGATGGTTAGGTTTCCAAAGAAGATGAGAATGCTTAGAGATGCCTGGGGTTGGATGTGGGGAGCTAAAGGGTTATGGATGGTCAGATGGGTGGATTGGCAGGAAGGTGAGGATGACAAGATACAAAGGAGAATAGGATTTAAAGGTGAAAGTTAAAGAAATGATGATCTAAATAAGTATGGAATGATGTAGATCCAAATGTACTTATTTGTATTTACTGAGACCTATTGGTTGGATGAAGACTATGGTTGATATGTGTAACTAGTGGTTAGTCTATGATAGTGCTTCCCGGAATGCTACCGTGAATGACACTATCTTCATATCATTCTTGGTGTCGGATAGGATGTGTCCGGATGTGCGAGAGGGCTCTAGTTTGTGCTTGCATGTAAATATATCTCTCTCTAAACTCAAATAATTCTTCCAACCTCTGGAACAAGGTTACTAAAGTGAATATATGGTAACCAATGATGGTTTAGGTTAACCGGCGTCGGTTGAGGGTTAACTGGTGTTGGTTAAGGCGGGAAATCCTAGGTTGCCAAAACAGCAGATCTTGGCTATCATTTTCCAGATTCGCCGTTGTTTTGGGTCTAAAATGGTATTTTCCACGTAAGTAAGTGGGCATGTTGTTAGAGAAATAATAGGCATCTAGTGTTAGGGTTAGACTAAGTCTCAGTTAGTTATGGTAAGTAGATATTGAGTCCTAGTTAGAATGAACATGCTAAGAATAGGTCTATGGTGAGGTGTCTAGGTGATGTGGCTAGGTGAGGTGGTCAAGTGAGGGTATTAATTAAATAAATTAAATTAATTAATTCAATTAATCATGTGCACTATGGGATATGAATATGTAAGGTATGGTTTATTTAATTAATGGGGCTATAAGGGTGGTACAACCTAATTTTGGTGTCTATATTTTTCCCCTTTCGTCACGTAGTTTATATTGGTAAATGATGTTGACAAAAATAGGAAGTGATTTCCCCATGTGTGGGTGAGAGGGGTGTTGCCCCAAGTTTGGGTGAAGGTGATCCTCCTCAAACTAGGGCGATGAGATGTCATATAGAAAAGGTGAGTGGTTTGATAAATGTGTAGTTGGTGTGAGTTAAGGTCAATGGGGAAGAATATGGGTGTTTTAGGAAAGGGCATGTGTCAACTTGGGTAATCGGTAATACGATGGGGTCAAATTAGGTAATGAGTAATGGAAATCGAATGCACACACATGTATAGACTACAATATGTAACTTGCTTAAAGATCTTGCAAACTCTACATCGTCCAAGTTTGATAGGTTTATCCAAAAAAGGGTGAAGTGATTTAGGTATCAAGGCATAGGATATAGTCGAAAACACAACGTATGTCAGGTATAAGAACATTTAGGTGTGTTCAAAGTACACCAAAGGGTTGGTTAGGATAAACAACAGGACAATAGAAAGGTATGGTTGTTAAGATAAAACAACATGGGTAACAACATCGCAAGGTATAGCGAGTACACAAGGTCAATGGTCACACCAAGTAGGTCAGGTCTAGGTAAATAGGTCATGGCATGGGTAAGGCCAAGGTATAGGTAAAATAAAAAATATCGAGATGCAACTAAGGAAATGTAGGGGTAGTTTGGGCTTGTAGGTAGGTTGCAATAAGTGTGGTTGAGGTCAAAGGTATCGGGAAAGGATGAGTTGAGGTAAAAATGGGAAAAATGGGGTAAAAATGGTAATAGCGGGTGATTGATCTTTGGGTATAAAGTAAGCACGCGTCGAGTTGGTATGAAAAACATCGGTCTTGTCGAGTTAGGGTTAATAAAAATAAAAATCCATATTTTACGGATTCATTTTAACGTGTTGCTATTTGGGAAAATGACAGAGCGGTGGGGTAAGAGTAGAAAGTGATGGTACGAGGTGTTTGAGCTGAGCTAGTGAGTGACTAGTGTGTGATTGGTGTTTGGTAGGTGGGTCCATGAGATCGATTAGATCCATTTGATTGGTTGCAAGGTGAGGAGTGGATTTGGTGATGGTAGAGGTGGGAGAGGGTTTGGGTGGACCACCGGTGTAGTGGCCAGACATACCACCATGTTGACAACACCAAGATGAGGTAGGATTCAATCCACTTCTATCTTTGGGTTAAAAATAATGTTTTAAATTGGTTTGGGTTAAAGGGGGTTTGGGGAAAAATTATTTTTCATTTGTAGGTAAAAATGAATGAAATGAGGGAGGGGGTCAATATAGTGTAAATAGGGGTGGGAATGAAGTTAGGGTAGGTTTGGGTAGGGTAGAGTAGGTTTTAGGGTGTTTTGGTCAATTTTTGAGAGGGAGGGTTTGGGTTTCAGTTTTTGATGTCGTGAAAAAGACCAACATTGGTTAGGGGTTGGCCGATGTCAATTGGCCTTGGCGGCATCGATCAATATTGAGGTGGTGACACGGTGAAATTGAATTGGCATCGGTCAAGGAAAACTTGTGATAGTTAAAGCGACACCGGTTAGGGATGATGAGAAATAGGGGTAAGGAATGGGTAAGGGGAAGGAAAAAAGGAAAAGAAGGGCTAAGGGAAGGTGGATGTAGGGAAAATATGGTAAAAGGGGTATTTGGGCGATGGTGGGGGTGGTAAGTAGATAAAATGAACTAGGATGGGAAAGGATGATAAGGGAGAATAGGTGTAATAGTACACTAGAAAAAGGGGAGTTGGTAGGGTTGTGGTTTGGATAGGGTGTTGGGTAAATGATATGTTGGGTATGGTCAAGTCTAAACAATGTTTTGTTTGATTGGTACAGGTGAGAGAGTAGTTATGGATGTGGGACAAGGTACCACCTCTTTTGTAGGTGATACAGATCAAGCGTGACTACGGAGGAGTGGCGACACATGATAGATGTAGGACTGATTGGGATCCGACGTTGCGGCGTGTAGCTCACAATCCAAGTTTGAAGTTTGTACTCATCGATAGATGGGATTTAGTGACCAACACTTTTTATTTTGCTGATGGTGAGATTCTTTGTCACCCTAGAGGATGTTTAAAGGATCTTGCAGCTACCGATAGTTGGGGAGAAGGTTTATTCTATTACCTTGTAGGCCTCATAGGAGTTGATAGTGACTATATTTGGAGAGGCGATGATGGAGCTCAGATACCATAGCATGAGCCTGAGCTATGGAAGCATATACATAGCCTATCCTTGGGAGATGAGGTTGGTTATCCTAATTATAAAGGTAATGTGTTTTATTGCATTACGGATGTAAAGGTGGGAGATTCCCACGAGCACTTATGGGGGTTCTCCAAGACATGATGGAGGATAGGACCTATTTTTCCTAGGCACCATCATTCTTGGTGTAGTTATACATAGAGTTGTGGGCCTATGGGAGGCTACAGAGGTTCATTTTGTGTTTTACCTTCCTTCTTCACTTTGTTGGGAATACAAACACATCATATGTGTGCATCCAGTTGGTTTGCTTGACCTGATGGATTTGATGCGGGTTTCTTCTAAGTTGGTTACATGTATTCGGTACTTGTTAAGGGAGAGCATATGGTTACTAGTCCTGCACATGATGTGGCATATTATATGCATGTGCTAGAGGGATTGTTAGGGGTTGACATTATTTAGAGGCCATATGTTGGCTTCCCTTCCTATAGACATATGGTAGTGGAGTTGGATGAGCTACAAATACTCAGGTGGATAGAGGATGTCATTCGATGAGCACGAGATGATACCTATTGATAGGGTCAGACGATAGTTTGGGCTGCCCCAAGACATTCCTCCACCATTCCCATAGTACAAGAGAGATGACGTGGAGAGGCCTATGCCTCTACCACCCGATCGTGGTGTCTTGATAAGGTAGGAGGAGCAGGTGGTGGACAAGTAGATTGATGATGTCGGGGTTATTAACGAGATATAGGAAATGGTGGGCAATGTAGCTATAAAGTAAAGCACCACCGAGGCTAGGTCAGCCTAAATTATCCTCTATTATAGTTATGAGGGATATATTGTAGGGGTAGGTGAGCACCCTTTTGACACAAATTATAGTAATGCAGGGGAAACTTACGAGGCTTCAAGGCATAGGTTGCCACTTTACATGTATGGGTGGTAGCCCCGCAGCCCCAGGTCATGTTGGTAGGTGCAGTACCCACACGGGGTGGGGATGGTGATGGGGACATTTAGCTACCTTATTGGGTGCAAATAATAGGTTTGAAGCATCATTTTTACCACTACACAAGCTCATATTATGGCCCTACGAGGCCCGAGTCACAACGCAAGAACCTCCACATGCCCAAGAAAGTGGTCCCATATTATAGAAGTAGTGGGACGAGTCCCACGATACAAAGAGGAGGGAAGGGTTCATAGGTATAGGGGCCAAGGCCATCATTAGTAGGACAGATCTCGTAGGTTGTTGTGAGACCTATGGCACCACCATAGATTGTGTCAATGGAAAGATTCAGGGATGCTTTGAATGAGGCCATATATTACCAAGATCATTTGATGACTACCAAGATAGATGTCCCCTCCTATGTAGAGTACAAGGCACATCAGGCCTCGAGTGAGAGGATGATATCCTACACGCATAGTGTAGAGAGTACGGGGGTCGGGGAGCCCTGAGACAGTGGTCGGGGTGAGGCTACTAATTCATGGAGAGCTGACCCAACTACGAGGCTAGGTGGAGACTAGACTGAGACCCATGGAGGGTGGAGAGATGCTAGCAGGAGCAGACAAGTAGAGAGGAGGAGATAGATGAGACTGTCCCGAGGGTCTTAGGTGGGGTGATAATTAGTCACATGGTATGGTTATTTATTTTTGAGATTTTTATATATATACCATCCTACGAGCTGAAGATTGTGAAGCTATACATGAGAGTGTTTGTGAGTTGATTATTATACCGTCTGCATGCCAAATATTTTGAGGTGTATCCGAGAGATACTTGTAGTATTTTTATTAGTGTATATTTGATGGATACATAGACTTTCATTTATAGATGGTGAGATTGATGGTATGGATGATGTACTTTTGTTTTGAAATTTTTATTATTATTTGTGTATGGATGGAAACTAGGTGGATTAGGCATGGTGGAGTTAGGTCGGTTTAGGCATGATGGAGTTAGGTACAGGAATGGTTGAGTTAGGTCAGTTAGGAATGGTTGATCATGTTTTAGTTTTGATTTAATTTTCAAGTTATTGGTAACATGGGAAATAAATTATGAGTTATATGTATGTTATGGTGTAAATTTCAAAATTTGTGATATTAGAGAAATGTGAAATGATTGATTAGATGTTTTGATGGTGTGATAAAATGGTATATATGTATGAATGGGAAATTTCCAAATGTTATGAAAAATGGAAACTAATTAAGGGTGAATGGTAATAGAAAACATGTGGAAATAATGGGTTAGGGTAAAAAGTGTCGAGTTAACCTCCAAGGGCCCCATGCCTTGAAGTGCTACCTACATAGCCCTAGAAAAAAGGGGCCTCGGTCCGATGTAGTTCTCCCATAATCTAGGGAATAATATGATGAGGTAGAGGAATGAGTTGGTAGGTTTCAAGCATGATTGATTCTATGTCATAGGCATGGTTGAGTCTAGGTCATAGGCATGGTTGAGTCTTAGGTGAAAGTGAAAATATTTAAAATGTAGTTGTTGATGGTCTAGTCTTGTATAGGAGAATCAATAGGTGATGAAGAAGGTAGAATGGTAAGAGGTGAAAAAAGAGCTACCTAATTGATAAGAACCATAACGAGGCTTCCATACCAAAGATTGGCTTATGAACATAAGACCCTAAATATGTTGCATGACTGACTATCTTAAGGGTGAAGAAAGTCACATGATCACAAAATGTCATTTTTTCGGAAAGTCCCTTGAGAAGATAGGAAATTAGGGTGAAAAGGCAATGAGGTGAAAATGGGTGGTTTTAGTGTAACTTAGTGTAAGATGACATGTTTACCTAATAAGAAACCCATGATCAAAATAGGCAAGTCCATGATGAAAAATTTATCATTTTCACTTTTTTCTTTTGTGTTTGATAGATGAATCGATGCGAGAAGTCTACATGGGATGAGTATACTATATCCGTGAGGGCTTCATGAAGTTGATCAATGTGGGAAGCTTATGAGTATTTTATTTTATTTTTATAAGGATAGTCTCTTTTTATGATAGACTATGTGCAGTATGGCAAGATTTGTATATCTATCCTTTGAGGGAACAATCTATTTATAGCGGCGAGATAGAGAGAAGATATTGCCCTTTTGAGAAAGTCATCTATGTGGTGGAAGTTTGACTCAAGGATTTGAATCCCATTTTTCTTTTGAAATTATTTTGTTGTTTTTGGACGTTTTAAGTCATGGACAAGACTATAGTGGAAGATTAGGCTCTTGTTTAGAAGACAAAAACCATAGCACACAGAGGTTAACTATGAAAGAGATGGTTTCAAATGATGAATGACCATGGGATTCCATCTTGAAAAAGATGAAAATTATCCATGAAAATCATGCCATGAGTAGAGCGTGGTACTCATATTGAAGATAAGGCGAACGGTTATGGGTAATCAAATGATTTTGTTTAGTCATTAACCATAAGAATATGTGGTATGAAAGGTGAAGGGTGCTCAAGGGATGAGCTTAAAATAGATAGAAACTGATATAAGATTTGATTCAACAATAGAATGGTTAAAGATGTAAGGCATTAAGGGGCTCGTGTTTGAGTTTACCTTCAAGTGAAGACAAACAATAAGCACCTGATCCATAGGTATGAGTAATGATATAGGGTCCAAGCCAATTAGGAGAAAATTTTCCCCATTTACTTTTTTCTTCTTTGGTTACATGTTGATTTTCCTTCAGGATGAGGTCGTCGAATGGGAAGGTTTGTTCATGGACACATTTATCATAGGCACATTTGATACATTTTTGGTAGATTTTGAGATGATCAAGAGCATTGAGATGATGTTTATCTAACAACTCAAGTTGTCTTAAACGGTTTTGGAGAAAGTCATCATCGTTGAGCATGTATTGTAGTGAGATGCAGAGAGAAAAAATGTAGACTTCAAGACGCAAGGCAACCTCAAAGTACCATAGACCATAGAGAAAGGTGTGGTAGTAGTCAAAGTGTGAATACTGTTGTGGTAAGCCCATAAGGTGAAAGGAATGTATGTATACCAATCCTTCCCAGTATCGTTAACTACTTTCATAAGAATTTTTTTCAAGGTTTTATTGGTTGATTCTTTGTGGCCATTTGTTTTTGGGTAGTAAGGTGAAGAGAAAATGAGTTAAATGCCAAAAGTGTTGCATATCTTTCATAGGGTTTTGTTTTTAATTACTTGTTGATATTAGTGATGAGGCGGTGAGGGACACCAAAGAGACAAATAATGTTATGGTTGATGAATTCACATATTTTCTCAACTTTTGTAGAGATGAGGGGATGGCTTCTACCCATTTAGTGTAGTATTCAGTAGTGGTTATAATCCATTGGTGGCATTTTGAAGAATGAGGATTGATCTCTCCAACAAGATCCAAACCCCATTGAGAGAAAGGCCAAAGGTCTCGTGTGACTTGTAAGGCATGAATAGGTGTGTGATGAAGATTAACATGTTGCTAGAATTTCACACAATGTTTGACATAGTCACAACAATCACAGTTTAGGGTTGGCCAATAATATCCTAGGAAAAGAATGTGTTTAGCGATAGCTAAGCCACTAAAGTGACCTCCACAAATTCCATTGTGAACTTCCTTGATGGTGTAGGGAATTTCAGAACTTATAAGGCATCGTAAGAGAATACCATTGAAGTCACATTTATAAAGAATACCACCCATGATGACATAGTGAGAGACACCTTTAAGAAAGGCATGTTGTCCATTACGAGTAAGATCGGGAGGAAGAATGGAAAGGGAAAGGTATTTTGCAAACTTCTTATACCAAAGGTCATGTGGGTCAGGTGAAATGGTTCTGATGGAGTTGAAATCTTGAGATAAATAATAAGGTGATTGCAACCTTTGTATTATGACAAAGATTTTGGAGTCGGAAGGCGAAGTGGGAATTTGAGAAGCTAGGCTAGGCCATAATATGCACAAATTTATTAGTAGAACGTGGGGTGGTTTGAAGTTCGTAATGGTCAAAGGTAGTAAGAAGTATGTCAAAATGGATTTTATACTTTTGGATTTTTTTCTTACGACACTGGTATATACCATTTACTTGGTTTCAACTTGATTGATATTCCCTAAAGATATTAATTGATTCAGCATCTAGGACAATGGCAGTTTAAAGGCCTAATACGAGTGCTTCATATTTGGCAATTTTGATAGTACAATCAAAATCTAGTTTGAAAGATAAAGGCATAGGTTCACCATCAAAAGGAATGAGGATAACACCTACACCATCTCCACACTAAAATTTGGAACCGTCGAATAATAAGGTCATTTGATAAACGGTATCGTCCAAAGAGAGGGTAGCAATGGATTCATCTGGAAAATTGAAGTTAGAGGGCTGATCTCCAGAAAGGGGTGCATATGCTTGTTGGTCAGTGATGGTTTGGCCCTTGATAGATATTTTGTGGATGAATTGGAGGTCTAGGTCTGCAAGAAGCATGAGCCAATGTGTAGGATGTTGATGCTAGTAGGGTTTTGTGTATATGTAATGTAAGGGGTCAGTGTTAGTGATGAAAAAGGTTTTGTGGTTGAGTAGGTAATGATGAAGTTTAGTGGCAACAAAAACTAAGGATAAGAAAAGTTTTTCAACATGGGTGTACCTATTTTTGTAGTCCAAAAGGGTACAAATTATGTAGTAAACCACTAGCTCCCGGTGTTGCTCGTCACGATGAGTGAGCATGGCACCTAAGGAATGATCAATAGCATAAATGTGAAGGTAAAATGGTTGGTCATCTTTAGGGGGAATGAGCATAAGTGGTTAAAGAACGTATTTTTAAGGCGTTAAAGGATTTTTGGCATTCATCATCCCATTTGAAGGAGACGTCCTTTTTGAGGAGATGATGAAATGGTTGGCAGTGGTTAGAAAGTTATAAAATAAACTAACAAATAGATTATAACTTACCTTGAAAACTTCGAAGTTGGTGGAGATTAGTAGGTGAAGACATTTTGAGAATAGCCTTTACTTTAGGAGGATCAATTTCTATGTCATGCAAAGAATTGATGAAACCAAGGAGCTTTCCTAAGAGCACCATGAAGAAACACTTCTCAGGTTAAAGGAGAACACAATACTTGATGAGGTGGTCAAAGATGACCTTAAGGACTATAAGGTGTTCGGCACGATGTTTGCATTTGGCAAGAAGTTCATCTACATAATCTTCCAATATGAGATGCATTATGTTGTGGAAGATATAAGTCATAACCCACTGATATTTAGCACCAACGTTTTTAAGGCCAAAAGGCATGACTCAATAGCATAAGGTCCCCCAAGTAGTGATGAAGGCAATTTTGTGTTGATCTTTTAGAGTGAGTAATATTTTATTATAGCCCGAGAAACTTCCCATAAGTGATAACATCTCATGAGTGGTGGTGAGATAACCTAGTTGTTCAATACCTGGTAGAGGAAAGTCATCTTTGGGGCAAGCTAAGTTGAGGTCATGGAAATCCATGAAAATGTGGAGTCCCCTATCACTTTTGTAATAGGAATGATATTAGAAATCCATTAGGGATAGTCAATGGGTAGGATAAAGGAAACCGAGAGTATGCATTGAAGTTCCTCTTTGACAAGAAGGGAAATGTGAGGGTGCATTTTCCAACTTCTATTTTATGGGTTTGGCATCAAGAATGGTTACGATATTAGGGAGTCAATGTTTGGGCATATTAGCATACGAACAAGAAAAACATTGCTATGATCTTGGAGGAAAGAAGTAAAAGCTTCTTATTTAGCAACATCTAAAGATTGGCATATCTTTAGAATGCGCGGGTCATCTGAGTGTTATTGTTGATTTCTATAGTCGATTCATTTAACATGGTTTGTGTCTCGAAGGAAAAAACCTATGAATATAATAATCTTCTACACTAAGGAAGGTGATAGATAGAATCATCATCCTGACATTGAATGATGTTAATAGAAGGTGTATCGTCATCGATCATGTCAGGATACAGGAAGGGAAGAGAAGAGGGAGGCTTGCCATCACATTAATAAGTCGAGAGGTCCCGGAGAAATGGTGTTTACAAAAAAGAATAGGAGGAATAGATTTGGGATCTATGGACTCCATGGGTGAAGGTGGTGACGTTGGTGAATGGGGTGAGAGAAGGTTTGTCATCCTCAATGAGGTTAATGCGGGCCTTCTTGGAAGATG
This sequence comes from Taxus wallichiana var. yunnanensis, assembly GCA_018340775.1. Lineage (NCBI taxonomy): Eukaryota > Viridiplantae > Streptophyta > Pinopsida > Cupressales > Taxaceae > Taxus > Taxus wallichiana. Next base: position 615,237,677 of record CM031240.1, read on the forward strand.
GTGTGGCAAAGCCAATGCCACTATGATATTTATGTTTATGGGTGGTACATGGGATGATGGTATGACGACCTTGTTCATAAAAATTGAAGCCAAATCCTTTCTATGTGCAGTGGTGAAGGAAAGTGTGTGAAAGAAGCAAGTAAGTGAGAGATTGGAGGTCGATTAAAAGGGTTGTATTTGGGATGGAAGTTAAGGGGAATATGTGGTAGTATCAAGTCCCCCATAAGTTAAGTTGGTGTAAAGGTGGGGAGGACCATAAGGGAAAACCTCTCCTATGTGATAGTCATAATGAGGATGTTGGTGTAGGTTGTCATACTCTTGCGAAGTGAGGAATGTGTTGATATTGTAGAGGTGGTACTCCCCTAGAGTGAGGTGTTGAAAAACACCTTCTAAGGGATTGGTAGTAGATATGTGGGTAGCAAGGATAGACAAATCACTAGATGATTGGGCAGGAGGGGTATCAGTCGATTGGCAAGTAGATGTGATAGTTGCGAAAGGTTGTGGTTGTAGAAGGAATAGAATATTTAGGTGTGGAAGAGGGGGTGGAAACATTGGTAGATGAGGTTATGGGTGAAAGAGAAGTGGGGGTAGTGGTAGATGCCTTAAATGGTATAAGGACATTGTTAGGTTGGTACAACATGTTACAGGTTTTGAATGGTGACGAGGTTAGCTAGGATGGTATAGTTATGCCCTTCATGTTCAAATTTTACACAATGGTGTAAACTTGAAGGAACACAACCCATGACATGAATCCAATGTTTGACGTGTAACGAGTTATACTAGAACTCCCCCTCTAAGACAGAAAATTTATGGGATAGTGCGAGGGCCTATGCGGACATGAAAAATAATGGTGCCAAGGGTGGAAGTGATGGTGTCATTGAAGGATCACAACATAATTAGGTTATTATGCATGTAATTTTAAGGAATGCACATTTGATTATACACATGGGAATCCATTAAGTATCTTGCAAGAAATGGTCACAACTTCTTCTTTGTTAGCAAGAAATGGTTCAAAATATTTTCAATCCTTCGCATCTGTTCAGATTCTTGATTCACGAAGAAATGTCAATGGTGAGAAAAACTAGACTTTCCATAATGCGGCCATTACACTCACTTTGTAAATTTGAATTTGAATCGTTCATCTTGCCTTTGAAACTTTAAACCAAAGTTATCCACGTGGGAGAAATTTATTGGAGCATGCGTGGAGGATGCCTTTTGCATTTTGTGACTTTTGGAGAAATGGAATTTTGGAACATTTTGGCCCACTCTCTCACTTTTGATATGGTTTTGACACGTGGCCTTACTTAATTAGCGAAGGAATCACGGCTCGCTTTATGAATTTTAGCCCTTTTAAAAGGGCTCAAAAACACAAATCATTCCATCAGCCCGCCTCCCTACTTTGACCTTCGATGTGGGCTTAGTATTTGAATTTTTCCTTGGCGTTGATGGGGCTATGGGTCACTTTTTAATTTTAAGCCCCTTTAATGAAAACAAGGCTCAAATTCTGAAATCTCCTCGAGAACTCGCTTCCCCACTTTGAATTTTAATGCGGTCTTAATATTTGACTTTTTCCCCATCACCACAATGCCTCAAAATGCAAAAAGGACCCATCTGCTGCATCCAATTAGATATGTCCATGTACACATGGATAATGGGGCCAAAATTTGTGAGGAAGAAAATGCACTGTCATTCATGACTATGGAAAAAATGCGAGAGAAGAAGAAAAAATACACCATTTCACGCCTAATTTTCAAATTTCTTTCGCGAACCAAGGAATTGAAAAAAATACAAGGTTCAAAAATCTATGGCCATAGAAATATTGAAAATTTCATTCAAATGAGGACAAAAATAAAATTTTCACACATTTAGATAGGAAAATGGAAATTTATCAAAACGTGTAGACTAGAGAGTTTTAAAAACTTCAAAGCATGAATTTCTCTATATTTTTACTTCCAAATTTACTTGAACACTTCTAGAGGGCATGAGCTCAAATTTTTTGAATTTGACTTTAAAAATGAGGGGGGGATTTTGAGGGCGAAAACAACTAGCTCTAGCTTGGGGACATGACATGGACTAAGCATAGTGAAGACATGACATGGGAATCTAAAATCTCAATCTCTAGACCCTGTAATTCGTTGACTAGTGCCTTATCCATTGAGCCTTGCAGAGTCATATACAACTTCAAGAAAGAAAGATCATATGAGAAGGAAACACATGACATGCAATAGAAGGGGAAACAAAAGCACACAATATAAAGGGAAACACACCTATGGTACAAGGTGGGGGAACAAACCACTTTCACTGATGATAAAATTTCAAGTATTGCCCACTCCAAGGCAATTACAATGGTGTTCCATCCAAATGTGAGAGAAGAAAAGCATTCTTACCACAAGATTCATGAATCTGGAATGAGCCGAGCCATAATGAATAGAATTTTCCATGGCTGCATTTTGGTTCTCTTCTCTTGTCCTATAGCAAGATGAAATCTCCAACTTTGAATTCTCATGCCTTGGCCTTCTTATCGAGATATATTCTTTACTTTCAATTGGTGCTCCTTAATGCGATCCACCACTTGGAGTCTATTTTCTTCCAGCTTCTCAAGAAAGAGGATCCTCTTATCAATGGAATCCTTGTACTAACCATCTTCTATTGCCTGTAGTAGCTTGAGAGCTGGCATCTTGATCATGAGAGGAATTTTTGCTTCGACTCCATACAACAGTTGGAATGGTGACATACCTATTACCTTCTTGGGAGTGATCCTATCTACCCACAATGCGTCATAACCTTTTGTGCCAATTCCTTTTATTCTCGTTTACAAGTTTGCAAACAATGGTCACAATGTTCTTGTTGCTTGATTCGGCATATTCGTTTCCTTATGGATAGTAGTCAGAAGAATGAGATAGGGATATTTCATAGCCATAGAAAAACTCAGTCAGCTCTCTTGAAGATAAATAGGTAGCATTATTTGCTACAATCTTCTGTTTCACTCCAAAACAGACTATGATATTCTCCTTAATGTTGTATATTGTTTTGGTGTTGGCTTGTTTGAGTGGAATGTCTTCCACCTATTTGGTGAAGTAGTCTATTCTTTGTGAGTACATAAGTGTTCCCGTGCTTGAGTGAGGGTTCGAACACTAATGAAGTCCAGCCCCCCTTTGTTGAAATGGTTCTTGATAACCACATGCACAGTGGTAATGCAACAAGTTGTGGTCTTCCAATGAATTATTGGCATGCTTTGCATTTAGAAACCCAATCTAAGTGTCTACAAATATGGTGGGCCAATAATACCTTCCTCAGAGGATCTTGTGTGTAGTGACCATTGCTGAAAAATTTCCACCACATGCTTGGTCATGGTATGCTTTAAGAAACTTTTCTTGTTGCTCTTTATCTATGCACCTGAGGAAACAACCATCCAGGCCTCTTTTGTAAAGCGCATGATTCTAGATTACAAATTTAGTTTCCTTTAGCTTGAGTGTTATCCTTTTCTTGTAATCAAGATGGGAGGGAATTCTCCATAAGTTAGGTAATAGGCAATATCAACATACCACTCATCAATAGTGGTGACAAAGAGAACCTGTGGGTTGTCTTCTGAACAAGTTGAGCAAGCACAATTATATTTGCCATATTGAACTTTGAGTGTTTCATCTTTAGTAATCAACTTGCACAAACCATTTCCCCTTACTAGATTGGAGGGTCAAATCTCCAAGTCATATTCTTGAGTCTTCGTAATCCAATTTCCTCTTTTAGCTCTGGGATCCTACTGTGTTAAGATGGGCTTAATTTCACTGCCGGGGACCATCACCTCTGTATGGAAATTAAGAATGTAAAACCTAAATTTTTTTACAGCCTTGACCACTACATATCCATGCTTCTCCAATTGGCTATATTTTAGCTCATGCTTCTTCAAAGGAAAACTCATAAAGGCAATTGGTGCCTCCACGCCTTCATCATTTTTCTGAATGAGAATGGAAGAGAGTGTATGTTCTAATGCATAACAATACATGATGAATTCTTTGTTAAAATCTAGAGATACAAGATTCGGAGCCTTGGAAATGGATTTCTTGATCTCTTTGAATGCTTCCTTCCCTTCATTATTCCATTTGAAGTTTTCTTGTGGTTTCATCATGGAAGTGATGTGCTTCATCAACTCAGCAAACTCAGGCACAAAACGACGAAGAAAGTTCACCTTTCTAAAGAATGAATGAAATCCTTTCTTTCTTATGGGTAGGGATAATGCTTGAATGGATCTAATCCTCTCAGGATCAATGTGTGCTCCATGTTTGTTCACAATGTGCCCCAATAACTTGCTTTTCTGTGACTCCAAAAATGCATTTTTTTAGATTTAGTGATATGTCATGTTTCCTACACCTTGCAAGTACTGCTCCAATTGATAGATATGATCTCCCCTCTTCTTTGAAAATCTTTGTGAGATCATCAAGATATATAATAATGCAATGCTTTAGATCTTTGAAGGCCATATCCATCGCCCTTTGGAATATAGCTCCTGCATTGATTAGGCCAAAAGGCATTCTGTTGTAGGTAAAATTACCCCAAGGTGTTGTAAAGGTTGTCTTGGTACGATCCTCCTCTGCCACTTTGATTTGATTATATCCTAAGAATCCATCAAGTAATGAAAGCATTTCAAATCCAGTGACTACTTGCAAGATATGGTCCATGACAAGAAGAGGATAATTTTCCTTTAGTGATGCCTGGTTTAGGTTACAAAAATCTACACATATCCTTATTTCACCATTCTTCTTCCACACTGGCACAATGTTAGCCACCCATGTTGAATGGTGTATGGGAAAGATGATCCTTGCATTAAGCATCTTCATTACCTTCTCCTTGATGGTATCAGTAATATTTGGGTTGTATGGCCTTTGTTTCTACTTGAAGGGCTTAAGACCCTGCTTCAAAGGAATTGAGTGATGCATTTCCTTTGGCTTGAAGGATTTGAGTTAATCATAAGAGTAGGCCAAGACATCTGAGTATTTCTTGAGTAATGCAACAAACCTTATTTTTCTTCAGGTGAGCAACATTTTCCAATATTGACCATCCTTGGTTCCTCCAAGGTACTAATTTTTCTTTATCAAAATCAGTTGGGCACCAAGAAGATTTCTTTTCTTTCTCTTGAATGAATCTGTCATGTTTGTCAAAGAGGTCTTCTAAAGAGACTACGCCTTTTGGAATTTTGTTCCCTTTCAATTTGATTACTCCCTCATCATCAATCCCTTCAATTCCTTCTTTCCCTTCTTTGGGGACTGCTTCTTGGTGTGGATTTTCACCTCCTTCAAAGAAGAGAATATTGAAATTATCCCTTTTCTCTAAAAAGGCTAGAATTTGGTTATCATCATTGAAGACTTGCCAATGATTTACATTATCTGGTACACTAGGCATGAATACCATTTCAATGGTCACTTTGTCTTTACCAAAAGAAGGATGAGGTGTCACTAGGGAATTTGACATTGTAAGAGAATCATCCTTTTCATTCTATTCCCTTGGAATAGCTTCAATGGAAAATACATCAAAAGATTCAATGCAGTCCCACACTCTGTTTTTGTAATGTTGGAATCTTAGATTCTTCACCTAATATTGTTGGTGAACCTACTTTACTACAACCTCTACATCACCTTGGCATCTCAATTTCTTGATTCCCATGTCCTCTGCTACACTCATGCCTAAGAGTAGTGCTTCATACTCTGCTAGTGTTATTTGTATTATCAAATTGCAGCTTGTAGGCAAATGGGTACAACTCATTGGAAGGAGAGTACAATACTACACCAGCTCCTAAGCCCACCTTTGGAATGACTACCATCAAATTCCATTGTCCAAATTTGATCTTCCTCTTCCTCCATGAGAAGTGGCAAGTTCTCCTATTTTTTTATGTGAGGAAGTAGTTTCCTAGCCCATAATCTTGAAAGAGAATGTTTGCTTTTGGATCATCAGACTTTTGTACTGTGAACTTCATCTTTCTTATTGGTAGAAACTTCTTCATCTCACCTTTTACTAGGATAGTTGTAGATGACCAATCCATTTTTATCTCTCCACCCAGGTCTCTACAAAAATCCTACTCAATAGCATACCAAAGGATGCAAGGATGTCCGCATTCAACTATGGTTAGGAGCACCTTCTTGTCTAGAAAATCACCTAGTGCTACTGTGTATCTTTGATTCTTCCTACCAATGACACTTGTTTGGATTCCATTGAGTAGTAGGTGTCATTTACCTAGGTCAAGGTGAGGCCTAGAGCATTTGCAACTTTGGTTGGCATCACATTGTTTGAGGCTCCAGAATCTATGATACAATTATTTAGCTAGAAGCCTTTAATGAGGAGTGACAGGTAGAAAGGTTCAACCCTGTTGGTTTTGGAGGCACTGAGGGCTAGCATGTTTTTAAGGTGGTTTGGATGGTGTGGGTAGTAAGCCTTTATAATTAGGACTTGAGGATACAAGGTTACCACCACTGCTGCATTAATGAACCTATCAAACTAGGTAGGGTGTGTTTATAGGTATTCTATTTCTGAGATTTGGATCTTGGTTTTACTTGCATGTTCCACAAAGTCAAATGGGGTTATGGTGAATGAGGAATAGGTTCTGGAAATGGAGGAATAATTACATGGTAGAGACTTTGCTACTTTGGGTGTTGAATTCTCCTTTTTGGGTGTAGTAATTAGCTTGGACGGGGGTGAGGGTGTAGATTTTGATTGGACCTTAGATGTTTTTGCAGAACAACTCTTAAAGGAAAATTATTCTTAGCAAATTTTGAAGCGGGAGAAGAATTAAATGAATTAATTGGCATAGTAGCATGATCCACGACAACCAGTGAGTCTAGTTTTTCTTTTGCCAACTCCATAGACAATGGTACTGGTGATCCCCTGCTGATGATTTTATTTTGTGTGACCTCTGGAGGAGAATCTTCTTCATTCTTCTTATCCTTTTACCTTATTTGTTGAAGATGAAGCACCTTTCTGGAATGTGCACAAGTGAAAATAACACATGAGAAACTTAGAGATTCTTCGTCATCCTCATCTTCATAATCAATATACTCAATTAGGCCATTGTGCACATCAACTTCCTTGACACGAAGATAGTTTTCATAGTCTTCCATATTTTCTTCTTCAGTTTCATCAATTTCTATTTCCTCCTCCGGCTCTTTGGTGTCACAGATGGCATTGACTAGTGGTGCTTCAAGAGCAAGCCGATGAAGAGGAGGAGCAATCCTTGGCCTATCTAGAGGGTTTTGTTTCCTTGAAGCATTTTACATTGTGATATGAGATAGCTACTTCTTCAAAGCAACCAAGTCATTTTCCATTTTTTGGAACATCAGATCTATGGTGACAGAGTTTGAATTTTGGTCCTTTTGCTTTCTATTAGGGCCTTTCACCTTTTCGGACAAGATTAGATCATCATCGATTTCTATTGCATAGTCTTGATCTTCCCTTAATGTTCTTGATTAGGTTCTTCTAAGGAAGAAACCTACTACGATGGCAAGAGTCATCGATGAAGAATCTCTTCAAATTATTTTCAGGAGGCACCACATATTCAAGGATTATTCTTATCACTCTGTTATATCTTGCTACGAATTACCTCATTGACTTAGAGGTTTCTTTCTTCATTTGTACCAATTAGACCAAAAGATCCTGACAATCTTCTGTACTCTTGAACCTATGTTTGAATGCACTTCTTATATCCTCCCAATAGGTGACGGACCTCGGGGTAGCATGTAGAACCATTCGGTAGCTTTCTCTTGAAGTGACTCCACAAAGATTCAGACTGACACATCTTCATCCTCAACACCCAACACACCACAAGCAGTGATAAATGCTGCTACATGCTCTTCAAGGAGTTGAGAACCATCCCCTCTGAATTTTGGGAAGTTTTTCTCGAGCCTCTCGATAGCTCATGGAGTGGTTGAGCAAGAGCCAATGGACCAGTGTTTCCTCCCCATGGTACATTAGGCCTATGGGCCTCACGATCATGTTCATGCTCATGATCATAATCCCCCATTCTATTTTTGTTTCTAGCTTCTAACCTTGCTAAGGTTGTGGCTTACTGCTGCTCTTTCATCTACCTCGGCTTGAAGTCTCTCAATTTCTTTGAGTTGAGCTCTTATTTCTTCGTCATCTCTCACTTCTCTTTCTCTATCTTCTTCTTCGAGTCTTCATGTCAGAGAAAATTCTACAAGGTTCTCATTGATGTATGAAAATTTTCCATCAAAGGATTGGCAACACTCAGAGTTCCCAATGTGACCGGTTGCTTGAAAAGGAAGCCTCTAGATTCCGAGTAGCTCTTGTCTCTTTTGAAGTTCCTCAAAAATGGGATCATTTTGTCCTCCTTGTCTCTATTTCTGAGTGAATATTCTATCCACCAACTTGAAATTCTATGCTCTTCTTTGCGGTGCTATAAAAAATTTTACCTCTCCAATTCAGCAACATGTTCTTCTTCAAGGTCTAGAATCCTCGTGGAAATGAAGTAGTGATTGGCACTTTATGTATTGTTAGATAGCTTCCCTCAAATTTGAAGCAATGTATTCTTGGATGTGGAAGAGAAATTTTGGTCTTTCAAAAGGAGGGTTTCCGGAATAGCCATGATTTGAATCCATGTGGCTCATATAGCCATTCAAATTCCAAAAAAATTTCTCTTTTTTGAATTTTGAATTTTTTGACCTTGCGGTCACATTCAAAGTGAATCTTGCTAAATCGCCCCATGGTGGGTGCCAAAAACTATTAGCGAGGGAATTTTTTGGGTGGAAATTTTTTGAATTCCTTACCAACACTCTAGGAATCTATGTATACATGCGTGAAAAAGCATGGATTTTTGTGGTGACCTTTTGGCCAAGGATCCGACAGGGGCACTCCACTGACCCTACAAAAATGCTTGCAGTTATCTGTAAGGGGAATTTGCTATGAAGGTGGGAAAGGGAGTGAGAAAAGAGGTAGGAGAACTAATGTTGCAGGTAGAAAATTATATTCCTACACACACTAGTTAGAAACTTCAACACATGCATTCATGAGAAGAAATAACCCTACAAATGGAAACAAGACAAGATAAGATTACAAACTCAATGTTTCTAAAATCTCCTCATCGAAGAGGCTACAAAATCCTTCTTATTGTATTGATGTTTAAACAGAGATTGTACATAATGTGGTAATGGAAGAAATTTGAGAATGGAGGAAAGTAAAATAAAATTGGCTATCTCATTTGCTTTCACTAGGTACAATGCACTCTGAAGTTTACAAGATCAATTTCCAACCCATTACAATGGTGTGAAGAAGCCATTAAATATCTTGCAAGAAATGGTTATAACTTCTTCTTTGTTAGAAAGAAACAGTTTACAATATTTTCAATCCTTCGCGTCTATTCAGATTCTTGATTCGTGAAGAAACACCAATGGCAAGAAAAACCAGACTTTCCATAATGTAGCCATTACACTCATTTTGTAACTTTGAATTTGAACTGTTCATCTTGCCTTTGAAACTTTAAACTAGAGTCGTCCATGTGGGAGAAATTTACTAGAGTGGGCGTGGAGGATGCCTTTTGCATTTTGTGACTTTTGGAGAAATGGCATTTTGGAACATTTTGGCCCGCTCTCCCACTTTTGATATGGTTTTGACACGTGGCCTTACTTGATTGGAGAAGGAATCGTGGCTCGCTTTATGAATTTTAGCCCTTTTTACAAAAAGGCTCAAAAACACAAATCGTTCCACCGCCCGCATCCCTACTTTAACCTTCGATGTGGGCTTATTATTTGAATTTTCCTTGGCATTGATAGGGTTATTGTTCACTTTTTAACTTTAAACCCCTTTAATGAAAACAAGGCTCAAATTCTCAAATCTCCCGATGGCTGCTTCCCCACTTTGACTTTGATGCGGGATTAATATTTGACTTTTTCCCCATCACCACAATGCCTCAAAATGCAAAAAGGACCCATCATGCCACATCCAATTAGATATGTCCACATACCCATGGATAATGGGGCCAAAATTTATGGGGAATAAAAATCCCATCATTCATGAATATGGAAAAAATGCGAGAGAAGAAGAAAAACTACACCATTTCGTGCCCAATTTTCAAATTTATTTCATGAACCAATGAATTGAAAACAATACAAGGTTTGACGATCCATGTCCATAGAAAGATTGATAATTTCATTCAAATGAGGACAACAATAAAATTTTCATATATCTAGACAGGAAAATGGAAAATTTATTAAAACGTGCAGATTGGAGAGTTTAAACAACTTCAAAGCATGAATTTCTCTATCTTTTCAAACTTCCAACTTTACTTGAACACTTCTAGAGTGCGTGAGCTTAAATTTTTCAAATTTGAATTTTAAAATGAGGGGGTATTTTTAGGGAAAAACATGCATGCACACCTTATATTCTCCCACCTTCCTTATTAGTTTGTGTATTACCCACTTGCATCCATGAATTTACCTCCAAATTGGATAAGTCCCTCGACATGCTTCTTATGCATTCTTCCCTAACGTATCTTTCCCTTGCTTTACATGTTGTACGCTTCTTTCCTAGCTTGATCTATGTGCCCCTTCTCCCCTATCACCATGTTTTCTCATTTGGATACTCGCGCCCTGTGCTTGCATACTTGTCTCCTATATCTATGCATCCATTTCTTTTGTGTGCATTACCTATGCATGCCTTTCCTTCACTTTCCTCTTTTACACTTCTTTCTTTCACACACTTTGTGCATTGTTCCACACCAATCACCTATGTCACGTCATCACCTATCATACTTGAGTGTGCAACATACAACCTACCAAAGTGCACCAACTGGTCACCAAATACTTATAATGAAGCGTTGCATGAAACATGGTAGAAAAGACAAAACAAATTAATGGTTGGTTGATCCTCCTGCTAATCATTGCGTGACATGTGTCATTGTGTGTCTAGTTTACACTATAGAATTTAGAATGTCATAAATTTTTCTACATGGCTTGAATTAATGTGCAGTTGGTCTTGTTGGAAAGCTGTTGATATGGCCATTAATGCATAGGTATGATCAACTCAACCACCTAGATTTGATCTGATTTTCCCTCCTTCCTTCTTCTACAAGCTAAACAAACATGGGGAGGTTCATCTAACAACATTGCGGGTGGATTTACAAGAAGTTATTTTTGTGGTTGAACTATAAAATTTGAATGCCCCTCTTCTTTATCCTCCTCTTCTATCCTTCTTCTTCTATAAATATCATATCAAGGATCATTGCAAAATGTTAGACTCCTTTATTTTTCTAAAGAGCTTTACTCCTAATCATTTTAAGTTATAGGCCTTTAGATCTGGTTTTTGCATGTGGATATCGGCCTCATCTACCATTGTAATCAATTGTGCATTTTATAGAAGTAATAAAATCTTTTTTATAAATATTCTCTTCCTTGGCTCATTTCTTTTGCATCTCCTTTCCATTCTTTTACATTTTTGCATGATTTGTTTACTCACGTCCCTTGCGAGGTTCCTATCTGATTGTGCCCCATGAAAATGATTATGTAACTATATTTCAGAGCTATGATACACATTTTTATCCTCTCTACATGCATTCTCCTTTAGTTTTTCTTAAGGCTAATTTTTTTTACTCCCTTCTCTCTGGTGTTATTACCTCCTTTAGCTTAGTTTTCCTTTTTTCCATGTATCTCTTTCTAACCCCTGTTTACTTACAATTTTAGAGTAGTAATAGATAGATGCATTTCATTTCATAGGAGTAGTTTTAGTAGTAGAAAAGGTAGAGGAAACGACCTTCTCTAGAGGTTTGTATCAAGTGCGCGAGTTCCCATAACTTGGAGATAGTCCCATGTTCCCTCAAAAACCCAGTTCATCCTGATCTAGGAGGGGTGAGATTTTGAGCTCCAATAGTTTTTGGCATGCCCAGTGGGACCAAGATTGAAAGCTTAAATTTCATTATCACTAAGTTTTGGTGTGTGACTTAGTGATTTTCAGCCTTGAAAGGATTGTTTTAACACATCTAGTGACTCCCAACTACAGATCTATTGTTTTTAGTAGTCTTTGTGCTTTTCATGAGAAGTATACATCTAGACAAAGTACATTAGTTGAAGACTCCTTTGAGTACCTCTAGCTTTCTCTAAGAAGAACATAGAGTATATAAACCACACGTACATCTCCATCTCTAAGCACGACATGTAATTTCAACACCACCTTCGAAAGGCCTTTCTTACAGCCCTACTAGAAATCTTGGGCCTATCATTATGACAACACCACAAGAAAATCAATTATTTGTCAATTTTACTGGTAGTGGTCATCTTACTCTTAGTGCCTAAAATCATATTCCAGCATCTGAACTTAAAATTATCCCTTTCTTCACTGGGTAAAATCATACTACTCCAATTGAGCACATACATGACATTGCTAATGTCTATGCCATCCATCCACCTAATTATTGAACAAGATGTGGTTGTTAGACTATTAGCCTCTTCATTCAAAGGGAGAGCTTTGCAATGGTTCAAGAGTTTGACAGCAGGATCAATTAAAAATTGGAATCAACTAGGGAATCCCTTTGCAATCAATTTGGAGAGAAGGCACATAATTTCTCCTTGCTAAAAATGACTACTATGAAGAGGGCTCCCAATGAACTAATGGAGGACTTTAATTTTAGATTTTAGAAAACATGGGAGAGGATTCCAGCCCTGGTAAGACCAACTCCAGAAGGTGTTTTTCTTTAATTTTTAAGGTATTTAAATTATGATATTGTTGTAATGATAAAATTTATGGGGGCAAAAATACTACGGGGCATATGCATTAGCTATTAGGGTTGAGAGATATCTAATTCATGAAGTAAAATTAGCTCCTAAAGCGCCCATACCCTTATTCCCATAAATAACTCAAGCGCCTCACCTTCCATTACCCCTATCCTAGAGTAGAACATTCAACCCATTGCTTCCACATCTTACTCTCCCTTGCAGCAAAAGGAAGATGATGAGATGAAGGACCTAATTAGAAACTTGTCCAATAAGGTCATATCTTTAGAAAAACAATAGGTGAAAGCCTTCAAAAATAATTCTAATCAAGGGTATAACCAAAGCCATCATCCCTTTAGAAATCAATATCCAAATCAAAGATATGGGTAGAACAAGTAAAATGACATATGACATGCTAATGTGCACCTCCCATTGTAAAAAATTCCTCCTACACAACCTCTTCTAATGCCCAATTCAATTCAAGAACTTGTTCCAGTTTAGAATAATATGGCTCAAGAGACAAAGTAGCGTTTTCCTTGTAACATGCCTCATAACCAATATAGTTGTGCCATCTCCTTACACAAGTAGGCTTACATGATTCAAGTTGCTTCAAACTATGAGCCTTCCACTAACATGCATAAACATGAAAATAAAAAAGTGCTAGAAGTTTTTCCTGAGGCTAATATTATGTTCTTTGGTGTTGAAGACACGTGTAATCAATCAAGCTTGGATAGTCCAAATGGGTTGCATGCACAAGTTGTTGATAACACAAGGTGCAAGAAGAGAGTGTTGGAAACTAGCACATAGCCTTCAAATTTTTCCATTAGGGTGATATCCAAAAGCATAAGGAATCAAATTCTAAAACACCCAATAGTTCACGCACATAATTTTCTATACATGAGGCTCAACGAAACTTTCCATCAAAAGTGGCATGTTCCCCTCCTTTGGTAGGTCAAGCCTCTACTTAGCCCAAATATTTTATCTTCGTGCCTAAATAATCAAGAAAAGATAATTTTGTACCTCAAATGCACAAGTATTTGGGCCTTCCATTCAACATTGTTGACCAAATGAAGAATAAAAATATAAATTTCACAATGTGGGACACCCTGGCCATTCCATCTTAGCGAAACATGTTACATGAAGTTGTGGCGTAATTTTCATATGCTAACCCATTTATCTAAAAAACCTCGTGTTATTGTCAACATATGTTAGGTAAAGTAGAAGAAAGTAAACAAATTGTCAAAACCCCACCTGTATATATGTCTTTGATAGTGCGTAAACATATTTTGCACAATTATATGATTGATTCAAGAGCAAGTACTTTTATTATGCCAAATAAAATTTTTGATAGCATAGGCATTAAGTACACCCCCATGTCTAAAGGATTCTTACAAGTTGATGGTTCAACTATCACTACCCTAAGAGTCATAAAAGATCTTGATTTAACCCCCATGCATGTTCAAGTCTCACCATAACTCAAGATGTTTCAATCATTGACCTACTTCCTTTGTTTTACCTTTTCCTATCAAGAGATTTTACTTCCAAAGTGGGTGGCTCATTGTCTTTCGATTAGTCTCATATGTTATTAAGAGAAAGGTATGGTGCCTGGTTTACCATACAATTTGAGCCCATATTTTCATATCATGTTGAGTCATATAACCCATCCCCTCTCAAGCCAATTTCCTAATCCAAGAATGCCAAGAACTAGTTTCAGTTTCAAAGGAACAACCTATTTCCCCTCTTATACTTGATTTATTTATAGATGAGTAGATAAAGGGGTGCTACAAATTTTATCCTTATGTTGAATCTCTTAAAACATTTGAAAATGGTCTCGGTACCTATTGCATCCTTGAATAATAAGTTTTATTTCCATGCGCACTCAAACAAAATGAAGAAAATTATGGTCTATGGAAATTTTACTTTGATGGCTCCAAAAGTAGAAATGGCGCAAGCACAGGTGTTATTCTTATTTCTCTCAATAATGAGAATTTATTCTTCATGCACATGTTTTAATTTGAATGCTCAATAATGTGGCATAATATAAAACATTGGAACATGGTCTTATTATTGCTAAAAATAAAAAGGTCAAAAGTGCAGATCTTTGGGAATACGAGTTGGTCATCCACCAAGTCACAAATAAGTGTGCAGAAAAGAATAATCTTCTCAAATCTTATAAACATAGAGTTTGGGACCTCCTAGAGAGTTTTAATGCTCTAAATTTACAGGTGGTACCAAGAAAGATGAACAATGAAGAAAATTAGATGGCTGCTCTTGGTTCAAAATTATCGCCTCCTAGGATTCTTCGAGGGCGATAAGCACAAAAAGATGGTGATCGAGGCCATCTATTACAAAAATGATACTAACTAGCAAGTCTTTGATAGCAACATGCATATTTTCAGTTCATTTAGAATAATGTTGAGTTATCTTCAAGCATTAAAGCTCACTTGAATGATAGTTATGGTGACCAAGTGATCCAGCTAAAGACAAACATTTTTCTTAAAGGGTTGTTGTCCTTGGATAAAATGTTCATCCCTGATGATAAGTTCAAGGGTGAAGAAAATTATATGTGCGCAATGCAAGAAGAAGCTGCACTCAGGTCACTATTGCGTGTGGAAAAGAGTTTTGCTTGGTGAGAATTGCACGCATGATGAAAAATAGTCCTTCATATCTTTGTCAAAGATACAATGACATATTTTCATGGAAGTATGAATACCTTAAAGGATTTGATCCAAGTGTTTTTGAACACTCCATTGACCTTGATCCTAACATCAAACCCATCAAACAAAAGTAGAGGCCAAGTAAATCCTAAGATAGATCCCCTCATGAGGAATGAGATGTCTAAACTCATTGAGGAAAAGATAGTATTCCCCTCAAGTACTCTACTTGGGTCACGAATCTTGCTCTAGTGTGCAAGAAGAATGGTGAAATCAGACTCTGTGTTGATTTTGGATATTTTAACAAGGAATCTTTGAAGGATCATTATCCTTTGCCTTATATGGAGCATATTTTAGACTGTGGTTGGTGCACAAATATTTTCTATGTTGGATGGGTATTCTAGTTTCAATCAGATCATGGTCAAAGAAGAGGATCATTTCAAAACAAAATTAACAACTAAATGGGGAACTTATGCATATAAGAAGATGTCTTTTGGTTTTTCAAATGCAGGTGCAACATTATAGTGAGCCATGGACATTGCCTTTAAAGGTTATGTAATGAGTTCATCATAGTTTACTTGGATGACATAATTTTTTTCTCAAAGTAGAGCGGGGATCATATGGTGCATCTAGAAAAATTCTTTGAGAGATGCAGAGAGTTTGGGGTGTCTCTTAACCCCAAGAAGTATAAATTTGTTATTGCACAAGGAAATATTTTGGGCCATGTGGTCTCTAAGGATGGAATTTCCATTTATCTTGAGCACATCACATCCATCCTTTCTCTTTCTTTGCCATCGCATAACAAAGCCTTGCAATATTTCCTTGGAAAAATCAATTTTTTTAGGATATTCATTCCTAAGTTTGTAGACTTAGTAAAGTCCATCACCCTCATGCTCAAGAAGAACACATTCTTAAAGTGGAAAATAGAAGGAAAAGAGAGATTCAATAGAATCAAGCAAAAAAATTTATCACGCTCCAACACTCATTAATCTGGATTATTCCAAGGATTTCATCTTTTATGCTTATAGAGCTGATGCGAGTGTTGTTGTTGTCTTGACATAAGAAAATGAACAAGGAATGGAGCATCTAGTGGCTTTCTTTAGTCAAATACTAAAGTATTATGAGTTGAAATACAGTCACATGGAGAAATAGGTCTTCTCCATCATGCGCATGCTCAAGAAGTTCAAAATTATGCTTCTACAAATCATATCAAGGTGTTAGTTTCAAACTCAAGTGTGAGAGACTTCATCATGGGAGCAGAAATCAGTGAAAAAGAGAAAGATGGGTGACCAAAATCATGGAGTATGATGTGACTATAAAAGCCACTAAAGCTTTGTCAGAGCCAATGCATTATGTAAACAACTTATATAAGATGTGTAGTATGAACCTGATACTTCATTGTTTATAGATGAAGAGCTCCCATGTGTTGAACCTCAAGTACAATGAAGATCCTAGCATGTACACCTAGATGAAGGACATGATCAAATTCCTTTCTGCTAGTGTATATCCTCTTCCAGTCTAAGAAAATCAAAGAGAAGACACCTAAGGTTGTATTTTTTTCTATATGTGTTGATTAATGGTGTTCTCTTCAAAATAAATATTGATGGCATGTTGTTGAGATGTATTGATGGTGCGAAAGTTGACAAAGTGTTAGTAGAATTTCATGATGGATTCTCTAGTGGAAAATTCTCTACCAAAGCAACAACGATGAAGATCATTAAGTTAGGACACTTTTGGCCTACCCTATTCATGATGACACACACAAGTGGGTCATGAAATGCAAAAAAGTGTGTTTTCTTTGCAAATAAATAAATAAATTGTTAACACTTCCCCCTACGACCAATTGTGTAATGGGGTCTCAACTTCATAGGAATGATTAATCCTCCCTCGGTGTTAGCCATAAATGGGTGTTGACATCTATAGACTAATTCACCAAATGGAATGAAGCTCTCGCACTCAAAGAATCAACCAAGTCAATTATCCTTGAATTTCTTAAGGACATTGTAATAAGATTTGGCATTCCTCATAATATTATCTCTAATAATGCTAAAGCATTCTTTGGTACTAAAATTTCTGATTAGGTGCTTAGCCCTTGGATGTTATTTGAAGAATTCTTCAAACTATTACCCCTAGGGTAATGGTTTGGTTAAGTCTACCAAAAAAAACATGATCAAAATCATGAAACAACTAATGAATATCCACCAAAGGCAATGTCACACAAAGGTATATGTGCACTCTAGGTAGATAGTATCAAGGTGAAGAAGGCAATAGTTACTTCACCTTATAAGCTAGTTTATGGAAAGGAAGTTAGACTTCCTTTGTCTCTTGAGTTTCCTTCATTGGATTTTTCCCAAAGCAACTATAGTTTAAGGGTGCATATCAAAGAGAAATCATAATGGTAGAGCTAGTTGAACTTAAATAATTAATAAACTTTTCCATGATCAAGCTAGAACAACATCAAAAATTGACAAAAAAATGGTTTGATAGAAAATATAGGCCTCAAGCTTTCAAATTTGATGATCTAGTTTTAAAATGGGATGCTGATAGAGCTAAACCTAGGCGTCATTCAAAGTTTGATGCACTTTGGAGTGGCCCATACATTATCAGTTCTTGCAAGGAGGCTAACTCTTTTGAGTTGTCTCATCTTGATGGAGTGCACTATCAATCCCAGTTAATGGGATTTATCTCAAGAACTTCCATTAAGTCTTCTGCATCATTATACATATTAGAGTAGTTTTAATTCCTCTAAGTGTGTTGTGCACACATTGTCTATTTGTATATAGTTCTTTCTTCTCACGTGCTTCTTATGTGTGCTCTTTTGCTACTTTTAGGATATCTATTTAGTTCAAGGATCTTCGAGAATTTTCCATCGAGTTTAGTAGTAGCTCAATACAAATTCTAGACATTGTTTCAAGTGACTCCATGGGTAGTTCTTCATAATTGCAAATCATAAATTTCATTCAGGAAGACTCCATGCCTAATGGATGCTTCAAGGCTACTAATATCCTTCATCTAGCAGGAAGATGGCCTCGAAAGTCACCAAATTGTTGTCCAAAATAACTCCCCTAGTTATTTTTACAACTTACATCCCATTATGGCTCTGAAGATAAATATTTACATGTGGCATGCACTCTGGTTGTTTACTTGTCACATTTTTCTTGGTTGCAGATTTACTTCACACACCCTGTGCACCCTTCCTTCTCCATTCCTCTATCTCCTTCCATTTTCCTTTTATGTGCACCCCTTTAGTGTTCCCTCCTTCCTTCCCTTAGTTTGCGCATTCTCTGCGTGCACCCATGACTTTCCCTCCAAATTGGCTAAGTCCCTCACATGCTTCTTCCGCATTCTTCCTAGCATATCTTTCCCTTTCTTTGTGTGTTGTATGCTTATTTCCTAGCTTGGTTTGGGTGCCACTTTTCCCTATCACCATGCACTCTCATTTGATACTTACTTGCACCCCACTTGAATATTTATCTCCTATAATTATGCATCTATTTCTTCTACATTACCTATGTGTGCATGTCCTTCACTTTCCTCTTTTGTGCCTCTTGTTTTTTTTTAGCACTTTTTGTATACTTATACACTAATCACCTATGCCACATCACCACTTGTCAGACTTGAGTGTGCAACAAGCAACCTACTAATGTAGTCAAATTAGGCACTAAATACTTACAATGAATTTTTGCACGATATGTGGTAGAAAATACAAAAAAATGAACAATTGGTCAATCCTCCAGGAAATCAACGCAAGCCATGTGTCATTGTGTGTCCAATTTGAATTGTAGACTTCAGATTGTCATAAATTTTACTACAAGGCTCAGATTAATACACAGTTGGTTTTTTTGGAAAGCTACTAATATGGACTACACATT
The DNA here is from genome assembly GCA_018340775.1 of Taxus wallichiana var. yunnanensis. Classification (NCBI taxonomy): domain Eukaryota; kingdom Viridiplantae; phylum Streptophyta; class Pinopsida; order Cupressales; family Taxaceae; genus Taxus; species Taxus wallichiana. Next base: position 615,256,904 of record CM031240.1, read on the forward strand.
GGAAAATTCAAAATCCAATTTTGGTAGGATTTGGTAGGTGAGAAGCATGTAAATACGTTCCATACATTCATGCATAAGTCTAGTTAACCCAACCACCCATTTTGATATGATTTTCCCTCCTTCCTTATTCTACAAGCTAAACAGACATGGGGAGGTGCATCTAATAGCATTGTAGGTGGATTTATAGGAATTTATTGCTTGTTATTGGTGGTTGAAATTTCAAATTAAAATTTCCTTATTCTTTCTCCTCCTCTTCTCTCCTTATTATTCTATAAATATCAGATCAAGGCTCATTGTAAAAGGTTAGACTTCTTTAGTTTGTTAAAGAGCTATGCTCCTAAGAATTTTAAGTTGCAAGCCTTTAGATCTGGTTTTTGTATGTGGATATTGGTCACATATTCCATTTTAATCCTTGTACATTTTTTGGAAGTAATAGAAGCTTTGTTTTATGGCTATTCTCTACCTTGGCTCATTTCTATTGCATCTCCTTGCCTCTATTTTGCATTGTTTGTTTTTTGTGTTTTCTCACATCCCTTACAAGTTCCTTTTCTGATTTTTCCCCATGAAAATTATTGTGTGAATGTGTTTAGGGACATGATACATGTGTCTATCCTCTTTGTGCACATTCTCCTTCATTTTTTCTTAATCATAATTGTGTTTATCCCCCTTCTCTTTGGTGTTATCACCTCCTTTAGCTTAGTTTTCCCTTTTTCCATGCATCTCCTTCTAACCCTAGTCACTTGGATTTTAGAGTAGTGATAGATAGATGAATTTCCCTTCATAGGAGTATTTTTAGTGATAGAAAAGGGTAGAGAAATTATCCTTCTCCGGAGTTATGTCTCAAGCATGTAAGGTCCCACAACTTGTAGACATTTCCATGTTGCCTCAAAAACCCAGTTCATCCTGATCTAGGATAGGTGTGATTTTGAGCTCCAATAATTACCCGATGACGCACTATAGTTCCATTGTTCATAATTGACTATTGATGGTCCAATTCTTAAATAAACCTCACATCATCTACTTTTGTTATACTTACACTTTTTTCTTCATGATAAACCTTTATATGCACTCTCACATAGCTAGTACACACAATGTACCATCATTACCCAATGACACACTCTTGTACTATGGTTTATACTTGGCTGTTGAGGGATTAATTCTAAATGAACTTTATCTCGAGCACATATATTTGGGGAAACGCTGCTCCTATCATTTTCACATTTTGTATATCATAGTACACCATCACATTCACACAAATTTTGCACATCTTGGTTGCATTTAATCTTGTTAGCTTATACTATTTACATGTTGCACTTTGTTTCCTATGCTAGTCGGATTTTTAGTATGTCATTATATTTTTCTATATACACATGCGCGTTCACTTGGTATCTTGAGGTGAATTCAGGACCTTTACATATTCTTACATGATGTATGATGCTCAACACTACTCTTTACCAGTCCAAGCTAAGGCTCTTGGTGGCATCTACATTTTCATATTCTACACATCATAGGTCTTATTGTTGCCTTATTTACTACTTTGGGTTACTATCACTTTCCTTTTTGTTGTTATATACATGATTTGATATACTACTTTTGTTTCTAACATGATAATGGGTTCTTCATGTGTATCATTTTCCTTACAAGATCAATACAACCATAGTTATCTATCATTTCTTGCTTACTATTGTTTTCTATGATTTATGGGTTATTTCGTATGTCATGTTTGGTCATTGTTTCTTTTGGATGCTTCACCCCTGATTGTCTTGTGAAATTTTGAGTGATGCCCCATGTATGAAACCCACTTTTTGTGGTGCATCTTATCTTTCTAGTTGTTTGTTACATTGTCTTTTATAACATGCTAGATATTTTTACAACTAACACTTGTTTACTAGTCCATCCTATTTTTATGCACATTCCCTACCCCCTGTAGGTATTCACTCTCATATGTATATATAGGTATCGGGTCCTCTCCTTTGGGCCACATTCTCCTACATTCGTCACATGTACCCAAATGAGGGGGCATCTATTGGATGAAAAAATCACCCTTACAGTAGATCGAGCTCCAAAAAGAACAAAGCACACTATATAATTAACACAAGAACACAATTACAGAGTAGTCTAGAATCAGACTTGGATCTTAGACATGGAGCGGACAATAGCACCCAATAGCAAAAAAATAATGGTGGGAGCTTGTGTCTACCCATGGGAACTTGTGTCCTAGGGAAAAAATAGTCAATTTCTTAGTTTATCAAGATCTCCATCAATTTATAGTAGAATTATCTAGTAGTAGGAACTTTCCTCTAGTTACATAATGCATTCAATTAGTTACAAATAGTTATAACTTGAACAATAGGTTACGAATCAACAATGTACCATTTGTAGTGGTGCTTATTGGGAAGCATCATGGAAGGAGATAAAAATCACACCTCTTTACCCAACACTCTTCTCTTAGTGTGATATTCCCCAAAAAAATCACTCTTTGCATGAGATCACCCAAAAACTTACTCTCGGCATGAGATCACCCAAAAAAATTGCTCTTGGCATGAGATCACCCAAAAACTTCACCATCAACAACAAATAATTCAAATCCTCAACATCTCCAAAGCACAATAGGATGACTTTATATCCTTTATGCTCTTACACATCAGTTTATCCCTATAGGCAACAAGAAGCATCTCACATTAGTGAGCACAAGCTCCAATAGTACACTACTACACATACGCTTCACCCCTAGGGTCTACCTCCCCTTCCTAGTTTCCACGCTTCACATTACGATCACTTCACGCTTCACTTGTCCACTCAACATGCTATTGGATACACTCTTCTCTACAAGATTACAAGGTATGCATCTTTTATCTACTTTATGCTATCAAGTATTCACTCAATAGCATAAAGTGGGGGAAAATGTAGACACAAAATCTATGCACTTGGGTACATTTCTAGGTCCTAAAGCATATTAATGTATACATGATTCCTAAGCAATAAAACTATTTTTGACAAATTATTTTTGGCCTTTTACTTTGTCTCATAATGTTCTTACATGTCTTACAACCCTAATGGAAATTGAATGGTTTATCTTTTATGGCCTCGGACACTAGTTGCCTAGTTAGGAAAGAAGTTCCCAAATACTCTTGTCCCTCTCTTTCTTCTACTCAATCTTTTGGGTCTCTTTTACTTCTTGGTCACCTTTTAGTACTTTGGGTCATCCTTTCAGTTGTCAATTATGAAATTCAAATAAGGAAATCATATATATACTTAGTTACTTCTTCTAAATTATAGGCCAAGCACCAAGCATTATCTAATATCACCTAATCTTGAATTCAAAGGTACAAGAGCATTTCAAAGGAATCCATCTAGCAGACTCATACAAGGTACAAGGGATGCATCACTTTGCATACACAGCATAAGAGGGGAAGTTCATTCTATTCCATCTCACACATTTGCATACATAGAACAATCTAGATCTATCCTTCTATTAGAGTGCAACTTACAAAAGGGAAACCTAGGGCATCATTACACACAAAACTACATGGAGTCTCGAGATGTAGTTTAGCACTCGATCATAAGATCACTTTTTGTGTGACCTTCGAGTTCATTCGAATCCCCATTTTGTATAATTTTTATTAGGTTTGGTGCTACTAGCAACATTAGAGTGAAACCAGAGCTATAAAATAGGATCACGTGAATCTCCTCCATCCTAGAAAATACCGGACATTAAGAACATAAGCAATCACTCACACCCAAATCAATCACTAGCACCTGGGTGCTCCTGTCCCCCATGGGATCTTTTTTTCCTACACATTTCTAAGTTCTATAATCTCCTGTGATTCTTGATGACACCGCTTCTAGTATATTTAAATAGTTTCCCAGTCTAGATCATCTTGAGGGTACAAAAAATCAACTAAGTTGTTATCTCTCTTTCTCTTGCTTTAGGTTTTATACCTTTGCTTGCTTATTGTTTATGTCTTCCTGTACTTAATTACTTGTATGTCATCAATTCTGTAGTTATTCTAAAATTATATTTAATTCAATTTAAATTAAATTGGGTATAAACAAGTGCATGTCAACATGAAATTAGAACATGGAAACTAAGAGAATTCCCAAACGTGTATTTTTACTCTCATAAGGAAATAAAGAACACTTATAACTCCAAATTGGAACCAAGAAAGTTTCAAAGTTGCATATTTATTGTAAGCGAGGAACTAAAAGTTTCAAAAGTGCATCCACATGCACTGCATGCACAGCTTGAATAGTGTAAATTTCATTTCCACACCAAAAGTGGCACATTGAGGTTGTATGATACATGATTTTGACTAGAAACCACTCAAAAATCCATTTTAACCATTCTGAGAGACTAAAGAGCTTACATCTTAATTTTTTTAGAAGAAATCTGAAATGACCGAAGCGACCATAATGAGACAACATGCGGTTTTTGTTGGGATAAAACTTGTAATGACTAAGACCATAATCAATGTATGGATCATATGAGGAACTCTATAAGCTTTCATTTGAATTTTGACAAGGCTTCTAGATCCAATCAAATATAAATCCTTTTGTATAATTTGATACTTCATTAGGGACTAGACATCTTAGTTCATGAAAGGTTGTCATTCCCAATTCTTCCAAAATCTCATCCTAATTATACCATCATGTAGTATACTTTGAAACCTTTCCAATGACCATAATCTAGATTCCTGAAACCACTTAAGGCTCTTGAAACCTTCCACACAAGTTGATACTTGTAAAGATACAAATTTTATAATATCAACCAAGTTTCTCGAAAGGTGAAAAAAATTCTTTGGGGTTGTCAAGTAAAATACTTAGACATTTAACATGCCAACAAACACCAAATAATATGAAAAGGAAATAAAATTAAAATACCAATTCATAGACATGAATTCATATAGGCATACCTTACCCAACTACAACAAGTTCATTGAACCATATGATACTTTATATGGCATAGACTTTGGATATAGTAAATATAGAGAACATTGTATTTCACAATTACATAATGGTGACCCATAATGAGGGTGATTTGAATTTTTGAATTTTCTTCTCCAAAGCATGCTCAATCAAAATCTTAATTTTATACTCTTTAATACATAATTAACAATAAACTAAATATGAAAAAATATTCCTTCCACTTGTTTGTAATACTCCAAGAGTGTTTTTAATTAGTGTCTCACAAATTATTTTTCAAACTTGGCACTCTTTAACGTGTATGATTTTTGGTCTTAAGGTTTATGAATTAGAAGAAAGAGGTGAAAATTTTTGCTCTTACAAAGGGAAAGGAATCCATGATAAAACTTTATTGCAGATATATGATGTGCATCATGATATCATGCTTTCAAATACCTTTGAAATGGATGCAATTGTGAATATGTTTAAGGCTACGAAGTCACGATATTGAGATAGGAATTAATATCTTGTATCTTCAGATGGAAAATAGTCACAAGGGTGAAATAATGTAGTTTGAATATTTCACCGCAAGTCAATGTCATGGATGGAAGACATGGCACAATATTGTGACTTTGATCACTTATGGGATTAATAGATTAGAGAAGCTTATTGAGTAGAAATGTTTCACATATCCTCCTTTCATGAAACTTTAACTTGAAGTACTATTAAAAAATTTAAACTTCTTTTTTATAAGTAACTCTATAGATTATTGACATTATAAAGTTTGAAATGCATGCAAAGTTGTAGGATACAAGATGGGCACACACATATGGTATCATGGTTTTGGTTCCCTTATAGCTAAAGGATTTCTTCAAACATACATACCAAACTATTATTTTTATTTTTGAAAGAATCATAATTATACATGATAGAGATATTATCTCAAACCTAGTGAGCACTAGCTCTCTTTACAACATATCTTGAGGTAATTTTTTATATATTTATAAAAAATCATTGTCTATATTTGAAGCATGCTTATTGTATGAAATCTACATGACACAAAAAATACTTTGACTAATTAATTAATAACTCAAACTTAGTGTTTGTTAATATATTATAAAAAATTTGCATAGTTTGAATCCAATAATTAATAGTAATTATACATAATAGATACATCGTCACCAAGGATAGCGGGCATTAGCTCTCAATATGACATATGGTAAGGCATTTTTGTTTATTTTTAGAATTCAGTGTCAAGATTTCAACCATGATTTATTGCATGGACTATGTATGGCATAAAAATACTGACAAAGGGAACTAATAATTGGAAATTTAAGTTTTCAAGTCTTTTTAGAAAACTTTCTTGATTGGAATTTGATAATAGTGAATTTAGAATCCAATATTTGCAATAATAGAATCCAATAATGAAAATTTTGAATCTAATAATGGTGATATTAGTATCCAATAGTAGAAATAATGGTGTAGATACTCAAATTTGGTAATTTTCACTTTGGAAACCCTTGATTTGACTATACACTCTTGTTATGATAAATATTACTTCTCCATTCCCACTTAGCACTTTTTGAGGTCCATTGATTATCTTTTTATCCTTGCACATTGATATGTCAACAAAATCTAAGAATTAAGTTTACAAAATCCTTAGGAAAACATCATTTGACAAGATTCAAAATTTATTTGGAACATTCCTTGCTCCTAGCTAGAACCATATAGTTTGTTCAAGACCATACCACACATTCCTAACCTATTTGTACGGTCTTGGACTGATATTTATTCTAACTACACTTTCAATTTTACATATTTCATTGGTTCTTATACTACCTTTGTGTCAACATTTATTAAATAAATCATCTATAGAACCCTATATAAGTAGATTAACACTAACTCATTTTCTAACTTGGAACTCCTAAGGCAATGCACTAAGAGCACTCACTTTATACACTTGCAAAAGGAATCCAAATCTCCCTAAATATTGGAATTTCACATCTACATTTATTAGGGCAGCACCAAAATAGATATGAAGCTATAAAATAGGTCAAGAAATCCATATCTCTCATCTACAAGCATCCAAACATCCTCTCTCCAAGTTTTTTTAGAAAATACTAAGAGAAATCAAGCTTGGTCAAATAAATTTTCAAATATGATTTGTCTATCTAGATATTACATGTTAGGTGGAGAACAATGTGTGGTTTAAGGCCTCTTCAAAGTAGTTCTGATGTTTTGATACATGGGGGTACCCACACCCTTATAATGTATGTTTTGAATGAATTTTAATCGATGGATAGGGTTTGAGGATATGTTCAGTCCATTTAGAGAGCTTTGTTACATGTGCAACAAATAGGTTTTGACAATTATGGAAAAATCCAGAAAGGAAAACAACCCATAAAGTTGTTGAGGTAGGGTCAAAACAGGTCCAAGATCATACAAAATGGTTGGACCATATGTTATGGTCCTGACTTGATGGGATGGTCCTAACCTAGGTGAAGTTATAGTTACATTCTCGGGTTGTGATGATTACTCGAGTTCGAGATCTTCCTATTCCATTGTTTCACAGTCTCAAATCTCTCTAGAAATCATCAAGAATTAGCTAAATTATTGTATACATCCATTTTATGATTTTGATTACATGATTATGTTAATTAGTGAATGTAACTTCTTATATTATATAAGTTACAAATTTGAATTAGTACTTGTATTGTATCATCTTTTTATATTTGTAAATCAAATTTATTATATTCTACACCTAATTAAATTGAACTAAAATTTAATTAAGGGTTAAACATTTTGGTGAACCTGCTTTTGATTGAACCCTTCACCTAATCTAGGATATTCTTAGTTACTTATGTCTTATGCCTTCGATAAATAATCCCTAATGATATAGGGGTTTCTTATAATCTTCTTTACTATTATATTCCTCTTTTATTTCATCTATATCATAATGTCGTTATCTTATATATTATATGCTCATCATTTCAAGTCTAACAACTCTTCCCCATATGCTAACATTGGCCAATATCCCTCTAACTAGGTCCATGTTGATGCTTTTCTTATTAGTAAGAATTATTATATTGATCCTACTTTCCAAATGGCTAAAATTCCCCTCACTTGTGTCGTTATACACTTTGAAACCATTCATGTCACCATGTATTTCCCTTTGCACTTCCACTATGACTTCATAGTTCTCACTATTATTATTATCACCACATGTCACACTAAGAAACTTATCGGGGGTAGGTCATCCTTTCCTCCTCCACCTATATCCCCTTTGACTAAGCCGGTTTGTATACACCTAATTTTTCACTTTTCATCTTTCATACCTATTATTAACAATTTCCTTTGTGCAAATAAGGTTCATCGATGCATCTATTTATAGAGTAGGTACCTTAAGGGGCTTGTAAGGACTAGGGAATGGTTATTCATGTAACCATTATGGGTTAGAGACATTACACAGAGAGAGTGTTGTTATTTGGTCTTAGCTTTACTAAGTTTTCCTTGCACTAGTTATCCTTGTCCTCTAGGTATCATGTACATTGCATTCACAACTTCTTGCTTGCATCTCACCACTTTGCACCTTGTTTATCCACATCCATGATCTATAACACATTATTTTTACTTTTCACAACACATTACCTCTTTTCACTACCCTTGGTTGATGCCATCGCCCATGGGTGATGGTGTCGGTGTTATATTTTCCCATGGCCGATGTCATCACCCATGGGTGATGACATCCTATATATACCTACCACACATTTGACATTCGCATATAAAGGAAGATAGAATAATTCAAACTACCATTTTCTCTTCTCTTTTGTGCCATCTTCTCACCAAACCCTTTATTCATATTTCATCTTTCTTAGATTGGATTGGATACTCTTCTTCTTGGATGGTTTCTTGCACTATTAGGTCACCTATAGTGATTCTAGGATAGGAATGGTGTTCCCCTTCTCCACCTAATAGTGATTATCTCTCGGTGTGTTACTTCTCTAGAGAGATAGATACATCAGTGACCACCCTATAGGTACAAGGTGAGTGCTCTAACCATATTTTGTCATTTTGCATAGATAAGTTCATCTCCTTCCCTCATTGTGATATATTAGATTAATATTACATATGATTGGATGTTTTTCAACATAGTTCTCTTATTCATTATCATCAGCTTATCTATCATTAATTTTATTTTAAGTTATATTGTGGATGTTTGTTTCATTTATTGTTGATACATACCTCTCATCACCCAACTACCGATATCTTGATAGGGTTCATTCTTCTATCTTTACCTCGGGCCTTGGAAACCCTAGGTTGACCTAGTGTAAGTATTATTGCCCTCTAGATATGTGACCCTAGCACTTGTTGTAGCACCTTTAAGTATACCCAATGTGTATTGGTGCATGTGTGTTACCTACTTGTTTCATTGATACCCTTTTAGAATAGATGATTTAGGAGTGCATGTTATTGAGACACATTTTTGGTTTGTCATACATCTTTGGTGAACCTAATGTAAATCTTACAAACTTTCTGATCAATCACAACTTGTTAAAATCACCCATCTCCAAATTTGACCTCGTCTAAATACCCATAAACCCACAAAACCTCAAAAACCCTACCTGCATTTGACACACCATCACCCATGGCGATCCTATTTGTTTCTATTTTTTCACATTTGAAAACCTTTGGCCCATGTGCAGACTTTTTTTACATGTTTGATCTTGTTTATATTCCAAGATATACTTTTAGACACCTTTGGCCCATGTGTACATTTTTTTGTACTCTAATTGTGTTTGTAGCCTTAACTTGTTTTCTCATCCAGATCACCACTCCGTCATGGAGTATCTAGGCATGGGATCCTCTAACTTTTTGTGTAGACACTTCCTGAATCTTATCATCCTAAACCTAAGTTTCCCTTTTGTATGGATTGTTGCATCGTAGAAGAACCTAGAAATAATCCTTCTACCTTCCATAATGTCCCACCTGAGGATGAAGAAGAAAACTAGAATGATGATACTTTTGATCATCCTCTTGAGATTTATAATTTTCTATCTCAATTTCCTCAATACAAAAATGAATTAGAATAAATTCTTAGCAAGTGTCTTATTGAATTAGTTTCTAAATAAATTAACTATAGAGGATAAAAGGGAAAGTTGTTGAAATAGGTTCATATAAAAATGCCTCTAATTTTGACCCTTCCAACCTCATTCTCCAACTCATTGACAAAATGGGCCAACAGCAATCTACTACTATAGCTCAATTTCTTCAAATTCAAGACATCTTGGCTCATTTATTCAACCACCCTCCAACGGGATCTTGGGGCACCATGCCCCCTACTTTTCCAAATGGGAATAATGGGGCACCCATTAACTAACCCCTCATTCAAAAAAATCCTTGCAAGTAGTCCAACAAGAGACTTTAGCACCTTATATTGCTAGTATGGATATTGGTGGCATTTCTCCTTCTATCTCTTACGATGGGTCTACTAATCCCACCCTTTATATCAATGCCTTTGGTAATATTTACAAGAAGTGGATGAAAACCTATTCATACTCCTAGCAAAGAAACTTGTTGTAGATGCTTTAGATTGGTACCATATTTTACCTTCTAATTCCATAGTGACAGCCCTAGTGAACTAATTCCAATATCATGATCTACCCTAAAATAATATCAATGCTTTCATCAATTGCCAAAAATATGAAAATGAATTAGCGCAATATTTTATAAGGCATTATAAGACTCTATCTACACAGGAAGAGCATAATATACCCAATGATATCCTCTTATAAATTTTCTTACAAGCTCTTGAGCCTCACCTTCAATACAAGGTGAGGTCCTTTTCTCTGAATTCCCTACAAGAGGCATTTGAAAAGTCAAAAGGAAAGAATATCTCATGAGAGAATTTTAGAAATCTCCTCCTAAGGCACAAACTAACAAACAAGTCCAAATTCTTCAACATTCTAAAAACAAGAATGGAGCAGACCATGAAGTCTCGAATAGTCTTCCTCTTTCCGTTTCCTCAAATATGACTACTTTAAAAATTGACAAACAACTTAACAATAACAAAATTCAACCTAACTATCATCAAACACTAAGTAACGAATAATTGAAACGTCACTTACCTAATTTTTTTACCGTGACCTTTGATCCTTCTCGACCTATTCCTTATTGGAATGATGAGATTAATTTTTATTTGTGGCATGTTGATTGGGGTCAATCACATGAGAATTGTTGTGCACTCTGAATGGATGTCATCAACTTATTCTTAAGACCCAACTTTTAATATGACACCATCACTCATGAGCATTTGACCAAAGCAGTCAAAGTTTGTGATGTGGCTCAAAATAAGGATTGTCATATGGCCATCAACTAGGATAATGAGAAAATAAATATCTTCTCTAATCCTATGCCTAATCATGATGTCACTGAAAGTTATAATAAGAAATAAAATGTAATGAACAATGTAATTAACATGGATTACCCTCCTAAAATACATTTTTAATTAATGATGTAAAAACATTTATAGCTTACATAGAAATAAAATACCCTTTAGCATTCCAACCTCAGACTCATAGGGTCATATATCCTTATGTACCCCAAAATCAAGCTCCTCAAAGCAATAATCTTCCTCCTCTAGACATCATTAGCCCTTGTGGATACTCCTATAGAGTTAATTGTGTATGGGTCGTATATTTTTCTATAGACACCATCAACCCCTGTGTAAATCAAACTTGCAAGATTGATGGCATAAGAACTAAGTAAAATCAGTTGTAGAAATATCTTTAATCACCCCTTCTCCTTATGGGTTTGTTTCTTAGGACCCCAGAACTCTCAACCTCTTTGCATAGTCCCGGTCACAATGAGTGGGATCCTCTTGAATAACTTTCCCAAATCCCTAGTCTAGTTCCCTTCTTATAACTTATTCATGTGTCACCTCACCATCATGAGTGTCTCATTAATCTGTTAATTGATGTGAACATTTTTTTCCTCCCTCTTTGGGGAAAAGTCCCACATTTCATGGCTTAGAAAAAATAACCCAATGGAAATGTGAGGAAATCTCTATTCATACCAATCTCACCACATATGCTCATTCATGCATTCATTTTATCATTACTTCTATGATCCGGATGAGGTATTTCTTCGCACATAACGATCTACCACTCTTCATCTTAGTTTAGATTAGTCACACTATGGTCAAGAGTGCTCTCATTGATAAAGGAGAAGGAATGTGTGTGGCCTCATTAGAATTCATCAAGGCTATTGGCTACTCTATCGATAACCTAAAATCTACATGAACCACTTGTTAAGGATACGATCACCAATAAATTCCTCCCATGGGGTGTATTTGGTTATTGTTATTACAAATATATAGCACCCCTAAATGACCTTCAGATCTGCAATCTAGAATTGGGTCATTTAGTGTGATTGCACAACATTGATTTTTCTCCAAGGTGTGGGACCTTACAAATTGATAAAATTGTCCAAATAAAGTTGGTTCTTACCCCTCTGTTTAGGTGTATGCATGAATTTTTTCTAGAGGATCTAATTCAAAATTCCTAATCTAAAATTACCAAGGAGATGGGTTTGAAAGAAATCATGGAAAAGGGAAAAAAACTAAGTAAAAATGGTGATACACCAAAGGAGTGATGAAATTTTGTCTTGTAAATAAACACAGATCATAGAGATGTAACACTAAAGCATGCACAAATTTCCAGAATATAATGAAAGATCAGAAGACAATGATAAATGCATGAGAGGATTGGAGGATCATTCACAAATCATGCATTAACATTCCCAAATTTTAATAAAATGCATTACAATGGTAGAGAGAAAAAAATGTGCCACAATCTCCATGGAAGGTCTGAAACTCCTCGAATTCACATGCCAAGGGGAAGAGGGGAGTCTACAAGAACAAAAACATCCAACCCTTTACAAATGAGCCAAAATTGGATTTTAATGGCAAAGCAAGAATGAAGGAAAAGCAAAAATGTGAGAAAATTGATTTATGAGCTCAACCACCAATCAAATCCCTTCAATCTCACCTACAAAGTGATGGGCTTCATGGAAAAACCCATATGCCAAAGTACATTGCTCTGCAGATCCAAAAACCACCCATACTTCATTAATTTTGGTAGTTGAATGTCAGTTCTGTATTTTTACATGTTAGAGATGTTTTCTCATTTTTCTCCAACCAAACTCCACCAAAAAGAAAAATTTAATAGTCCATCGGTGGATAATTTTAATAGATTTCCAATGATATAAAAACACAAAAATCGAGCTCTGGATCAAAAGATATGGCCCTCTGAAGATTTAGGGAAAAATTAGGGTTCGCGGGCTGAAATTTGAACTTTTTCCCTCCCTTTTTGAATTGGGAAAAATTCCCCAAAAAAATCCACCGGCCGACCTCTGCTGCCACATGGCACCCTCTAGTTGATCCGTGGGTTCAAACAATCATTCTGCACCTTTTTGAAATTGGAAAATTTTCCAAACAAACTCGCACCTCTGCCACTCCAGGACACGTGGCACCATCTAGTTGCTTGGTGGGGATGCACTCCACTTTTACCTTTGCACCACTAACCACTTTGGAAAAATTCCAAAGTCCTTTTCGCTGCCCAAGCCCCACCACTAACAGGACACGTGGCATCTTCTCATTGCTCGGCGGGCTTTCGCTTGGATTTTTCCCTTTGATGCACTTTGACCAAACACCAAAAAAACTTGAAGTATTTCCACCCCACCACTTTGACCTGCCACATGGCACCTTATCATCTCTTTGCGGGATTTCAGGCCAAAATTTTCCCTTTGACCCCAAAAGGCTAAGTGCCAAATTTTTTCCCGTGGGCCCGCCTTGGGAAAATTTCCCCTCCAAACTCCACCGAGCCATAACTTGCAAAATAAAAGGAGTTAGGAGGACTTATTTACCTTTTTGGAAAGGGGAGAAAATTCTCTATCTGATGAAGCAATACCCAAAAATTTTGAGTTCCTAAAATGTGTAAAAATTTGACTGAGGCACAAGGAAGGAAAGAATGAAGACAAGTTAGCCAAAATAAGCAGGGGGCTTATTTTGGATAACAATTTTGGTGACTCAGAGGGGTCATCTGCCTACTAGATGAAGTGACCAGCTACCTGAAGCAATCCATTGGGCAATGGAGTCATGAACTTAACTGCTTGTTACTCTCAATTCATTAGAAAAATCTCTAGAATGAAGATTGTGAGAGTAGAACATTCCTTTGATCGGAACATGGCACGTAAATGATGCATCCTTAGGGTAAAAAAAAATTGTGCTAAAGCACTTAGGGAAATGTAAATCTAAGCTACAATAAAAAAATGTGCATAATCTCTTGGAGGAATGAAAAATATAAGCTAATATGTACAAGGTGATAATTTTCCTTCTAGTACCAATGTTTTAGATGGATTTCATTAATCTGGAATCTGCATTTCCTCACCATCCAATGTAGACAATTGGAAGGAATTGTTTTTTTACATTTTGTGACTATGTAGGGACCACTCCAAATGGCATCAAATTTTGAATGCCTTCCTGGATTTTCTTGGTCTGCATCCCATTTTAACACTAAATCTCCAACTTGGAAAGTTCTAGCCTTAGCTTTCTTATCAAAGCTTCTCTTGATCAATGCTTGGTCCTTTTCCATTGTTTGGGCTGCATGCTCTCTGATTTCTTGGAGTTCCATCATTGCGTATATCTAACCTCCATGGGCTCATACTCCAACAATTCCAATTGCTTCATGAGTTCCAATGTTGGAAACTCAAGTGACATAGGCAAGATTTCCTCTCTCCCATAAACAAGTTTGAATGGAGAGTTACTTGTGGATCTCTTAGGAGTTATCCTATCAGCCCATAGAGCTGATTTGAGCTTAGTGTGCCAAGTCCTCTTATTTTCATCAAGAGTCCTCTTGATGATCCTTAATAGATTCTTGTTTGTGGACTCAGCTTGGCCATTACCTTGAGGGTAATAATTTGATGAAGTGCTCAAATAGATCCCATTTCTAACAGCCCATTCAGTTACCTTTGATCTTATGAATTCCAAAATATTATTTGATATTATAGTGGCAAGTGTACCAAATATGGTTGTTATCCCCTCATAGAAGTCTAGAATGCTAGATTCATTTTCCTCTTTGAGTGCCACCACCTCAATCCATTTGGTGAAGTAGTCTATTGCTGTTAGAATCCATTTGTGCCCTTGGTTTGAATTTGGATTAATGAATCCTATGAATTCTAAACCCCATTGCATAAATGGCTGGTCAACTAAGATTGGGTGCAATGGAAGTGTTGCTAGCCTCTCTTTGCTTGTGAAGAATGCACAATTCTTGCACCTCTTGATCCATGCATAACAATCATTAAACATCTTGGGCTAATAATAACCATCCTTCATGATTTTGAGAGCTAGCACCCTTGGAGAAAAATGACCTCCAGCTGATCCAGAACTCTTCTAACATTTTCTCAATCTGATCTGTCCCAATGCATCTCAGTAACACCCCATTGATATCCTTTTTGAACAAGACACCATCAACAAGTGCATACGGGATAGCCTGCAATCTGAAGTGTCTCTTTTTGGCTTTGTTCATCTCTAGAGGGCATAGGCCTATTTGTAAGAAGTGCATTATGTCTTGGGTCTAGCAAGGAATGAGAAAACCACCATTTTCTTCTTGAACATTTCTTTTTCTTGGCTGTCTTACAACACGAAACAACATTCTTCTCTTTACTTGCTTCAATAGGTTGACTTAAGGCCAATTACTCACACAATCCCTTTCCTCGTACCATCTTGGTGACTTTTATCTCAATTTCATACTCCATTACACGAGTAATCCACCTTGCACTTTTTCATTTAGATCCTTGTTGAGGAGGAATTCTTTAACTCCCACATGAGAAACAAGTAGTTGAACCTTGTTGTTTGAAACTAGATGCTTAAATTTCTTCAATCTCCTAATCACTGCAATAAAATTCTTCTCAATGAATGAATACCTTACTTCATAGTCCTCCAAGCTTTGGCTAAAGAAGGCAATTGGATGATCTGTATTTTCTTCATTCTACTATACTAAAATTGTAGAAATTGTATCATCACCGCCAAATGCATAAAGGATGAAGTCTTTGGAGAAATCTGGGTTAATGAGAGTTGGATCCTATGAGATAGCTTCTTTGATTGCCTCAAAAATTTCCTTACCTTCAGCTATCCATTTGAATGCCACACTTTTCTTCAACATCATAGTTATTGGCTTGACAAGGGCTACAAAGTTTGGAACAAACCTTTGAACAAAATTGATTCTTCCCAAGAAACTTTGAAGATCCTTCTTATGCCTTGGCAATGGCAGTGCTCTTATTGCTTCAACCCTCTCTGGATCAATTTCTAACCCTTCTTTGGAAAAAATGTGGCCTAGGAGCTTGCCTTCATGAGCTAGAAAAATGTATTTTTTGGGATTCAAGGATACCCCAAATCTTCTACATCTTTGGAACACTTGTCTCAAATGAAAGAGATGGTCTGCTGCACTTTTAGAAAATATAGTAATATCATCTAGGTATATCAGCACTATTTTTTTATCAATACCTTGAATGCCATATCCACTTCCCTTTGGAAAGTAGCTTCAGCGTTAGACAACCCAAATGGCATTTTTCTATATGCATAGGTTCCCCATTTGGTGGTGAAGGTTGTTTTGAACTAATCTTCTTCCTTTACCATGATCTGATTATACCCTAAATAACCATATAGAAATGAAAATCTCTCAAAGCCAGTAACAACTTGCAAAATCTACTCCATAGATGGAAGTGGGTAGTGATCCTTGAGGGCTGCTCTGTTCAAATCTCTAAAGTCTACACACAACCTAATTTCTGCACTCTTATTTCTAACTGGAATCAAATTTATAACCCATCTTGAATGCTTAATGGGAATATCAGACTTGCCTCTATTAACTTATGCAATTCCTTCTTCATGAGAGGCTCAATGTGAGGGTTGGTGGTCTTTGTTTCGCACGATGGGCTTAGCACCTAGATCTAGTTCAATTATGTGTTGAGCTAGCTTGGGATCAAAACCTCTCAATTCTTCATAGCTCCAATCAAATACATCCGGAAACTCCTAGAAAATTTGCATGAACTCAAACCTTTCTTGCTCGATTACCACTTTACCAATTTGAAGTGACTTGCCTTCTCTAACCGAGATGGGTTATGAATCCTCTCCCTTGACTTGGATGTTTATTTCTCATTCATAAATTAATCATTAGGATTGAAAATAGACTCTAAAGTCATAAGTCCCTTTGGTAGTTTGTTGTTTCTCAATTGTACCACTTGATCACCATACTGTTGTTTTAACTTTTCCTGATTTTTGGCTAAGAACTCAGCTTCCTCTTGCAAGAAATTGATGATTTGTTGGTCACTCTCAAACACCTACCAACTTGCATTATTGTCTAGCACTAATGGCCTCACAATCACATGGATGTTTGTCTGTAGTTTATCTCTTTTGATACTCTCCACAACATCAAAGGTTGCTCCAACTCTTGTAATCCTATCAGCACTTGGTTTTCTTTTCTAGGAATGGAGTTGATACCGAAGCCCTCAAAATCCTCAATGAGGTCCTACAGTCTATTATTATAACTCTTGAGCAGGTCATTCTTGGCAACATGTTATCCTTTAAATTGATTAACAATCAGCTCACTATAATCAAAGACTTGTAAGTTTTTTATGCCTCTCTTCCTTGACCAATGTAATTCATGTATCAAAGCCTCATATTCAGCAGTGTTGTTAGAACATGCAAACTGAAATCTAAAAGTTAAATAATACTTAATTCCTTGAGGTGAAACAAGCATAGCTCCCCCTCCCACACCTTTTCTACTTCTTGATCCATCAAATAACAACTGCCATACCTCATTGTCATCTTTATGGTATGGCTTGGTGATGCTAGGAAGAGGCTGATCTTCTTCATACATGTAATAGACTCCTAGTTCAAATTCCTATATTTCTTTGTAGGGATAAAAATCATGTACCTTGCTTTCCCATTCATCAAGAGTCAAATCTAGAATGCTTCCAACTTTGGTATCAGCTTCATGTGTGCTTGGATAATCCTCTTGATCAAACACTAAATAGTTGGCATTGATTGGGCTTGGAGTATGAGGCTCAATGTGAAAGTTTGCAATAGGTTCGGACCTGATTGTGGCCTTGGCTCCATACCTTGTCCTAAACAGCATGTGTGACCAATCAACAAATAGGTAGCCTCCAATTCTAGCTATGAAATCCCTTGACAAACATATGGCAAAGAGTGGTGGAAAATCTATCACTGACACATCTTACAAAATAGTGACATTGGGGCATGTATACAAATTAAGCCTCAAATATTTAATTACTCCAATTGTGGCTACTACTATCCCATCTATTACACCACTTCCTTGGATATGAATTCATATTGAAGGCCCAGCTAATTAGCTATTTTCTTGGGCATCACAGAACTACTTGCCCCAGAATCAATCATACAATTATGTACTAGTTTATCCCCAATGATCAATGAGACATAGAATGGAGGGGCTTCAAAATTTTACCTTGCTGTCCTCCAAGATTTCCCTCAGGCTAAGTAGCATTTGTGAGTACCTTCTCTTGCATATGATCTTGTTGATTTGAGGTTGACCAATTCTTCATGGCATCTTGTAGTAGATCCCTTTGTCCTGGGATGGATAGTGACTCCCACATAGATATGTTCACATTGGTCTTCTTCATTTCTTTAATAATGTTAAATGGAGATGAACCATCTCTTTGCTGCCCTTTAGTCTACGCACATTATTTTCACATTATTTTCTTGTACATGGGATACAAAAATTGGTATTTGAGTTGGTCTAGAAGGTGGCTTGGGTTGTCCTTGCACATTTGGAACTTCATTTTCCTTGCCAACACTTTATGGAGTGATGGAAGTTTGTGAATCACTTGGATCTAATGACTACCCTTCACCAATATTCCTCTTCTTTAATTGTGTGTTAGCTGCTACACTCTAAGAAGGTGTTTGATTCATACCACAAAAATCTTCAGCCTGCCAATTCACAAGTGTAGTCTCATTTGGAGTTGTATCTTGTTGAGATGTCCTTCGTTGTTGGTTTTTTCTTGACTCGCCTCACTCTCTACATCATTTTTGTCACTATCAAATCTTGGTTAAAAGCACCATTGAAGCACATAGATGGTTGTGAGGTTTGTTGCATGGAAAACACCAATCATACTCTTGATCTATATTATTTTGCATTGGAACTATGGCTTTAGAGGTGGATGCAAAATTGGGGTTATAGGGCTGAAATGGTCTATTGTGGGAGGCCTTACTTGATTTTTATTTGCAAGCTGGGTTGGGTGGCCTATTAGGCTAATATGGTTGTCTATTAGGTTGAGTTTGAGGCTAATAAGAAGGCCTAAAACTTTGAGCTTACTGCCTCTTGAGAGTAACCAGCTCATTGCCCAAATTTAGCAATTGTTTCATAATTTCTTGAAGTTCATTTGAGGAACTAGAGGATGAAGTAGAAGTTTCATTGGAACTTTGATTTCTAGGAGTGGGAATAGGAGCTAAAGTAGGTGTTTGACTAGTACTTGGGCTTCCCAACTCTGGATATAAGGGCATAGGAGGCCTAGGTGAAATTTTATCAGCTTGGATCAAACAATTCTCAGCCTTAATGGTGATGTTATAAGCTGCAGGTATAGTTACACCTCCCGTGGATTGGATCAACATAGAAATTTCAGAATTTAAAGCCTTGAGAAAGTATAAGAAAGCACCTTGAGCTGTTGGCCTCACTGCCAATGGGATTCTATCCCACGTTCTTTTAAATCTGAAATTGAATTCTGTTAGCTACTCATTAGGAGCTCTCTTGATAGTTGTCAGTTGCTCCAATAGAGACAAGTTGTCCCCTTTCTCTCCAAATTGGTATGGAGGGTTGTGCACAGATGGTTCCAATTTTGGATAGATCCTACCTCAAGGCTCCTGAACCATTTCAAGGATTTCCCTTTGAATGAAGATGCCAACAACTTGACAGTAATTTACATCTCAATAATCTCATGGATTGCACAAACATTAGCAATGTCCTTGACATGATCACCAGGATTGGTCTGATTTTATCCAGTAAATTATGGGATATTCTTCAATGCTACAATTAGAACTGGGTTTTACACATTGAGAGAAAGTGGGCTGCTATCGGTAAAGTTTACATAAAGATTGGGTTATGCCATATTGATTGGCCTAAGAACCCTTGTTGATTGGATGAAAGGTCTACCAGGTGGAGGAGTTGATAGAGTTTTGTTTGGTGGAGATGGAGACCTTGAAATTCTTCTTCCTCTTTATGGAGATAATTGTAGATAGTTAAAAACTCCCTCCTCTCTAGTACTTGACCTTGTTTAGATCCTTCGCATGAATCTTCAAGCTCAGATCTTTGAAACCAGATTGATTCTATCTTTTTGAAGTCGCCGGATGTGCAAATCAAGGCTCTTTTAAGAAAGAAACTTACAAAAATTACACATCAATTTTTTTTTAATGAAGATGGAGACCTCTAAGGTCCCACCCAAGTGTGCCAAAAGCTGTTAGTGCAAATCTACACGGCACCCCTAAATAACCTTGGATCTGCGAGTCAGGTGGGACATTTAGTGTGATTGCACAACATTGAGTTTTTCATAAGGTGTAGGCCCTTGCAAGGTGAAAAAATCTCCAAATAAATATGGTTCTTACCCCTCTGTTTAGGTGTATGCATGAATTTTTGCAGAGGTTCGATTCAAAACTCCTAATCTAAAATTACCAAGAGACGGGGTTGAAAGAAAGCATGGAAAAGGAAAAAAACTAAGTAAAAATGGTGATACACCAAAGGAGTGATGAAATTTTTTCTTAAAAATAAACACATATCATAGAGATGTAACACTAAATCATGAAAAATTTCAGAATATAATGAAAGATCGAGAAAACAATGATAAACGCATGAGAGGGTTGGAGGATCATTCACAAAACATGCATTACCATTCCAAAGTTTAATACAATGCATTACAATGGCAGAGAGGTAAAAAATGTGCCAAAATCTCCATGGAAGGTCTGAAACTCCTTGAATTCACATGCTAAGGGGAAGAGGGGAGTCTCTGACACCAAAAACGTCCAACCCTTTAAAAATGAGCCGAAACTAGCTTTTAATGGCGAAGCGAAAGAAGGAAAAGTAAAAACGCAAAAAAAAATGATTTATGAGGT
Source organism: Taxus wallichiana var. yunnanensis (assembly GCA_018340775.1). NCBI lineage: Eukaryota > Viridiplantae > Streptophyta > Pinopsida > Cupressales > Taxaceae > Taxus > Taxus wallichiana. Next base: position 615,277,998 of record CM031240.1, read on the forward strand.
CAACCACCAATCAAATCCCTTCAATATCACCTAAAAAGTGATAGGATTCATGGAAAAACCCATATGCCAAAGTACATTGCTTTGTAGATCAAAAAAATGACATACTTCATTAATTTTGGTAGTTGAATGTCAATTCTATATTTTTGTGTGCCAGAGATGTTTTCTCAATTTTCTCCCACCAAAATCCACCAAAAACAAAATTGAATAGTCCATCAGGTGGATAATTTTAACATCTTTCCAATGATATAAAAACACAAAAATCGAGCTCTGGATCAAAAGATATGGCCCTCTGAAGATTTAGGGCAAAACAGGTGAAATTAGGGAAAAATTAGGGTTCGCAGCCAAAATTTGAACTTTTTCCCTCCTTTTTTGAATTGGGAAAAATTCCCCAAAATATTTTACCTACCCGACCTCTACTGCCACATGGCACCCTCTAGTTGATCCACGGGTTCAAACAATCATTCTGCCCCTTTTTTGAAATTGGAAAATTTTCCAAACAAACTCCGTGCCTCCGCCACTCCGAGACACGTGGTACCATCTAGTTGTTTGGTATGGATGCACTCCAATTTTTACCTTTGCACCACTAACCACTTTGGAAAAAATTCCAAAGTCCTTCTACCACCCATTTGCCGCCACACCGATAGGACATGTGGCGTCTTCTCATTGCTCGGTGGGCTTTCACTTGGATTTTTCCTTTGACGCACTTTGACCAAACGCCAAAAAAACTTAAGTATTTCCACCCCACTTTGCTTTGACCTACCATGTGGCACCCTCTCATCTCCTTTCATACTTTCAGGAAAAAAATTCCCTTTGACCCTTTGACCCCAAAAGGCTAAGTGCCAAATTTTTTCCCGTGGGCCCGCCTTGGGAAAATTTCCCCTCCAAACTTTGCCAAGCCATAACTTGCAAAATACAAGGAGTTAGGAGGACTTATTTACCTTTCTGGAAAGGGAAAAAATTCTCTATCTGATGAAGTAATACCTAGAAAATTTTGAGTGCCTAAAATGTGTAAAAATTTGACTGAGGCTCAAGGAGGGAAAGAATGAAGACAAGTTAGCCAAAATAAGCAGGGGGTTTATTTTGGATAACAATTTTGGCAACTTAGAGGGGTCATCTGCCTACTAGATGGAGTGACCAGCTACCTAAATCAATCCATTGGGAAATGGAGTCATCAACTTAACTGCTTGTTACTCTCAATTCATTAGAAAAATCTCAAAAATGAATATTGTGAGAGTAGAACATCCTTTGATCTACGGAACATGGCTCGTAAAAGATGCATCCTTAGGGTAAAAAAATTGTGCTAAAGCACTTAGGGAAATGTAAATCTAAGCTACAATAAAAAATGTGCATAATCTCTTGGAGGAATGAAAAATATAAGCTAATATGTACAAGGTGAGAAGTTTCCCTTCTAGTACCAATGTTTTAGATGGATTTCATTAACTGGAATCTGCATTTCCTCACCATCCAATGTAGACAATTGGAAGGAATTGTTGTTTTTACATTTTGTGACTATGTAGGGACCACTCCAAATGGCATCAAATTTTGAATGCCTTCCTTGATTTTCTCGGTCTGCATCCCATTTCAACACTAAATCTCCAACTTGGCAAGTTCTAGCCTTAGCTTTCTTATCAAAGCTTCTCTTGATCAATGCTTGGTCCTTTTCCATTGTTTGGGTTACATGCTCTCTGATTTCTTGGAGTTCCATCAATTTTTTATATCTAACCTCCATGGGCTCATACTCCAACAGTTCCAATTGCGTCATGAGTTCCAATGTTGGAAACTCAAGTGACATAGGCACGATTTCCTCTCTCCCATAAACAAGTTTGAATGGAGAGTTACTTGTGGATCTCTTAGGAGTTATCCTATCAGCCCATAGAGCTTATTTGAGCTTAGTGTGCCAAGTCCTCTGATTTTCATCAAGATTCCTCTTGATGATCCTTAATAGATTCTTGTTTGTGGACTCAGCTTGGCCATTACCTTGAGGGTAATAATTTGATGAAGTGCTCAAATAGATCCCATTTCTAACACCCATTCAGTTACCTTTGATCCTATGAATTCCAATGCATTATCTGATATTATAGTGGCAAGTGTACCAAATCTAGTTGTTATCCCCTCATAGAAGTCTAGAATTCTAGATTCATTTACCTCTTTGAGTGCCACCGCCTCAATCCATTTGGTGAAGTAGTTTGTTGTTGTTAGAATCCATTTGTGCCCTTGGTTTGAATTTGGATTAATGACTCCAATGAATTCCAAACCCCATTGCATGAATGGCTAGTCAACTGAGATTAGGTGTAATGAAAGTGATGCTAACCTCTCTTTTTCGTGAAGAATGCACAATTCTTGCACCTCTTGATACATGCATAACAATCACTAAACATCTTGGACCAATAATAACCATCCTTAATGATTTTGAGAGCTATCACCCTTGGAGAAAAATGAACTCTAGCTGATCCACCATGGAACTCTTCTAACATTTTCACAATCTGATTTGTCCCAATGCATCTCAAAGAACACCCCATTGATATCCTTTTTGAACAAGACACCAATAACAAGTGCATACGGGATAGCCTACAATATGAAGTGTCTTCTTTTGGCTTTGTTCATCTCTAGAGGGCATAGACCTATTTGTAAGAAGTGCATTATGTCTTGGGTCCAGCAAGGAGTGAGCACACCACCATTTTCTTCTTAAACATTTATTTTTTTCTTGGTTGTCTTGCAGCACCAAAAAGCATTCTTCTCTTTGCTTGCTTAAATTAGTTGACTCAAGGCCAATTACTCACAAAATCCATTTCCTTGTACCAGCTTGGTGAATTTGATCTCAATGTCATAATCCATGACATGAGTAATCCAACACTGTACTTTTTCATTTAGATCCTTGTTGAGGAGGAAGTCTTTAACTCCCACATGAGAAACCAGCGAGTTGAACATTGTTATTTAAAACTAGATGCTTAATTTTTTCAAGATCCTAATCATTGCAATAACATGCTTCTCAATGAAGGAATACCTTACTTCATAGTCCTCCAAGATTTGGCTAAATAAGATAATTGGTTGCTCTGAATTTTCTTCATTCTCTTGTACCAAAATTACGAAATTATATCATCAACACCAAATGCATAAAGGATGAAGTCTTTGGAGAAATCTGGGTTAATGAGAGTTGGATCCTATGAGATAGATTCTTTGATTGTCTCAAAAATTTCCTTACCTTCAGCTGTCCATTTGAATGCCACACTTTTCTTCAACATCATAGTTATTAGCTTGATAAGGGCTACAAAGTTTGGAACAAACCTTCGAAAAAATTGATTCTTCCTAAGAAACTTTGAAGAGCCTTCTTATGCCTTAGAAATGGCGGTGCTCTTATTGCTTCACCCTCTCTAGATCACTTGTTAACCCTTCTTTGGAAAGAATGTGGCATAGGAGCTTGCCTTCATGAGCTAGAAAATTGCATTTTTTGGGATTCAAGGATACCCCAAATCTTCTACATCTTTGGAACACTTGTCTTAAATGAAAGAGATGGTCTGTTGCACTTTTTGAAAATATAGTAATATCATCTAGGTATATTAGCACTATTTTTTTTATCAATCCCTTGAATGCCATATCCATTTCCCTTTGGAAAGTAGCTCCGTTGTTAGACATCCCAAATGGAAATTTTCTATATGCATGAGTTCCCATTTAGTGGTGAATCATGTTTTGAACTGATCTTGTTCCTTTACCATGATCCGATTATACCTTGAATAACCATCTATCAATGAAAACCTCTCGAGCGCAGAACAACTTGCAAAATTTGTTCCATAGAAGGAAGTGGGTAGTGATCCTTAAGGGATGCTCTATTCAAATCTCTAAAGTCTACACGAACCTAATTTCTCCACTCTTCTTTCTAATCTTTGGAACCAAATTTGCAACCCACTTGAATTCTCGATGGGGAATATGATACTTGCCTCTATTATCTTGTTCAATTCCTTCTTCATAAGAGGCTCAATGTGAGGATTGATCGGTCTCTGTTTCTACACGATGGACTTAGCACTTGGATCTAGTTCAATTGTGTGTTGAGCTAGATTAGGATCGAAACCTCTCAAGTATTCATAGCTCTAAGAAAATACATTCGAAAACTCCTAGAAAAGTTGCATTAACTCATACCTTTCTTGCTCGGTTGCCACTTTACCAATTTGAAGTGACTTGCCTTCTCTAACCGAGACGGGTTTTGAATCCTCTCCCTTGACTTGGATGTTTCTTTCTCCTTCCTAAATTGATCATTAGGATTGAAAATAAACTCTAAAGTCATAAGCCCCTTTAGGCAGTTTTTTGGTTCTTAAGCTGTACCAATTGATCACCTGCATCTTGTTGTTCTAACTTTTCTGATTTTTAGCCGAGAACTCATCTTCCTCTTGCAAAAAAATTAATGATGTTTTTTTCACTCTCAAACACCTATCAACTTGCATTATTTTTAAGCCTGATGGCCTCACAATCACATGGATGTTTGGCTACATTTTATCTCTTTTGATACTCTCCACAACATCAAATGTTTCTCCAACTAATGCAAGTCTATCAGCCATGACTTGGTTTTCTTTTCTAGGAATGGATTTTATGCCAAAGCCCTCAAAATCCTCAATGAGGTCCCTACAAGATATTCTTATAACTCTTGAGCGAGGTCATTCTTGGCAACATGTTGTCCTTTAAATTCATTAACAAGCAGCTCACTATCTCCAAAGACTTGTAATTTTTTTATGCCTCTCTTCCTTAACCAATGTAATCCATGTATCAAAGCCTCATATTCAGTAGTGTTGTTAGAACATGCAAACTGAAATCTAAAAGTTGAATAATACTTAATGCCTTGAGGTAAAACAAGCATAGCTCCCTCTCCCGCAACTTGTCTACTTCTTGATCCATCAAAGAACAACTACCATACCTCATTGTCATCTTTATGGTATGGCTTGGTGATGCTAGGAAGAGGTTGATTTTCTTCATACATGTAATAGAATCCTAGTTTAGATTCCTATATTTCCTTGTAGGGATGTACCTTGCTTTCCCATTCATCAAGAGTCAAATCTGGAATGCTTCAAACTTTTGTATTAGCTTTTTGGGTGCTTGGATAATCCTCTTGATCAAGCGATGAATAGTTTGCATTGATTGGGATTGGAGTATGAGGCTCAATGTGAAAGTTTGCAACGAGGTTCGAGACTTGATTGTTGCCTTTGCTCCATACCTTGTCCTAAATAGTATGTGTGACCAATCAGTAGATAGGTACCCTCATATTCTAGCTGTGAAATCCCTTGACAAACATATGGCAAAGAGGGGTGGAATATCTATCACTGACACATCTTGCAAAATAGTGACATTGGGGCATGCATGCAAAGTAAGGCTCAAATATTTAATTACTTTGCATGCGTGGTTATTGCTATCCCATCTAATTGCACCACCCCCTTGGATATGGCTTCATATTGAAGGCCCAACTAATCAACTACTTTCTCGAGCATCACAAAACTACTTGCCCCAGAATCAATCATATAATTATGTACTAGTTTATCCCCAATGATCAATGAGACATAGAATGGAGGGGATTAAAATTTTTACCTTGTTGTCCTCCAAGATTTCCCTTAGGATGAGTAGCATTTTTGAGTACCTTATGTTGCATATGAGCTTGTTGATTTGAGGTGACCAATTCTTCATGGCAGCTTGTAGTAGATCCCTTGTTCCTGGGATGGATAGTGACTCCCACATAGATATGTTCACATTGGTCTTCTTCATTTTTTCAATAATGTTAAATGGGGATTAACCATCTCTTTGTTGCCCTTTAGTCTAAACATTATTTTCTTGTACATGGGATACAACAATTGGTATTTGAGCTGGTCTAGAAGGTGGCTAGGGCTGTCCTTACACATTTGGAATTTCATTTTCCTTGCCAACACTTTTTGGAGTGATGGAACGTTGTGAATCACTTGGATCTAATGACTACCCTTCACAAATATTCCTTTTGTTTAAGCGTGTGTTAGCTTCTACACTCTAAGAAGGTGTTTGATTTATACCACAAAAATCCTCAGCTTGCTATTTCACAAGTGTAGTTTCATTTGGAGTTGTATCTTGTTGAGATGTCCCTTGTTGTCAGTTTGTTTCTTGACTCGCCTCACTCTCTACACCAGTTTTTGTAACCATCAAAGCTTGGTTCAAAGCACCATTAAAGCACATAGACTGGTTGTGAGGTTCATTGTATGGAAAAAACCAATCAGACTCTTGAGCTATATTATTTTGCACTCACACTATGGCCGTAGAGGTGGATGCAGCATTGGGGTTATAGGGTTGAAATGGTCTATTGGTAGGAGGCCTTACTCGATTTTTATTTGTAGCTAGGTTGGGTAGCCTATTAGGCTAATAAGAAGGCCTAAAAATTATAGCTTACTTGCCTCTTGTGCATAGCTAGCTCATTGCCCAAATTTTGCAATTGTTTCATAATTTTTAAAGCTCATTTGAGGCACTAGAGGATGAAGTAGAAGTTTCATTTGAACTTTGATTTCTAGGAGTGGGAATAGGAGCTAAAGTAGGTGCTTGACTAGTACTTGGGCTTCCCAACTCTGGATATAAGGGCATAGGAGGCCTAGGTGCAAGTTTACTGCTTGGATCAAACAATTCTCAACCATAATGGTGATGTTGTAAGTTGTAGGTATAGTTGCACCTCCCATGGATTGGATCAACATAGAAATGTCAGAATTTAAAGCCTTGAGAAAGTATAAGAAAGCACCTTGAGCTGTTGGCCTCACTGCCAATGGGATTCTATCCACATTCTTTGAAATCTGAAATTGAAGTCTATTAGTTGCTCATTGGGAGCTCTCTTGATAGTTGTCAGTTGCTCCAATAGAGACAAGTTGTCCCCTTTCTCTCCAAATTGGTTATGGAGGGTTGTGCACAACTGGTTCCAATTTTGGATAGAGCCTACCTCAAGGATCCTGAACCATTACAAGGCTTTCCCTTTGATTGAAGATGCAGCAACTTGATAGCAATTTGCATCTCAATAATTTCATGGCTTGCACAAACATTAGCAATGTCCTTGACATGATCACCAGGATTGGTCTGATTTTCTCTAGTAAAGTATGGGATGTCCTTCAATGCTGTAATTGCATATGGGTTTTGCGCATTGAGAGCAAGTGGGCTACTGCTTGGTAAAGTTTACATAAGGATTGGGTTGTGCCATGCTTTGATTGGCACGAGAACCCTTGTTGATTGGATGAAAGGTCTACTAGGTGGAGGAGTTGATATAGTTCTGTTTGGTGGAGATGGAGACCTTTGAATCCTTCTTCCTCTTTTTGGGGATAATTATAGATAGTTAGAAAATCCATCCTCTTTGGTCCTTGACCTTGTTTGGATCCTTCTCATGAATCTTCAAGCTTGGACTACTGAAACCAGTTGATTCTATCTTTTTGGAGTCACCAGATGTGTAAATCAAGGCTCTTTCAAGCAAGAAACTTACAAAAATTACACATCAACTTTTTTTAATGAAGATGGAGACCTCTAAGGTTCTTTGGGTGTGCCAAAATTGTTAGTGCAAATCTACAACACCCCCTAAATGACCTTCAAATCTACAGTCCAGAATTGGGTCATTTAGTGTGATTACACAACATTGAGTTTTCTCCAAGGTGTGGGACCTTGCAAGGTGAGAAAAATCTCCAGAGAAAGTTGGTTCTTACCCCTCTATTTAGGTGTATGCATGAATTTTTTAGAGGTTCTGATTCAAAATTCCTACTCTAAAATTACCAAGGAGATAGGGTTGAAAGAAAGCATGGAAAAGGAAACAAAACTAAGTAAAAATGGTGATACACCAAAGGAGTGATGAAATTTTGTCTTGAAAATAAACACAGATCATAGAGATGTAACACTAAAGCATGCATGATTTCCAGAATATAATGAAAGATTAGAAGACAATGATAAACGCATGAGAGGATTAGAAGATCATTCACAAAACATGCATTACCATTCCCAAGTTTAATACAATGCATTACAATGGTAGAGAGGAAAAAAATGTGCCATAATCTCCATGGAAGGTCTAAAACTCCTTGAATTCACATGCCAAGGGGAAGAGGGGAGTCTGCAAGAACAAAAACATCCAACCCTTTACAAATGAGCCAAAACTAGCTTTTAATGGCAAAGCAGAATGAAGGAAAAGTAAAAACGTGGGCAAATTGATTTATGAGCTCAACCACCAATCAAATCCCTTCAATCTCACTGTAAAGTGATGGGCTTCATGGAAAAACCCATATGCCAAAGTACATTTCTCTGTAGATCCAAAAAATGACCCATACTTCATTAATTTTGGTAGTTGAATGTCAGTTTTGTATTTTTACCGCGAGATGTTTTCTCTATTTTCTCCCACCAAAATCCACCAAAAAAACAAAACTAAATAGTCCATCGGCTAGAGAATTTCAACATATTTCCAATGATATAAAAACACAAAAATTTGAGCTCTGGATCAAAAGATATGGCCCTCTGAAGATTTAGGGCAAAACAGGTGAAATTAGGGCAAAATTAGGGTTCGTAGGCCGAAATTTGAACTTTTTCCCTCCTTTTTTAAATTGGGAAAAATTCCCCAAAAAAATCTATGTCGGCCGACCTCCACTACCACTGGCACCCTCTAGTGGATCCACGGGTTCAAACAATCACTCTGCCCCTTTTTGAAATTGGAAAATTTTCCAAACAAACTTCATGCCTCCGCCACTCCGGGACTCATGGCACCATCTCGGTTGTTTGGCGATGATGCACTCCAATTTTTACCTTTGCACCACTAACCACTTTGGAAAAAATTCCAAATTCCTTCTGCCACCCCAACCCCCGCCACTGACAGGACATGTGGCATCTTCTCATTGCTCGGCGGGCTTTCGCTTGGGTTTTTCCCTTTGAAGCACTTTGACCAAACGCTGAAAAAACTCAAAGTCCTTCCACCCCACCACTCGACCTACCACATGGCACCCTCTCATCTCCTTATGGGCTTCAAGCCAAAATTTTCCCTTTGACCCTTTGATCCCAAAAGGCTAAGTGCAATTTTTTTCCCGGGCCCGCCTTGGGAAAATTTCCCCTCCAAACTCCGCCAAGCCATAACTTGCAAAATACATGGAGTTAGGAGGACTTCTTTACCTTTCTGGAAAGGGGAGAAAATTCACTATCTGATAAAGTAATACCCAAAAAAAATTGTGCCTAAAATGTGTAAAAATTTGACTGATTCACAAGGAGGGAACGAATAAAGACAAGTTAGCCAAAATAAGCAGGGGGCTTATTTTGGATAATAGTTACCCATCACCATTCCTCCTAGGATTTTCCACATCAAAATTATGGTATTCAATTTTCCTCTATCTTATAATATTCTCCTAGGGATCCCTTGGACTCATCATATGCACACCATTACTTATTTCACATGTTAATGTTTGAATTTTTCTCACCAAGCAACTATTTATAAGATTCAAGGGGACACTAACCATTGGAACTATGATACCCTTCAAAAAAAAGGGATGTGCAATCTTCCCACACTATAAGAACTATCATATATCCCCTTTTAAAAATATAAATGCTTTAAATACCCTATAAATACTCTTTGTGGAAATTTTAGTCAACTTTGAGTTAGTTGAGTACGTGCCTCCCAATCTATTAGAATCGGATGATAATGAGCCCAATGAGGTTACCCTTAGAATAAATACCACATATCTTCCTAAATTCATCACCATCCTAGTAACCTCATTCCTTACGGTCTCACAAGAAGGATCCTTTGAATCCAAAAAGTATCTCATGAACACCACATCCCCCATGGGAGCATCTACTCTAACTAGAGACCATAGTTGATTATTTTATGGTGGATACCTCCATATTATATTATGACAATGGTTATGCTTTAGATGATCCTAAATTGGCTAGCTACACCAATATTTATTATCGGGAAGTCTTGCGCTACAAAGAAACCCTATACACCAAATTTTCTCGTGACGGGAATGTCATCATCATACTGAGGATCCTTCAAATGTAGTTGACACTTATTCCCCACAAGTTCCTAGGCTTGATATTGATCCACTAAGAACACCTCCGGATGTTACCATTAACTTATCCAACTCATTTTCCCTAAATGAAGCGGATGAATGGGTTGCCAATTTTGACTACAAAGATGATGATCTCATGGGTGATGATCCTATCTATTGTTCCTCAATGACTAAGAAACATACCACTCCATTGGTGCCACCTTCACCCATTACATCGATGTCATCCTCAAATACTCTCACTACCTTTCTACAGCCTATGAAACTCCTATCCCTACCTATTACCCTTATGGATCCTCAATCCTCTATGACCGAGCCATATTATATATGGCATGAGGCCCCAAGGCATGATGTTTCGACATTTGTAGAGCCTATCGTTCTACATAAAGAGGCTCAAATTTGACGATAAACATGACCAAACTAAAAAAGGATACATAGCCTTCCACTTTAGCTCCTTTATTTTTCTCTCATCATAGGTATTACTCGTATACGACACCAAATATCGGGTTTGGCTTAGCCAACGCCCCATTCACGAAACCTCTCCCCTTGATCGAAGCGTGAAGTTGTTTCCTCTTAGAATTGACCACCTTCCCCTCAACCGACTAGACCACAACCTACTTATGGACCACCACCCCACCTTGATCCTCATCCCACTATGGATGTTGTTCAGTGTGATATTCTCACCCACTAGAGGACCAAATCAATGACACCTTATTTTCCACATGGTCTAAAGTTCATCGGAAAGTTGTTATTACACAGCATGCCATTGAGGACCTCATGACTTGTGCTCAAAGCCACATTTTGAATCAAGTTGATGACATTATTACTAATACATTTCAATATTTTCCCCTCATGGCTAATTTATCTATAGTAATTTGATTACATATTATTTTCCTTCTTTATCTTACAACCTCACCTTCACTTGGGCTCTCATCCCACTCTTGGGTTTTACACAACACCTTTTTCCTTCATTTGGGCTCTTGATTCCCCCTTGGGTTTATCACACAATCTCAAATACCTTGTTACATCCATTCTTGCATTTTTCGCATCTCTTGGATTTATCACCATTTACGCCTTGGTTTCTCCTACCGTTGGAGCGCCCGATCCCGATTCGCCTCAATTTTTCTTATTGGAATGCCACACTAGTTTTTGCATTATTTTTTAGGTCTACAACCTTGCTTGGATTTATATATCCGGTTGTACCACGATATCCTATCCTTGGATGTATTTTCCATGTTCCTCCTCTTGGCTTTATCACATCACGTGGGTTGGGGTATCTTATCAATCCTCTTCTTGCCAACTCTACCTATATAATTTCATTATCATTACTCCTAAGTACCATGGTATTATCACATACATACATGCAAAAAGTATGAAAATGATAATAAAATAACCATACACAATCAAATACCATAAAAAATCATCATCATCATACACACACACACACACACACACACACACACACACACACACACACATATATATATATATATATATATATATATCTTGAATCAAGTTTTATACATTGAAAAAATCATACAAAATGGCTCTGTCCCATATACAATATGGCTCAAGCACCCTCACCCCCTATGGGGGCTCTCTAGATGCTTTGGGCCAATGGGGCCATGCTTGTGGCTCTAATTATGTGGGATAGTGACTCGCCCTTGATCAAGCTCCAGTGGCCTCGCCTATGCTCTTGCCATCTAGGTCTCTAATGAATTAATCCTCTCTACGGCTCTCTAGGCATCTAAGAGGTGATTTTCCTACTCCTATACCATTACCAATCATGCCTATAATAATATCTACAACATCATCTCTATGTTGGTGGTGGTTTTCAATGCTTTTACTTACCGATATCTTTGTAATGTCATGGATGCCTCTCCCACAAGAAAAAATGCACTTATTGAATCTCCGGTGGCGGTGTTTTTGGATCCACCATCACTTTGCAATATCTTGGCCATCCAGAATATGATCAAAGATATCATGGTGGGAATTCTCTACTAAATAGTGTCACTTCTCCTTCGTTCACTCTGTAAAACTAAAAAAAATAACATATATCATTCACAAATACCAATACGGATTAAATCTATCATATAAATAACATAATATCACACATAAGCTGGTTTCCTGGCCTCTCTATAATGTATTTCCATCTCTATAGCTTCCCAACACCTCATATGCCTCATCATCACAATGGGGTTTGGCTCCCATGTATTGAGCCCACTGTCTTGGGAACTAAAATCGTATCCCCTCTCCACTATGGTATGTGGCTCTATCTCGATGCATAACCATCCGAATTGTGAACCTTTTCAAATATCCTCTACCCAACCATCTCATCTTGTGATCTCTTAGCCATGGTGTTGGCTATCTAGATCCTCCTCCTCCATTAATACGGTCTACTCCATCCTACGGTCCTATATCCACAGATCCTCCATCGGATTCCTCCTCCAAACCATTGACCACTATAATATGTTGTGGACCTAAACATCTCCACCATACCTTTGTTGCCTCTAACTATGTGCACATGTCGCTCATATCCTATGGGTTCAAAGTGTTTTTACCCTAACCTCTACACCTGTGATCTCTATAGCATGACAACATTGGTAGGGTGGAAATGGTCATGGGTGCTAGTCACCCAAATTATCTTTGTACCTTTCTCATTGCATGGGTCTTCACCCAATATACATAATGACTTCTCACCTCCGTGATAGTATCTAAGGAATCCTCTCTAAGAAATCGGGCCTTTGATCTACATTCCCTATGTAGGTTTTCATATCACATCTCATATGCCAACTTGTGCCAATGGTTGGTATGCTCTAAGTGATCTCACTTATGGCCCTTGTGCACACTAAAGCACTCTCGAGGCATCATCGGTACTTCTGTGGTAACCCTATTGGCTTATAAATAGGGAACCTCTTATACATCTAGGACTTGATAAAATAATGGGTTCTATGACCCTTCATTTTCCTCCTTTTCAACCTCATACTCGTGTCATGATGTCAAAACACTACCAAATTTGGAATTCTAGAGCTCAGTTCTCTCAATTCCAAAAATAGTAATAAGAAAATCAAAATCAAAATCACTATATAAAACTCAATTTTCTATTCAAAATCGGTTGTGATCAACCTAAATATTCAAATGACCATCATTTTCACTCCCGAACTCTATATTACACTTCATTTTTATGTCTCAACTGTAATCTCATGTTGCTCATTTCAACCTACTACATGCATACTTTCAACGATCTTCAATTTTTACCCATTTTTATGACACCATACCATCACAATATCTCAACAAAATATCATGACATCATTCCCATGGGCCCCTAGCTAGGTGATTTATGCCTTATTTTATTGTTGATCCTCTAATGTTTCCTTACATTTTTAATTCTTCATGGTTATTGCATCATGATACCCACACACGTGGTAGGATGAGAGACACTATCAAGTACACATTAGTGCTTATATTTCATATCAATTATTCCTTTAAGAACTTCCTTATGTACTTGCATTCTGTATTGGTGTTATAGTTATGTTTCTTTCCATTGACCACCCCATGTTCATTATTGCGAAATGTGGTGATCAATGGTTAGGGCATATGTATACACCTAATTTTTCACTTTTCATCTTTCATACTTGTTATTAACTATTTCCTTTGTGCATATAAGGGTCACTAATGCATCTATTTATAGATTGGGTGCCTTAAGGGCCTACCGGTAATGGAGAATGGATATTCACATGGTCATTGTGGGTTAGAGACAGTACACATCATTATTTGGTCTTAGCCTTACAAAGTTGTCCTTGCACAAGTTATCTTTGTCCTCCTAGGTATCATGCACATTGCATTCATAACTTCTTACTTGCATCTCACCACTTTTCACCTTGTTTATCCACATCCATGATCTATGACACATTATTTTTACTTTTCATGACACATTACATCTTTTCACTATCCTTGGCTAATGTCATCGCCCATGGATGATGGTGTCGATGATATATTTTCTCATGTCAAGCTATCACCCACGGGTGATGACGCCTTATCTATACCTACCAAACATTTGACATTCATAGAAAAAAGAAAGCTAGAATCATTCAAACTTCCATTTTATCTACTCTTTTGTGTCATCTTTACATCTGCTTGCCTAGGTCTTGGTTCATCTTGCATCTTTCTTCAATTAGATTAGATACTCTTATTATTGGATGGTTTCTTGGATTATTATGTCACCTATAATGAGTCAAGGATAGTAACGATGTTCCCCTTCTCCACGTAATAGTGATTCTCTCTCAGTGTGTTGCTTCTCTAGAGATATAGATGCATCAGTGACCACCCTACAAGTACAAGGTGAGTGCTCTAACCATATTTTGTCATTTTTCATAGATAAGTTCATCTCCTTCCCTCATTGTGATATATTAACTTAATATTACATATGTTTGGATGTTAGTCAGCATAGTGCTCTTATTCATTATCATCTCCTTAGTTATCATTACTTTTATTTAATGTATATCATGTATGTTTGTTTCATTTATTATTGATATGTACCTCTCTCACCCAACTACCGATATCTCGTTAGAGTTCCTTCCTCTATCTTTGTGGGCCTTGAAACCCTAGGTTTACCTAGTGTAGGGATTACTACCCTCTAGGTATGTGACCCTAGCACTTGTTGTATCCCATTTAAGTCTACCCAATGTGTTTCATTGCATGTTTGTTTTCTACTCATTTCCTCGATAACCTTGTAGAATGTATGATTTAGGAGTAATGTTATTGAGACACATTTTTGGCTCGTCATACAAGTTGCACCTTTTGAGGAATATGACCTATTAGAATAATTTTATAATAATCCTACTAAGATATTTCTCTTAGATCTCATCCAAAAATTATTTGTGTATGAGGACATCCTCCAATTTTCTTTAGCATCATTTACATTACCCAATAATACACGACCAATTGGATTTTTCTCTCTCATGGATACTTTTAAGGTCCTCATGTAGGATATTACCTTCAAATCCACTAATATCCCCACTCTCTTTGTTTTTGATACATGCTCACCTCTTTTCATCACCTGCAAGTGTTCAAAATTTTCTCATTAAGCGGTCTTGATTGACAATGGATATGGTCTCAATATTTGTCCTAAGTTTCCTTTATTACAAATGGGCCTTTCTACTAGTGTAATCAATACTAATGATGTTATTTTTCATGGCTTTGATAATGTTTCTTGCTCCACATTAGGCACTATTACTTTGGATCGGGGTTCATTTTAAGACACCCCTATAAAATTGAAGGTGGAAAATACGGCGCGTAACCACTTTCAAATGTGCGAATTTGTGATATTAAAAAACAAAATTTTGCCTAGTTTTCAAGGATAAATCTATTAAAGTAACCACGTCACTTTCAAGCGAAAGCGACAAAGATTAAACAAAATTTTGCCAGTTTTTCAAGGCTAAATCGAGAAATAAAGACGCCGCGTCACATTGTAAATAGCTCCTAATGACGCGCGCGACTTTGGACGCCACAAAATGATGACGCGACATTGTAAACAAATGACGCGCACGACACTGCATAAAATGACGCGCGACATTGTAAACAAATGGCAGCGACATTGTAAACAAATGACGCATGTGCGACATTGTAAACAAATGACGCTATAAACAAATGCAAACAAATGACGCGCGACATTGTAAACAATTGACGCGACGCGACATTGTAATCAAATGACGGCGACACGTAATCAAATGACGCGCGACACTCTCAGACAAATGACGTGCGACACATAATAACCAATTGGTAGCGACACTATGAAGAAATGACGCATTACGACATAGCAACCTATTTATTGCGCGCGCCAAAGCAATCTATTGGCCGCGCGACACTATAATCAAATGACGCCGCGACTTGCTTTCCTATGTACGCGCGTCATTTGAAGCAAAATGACAGCGTCAATAGGCGATGGCGCCTATATCTAGGTTATAAATACCCTTATTCCGCTCATTTCTCGTTTACGTTTTCCTATTCTTGAATTTTTGCGAGTCGAAATCTTCTTCAAAGAGCGCAATTTCAGCTCTGATATCGACTTCACATGCCTCCCAATTGCAAGTTCAGCAAGAAAATGAAGAGAATCCAAGTCAATCGATTTCAAGATAACCTACGGGAATCCCTTATGCCCTCACATCCATACGGCTTTAAGGATGTCTCAGAATATCAAGGTATAATAGAAGAGTGTGGATTTACCGGGTTAGTTAATATGCCCCATTTGAAAGCAGATCCGATATTTTGAATTACCTTACGTCATGCTACTGATTCGAGGAGGCGGTATATTTTATGTGACTCGAGCGATGGCCACATGTTCGATTCTCTATCGATCCGAATGACATACATCGGTTTACGGCCTTCCTATCGAGAAACTTACCAAATGTTACAACCAAAGCAACACTCGTGGAAGAAAACAAGAAATTTCTCGAATCAAAGTACGGTTTCCATGTTGATTGTAAGTAATTTATTCATTTTTATTCTGCTTTTTTATTGCATTTTTTTATTACATTTTTTTATTATTCGATCTGATTTCTTTGTTATAAATTGATGCTAATTTTCACTGTTTCGCATTTGCAGCCCATGTCAATAAATCCAGGCGTGGTGTAGATACACAATCAATTGCACACCACTTTCTTGCTGCACTTATTGCATTTTTTCAAGCCAGAATTGTTATGCAGGGTCGCAACAGATATCCCAAATTGGGCCATTGCATACATTTGTGCCACTATCTCAAAACAACAATTCGATTGGTGCACATTTATATCAAAAAAAATTAGAGCTGACATATCAAATTCGAAAATGTCAGAAAAACCTTTCATTTATTCAACCAACTATCTCCTCGGCTTCTACTATGAGGCACTTTTAAATTTAAAAGCTAAAGAAATTCCTACTTGCTCTGATGAGGCTTTGATGAAATTCTCAATTCCATTTGCAGAACAACAGGTATAAACTTTTTAGTTTGTAAATTGTATTACAATTTTCTTCATTACAGTGCGAAGTTATTAAAACTTAAATTTTAATGTTTTGCAGAGAAGATATCTTGAAGCCATTCCAAAAAAAAAAAAGATGTCGAGAGGAAGAGGCCAACTACACGCGGAGGCTTGGGGGGACTCCCATTCGAAATGGAAGCTCACTCCTCTCCGGACCCTCAACAATTTGAACTCGTTAAACGCTTTGAGAGAAGTAATACATTCTCATATATTAATTACAAATTCCAAAGTTGCAGATTTATTTTTCAATTTAAATTTTATCAAGTGAATTGACAACACTTAATATTGATGAATAGCGGGGACTATGGAACCTTCTTCCCCAACTCACTCAATACGGTCCCATGCATTGATATCTTTGAACAGCCTTGAGTACAACTCCTACTGAGGCCACCCGTAGCAAGAAAAAAACAACCCCTCGGACAAGGTCAATTTTTGTATAGAGCGTTTAATTTCGTAGTTTTTAGTTTATGAAATGTTTTAATATTTTTAATTTTTCTTGTACTTTTCAGCACATGTCGGTCATGAGCAAGCCACGGCACCAAACACCCACTCAACCATTAATTTTTAAAATGCCAACCAGGAGGAGCAGTGAAAAAGACCATTGGTAAGCGAATGCCTTTTGCTCAGGCCCCTAGTGGGACAACGAACCTTGACTCCTCGTTTGAATTCCATCTCTCTCACTTGGTGGCTTGCCCGGTCTGTGGGCATATCTGTTTTGAACAATATAAATTTAGATGAAGATTATTTGGGCATTGATAGCAATGACTTATTGGTTTTTTCGATACCGCGAGATGATTCAAGGCCAGCGGGTATACTTGAGTCTTAATTTCAATTTTAATATTCTCTACAATTTTTAATTACATTCGATTTATCTAAATCTAAATATTGAGTTTTCAAATTTATTTATCTAAATCTTGATTTATTTTTTCAACAACGAGGATCAGCCCACCCAAAGAGGCGAAACAAGGAGCGGTTGATCTTGGTCATGGTGAAAGCCCCCACTCTTCTCAGAAGATCTTACGCCAGTTGAGAAAGTGAAGAGTTTCCACATTTTCCTTTGGAGAACCTAATTGGTAATGATTGTCAATCCCATGTCAGTGAGTTTATAATTCCTCAAATGCAACAGCTTATAGAATGGGAAAAAAGGGCTAAAATTCTTATCAATGAGATTATTAGTCGTTATGAAAATTATTGGCAAAGGGATAGTTTATACGCTGCAGTCCAGAATCAACCTGCAAAGATGGATTCCCTACTTACCCAAGTAAAATGTGGGACTGTCACTTTTAACAACGACTATAAAGATGGCATTTTAGATAAAGCACTAAACAGATTGGAAAATATTAGTGCCGAGGCCCAGGCATATTTTAACAAATGGTCAAAGGACAAGGATTTGGTATCAATCGCAAATGCCGAAAGAGATAGAGCGGTTGTAAGTACTATTACATTCTAACAATCATTTTTGTTAATTTGAAATTTTGAATTTACATTAATACTTTGAATTGACGTTACTCTTTTTGTGCAGTTGAAATATGAAAATTTGAAGAGTCAGGCGAAGGTTTTGCAAGTTCACTTGGAAGCTTGACAAAAACGACTTATCCATGACAAAAAAATTTGAAGCAAAATATTGTTTTGGTTAACAAACAAAACAATACACTAAAGCGGATCATTAAAGAGCACGGTCTCGACCCTGACATCTTGTTCAAAGCCAAAGCGATTTGCTGATCCAAATTTCTTTGTCTCATGGAGATGCGACAAATCAAGAAGAAAGAATTATAAAAATACGGGCAGTCTTTGCGAGAAGATCTTATAAGTTCGGGGGTTATTTTCTTTGTTGGGGAAAGGGTTACAACCATAGTGGAAGAAGCCGTTGGGGAAGGGAGCGAGTTGTACAAGCTGGATAAAGAAAAAGAGGGTTGAAAACTAGAAACTTTTATTATTATTGGGAAACTATAAATATTGAGTTTGAAAACTTCTAATATTGAGTATGGTATTTGAATTTAATTATATACAATCTTAAATTTTGATTACATTAGATGGTTGTGAAAATTAGAAACTTTTATTATTGACTAAACTTTTAATATTGAATTTGAAAACTTCAACTATTGAGTTTGTACTATGCTATTTGAATTTAATTATATGGTGATTAGATGGTGATTATCATGAATTATATGTATGTTTCTTGTTTATTTGCATTGTCATGAATAGTATGTGGACGTAGATGATGAATGATGACAATTGATAATCAATGATAGATGATGATGAAATACGATGATCGATTTAATGTGTATAATCTAAAATTTAGTGCCTGAATATCTTGTGGGACTTTAATTATCTTTAAAATTATGTCGTGGGACTTTAATTGTATACGTGGGGTTATCTTTGTCTATGAAAGTAGACTTAAGGTTGATAGGTTAAGAATCTCTGTTGTACTATGATTTTTCAACGTGTTGAGGACTTCAAAGTGTGTTTGGATTTTATGAATGACCTTTATCAGTCTAAAATAAAGATAGCCAAGTCAATGATGCTAAGGTCTAGCAATCTGTCCTGTTATCTAGTTGGTAAAGCTCAATCAAATGCAAGTTACTCTGTCAGTGCTTCAAGCTGACTCAGTCCTAGTTGGTGATGAAAATTCTCTAAAAGTGGTATAAGTGGTAATTGGAAACAGTCTCTTCCAGTACAAGAAGATTCATGGTGTATGGTCAGGTTATCTAAGATGAGCTTTGTAACTTTGTTTGACCTGAGGAGTGCAGTGGAAAAGTTTAAACAAAAAAAAGATCTTAAGAAAACTGATGGAACCAAGAAGGGCAAATTAATTGATGTTCCCAAACTTGATGCAAATCAAGCAGGAGGGAAGAATTCTGATCAATGTACTTTAATATTAACGGAGGGTGACTCAGCCAAGGCTCTTGTGGTTTGAATCAGGGAAATGTGAATATTGAATTTGGTAGTATTGTGACATGTTTCGACATCACTTTCAATTTAATTTTTGTTATTTTAGGTATCCTTATCATATCTATCGGTGGCGGGAATATCTATTTTTGGGAAGCTACCACTCACCAACAAATGGAGAATAAAGAGATAGTAAATAGAAAAAAAATCCTTGGTCTACAGGAAGATAAAATATATTAAAAATAAATAAAATATAATTCTAAGAAATCAAGAAAGAATCATCACTGGTAAGAAATTAAACATAATTGCAAATATGCTAGGATTTAGCTTACCTCTTGCGTATTAGATTGCTGTGAAATCATCAAGGGTAACGTCTTTAGATCTTTGTTTCACATGACATTGTAGATGGAGGGGTGAGTTGCTTGACATTGTCAGTCCTGAGAAGTGCCAGCAACATCTTTAAATATATAGACCAACAATATCTTTAAAGGTCAAGTAAATATAAATATTATGTTGAAGAAGATACCTATTTAAAATTGAAATCATCAACGGTAATGTGCTAGATCTTTGTCTTAAAAAATTCAACACAAAAAATTGATTAGTAGATAGATGGGTGAGTTGCACGGCGTTGTCGGTCAGAGAAGTAAAAGCTTCCTCGGACGGATGTCAACCCACGTTTTCAAAAAATAAAAATTTTGTATTTAACTAAATGTAAATACATACACCTGTAACATTTTTAATTATAACCAGAGTTGAAAAAATGAATAGTAACAAACAATAAGATTAAGGGGAAAAAGATACCTGCTTAAAGTTGAAATCATCACTGCCACTGGTAACAATATAGATCTTTGTTTTAAAAAAATCCAACACGAGAAATGGATTAGTAGATAGATGGGTGAATTGCCTGACATTTTTAGTATATAGACCTGTAACATCTTTAATGATAAAGATAAAAGATAGATAAAGAAGATACCTACTTAAAGTTGAAACAATCCATTATCAGTAGCTTCATCAAAGTCGATGTTGTCTTACGTAGAATGTGACGAAGAGCCAACTACACTCTCGAGGTTAAGGGGAAAAGATACTTGCTTAAAGTTGAAATCATCTTGCCATTGGTAATGAGCTAGATACTGTGATTTAAAAGAATCCAACACGTGAAATGGATTAGTAGATAGATGGGTGAATCGCCTTTGATATTTTTAGTATATAGACTGTAACATCTTAAATGATAAAGATAAAAGATAGATAAAGAAGATACCTACTTAAAGTTGAAACAATCCATTATCAATAGCTTTGTCAAAGTCGATGTTGTCTTACGTAGAATGTGACGAAGAGCCAATTACACTCTCAAGGTTGGGTATATTTGTACTTGTAGTTGTATTATTTACACCTCTTCTTTCATGCAAAGGAATTCCGGTCTTGTGATTGCTCTGTCAAACGGAAGGTTTCGAGGAGTATCGTGAAAGCGTAACACCTCATGCAACTTTCAGATTTTTATCAACTTTGTTTCTCGGTTTGATTTTATAAATGACAATGCCTTTGAAAACTCTTTCATCCTCCACAGAGACCCCAAAATCATTTATGCGGCATAATTCATATAGTCAAATACTCACTCATGATATCTTCTTGTAAGATAGAACTTTGATAGATTCCTCTCCCATGACCTTGTAATAGCACCACTTTCGAGAAGGTTGATCTAAATTCTTATATTGGTTCCTCATTGTTGTTGCAAAATTGGTTATTTGAAACTTTAATAAATCGGCATTGGTATACCTTTGATTTCCGTACCCTTGAGCTCGGCGTCTTAGTAAATTGTTCCATTATTGTACCCATTGATTTATGGAAATGCTTCTTGACAGTGCTGCAGCCACCTTCGTATTCCAAAAATTCGGATTCATCACACCCATGGCTTCAGAATTTTATCTTTTCTGAAACGTTCCCTAATTTACGGCGACAAGGTTTACGAAATTTTTTTAAGCTTTATTCTGGTTTCAACTATCACGAGACTCAAACAAATTACGTGTTACGGGAACATCTTCTCGCTCAGAACTGTAATATCTTGGCGTCTTTGCAAAATGTGCATAGGTATTTCCTTCCCATTACGAGAGATGCATAGGTGATCGTGAATATTAAATCTCAAATAGGTGTTAGGATTTTTAAGATCTAATAAATCTCTCGATTTTTAAAAACGGGTGCATCAAAACTATCCTGCGAACAATACAATATATCAAGACTTTGACATACCATTTTCCTCATCCTTATAAAATCCACAATATAGATCAATCCTTTGTGCATGCTTCATCGAGTGTATTGATCTCCTTTAACATTGGAAGAATACCAAGCAATGTAAGCAAAGTCTCCAAATCAGTTAAGCGGAACAACAGGTCCCTTGCCCTATCAACTTCATGACGGTATTTGTGCATGAAACCAACCAATGAAGGATACTCCTCACGAACTCTGCATGCTGGTTCATACAAAGAGATCCATCTAGTCTCCACATCCTTCAGAAGTTTTTTGCCGTCTGTAATTCCAATTGCAAATTTTTGGAACTCCAGAAAACGTTTTGGGCTGCTTGACATATAGGCATGGAGTTCTCTTATTATGTCTTCTAATTTAGCAACATTTTCATGGTTGCTTACCATTTTATATGCTAAATTCATTACGTGAGCCATGCGGTGAATTGGTAGCATATATGGGGCCCTTGTTGTTTGTAATCTAACACGAGCCTGTTCGGTGACCTGCATGTGGATGCACCATCTGCTCAAGCGCGCATACCAACCGTAGCAATTTCATAATCAGTCATACCAATGACATCTTTCAAATGAGAAACAACTATTTTGTATAGGTTTTCAGCATTGCGATTTTCAACCATTTTCATAACACCCACGGATGAGGTGTCCTTATATGATTTTCTAATGTATAGATGTGGATACATACCCATGCGGTGTTGTCATTCTTTGTCACTTCATCAATTGAAGCAGAGATAAAGTTTGCTTTTTTACATTCTCTTTCAAATCTTCCTTCTCTATCATCGAGAGGCATTTTGCCATTTCCCATCCACTACTCTCGGACCAATGAGACCGAGGTACATTCAACATTAGTTAAATTGATACAAAACTTTGAAATCAAGGAAATCGACATCGCCCTTCCTTTTTAAGTATTTGAAAAGAGTAGAGAATTGTATGAATTTTGCATGTAGATTTGTTTCTTTCATCTTACCAATATGTGATGTGATTGTTCCTCCCTTTTCAACGAGATATCTGTGTTTTTACGCTGCTCTGCCTCATATTATGCTGCGTATCGACATGCATGCACTCCTTTTGATTTTCCAACCTATGTGTTTTGATTTTAAGCCATCCGCCTGTTATTCTGATTAAATATTGTTTTCCACAATGTTTTTATTATTGTGTCAGCTTGATTGCATTTTTGTTGCTTTCCCAATTTCCACGTACATATTGTACATGTACATTCACATGGGATTTCTTGAGAATTTGATGATTATGCGGAGTTGATAAATGGAAATTAGCTGCCCAATCAAACTTGTATGTCTGCCGATGGTCCACATATTCTTGTTTGTTTTCAATGCTTTACTTTTTGAGTCGAATTTTGAGCAATATCGCGATCACTGGTTTCCTCTTTCTTGGACCGAGTTTGATATTGATTTCTGTCTTCCATTTTGCTCGGTGTTTGTATCTGTGATATCTATTGCACATACAGTTGCACCCCAACTTGGGAACAATATCTTGAATCGGCATATTATCGTAGGTTTCATTTGTTTGGTGTGATCATGCGAGAATGCATGTCCACCTCAATAATGCCTTCCACACAGTCAGTATTCTGATTCTTTTTGGTGGCATCTATATGATTGGTATTTACATTATCTGTATCCGCAGAGTTTCCAAAATACTTGAAGAGTGATTTCTGAGATTTCTTACTTACTTTTAGGTTATTCGTATTCTTTGAGGTGGCACCTTCCATTATTCTGAAAAGAGTCGTGCGTCAGCAAAAGAACCAAGAAGCGACTCTGTACAGTCTCTGAGGTCTTGTCGCGCGTGAACTGTCAGATGTCGCGCGTCAATACTGCCCAGGTCGCGCGTCAAGCCTTCATCTGTCGCGCGTCAAG
This sequence comes from Taxus wallichiana var. yunnanensis, assembly GCA_018340775.1. Taxonomy (NCBI): domain Eukaryota; kingdom Viridiplantae; phylum Streptophyta; class Pinopsida; order Cupressales; family Taxaceae; genus Taxus; species Taxus wallichiana. The sequence continues at coordinate 615,302,027 of CM031240.1, forward strand.
CCTTCCTCTGTCAAGCGTCAGGCCTTCCTCTGTCGCGCGTCAAGCCTTCCTCTGTCGCGCGTCAAGCCTTCCTCTGTCGCGCGTCAAGCCTTCCTCTGTCGCGCGTCAAGCCTTCCTCTGTCGCGCGTCAAGCCTTAGCCCAAGTCGCGCGTCAGTATTTCTCTTGTCGCGCGTCAATAATGCATTTGTCGCGCGTCAACAATCACAGGATAACAGTAATATGAATCTCTGGTGCAAAGGGTATGCGAGTTCAAATTTCACAGTATTGGTAATTTGGTAAGCTACTTGAGGTATACTACCCGGCGAATCAAATAGGTTTTTATAGGAGATGTTTTCAAATGAAGGCGAAGCCGACCCCCCAAAAAAAATATACTTTATATTTTAGGCGACGGGACAGACCCACTCGAATAATTCGCCTTTTCAAATTTTCCTAAAATGAAATTTTCGCCATATTACGAATATTCGCCGCTAAAATTATCAATGCTTTGGATGTTCATGTTTGTCCCTAAAATAGGACCAACGACTTTTCACATCAAAGATAATTTCCTTCATTAAAAATTACTTTTGGTCTTCCCTTGGATACATGATATACGATTCATTCCTTTTAATTTCCTCTATTGTGTTAAATTCCACCATAATGGCATTGAGCACATTGTAGTTATCAATCCTAATCCCTTTTACTATTGTCGACTTGATATGTCCCTTCCATCACTCCTCCATTATAACCCATTATTGTGGAGGACCTTAATACTTATTTTATTGGTGAAACAAGTCACCCCTCTAATCCCATTCCATCCTTGTCTACAAAACATTCTACAACTCTTAGTAATATAATCCTTCCACTTCTACTACTCTTTCGTAACCAATAATTACTAAACCCCTATTGGATGGTGTTATTAAGCAACCTAATGTACTTTATTATTCTAATGATAATGATGATGACATCATTAACCTCAGCGATGGATTTTTCTTAACCTTGGTTTAAATCCGATCGATGAATATAAATCTATGTTTCATTCTATTTATGTCTTTACTTGACACGATAATTTTCATCTTAATAGCTGTCTCTAATACTTATACTACCAACCCACTTCTGAATATAATATGGTCAACACTTTGGATTCTCTACCACTTTTACAACCTATTTCCATCCAAGTTCATCTTGATACACCACACAAGTTTTTACCTATCTTGATTGATCATGGCTTCCTCGTTTTCCTTTTATGCAATATCATTCTAATATTAAGATTTCCCACCAACATGGCATCCCATTTTGCAACTATCATCACATTTCTGGACATGGCATAGATCATTTTTTTAACTTAATTTTAAGAGGGTTATTAACCCCTTATAGTTCATAAATATTATATTTAATATTCATATTAAATATAACTACAAATTATATATTATAGTTAATAAATATTAATATAAATATATTTATTAAATATAACATATGGTTTATATTAAATTATTTTCAACCAACTAGGTTGAAATAGTAAAGAGAAACACAATCATGCCTGCAAATTTCATGACTCCTATCAAAAGCGGAGCGTTCTCTTCCAAATCTTCTAGTGTTCCTTCTAACACACCGCATGAGAGCTCCCACATATATTCCTTCAAACCTCCCCACCTTCAAGATATAAATATAATTTTACATGCAGCCCACGGTATGGAGCTAACACAAAAATAACAAAGACACCATGCACTTCATTGATTGATTATTCCATGATGAGGCTCAATCAATGTCAATGTCAATGTTGCATTGATAGTCATAGGTTTGCATTTTTTCTTCATATACAAAGAATAAATCATATTTCTAATTCTGTTTAAGTTAATCACTAGATACCAAGAACTCAATTATACTAGTATCAAATTAAAATAGCAACAGGAAGTTCTACCTAACTTACTTGATGTCACTTAGAAAAATTGTTACTTCATCTTAGCTTATTAGTCACTATAGCGTTGTTCTCTTGCTTGTTGGAAATTGCAACAAGTTTTTATTTTTGAAATAATTTTGGTAGTTTGCATTTGTTGCCACATTATTTCCACCACCTTTCCTAAAGTTACAAGTTAAGAAGAGATAATGCTCTTATACGGTTTTCTCTTTTTGAGTAGAAATTTATTACAAAGTAAGAAATCAAGGTAAAGAGAAACATAGTCATGCCTATAAATTTTATGACTTCTTACTGTCAAAACCATCACGTTCTCTTCCAAATATTATAGTGTTCTTTCTAACACACCGTCGGAGCTCCACATATACTCCTCGAACCTCCCCACCTTTGAGGTATAAATATAAGTTTACATGTGACCACGGTATAGAGCTAACACAAAAATAGAAAATATGCCATGCACTCCTATCAACCAATTATTCCATGACAAGGCTTGGTCAATGTCAATTTCATTGTTACATTGACAGTCATAGGTTTACAATTTTTCTTCATATGCAAAGAATAAATTAGATTTTTAATTTGTTTAAGCTAATCACTAGATACCAAGAACTCAATTATACTAGTATCAAATTAAAACAACAATAGGAAGTTCTACATAACTTACTTGATGTCACATTAGGAAAATTGTTCCTTCATCTTAGCTTATTAGTCACCGTAACGTTGTTCTCTTTGCTTGTTGGAAATTGCAAAAAAAAAAAATATTATTGAAATCGTTACGCGATCTACATTTGTTACCACATTATTTCCACCACTTTTCCTATAGTTGCAAGTGGAGAAGAGATAATTCTCTTTTATACTTTTTCTCTTTTCAAGTCATAATTTAACAACCCAACTCAAAAATTGATAAGATTTCAGTCAACCAACAAAAATAACTATCTTAGAAATCGATAAGATTTTAGTCAAACAACCAAGAGTAAACTATCTCAGAATCGATAAGATTTCAGTATATTAAACCAACCCTTACATAGTGACCTATAAATGGTCAAACCCTCTTGTCGCGATATATCCCAAACTACATACCTAGGTAGTGTTTGAACCATAAATATTTCAAGTTGGTTAATTTTATGGAGGTGACATTGTACCTAGTCCATCACGGGTACTGTTTTATACTTCCAACTGATTACCCACATAAGGGAATCGAAAGAAAGCCCTAAATCGAATATAACATCATTCCACAAGTAACTATATTATTCAACATCTACTAGATCAAATGTTTATGCCATATATTCAAGATGTAATGTGTAGATAGAATTGATATAAAGCACGACTATCTACATAAACCCTTACAAAGAAGGAATCGATAAGCACAATTTTATTTAAGAAAATAACTCGGGACACACAGTTCAGGCACCAAGCCATAATACATTAAATAAAAACTTCGTTCATACAAAACTATCATTCTACCTAATCTAACATAAGTTCAAGCTATGTCTTTCACATAGATCAATAAGAATACATCTTTTCCATTCAAGAAATATGTATAGATATTCAAGCAAAACAAACTATCCTTTTTTAATTTTCATCTTGACAATCTGCTCTCAATCCTACAATGTTAATAATCTACATGAAAAATAATCCATTGTACATGGTCAATTCAACCGAACTATCATGAAAATTACACTTACCGATTAACCACTTATACCATTTATTATTTGAATAAATGAAGAGATAAAATAGAAAATCACATTTCCATCACAAAGTAGATGAGTTCAAATTTCATCTTCACAAGATATTTCATCCTTAATAGAACTGATCTTTATCTTTAATACAGAAGGAATCCAAATAAATTGCAAAGGGTAGATCACAAAAACTTGCATTAAATCCCTTTCGTAATGGTTACAAGTAGTAAATAATATTCAATCATACTCAATTAAACAAGAATCAATATTACCTTTACGGTTATTAGGTAAATATAAATCACACTTGCAGACCAATTATATATATCTTTGTTTCACTTATTAGTGATCAATCTTTATAACAACAACATAACTTAGTTATTACCTTAACTATCATTTTTCCATCTCATTCATAGGGAAACATTGACCATATAATGGTATTGACTATTTAATAATGTCATATCAATAGTATCAAACAAGAGTCCATAGATCCTACCTTTGCTTCTCGAAGAGAGATGTCCAAAAACAATAAATCCACATTTTCGATAAAATCCATTATAAGACTATAATGATGAGAATCCTATGAAAGTAATTTATTGAAAAATATCTTCCATCTCATTTTCCAAGTATTTCCTTTTCAAAAAGAAAGGAATTTAAGGAATCATGTGATTCAACATAATCTCAATTTCTCAATATTTTGAATTATAGAATTCATCCTTATTCAAAAATTGTGCCCAAATAAAACTAGGACAAATGGAATTATTGTGTGAATCGTGTGAAACTAGGGTAGTTTATATTCATTTGTGTAAACTAAATAAAAGTATGTTAACTAGTCTAAATTAGATCCATTTACATCAATTAGATCAATTATGTCAAATCAAGTCCACTAAGGTCATATAAAGTGAATTTTGGTCAAACTAGGAAATCGGATCCATTTGGGTCAAATTGGGCCAAACATCTATAATTTAAGGTGTCATGTTCTTGTTTAGAGTATTGCATTAGATTTTTTTCTCATTGGCATGTGGGGTTTGAACATCATATTTTTGTGCCCCGCTCATCAAAACACTCAATGTGTTACATAAGCACTCAAATATGACATGTCGAGCCCCCTAATGACATTAGGTTGTCATATTTTTGTAGGTTCGCCATTTGTGTCATATAGGGTGCCAATTGGTTCAATTGTGTTTAAACATGACCAATTTCATTAAATAGGTTAATTTAGGTAAAAATAGGAGGAATTGCGTGAATTGTGTCAAATTAGGGAAAGTTAGTTTCATTTAGGTAAATTAGGTAAAATCAGATTAATTCATCCTAATTATATTTATTTAGGTTAATTACATTGAATTAGAGAAAGCGAGGTTAAATTGAGTGAATTTTGGTAAACTTAGGTGAATTTGTGTCCATTTGAGTCGAACTTTAGTAATTTTGGGCATCACATTAGTGTTTTAAGTGTCATTTTGGTGTTTTTGTCTAATTGGCATGTAGGTGGTTTGAAATGTCATATTATAGTGTATTTCTCAACCAAGCACCCAATGTTTTGCATGGGACACTCAAATAGGACATGTCAAGATCCTAAATCTGATAAATAAACCTTGGTTTTATTTTCCCTTGGTGGGCACCTTGTGATGTTAAGCTCCTTTCTGGTTATTGCACTAGAATGTTTGTCTTATTGCTTATTAACTTGGAGAGATAAAATCACATGTGACCCTTACCCCATAGCATGTCTATTACCATTCTCTGTGAGAATGGGTGGTGGACTTTCAAACCTTGCTTGTGGACCCTAGAATCATATTAAACCTAGTGAGTTTCCACCGATTGACAAAAATGTGATCTTGCTTTACCTATATTTTCCTTACCTCGTTTTTTTGTAGTTGAGCTAAAATGGAAATCCTCTTGTGTTCCTTACCTAGAAAGTAACAAGTGAATGAGTAATTAAATTGTGAAAGCTATGCGAAATAATTATGTTGTGATAATATTGGTGTTGATCTCATAATTTTTAATTGTTGTGAAGTTGGAATGAACTCAACCTTAATACCTTTTAAGAGTGTTCTTGTGGTTGGAACCTCATAACTTAGAACAACCAATTTTGTACTTAATAATATTTTATTGAATGTGTAAATTGAAACTTGAGTTGCTCCCTCTTAAACTTGATAAACCTTTAGATTCTTAATCAAAGTAAAGTGGATTATTGATGGAAACTTATTTAACTAGAAACATATTTTCCTAAGTTGAAAGAAGAGATATGTGTCTCTTATGTGCTTTAAAATTGATGCAAACAAATGATTAAACAAGGACTTTAATTGTAATAAAATTGTAATCCAATTGAAACTCATGTACATCTGTGGATAAATCTCTCTCTCTCTCTCTCTCTCTCTCTCTCTCTCTCTCTCTCTCTCTCTCTCTCTCTCTCTCTCTCTCTCTCTCTCTCTCTCTCTCTCTCTCTCTCTCTCTCTCTCTCTCTCTCTCTCTCTCTCTCTCTCTCTCTCTCTCTCTCTCTCTCTCTCTCTCTCTCTCTCTCTCTCTCTCTCTCTCTCTCTCTCTCTCTCTCTCTCTCTCTCTCTCTCTCTCTCTCTCTCTCTCTCTCTCTCTCTCTCTCTCTCTCTCTCTCTCTCTCTCTCTCTCTCTCTCTCTCTCTCTCTCTCTCTCTCTCTCTCTCTCTCTCTCTCTCTCTCTCTCTCTCTCTCTCTCTCTCTCTCTCTCTCTCTCTCTCTCTCTCTCTCTCTCTCTCTCTCTCTCTCTCTCTCTCTCTCTCTCTCTCTCTCTCTCTCTCTCTCTCTCTCTCTCTCTCTCTCTCTCTCTCTCTCTCTCTCTCTCTCTCTCTCTCTCTCTCTCTCTCTCTCTCTCTCTCTCTCTCTCTCTCTCTCTCTCTCTCTCTCTCTCTCTCTCTCTCTCTCTCTCTCTCTCTCTCTCTCTCTCTCTCTCTCTCTCTCTCTCTCTCTCTCTCTCTCTCTCTCTCTCTCTCTCTCTCTCTCTCTCTCTCTCTCTCTCTCTCTCTCTCTCTCTCTCTCTCTCTCTCTCTCTCTCTCTCTCTCTCTCTCTCTCTCTCTCTCTCTCTCTCTCTCTCTCTCTCTCTCTCTCTCTCTCTCTCTCTCTCTCTCTCTCTCTCTCTCTCTCTCTCTCTCTCTCTCTCTCTCTCTCTCTCTCTCTCTCTCTCTCTCTCTCTCTCTCTCTCTCTCTCTCTCTCTCTCTCTCATTAAAGTTTTGTTATCAAGCTTGTTTGTGTGCATGTATGCATCTATGGGGGTGGGACTACATCATTGGTTAGTGGAGGGATAAGGATGTGTTAGTTGAATGGAGGAATAATGTTTTGTGTGTTATTGCATTAGAGGAAACAAGGGAATTTGTAGCTATTCTTAGTGAAGTGATGTAATGAAATTACTTAGATAGATATGAATATCAGCAATAATAAAACAACAAAGAACACCAAAATATAGGTTTGTGATCTCAATATGCAAGTAAATTTACTTAGTCACTTCAAGGGGGAAACCTCCAAACTATACAATAAGACTCAAATGCTCAATCGATGATAATATCCTACTCTCTAACTCTTATACATACCCTACTATACTACCCAAAGCCATAAGGTTGACCCACTAAGCATATGAAAGTATAAATAAATATGATATGACATGATAAGAGATTATGTTAGCCACGGGTGGGCTATCCATATCTCGATATATGACTTGGGGTTAAGGGTGTAACATGCCCATCCCCTTCAAAGAAAAATTGTGCCTAATGTTGGATAATTCTTTATGTTTCTTCACATAAGTGTAATCCTCAATAGTTGGATATCGATACAAGAAATATTCCTCCTCCCATGTTTCTATTTTCGTGTTGTGGATCTTCTCCTTTATTTGATACTCGTGAATTACCTTCTTTTGTTGGTATGCACTTTTTTATTTGACTGCTCGAACCTTTGGGTGGATCTTCAAGGTTGATATGGTGGGTGGTGGCTAGAAATGAGGAGAGATTTTGGAAAAAAATCTTGCTTAGGTGTCTTGACTAATGGCATATCGTCAACAATTATAACTAAAAAAAAATGTTCTCCTAAGAATGTGGTGGTATGTAGACCAGAGGTTTTTTTATCTTCCACTGTAATCAATTATGATTTAGGCCCCTTGATGATCTACATTTGATGCGAGCTCAACCTTTGAGGAGACTTTTTACGCAACCTTGTAAACTCAAATATATTTCTGATTTAATAAAATTAAACCTAAGATAAGGACACTACTAATTAAATAGATATAACAGTAAAAAACAAGATCATCAAAGGAAATATAAGCACAAGAGAGATATATATATTTTGGAGAATGACTAAGATTGTAACCAAAGATCTAGATTGATTATAGGTTGATGGATGATATGGAACGGTTAATTTTGGACTGTATAAGCTCTAATTCTGAAACTAGAGTATAAAGATATTAAGGGAAGAAGTACGGAAGGGGATAGAACCACCTAGGTGCTGGTGTCCGTATAAGTTCTCAAGATTTGGTTCTTTTGTGTCTCTTAGTGTCATTCCTTATTCAATGTGTATCGCATCAAATTTGTTATGTCACACCTGTAACCTACAAAATAAACCCTAAATACCTACATAATACTCAAGAACACATTAGATGAATAAAATAATGTAAATGCTTGAGTAATCTGATTGACCTCAGTGGTCACCCCAATGTGATTGTCACCGAGCATTGCACTACATTTCAAACTCTATGTAGTTCTTATGTGTGTGTGATTGAAATAGTGTCCCTTGAGCTAGGATGCCCTAGTTTCAGTCACACAAAGAGATAGCGGGATATAACTACTTTGTTCCAAATGCAAATGTGTGGTATGGAATTTAGAATAAACCCTCCTATGTAATGAAGTATGCAGTCCCAAAATGCAATCCTTTGTGTAGTAGATAGAAAATATTAGCTCCTTGTAATAGTATGTGCCTCTTGAAATGCTTTCCCCCTAATGAGGTTAAATAAGACGTGTGTGTGTGTGTGTGTGTGTGTGTGTGTGTGTGTGTGTGTGTCGTATGCGTGTCTTTGTCTGTGTATGATTCCCTTTATATTGCTCATTGATAAGTAAAAGGTCGTTTGAGAGTGATAAAAAAAAAAATAAAGAAGTAACGTTCGAAAGAACAAAAAGAGATAAAGAGGACACATGCGCCCAAAGGGGACAATAGTTCTTAGGCGCTCCTGTCCCTAATGGAAGGTCCTATATAGGGTGCTCAAAAGGTCAAATAGTGAAATCGGATCAAGCTAGGATATCGGCTAGTGTGTAAAACTATAAGTTGTCAATTAGAAACAATAAGCAATAAATATGAAAAGGATAAAAGAAATGTCAAAGCAAAGTAAAGGGGTATTAACGACTAATTCTCTTACTTAGGAATCATGCATATAAATGAAATATTTAGAGGCTAGATGTACATAGTAAGTGTGTGATTTAGTGACTACACTTTCCTTGTGAAAAAAAAACATGAACAATTCATGGAAGTTCATTTCAATTATTCCCAAGGTTGTGAGCCATTGGACTCCCAAAACAATATTTGCTCCACCCATAGGAATAGAAAACATAGGGGAATCTAGCTTGTAGTCTCCCATGTCAAGTTTAATACTATGACATTTCCCTGAACAATTAATTGTACCTCCATCTGCAACCATGACTTGAAATTATGGGGATAGATAAATAAAACAATTTAAATGTGAAACAAGATTATTATTAATAAAATTATGTGTGCTTTTGGATTCAAACAATATCGTTACTTGATGTTCCTTTAAATGACCCCTCACCTTGAGGGTTTGTGGGGAGATAACACCTAATAATGCATGACAACAAATAGTAGGTTGGGAATCTCCTAACCTTATTTTATCCATAACCTTATTTTATCCATAACCTCGACTCATTTTTCCTCATGTTTGACCTCATCATCAATGGCCTCTATGCAAACCTTAGACATTTACACTTTCAGCATCATGTTCCGGGCCTAAAAGTATTTACATCTAGATTGGGTTGGCTAGAAGATCACCTTGGCTAATTTTTCCATTACTTTGACCTGAAGATCTTCCTTGGTTGATCTGAGTATGATTGAGTTATGGATAATTTGGAACATGATGATGAACCATTAGATTTGTACTGAGTTATTGCATGATATCATCCAATCGTTGATTGATCTTTTCTACATCTCCTTTACCGGTCATCTCAGATTGTAGGATTCGTAGATCATACTCAAGTTGGCTTACCTTATGATCCACTGATGTAAACCATGGCAATGAGGATATTGTAGTTACCCCTTCTCACTCCAACTCCTCAAATATTACCTCATCCTTGTCTAGGGTTTTACTTGGAGTGACAGGATTCTTTTTACTTCTTGTGGAAGTCCCGCTCCGATGCCCCTTAATATTAGGATTTAGGGATTAAGGTTAAATTTATTGTTTGGGGTTTCAAGAAGAATTTATACAAATATGAAAAAACTCAAAGAAAAGAATCAAACTAATTTTTTATCATCTTTCTAAAAATGTAAATAACTTGAAAACATTCCACAACTCGCAACCTGACCTATAGAGTGAATTTATGAAAACCCCTAAAATCGAGATAACTTTTTCAAAATAGAGAAAGTGATTCTAAAATTTTCAGGGAACCTTACTTGTAACTTGTTGAAACCTTAGTTAAAATAGTTTTGATAAATTTTCACTTATGTGGAAGATATAGTTGAAACCAAAAATTAGGGGTTTTTATACGATTCGACCGAGATCAATCTCATATACCATTTGTAATGAAATTACTTAGATAGATCTGAATATCAGCAACAATAGAACACCGAAATATAAAGAAATGATTACAATATGCAAGTAGAATAACTTATCCACTTCGAAGGGTCAACCTTCAAACCATACAATAAGACACAAATTCTCAATATGATGTTAATATCCTACTCTCTAACTCCTATATATACCCTATTATACTATCCAAAGCCATAAGGCCAACCCACTAAGAATATGAAATCATAAATAATTATGATATGTGATGATAAGAGAATATATTATCCATAGATCGGTTATCCATATCCCGATATATGGCCTAAGGTTAAGGGCGTAATAAGAAATAAGGGTGTTTCAAAAAAAGGGGTAAGGGTAATATTGTTATGTTGTGTGTTTCATCTAGAAGAACCAAAGGCTAATCATTATTCTTTCATGGATGGATAAATGGTAGTACGAGATGATGGTGTCTCCCCTTGCAAGCCTTATAAGTAGGCTTCGCAGTGTGAGTCATTCTTATATTAGTGTGATATATTTCTCACTCTCTAATATTTACATTGATCATATGTTGAATTGGTTGTTCATTAGAGTGTGTAATAATTTGATTGATGTTATTTATAACTTGTATGAAAGAGTTTTTTTATGTATGTGGTTTGAGGATTTACTATGTGTAGTGCCCATCAGATTTTATACCTTTATTATATTCTATTGACTCCTTTTGATCATTTTATCATCGCATACAAAGACATTGGACATTTGATTATGTTAGTTATTTCTTAGACACTTCCATGTTTTATCATGTTGATTATGATACTCTAACACTTGTTAGGGTACTATATGTGACACTTTTTTCTTAACCATGTTATAGACATTCTATGTGATTTAGAGATGATGATATGGATGATTATGTGATGAGATGGATATGATTTTATATTGGATGTATCATTGATTTTTATCGTAATTTCTATATTGATGGATAGATAGATGTGGCTTAATTGTATTCAGTTGATACAGAGTTGTTTGATGATCATGATTATTTACATTATTAGTTTATTTGAATTTAAATTGATCGGGTATGATGTTTTTCTTTGATTGTGCACGATTATAGATTGCACCACAAGGAGAACATGGGAATCGGTGGTAGTAGTACTAAGATTTTCAAGCCACCCAATCTGAACCCATCCTCTCCTTGTTGTTACCTTATCATTATTGGAGTATGTTGAGTTTGGTATGATCACCTTATTTGTTTATGTTGGTCTTGTTTGTAATATTTCACCCTTACTCACCTTGTAAATTAATCTTGATATTAACCCTTTTGTCAATATTGTTGATTGCATAGTGGTCATTTGATCATGTTTTTGGTTAGTGGGTGTTTTTTTAGTGCTAAGCATTTTTTTGGTGTCTTTTGTTAGGAATTAGTCCTAACATGGGTGTTTTGTTCTTAGGTGCTCCATATTAGAATAATATTTAGGTGTGTGGAAAATTAATAATGTGGATCATATATATTCAAATAATGTAAGTGAGTTATGAAAACAACTCACGTATCATATAAGTGAGTGATTTTAGGGATGGTTAGGAGAGAATTTTGGTCGTTAGAACAACCATCCTATATTAGTGTTAGGATTTAGATTGTCTACCTCTATATAATTGTAACATATGGTGTCAATGATAATGTTGAATTAATTATACTTGAGTGTATGCTCTTTCTCTAGATATGGGGTAAAACCCACATCTTGGGATCACCTAAACTTATTTTTTGGGGGCCACCAAGCACCTTAGATACTTCACATTTTCTCAAATCTCATATTTGAGTAAAAGGTGGAATTTTAGTGGCTTGGTTGGAAAGTATGGGGTCCCTAATACCATAAAAAGACCCTTTAGACCTAACATATGGATGGAGGGAACTTTTGGCAAGCCTCAAAAGTAGTTTCCCTCTCAAAATCCTCTCTCAAGTCACCATCCTTATCTCATGTAAATGACTTTGAATTTGGTATCACGTTTTTGGGAGATGGTTTTTGAATTTTGTCTTTTTAGCATTGAATGTTGTGAGGGTACTTGGATGGGGACTTGGATGATTTGGATGTGCCTAGTTGGTAGGGTGACACATGTAACTCTCCCATGGGTTTGGGGATATAGAGAGCTTGATCTATTTCTATTCCCATTTTTAATTTGTAAGGGCTTTTTCTTTTGGCTTTGGAAATTTTAGGATAGTTTTGGAAGAGTTTTTGGAGCACGATTCTTGACTTGTTTGGAGAGAGAGCTTTTGTGAAGCCCATATGAGCATTGCAGCTTGAGAATATTAGCTTGATTGTGAGGTAGAAATCACCCCATTTTCTTGGTTTTATTTGTAATTGAAATATATGTAATCTTTGTAATATTTTATTAAGGTTTGGAATTGTTGTTTTGGGTTTTAAGAGTGAAATTAACTACCTTCCTTTATTTTTGGGATGTTCTTTTATTTTTGTCCCTACACCCCTAATGGGGAGTAGATTATGGGATGCGTGGGAAAGGGAGGGGTCATTTCTTCATCCTCATGGAACCTGGGGAATCCATGAGGGTTATTGGTATTCTACTCCCTTCTTGAGGGGAAGTAGGAGGGATTTCCATTTGACTTGGAAATCCCTTCCTATCCTTGCGAAGGAAGCATGAAAGGCTTGAACAACCTTGGCAAGGAGGAGAATGTGGATTTATAAGGGGTTTGGAGGATGATATGGAGTTATGAAAATATGATATTTGGAGGATGATCTTGGTATATACATTCAATTTTGGTTTTGGGATCCATTCTTTCCATCTTCCAATCCCTTTTTTTGGATACCTTGGTTTTTTTGTCATCTTGTGTTTTTATGGAAATAGGTCATTCCCTCTTGTTATCCTTATTGGTTTTGTTGGAGATTTATGTTGTTTGGAATCTTAATGGGGTGTCATCCATGCTTCCCATGGGATTGGGGGAGGCTAGCATGCCCTCTCTTTGGGGAAAGGCACGTAATGATGCATATGGTTGGGAGGTTTTTAAGCCTTCTTCTTGGTGGTATTTGGAGCATTGACAAGTTAGAGTTGGAGCTATGTTAGGAGGCACATTTGGAGTGTTTTAGAGTTGGTTAAAATATCAAAAATTGAGCATGTTGTTCCCACGTAGTGGTAGACTTGTATGCTTGAATTTGATTAGTTTTTATGTGTGATACTTGTTTAGAAGTGAATTTGCATTACTTTGATCTCTTGGAAGCTTGTTGCAAGGGTTGAAATTACTATCTTAATGTTTTAACTAACTATTATTTTTTATCCATATAAGGGTTTTATCCTCCTTTTGATTCTATGGAAACATTCATTTTGTATAGTATCATCTCTTTCTTGAACAAATGAAGAATATTAAATAAACTATATGCTTGTGAGTTGGATTAAGTTATTAAAAATCATGTTTTGGGTGAATAAAATATAGAGATATTGTTTGTTTTTAAATGTTCATGAAAGAAATCTTTGTTATGGAAGTTCAGTTCCAACTAAGTGAAGTTTAAATTTATATAAGAAATAGTATCTTTCAACTTGCATTGAAAATGTACTTGGAAAAATAATGTTTAATTGAATTCATGATAGTTGTAAACATATCAATGTTAGAAATGTTCTCTCTCTTGAAACAATATATCTAGCTTTTTTATATTCATACATTTATATATAAGTATATATAAATATATATAAGTAATACCTATAGATATGTGTATTTGTAATAAGAACAAAATGAATGTTCCAAGTTATGTGTGTGTGTGTGTGTGTGTGTGTGTTGTTAACCTCATTTGAATAATCCAAGTAATGTTATTATGTGTGTGTGTGTGTGTCACACACATAATAATAGAAAAATGATATAGGACTAAACGTATTAAATGTGTTTTAGATTTTAAAGTTTAGAAATCACATTTTGGTTGGGGTCGAGCCCCGTATTATTAACTATGTATTATTTGGTAAAACAAGGTTTGGGGAGAGTCTACAGCCATGGACGTGACCCTTGCCCCAAAGCTTTTGGGACATGGGTTAGGGAGGGGCCATGGCCATAGCCATAACCCCTACCCAAGACATGCCCCCTTCCCCTTTACCTACGGATTGTCACGGTTGGCGATCAACCGCTCTATTATAATACACAAACATGTGACTAGTTATTACATTATTTAAACTTTTGAACTTGACCTACACAATATGTGTGTGTGTGTGTGTGTGTACACACACACACACACACACACACACATGCATATGTATGTATATGTATATGTATATGTATACATATACATACATACATACATATATATATATAGCCATACTATATATATATATATATATGTGTGTGTGTGTGTGTGTGTGTATGTGTGTGTGTGTATGTGTGTGTGTGTGTGTGTATGTATGTATGTATGTATGTATATGTAGTATATGTATATGTATCTATGTGTAGACACCTGAATTTTGATTTTGCAATCTTATTTTCAAGCACACACAAATCACTCTCATTCTCACCATTTCGTTAATTAACTAACGTTTCTTACCATTTTGGTCAATTAACAACGCTTTTTTGATTACCTAACCCTTTCACATTTAGGATGTCACTTTACGACGAATCGTAAGTCAAGATCATCTTCCAAATAGGGGATTGTTAGGTTGTGGAGCTTGTTTTCATGTGAGAAAGTGTTGAAGACTATACACTAAGAGCATTGTACACTTTCCATAGTTGTCTCACTAGGGTTTGGCACGGGCTAGCCCCGAGTGGGGAAGTGCAGGGGCGGTAGCCCCTGGTAAAGAGGTTCAAGGGCGCATCCCCGAAAAAAATTTGGCCTTAAAACGTTCCGATATATCAAGAAACGTGCTTTTCTCATATGGGCGGGATTTTTGACCCATAGGTTTATGGGACGGTTTTGTCCCATGGTTTTAATACCCACGGTTTTGTAAAATTGTTTAAGCAGTTGTCTACTTATATGGTTTTATGCATATGGTAGGAATAATGTAACATTGTAGATGCATTTTGATTCGAGTGTGAATTCGTCAGAGAGTTTTTTTAGCATAACTCCAAACAGATCTCGGTATTGTATTGAGAGAGCGGTGGCTTGTAATAAAATCTGAGCAAGTGATTCTTGGTGGACATAGCCCAAATTGGGTGAACCGCATTAAATATTATCTCTTTGTGTTGTATTATTTTATTCTACACTTTTATTTGAGATCTATAATATTTTTACGCATATTAGTTTCTCTTTGTTACGATTCTCGTGAGGGATTATTCCGTATATTTTATTCCTTATTTCCTAACATGAATTAGCGATTATTAGCTAATTAAGCATATTTTACCCTTGTTTTGGTCAATATACCCTACTATTGGCTCAAACCCCTCTTCCAACCACTCAAAATCACCCCACTTCCGTCCACAACGTCTCAGTAAGCTTCAAAAGCTTATCATATCCTCCTAATTGGCCCTAAGCGGTTGATTGAGGCTCCTCACATCTTAATCACTTGTTAATTCACTAATTATGATTAGCAAAGTTTCATAATAATGATCCATTCTTAATATTCTTTGTAATTTTAGTCCTACATGCACCAAGATGTAAGTTTTCCTCAAAGGAAAAACTATAAATAAGACTAAGTATTATCTTTCAACTTTACTCCATGCTTTGATTTGCATCTCATATAAGAAATGTGATTTATAGCCAAGCTCAATCCTTGCCTAAAGTCTTCAATGAGGTTAGTAGATGGGTATCCAATATCATCTTTTAGTCATTTGGAGAGACAATTTCACCTTATTTGGAGTAAGAACAAACCCAATTTGATTTCCCTCTTATAACTATTTAGGTCTATGTTAGTTAAAGAATTCATACATAATAAGGATGCTTTGTAGATTAGTGTTTAATTTCATTTCATTTACATTCATAAGCATGATTTTATGCTTTCATCATTATTGTTACATTGCTATAACTTAGAAGCTTGACTATAGGTGGCAATGGTGTTAACCTTTCCTAGTTAGTCATACTATTTACTTTGTAAAAGTTTGGGGTGTTATCAATATGTATATGTATATGTATTATATGTATAATATGTAGATGTACATGTACATGTATATGTATATGTACAAGTACATGTACATGTATATGTATATGTATATGTATATGTATATGTATATGTACATGTAGTACATATACATATACATATACATATACATATACATACATACATACATACATATATAGTTATTTATGTGTGTGAGTAGATCCGTATGAGTTTATATATGTTTTTATATATTAAAAAATATATATAACTCCTCTGGCTATTAAAAATTTGAGACACACACACACACACACACACACACACACACACACACACACACACACACACCTCATGCTAGTGGATTTGAATCCATAACTAAGCATAAAAGGAAATTGTCTTACCTCCAAAAGAAATAAATAAAGGAGAAATGTTTATTTAGGGAGAAATGTTGTGGTAATTGAATTTTTCCTTCATCTAAAAAAGCTCACTGATTATTTACACTTTGTTAGTTTATTTGATTTTAAATTGATCGGTATGAGGTTTTACTTTGAGTGTGCAAGATTATAGGTTGCACCACCACAAGGAGAACATGGGACTCGGTGGTAGCATGTAGTGCCCACTTCCCTTTGACACTTTTAGATATTGATTTTGATACTATTGATCGTATTATGGACACTATTATGTTTTATTTCAGTATGATGGTAGGTGTTACTAGTTAGATCATGGACTTTTATTGATATAGGTACAGTTATTATGCATGATGATGGTTACTAGAGACATTTCTTGGATGTGGTTGATGATATACTATTGTGACATGGATATATTATAGATGTTGATTTGGACTTATGATATTGGATATTTTGAGTAGATCTAGTATGGTAGATTTTGATGATGATATAGTTGATTTATTTAATTAAAAATGATAATGTTGAATTATTGATATTGTTGTGATTTGTGTGTTTAGATGATTTTGAGATACTATTTATATCATTTTGGATGTTCTGATACGGCCACGAGGCCGAAGGAGGTATTTGCATTTTGCAAGTTAAAAATCACAACAATGTCGGGACTGGAGACTAACCATATTGAAATTCTAGGTGAATTCAACAAGGTCACCATGGCAACTGTGTTGTGTGTTTGTGTGTTGAGTTATGTTAGGATTTCCCATGGGGGGGATTTCCATTATATGTGACCATGGGATATGTGTTTTATTATGTGTTCCTTTTTAATTAATATTGTATGTATTTTATTTCATAATGTGTTCCTTCTTGTAATTTAATTTAAATGTGATAGTTTTAATGTGAGATTCATATAGTTAAACTTTATTTAAATTAAATTGGGATATGAAATGAAATGAATAAAGTTGTTGTTATAAATATTAATGTGGGAAGAATGTGTAAGTAATGTTGTAAGAAATTTGTAAGAGTCATGTAAGGCAGATTTTAGAAGGTCAAGCACTTCATCTTTTACGAAATTCGAATTTGTCCTTGAGGCCAAATTTGGAGGCTTGTGGGACAAGTTAAACTTGTCCCACACCTCTTAAAATCATCCACCAACCATGCCTATGCTTTGGAGGTTAAATTTAGGAAATTATAATGCATTTTGAAATGACATTTGTAAGTGTTAATTGCACTTCCCTTACATATTTTTAATTCAATCCTTTTTGGAGTATGGGTTGTTTTGAAGTGTGGAAGTCTTTTTATCATTTTTTATTTATTGTGATTTTTTGGATGATGTTGATTTCCTCTTGGGGTTGAGGAAGAATGATGTGGCATCCCACATGGATCCACATCATCCTCTTCTCTTCCCTCTCCTTTATATTCAAGCTTCTTGCTCATTTTGAGGTTGTTGAAACTTTGTTATTTTCCTCTTAGGGGCGCATTTTTTTTTTTGGCTGTTCTTGGAGCTTGTTGGTGGAAGAGCTTGGAGTATTTTACATGCTTGAACTTTTCTGGTTTTGGATTGCACTTTGACATTGTGGAAATCTTGTGAGCTTGGAACAAACTCCATTATGGAGAGGTAGGATTCTTGAGCTTGTTTTTAAATGGTTTCCTTCTCTTGCTGCATGTTTAAATGGTGTGTGTGTTTTGTATTCTTGGCTGGTTGGGTAGATTGCTTAGGATATGGTGTAGGAGAAGGCTATGGGGATTTCATATGGGGGCATAAGGGATTGCCAATGGCACCTTGTTTTAATGAGGAGGAGTTTTAGCTTGGGATCCACCTTGGAAAATAAATTGCTTGCATTTCTTACTCTTGGGGGCATAAGGGATAAACTTGAGGGGGCATAAGGAGGGGTTGGAAGATATAAGGTTTATGGGATTGATATGATTATGGTGGTATGAATTTTGGTGGATGCCTCATTCCAAATTGGGAGGCATAGGGAGTTCCCCATAGTCCTTGCTCTTGTTGGCTTGCTTGATCACACCTATGTGTTGTGTGAATGATTTCAAATGCGGTAGGAACCGTTGTCTTATTTGGACTATGTATTTTTTTTTTTGTATGCAATGTGAAGAATGCTTGTTTGTTGTGATAGAAGCCTTGTTTCCATGTGTTGATGTTCATACTTTATTTCAATATGGTTGGGGCTCGAGGGCCAATGAGGAAGGACATCTTCTCCCTTCTCATTAGATGTCTTGGTTAGGTGGAGAGCATTGCCTTTCCCCCTTCCTTGTTGTGATCAAAGTTGAAAAGAAGAAGAAACTTGCATGTTGTTGTTTGGAGCAAGGAGAAATTACAGTTTTGATAGTCATATCTCTTGAGTAAATTCAATGTAACCTTTCCCACTTCGAGTGGATGAGTGTATAAATGTTGTAATGTGAAGTTATTGTATTGATGATAGAAGTTTGAATTTGAATGGAGAAATGTAAGGAAATATATTTGTTCTCTATTTTTACAAAAGAAAGTAAATGATATTCCTTCTTGTGTATTTTGAAATTTGAAACAAAAATCAAATTGGATAAGAGATGAGTTGTAAATTTGTCAATTGAATGTGAATAAAGAATCACATTAGTTCCTTTAAATTGAAATTTGTACAGGATTTGAATTATTGTCAAGAAAATGAGATTTCTGTGTTGGAAAAGAATAAGAAACAGTATTGTATATTTTATGTCTTGTATTTGAAAACAAATGAAAAAAGAAAGTTGTAATGTTGTATTTGATGAACAATGAAGATTGCATTCCTTTCTCAAAGTATATTGCATATTAGATTTGAATTAATATTGAAGGATGAGATTGTTGTTTGTGAAAAAGAAAGAATGCATAGGAAGGAAAAGATAATGTTATATTCTTGCAAAATGTATATTAAAAAATTGAAGTTAGAAATGCATTGTAACTTGAAATGAATGGTTGTTCCAAATATTGTAAATGGATTGGACTAGTTTAGTAACCATATGCATCTTCAAAAGACAAATTGCTAAATCAATTTAAAAGAAATAACTCACTGTTTTAAAACTTAAATCTGGCAATGCACATTTTAATTAAAATGAGCAGTTCAAACTTATACTCAACAATAAGTTATGAAACCTTGAAATTCATACTTACAAAGACTTAAGGAACTCAAATTTACAAAAACAGTCAAGAATGAACCTCTAAAACTCAATGAATTTCAATTCGGAGCTTGCACAATCGTTTTTCCCATCTATTGCCGAGAAAAATGCAACCTTGAATAAATTAGACAATTTGACTTCACTAAAACACTCTAAACCCTCCCTATACTGATCCTCCATGTCTATTTGACATGTTGAGTGAAGGAGTTCAAAATTAACCAAATTGAGAAGTTGGAAAACTGTCAGTTCACAAATTAAAAGCCTGCAGATCCTTTTCACAAATTTACCCTTAAAAACTTATCAAAATGTAAATTTTATGTTTTTTGTGCAAATATGGCATCGAGATCTTTCCAAAAAGTCCTTGTTTTCCCAAAATTGAGCTTTCTAACTCAAGTTATGGCACTTTGAAATTTTTGAGCTTGGGCGGGAAAATTTGGGAAAATTTTCCCTGGCGGGCCTGCAAGCCAAAAAATTCTCATCATTTCAGCCTTAGGAAAAATTTTAGAAGTTTTGGACCTTGGGAAAATTTTCACTTTTCCTCGCGCTACTGCTGACCCAATCGAGAGGGCACCACGTGTCCTCCAGGAGTGAGGCAAAGGTGCGGATTAATTTTTAACCCTTAAACTTTTTGAAAATTTTTGGCAAAATTTTCACTTTTCCCTCCGCCATACCGTAGCCAATCAGAGGCTGCCATGTGTCCTCATGGGGTAGTGGCAGAGGCGTGGCAACTTTTTACCCTTTGATTTTTAAAAAAAAAATTGGAAAAAAATTCCATTTTGCCTCACCGGCCAACATCCAATCAGAGAGTGCCACGTGGCACCTGGGGTGGCGGCGGAGGTTCGGGAGAAATTTTAGTTTTGCGCCGCATGGGGAAAAATTCCAAAAAATTCCCCGTGACCCACCAACCTGCCAAAGGGGTTTTCCCCTCCTCTTTACACGTGTCCCCCTTAGGAAAATTTGATTCTAAAACTCCGTCAAACCATATCTTGAGTTCCCGAAGGAGTTAGGAGGACTTATTTATATCACCGGAAAGGTGAGAAAATTTCGTATCCATTGAGAATGGTTTAGGAAATTTTTGGAAGCATTAAGTATGAGAAAAATCTAGTTGAAGTTATGATCCTATTAGAGAGTGGGTATAGGGGTAGATTTCTCCCTGAAACTAACTAGAACATGTAACCCTAAAATTTGAACCTTGTGAACTTGATATGAGTAAATAATGGAAACTTGTGTTTTGGTAAATAGGATTTGTTCTAGAACCTTCTAGTAGCAACCGGCATCTTGCAACTTAGCTATAGACACTTCTAATCAAAAAAAAATATTCCATAATTTTCTAAGCTAACCCTAGGTTATTTCTTTGGTCTCAAGTGGTTGTTTAAACGGGCATCACATAGCACTACCAAGATGTTCAAGCCGCCTAGTCTGAAATCATCCTCACCTTGTTGCTACCTTGTCATTATTGAAGTATGTTGAGTTTGGTATGATCACTTTTTTTTTTTTGTTGGTCTTGTTTGTAATCTTTCACCCTTACTCACCTTGTAAATTGATCTTGTTATTAACCCTTTTGTCAAGATTGTTGATTGCTTAATGGTCATTTGATCATGTTTTTAGTTAGTGATTGTTTTGTTAGTGCTAAGTATGTTTTGTGGTGTCTTGTGTTAGGAATTAGTCCTAACATGGGTGCTTTGTTCTTAGGTGCTCCATATTAGAATAATATTTAGGTGTGTGAAAAATTAATAATGTGGAGCATATATATTCAAATAATGTAAGTGAGTTGTGAAAACAACTCACGTATGATTTAAGTGAGTGATTTTAGGGATGGTTAGGAGAGAATCTAGGTGGTTAGAACAACCATCCTAGATTAGTGTTAGGAGTTAGATTATCTACCTCTATATAATTGTAACATATGGTGTTAATGATTATGTTGAATTAATTATTTTTGAGCATATGCTCTTTCTCCATATATGGGGTAAAACCCACATCTTGGGATCACCTAAAATTATTTTTTTGGGGCCACCAAGCACCTTAGATACTTCACTTTTCTCAAATCTCATATTTGAGTAAAAAGTGGAATTTTGGAGGCTTGGTTGGAAAGTATGGGGTCCCTATTACCTTAAAAAGACCCTTTAGACCTAACATATGGATGGAGGGAACTTTTTGGGAGCCCAAAAGTAGTTTTCCTCTCAAAATCCTCTCTCAAGTCACCATCCTTGTCTCATGTGAGTAACTTGGGATTTGGTAGCATGTTTTTGGGAGATTGTTTTTTGAATTTTGTCTTTTTGGCATTGATTGTTGTGAGGGTACTTGGATGGGGACTTGGATGATTTGGATGTGCCTAGTTGGTAGGGTGACACATGTAACCCTCCCATGGGCTTGGGGATGTAGAGAGCTTGCTCTATTTCTATCCCCATTTTTAAGTTGTAGGGGTTTTTGCTTTTGGCTTTGGAGATTTTAGGAGAGTTTTTAGAAGAGCTTTTGGAGAAGGATTCTTGACTTGCTTGGAGAGAGATCTTGTGTGGAGCCCATATGAGCATTGGAGCTTGAAAATACTATCTTGATTGTGAGGTAGACATCACCCCATTTTCTTGGTTTTATTTGTAATTGCAATATATGTAATCTTTATAAGATTTTATTAAGGTTTGGAATTGTTGTTTTGAGTTTTGGGAGTGAAATTTCTGCCTTCCTTTATTCTTAGGATGTTCTTTTGTTTTTGTCCCTACACCCCTAATGGGGAGTGGATTTGGGGATGCATTTGGGAAAGGGGAGGGATCATTTCTTCATCCTCATGGCACCTTGGGGAAGCCTTGAGGGTTATTGGTATTCTACTCCTTCTTGAGGGGAAGTAAGAGGGATTTCCATTTGACTTGGAAATCCCTTCCTATCCTTGCCAAGGAAGCATGCAAGGCTTGAAAAGCCTTGCAAGGAGGAGAATGTGGAGTTATAAGGGGTTTGGAGGATGATATGGAGTTTAAAAAAAAAATATGATATTTGGAGGATGATCTTGGTATATACATTCAATTTTGGTTTTGGGATCCATTTTTTCCTTCTTCCAATCTCTTTTTTTTAGATACCTTGGTTTTTTTGTCATCTTGTGTTTTTTTATGGAAATTGGTTATTCCCTCTTGTTATCCTTGTTGGTTTTGTTGGAGCTTTTGTGTTGTTTGGCATCTTAATGGTGGTTCATCCATGCTTCCCATGGGATTGGGGAGGCTAGCTTGCCCTCTCTTCGGGAAAGGCATGTAATGATGCATATGGTTGGGATGTTTTCAAGCCTTCTTCTTGGTGGTATTTGGAGCATTGACAAGTTAGAGTTGGAGCTAAGTTTGGAGGCACATTTGGAGTGTTTTAGAGTTGGTTAAAAGCTCAAAATTTGAGCATGTTGTTCCCACGTAGTGTTAGGCTTGTATACTTGAATTTGATTAGTTTTTATGTGTGATACTTGTTTAGAAGTGGATTTGCATTACTTTGATCTCTTGGAAGCTTGTTGCACGGGTTGAAATTATTATCTTAATATTTTAACTAACTACTATTTTTATGCATATAAGGGTTTTATCCTCCTTTTGATTCTACGGAAACATTCATTTTGTATAGTATCATTTCTTGCTTGAACAAATGAAGAAGATTAAATAATATATATGCTTTTGAGTTGGATTAAGTTATTAAAAATCATGATTTGGGTGAATAAAAGATAGTAGATCTTGTTGGTTTTTAAATGTGCATGAAAGAAATCCTTGTTATGGAAGTGCAATTCCAACTGAGTGAAGTTTAAATTTATTTAAGAAATATTATCTTTCCAACTTGCATTTAAAATGTACTTGGAAAAATAATGTTTAATGGAATGCATGATAGTTGTAAACATATCGATGTTAGAAATGTTCTCTCTCTTGAAACAATAGATCTTGCTTTTTTAATATTCATACATTTATATATAAGTAATAGCTATAAATATGTTTATTTGTAATAAAAACAAAAATGAATGTTCCAAGTTATATATATTTGTGCTTGTTGTCTCCTTTATAACTATCACTTTAGGATACATTTCGAATAGTAATTTAAATTATGAAAGTACATTATTAATTTAATCCTTGGAAATATTATGATTTGTATCCATCTTCCTCTATATATAAAAACTTTGGTTTATCATTTTATAAGTTATAATTTTTGGGCAAATTTGTGTGATCATATTATAGCGAGAAAAAAAAATTAACCTCTTTTGAAAAATCCACACACACACACACACACATTTGTGTGTATATATATGTGTGTGTGTGTGTGTGTGTGTGTGTGTGTGTGTGTGTGTGTGTGTGTGTGTGTGTGTGTATTTGTATATGTATATATATCTCTGTGTGTGTGTGTGTGTGTGTGTGTGTGTGTGTGTGTGTGTGTGTGTATTTGTATATGTATATATATCTATGTGTGTGTGTGTGTGTGTGTGTGTGTGTGTGTGTGTGTGTGTGTATGCATATGCATATGTATATTTATAAATGTATGTATATATATGTATATACATACATATACATATACATATATAGACACACATATACATATACATGTGTGTGTGTGTATACATGTACATATATATATACATGTACATGTACATGTATACATGTACATACATACATATATATATATATATATATATATATATATATATATATATATGTATATATATATATATATATACATGTGTGTGTGTGTGTGTGTGTGTGTGTGTTTCTCACACACACATATATACATTTATACATGTTTAGTGTGTGTGTGTGTATTTTCAACTTTAAAATTTATAACACATTTACGTTTAGTTCATATATTATATGTATACACACATATGTATATATACATATATGTGTGTACACATATATATATGATATGTGTAGATATAATGAGAAAAATAATATAGAACTAAACGTATTAAATGTGTTATAAATTTTAAAGTTGAGAAATCACATTTTGGTTGAGGCCGAGTCCCGTCTTATTAGCTGTGTATTATTTGGGGAGGTTTTCAAGCCTTCTTCTTGGTGGTATTTGGAGCATTGACAAATTAGAGTTGGAGCTAGGTTTGGAGGCACATTTGGAGTGTTTTAGAATTGGTTAAAAGCTCAAAATTTGAGCACATAGTTCCCACATATTTGTAGGCTTGTATACTTGAATTTGATTAGTTTTTATGTGTGATACTTGTTTAGAAGTGGATTTGCATTAGTTTGATCTCTTGGAAGCTTGTTGCAAAGTTTGAAATTATTATCTTAATATTTTAACTAACTATTATTTTTATTCATATTATCTTAATATTTTAACTAACTATTATTTTTATTCATATAAGGATTTTATCCTCCTTTTGATTCTATGGAAACATTCATTTTGTATAGTATCGTTTCTTGCTTGAACAAATGAAGAAGATTAAATAAACTATATGCTTGTGAGTTGGATTAAGTTATTAAAAATCATGATTTGGGTAAATAAAAGATATAGATCTTGTTGGTTTTTAAATGTGCATGAAAGAAATCCTTCTTATGGAAGTGTAGTTCCAACTGAGTGAAGTTTAAATTTATTTAAAAATATTATCTTTCCAACTTGCATTTAAAATGTACTTGGAAAAATAATGTTTAATGGAATGCATGATAGTTGTAAACATATCGATGTTAGAAATGTTCTCTCTCTTGAAACAATAGATCTTGCTTTTTTGATATTCATACATTTATATATAAGTATATATAAGTAATACCTATAAATATGTGTATTTGCAATAAGAACAAAAATTTATTCTTGGGAAGTTCTTTTGTTTTTGTCCCTCCACCCCTAATGGGGAGTGGATTTGGGGATGGATTTGGGAAAGGGAAGGGATCATTTCTTCATCCTCATGGCATCTTGGGGAAGCCATGAGGGTTATTGGTATTCTACTCCTTTTTGAGGGGAAGTAGGAGGGATTTCTATTTGACTTGGAAATCCCTTCCTTTCCTTGCCAAGGAAGCATGCAAGGCTTGAAAATCCTTGGCAAGGAGGAGAATGTGGAGTTATAAGGGGTTTGGAGGATGATATGGAGTTTGAAGATATGATATTTGGAGGATGATCTTGGTATATACATTCACTTTTGGTTTTGGGATCCATTCTTCCCTTCTTCCCATCTCTTTTTTTGGATACCTTGGTGTTTTTGTCATCTTGTGTTTTTTTATGGAAATTGGTCCTTCCCTCTTGTTATCCTTGTTGGTTTTGTTGGAGCTTTGTGTTGTTTGGCATATTAATGGTGTGTCATCCATGCTTCCCATGGAATTGGGGGAGGCTAGTATGCCCTCTCTTTGGGGAAAGACATGTAATGATGCATATGGTTGGGAGGTTTTCAAGCCTTCTTCTTGGTGGTATTTGGAGCATTGACAAGTTAAAGTTGGAGCTAGGTTTGGAGCATATTTGGAGTGTTTTAAAGTTGGTTAAAAGCTCAAAATTTGAGCATGTTGTTCCCACGTAGTGGTAGGCTTGTATACTTGAATTTGATTAGTTTTTATGTGTGATACTTGTTTAGAAGTGGATTTGCATTACTTTGATCTCTTGGAAGCTTGTTGCGGGGTTGAAATTATTATCTTAATATTTTAACTAACTATTATTTTTTATTCATATAAGGGTTTTATCCTCCTTTTTTATTATATGGAAACATTCATTTTGTATAGTATCATTTCTTGCTTGAACAAATGAAGAAGATTAAATAAACTATATGCTTGTGAGTTGGATTAAGTTATTAAAAATCATGATTTGGGTGAATAAAAGGCGGTAGATCTTGTTGGTTTTTAAATGTGCATGAAAGAAATCCTTATTACAAAAGGGTAGTTCCAAGTGAGTGAAGTTTAAATTTATTTAAGAAATATTATCTTTCCAAGTTGCATTTAAAATGTACTTGGAAAAATAATGTTTAATGGAATGCATGATAGTTGTAAACATATCGATGTTAGAAATGTTCTCTCTTTTGAAAAAATAGATCTTGCTTTTTTATATTCATACATTTATATATAAGTAATACCTATAAATATTTGTATTTGTAATAAGAACAAAAATGAATGTTCCACGCTATATATATATATTATATATATATATATATATATATATATATATATATATATATATATACATACATATATATATCTGTGTGTGTGTGCGAGAGAGAGAGAGAGAGAGAGAGAGAGAGAGAGAGAGAGAGAGTGTGTGTTGTCTCCTTTATAACTTATCACTTTAGGATACATTTACGAATAGTAATTTAAATCAAGAAAGTACATTATTAATTTAATCCTTGGAAATATTATGATTTGTATCCATCTTCTTCTATATATAAAAACATTGGTTTGTCATTTTATAAGTTATAATTTTTGGGCAAATTTGTGTAATCATATTATAGCGAGAGAAAAAAATATTTTAACCTCATTTGAAAAATCCAAGTAATGTTATTGTGTGTGTTTGTGTATACATATACTTATACATATAACAAAAAAATGATATAGAACTAAACGTATTAAATGTGTTTTAAATTTTAAAGTTGAGAAATCACATTTTTGTTGGAGTGAGCCCCGTCTTATTAACTATGTATTATTTGGGAAAACAAGGTTTGGAAAGAGGTTGCAGCCATGGTCGTAACCCCGCCCCAAAGCTTTTGGGACATGGGTTAAGGAGGGGCCACGGCCACAACCACAACTCCTACCCAAGCCATGCCCCCTTTCCCCTTACTACTCACGGATTTTCACGGTCGGCGATCGACCGCTCTATTGCAATACACAAACATGTGATTGGTTATTACATTGTTTAAATTTTTGAACTCGACCTACACACAATATGTGTGTGTGTACACACATATATATAAATGCATATGCATGTGTGTGTGTGTGTGTGTGTGTGTGTGTGTGTGTGTGTGTGTAGACACCTAAATTCCACTTTTGCGGTCTTATTGCCAAACACACACAAATCACTCTCATTCTCACCATTTCCGTTATAATTAGTGATTTCCGCTAATTAACTAACATTTCTTACCATTTTGGTCAATTAACAACGCTTTGTTGATTACCTAACCCATTTCACATTTAGGATGTCACTTTACGACGAATCGTAAGTCAAGATCATCTTCCAAATAGGGAATTAGCAATTATTAGCTAATTAAGCATATTTTACCATTGTTTTGGTCAATATACCCTACTATTGGCTCAAACCCCTCTTCCAACCACTCAAAATCACCCCACTTCCTTCCACAACGTCTCAGTAAGCTTCAAAAGCTTATCCTAGCCTCCTAATTGACCCTAAGTGGTTGATTAAGGCTCCTCACATCTTAATCACTTGTTAATTCACTAATTATGATTAGCAAAGTTTAATCATGATTAGTCATTCTTAATCTTCTTTGTACTTTTAGTCCCACATGCACCAAGATGTAAGTTTTCCTCAAAGGAAAAACTATAAATAAGACTAAGTACTATCTTCTAACTTTACACCATGCTTTGATTTGCATCTCATATAAGAAATATGATTTATAGCCAAGCTCAATCCTTGCCTAAAGTCTTCAATGAGGTTAGTAGATGGGTATCCAATATGATCTTGTAGTCATTTGGAGAGACCATTTCACCTTATTTGGAGTAGCAACAAACCCAATTTGATTGCCCTCTTAGATCTATTTAGGTCTATGTTAGTTAGCAATTCATACATAGTAAGGATGCTTTGTAGATTAGTGTTTGATTCCATTTAGTTTACATTCATAAGCATGCTTTTAAGCTTTGATCATTAATGTTACATTCCTAGAACTTAGAAGCTTGACTATAGGTGGCAATGGTGTTAGCCTTTCCTAGTTAGTCATACTATTTGCTTTGTAAAAGTTTGGGGTGTTATCGGTATGTATATGTATATGTATACATGTACACGTAACATATACATATGCATATACATACATACATACATACATATATAGTTATTTGTGTGAGTGAGTAGATACGTATGAGTTTATATATGTTTTTATATATTAAAATATATATATAACTCCTCTTGGCTATTAAAATTTTGAGGAGACTTACACACACACACACACAAGCACAAAACCTCATGCTAGTGGATTTGAATCCACAACTAAAAATAAAAAGAAATTTTCTAACCTCTAAATGAAATAAATAAACAAGAAATGCTTATTTAGGGGCAAATGTTGTGGTAATTGAATTTGTCCTTCATCTAAAAAAAAGCTCCATGTGCAACCTGTAACAAGCCAAAATAGAAGAGAGGAGGAAAAAAGTGAAAATGGGTTAATAAAATTAAAATGAGAAGAATATAACCTCTCATAAGGAAACTTAGGGTTTCCTAACTAAACCTAATATCTATGGTGGAGATCCTTTTCATCCAAAGGCTCTCCTTAAACCTAGTGTTGCACTTGCAAGTGGGTCCCATGGTGGGATATTCCCACTTGCTTGAATAATTCCTTGGTTGAAATAAATTGGAATAAATGATTTAAATGTTCATGGGTCTTGGGGACCCATTCACTTACACCTTAGGGATTAATTAACCACTTGGGATTAATTATTATTCCCATTTGATTAAACTAAACTAGGTTAAAGGGGTAATTTAACTAGATAAATATTATGAATATAATAATACCTTAGGAAATGGAATTTGATTTCCGTAGACCCGGGATTTCCTTGGTGCGGAAAACTTAAATATGAAGGTTTTAAATAGTAGGTTTT
The DNA here is from genome assembly GCA_018340775.1 of Taxus wallichiana var. yunnanensis. Lineage (NCBI taxonomy): Eukaryota > Viridiplantae > Streptophyta > Pinopsida > Cupressales > Taxaceae > Taxus > Taxus wallichiana. The sequence goes on from CM031240.1 coordinate 615,331,569, forward strand.
AATACTATTGTTGTTTAACACAATGACCCGTTAGCAAACGTAATAATGACGTAAATTTTATTCATCGTAATAACCTTTGATAATTGTTGAACTAGATAAATATGTTTGGCGACGCAAAACAGACGGAAAAAAATTACCACCTTTTTAACCAGTGTTTAATGGATAAACTATAGTAGATGTTTTGGGTTAAATTTTGGGGCACGACATTATGCCATTTTGTAGAGGAATAAGGTTGGATATGCGGTATGGGTTTTGGTATGTTTTAAATAGAGGAAACAAAGATAAGTTAGACTAACCTTAGTGGAGGGATACGTGTTTGAAACCTTGGTGGAGAGATAAGAGAGTTTACATGCATGTTTGAATTCATGGGAGGAACCAAGGGCTAGTCTACCTTTCTTAGTGAAGGGATAAGGGATAGTTAATAGCATCCTCTTCCCCTCGGCGGGCTATTGGACGGCTTGGGTGTGTGGTGTTTGGTTTAATTATTGTATTATTTCCATTACCTTCTCTTTTCCCCTCATAAACTTGGACTACTTTTTGGTTGTGCAAAGATTTAATGTGTGTTGTATAATTGTTTAGATATTGTTGTGTTGCAATAAGTGAGCCCCAAATGTTGTATAAGAAAAAAATTACCCTTGTTTTGGCTTGTGATTTTGGTTTGTGTTTTGTGGGTGTTACATGGAAGCACAATCCCATGAATTCGAATAGAATTTTAGAGGAAACAATAGCGAGGAAGCCCAAACAGAGATGCCAAATGGTAGAAAAATTGCATAAAATTTTTAACCGAATGACTTTTGTGCTGCTACTACTTTCTAGGGCTGGAAAGTCTCTTCCTGAATTGTAGTCTCTCAAAATTTCATGAACTTAGTTGGGCTTAAGCATCAACAAAAAAAAATTACATGGAACCATATATTTCCCAGATGAATAAGAGCAATGGCCCCCTAGCATAGATCCGTGATGTTAATCACTAACCAAACTCTCAATAACAAAGTTAGATCAGATTGCTAAAGCTCCAAGAAAAGATGGTTTGATTTCCCTCATCTCTCGCATCATAGCTAATCCGAAGAAGAGAATTTTGGCTTTAAACACCAATGTTACCCTCGAGGAATCTAGACAATTTTTGCTTTTATGGTTGCATGTCTTGTGAGGTTCTCATAAATATCCATTCTTCATTGACTACAATTTAACCCTTTTTTCCTAAAACAAAATATGGGGAAGTTATACCAATTTATTAAAATTGAGATGGGCATTGTATACCTAGGAGGGCCTGGATATATGCTGAAGTAGAAGAAAACCAATTTACTAAAAGGGTTAAGAATGCTTTGTTAAGGCATTTTTACGAAAACCCTCTGTACATCTCTATTAATATACCAAACTTGGAATGCATATCAATAAGTGCACTTCCTACAAAGACTTCCAACTCCAATCCACATTTCATACTGTAAGCATGAACCTCTTTGCTCTGTTTAACAGCTTGCATGCCACGGTATGCACTTGCCAAGTTGAATTGGTTTGGTTTGATTACTTCGAGCTGCAGTTGGGAAAAACAATACAAGGCCTCATGGTCATTTACCCATTCTGAAAAACTCCAGCGATCATGGAATTCTATGACATCAAGTTTTGTTTGCTCATTTCAGAAAACATATTCTTAGCATCCTCTAAGCACCTGGACTTGGTATACATCATAAGAAGGGCAATACGCAAGGGTGCATATGAGTCAGTTCCTGTTTTAATGATGTATGCATGCGGTTGCTTTCCTTGTTCCACGTCATCCAAACCTGTAGACACCTTGACAACAGCGGTCAGGGTTAAGAAGTTTGGCTTCACACTTTACCTCTGCACTTGGCAAAAGAAATTGAAGGCCTCCTTTCCATGCCCATACCTCATTATCGTTCCATTCCATGAAACCACATTCCGTTCAGGCATTTTGTCAAACACTTTCCATGCATCTTACCAAAATACCATACTTAGTATACATATCAGCAAGGGCACTGCCCGCACATACATCTAATTCAAAACCAGTTTTGATTGCTATGCCACGCAACACCTTTGCCTGTGCTGAATCTACCAAGCCTGCGCAAACCCTAAATAAACAAGGCAAAGTGAATTCAATGGGCATCACGCCTGCCTTTTGCATTAAGCCCATAAGTTTCAGAGCCTCCTCGCAGTACACATTCTGAACATATATTGCAATCATTGTAGTCCATGACACAATATTGCACTCAAGCATTTTGTCAAACACTTGGCGTGAATCAACCAATCACCCACATTGAGCATACATGCTGGCTAGATTACTTCCTAAAAAACCGTCAATCTCATTTTGATTTCTAATAATGCGGGCATGAATTTGTTTCCCTCAATTAGTGACTGTCTCTGGAGACACTCTCGCAACACACAAGCATATCTCATGGAGTCGACTTGTTCTACAACATGAAAACCATCCATGGCGTCTTTGATTGTTTTCCCACCGACCTTGTGCAGTCAACTTTGATGGCACAGGTTTCTGTTTTTCATTGTTTGCATATTCTGAAGTACTTAACAGAGCTCTGAATTTTATGAATCAAATTGAAGTTTGAGAAAGAAATATAATTTGCCTATGAACAGCAATGAGAAAATCTTGGTTTTCTCATTACAGGGGATCTGGAAACACTTCCAAATAACCTTACTACATGTGCTGCAACATATAAAATTATCTTCTCTTTTACCTTAGATTGTAACTGCAACTTCTTACTTTGAAGTGAATGGGAACCCCTTCTACTGACTTGGATCAAGCTTAGGTTTGACCAAATGATTTCATAGATGTATAGTTATGAATATTTTCATACAGCTAATCAAACATGTTTCATTCAATAAAATAATGACAGCCATCACTTTCGCCTCGCATCTCATTTGCATTTCCCTATCAGCATGAGAATTGCACCTCTTGGTGTAATTGCTAGTAATATACACAGGTGATACACTAGCAAAGGGCCAATTTAAAAATAGGTGCCTACTACGTGTAATGAATGGATGGTTGTCTTTCCACTATACGACCTTTTTCACTAATTATTGCCACGATATAACCTTTTTCAGTAATTATTTTACGAGAACAAAAACAATATAATTTAAAATTTTACTTCAAATAATATTTTTCTCGCAGGAGCATCTCATCCCATTTGTAAAACAAGCAAGCCAACTATGACATACCAAAGCACTTCCTATACTTGTGGGAGAGACCATCAATCAAGAGGAAAATGTAATGGAAACAAACTACAAAGATGATGTGGATGTCACAATAAAGCTGAAAAATTCATCACAATTTACTCTATTATTTGGGGGAAATATTGAAAGAATTGCCCAATGCCTAGTTCTATCATAGCTATAACAGTCCTGTGAATAAATATGAAGAATACAGCGTGACCATAGATGGATTCTGTTTGCTACCTCAAATTGTCCTCCATCAACATTTTCAGTGTGTACAATAAACTTGATTATAGCTTTTTACCCCCATTTGGTCTTCTGGCCGATGCACATATCTATAAACAAGAACTTATGTGTGCTGTTCTATAGGCTAGAGTGGGCATACACACTCAAATAATTAAGGCAACCCAAAGATCCAGAAAAACATAATTATACAAACAAGATCAGCATTATCGGCACGTATGTGCCTAATAATGCATCCCATTTGTAACGAGTAAAATTATGAAGTTGGCCATCAGGAAAGGCCTCTTTCTAAAACAGGAATATAACACTTTCCTGTAATCAAACTAATGAAAGTCCATAGCAGCTCCATGAACTTACCAATCTGAGCTGAAAAGCTTAGTGGTGTTGGTCTTCCAACTCTACTTTCTATCTGAAGACACAGATTCTATTGCTTTCCAATGATGAACCCTATCATTACAGAGAATAGAGCTACTCCTAATAGAAAAGTAAAACTAAAATTTGAAGGCTGGATAAAATTTTCACTCCTATTTGTCCTTGCATCATGGGAAAAGACATTTTCATCTTCCGACATTCTCTCTGTTCTACATCTGAAAGAATGAAAAACCTTTCTTGCAATATCTTGCATTCTTCTAGCCAATCCATTTACCTGCAAATTGTAACAGGCAAATCCAGGATGTGTTAGACTAAAAGTAGTTGTAATTAAATCCAGAATAATGTGAATGTGCGAAGGCGTTTTCTCCTCCTAAATAGGATTGACAATAATTCATTCGAACCGATAAATAAATTTAAAATATAGAGAAAATAAGCATTGAAACGTCTTTGTTCATCATCTTTCAGATTTAGAATAAGATGATATAAAAGATAAAGAGAAAAAACCATGACCACTCTAATCAGATAACTCCCTTTGATTAACATGATATACTTTGCACCGACAGATGTAGGAAAAGGAAAAACTTGTTTCATGTTAATAATTGTCAAAGTTTCCTTCAGTTTGTTAACTGGTTAGGTTGTTTCTTCATTTTGCAATTAAAGTAATTGGTTAGACTGCACCCATTTTACTACATTTGGGTTTAACTGGAATTAGTATGGATTAGTCAATTTAAACTTTAAACCTTTTCTCCTCGGTGAACATCGCTCAATTATTTTTTAACCTTTTCATATCTAGAAGAACCAATGGTATTGTGCTACTACATTTATGAGGAACATGCATGAACAGAAATTTAAATATTTAATTAGCTTTGTAAGAAGATATACATTTGACAGGCTGAAGATGCCATTACACTTGAAACCCACCATCATGTTGAATATATAGAATGAACCATACGGTTCTAGACAGTTGTGGAGGTTGTAACCAACAACCAAATGTAACTAAATGTAACCACTCCTCACATAATAAATTCACCCTGCCTGAATCATTGATGTAGTGCAGTTTTGTGCAGTTTCATCTTCTTGTTATTTTCTTTGTGCTTCTTATCATACTAACAGTGGTATCAAAGCCAGTTAGTCACCATTGAAGGAAGCAGTTGTGAGAGGTGAGGTCGACGGTACGGTCAACACGGGCAGAGGATAAAATCGTGGTTCGAGTGCCTGAAATCGTGGGTTCTGTTCACGAGGGCAGAAAGGAGAAAAACGTGTAGCTAGAAAGAGGGCAAACATCCAGTCGTGTAGGAGCAAATACCAGTGGAAGAGAAAAGAGCAAAGGCAGTGCAAAGTCGTGGCAAAGACGTGTGGGCAGAACCCTAGTCAAAAATCCAAAGACGTGTGGCCAGTCGTGAATACAAGTTGTGTGAAGGAAAGGGAACGATTCGTGGGCAAAGCTTCTCCTATTTTATACAGTCGCAAATAGTCATGAGGGACGAGGGCACAAAAGTCGTGCCATCACAGAAACGAGACCTTTGGCCTATCAGACAATCAAAAAGTCAGTCGCTGAATTAATACGCTGAACTAATATTCATTTTTCAATGAAAGGTATTCACTTTGCATTTGAATAAGTGACTTATTCTTTTTATTAGAGTAAGTAAATATTATTTTATTATTTCCGTTACTTTGGAATAATAAAATGGCAAATATTTCAAACCTAATTTTGCCGGACTCACAAAAATTAACGGGCACTAATTTCAATGTATGGAGCCATAAGATTTTAACGCTTGCAGAATTTCGTGATTGTGATAAGATAATCACGGGTAGTGAAAGCAGACCTGCTACAAATTTTGTGGATTATGACAAACGTCATAAGGAAGCGTTATTGCTTCTCAAGTTATCGGTGTCGGATGATATGATACGGAAGTGCGGAATGCCCATTGTGGCAAGCACGTTGTGGGCTAGTCTGAGGGATAAATATCAGACATCAGAGAAAGGACGGGTTTTGTACCTGAAAAATACATTGTTTGCTTTGAAGCTACAAGAAGGTGGATCGCTATCTGAGCACCTACTTCGGATGAAAGACCTCTCGAGACCAGTTATCTTCCATAAATAAAAAGGTGGACGATGATGATATGGTGGCTTTGGTTCTAAATAGCTTGCCTTCTTCGTATGAGTCATTTGTGGAGGCACTTCATTTAATGGCGAGAGTCAAACTCTTACGTTTGACAAGGTGAGTTCCTACCTGTTGCAAAAGGAACGAAGACAAACACAGGCTCAAGAGTCCAGTTTTGGACAATCTGAGAGCGCTTTTGTTGCTCAGTCCAAAGGAAAGTGGAAACGACAGGCTGAGACATCCACTTCCTCTCCTAAACATCAAGTGAAATGTTACTATTGTCACAAACTTGGTCATGTGAAGGACTGTCGGAAACGACTCAATGCCCTGAAGAAGCAAGAAGGGGTAGGCACATGTGGCTACAGTTGAACACGAGTCAGAAGATGAGTATGCTCTCATGGCATCTTGCACGGTAATGGCAGCCCTACTCGATGTTGGTTCTTTGATTCCGAGCATCACGACATTTCACATGTCAAAAAGATTGGTATGTCAATTTTCATTCTTGTTCTTCTGATTCAGTTACTTTAGGGGATGGAAGATCACATGTTGTAGAAGGTATTGGGGATGTTCGTATTATGCTAAATAATAATACCAAACTGCTTGTCAAAAATGTTAGATATGTGCCTAACATGAATAAGAATTTGTTATCTATCAGTCAACTAACTGATAATCCCAATATCTGTAAACTTTTTGGCAAACAATGTATTGTGTCTGACATCAAGCAAAATAAGGTTGTTGCCCTGGGGATTGGGCATGGTGGTCTATATAGACTTGTTGATCCTGCCACGGTCAACTTGCATGCCTTAGTTGTGGAAGGCAATACCAGTGTTTTATGGCACGAAAGATATGGCCATCTCAACCTTCAGTATTTAGCCCGCCTTCATAGAACCAACATGGTTGTTGGTTTGCCTCCTATTCAAGAGAAACAAGACATGTGTGTTGGTTGTTTTGTAGGAAAACAAAAGCGGAAGCCTTTTCCCTCTGAAGGTGCTTGGCGTGCAAAGGGGCTCTTGGATCTTGTACATGCAGATCTATGTGAGCCATCGTGGAAGACTCCCACAGTCCTTGGTGCACGTTATTTTCTCTTGTTGGTGGATGATCATTCTCGGAAGATGTGGGTCTATTTTTTGAAGAAGAAGTTGATTGCTTTGCTTCTTTTGTCAAGTTCAAGGCCTTGGTGGAGAATCAAACCAGCCGGTGGATCAAGACTTTGAGATCCGATAATGGGGGTGAGTTTACCTCTAAACAGTTTGCAGATTTCTGTAGTAAAGAAGGGATTCAATGCTTCAGTTGACAACCCCTTATACCCCACAACAGAATGGGGTGGTAGAACGGAGGAACAAAACCATCATGGAGATGGCAAGATGCATGATGCAGTCGAGGAGTGCCATATAAGTACTGGGGAGAAGTTGTTAACACAACTGTATATATTCTCAATCGGAGTCCTTGCAAAGCTTTGCAGGACATCACACCGGAAGAGGCTTGGTCCACCAATCAAACCAGAGGTATCAGCATTTCGTGTTTTTGGTTCAGTTTGCTTATACTTTGGTTCCTGCAAATAAGAGGAGTAAGTTAGATTCCAAATGTTCTAGATATTTTTTTGTTGGTTATAGTGATCAATCTAAAGCCTATAGATTGATTGATACTTCCACTAATAAGATCATTATTAGTCGGGATGTTGATGTAAAAGAAACAAAGTCTTTCTTTGGTTGTAATCAGCAAGGGGACCAACAAAGGGGCAGCGATCAACAAGGGGTCATAACAGAGTTTGGTACTCTTTCCTTGCCCGATCATGAATCTGGTTCTTCTCATACTCCTCCACAGACTCCAGGACAGTCTGTACAATCTCCCACTGAGATTTTTGAGTCTCCAAGAAATCAACTTGTGTTGGTTTCTCCTCCGGAACTTTCCGTTGGTTTCTCTTCCAAGAAGCACCACAACCAGATACCACATCCTCAGTTCAGCGGAGGCCTAAGTGGTTTTACTCCACTATTCAAGATTTGAGGAAGGAAGAATTGTCTCCTCTCTTAGATGGAAGGTCTCGACGAACTGGTAAGCAAATTGATTATTCGAGCACGCTCAATTTGCTCTTGCTTCTGATCTTCTTCATATTCATGAGCCACAAAAATACTCTGAAGCACGAGGCATACCGGAATGGGAAACTGCCATGCAACTAGAGTATGATGCCTTGATTAAAAATAATACCTGGAAGTTGGTGCCATTACCTCCAAGGAAACATCCCATTGGCTGTAAATGGGTGTATAAAATCAAGTGTAAAGCAGATGGTACTTTGGATAAGTACAAGGCTCGACTCGTTGCGAAAGGATTTTCGCAACAGGAGGGGATAGATTATGAAGAGACATTTGCTCCTACTGCGAAGATGGTCACTTTTTGGCTTCTTCTTTCTTTTTGCACTTAGTTTGGTTGGAAAGTATATCAGATGGATGTCAAAAGTGCTTTCCTGAATGGGGATTTGGAGGAAGAAGTGTATATGACACAACTTGAGGGTTTTCGGGCTTCGTGGTCGTGAGCATCTGGTATGCAGATTGATTAAGTCCCTGTATGGACTTAAGCAGGCTCCTCGAGCCTGGTACATCAAAATAGATAAACATCTCAGAGATTCAGGCTTCACACGGAGTCATTTTGATCCGAATCTCTATGTCAAAAGCAATGATGATGACATTGTGATTCTTATTGTGTATGTTGATGACCTTGCCATCACAAGCAAGTGGAGATGTTGCGATTCATAAGGTAAAATCAGATTTATGTGTTGCTTTTGACATGACTGATTTAGGCCTCCTTCACTATTGTCTTGGTGTAGAATTTTGGCAACATGATCACTTGATTTTCATTTCTCAAGTTAAGTATGCCACAAACTGCTACAAAAATTTCAGATGTATGATTGTAATTCTTCTTCTACACCTATGGAGGTCGGGTTGAAACTCTCAGCTCATGATGATTCACCACCGGTCGATGAATCATTATATAAACAATTGGTGGGTAGTTTGATCTATCTAACAACTACACGACCGGATCTATGTTTTGTTGTCAGCTATCTCTCTCGGTTTTTATCTAAACCAAAACTCATTCACTGGGGAGCAGCAAAACGAGTTCTACGATATGTCAAAGGAACTCTTGACTTTGGCATTCTATATCAGAGAGTTGCAGATTTCAGATTGATTGGCTATACCGACTCTGATTGGGGAGGATTTGTAGATACTCGACGATCTACCACAGGATATATCTTCTCTTTTGGTTCAGAGTTGTTTCTTGGCAGAGTAAACTTCAGCCTATTGTTGCCATCTCTTCTACTAAAGCAGAATACAAGGTTGTTGTTAGTGCCATTGTGAAAGCAATATGGCTTCGTCGGATTCTGACTGATTTTCAGTTTCCCCAGGCCACTGCAACACCTCTTTCACTCTTTTGTGATAATCAAGGTGTTCTAAAGATGGTGAAGAATCTTGTCTATCATGCCCGCACTAAACATATTGAGATTCATCATCATTATATTCGCCAGTTGGTTGATTCTGGTGAAATCTCTCTGCATTTTTGTCCTTCATGGATCAGCCTGCTGATGTAATGACTAAACCTCTTGGTCCTTTGTTGTTTGTCAAGTTTAGAGATAAACTTGGTGTTGTTTCAAGGTTAGTCATTAAGGGGGTGTTGAATATATAGAATGAACCGTACGGTTCTAAACAGTTGAGGAGGTTGTAATGTAACCAACAACCAAATGTAACCAAATGTAACCACTCCTCACATAATAAATTGATAAATTTATTGTTTAGGATTTGTAGAAAAGTAAAAGGATTGTCTACTAGTAGATCTCTGATTACTGCACGAAAAATAAGTTTTTGGAAACTTAATATGATGTGGTATAAAGTTTATGATTATCCTCCAAGGAAATTAGTTTCAAGTTTAAAAATGATGTCTTCTTGTAAGTTAATGACCCTATCAATCAATATGAAATCCAAATAATAAATACCACGAGTTCTGAGAAAAATACATAGATCATACTTTATAATCCTCGTTTTTGCATTAAAAACATGACGAACCCCTAAAAGCACATGAATTGCATAGAATCATATCTGTCTGCTCACATTACAACAGAAAACACAGATGCCTATTCATAGGAGGAACTATCGGATGGTTATAATGAAGTAATATTGAAAAAGTAAAAAACTCCAGCCCTACCTGACTCCCTGTAGATGATGCAGATGCCTGTGCTGCTTGGTTCTCAAATTGTTTCGCTTGCATTTCGAGCGGCCTTAACTTCTCATGCAGTCTCTTAGCTGCTGTAACTGCACACATAAAGGCTTCTTTCGCCTCTTGGAACTTTGTTTCTGTGTCTTTGGCCTGTGATTGAAGCAACTCTTCAAGCTCCATGCATCTAATGGTTGTTTGGGTTATGATACTTTCTTGTACCGTCAATTGTTCTTCATAAACCCTCAATTTAGTCTGAAGTTCAGTTTCTCTGATTGTAACACTTTCCAATTCTAATTCAAAAGCAGCCAATTCATCTTTGGAATCTATCAGAACTTCATCTGAGTTCAAATATTGTCCCAACTCATATATTTGTTCTTGAGAATGGTCCAGTTTTTATCTGCCATGGACACATTTGTTTCTTCTTGTTTCACTTCTGTTTGCTTGCTTGAGAATCCACCTTCAGGAAACAGTTGGGCATCTTCTTGTAGAGAAGTTATGATATGTTCAACTTGCTTTGTCCTTGGTTCAGACATTTCAGACTTCTCAAATTTTGCGGTCCCTTCAATTTCCTTGACAGACTTTTCCTTATTTAGCTTAGCCAATCTTTCATGATCATCAGATTTATTGTGAAAAGATTTGGACTGGCTCTCTAGATCTTGCAACTTCTCTGTCAGTTGGATGAAATCTATTTCTTGTTTATTGAATGTAGCTTTTCCATAGTTCAAGTCATCATCCTTCATTGCCCTCATCTTTATTTCCTTTTGTAGAAGCTCAGTTTGCATGTCAAATTTCTCTTCTGCTATATGTGCCCTGAACTCAGCAGCTGCAAGTTGTTCTTGTAATACTGCTTCCTTTTCTCTCCAGGCTGAAATATTTGTAGTCAGATCATCCAGTTTCTTACCTGCTACAGATGTATTCTGCTCAAGTTGTACGACTTTGAATTGAGAGTCACTCAGTTCACTGTTCAACTGTCTAGCTTCTATCTGCATGACCTTCAGTCTTTCTTGTGCTTTCATTGCATTTTTAATCTCCATTTTAACTTTAGCCAGCCTTTCTTCAAAGGAACCAACTTAATCTAGTTTGACTCCAGCATGTATATATGCAATATCTTTTGCCAGGTAGCAGTTCCTTTTCTAGCTCCTCATTGAGTTAGCCTTACCTTCTTCTCAACGCCTGTCATTCTATCCACTGTATGCAAATCCCTATTTTCTACTCATGTTTCCTAGGCTCCCTTTTCAATCATCTGAGACAAATCATAAAAACCTCAATTAACGTAAATCACCCTTGAATAACCATTTACAGGTCTGCAGTGTATATCAGTATAAAATAATGCTGACTCTTCTTATTACTTAAATAGTATCAATCAAGAAAAAATACAAAAGCTCATCTTAAACATCACATTCCAATTGTTTTCAATTACAAGTAATCAGGTGATAAATTTTCTGACAAGGCTAAAGAAGAAATAAGAATCTATTCAAACTAATGTGTACGGTGCACCTCAATCAACACTGACAGAATACAAGTCTCAATCTATGGCAATGAGATTAGTTTCTCTCCTGAGGGGTACAAAGCACACATCTCAATCTATGGCAATGAGTTTGGTTTCTCTCGTGAGAACTAATCTCAATCCATGGCAATGAGTTTGGTTTCTCTTGTGAGGTGTACAAAGCCTCTCGCGTGTGTTTATTTTTGTCTTTTCAATGGTGATAAATGTTTTTAGGTTCTCAATAGAGATGTGTTCCTGTTCCTATCCATTATAGGTTAGTTAAAGCCTAATTTTATTTATCACTGCTCTTAAATGACTTGTAAGTTTAAGTTGATCTTAATCTACAAAACATGAGTTTTTTTGCTTTCCTATAAAAGTCAAATTCCTTTAATAAATACAGTACATACATGAGATAATGTTTATCCATACCTTGATATGGTATATTTGTATGGATTGGTTAGTTTAATCCACTTGGTGTTATGCCAAAAAAAAATATTGCTTAGAAGGCAATGTTTCCGTTGGTTTTCTTGTAACAATTTGATTGATGGTGAAAGCAAGATGCAACTCCTGCATCCAATGCTCCCCAAAAAAATTGATCTTTTATTGGAGTTGGGTTTGTCAACAGCGAGATTATTCCATTATTTGTCTACTAATAAGCCCAAACCGAAAATGGCGAAAACATTTCAATGAATTTTGTTACGATTTCGGCTAAGTTTGAAAGGAGAGATTGCATTTAAGGAATGATGGAAAAGTTCGTAAAATTTACTTGGGGCCTGACTATTGAGCCAAATTATGAGGCTATCTAGGTGGTATACATCTGCCTAAACTATGACAATTGATTGCAGTGTCTGCAAGGCGACTTTGAAGTGATTGGGACACAAAGTTTACTAGAACATTTTGGACAAAACTCTTGAAGAATATAAACCTACCTTACAGGGAGAAATTATCCCCATATGAATGGTCAAACTGAAGTTACTGATAGATACTTGCAAACTTGGGCAAAAATATTCAATCACTTGGAAAAAGTGACCATGGTTGGTTGATAATTGGTTTTACTCGAACTGATTATTTTTGGCATGTTCCTTAAACTATGCTCGAGTAAATGCTGCCGCCATGGTATTGCTAGCATACTCAGGTGCTTGACCTCATAAATGAGAATCTGGAAATGATGAAAAATTGAATGAAGGTCTGAGACGATCAAAGAAAAGAGAGTGTTTGAAGTTGGGGCTTGGTTGTACCTCAAGGTTGCAACCTTACAAACAATCTACATTAAAAAGCAACACTAAGGAAAATCACTCGGCTGGTATAGTGTCTATAAGATCCTTGGTAAGGTGAGTCACTCTGCCCACACTTTGGAACTGTGAAACATTTCCAAGCTCGAAAGAACATTTGGGAAACAAGTGAATGTTGTCACACAGTAGTAGATCTCTAAACAAAAAGAATATTCCATTACTTAATTCACCAACACGAATAAATCAATATGGATATACCAATACTTGATTCGCCAACGTGAATGTCAATTGTTCCCAACAAACACTTGATTAATTAGCTTGCTGTTCTCTTACGTGTTTACATAAAACAGTCCACTGTTTGCTTAGAATTGTGCATTAATTAAGAAGGAAAGAAGTAAGCTCGAAAGAACATTTGGGAAACAAGTGAATGTTGTCACACAGTAGTAGATCTCTAAACAGTAAGGATATTCCATTACTTAATTCACCAACACGAATAAATCAATATGGATATACCAATACTTGATTCGCCAACATGAATGTCAATTGTTCCCAACAAACACTTGATTAATTAGCTTGCTGTTCTCTTACGTGTTTACATAAAACAGTCCACTGTTTGCTTAGAATTGTGCATTAATTAAGAAGGAAAGAAGTAAGCATGAAAGTAAAGTAAGAAACTAGTGAAAAACAACAAGAACATACTCTTGCCACTATCTTGAAATGGCATAACAAGTTTACTCTCTTCTCGAGGTCTTCATGGACATCCTTTACAAAAGCAACATGTCCAATCACCTGTAGAAGCTATGTAACTTGTTCAATTTCACTTCCATATTACACTCAACCAAGAAGAAAGAATTGCTAGGAAACAATGTAATACTTTACAATGACCTGTGAGGGTATATTTATACATCTTTTAATATCATGAGAAGCCTGCATAGGAAGTTCAATAGACTTTTAAGAGGAAGAGGCACCATTCGCAACCATTACTCTTCCCATTCCTCGTCTTCATGCAAAACCCGCTCAGTGCATGATGAAATTGTTGTTTGGAAATCGATGATTATAACCAGAACCACAACCCTGTATTAACCAGCAGTTTTGTCAAAATTGAAAAATACTCCATGTTATTTTATTTTATTTTTATAATCTGACATCTAATACTAACTACTGCTACTTTGTTCTTGACTGGAACTCGTTGAAAAAGAGTGTTGGAGAGCATTTCAAGTTACTTATTTTTCTCAAGAATAGTGGCTTAGTTAGCTTATTTTGCTAAGTCTTCATGATCCAATTCGGATTACACCTTCCCAATAAGGAGGCTTTTAGTGCCCAAATCTTAGGAACTCATGAGGTGAGGAAAGTTCTTCCCCACTTTCTCCTTTGAATACCACTTGGCTTTGCTAGACAATTGTCTTTTCAATAGGATTCACCAATTTTCTTGCACTCCTCTCCTTAATGCTCTCTCCTACATGGTGTTACATGGGGACACATCCTCCCCAATAAACAGACATCCCAGATGTTCTAGGGACAGTGGGACGGGGAAACGTCCCCCTCACGTTTCATGTGCAGCAGATTTTAGGGGGACATCTCCGAGCGTCCCTGAATATTAGGGGACATTTCGGAAATGTCCCCCCTTTTTGGTGACGTGGGGGACATGTTATCAACTAATTCTGACTTTGCAAAATTACAACGTGAAAATTTAAAAAAATTTAAAAGTGTCTTTTCTCGTGGTTTATTACCCTCATCACGATCGTCTTATTCTCATGGTTATTTTGGTTTTCGTTTCATCCATTTTGAATAAGCCCTTCTCCGCTTCTGACAAATTGTGTTTTAATTATTTAATTAATATTTACCTTGTTATTTAATAAAATTAAATTTATTAAATTTTAAGGTTTTTAATTAATAAATATTAATTTAATACTCATGAAAGTTGTTCGACAAACTTGGAAGAACTTTTCTTTTTTTTAATGTAGAATAGCCGTGAGCAATTGTCGGGGGCAATTATTCTTTCGATTCCAATTGCCGTAGACAATTTCAATTTTGCTTGTCATCCGGAAATTGGGAAGCAGACGGTTACAAGAAATTGCAGAAGCTGGAATTGTTGGGAAGAAGAAGAAGAGATAAGGAAAAATTGCAGACATTCAGAGCCAGAAGAAGGGAAAGCTTATTTTTCAAGCATTCCTCGGCTTTCACATGGAAACATGGGACGGGCATTAGCTAGAGCCAGGAAACCTTGAGAGTTCCAGGTAGTTGTCTCCATCCTTCATGCATTCACGTGTCAAAAGTTTGTTAGAGTTCCACATTCCAACGAGAGGAAATCATGCTCAACACAAGAAGGAAGTTTCCAACGCAATAATATGAAGGATTCATATTGCCAAGGAGTTTGTCAGAGATCCAACCTAGTCAGAGATCCCACGCAGCCCAATAATTCAGCGCATGCAATAATAAAAACACAACATCCATGCATAAGAAGAAGAGCCAACATTGCTGGCCACACAGGCATGTTTTAGCAGATTCGAAAGAGAAAAATCAGCGTTGGAAGCAAAGGTGAACCCTGTGTGGAAGATAAGGAGCTGTTAGAAGTTTGCAGTTATAAAACACCATGTTCCAGTCAGAGGCAAATTACCATGCTACCCAAGATAAAGAAGAATTACCACGCAGCCAAGAGAAGAAATTTCAACATTGATATCTACAAAAATCCACGCTGGCAGTTTTCAACGCAAACAGAGGAAAATACTACGTTGCCCAAGAGAATCTCCATGCAGAAGTAATTAAAAGACACGTTGCAGACTTAGGAGGCAGAGGTCCAACGTGAGAGCAAAGGGAAACGTTTCAGCAAAAATAAAATAATTCTCACACCCACACCAAGCCGTACCAACGCTGGAAAGGAAAAGAGAGGTCCACGCATGCCAAACAAGGAAGAATAAAAAGATTTCAACGCTGAGATAGGAGAATCTCCACATTGCCCCAAGAGAATTTTATCATGCATCGCATAAACAATGGACCACGCTGATAAAAAGAAAGGAGCCAAGAAGAAATCTAACGTTGCAGCTCCATCCACGTTGCAGAGTCAAATCACGTTCAGGCATTCAGACAAAAATAGTATCACGCGTTCAAATGCCAACATCAAGAAATAGTGAATTAAAAATATTAAAATTGATCTTGCGAAGTCATTAAAAATCGGGAGAATTTAATTAAAAATATATATATAAATCATTTTCATCACGCATTGGTGAGAAGTATTCAAGCTATTCAAAAATATCATGCATTCAAACGCATTACCGATGTATATCGGCACAAAGAAAAATGAATTTAATGAAGAAGACGATAAGATGCGGAAAAAACGTGCTACAAGTTGTGTCTGATGAAGTAATCAATTTGGTAGCTCAATATCTCGAAACTAAATGATTCTCATGAAAAACTAGTCATTGCTCTCGTGATCTTACTCATGATATGGGGCTTACATACTCATTTGCAAGTGCACAACACTTTGTTTGGTATTTTTCACGAAGCCAAATAAAACGTAGTTTACTTGATTTTGCCGCGCGCACAGTTTCAGCTTGGCGAAAGGCCTACTTTGAGAATCCATATCTCGAGCCCAGATGATCGTCAAGAGAAACAGATTTGGTTCGTTGAATTCTTCCCACATTCATGTACTTCTTTGCCAAAATTCAAATGTACTGACACTTCGTTTGATATTTTTCACGGAGTCAAATAAAATGCAGTTTGCATGATTTCGCTGCACACGCAGTTTTCAGCTTGTCAAGGAGACTGACTTTGAGGGTCGATATTTTGAACTCGATGATTTTCAGGAGCAAAGGATTAGTTTTTGAATTCTCCTCACATTCATATGCTCCCTTGCCAAGTTGTAGATTCCCAAGGTGACGTTTGGTATTTTTCCCAGGCTAAAACCAAACGGAATTTTTGCAGTTTTACACCTACATTTTCCTAGCAGTTTCATAAGAGTCAACTTTGACCTTTAATATTTGATTGAAGAATTTTATTGGAAAAAAACCTTTGACACGCAAACTTGTGGTACCTTAATAGACTCCCTCATCCAGTGAGAACTTCTCAGAACAAGATTCATTATTTTTCCCAAGGCAGTTTCAGAGGTGATTTTTTCAGTTTTGAAGTCTGGTACTAATAGCTAGAAATCAAGCTTTTGTCGCGTCTTCACAATCATGTCATCTCCAAACAAAGCAGTGTTGTGGTATGAGTTTCAGGGCATTCTACCCACCTTAGCGCTCCATTTAGAATATGAAAACATCAACGATACCAATTTGGGACATGTCAGAGTAAGCCGGTTCCGCGATTTCCTCGATCATCTATCAACCGAAGGCGAGTCAACATTTTCCCGATGCTTGTTCCGAAGCGGTCTCTCACGCACCACGTGGCCTTCCTAGTGTCCCTGTCATCTCTCAGTTAGCAGTGGGCGCGATACTTCATCGACCAGTCTTAAAGTTGGAGCATTCTCGAATTGGATGATCGTGAGCAGATCAGAATGGCAACACTTCGGGATGGTGACAAAGACGAAAGACATAACTCCAGGAAGTGGATTGCAATCTCGACTCTTGTAAGAGCTTCTCAATGGCGAAAGATCAGGAATTGGATTCTGATAAGCCAAGGTGGCGTAACGACTACAAGTCTCGCAACAAATGAAGAATTCACCATGGAAAGGTATTCAGAGCATGTGGATAATTATGTGTAATTGTGAATGCGAATGCGAATGCGAATAAAGACAAAATTGCTCACACCAGGATGTTGCTCGAACAGAGAGGTGGATGAATTGCTCAAGTTTCGATCTCGGCTCTCTTGTCATCTGGAGGATTGTGGAGCACAGTCAATGAGTTCATTCCGTACGACTAGGATAGGTGGACTCTTGGTCCAATAGATAAGGCACTAATCTTAGGTGTCTTGATCTAGGTGGCACGTTGCTTTAACTAGGATGTCTAGGTGTGTGTGTCCAAGTCATTTAAGTGGAGTCCACATGTACCCATTGCTTTTTGTTATAAAATGATGTTATTGTTGAACTCACTTTTGGAAAACTTTAGTTAACTTAAGTGATTTCTATTTTTAGTTGTTTTTAATAAAGTTGGTTGAAAAAGTCAAAGTCACTTAAGATGCCCTATTTAATGTTCATGTAAAACCCTAACTACTTTATAACCAACTTTTGGGTTATAAAAAGAAGTCAAGGGCTCATTTGTAAGGGTGACTTTGAGAGAGGAGAAGAAAATACTTTTGTATGCAAGCTTTATTTCAAAGAAAGAAACTTTGTGTTCTTTTGAGAAGACATTTTGGAGTTAATGAAATAT
Organism: Taxus wallichiana var. yunnanensis; assembly: GCA_018340775.1. Classification (NCBI taxonomy): domain Eukaryota; kingdom Viridiplantae; phylum Streptophyta; class Pinopsida; order Cupressales; family Taxaceae; genus Taxus; species Taxus wallichiana. The sequence continues at coordinate 615,349,692 of CM031240.1, forward strand.
GAACTTTGTGTCTCATTCATTGTCTCTTATAACATTTGATGTTCTTATGTTCATTAGATGTTAGTGTTTGAATCTTGCATGCAAATATTGTCTTGGATCTTATTGTCAACGCTACTAATATGTTGTTCTAGTTCACAGTGATCAAGCTCTGATTATCTACTTGCTCACATGTGTTCCCTTTTACTCATTCTCGTTTAGCTGATGCAAACTCTATTTTATTTGTGTTAGTTATTTATTGTTCTTCTCCATGCAATATTAGGCTCTGTTTTTACCTAACTATTGCATGTTCCTTCCATCCATTCTTTTCCTTCATTCCATTCCATCTCCCTCATTCACTTTTTTTTCCATTGATGTTCCACCCCCTCCACATACAATTTTGAATGTACAAATGTAAATACAATTTTGGTTTTCAATAAAGGCAGCCTCACCTTCATTGAGGAGGGACTTCGTTCCCACATTGTTGCATGTCATTTGCATGCGTGTAAATCCATATGCTAATAGGACATTAGGACGTCCTCAACGTCTTTTTGTTTTTATTTTGGCTCTCTTTAAAAATTGACTTTTGAAATAAAAAAATAAATTAATAAAGCTAATATTGTTATTTCAGATGTGAATCTGATTTTTGGGTTGTTTCAAGGTGCTTATCTTGAATTTGTCACATAATTTTGCCCATTGAAAGATTTCACATGACTCGATCACCTTCTCCACAAATTTTCGATGTCGGCCTCAATCTAGCAACACCATTGTGTTGGGCTTGAATAAACTTGAAAATGAAAAAAATTAAGGATGAGGATCTATTGTACTCTTGTAGTAAAAGATTGTTTTTGGAAGCCACTCATATCTATTTGAAAAAAGGTTTGTATGTATAAAATTATAAATCTAATTAAAATTCACTTTGGAAGCCCCAATCACTTAACAAACTTACAAAGCCTATATGAAGAGAAAGGTTGTGTAGATGATAAAAACAATAAGGCATAGATCAAAACATTTACCACATAACCATAACCCGATTGTATTGTATTGCAAAGACATAATTAGAATCGAGAGTGATTTATGAATACAGAAATTTTCGAGTACAAATGCAGATGTTGGACTGTCCTATAGACTACTTCATATATTTTTAAAATTTATTTGAATATAATAATTTTATGTATTATTTTAACAGTTGTGCCCCTGCTGTCCCAAAATTTTGGAAAACTTTTTCCATTCCGAAAACCCCGTCCTACCATCCTAGAGTCTTAGGTAACTATGCTCCTACAAAACTACATTTTTGTTCAACTCCTCTTGGCCATTAGGAGCGAGATCTTCAATGAAAGGTAGCAAAAGACCTTCATCTAGCATAGAAGGTTTAAATTTAAATAGACGTGAGTTTCCAACATTCACAATGGAATGCATTTTCATATATAGAGGCATGCCCAACTTAAAAGCATTCTTTCCCACTTAACCGGTTTAAGATTTTTAGCTTTACCTTAGGGTCTCTCTTTGCTTAAGTACAACCATACCTTGTCCCCAACATGGAACTTATGCTCAATACTATGCTGATCATGCCTTGTTTTGTACTTTGCTTGAAACTCCTTTAACCTCTCTTGCACTTGGAGATGTGTTTTCCTTGTCTTCTCTATGAATTGCTAGGCTTTGTGAACTTCTGAGTCCACCTTTTCATGCTCCTTGCAATGATTTCCTAACATAACATCTGATAGACTTGGACTTAAATAACCAAAACATGTCTCAAAATGAAACTTATTCGTAGAGGAATGAATTGCCCTCTTATAAGAATGTTGAATATATGTCAAATTTGCATCCCATGTTTTATGATGCTTCCTATTATACCCACTCAAGGGCTGCACCAATGTTATATTGACCACCTTAATTTGCCCATCAATTAGTGGATGAAAAGTTGTGGATCTCTGTAATTTAGTGTCCTTTTCTCATAATGTGGTCCAAGATTTTGCTAAAAATCTTGAACCCCTTTATGAAATGATAGAACTTGGCAAACCAAAATGAATCCAAACATTAGTGAAAAAAATTCAGCTACATCCTTGTCCTTCAGAGTTTTCTTACATGATATGAGGTTACACATTTTGCAAAACCAATCTGCAACAAAAATGAGTAAATCATGCCCTTACTTGAAAAAGAAAAACATCCTATAAAATTCATAGAAATACTTTCCAATGGTCCGAAGGAATGAGTAATGGCATATATAAATCCAACTTCCTAAAACTAGGTGTTTTGATTATTTTGCATACAATGGCATACAATATAATTAAAACTGAGATGAAATACAATTTCTATGATTAGGTATTAAGGCATAATAATCTGAATTTGTTTAAGCAAGTAGATGTTGCAATTACTCAATTTAGATTTGACAAGACGATAAGAAGATGAGTTAGCTGGTTTTGGATGTTTGTCACTCATACAAGGTGTGTCAATGGTTGGAAACTATCTTCAAGTGCTTTGTCAGGTGCTTAGATTAAGAACAAGGGGAAGCTATTTGGACTACCGGTGAACTCAATGTAATGTCCCTTTCTAGGGCTGAAACTGAAAATCAAGGAAATAGCACAAACCCCAAGTGAAGTAAATTCTGATTTTTATAACAGCAGATCTAATATTCCTTGAAACCCTAGCAGCGAACTGTATAGGGACTTCAACTCACCATACAACCATGCAACAACTGAAAATGCTTCTAAATAATTATTTCAAGTACGAAAACATTTATCCATCCAAATTACATCAAAGAAATGGAGAAAACAAGATATTATACCCAACTATAATTAATTTTATGACAGCAGCAGGGAAGTCACAAACAAGGGCTGAAAATGATAGATGAACTCCTCCAAAAATTACCAAATTATAGATGTCAGCCTTATAAAATATGATAAATCTGAATATCAAAGAATAATGAAGTTTTGTGCCCTAGAAGGCACCCAAATCCTCTTCTACCCTAGTCGCTCCCTAGGAGAGGGGCTCCAAACAATGTCAAAAGCCTTTGTATGACTCCTCCTTTATGCCCTAGATGCAAACCAACAAGATGGTCTTCAATGAGAGTCTTCAACACCACCAAATTGAAGGGTTTCCGTCCTTCAATCTCCCATAAGGATTTCAGCCTCCTTGGATGCCACACTAATGGATTGTCACCCAATAGTGGAATGGACTAAGAGCAATGTAGTGCCCACACTTTTTATAGCTCAGTAGCTTGTTGTTCTTTGCTCATAGACATGTTTTGACAGTGATTGGTTATATCTTGGACATTATATTTAGAGATTTGATCTTATTAGGCATGTGTGACCATTTAAGCGTATAGTGCCAATTTAACTTAATTTCTATGTTGTCGCATTTTCTTATGATGTCGTGGATACTAATGGATATGATGTTATTGATGGATACTTAATTGTTGCATGTTGGGATCCTATGGTTATATGTCACTCTATCATCTTGTTTAACTTTTGGAATATTGAGTATAATTGTGCACGTTGTCGCATTTTGATTTCAGTAGAATGTTAGGCTAGTATAGAACTTATTGATATCTTATTGTGTCGTTGTTTTATATTTTATCGGACAGGTACGGTTAATGTGTGCAATGAGTGTGCAGGTGACAGGTTTATAGGAGGACGTGAGATTCGGACTACACAAGCGGCCACTGGTGAGTCCTAGCCATGTTCATTGTGTGAAGCCTTAGTATAGGAGATTATTATTTTGGGCACTATGGGTGACCCCAATTTTTGTAATGTATTGTGCTTTGAATTATTAATTTTGTTTAGGGTTACTAGTGGAGTTGTAAACTTGTTTTGGGAATTAATAATCCCACTTTCATTAAAATTTTGATTTTGTTTAATGAGTCACTTAATCACAAGGGTTTAGGGTCACATGTGAGACCCTTGGGTGGTCCCCACACCCTCTACCCTTGTGCCAAAAATGCAAAACCCGAAATTAGGTTATTTTGGGCATTTTTGGGGACCCCTTTTTAGCTTGGGAGTTCCCCTAACATAAAAATGAGCCCTTGGACCCTACCTAATGGGTAGGGGGGCTTATTTCCAAGGCTAGAGGGAGTTTTCCCTCCCTTTTTGCCTCTTGTTTGGTCACATCCATGTAAGGGGTGTGGATTGGAGTGCTTGTTAAAAGTCTCACTAATTTTGTCTTGTTAACATTTGGGGAATTTGGGAGAAGAGGGCAAAAGACAATTTTACCCTTTCTCTCTTTTGTTTTGGCATCTTTGACCTTGAAGGAGGAGAGGGGTGACACATGTCACCCCCTCATTTGTGAGGATTCTTGCTTGCTCCTCTTCAAATTCCTATTCATGGGAAAAGAGAGGGACTTTTCTTTTGGAACTTCTTGCTTGGATGTTTGGGTGATTGGAGCTAGTGATTTGCTTGAGTCAAGAGTGGAGAAATTTGAAGTTGGAAAGCTTTTTGGAGAGCTTTCTTTGAGGTAGGCTCTTATGTCTTATTGTTGTGTTGTTTTCTTTTAGTTGTTAGATTGGTTGCTTGAAATTGTATTGTTGCATGTGGATTTTGGTTGTTGTTTGCTTGTTTTACTCCCTCCATCATATGGCATGATGGAGTTTTGGAGTTGTGGGGGAAGAGAGAGGATATTTCCTCTCAATCCTCAAGGCTTGATGGACAAGCCTTGTAGGGTCTTATAGTTTTTTTTCCCCTCAAATGGTTGAGGTGGGGAAGTTGATTCATTTGGCTTGAATCTCCTTCCCCATTCTTGGTAAGGAAACCCCTTTGGGGTTTGAAAATCCTTCCAAGAAGGACTTGGGGAAAGGGTGGAGGAATAAGGAGGGATTGTATGTAAATGGAGAAATAAGGAGGGTATGGAGTATTTGGTTTATGCAACTATTATTGGATTATAATTATTGAAGAACATCTTTCCTCTCTTCCCCATGTTGTTATAGAGTTAGAACTTGGGTTCTTCTCTTCTTCCTTCCTTTTAAATTTTGGAGTCTTGTCTTGTTTTTGTCCTAATTTGTGTGTTTGTGTCATTGTTAGTTCACCCTCCATCTTGTGCAAGTTGTGGTTGTTGGCCTCTTTCCCATGGGCTTGGGGGAGGCTAGCATGCATCCCAACCTTGGGAGAGGCATGTAATGATGCCTATGGTTGGGTGGCAAACAAGCTCTTTCTCCTTGTTGGGTTTCTTGAAGGCATGAAGGTTGAAGTGCAAGTTGACAGTTGGTGTTTGTTAGAGACCTGTTTGACTCCTTCTCTCTCTTTGAGGACTTTACTTCTTGTCTCTTGCAAGGAATGGTTTAATAGAATCTTCATTGTTGCAAAACCTCTCCTTTGTATTGAAATTTTTTTAAACAAGTGTAAGCCACTCTTGAGCAACCTCTCTTCTCAAGCTTGTAAGAAGTCTTGTGATGAACTTGAGTAGTATGTATTGGGTATGTTTTGTATATGAAAACTTCAAGAAACTTGAAAATGAAATATTGTTTTGTTGTTTTCCTTGATATAAAAAAAAAAAAAAATTGTAATCTCCTTTGAAAGAAAATGTACATGGTTGAAATATGAATATATTGTGAACTTATTTATACCCTTCATGTTGAATATCTATCTTGTTTAAAAATCTGAAATGTTTAGTTACTTTTTGCATTTGGAAAACAATATTAACATCTTGTGAAAATCTCATATATGAAATCTATATATATATATATATATATATATATATATATGTATATATATATATATCTTATATATATGTATCTTCCTTTTGTGACTACGTGGAATGGATAGTGAATTAGATGCAAGTTCCCAAGTACTTTGTTTTGCATCAAAGGATAAAATTAAAATTGTATCTATTTCAAGTGAAATCCTTACGTTTTATCATTGTGTTTAAATTGATCTCATTTAGTTTCAAGATAAGATAAAAGCTTAGCTCATTGAGTATCAAAATAAGTTTTAAATTATAGATTTCTTTATATAAAAGAATATTTCCCTTGAAAATATTGTGTTTTTGTTTTTATCTCTATATTATACATATATTGTATATAAATAATAATATTATAAATTTTATTATCTCGTGTATATATATGCAAATATAAATAATAGTATATATATAGATACATATATAAAATTTCATTTCATATTTATATATATATATATACAAAAAAAAAGTAAACAAACAAATACGTTTTATTAAACTCGGATTTTAAATAAAAAAAAAAAAAAAAATGTGTGTTTTGGTGGGGGTTCGGCCCCCCACCCCTGCGCATATATTAAAAAAAAAAAAAAATGTTGGTGGGGGGGTTAGGCCCCCCCCCCTCGCACTTTCTCCACAAAGCCCGCACGGCTATGGCCGCTGCCCCTCCTCTCAGTACCTCCTCCTCTCTCCGCCTCCCCACCTCCCACGCAGCTCCTGCACCTGCAGCCCCCACCTGCCCCCTGCCGCGTCTCCTCACACGCCTACCTGCTCATTCCCTCCACGACTCCCTCCCACGCGGCCTCTCCCTCTCAAAAAAAAAAAAAAAAACGCAGCCCATCTCCTTTCTTCAAAACCCTAGCCGCCCCTATTCATACAAATAAATATATATAAATACAGATGTATTGGTTTTAAATTGATATAACTTAACAAACAAACAAAAACAACAACATGGTAATTCCATTCTTGGAAATCTCCATGAATAAAAAATAAAAAACCTGCACATTCAAGAGCCAAAACCAAAACAAAATGAGAAAAAGAATAAAGAGAAAGAGAAGAAAATGGCTATTAGAGGATTAGGGCAAACTTTAGGGTGACTCCAAAATCTAGGGACCAGATTTATTTGATCCTAGGGTTCAAATAAAACCCTACTTACTTTTGAAAATGAGTAATATTGTGGGATTAAACCTTTTGAATGGGGAAAGAAATTTTAATAAAGAATGGGTAGATATCTTCTCTTGTAGGTTGATTTAGTCAAAGATATATATATTTTATTTTTTTAATGTGAGAAAATTATTAGAAGCTAAATAAATAAAATTAATTAAAAACAAATGTTTTAGCAATTTGGTTAAAATTATATCGTTAAGAATTTAATTACTTAATGAGAACGGTTAGGTGAAACATTAGTTCGCACTTCAAAAAAAAATTTACCAACTTTTAGCTTGTTTCCGGTGTCCGAGGCAAGGTGTTACAGTTGGTATCAGAGCGGAGGTTCGCACACGCGAGACACTCTGGGTATTTAATTAAGATAGTTAATGATAATGTTAATAACAATAAATTTAATAAATGGATAAAAATAATTAGTTAAAAATCATCCGCAACCATTAAATTTTTAATTAATAACTTCTTCGCTCACCTCGTGCACAGGATGGCGCCCAAGCGAGGACGATCAGCTAGAGGTTTGGGGCGTGGTGTACCTACACGGGAGCAGCCGGCACCCGAATTGGGGCCTCGGATATTAGAGGCCTTGCACCAGCTGATAGGCGTTGTGGAGCAGCGTCTACCACCACCGCAGGAGGCGAGAGTGGAGACACCATTGGGAGACGAGGAGCCGATAGGCGAGGATGCGCTTTCAGAGCCACCAGAGCACGATACACCGAGGCGGGAGAGGTCACGTAGCCCTTCCGTTCATCACGAGAGGGTAGCCTCGTTCCGTCGTAGCCGCTCACAGTCTCGAGGGACCATTCGAGGATAGGCGACCCCCTTCGCCTGTTGGACTACATCGCCAGGATCGAGATACAGGTAGTGTGATCTCGGGATCTTCACTGCGCCATAGCCGCCCACTTACACCGGCTCTACAGATGGCTTTGGGGCTGAGTCGTGGCTCCTTAGCTTAGATAGTTGCTTTGGCTTGCACTCTTACAAGAGCAACGTCAAGGCGAGGTTCGCTATACACCTCCTCCGAGACGCAGCAGGCGTTTGTTGGAGGAATGAGGAGCGGAAGCTCCATCTGACTCGAGAGACAATGACCTGGGAGTTGTTCGATGAGCGATTCAGGGCTCGTTATATGTTAGAGCACTTCGTGCAAAAGAGGATAGATGAGTTTCACGACTTACAACAGGGATCTGGCATAGTAGCACAGTATGAGAGCAAGTTCCTGGATCTTCTAAGTATGTGGACTACCTGCAAGATGAGAAATTGCAGGTTAACAGGTTTATTCGAGGCCTTAATGCAGATATAGAGAGAGCAGTTAGGATGTTATCTCCTCCCACACTTGAGAAGGCCGTTGAGAAGGCCTACTTAGCTGAGGAGAACAGGACCAAGGCACAGGAGCACCGTGATAGAAACAAGAGCAAGTTTCAGGAGAGGATACAGGCCTTTCAGAGTCAGAGGTCACGAGGTACTACACCACCCCCTAGAGGAGGATTTTGGCCTCCGCCAAAGAGCCTGAGGGCTCCACCACAACCGCGCGAGCGAGGACAAGCAGAAGGCCACCCACAAGCAGTGGGCTAGGCATACACGGGGATTTCGAGAGGTGTTTCTAGAGGTGGTTTTGGTGGAGCCGAGGATAGGAGGCGGTGGTACTCACAGCGAGCACAGCCCGGCAGACTCGCACGCAGCAGATCTGCTAGAGCTGGGCCGGCGAGGATCAGTACACCAGAGTACAGGAGGGACCCCATCTCAGAGGGGTACAAGAGGATGTTTTATTTGTGGATCTCTTGATCACTATGTGTGCATGTGCCCGCACAAACCCAATACCATGGATACATGAGAGCTGCTAGATCCGAGAGCAGACGGTGGGTGATGTAGGACGCGCTCATCGTGTATATGCAGCGGTTGACAACCGCCAGGCCGAGCATCAGGCCACAGTCATTGAGACGACAGGTACTATCAGGAGTATTTTTGTCTCAGTACTTTTTGATTCAGGTGCTTCAGATTCCTTTATATCACCTTCTTTAGTGGACCAAAGGTGGGCTAGTGGTGGATAGGCAACCAGATAGATGGTAGGTTGAGTTGGCCTCTGGGGCCAAACTCGGCGTGGACTCGTATGTGGAGAGTTACATACTTGATTTAGGAGCCTTCTCCACTACTCTTGACCTCCGAGTTATTCCTTTAGGATCCTATCAGGTAGTGTTGGGTATGGATTGGCTCGAGGCTCATTGAGCTAAGGTGGATTGCAGAAATAAGGTCATTGAGTGTCAAGATGATCTTGGGAGTGCTAGTTGTGATATCTGGAATGCAGAGGCCTATCTCCTTACGCATGATATCGGCTAAGCAACTCAAGCGGAGCATGCGTAAGGGTTGTCAGTTATTTGCTATCACCATCAGTGACCGATCTAGAGAGCACTCCAGAGCACTCACCCTTAGATGATCATGTAGTTTTGAGGGAGTATGCAGATGTGTTTCGGTGAGTTTCGGGGTTACCACCCGCAGAGAGAGGTAGATTTCACCATTGATTTAGTACTGGATCAGCACCGGTTTCTAGGGCACCTTATCGGATGATGACTCAGGAGCTTCAAGAGCTCAAGATTGATTAGAGTTGTTAGATAAGGGTCTCATTCGCCCTAGTGTATCTCCTTGGGGAGCGCCAATCATAGTTGTGAAAAATGACGGTTCTCTCGGACTTTGTGTAGACTTAGATAGCTCAATAAGGTCACAATAAAGAACCGTTATCCGCTCCTAAGATTGATGACTTGTTTGATCGGATGCGGGGAAGAGTGTTCTCCAAAATCGATCTCAAGTCGAGGATATCATCGAGTTGTGCATTTCAGATGTAGGCATTCATAAGACAATGCATTTCGCACACGATATGGGCATTATGAGTTCACACGGTGGTTCCATTTGATTTGACTAATGCCCCAACTATCTTCATGAGCCTCATGAATGGAGTATTCAGGACATTTCTGGATCGCTTTGTCTTAGTGTTCCTTGATGACATATTGATTTATTCTCGTTTCGAGGAGGAACACGAGGAGCATTTGAGATAGGTACTTCAGGTTTTGAGAGAGCAGAAACTATATGGAAGCTTAGAAAAGTGCAGCTTCTTTCAGACAGAGATTCAATACTTGGGTCATATCATATCAGGTGAGGGTATCTCGTAGATCCCTCTAAGATATAGGCTATCTTGGACTGGCCAGCACCCACATCAGTTACTGAGGTAAGGAGTTTCATGGGTTTGGCAGGGTATTACCGCAGGTTCGTACAGGACTTTTCTAGGATTGCTCACCCTATCACTTCTCTTCAGAGGAAAGGGAAGAAGTTTGATTGGTCAGAGAAGTGTGAGCAGGCCTTTCAGTTTCTTAAGGAAAGGTTAACCACGGCGCCCATCTTAGTAGTCCCACTCCAACAGAGGATTTTGTTGTTTGTCTTGGTGCATCACTAGAGGTTTGGGGGCGGTTCTTATGCAGAGCGTCGGGTTATTGCCTTTGAGTCTCGTAAGCTCAAGGACCACGAGCTTAATTATCCTACCCATGACTTGGAGCTTGCAGCGATTGTTCATGCTCTAAAGTACGTTGGCGACATTTCTGTTGGGTAGACCTTTCATTTTGAGGACGAGACCACAAGAGTTTGCACAAAGATATATCTTCTCACGGCAAACCTCAACGCTTGTCAATGGCGTTGGATGGAGTTCCTATGTGAGTATGACATGGAAGTTCTAGTATATCAAAGGGAAGGAAAATGTTGTTGCCAGATGCACTTAGTAGGCGGACGACATGTGCTTGCTTCTTTGACACTTCAGTCAGATTTGAGAGGCAGGATTCTTGAGCACCTTCCAGAGGACAAGTTTTATGAGGGAGCTAGACAAATGTTGGAGTCACAGGGTTCTTTAGAGGGCAGATATTCTGGGTTTGTTTTAGAAACAAATGGTTTGCTTCGGTTCCACAGGCGCATCTACGTGCCTAAGTCAGGTGATCTGCGTAACTTCATCCTCGCAGAAGCTCATCGAGCTCCATATGCAGCACATCCAGGAGTAAAGAAGATGCACACTGATCTGAGGGAGTTATATTATTGGCCAGGTCTTCGACGGGACAGCAGATTTTATTGCACAATGCCTTGAGTGTCAGAAGGTTAAGGCAGAGCATTCACACCCCACAGGACTTTTACACCCTCATGATATTCCCGAGTGGAAATGGGATGTAATCTCTATGGATTTCATAGTCGGACTTCCTATGTCTTCTTATCATCATGATGCCATTATGGTCACCGTGGATAAGTTGACCAAGGTTGCGCATTTTTCGCCAACCAAGGTCACCTATAATGCATAGGCCATTGCCAAAGTATTTATGGAGGACATTGTTAGGTTGCATGGGATTCCGAAGACCATCATAAATGACAGGGATACCATCTACACTTCAGTTTTCTGGACTTCCTTCGACCGCTCCGGGTACTCAGATTAATTTTAGTTCACTTATCATCCAGAGAGACAGATGGGTAGACAGAGAGGGTTAATTAGGTGTTGGAGGACATGTTGAGAATGTATGTCATGGATCAGAAGAAATGGGAAGATTATTTGCATTTAGTTGAGTTTTCCTACAACAATAGCTATCATAGTTCCATTGGTATGGCTCCTTACCAAGCTTTGTATGGACGACCTTGCAGGACACCTTTGAGTTGGGATAGACTAGATGACAGGATTATTCTAGGACCGGCCTACCTTCGTGGATTTAGAGCAGAGGTTGTTACGATTAGACAACATCTTAAGCAGCGCAGTACGGAGAAGGCGTATGCAGACACTAAGAGGATTGATCGTCACTTCTCAGTGGGTGACAAAGTCTTCTTGAGAGTTCGTCCGCATAAGAGTCCAATCCGTTATGGAAAGGGTTCTAAGCTTTCACCTCGTTTTGTGGGGCCTTTTGATATTTTAGAGGTCATCGGTCCAGTTGCCTATCGCCTAGCTTTGCCACCACGCCTTGCACGGGCCCACGATGTGTTTCATGTTTCAAGGCTACGTAGATATGTACCGAGATGTTTCTCATGTTTTGGATTAGTCGGCATTACAGGTAGAGGACGGAGGACGGTGGAGCTGGAGCCCGACGCATCTTTGGAGCACCGGAGGTTGGCCTTTCGGGGTCGAGACTTGGACCGAGTTAGAGTACAAAGTGGGACCGGTCCGACGAGACAGCAAAGCCTACACGGGAGGATGCGATAACTTTGAGGGCTAGATATCCCTATCTCTTTCGGTGACTTCGGGAGGTCTAATTTTAGTAGAGGGGATGTAGTGCCCACACTTTTTATAGCTCAAGTAGCTTGTTGTTTGCTCATAGACATATTTTGACAGTGATTGGTTATATCTTGGACATTATATTTAGAGATTTGATCTTATTAGGCATGTGTGAACATTTAAGCATATAGCGCCAATTTAGCTTAATTTCTATGTTGTCACATTTTCTTATGATGTCGTGGATACTAATGGATATGATGTTATTGGTGGATACTTAATTGTTGCATGTTGGGATCCTATAGTTATATGTCACTCTATCATCTTGTCTAACTTTTGGAATATTGAGTATAATTGTGCACGTTGTCGCATTTTGATTTCAGTAGGATGTTAGGCTTGTTTAGAACTTATTGATATCTTACTGTGTCGTTGTTTTATATTTTATCGGACAGGTACGGTTAATGTGTGCAATGATTGTGCAGGTGACAAGTTTATAGGAGGACGTGAGATTCGAGATTACACAACCAGCTGAAAGCAGCCCACGGGCTGAGTCCTAGCCATGTTCATTGTGTGAAGCCTTAGTATAGGAGATTATTATTTTGAGCACTATGAGTGACCCCAATTTTTGTAATGTATTGTACCTTGAATTATTAATTTTGTTTAGGGTTACTAATGGAGTTGTAAACTTGTTTTGGGAATTAATAATCCCACTTTCATTAAAATTTTGATTTTGTTTAATGAGTCACTTAATCACAAGGGTTTAGGGTCACATGTGAGACCCTTGGGTGGTCCCCACACCCTCTACCCTTGTGCCAAAAATGCAAAACCCGAAATTAGGTTATTTTGGGCATTTTTGGGGACCCCTTTTTAGCTTGGGAGTTCCCCTAACATAAAAATGAGCCCTTGGACCCTACCTAATGGGTAGGGGGCTTATTTCCAAGGCTAGAGGGAGTTTTCCCTCCCTTTTTGCCTCTTGTTTGGTCACATCCATGTAAGGGGTGTGGATTGGAGTGCTTGTTAAAAGTCTCACTAATTTTGTCTTGTTAACATTTGGGGGAATTTGGGAGAAGAGGGCAAAAAGACAATTTTACCCTCTCTTTTGTTTTGGCATCTTTGACCTTGAAGAGGGGGAGAGGGTGACACATGTCACCCCCTCATTTGTGAGGGTTCTTGCTTGCTCCTCTTCAAATTCCCATGCATGTGGATTTTGGTTGTTTGCTTGTTTTACTCCCTCCATCATATGGCATGATGGAGTTTTGGAGTTGTGGGGGAAGAGAGAGGGATATTTCCTCTCAATCCTCAAGGCTTGATGGACAAGCCTTGTAGGGTCTTATAATTTTTTTTTCCCCCTCAAATGGTTGAGGTGGGGAAGTTGATTCATTTGGCTTGAATCTCCTTCCCCATTCTTGGTAAGGAAACCCCTTTGGGGTTTGAAAATCCTTCCAAGAAGGACTTGGGGAAAGGGTGGAGGAATAAGGAGGGATTGTATGTAAATGGAGAAATAAGGAGGGTATGGAGTATTTGGTTTATGCAACTATTATTGGATTATAATTATTGAAGAACATCTTTCCTCTCTTCCCCATGTTGTTATAGAGTTAGAACTTGGGTTCTTCTCTTCTTCCTTCCTTTTAAATTTTGGAGTCTTGTCTTGTTTTTGTCCTAATTTGTGTGTTTGTGTCATTGTTAGTTCACCCCCATCTTGTGCAAGTTGTGGTTGTTGGCCTTTTCCCATGGGCTTGGGGGAGGCTAGCATGCATCCCAACCTTGGGAGAGGCATGTAATGATGCCTATGGTTGGGTGGCAAACAAGCTCTTTCTCCTTGTTGGTTTTCTTGAAGGCATGAAGGTTGGAAGTTCAAGTTGACAGTTGGTGTTTGTTAGAGACCTGTTTGACTCCTCTCTCTTTGAGGACTTTACTTCTTGTCTCTTGCAAGGAATGGTTTAGTAGAATCTTCATTGTTGCAAAACCTCTCCTTTGTATTGAAAATTTCTTTAAACAAGTGTAAGCCACTCTTGAGCAACCTCTCTTCTCAAGCTTGTAAGAAGTCTTGTAATAAACTTGAGTAGCTATGTATTGGTGTATGTTTTGTATATGAAAACTTCAAAACTTGAAAATGAAATATTGTTTTGTTGTTTTCCTTGATATTAAAAAAAAAAATATATTGTAATCTCCTTTGAAAGAAAATGTACATGGTTAGAAATATGAATATATTGTGAACTTATTTATACCCTTCATGTTGAATATCTATCTTGTTTAAAAATCTGAAATGTTTAGTTACTTTTTGCATTTGGAAAACAATATGAACATCAAGTGGAAATCTCATATATAACATTTCAGATTTTAAACAAGATATATATATATATATATATATATATATATATCTTCTTGTTGCTTCCCTTTTGTGACCACGTGGAATGGATAGTGAATTAGATGTAACTTCCCAAGTACTTTGTTTTGCATCAAAGGATAAAATTAAAATCTGTATCTATTTCAAGTGAAATCCTTACATTTTATCATTGTGTTTAAATTGATCTCATTTAGTTTCAAGATAAGATATAAGCTTAGCTCAATTGTGTATCAAAATAAGTTTTAAATTACAGATTTCTTTATATAAAAGAATATTTCCTTTGAAAATATTGTGTTTTTGTTTTTATCTCTATATTATACATATATTGTATATAAATAATAATATTATAAAAATTATTACTGTGTATATATGCAAATATAAATAACAATATATATATAGATACATATATAAGATTTTTCATGTTTTATATATATATATATATATATATATATATATATATATATACAGTATATATACTATAAAAAAAAAAGTAAACAAACAAATACGTTTTATTAAACTCGGATTTTAAAAAAAAAAAAAAAAAAAGTGTTTTGGTGAGGGGTTCGGCCCCCACCCCCGCGCATATATTAAAACAAAAAAAAAAAAAAATGTTGCCCCCCCCCCTGCACTTTCTCCACAAAGCCCCGCGGCATGGTCGCTGCCCCTCCTCCTATACACTCCCCTCTCTCCGCCCTCCTCCACGCCGCGGCTGCCTGCACCCCCGACCCCACGCCCCCTGCGCGTCTCCTCACACGCCTACTTCCCCGCTCATTCCCTCCATGCGGCCTCTCCCTCTCAAAAAAAAAAATGCAGCCCCTCTCCTTTCTTTGAAAACCCTAGCCGCCCCTATTCATACAAATAAATATATATAAATACAGATGTATTGGTTTTAAATTGATATAACTTAACAAACAAACAAAACACAATATGGTAATTCCATTCTTGGAAATCTCCATGAATCAAAAAAATAAAAAAACCTGCACATTCAAGAGCCACAACCAAAGCAAAATGAGAAAAAGAATAAAGAGATAAAGAAGAAAATGGCTAGTAGAGGATTAGGGCAAACCTTAGGGTGACTCCAAAATCTAGGGACCAGATTTATTTGATCCTAGGGTTCAAATAAAACCCTACTTACTTTTGAAAGTGAGAAATATTGTGGGATTAAACCTTTGGAATGGGGAGAGAGATTTTTATTAAAGAATGGGTAGATATCTTCTCTTGTAGGTTGATTTAGTCAAATATATATATATTTTATTTTTTTAGTGTGAGAAAATTATTAGAAGCTAAATAAATAAAATTAATTAAAAACAAGTGTTTTAACAGTTTGGTTAAAATTATATCGTTAAGAATTTAGTTACTTGTCGAGAACGGTTAGGCGAAACGTTAGTTCGCACTTCAAAAAAAAAAAAAAAAATTACCAATTTTTTAGCCTGTTTCCCAGTGTCCCGAGGCGGGGCGTTACAAGCAATCAACCCAGAGACTAAGTGTAAAGTCTTTATGCCAAAACATGACGTGTAAACGAGCCACCAAGACTCCTCTTATACCCTTTGGTTGGCGCCAAGAGTCATAAGAGTGTAGACCGACCTCTTAAGCTTGCTTTATCTTCTATTTCCATGTTGGAAACTTTCCAACCTTGCCAACCTCATAAGGAGCTTACTTTATCTTTTAATTGCATGTTGAGAGCATTATAACCCAACCGACCTGCCTTAGGGAGTAAAACACCAAATAAAAACATTAATAACAATAAAAGGAAATAAAACGAAACCCAAGGACTTCCCTTGTGCAATTCCTTCTTGGCCACGAGAAGAGAAATGGCAAGAAGTCTTCAATTGGTGCTAGTTTGAAAAAGGGGACATTACAGTCCTCCCTTCCCAAAATTGTTTGTCCCCAAGCAATTGCAAATGTGGATGCTCCAATATTGTTGCACTTTCCCATGTAGCATCTTCAAGGGCAATCCCTTCCAACGAACCAAATATTCCTTGATACTTTGATTCCTTAACTTCTTCTCACGAACCTCCAAGATACTTTCCGGAATTAGAACCAACTTACCCTCTTCATCTAATGGTGGCAACTCAAGTGAGGGAGTAAGGTGTTGTCCAAGTGCCTTTTGAGGCATGAAACATGAAAAACATTGTGTATTCTACTATGTTTCGGAAGCTCAAGTTCATATGCAACATTTCCCACCTTTCCTTTTACCTTGTAAGGACCGTAGAAATGTGGTTTCAACTTCTCTACACCACTTTGTTTGAGAGAAGATTGCCTATAGGGCTGCAACCTTAAAAACACCATGTCACCCACTTCAAATGACCTCTCTTTCCTATGTTGATCTGCATATAACTTTTGTTGATTTTGGGCACATTGGAGGTTTTCTTTGAGCTCTTTCAAGATATCATGGCTTCGCTGAATTAAATCTTGGGCCTTTGGCACTCTACTATCCATCATAACCAAATCAACAAAGGATGGAGCATCATAACCATACAAAGCTTTGAAAGGAGACATACCGATGGACATTTGGAAGGTGGTATTGTAACAAAACTCAGCCATGTATAACCATTTCATCCATGTTGATTGTTGCCCATCAATGTAATTTTGTAGGTATCCTTCCACCCATTTATTGACTATTTTTGTTTGTCCATCTATTTGAGGATGGTAGCTAGTGCTAGGAGTGAGTTTGGTACCTATCAATTGAAACAATTCTTGCCAAAACATGCTCATAAATCTGTTTTCCCTGTCACTTACTATATCCTTGGGCAGCCCATGAAGTCTAAACACTTCCTTAAAAAACACATCAGCCACTATAGGTGCATTGTACTTAGCTGGAAGTGGACAAAAATGAGTGTATTTAGTGAGTCTATCAACCACCACATATAAACAATTCTTACCTTGAACCATGGGCAGCCCCGTGATGAAGTCCATGGAGATACTTTCCCATTTTTGAGTGGGAATAGGAAGAGGTTGTAGGAGCCCAGCTGGAAATGCATGTTCCGCTTTGTTTTGTTGGCATACTAAGCACTCCCGGATGTATTGGAGTACTTCCCCTTTTAGGCCTTTCCAATAGAATCTTTCTCTCACTTGTTTGTAAGACTTGAAGTAACCCGGATGACCAGCTGATGGGTCATCATGAACAGCCCTTAATATTCTACTCTTCACCTTTGATTCAGGCACCAAATAAACCCGGTTCTTGTAGAGAATGAGCCCATCTAATACTTTGTACCTTTCATCCATCATTTCACCCTCAAAAATAGCATTAGCAAACTTGTTTTTGACATATTCAGCTGTAATCAAATACTTCCAATCTGTTGCTATCTTAGATAAAGAACAAAAATACGATTCTCTTGACAAGGTATCTTCTACCAAATATTTGACTTGAGGATTTTCCGGAAGCATACCTTGAAGTGTCACCTTCTTGCCCATGTCCATAAAGCTTATTTCCATGTTTTGGTAATTGAAAGTGAGTTCTCCCAATGAATGCAACCATTGGACCCCAAACACAAGATTAATACCAGCCATGCAAATCAAATAAAAATCAGCACATACCTCATGCTTTCCCAATGTGAAGAGGAGTTGGGGGCACCTTCTTGTGCATGTCATAGAGTGGCCATCGATATCTTAACCGTGAAGCCTTTGAAGTTTTCTACCCTCAAATCCAACTTGGCCACCAAACACTCATCAATGAAATTATGAGTGGCTCCACTATCAATCAAAACTATGACCCCTTGCCCTTGTAGGTCACCTACCATCTGGAATGGATGATAACTAGGTGCACCGGACAAGGTAGCAAGAGTGCCATCCACACTTTCCAGATCTTCTTCCGGTATATCATCTTGCTTGGCCTCATCACAATCTAAAAATACCTCAATGTAATGCACTTTACCCTTACCTAAACAACGGTGACCAAGAGACCATGGATCCTTGCAAGAGAAGCACAAATTCCTCTTTCTTAGCTCATTTCTTGACTCACCAACATTGCTGGTTTTGGGCAGCTCCTTGTGCACAATGGGCATCTGTTGGAAGGGCTTTCTTGGCTGGTCCAAGGGTGGGTTTCTAGGCTGTCCTCCACTCGCATTAACCTTGGAATGTCCAATGATTGCATCTGTTTTGGGGCAGCACCTTAAAGGTCAAAAGACTTCTTAATTGCCTCTTGAAGAGAAAGGATCTAACCAAACCCTTGAGTGGTTTGGTCAAACCCTCAATGAAAAGAACAACATGTCTCATTTCGTGACATCCGTAATCATGACGAAAAACTTCTGAAACTCAGCCACATATTCCTCTACCGTGCCTTGTTGTCTTAGTTGTGCAAGCTCCCGAAAGTGAACTTCCGGATCAACTCTATCAAATCTCCCAATGAGTCTTCTACAAAACTCATCATATGAATGGATCTCATTGTGCCCTTGTGCCACCAATCCATGGAACCAACACTCGTGAGCAATCCCCTTCAGGTGAAGAGTAGCAAATTTTACAGCATGATCCTCCGTCATAGGCCTCAAAGATCTGTGTATGTATCCAACTTTTGAATTCATGCCCTCACTGTCCCTTTATTCAAACCATCGAAAGTAGAGAAAGTCATCTTGCCCAACACATTTTGGACCTCTTTTGGTGGCACATTTTGTCGTGGCTCCTGTTTTGACCTTCCTTTGCTCACCCCAATGAACTTGGCAAGTGAAATTGCCTCCCTTATCTCCCTCGGAAGTGTCATGTATTCCTCATAGCTTGTTGCAATGCTTTGCCCCAAAGTGGGCCTTGTTCCCGCCTTCGGAAGGGGTTCTTCCCTTGGAAGGAAAGAAGGCCTAGGGCTGATTCGTGAGCTGATCCAAGGGACTGCCATGAAGTATTTGCTCCGGATGAGCTTCCTTCTCCATTATGAACCCCAGGTTCGTGATATCTATGAAGGGTTAGGAATAGCAAGTCCATAGTATCCACCACTCTCACTTGCCCTTCAATCAACTTGTCAATTTTGGCTTCCAGTGGATCTTGGTGAGCCATACGATCTTCTTCTCTTGGCTGGTCTGATTTTCTTTCTCCTCTGATAGCAAATGAAACCCTTGTTTCCTTTCTTGCATGAAACCCTCAAGATGGGAAGATCAAAGCTCTAATACCATTGTATGCGATGCCACTTTTGAGGGGACTCAGGAAATGGCCAAAAGCTTACAAATCAGATTATAGAGTTGTTATAACCCTGCAAAACTATAATTCAAACCCTTCCTAGGGCAGTGACTTCCCTAGAGGAGTTAAACCCTTCAAGGATGGGTCAAACCTTGCAAAAATCCTTCAAATCTTATGCCAAAATTAGTAGTAAACCCTTAGCAAACACATTCAGCTGTTAAAAGTCAGAATTGAGTGTGAAAATAATTAATTGTGGAACCCTAACCAGCGAACATCATCAAGCTTGGAAAAAATAGTAGAACACCTCCAAAATTCACCAAATTCAAGATCTTGGCCTTAGAAAATATAGAGAACAAGAGAGTAATTTCATATTTGCCAAATTAACATCACACATACCAAATTATCACTCCAAAGTGGGTCGCTCCACTCCAAACAATTATATTATTGCACCAAAGAGACCAATCATGCAAGAAAATGATACTTTATTGCTTTTCAAATCAGCTTGCACACACAAAACCTCATGAAGGGTTTTCATCCTTCACAAGTTCCCAACCAAGGGTTTTCATCCTTGGATGAGGTCCTCAACTCAAGAGGTTTTGTCCTTGAGAGAGAGTAAAAGGACTACACTAACCAACTTTCACCAAAATATGAATAATCACCAAAAGCATAAATCTATAATGCCCAAGAGACCTCCTTAAATAGCCCAAAGAGTTCTTTCAAAACATAAAAAAATGGTCGACCCTTTAAGGTAAGCGCTTTTAAATATTTTAATGGTATTTGGAGCCTACATGCTTATAATACCTTTATTTCCTAACTACTTAAGTTCCTCTATTTGAGCTCTAGGCTTCCCAATATAATACATGATAATAAATTAAATAACTATCTGAACAACAATAAAAAAAAAATCTAGATCTTCCCCTTGCTTTCTTCCTTAGACCCACGGGGAGAAAAATGGGTTAACGTCTTCATAAATCAACTTCCAAAAAGGGACACGACAGTCCTACCCCTCGAAAATTGTCTGTCCCCAAGCAATTGCAAGTACCCGGATCCCAAATAAATCTCAGTTGCTCCTTTTTCTTTGTACCTACACAAGAAACAAACTTATTCAAGAAAAAATGATCTTTTGTCCATCCTCCTTCATGCCATATTAGCATGTTGGCTAGTTCCTTCTCACTCCCATTTTCTCTTTCATGCCCCTTGTTTGGCTGATTTGTGTCCATACTATCAAGATGACAGCTGCAACTAGACCTTTTCCTCTTCAAAAAGGACAAATGATGACTAAAATCCTCCCTGTAGGAGATGAGGGCAAGTGACTATCCAAAGTGGACTGAATATCCCTCCACCACATTGTTGGAATGTCACTCTGAGTTAAGTAATCAGCAGTTAAACCATCCCAAAAAGTCCCAACAGCTGCCTCTGTAGCTTGAGCTTCATTGGTATCAATCATGGTGGTGAGTTGCCTTCTTCCGGAAAGTGTGAGGACTGAAAAAATGCCATGACTATTGGAATTAGAAACAACCTTTTGCTGAGATCTTTTATCTTCTTCCTCTATCCCAAACATCTCCCAGCATTTAATTCTCTTGCAGTTGCGTATAAGTGCTAGTAAGTGGACCAACACTTTGAGAAGAACTTGACAGAGACAATTCTGATTTCTTATCATTGTTTGCAATGGTGTAGGCCATGTGGGGGATGAAGAGAGGCTCAACAATGGGTGCCAAGTGGAACCAACTGCCACATAATGTTTGAATATGTCCATGACAGTCTTATGGAAGATGAGGACTTTGTGCCAAATCAAGCAAGTGAATTTTCTCTTAATACAAGATGGACCCCAAATGGCCCCGAGGAAAGAGTAGTCTCCTTGTTCAAGAGAGTCAAGCACCACAAGTGACGGGAGCTTCTGGAAGAAAGAAGCCTCAAGTTAAGGAGAGAGACTTGGAGACACTATCGCCAAACAAACCGATCATATGCTACCACAAACAACAGAAAAATGAGGGGAGAAAAAAGACCCAAACCACCGATTATAAATTTGACCATCCTTTTGAGGATCAAAAACCACGAGGAGACAAAGGCCAGCAATAGGGAAATGTAATGTCCCCAAATGGACATATGTGACACCCAAAAGGATTTTAGGCAAATCCCAATCCAAATAGCAAGTAGTAGCAATTTTACAAAATTAAAAGTGCAGATCTGAACTTTTCTAGATAATGACAACTTGCATGAAAGAATGAAATCCACTAAAACTGAAGTAATTCATCTCACTTCCTTTCCCAAATTGATTAATGATTTTTATAAAGACAAGAATGTGAGAAAAACACTAATTTGGGTCAAAATAGAGGTCTGATTTTTTTATTTAAAATCTGCAGAATACCCCTCAGACACCCAACTGAAAATACAACTTCCTCAGCTCCAAAAATTATATAAAATAGCTGATTGGACTTCTAAAAATCTGGAATACGAACAACAATCAAGATCTGATTATAAACAGCTCCAGAAACCCTCAAACCAACTCCTTAGGTAGGTCACTCCATATAGAAATGGCTGGAAATGAAGGGAAGACTCAACAACAATTCTTCTCCTTCGAAACCCTTGTAGAAATCTGCAATATTACAACCTTCACACTGCTGGAAAAATAATAGAAAACACAGCTAACTCCTTGATGCCCAATGGAAACCCCTGGATGGAGAATCCTCTCAACTAGTATAAGGGTTTTCGTCCTTCAACTAGAGCTCTTAGAGGGTTTTCTTCCTCAAAAGTGAATCTCTAAGGGTTTTCGTCCTTAGAAGATTAATTTTGACAAAGCTCAAAGCTTCAGACAAAAATCGGATATGAGAGAAAATAATCAAGTGTCTTCTTCAAGCAAATCTCATTGCTTAAATAGAAGAATTGGGCCTAATGGCCACCTCCACTCAACCAATCAGATTTTCCTCTTTATTAAATGCTTTTCCCACCAACTTTTCCCCCAATATTAAATTAAAGTGACCACTACTCCATGTGGTGGGTGCACTTTATTAAATTAAAGTGACCACCTTTGTCTTATTCTATTATGGCACACTACTCCATGTCTTATTCTATTATTACCCTTTTCCCCACTATCTTTTGCTCCCATTTACTTTGTTTCCAAGTGCAAGTTGCACTTTTCTAAAGTGGATAACTTTGGCCCGTATGCTTTTGCCTTTTTCTATTTACTTTTTGTTCCCTAGTGCAAGTCGCACTTTTCTAGAAATAAACAATTTGGATCAAGTGCTTTTCAATGTGTTGTCTTTTTCTTTTTTTTAAGTTACTAATAAATTATTATAAGTGCATATAATGTTTTCTTTTTATTTTAGTTTTATTTTGCACTTTATAATAAAATATTATAACTTAAGTCACCCTTATTTTCTTCCCTTAGCCGTCGGGTAGACAAAATAGGCTAAGGGTCTTCGATTGGGAAGGGGATATTACAATCCTCCCTTCCCCAAAATTGCTTTCCCTCAAGCAATTCCAAACTCATTTGCCCAAGTGCCATGTACAATAGAGAGAACATGATGTAGTGTTCCCAAAGTCTTGATCCGGTGTTAGTCAAATGATGAAGCATTTGGGAGAATATGTCAACCTTACTTGCTTCCATCAAGTCAATGCAAGTATGAGTGTAATCAACCATGAAGAATGTGCTCCAAATTGTTATACCTTCCCTAGTGTATGAGGAATCGTAGCTAGACAAGCTTCTCTAAGCTCCAAGGCTGCCCACTCAAGAATACCATCATGTAGTATATAGGACAAAAGTCCCTCTTCACCTTCCCTGCTTATCTTCAACCTTGCACATGAAGCAAACATATTAGAAAAAACAAGAGCTCTCATCACCCCTCTTCAAACTTGATAACCAGCTGATATATGTTCACCCATTGGATGATTGTGTCAAAATTCTATTGTCCCATCTTGATATCATAGTATCCTTGTAATTCCCTCTTAGAATTCAGATTGGGAAATGTCTCCTCAAACTGAAAATTAGTTCTCTTTATGACATCATTCAGCTGAAATTGATAAGAATGGATCATAAGACTAATGAATATAGAGTGAGGGAAGATCTGAAGTGACTGAAATTGAAGGATTAGACCCTCAAAAAGTGCCCAATTGCATTCTACTAGAAGAGTTGCTTCAACAACTACCAAACACTTTACCAAATTCATATTTCCAGCAAAGAATAAAGCAATAAAGAGGCTGGAAAAAGGACAATCAACTGATAAACAAATAAAATCAGAGCCTTCTCCAAATTCAATTGTGATTTATCCTTTCCAATCAGTTGATGAATTGCAAAAATGCAACCTCCTTTGCATACCATGAGATATGATTTCTTTGTTTTCCTAAAAAAATCAGTTTATTAACATGAGGAATGAATGCAAGTTTAACAAAAGATGGCAGCCAATGTGTCCAATGAATGATTCCAACTTCAAGTAACCCAAATGTACAAACACATTCAAGTACTTCACATCTCTTAATGACAATAAAGAAATGAGTTACCTTCTTTGTGCAAGACATGTCTTTCCATGGACATAACTCACCAATTCCTTCTATGTTGGGAATATACATGGCTGCTCGCTCATCATAATTTATTTTCTTTCCCCATATTTTTATTTCATAGTAAATGCAAGAGAAAGGGAAATCAAAATTAGAACTCATGCATCCATAAACTTCATCATAAGGAACTTCATACCTTTTGTTGTACCCATTGATTCTCTTCATGAGAGAAGACAACACTAATGAAATAGCATAATTGGGGCTGCTCATCATACCTTTGCAACTCAAAATTTCTGATATAGGATCAACATCTTCATTCTCCTTAGATTTTCAACCCATGCATCATCTTCTTCCTTAACATTATGCAACCATTGCATCCCAAAAACAACCTTACCTCTAGCAAACTCAACCACAATAAATATACCATATACCTCATGTCCTTTCAATATCATGGGCTGCTGCATTATTTTATTTGCCGACATATGCTCATTAGCTGAATCAAGATCAATGTGAAAGGAGGATGTGTTTATCCCATCTCACATACCTTGAGACTTGATTATGAAATAGTCTTCCTCAATCATCCAAGCATGTGCACATTGTCCCAAAAGATAGAAACATGGCAACAACATAGGAGAACTCAACAAACTAGAAAAATGGTAACCCTTCTCATACCTTAGGATGCTAAAGTCATGAATGTCCCTTGAATTCAAATCAGCAGATTGCACCTTGATTCTTTGTGCACTTTGAGGACCAGATGCCCACACTAACCCTTCCAAAGGTTCCGCCATGTAGCTGGTATAAAAATCAGTCATGGGCTCTATTAATAAAGCCTTTTCTCCTCTATTTCTGACTGTTGTTACGAATAGTCCAACAAGCTGAAAATGAATATAAAATATTCTCTTATCCTCTTTAGCAATCAAAAATCACCGTCAGTACCTTGAGAGGTACTCTCCCTTCTTTACTAGGATTCTCTAAAGACACCATGCTTATCAACACTTGTAATCCCAAAATACAATTCTGAATTCCTTCTTTTCCTTATGAGATCAGTCACAAAATTTGAAATCAGAATTGATAACCTTGGACAAATGCAACATATTACCTGGATCCCATACCTTATAGTGCTCATGAACACTTATATCAGAGAGGTCTTCCATATTTGCTTCTTTCCACTGCTATCTTGCCACATATTAGTCAAAGAATGTACCCAATTCAAGAGTGGAACATTATACCTCATAATTCTAAAGGTAGGATCAGCAACTGATTTCTCTTTTTTCTTACATATTTATCATCCTTGGACTCTTTGTTGTTGATAGAGTATCCCTTAGGATGTTGCCCATTTGTAAGTGTCATATTATGAAGCATAAAACACTTGTTAAAAACACAAAATGACTCACCAATAGTAGTTGTTGTGTTTGGATCAGCAAGCTGCCTGTTATGTCCTTTCCTTTCATCATCTTGCTTCTCATGTATCTCCTCATAAAGAAGATCATCAAAAGGTTTACCTTCTATTGCTGATTTAGAAACCTCCAAAACAGCACCATCCCTATTGTGACTCATGATTTCAGACACAACACAAACATCAACATTTTTCACAATTTCATGCCCATTACTGCTTGGTAAATCCATCCCATATGATAATGACTTATTTTTTGGATGATTGATAAGTACCTTTTGGACTGAAATATCTTTTTCAATGTTGTAACCAACAAGCAATGTTTGTTCCTCTTTGCCTGCCCCACTAATACATATATTTTGCTCATTAGAAATCATACTTTTTTCCCTTGAAGCTTCTTCTTCTTCCTCATTATTTGGAACTACGTCAATGTAGTGGATAGATCCCTTACCTTTGCAATGATGGTTGGGTGTCCATGGGTCCTTACAATCAAAGCATAATTTTTTTCTCCTTAACTCATTCCTTGTTTCTATTTCGGAGTTGTTTCTTTCCCATTCCTTTTCCTTACCTTGCTACCACTAAATGTTGCCCCTTGCTTATCATGTCGAGCTTTTATTGGTTCTTCAAATGAGTTCTTTTGCTACCCCGAACGCCTTTTTAATTCAGATATCGGCATATGATAGTTTCTCTTGGGCTTACTACCAATCTTCATCATGCAATAATCTAGAAATGACATATTATCTCGAAACCCTTGCTCAAAGATTGGTATTTCCTCCAACAAGAATCCTCATCCATCACCTCTGTTGGCTTCCCTACATGTGACGCTTCAGAATCTTTCAAGAAAGAGGGCTCATGAAGACTAAAAGACTTGTTAGATGAATGGGGAGATCGCTGCCCTGAATTACTGCTCTCATATTTTTCCTTATTATCCCCAGATCTGCTTTGATTCAAATTTTGAGTGAGCTGGCTCAAATAAAGGTTAGTGGTTTCTGTTGTTTCACCATGTTGATGAACATTTTTTTCATAAAACCCACATTGAGATTTTCTCGATTTGCCATATTTTGACCTTCATTCACTACCCAAAAGGCTGGAGGAAAGTGGCTCTTTGATACCACTGTAATGTCCCCAAATGGACATTTAAAAGGATTTTAGGCAAATCCCAATCTAAATAGCAAGTAGTAACAATTATACAAAATTAAATAAGTGCAGATCTGAATTTTTCTAGATAATGGTGACTTGCATGAAGGAATGAAATCCACTAAAACTGAAGTAATTCAACTCACTTCCTTTCCCAAATTGATTAATGATTTTTATAAAGACAAGAATGTGAGAAAAATACCAATTTGGGTCAAAATAGAGGGTTGATTTATTTATTTAAAATCTGCAGAATACCTCTTAGACACCCAACTGAAAATACAACTTCCTCAACTCCAAAAATTATATAAAATAGCTAATTGGACTTCTAAAAATCTGGAATACGAACAACAATCAAGATTTGATTATAAACAGCTCCAGAAACCCTCAAACCAGCTCCTTAGGTAGGTCGCTCCATATAGAAATGGCTGGAAATGAAGGGAAGACTAACAACAATTCTTCTCCTTTGAAACCCTTGTAGAAATCTGCAATATTACAGCCTTCACACTGCTGGAAAAATAATAGAAAACACAGCTAACTCCTTGATCCCAATGGAAACCCCTGGATGAAAAATCCTCTCAACTAGTATAAAGGTTTTCGTCCTTCAACTAGGGCTCTTAGAGGTTTTTCGTCCTCAAGAGTGAATCTCTAAGGGTTTTCATCCTTAGAAGATTAATTTTGACAAAGCTCAAAGCTTCAGACAAAATTCAGATATGAGAGAAAATAATCAAGTGTTTTCTTCAAACAAATTTCATTGCTTAAATAGAAGAATTGGGCCTAATGGCCACCTCCACTCAACCAATCAGATTTTCCTCTTTATTAAATGCTTTTCCCACCAACTTTTCCCTCCAATATTAAATTAAAGTGACCACTACTAATATTAAATTAAAGTGACCACTACTCCATGTGGTGGGTGCACTTTATTAAATTAAAGTGACCACCTTTGTCTTATTCTATCATGACACACTACTCCATGTCTTATTCTATCATTACCCTTTTTCCCCACTATCTTTTGCTCCCATTTACTTTGTTTCCTAGTGCAAGTTGCACTTTTCTAAAGTGGATAACTTTGGCCCATATGCTTTTGCCTTTTCTATTTCATTTTTGTTCCCTAGTGCAAGTTGCACACTTTCCTAGAAATAAACAATTTGGATCAAGTGTTTTTCATTTGTGTTGTCTTTTTCTATTTTTTAAGTTACTAATAAATTATTATAAGTGCATATAATGTTTTCTTTTTATTTTAGTTTTATTTCGCACTTTATAATAAAATATTATAACTTAAGTCACCCTTATTTTCTTCCCTTAGCAGTCAGGGGAGACAAAATAGGCTAAGGGTCTTCGATTGGGAAGGGGATATTACAAGAAAAGAAGGGAAATCTTCCCCACTACTACTTCATCCACCATAAGAGTTAGGGGAAAAGATAAGGCCAAACATTACGAGATGAGTTGGCAAGAACCTACCAAAGAGAAGTATATACACAAATACCACTCCATCTTCCAATTTACACAATTTGATCATGATGAAAGCTTCACGGAAGAAGGAGAAGCTTAGAAAGAAGAGGAAACCTGGATACATCACCTACATAAGATCAACGATCGACATGACCAAATACCCTAAAAGAGATGAAGGGGAGAGAGGATCCAGATTGCTAACCTTGTTATTACCCTTACCATAGGGTGAGCTATACGAGACCACATAAAATGAAAGCATTTGAAGCATAACCTTGGTCAAAGAAGTGATTAACCTTGAGAACAAAAATGAGCCTTGGTTGTTTAGAAAGAATCTCCCAGGTAAGGGTTTGAATAGTGGGATGGAAAGAACTCTTTGGGGTGACCATTACAACCGGAGAGCACCATGAAATTTTAAACCAGGCCCTAGCCATAAAAAAGAGTAGACCCCATATACAACCCTGGGGATCTTAAATAACACGTTTGAATAAAAGCCCGAGAAGGGCCGCTAGGTTTCCAAAGAGCTATTAATAGATTTTAAAGGGTTAGAACCTCACACCACAACATCCTAGAAGCTAAGAGAGCAAAGGCTCTCCACACATATAACTGCAAAAGGCCCCTTAACACCGTTGCACATCATCTAGATTGAATGAATCCTTCTATAGAATGATACCTCAAAGCACTCCAACGTTAAAAGGTAGCCAAGAAAGAGGATAGTAGGCCCTAGGCCAAGAAGAGTGGAGGGCCCATTGGCAGGAGAGAGAGAGAGAGATAGAGAGAGACGATACGGGGAGTAGAAGAAAGCATTTTCTTTGAAGTGGCAAGACCAGAGTCAACCATTTGCTCATGACCTAACTCCATTAGGCTGTCATCATTGATGTCTATGAAGAAACCTTCTTCCATTACCATAAAACCCGTCACTCCAAAAGATAGAGAGAAAATAGATCTGCTAAAACAACTTGGAATGAACTAAGCAAAAGGGCTCTGCTTAGATCCATCAAAACCTCGACACCGCCATCACCAAACGTGTTCTTATTACAATCCAATAATGATTGCATTGTCATAGTTTCTGTCATGCCATGTTAAAAGACATCAAATTTCGTAATAGGGCAATTGTCCTTCTTACTTCCCATTATTGCTCTATTCTAGCGGGTTTACCAAATTTTCTTCCATTTTTCTTTTATTTGGAAGACTTTTGTCTTGAGGCCTACTTATCTTCAGTTTTCTTTAACAATTGGTATTGGTGATGTTACTTCTCTTAACTAACAAATATTATTAGATTGCTTGTTTATATCTTATGCACGGCTTAGATAATATCTTTCATCCATTGCTTCTCCCAGGTGATGTTCAATATCTTCTATTTTCATTAATTCCTTGGTAGGTAAATAAAGTTTGTTGGTAGTTAATTGGGTTCAAGTTGGTTTATTCCCATATGGCAATGGGCTTGCCATTCTATATATATTTGCCTTGTCTTGTAGTCTAAGTTTTAAAATTAATGAAATATATTATATTGGTTTTTACCTATATTAACATGCTTCTCCTCCATGATGTTCAATATCTTCTACTTTGCAGTCATTGTGACTACCAACAAGTTGTCACCTTCTTCATCGTCCTCTATCTCAACCATATTGGCTACTCTTAGTATTGGGCACCTCACATCCCTACAATATCCTAGACCAAATTTAGTACATAATTTTTCTACTTTTATTTGGGGAAATCGCTTGCAAAGTGTGTCCATTTGTCTTTTTAGTGACATTGAATTGGTTGTCCTTTCTTATTTAGCTGGATTGTTTATGCCCCGACTCATGTTGTTTCCATTTCTATTGGATCTCTAATTTCAATGATGATCCACTGTTGATCGGTACTTGTTGTCCAAACATGTATTCTCCTTCATTTGCTTTTGTCTTCAATTTAAATGGACACTCTTTTATGTAATGCATCTTCGCATCACAAATTGTACAAAGTTTAATTGGACATTAAATAAGTGTGCTTATTTAGAATGGATTCGACATTAAATAAGTGTGCTTATTCATAGAATGGATTTCAGGATTGTATAGAATTTTGAAATTTCCTGAATTTGTTGCTGATCATATGGCTGTATTGATCCAATAACAATGTACCATCTTACACTTTCATGACACAAATCCAAGTTAGAATGCCAAGTCACAATAGTTGCCACATGGACCACTAGAAGTCCCAACCTAATTACCACACATACCGATAATAGTCACAACTTAACCGCCACACTATTATCAGCTAAGCTGCCACACAACAAAAGGAAGAGAAAGAAAGGGGTTGGGGGTTGATGATAGACCTGCAAACCTCAAGTGCCTTCGGATCATGCAAGTGAGATATGCATGCATGCTTATACAAATATTGCCACATGGAAAAAACTACAACACCCAAATCCTCTTGTCCGCGTTGCTTTATTAGCTCCCAATCGCATGATCCAAAACACATATGACCATTGCTATCGTATGTGCTTTGATCCTCTATTGGTCTCATGTTAAGCCACGAGTTGATGTGTTGATGGCACTTCACTACTATCATGTGTGCTTCAATCCGGTGTTGATCACATGCCAAGCCCTCATGTGACATGTTGATGTTGCTTAGACCTAGAAACTAGAGAGCCGCAATCTTTTGGGCCTAAAACAAAGGCCTTGCAAAAATATAACTAATAAATGGAGCCTTGTTATTTTTTGAGGAATCCAAAAATGTGATCAGATGTACAAAATGTTGCACTTGATGGGGAATTATTTAGGAAACCAACTTTTTCCTATACCAAAAAAATATTGCATTGGGAGGGGTATGTGGACATAAATATTTTTGCATTGGGAGGGTATGTGGACATAAATATCTTCAAACAAA
This sequence comes from Taxus wallichiana var. yunnanensis, assembly GCA_018340775.1. Lineage (NCBI taxonomy): Eukaryota > Viridiplantae > Streptophyta > Pinopsida > Cupressales > Taxaceae > Taxus > Taxus wallichiana. Next base: position 615,380,493 of record CM031240.1, read on the forward strand.
TTCCTACTACCTTCAAATTCTACAAGAAATTTAGATCTGGAACCGAAAAATTCCTTTTCCCAAAAAAATCATTGGATCTCCCTTTTTCACAAAAAAACTTTATAAAGATTAAAAATGCAACTAAACACCTTGGAGATATCTCCACTCCTCCACGCAAGCTCGCAACAACCGACCACAACCTAGGTGGTTTTACATACTAACAACCCTAAGATATGATACCCCATAAGATCAGTCACGCGAATCCCTACTCGATCAAGTAAACATAGATATGCGATGGTGTTGAAAGACACCTAAAGAAGAAAAATCACTCGAATAAATGGATGAATACAAACTAAATTGGATGACAAGGTTGCATACACCTTATTTTTCACTCTTACTAACTTTTTCTCTTTGCAAGCACCATTGGCACATTAAACTCCCCTAAGTGATATCCCATAGCATATCATCGGGAGCGAAGTTGTGAGAGAGATTTGATGTGCAATTAATGTTACCTTAGATATCTTATCCTTTACATTTCCCAGTCATCCTTTTATGGCCTCCTATGACATCACTTTACTACCCCCTGACGATCACCTACATATCCACTTACAACACCCTTATACTTTCGTCAAATCGCTCTTTATCAGCTCCAAAGTCTTCCTCCACCTCTTGAGTGTTCCTTTTAAGACCCATGATTTTTATTACCTAAAAAGCCAATGGCATCGACCATGGTCGATACCATTAGGATGTTATTCCATATGGCCAACCATTTGGATCAACCATGGTCGATATTGTCATGTTGTTATTCCACATGGCCGACTAGATCAACCATGGTCAATGTCGTTGACTATAGGAAATTGTAATAATTAATTATGTTCCCTATTTATAGGAGGCATTTGAGAGCATTTATAATCACCACATCATTCATCATGCGGTTTGCTTGCGCTGTGAGGCTGCTTTTAAGCGCTTAAAGGTTTTGGAGTTAGTCTTGCTTATCTTTGGAGGTCTTTGGAACATGAAGTCTAAGACACTCAAGAAAACGAGTTGCGCACCAATGAGGTACATCAAGTCTTTGGAGTCCCCAACTATGATCTACTTAGGTCTTCTTCCTTTCTGTCCTGTGTCCCCCACATCAACTCTCTCATAAGGCATTGCTAACCCTAGGGGAAGTTAATGCACCAATGGTGTCTTCATAAAGGTAAGTATCTCTAACCTCCTTTTCCTTTATGTTATTTCTGATTTGATTGATTGATTGATGTATCATGTACATTGAAATATCCCTTGTGGGATACCACTTGAAAATGCACAAATTATATGAAAATTGCAGCAAAGTAAAATTTCTGATTTTTACAGAAAATGACCAGCTAGGGCAGCGAATGGTATTTAATTGATATCTCACAAAATATTTGCCCAAAGTGCATGAAATTTTGAGGGAAGCTTGCAATAATAATAATAAACACTAGAAAAACATTTTTGGAATTTTTGGAATAATATATTGCTGCCAGAAAATTACAGCGTGCCCTAGACAGCTGGAAAACTTCTAAAATTCGTAACTCACCAAATACAAGAGCAAAAATTAAGAGTCTTTGGAAATAACATTAACAAATATAGGAAATGACATTTCAACCTTTAGATCTGAAAGGGGCCAACTAGAAACCCTCCAAATAAAGGTTGCAAGTCGCCTAGCTTGGAAAGGGGTTGGAAATTGATGAAGATGCCTCCAAAGTGATGCTGAGCCCTGCCCTAACGGCTGCCGTAACTCTGATCTGAAAACTCTCTAATTATCTTTCCCAAATGCCCTCAAAATCTTTCCTCTGAAAACCTTTGATAATATCTTTGTAACACATACCATGAAAGCGGCTCCAAAATGACAAACTAGGGTAGATCTCTCACTACCGAAGAATGCCCTGCTAGCTAGGGACGGGTCTCTCACCACCGAAGCTAGGGTCCCTGTGGGATTTCACTCCACAAGCTGTAGATGCGCAAACAACAGTTACACGTGAAGGTAAATAAAATGTATGCGAAAAGTCCCTTTCCTTTCTCTCCTAGCTCCTTATATACTTCTCCATGGCAAAAAGCCCCAATAACCCTAGACGCATTTCATTTAATGGAGGGGCCAATAAAATAAAAGTAACTAAAGTTACTTTTGCCTTTTGAGTCACCATGGTCCAAAAGTGACCCCAAACGCGAAACTTGGATATTAGAACCACGGGGCCCCTTCCCAATAGCTCCCAACGTCCACAGCCCCCTGGGTATGACCACGGTTTGGACTCGACTTGGCCCTTGGGCCTTTTGGCGTAGGAAAGGGGACATTATAGTCCTCCCTTCCTAAATTTTGCTTGTCCTCAAGCAAATGCAAATTAGGATGCTGCAAAATCTGCTCTCCCTCCCAAGTAGCATCCTCAAGTGGCAGTCCCTTCCATCACACCAAATACTCGGTGATTACTCTGCTCCTGAGCCCCCTCTGTCTCTCTTCAATAATGGATTCTATGACAACACCAACTTCCCCTCCTCATCTAGTGGTGGTAACTCTGTAGATGGTACAATATGATGTATGAGTGCCTTCTTAAGGCATGAAACATGGAAGATATTATGTATCTTATTGTGCTCCGGTAGCTCTAGCTCATATCTCGCCCCTGACTCGACGAACTACCCAGTACGGACCATAAAATTGTGGTTTCAATTTCTCTGCACCCTTCTGCTTTAGTGAGGACTACCTATATGGCTGTAAATGTAGGAATACTAGATCCCCAACCTCAAAAGACCTCTCTGTCCTATGCCGATCTGCATATACCTTCTGTTGATTCTGTGCCTTCTAAAGATTCTCTCTGAGAGCCTTCAGAATATCTTGGTTCTCCTGTAACCAATCTCGAGCTTTGGGAGCTCGGCTATCTAGTAATACCAAATCTACAAATGTCTTGGCGTTGTACCCATACAAGGCTCGGAAAGGGGTCATACCTATGCTCATCTGGTAGGTGGTATTGTAGCAATACTCACCCATGTGTAACCATTTAATCCATGCCCATTGGTGTCCTGTCACATAACTCCGCAAGTAGCCTTCTATCCACTTATTGACTATCTCCGTCTCGCCCATCTCGTGGGTAGTAGCTAGTCTTAGGAGTTAACTCGTACTCTGTTAATCAAGATCTCCTGCCAAAAGGTGCTCATGAAGAAGATCTTGTCCCCCTGTCACTAACACATATTTTTAGCAAAACCCATGTAGCCTAAAAATACCAGTATAGAAGATCCGGGCCACATCCACTGCCTCGTGCCCCTTGGGTAGGGAAAAGAAATGAGCATACTTAGTTAACCGATCAATTACAACATAAATGCAGCTATGCCCATGCACCAAGGGAAGCCCTGTGATAAAGTCCATAGATATGCTTTCCCATTTCTGTTCGGGAATGGGGAGAGGCTGAAGTAATCCTGTTAGGAAAGAATGCTCGGATTTGGTTTGTTGGCAAACCATACACTCTCTGACATGATTAAGGACATCGTCCTTCATCCCCTTCCATGCAAATCTCTCCCTAATGAACCTGTATGTTTTGAAATACCCAGGATGTTCAGCTAGTGGTGTATCATGTACTGCTCGAAGGATTTTCTCCTTGATTTTGGATCATGGTACAAGGAAGATCCTATCCTTGTAGAAAATGAGATCATCCACTACTCTGTATCGGTCATCCAAACTGATTTTTGGAATACTCAACAAGTATATGAGCCTTCCAATCCATGAAATCTCGGACATAGAAGTGAGGTAAGGCCTCTGGATAAAGCGTCAAGAATAATATTAGTCTTACCTCTAGTGTACTCTATGTCAAAGTCATATGTTTGTACCTTGTTCACCCATCTTTGTTAGCGATCGTTGAGCTCCTTCTCCCAAGAAGAACCTCAAATTGTTGTGATCCGTACAAACCACGAATTTGCTGCCCACAAGGTATTGTTTGAATTTGGCCAAAGCATGCATAATGGCCAACATCTCCTTGTCGTAAATTGAATACCCTCTCTCCACGGGTTTCAATTTCCGACTCTCATAGGCGATGGGATGCCTATCCTGCATGAGAACTACCCCAACACCCTCTCCTAATGCATCACACTCTAGAATGAATGGGCGGGAGAAGTCTGGTAATGCGAGGACGAGACACGAACTCATCACCTCCTTGAGGTGATCAAAAACTGTTGTACGTCGACCAAGCAAAAGCCCCCTTCTTGGTCAAATCGGTCAATGGAGTAGTCAACTAAGAGAAATTCTTCACGAACCTCTCGGTAGTATGTGCACAACCCCACGAATCCTCTCAATTGTGTCAATGTCCTAGGTGGCGGCCAATCTAGGATTGCCCGTATCTTCTCTCTATCCACCTTCACTGTACCCCCACCAATTACATATCCCAAGTATAGAAGTTCGGTCATGCCGAACTCACACTTAGAGGCTTTCGCATATAACGAATTAGCTTCTAATATCCCAATATCTCACCCAGTGTTTGATATGGTCCTCCCAAGTCCTGTTGTAGACTAAAATATCATCAAAGAAAACCAATACAAACTTCCGCAAGTGGCGGTTGAACACATGATTCATGCAAGACTGGAATGTAGCTAGAGCATTAGACAATCTGAAAGGCATCACCAAGAACTCAAAGTGACCGTAATGGTATCGAAAATTTGTCTTATGCACATCCTGCTCACGACTTTAATCGATGATATCATAACGCAAATCTATTTTGAAAAATAGATTGCACCATACGTAGCTCGCCCAAGAACTCATCAATGCGTGATACGGAATACTTGTTCTTTATTTTCTTCTTATTCAAGGCACGGTAGTCCATACACATCCGCAGGTCCCATCCTTCTTCACCAATACCACCGAACAAGCAAAAGGGCCGGTCCAAAATGACTCTACTTTATCAAATCAGCCAACACGAAGAAGAAAAAAATGATACACGGAGGTTCTATCTTTTAAGTAAAATGACCGTTTGCACTTGTGCGGGGGGCGGATTCGAACGCCCCGCCTGACCAAAGCAGCGGTCCTAGGACCGCCGGTGATCTGCACAAGGCAGCGATCTTGGCTCTCGGACAGAAAACAAAATAAAAACGAACAGCCTCCGAATTTGAAAGGTTGTTCGTTTCCTTCTCCTCCATGACCTTTCCCATTCTCCAATGCACGGAGGACATGAGAAAGGCTATAAATGCATGTTATGGAAGAGAACAAAGATCATCGAAGAATGAAGCAAGTGAGTAAGAAGCTCTTAGTGTTGGAATTGTGATTTGTAGAAGCAAGGAGTAATTGAGTCAAAGCAAGCAAGTAACTGGGAGGAAGTGTGAGATATTATCTACTTCTCTTTCATACTTATTGTAATTTCTATACTTATTATTGAATTGGCCAATAAAAGTGGGAAGAAAGAGCAATTGCCCTTCCCGACTGGTTTTTCCTCCTCTGGAGGTTTTCCAGGATAAAATTGTTGGTGTATGAGTCTATATTCTTTCCCTTTCTGCAAATTGTTGATTCTAAGCACAAGTATAATTCATTCACTAGCTATCTCTATTATTTTCTAATAGAAAGTAGAACAACAGCGATTAATTGTGATTATGTGGATAATTCCAAAGTTGAAGAGTTTACAGATCATTTTGGTATCAAAGCTAACAATTATCCAGGACTGTGGTATTCGTTCTTGGATTTGTATGACAGATGACGAGATCTAAAGGCGAAGAGGCTTTACCTTGCGATCCAAAAATTTCTACAAAGAAGTGGAAACAGAGAATTCGGGGACAAATGGAGGAAGAGAACTTGGTCCGTAGAATCGAGATGTTGGAGACCATGATGGATAGGATGTTTAGAAGGCAAGAAGAGCTTGCTGATTTATAGAAGACAACTTCTGTCAAACAAGACTCCATGGACTCAGTGGTTCGGGGCTTAGCTGAAAAGTTTGGCATAGGAAGGAGCCACCATGAGGAAAGTTATGGGGAAGAGCATGAAGAAGAGACTTCTAACACAAGAGAAAAGGTAAAATCCGATCATACTCCTTTTAAAGTTGAAATGAAAGTTGATATTAAAAGCTTTGAAGGACAAGTAGATGCGGAGTTGCTTGATAAATGGTTAAAACAGTTAGAAGTCTACTTTAGCGTCCATAATGTCACTGAGGCACAGAGGATCACCTTTGCACGTCTCAAAATGGAAGGACATGCTCTGGTTTGGTGGGAAACCCATCTAGCCACTTGTGAAAAGAAAAAGCGTCCTATTGTGAAATCTTGGCAAGAATTTAAAGAACTACTTAGAGCTAACTTCTATCCTATTGGCCATAAGACTGACCAAATGATTAAATGGCAGTATTTTAGACAAGGCAGTGGTCAAAGTGTGCAGGACTATACTACGGAGTTTCGGAGGCAAGCCATGTTGCTTAACATGGACTTGGAGGATGAGGATATTCTGACCAAGTACTTGGGAGGACTTCACACTCACCTTCGAAGAAAAGTCATCTCCACAAAACCCAAAGATCTCAACGAAGCATGCGTACAGGCGTACTACATAGATGATGAAAAGAAGCAAGGAGAAGCAGAGCCAAGGGTAAAGCAGTCAACAAATCAGCAGAAGAAAGAGTTTGGGCAAACAAGTAACAAGGGTAAGTGGAAAGGGAAAGGTAAACAAGCTGCCACTACTTTGAATACTTGTAAAGATCCCAAGAATTTTTGCAAGAACTGTGATATCAATGGTCATATTGACGCTACATGTTGGAAGTTGCATCCGGAGTTGCATCCGAAGAACCGAACCAAGGACTCGAAGAAGTCCATGACAGCTGTGAAAACAGAAGGGGAGGTGGAAATCGAAGATGACTCTGATGTAGACGAGAGGCTTGGATGCACGGCCACCAACATGGACAGCCAGGAAGAGGAGATGAGTAGACTATTCCAGATCAAAATCCAGATCAAGAGAACTAAGGTAAATGCTTTGGTTGATACCGGTTCTCAGTCTAATTTGATTTCTGAAGCAATTGTAAAGAAGCTTGGTCTTGAGACTTACGAGCATCCACACCCTTATCCTTTGGGTTGGGTGAAGAAGGGTGTTGAAATTCAAGTAACAAGAAGATGTAAGGTCAAGTTTGGGATAAATTCCCAATATATTGATGTTTTTGAAGCTGACGTTATTCCACTTGATGCTTTTGATGTTGTATTCGGGAGTCCTTACTTGTATGTTAGGGATGCTATATTTATGAGGAGGGAAAACCGGTACAGATGGGTCAAGGATGGGATCAACTACAACATCCGGGCACACCAACGTAAGACACGGGTTACTATGGTAAGTGCTAACCAAGCAAAACGACTTATTCAAGAAAATCATAATCAGTTTTGTTTACTTTTATTGAAGGATAAACAAGATGGGGTAGAAGTTGTAGAGATTTCTAACCAGGGAAAGCATGATTTGGATAGTATTATTCAATCTTTTCAGGAAGTTTTTCAGGCTCCTAGTGGATTACCACCAAAACGGGAAGTAGAGCATGAGATTCAGCTATTGCCAGAGTCCCCTCTACCAAACATCGGGTTGTATAGGCAATCCTTGCTTGAGAGTACTGAAGTAAAGAAACAACTCTAGGAACTACTAGACCAAGGGTGATACGTCCGAGCACCTCACCATGTGGTTCGCCTATTGTGATGGTGCCAAAGAAGGATGGTTCTTGGAGAATGTGCATCGACTACCGCGCTTTGAACAAGATCACCATAAAGAACAGATATCCACTTCCCCGCATAGATGATCTCTTGGACCAGCTTCAGCATGCCAAATTCTTCACGAAGTTGGATCTCAAGTCGGTTATCACCAAGTTAGGATGAAGGAGGAGGATATATGGAAGACTGCCTTCAAAACAAAACAGGGTTTGTATGAATGGTTAGTACTTCCTTTTGGATTATGCAATGCACCCGCTACATTTATGAGATTGATGAATGATGTATTGCGGGATTTCATAGATTCATGTGTCATTGTATATCTAGACGATATCTTGATTTTTAGTGCCACATGGGAAGAACATCTAATGCATTTGCAGCAAGTCTTGCAAGTTCTCAGGGAGAAACAACTGCTTTGTAATATGAAGAAATGTGAATTTGCCAAACAGTCACTTGTCTATCTTGGGCACGTGGTTGGAGGAGGAGAGCTACGAGTGGATCCAAAGAAGGTGGAAGCCATCACTAATTGGCCAACACCAACAGGAGCCACAAAGACTAGGAGTTTTGTGGGAGCAGTACAATACATGCGGAAGTTCATTAGGGCTTCTCCGCGATTGCAGCACCTCTACACACAGTGGCCACAAAGAGTAAGGGTTTTGACTGGGGTAAGGAACAAGACAAATCCTTTGAGTTATTGAAATACAAGATTAGTCATGCTCTAGTACTTGCTCTTCCTAATTTGCAGCAGCCTTTTGAAGTAGAGACAAATGCAGTGATTACGCCATGGGCGCAGTGTTGCTTTAAGGAGGTAAACTCATATGTTATCATTCTAAAACTTTCACTTCAGCAGTTAAAGGATATTCAGTATATGATAAGGAAATATATGCACTAGTTCAAGCAATTAAGAAATGGAAGCATTATTTGTTGGGTAAAGAAACTATTGTGCACACTAACCACAAACCTCTCCAGTATTTGCAAGCACAGTCTAAATTACAGCAAGCAAGGCACTACAAATGGATGGGGTTCCTTCAGCAGTTCCATCTGGTGATTAAATACAAGAAGGGTAGTACAAACTTGGTGGCAGACATGTTGTCTAGGCCACCCACACAAGAGAAGTTTTCTGTTTAGCCACTATCTCTCGAGATCGAGCCCTTCACGAAGAAAGCTTTGGAGAGGCATATGCCCATGGGACAAAGACTTTGGGGTGACATTTCAGCAATTGCAGTCCCAAGGGGCTGAAAGGACGAGGATGGCAATTAAAAATGGAAGATTGTTATCTCAAAGACGGGCTAAACCACAAACCTCTCCAAAGTATTTGCAAGCACGAGTCTAAATTAAGCAAAGAAGCACTACAAATGGATGGGGTTCCTTTCGGTTCCATCCGGTGATTAAATACAAGGGTGGTACAAACTTGGTGGCAGACATGTTGTCTAGGCCACCCACACAAGAGAAGTTTTCTGTTTGGCCACTATCTCTTAGATCGAGCCCTTCACGAAGGAAGCTTACGGAGAGGCATATGCCCAAGACAAAGACTTTGGGGTGACATTTCAGCAGTTGCAGTCCCAAGGGGCTGAAAGGACAGGGATTGAAGATTGTTATCTCAAAGACGGGCTGCTCTACCGATGGGGGAAGCTTTGCTGTGCCAAAAGAAGAGCAAATTCTATTGATGAGGGAAGCACATACCTCGAAAGTAGCGGGACATTTCGGTGTTGGTAAGACCCTAGCCCACTTGCAAAGGTACGTGTATTGGCCCAATATGCAAGAAGAAGTATCAAAATTTATATGGGGATGTAAACTTTGTTGTACTAGCAAGCCTAAGACTAGGAAGGAAGGTTTGTATATGTTGTTGCCAGTACCTACTCGTCCGTGGGAGGACATTTCTATGGATTTTGTAGGAGGATTACCTATGTCTAAACATGGCCATGACTATCTCTATGTTGTTATTGATAGATTTAGTAAGATGTGTATTCTTATGGCATGTAAAAAGACAGTAAAAGCACATGAGGCAGCAGATCTTTTCTTTGCTAATGTATGGGTGCATTTTGGTTTGCCAAAGTCTATTGTTTCTAACAGGGATTCAGGTTCTTGGGGAAGTTTTGGACTACTTTTTGGGACAAGATGGATACCAGGTTACAAAGGAGCACAACTTTCCATCCACAAACAAATGGACAAATAGAGGTGGTAAACAGGACTTTGGTATAGTTGATCAGAGGGTATAACAACAAATACCCAAGGACTTGGGATGAGTCCTTAGCCTACATTCAACATTCCTATAACCGGGCAAGTACACACATCCACTATGAAGTCACCGTTTGAAGCATGCTTGGGATATCTACCTACAAATCCGTTGGACATAGCAGTTGGACAGCAGGATGAGAAGGATACACGAGACACAGAGGTGACTAGAGCAAACAAATTCATTGAGAGGATCGGAAAATCCATCTCAAAGTCAAGGAACAACTAGAGAAATCTCAGGCCAAGTACAAAGCTAGGCACGATCAGCATAGAAGGGAACATAAGCTTCATGTTGGAGATAGAGTTTGGCTTTACTTGAGCAAGGAGAGACTACAAGGTCAAGCACGAAAGCTCAAGCCACTACGATATGGACCCTTCACCATATTGGAGCAAGTTGGAGAAAATGCCTTTCGACTTGATTTACCATCATTCATGAGGATGTACTCTGTAGTAAATTGTGAGAACTTGCACCTATATGAGCCATCCATGCTAGATGAAGATGAAGAACTACAATTTTCTACCTTCCATTGAGGATTGCGTCTTGGACTCACAAGGCGGGTGGAGGAGGATGTAGTATCTAGCAAAAAAGTCAAAGAGACTAGGAGAGGTCCCCAGGAGTCTTGGCAGATTGGAGTGAAAGGAAAGACACCAAGGCAGGCCCGGTGGTACCCGAAGGAGCAAGTGAGGGAATTATTTCCTCATCTACTCCCCCACTAAGCTTTGTGGGACCAAAAGCCTCCTAAGTAGGGGAGGTGTGATCCATAGGGATCCAAAATGACTCTACTTTATCAAATCAGCCAACACGAAGAAAAAAAAATGATACACGGAGGTTCGGAGGTTGTCTTTTAGTATAACAGGATCGCCACCTTGTGCGGGGCGGCGAGGTAACCGCCGCCCAACCAGTGGCGGTCCGGGCCTGACCCCGGTCTGCACGGGGCGGCGGTCTGGCTCTCTCGGGAAAAACAAAATAAAAATGAATGAACCTCCCAAAATTTGAAAGGTTGTTCATTTCTTTTCTCCTCCATGACCTTTCCCATTCTCCAGTGCACGGGAGGACATGAGAAAGGCTATAAATGCATGTTATGGAAGAGAACAAAGATCATCGAAGAATGAAGCAAGTGAGTAAGAAGCTCTTAGTGTTGGAATTGTGATTTGTAGAAGCAAGGAGTAATTTAGTCAAAGCAAGCAAGTAGCGGGAGGAAGTGTGAGATATTATCTACTTCTCTTTCATACTTATTGTAATTTCCGTACTTATTATTGAATTGGCCAATAAAAGTGGGAAGAAAGAGCAATTGCCCTTCCCGATTGGTTTTCCTCCTCATGAGGTTTTCAAGATAAAATTGTTGGTGTATGAGTCTATATTCTTTCCCTTTCTGCAAATTGTTGATTATAAGCACAAGTATAATTCAATCACTAGCTATCTCTGTTATTTTCTAATAGAAAGTAGAACAGCAGCGATTAATTGTGATTCGTGGATAATTCCAAAGTTGAAGAGTTTGAGATCATCGAGCTCAATCACATGCTCAAATCCCTATCCGGAGGTATGCGGAGGTATGTCAGAGGTATGTCACCAAACACCGCACTATGTCTATCTGTCCAATAAGCCCTGTATATCCACATGGTACTCTTGTTGTCCATCCTCTGATTTCTTGGTCGAAACCAAACAATGTACTGCCCAATCCACCCCGTCATGCCTATAGATCCTCTCGATCCTCTTGGCCGTAACAACTCGGGGTGCCCCTAAAGATAAGCCCCTCAAGATCACATTCCTCCCTTCGGACTTAAACTTCAGCTCCATCGTCTGGAAGTTAGTCCGAAACTCACCAAGGGAATGGAGCCACTGTACCCCAAGCACTATGTTGGTCTCTCCAATACCAACAATATAGAAATCATTGGTAACTGTATAGTTACCCATCGTGATGCTCAATTGGGGAACCCATCATGTGCATCTCATAGAATCTCCATTGGCTACAACCACGTTGAAGCCCTCAAATTTCTGTCTGTAACCCTCGCCTCTCAACCAATGAGGCATCAATAAAGTTGTGGGTTGCCCCACTATCAATGAGTACCACCACTCGCTGTCCCTGCAAAACTCCCCTAACTCTGAATGCCTTGTACCTCGGGGTACTAGACAAGGTGGCAATAGTCTCTCGGGGGAAAAGTCTCGCTATCCTGCTCAACACCCGCACTATCTAATGCCTCATCATCATCATCCTCTAATCCCCGGGTGTCGGACTCCTCGTCACCATCACTCTCCTCAAAGACCTCTATGAATTGGGGCCTCCCTCTGCCCTTGCAATCGTGTCCTGGAACCCAAGGTGTGCGGCAATCGAAACATAGTTTCTTTCGCCTCAATTCCTCCCTATCCTCTCTAGATCCGAATGGTCTCCAGGCTGTATCTTTCCTAGGTGGAGGTACCTTCGGCTGCAAACCCTCGGTTCTAGAAGGGAAACCCTTAGGCTGCACTCGAGGTGGAAACCTCGACTTAGGAGTGGATAACTCCAAGTCACGAGCTCTCCTAATAGCCTCATGCAACGAAGAAGGCTCAAATGCCCTCACAAATCTAGCGAGAGCGTCTGTCAAACCTGTTGTGAATAGGGAAATCAACCTCATCTCTGTAACATCAGGTACCATGACCGATAGTCTCTGAAAATCGTGATATACTGATCCACGGAACCAGTCTACCTCAAATGAGTCAACTCTCTAAAATACCCGTCGGGGTCCCTCTTATCAAATCTGCTCACTAGCCTCTTTGTGAACTCTGCATAAGTCGTGATGTATATGTGTCCTTGTGTAATCAACCCATGATGCCACCAATCATGAGTGTCTCCCTCTAGATGTAAGATTGCAAACTTAATTGCATCTTCCTCATGCATAGGATTCAAGTCGAAGTATGTCTTCAACTTCTGCACCCAAGACTGTGCAGTACACTTCTTAGAACCGTCGAAGTGTGGAATGAAATCTGTCCCAACCTCCTTTGCATCTCGGCAATGTGCACGGTAATCTCTCCTAGGCCTGTTGTCAATCTTCATTTTGCAATATTTCTAGAATGGCATGTTGTCACAATAGGCGTCACTTAAGGTCTGGTACCTTTCCCAACAAGACTCCTCATCTACAATATCCCTTGGCTGCCGTACCTGTGAAACTTCTAGATCCTTCAAGAAAGAAGGTTTGTGAAACCCCAAAGGCCTGGTAGAAGAATGGGGGACCGCTGCCTTGAATGTCCACCCTCACCTCTTTGACCATGTTGTCCCCTATTGTTATTTTCTCCTCTTTCCGCATGAGTATCAAACTGTCCTGTGTTAATCTCTCAGTGAGCTGGCTCAAATAGAGATTGGTAGTCTCCTACTTGCTTTACCATGTTGGTGAACAATTGTTTCATTAGATCTACACCTATATCCTCACTGTCTTTGTCCCCCATCTTTCAATCCCAACAAGCTAGAGAAACAACTGCTCTGATACCACTGAAATATCCCTTGTGTGATATCACTTGAAAATGCACAAATTATATGAAAAATGCAGCAAAGTAAAATTTCTGATTTTTACAGAAAATGACCAGCTAGGGCAGCGAATGGTATTTAATTGATATCTCACAAAATATTTGCCCAAAGTGCATGAAATTTTGAGGGAAGCTTGCAATAATAATAATAAACACTAAAAAAACATTTTTGGAATTTTGGAATAATATATTGCTTCTAGAAAATTACAACGTGCCCTAGATACAGCTGGAAAACTTCTAAAATTCGTAACTCACCAAATACAAGAGCAAAAATTAAGAGTCTTTGGAAATAACATTAACAAATATAGGAAATGACATTTCAACCTTTAGATCTGAAAGGGGCAATTGAAACCCTCCAAATAAAGGTTGCAAGTCACCTAGCTTGGAAAGGGGTTGGAAATTGATGAAGATGCCTCCAAAGTGATGTTGAGCCCTACCCAAACGGCTGCCGTAACTCTGATCTGAAAACCCTCTGATTATCTTTCCCAAATGCCCCCAAAACCCTCAAAATCTTTCCTCTAAAACTCTCGATAATATCTCTGTAACACAGCTCTGAAAGTGGCTCCAAAATGACAAACTAGGGTAGATCTCTCACTACCGAAGAATGCCTTGCTAGCTAGGGACGGGTCTCTCACCACCGAAGCGACGGTCCCTGTGGGATTTCACTCCACAAGTCGAGAAGCGCAAAACAGCAATTACACGTGAAGGTAAATAAAATGTATGCAAAAGTCCCTTTCCTTTCTCTCCTAGCTCCTTACATACTTCTCCACAACAAAAGAGCCCCAATAACCCTAGACGCATTTCATTCCATGGAGGGGCCAATAAAATAAAAGTAACTAAAGTTACTTTTTCCTTTTTGAGTCGCCACGGTCCAAAAGTGACCCCAAACGCGAAACTTGGATATTAAGAACCACGGGGCCCCCTTCCCAATAGCTCCCAACGTCCACAACCCTTGGGTATGACCACGGTTTGGACTCTACTTGGCCCTTGGGCCTTTTGGTGTAGGAAAGGGGACATTACATACATACACTAGGATAGAGCAACATATTCTTGTCTATTGCATTATCCTTTATCATCCCTTGCCTTATAATCCGCCTTTTGGACATTACAACCTATCGATCTCTATTCAATACATGTTTATAACCCTAGCTTAGATTCTTTGTTCTTTACGACCTGTTGATCTATATATGATCAAAATACTAGTAAGACGTCATCCCTATCCTAGGCCTAGGCTTTGGAACCGTACACTTTTAACAGAGCGTGGATTACCTACTATCTTCTAGAGCCACGGCTCTTGCACCCTTGCTTAAATCTTCTCGTATCTTGGCTCTAGAATGGTCCCCTTCTTATCCTAATCTATATTATCGGGAAGAGAAAGAGGATATTCTATAGACCTTCTTAGCCTACAAACATTCCGGTGAACCCAACTAGAATTATACTCCACCGTTAAGTAAGTCATCTTCATGTTTCCTCTTTATAACTCCTAGTGATCGTCTTCACCATCAATACAAAGGTCAGATACGCAGTCTCTACTTATACACCTATCAACATATGAATAAAGCATACTCTAACCCATAATAAGGCACTAACCCCCCACACGTATATCAATATGACATATAACCTAAAGTTATGCCAAAAGTATCGATAACTCAATGCAACCTGCCAAGATTGTGTGCAAACAATATGTGATCTGCAACCATATATTCTATGAATAAGCTCAACTCACCAAACAAATATCCTCCAAAATAAATAATACTACAATATTATACGTCTCCAAAAATCTAAACTTTTGCGTGAAAGGAAATAACTACACATTCCAGAACAACAATCTTAAAATCTTAAAATTATGTGCAAGGAACCAACTACAGAAAAAATTAAACAAATATCAGAAAGCACACATCCATATATGAGACACAAATCTAAATGAAGAAACCCCTTGGATTAGAAAGCTTCACCAATAAAATCGAGAGCCAATTTTATTCCTGTTGGAATACTTTATGACATAGATACATTGTGATTCCTCAATTATAAAAATCTATGCTGGACTCATGTTTCTGACTACACTCCCTATGCCCTTGGAAATGGCCTCCAAGGAAAATTAAAGATTGCTTCTTCCTTAGTTCGTTGCTTTTTTTTACTCTTGACCAATGAAATTTGTTCCAAGTTTTAGCTTGTGGTGTGTGAAAGAAGGAAAATCTGTTAGATAGAAATTTTACAAGTTGAAGTTCCTAATTTATGAACTTTGTGCCTCTATTTGTGTTTGGAGTATGAAAAATATTGAAATTTATGTATTTTTAGTATGTTTAAGATACATATTTTTGTATTAATACAGCTATAATCGTTTCAGAAACCTGCCAACCTCCCGCCCAATACCATCTCCTGTAGCCAGCCTGTTTTCACTTTCTCATGATGAAGATTAACATCTGAGTAGATGATATCATAAAAATGGTATTATCTGTATCTCTTCTGAATTCAATATTCTCTATGGCCTTCACTCTGGAACACTTTTCCATTTCTTTGGCCTTAATAATATTTGATGTTTTGACCTATTTTTATCTCATCTTCTTAATTTTGTTTCTTCTTTATTATGGTTTTTTTCAAGAGGAACATAAAGTTTATTCAATTGTCGGCATATTCAACTTGGGAAAAAGTAGGAGTGAACCCAGACAAACTTAGTCTCGTACTCCAGACAAGGTTGAGTAAACTGCTGTACAGGCACGAGTACCTTGCCACGGAGCTATATGCACCATTTTGCAAGTCCTAGATGGTCATGACATGCTGGGAATGGCTTCAATTAAACTAAAAGTATTGGAGAATAAACGCAGATTGCCTTTAGTGTACAAGAATTCATACCTGACAACATCTTGATACATCACACTTCATTGTAAAACTTAATTTAGAACTTTGAACATATACAGAATGGTCTTGCTCTCTAGAAGAAAGTGCAAAAGTAAAATGGCCCTTGAAATCAAAACCAAAAATAGAATAGGCCACAGGTCAGCCTCATAAATATATTAAAATAAGCAGAAAGGTGTGGGTCTACCCTTGAATCTTCCAAAAAGGATAGACACGCGCAATTCCTCAAAAAAGGGGAAAGAAATTGTCTATGCAATGCATTGCCAGACAATTCAGAATATTTCTGTGTTGGAGAAAAATTTCAAGAATTCACAAGGATATTCTAAATTATGTTAGAGGTGGATTTCTCTTCAATATTATGAGAATTTAAGATAATTTGGCTCCCGCCAATAGCAAATGGTGTGGCAGATTATATTGAAAGAAAAGAACGATTTTATAGTTGTTTTAGCATAGGCATACACCCAAAAAGATAGGGTATTCTTTTGAAGGGAGCCAATTACCAAGTTCAACAGTACATACTGCCTCATGAGACTTAGGCTGCGGTCCCATGCTGAGGGCAATGCATAAGATTTTAGCAGGTGCTGCAGAGTATTTTTAGGAGAAATTAGCAGCACTGGGGTCCCATGTCTTCCAATTATTTCTGCTGGAGGAAAAACATCTGCAACCAGTGCTCTGTGGACACATGGCCTAAAAACATGGAATGCAGAAACAAACATTTCTAGCCCCCACCCATTTGAGTCGCTGGAAGAGGTCTCCCTATGCAGCCGGTGCTCCATTTTTTCAGGAGGAGATTCTGTTTTTGCAGTTGATAAAAATAAATAAACTATGGGACCACCTGTCTGCACAGTTTCCTTGCAGTTGTCCCCAGCATGGGACTCCTCCTTTAGCCTAGTTAGTCCTGGAAGCAGCACCCGTATGATTCTTCGTGAAGATAAAAATAATGTGCAAGAAGCTTGAGCACTTCTAGCTTAGATTCCCAACCTAAAACATTTACATGTTATGAGAGCTCGAGGCTCTAAGCCAAGAAATTGTTTCTGCCGTGCATTAAAACTTTAAGGTGGGAGCTTCTCAATGTTTGGTCAAAATGGTGCAGTTTAGAGGCACTATACACATAATACTAAGTTAAAACAGTCTATATAATGCACTAACACTGAACCATACCAAGGTAAAAAAACTAAAAGTGCCCTAATATGGCCTGTATATCCTAGCATGGGCACCTCATGATTGGCAAAATGACAACGGTGCAGAAATATTAAAAATTAAAATTTAATAACCTAGAAATCAAGAACATTTCTTATAAACTTACGTTTATGGAGCCTTTAAGTGGAATCCGATAACAAAATGTGTGGGAGGTACTGTTCTCATCACAAAAAAACAAAAATAAAGATTATCTGTACCTTTTTTATAGTTAAGAGGAGAGGTTAACAACAATGCAACAGTCAATATGATGGCTTGTGGTCTAGTAGTAAGTTAGGGCAGTTATTGCGAGAATGACCCAGGTTGAGAAACCCTACCAATGCAGTTAATATACAAGAGCGGAGGAGATTCATTTCAAAACCCGTAGGCATGCCACCCTGCTAATGATTGAAGGGTACATTCAATTTTGACCCATGTTTAGAATTGGTAAGCTGACACATCTAGCTTATCGCACACCACCTCAAAAGCAAAAAGGAAAAATAATTCTAACTTGGTTACAGTTTGATGAAAGTATGGCCTAAGATGCAAGCATTGAGAAGAATGCACTACCTCTGGAGGCGCTGTAAGAAATTTGACATACTAAATAACCATCAGTTATAGAAGATTTCTTGAAGAATGTGGTTGCGAACTTTACTGCTAGATATTTCAGCAAATGACCAAGGCGCACAGTTTTTTTGGATTGAAGGTTTAAACATTCGGATCTTTCCGAATTTTTAGCACCAGTCGAGCACTAACGCATATACATTCCGCCAAATTCTCTTGAGCTTTCATTTCTTGGTAAGAGAGAAGATGTTTTATTGCATACGACGCGAATTTGTAAATGCGTGATTCCTAATTCATCAGCCATAAAACTGAAATCCACTCTAAATCAAATGCTCAAGGCAAAATATAGAATACTTAAATTTCATGCTTATACTTACCATGCTCTGTTGGATGCCTATACTCAGAGCTGAACTGAGTTTTTGTGACAGTGGACTGTTGGGGAGGATTCCGCTAATGAAAGCCATGAAAACGGATTTGTATGATTAAGAGCTCAACATGGCCAACATACATGAGTGCCCCTCCACTGTGTTCATCACACTTTTTCTCGCCCACACTATTTTATTTATTTATTTAATCCATGGCAATGAAATTCCATCTGAAGGTGGGTCCCTGTCCACCTCATTCCCGGCATGCATTATAACATCCCTTTTGGTTATGACGCAATTTTCTCCAAAGATAAGTTTTTGGTCTTCAATTTCATAACATACCTATTCAGTTGGGAAATCGTTTACGATGAAAAGATTACTCTGCGGTTGGAGACAGGGGTTAAATTTGACGGCCATCCCTATCTGTCAAGATTTTTTTGTAACGGTTTTTTAACTAATATCGCCTTGCATATGATATTTGTTTTTTATTTTTGACTTTAATGATTATGACTTTTTATATAAATACAAAAAAATCTATATTTTATTGTTCGATGCATCACTGGCCAAGAAGCATGGAAAGTGCTTTTGCGCCATGGTATAGAAGAAGGATCACCTTACAACCGCCCTGCATGGAAAGGATTGGGGTTTGTCAACCTCCTTATTTCTTTGGTGCCTATTAAAGTGGTCAGCACGTTTGTGCTTAAAAGCATTTGGAAGGCTTGGGAATGTATCAAACCATGGCTTCAATGGAAAGGTGATGGCTTTCGTAATGGGCTTTCCATTAACCATCATTCCCTTTGGTGGTCGCCAATTTTCAGGCTCAGGATAAGTGTTTCGCAGATATCTAGGGGGTTCCTACGCTCATACTCTTCAAGTGCGGAATTCACACCATCTAAGACTTATTTTGTAAACACTTTCAATCCCGATACTCTTAGCATGAGCTTAAAGCTCGATTTTGGCAAACCAACTAGGATCAAGCTAGCATTATTGAAGTGCTCAATTCGGTCCCTGACCATATGCTGCACAAAATTTGATGCACTCCTCTCGCCCTTGGTGGACGGATTAGAAGTGGTATGTTGATACCTCATTTCACAATTATTCAACCTAGTAAAGGCTACCGTTGGCTTTCGCCTCATTTTCCTATGGTTGAAAAACTCAACACTCGATGGGGCATTCATTCCACTCAGCTTCATGGAGTCGGTGATTTGACACTATCTGGTCTATCTATGTGGAGCCAAAAATTTCTCACTTTCTTTGGTGTGTTCTGCACCAAGGCCTTCCCATAGGGTCTCGACTTGTTCAAATTGGGATCCCAACTCCCAAGTGCCCATTCTGTGGCCACTTGGAAACTCTTTTGCATCTTTTTTTGCTTTTGTTCAAAAGCGCAACTTGCTTGGAATTGGATACATTCATTTTTCTTTCCTCTCAGACCGCACTGTTTTACTTGGCAGAATATCCTTCTAGGAGATAACCCCAAACTTTTGTCGTTGTTCACCCAAATTTGGCATGTTTTCAAGGGGGAAATTATGTTTTGGATATGGAAAGAAAGAAATGTTTTTTTCTTTGTTAATTCTAAAGTTGATCAACAATTTTTAGTGTATAACAAATCTATGGTTATCTCCAATGTGTTGTTGCAGATTCAAGTCCAAGCTAATAAAGTGGCTCTAGAAGTGGACCACCTTTAGACTTTGTTGAGGCACTGGCACGATGCCCCATGCAACGTCGCCCGGGAGCCATCCTCACCATCTCGACGCTCCTTACTGCATGGCCGTGGTGGTTGTCGCAGTCGCTCTCAACGACGTTCCTTCAGTCGGGCTTGTCGCTCGCCCGCCCACCAACGACGGAGGATTCACTTGCCACCGGCTCGCCAGTAAGGTTAGGGGTCCCCTGCTCACCAACTCGGGTGGGGCTCGCCTATCAACCCTGAGTTGCGCACACTTGATGGTTGGAACTTGCCACCGCTGCCTTCTAACAAGTTTCCTCACATATCTCTTGTCATTCCCACTCTGGAGGAGGCGTAAAAGATGAAGAAAATTCCCTTGTTAGGATATTTCGATGCAGCGCAAGGACCTCCTGTGCTCGATTTGGTCAAATGATAATGATCCCCTACTTCGAGAATGTTTGTTGTTGCTGCATAATTTTGTGTTTTGATGGTTTCTAGGTGTTGCCTAGCTCGGTTGTTTTGGTCCTAAGCTCGGCCTAGTTTTTTTTTTTGGGTTTGGGGTGTGCTCTCATACCACCCGCTTTTTTGCTAAAAGCTATCTTGTATCTTATTGCATTAATATAATATAAGATCTCTTTTCATATATATATATATATATAATAAAAAATATAAATTAGGCATATTCTTGACATAAATGAAATCACTTTCTATTCTAAGTATGTGTTAATATATCTAAGAAACACTAATAATATTTTGGATGTATTCATATTAGAACCCATAATCATCCCATGAAATAATTTTGATAGAATGCATAGAATAATTTAGGATTAAAAATTAAAAAAACAATATTATTGTCATTATTAAAATAATATACATCAAAAAATGCATAAAATAATTTAGAATTAAAAATCTAAAAACCAATATTATTGTCATTATTAAAATAATATATATCAAAAAATCGAAAATGTAGTCACAAAATCATGCACTATAGACATTATATAATCCCAATCTCATACTATTATTCATATGGTTACTTTGTTTGATGTTGTCACTATTGACCTCCCGCATCTACTTGCCCGGTCAATTTTGTCATTTGGCGCCGCTTTATCTTTGACTAGGGCTCTGCCTGTCTTTGGGCACCCTAGGCACCTTGGTCCCATTTAGGGTGCCCTGAGCCTTCTTACACTTTCCCGCCACTTTTGGGCACTTTCTAGCCATTTAAGATTTCTATCTTTTTAGTGGTCGACCTTTTTGGGGTTAATTATGAAATTAGAACAAGAGAGCCATATAAATATAAAGTTGTGAGACCATAATGAAGGACCAAGCACTAAGCACTACTATCATCACCTAAGGTTGCATCTATCAAAGGCTCTATTTCAGCATCCATCTAACTCTATCACAAGGCACAAGGTTGGTTCATCTTCATCAAACCGCATAAGAGGGAAGTTTATTCTATTCCATCCACCATTTTGTTGCATTTCTACACATAGTTATTCTTGTTACTTTCAAAAGTGGAGTGACACAAGAGCACCTAGGGCATGATTGCACACATACACAAAAACTACATCGATTCCCGAGATGTAGTGCAACGCTCAATGAGTAAGTCTGCCATTATCAGGCATGCTTAAGGACAGTCGACCCCTTTATATGCCTATTTCCTTTTTTAGGGGTTTGATACTTGTCTTAGGGTTTTACAGGTCTCTACTTCATCACCGATTTCCAACGACATACCGAGGCAGGTCCAGTGAAGATAGTGCAACATGAAGCAAAGGCGGTGATCACTCAGTGACACCTCAAAGGAAGGTTGCAGAGATTTTTCACATACCAAGGCGCCCAAAACTCACACTAGGGCACCCACAGTGCTTGGTCCTCTCCTGTGCACCCCAGTCCACTCAGATTGCTCAGATCGCACTTTTTTGGACCTCGACACAATTATTTCCTCCTCTTGTGTCTCCATTTGTCTCTACGACATAGTTCAACAAGCTCAAATCGGATCAACTAAGTTCTTTTGAACTCTCCTTGCACTCTAGAGTTTTACATTTTACCGTCTTAGTTACTGGGTCATTTCCTTTATGTTTTAATTTGTCATTTATTGTTATTCTTAATATTAGATTAAGCGTAGAATTAGAACAATTCCACATTTGAGTTAATCATTTTGGTGAACCCTATGTTCGACACTACTACCTTACCCTTAGGGCTCTTTTTTTCTCTTCTTTACTATGGCTCACTCTTCTGATGATTTTACTGAGGCTCATCTTAAATCCATCAATGACCATATCACTAAGCATCCCCAAGATCTAGACTTGCTTTTACATGCTGCTCGTGAGGAAGCTACCAATTTGGTGGAACTTAATGCTTCCACACCATCTCTACTTCCATGGTTTCCCAACTACTTGTTTCCACTCTTCCACCCATTTCCACCATTCCCATTTCTATTACTACTCCTACAAATCATTTCACACCACCTCTTGTCTCTCATACACGACAAGTTTCCTCCGTTGGTACTCAAGACCTAACATCTCTTTATCAAGACCTTCAAGCACAAATTCATCAGTTACAACAAGTTACTTCTCACGCATCTCCATATTTAGATTCCACCTTATTATTGCATATGCCATTCACACCGCCATCTCCACTTATCCACTTCCTCCTAGTTTTGTTACCCCTAAGCTTCCCATTTTCAATGGGCATGGTGACCCAAGAACATCTTAGAGCATTCCATGTAGATTGTCTTGACTTTATGGACGATCATATTCTTTTGGCTAAAATATTTCCCCGTAGTCTCCATGATTATGTGATGTGTTGGTTTTATGACCTACTTGTTCATTCAATAAATTCATTTACACATCTAGCTGATGCTTTTCTTACTCATTTTTCTATCAATATGGCTCTAATATCTCTTATGCTCAATTAACGCAACTTAAATAGGGCTCTAATGAACACCTCGCCAATTATGTGTTGAGATATAAAAATAATCTAGCTAAGATGTCAAATGTGCTAGCAGACTCTGAGCTTCAAGATTTTTTCATTCAAAGTCTTTTACCGCCGCTTCAGGAGAGCGTTCTCTTTTAGACCTCTCCTTCATTTGACCAGCGTTTTCATACTCTTAAGCTTCTATTTTTAATTTTTAATTTTCATGATTATGATTTTTTATACAAATACAAAAATATATATTTTCCATATAGTAAAACCATATAAAATAGGCATATTCTTGACATAAATGAAATCATATTCTATTCTAAGTATGTGTTAATATATCTAAGAAACACTAACTTATAATATTTTGGATGTATTCATATTAGAACCCATAATCATCCCATGAAATAATTTTGATAGAATGCATAAAATAATTTAGAATAAAAATTTTAAAAAATCAATATTATCGTCATTATTAAAATAATATACATCAAAAAAATGCATAAAATAATTTAGAATTAAAAATTTAAAAATCAATATTATTGTCATTATAAAAATAATATACATCAAAAAATTGAAAATTTTAACATTAAACAATACTTTCCTAAAAGATAATATGTTCTTATTTAATAATAAAGTCAATTAGTACAACATATTTTACAACATTTAGATGGGTCTCATATCATCTCCAATACACATTAATATATATTCAAAAAAATCAAATGTATGATATCATTTTTTAATCGAGAAAACATTTTAAACAAAGTATTATAACATCCTCAATACACATTAACATATCTTCAAAAAAGATCAAATTTATATAACCGATTCACTTTTGACTTGAGAAAGTACCCTTAAACAAGTAGTGTAAACAAAATATCTAGTGTTCGTGGGTTCATATCAAATACAACATCATTACAAATATGTCAACATAAAACATTCTAAGATATTTTAAATCCTTCTTTGCTTGACATCTTTCCAAATTTCATAAACCCTATTCCAGTCCACCATTGATATATGAAGTCCTGTCAATGAAACTCGCATCAAGGCATCCAATGTATCCAATGAGAGTTTTGTTCTTCTTATATCTTTTATTATATTTTGCCTTGAAAATCCTCTCTCACATGCCATTGTACTTGTTGGAATGGTAAGTATTGCTTGCCATAGTTTTTTCATATTTGGAAAACTTGTATGTGAATCTGTGGCACAAAAACCCTCCAAGCCTCCTTCATGTGGAATCCTTCACAATTAAAGTGAAGAGTATCGACAAAATTATACAACTCTTTTGAACAACCTTCAAAATCAAAAAAAGGCTTTTCTTCTCCCTCACACAAAGTATGTTGTAAGTGTTCAAAAATTTTAAGAAGCCACCACTTTGAATTGTCTTCTCTAGTACATGCATCCTCTGAATAATGACAAGGGCTAAACAACTTTATAGAATTGAAAAATGAAAGATCTGGGAATCTTTCATTTAAACAATCTACAAGTTTTTGAACATAGTCTTTTGCAAGTTTCTTACAACTCTCTAGTGACCCATCAATGCAAGGCTTCATTGTTTGTTTTGGTGCATCAACATAATCATCATACACATTTGGAATTGCCACAAATCGCAGTTCATGCCTATGAATGTGTCCATCTTTATCAATAATCTCTAAATAACCATATTTAGAGGTCTCTAAAAATTTAGACAAGTAACTTGTGCCATTTGCAAAACTATCGAGTCCTTAGTAACCACCTACTTAAAGTTTGTATAGTAGAATCTATGGTTTCCCCTAAAGATGTAACATCCACATTCTCTTCTTGAAATTTTTTATTCAACTTGTTTAGCTCACACAATACATCTGCAAGCATATGTAAGAAAAATTGCACTGAGAATATCCTAGCCTTATCATACCATGAGTCTCTCTTCTCACTTTTCCACAAAGTCAACAATGGAGGCATTAACACAATAAGTCTTTCAATAACCTGTCCTCTTGAGAGCCATCTAACTCCATGAATTTGAAGAGCTTGAAGTGTTTCAAGTTGCATGAGTTCCTGAAGAGCAATAAGTTCATTATGTCTTTTAGTAGAATTTTGGACCCAAGAATATACCTTATTTGCCAACTTCTCAACAAACAACAATTCAATAAATTTTTTTAGCAGCATCTGATGCAGCTAAAGCCTCACGATGAGCAATGCAATGAATACCTATAAGATTGTGTAATAACATCTTTCTTTAAAAGAGTAACAAATCCATTTTCACTCCCCACCATTGATGAAGCACCATTTGTAGAAACAACAATCAATATTTTATTTGAAAAACACAAATTACATCATATAATGTTTTCCCTCTTCCATCACACACATTTATGAGCTTTAAGAACTGTGAAATAGGTTGCCCCAATCCTTTTGAGTCTAGAAAAGTAGCATAAACCACAAGGTGTTTCTCTAGGCTTCGATCAGTACTTTCATCCAACATCAAAGAAAACAATGGACTATCTAACATTTTTGCACTTTGTCTCTCTTCAAGATACTTAGATATGGAAAAAAGGAAATCATTTGCAGCCATATGATTTGTATATGATTTATAATCCTTATTTTTGGGCATGTTTGGTGTTTCTAAGTACATTTCAAGAGAGCAAAGGGACTCATATTTTGAGAGGGGTAAGTCTTCTTGCACAACCCAATAAACTAATTTCATGGTTGTGATGATTCTTTCCTTATTGGTGTCATCAATAGTTGCAATGTGTTTTGGAATTGATTTTTCTTTCCCTTCATTTCCACATATCCATTTTGCTTGTGCAATTTTGTGGTTGTTTGAATCAACATGAGTAACTATTGCATCATGTTGCAAAGTAGTACAACTAGTTCCAGTTCCCCATGGTCCAACAGACTTGTGCTCTTCACAATATATGCATTTCATGATTGTTTTCCCTTCATGCATTCCACACCTTAACCACTTAAATTTCAATTTCCATTCATCTCTAAACCCTCTTTTTACTCTAGCCCTTTTTTTGTTTTGTGTTGAAGCTTCTCCTCCTTCAAATTCCTCATCATACTCATCATCATACCCTAATATATCTAAGTCTTCATTTAAATCAAAATTATGATCCTCTCGTGATGAAGCTTGTGATGTATTTGACCATGCAAAAACTTTTTGATTGATGATTGGTTCTTTTTGCTTTGAGACATTTTATCTTATAATGTACCTATACATCCCAAATAATAAAGAATAATTAGATATTAAAGTTGATACTAACAATAATAATAATTGTAATAATATTAATAACATGATTATATATTTCCAATTGAATAAACAATAAAAACATCTAAAGAGTTTTGCAACTTAAAGTAAACTACAATATGTTGGATTTCCTTTTTTTTTGTTTTAGAAAACTATGATATAATGATGTGATTTTGGATACTTTTAATCTTTAATGGAATATATGTTTATTTATCTTAAAATTAAGTTATACTAGTTAGGATTATATTCTTTTATCTATACATTTTTATGTATTCCTTTCTAAGAGAACTTGGAAGTTATGAATAAGGCCAAGCTTTTACAATGTAGGGTATAAACCAAACAAGATGTATTTTGTGAACTTGCTTAAGTACCTACCAATTGAGTGAGTGCATCAACAAAATGACAATAAATATCTATTGTCCACTAGAGGTTCAGAGCTATGGCTTGTGATATGTGTTTTATAGTAGGCAAACATTTACAAGAAGACACATTGTTTTGTTGGGAAATTTTAATGGGAATAAATGTTTTAATTGTATTCTTGATACATTTTATGCAAAATATTTAAACCCATTAAAAAGGAAAAGATCTTAAAATACAATTGGAGAGGGAACGTACGTTGTTTTTATTTTCTTAAACTAATATTTGTATAATTTTTTAATAAAACCCATATTTTCTAAATCTAAATTGCAATAGTTATTGAATAATCTAAATTCATTATGTATCAATAATAATACAATAAAAACTCACGGTGAAGAGATTTATAGAAACAATCCTTTAGCTCTGGAGACTTGGAGAGAACAAATGATATATAAGATCCTCTAAAAACTCAGTATGAGGAAAACATCACATTTAAGTATTAGAAGAAAGAAAAAAAAGAAACTAATAGATTGATTTAAATTTGAAGAGGATACCTATTAATAAATTTGGGGAAAGGAATAAACTAAGCACAATTTCTTACTAGATACGGTGTAAGATATATTAATACCGAAGGAAGAACCAAAATGAAATCTTTTATCAACTTTGTATGTGCGGTTCTATAACTTTTCAATCTCCTTACAGGGTGTATTTGATCCCAACAATGAAACTTAATCTTCCAAACTCTCAGATCAGTGAATTCTCACATGGCCACACAAAATGGAGCAATAACAATGGCTTACCCTCGACTAGATGTTTCAAAACAGCCTCATAAAAAATACAGAAATCAACTCTCCATTATGCTTTGACATATGTCCATGCTCTGCTTCAAAGCTCCAATTTTTAATAGGTTGGGTGATTAGATATTTGCTGATAGTTGCACCTTGCATCCATCTCTATTGGTTGGTCACCTTGCCAATGGATTCACTAGAATGGGCCACCAATGTATCCTTTAACACTTTAATGTTTTATAAATTAAAAAATCCAAAATTCAATGTCTTAATGTTGGCCGTTGGACATTAAATGTAAGACAACCAAATGAATTAAATTCAAAGACATTACATTTTTTTCAAATCTTATAAAACAACACATTTTTAATATGTAATGCATCAATCCATATCCATGTAACAACCACTTTATTATGCTTCTCAACTAGGATTTTTTAATATTTAACTTTAACTTCATGCTTCATTGATTTAAATACCTATTATTTAAATTCTAGCATAAATCTGAAATTGAATCCATTTGATAACTATCATAAACCATGTGCAATTGCATGAGAGTATATAAATCCTACTCGATCCCCCTCAAACACTCTTTGCGAGTGTATTTACTCTTTATGAGCATGTATACAAAGTATACTAATGGTTTCTTTCATCTATCAAGGATAGTCAAATATTGCATTCTAAGTGTCTACATGGGTATCCGTCATCAATCCCATATGACATCCTACACTTAGATCTTTGGTGAATCCGAGACAATGTAATCAACAACTTACACTACTTTGGCCAAATTTTTAGAGACATGTATGCCATGCTCGGTTCCATGATGACACATTCATCATTAGGAACTTGTCCATCACCTAATTCAGTTATATAGATTCTCTTCCATCTTATTATGTTCATAATTGACAACTTAAGCATTCTTTTATGTCCATTCCTATTTGCTAGGTCCATTTAGTATACTAATACTGGTAAGTACATTTGTACTAACCAAGTAGTCACAAAGTGTGTAAGTACTTCGTCTTTATACCATCGTGAATTGGTTGTTTCAACGAAGGTACTCCACCACGTAAATGGTGTTGTTATTTAGATGACAACAGTCTTTGTCAATTTGTTTTCATCATTCAACATACTCTAATCACCCTACTTAATCACTAGATATACTAAGCCTTTATAAAGTGTAAGCTGATGCTATAAAGGTGCAGTAGTTGAATCACTTTTTGTTCCATACCTATTCACTTATTCTTGTACCAACTTGTTTATTCATGTTCAACAAGTCCATCCTTTATACTTAATACCTACAAGTATGCTTTTGCACTTGTAATCCAGATTATACCTTCATGTGTATAAACTATTAATAGGTATATCTTTACACAAGACTCTTTTCAATTCCTTTTTATACTCCATTGTTGATGTATTATTTTCCATCATATTAAGTTAAAGTTATTCGAATAAGTTACGATGTATCAATTCCCAGGTTTCAATGAAACTCTAGCTACTATGGAATTCAAACGTATGGATCAAGCTAAGGTTTCACACATTCTAAAGGTGTGCTTAGAGACATTCCATCATGATCATTACACTTGTCAATTAAAGATTTAATTCAACATTCCGCATTAAATCCCTTTTTCATATTTTACTTATTAACACTAGCAATGCATCATGTCAAGATTAGTACTTATATCGTAATTTAATCCTTTTTCTCAAATAAAGTGTTAAGTATAGTATTATACTTAATAGGATTAATTCCAAACATTTACAACAAAGATTACTTTTAGGTCCACGGTAATACATTTATCACTGCAGTCTCATTCTTAGGGACCTAAGTCATTACAATCAATTTAGTAAAATGTAGATTGACGGTAGACATTTACATTCCTTTTACATCTCGCTTAGTTGCAGATTTTTCTTCCCTCACTACATTAATTATGTAGTCTAATTCTTCTTATATATACATGTAAAATATCATTCGATATATATATATCCAATATCTAAAATGAATCAATAGTCCATAATGTATTTAATCTCTTAATATTCAAGTACCACATATTCATATCCCATCCATCTAATATGTTATATTCTTTCACTCACCAATACAACATATTACTCAACATATGATCCATGCATCCATTTCATTAAATAGAGTACCATTATTCTTCCTAATTTGACCCATTAGGTTTGTATATTCTTGTTACCCTTAAACTTAGGCTTTTCTCTGGTTTACCCAGGATATGACATTCAAATCCTTATAATACTTTACATATATGTAATCGTTATCAAGATAACCATACCATGGCTTGCTTGATGAATTTACCCTTGTTTTGCATATCTCGTTATTACAAAGGATAAGTCCGGGTACCACCTAAACATTCCTATCTCGTTCATCACTAAACCATTATAAGATAGTTGTTGTTTTGTTAGGAAGTTGCACTCCCTAAGTCACTTTATACAACACATGATAACTAACAACATGCCCAATAGTCACATGCCTAATCTAAGGAGGCTTAAGTTAATAATAATCTTATGATTTAATACTTACTCATAACCAACAATGAGAGACTATGGAAGGGACAATGTTTACTAAGTTGATAATCCCTTATCCCTAACAAGGATATCTTCTACCATTCCTTAACTTAATATCTTAGTTAGAATGCTAATGTTAGAATAATAGTATATTATTCCAGCTTACAAATTGATAACTTTAACATTATCCAAGCGATCAATTATAAATTGATTTCTCAATTAAACTCATTAAATTTCTCATTCTCAAAATTTAGAAGAATCTTATGAAGTTCAATTCACATTTAACCTTTTGAGGATACTCAATGATCAAGAAAAACACACCACCAAATATCGATCAATAATTAAAACTTTTGTGACTATAAAATCAAATCAGTTTATCAAACAAATGCTAATCATTCTTACAACCGACTCTTCACCTTAAAAATCTGCCAAAGAAATATTTCACTTTGTTCAAGTACATATGCATTTATTTCATTTTGCAAGCTTTAGTACAAAAGTAATCATTTCCAGATGAACCAGTCACTAATCCTTTTCCTTTAGGGTACTATTCATTCCTACAATTTAGAAGGGATAACAACATGTATAAACATGGTCAGTCACAAATCTTTGGAATGAGATGTCCTCATTCTCGCTTAACATCTAAAGTCATTTGATATTTGAATAAAAGATATGCTGCAATATTTTATCATAAAAATGCATAACATTACAAAGATTTTGGTAGAAAACATCACATGAATTACTTTTTTCACCAAAGAGATCATCACGTATTAAAAATTCTCGATGGCCATAAAGATAGAAATGGCTAAAACAAGATGCATAACCATATATATGACATCATGCTTATCATACATATACCCACAATGTAGATAATAATATAATTCATTAACAAACATATATTAAACACATAAGACATTATTTTTTTATAAGGTGGTGTGGTTGGTGCCTAATTTCCCAAACTACGAGTTCAATATCATTGATCTAGTTGTTCTCACAATGGTTCTACCCATTCAAATATCAACAAGTATCATAGATTTAATAGTTGTTTCCGGATTTTTTATTTTATACAGGACTTTATATGGTTATATAATTTGTATAACTGAATTCATCACTTACCGACATATCCTTGAAGTATCCCATACTTCTCCTAAGGACATAGTATATTAAAAACGTGGTTCACCTTCTAAGCAACATTCTATCATAGTTATTGGCTTATCAACAATATATTTTGATAAAAATATACGTGGAAGGATTAAATTACCACCAATGATTATCGTTGATGTTTGACTAAATTAAGGCAAGTTTTTGTACCTTAATTTCCGTGATGATCACAAGAGCAACCCACATTTTTCTTATTCCAAGACACGACTAAACTCGCAACTCGGATATCAAATCAATCCCCTAACAAAATAGTTAAAGTATAGGTCAATACTCTAAACCCGAACAATTTCCCTTGATCTTTTATCACCTTACCGATATCGACTAGTATTGAGACTCCAACAAAAACACAAGCTTATTAATTGTTAATTATATATGAACAAAATACAACTTCATTCCACGAGAAAAAATCAAAACCCCAAATGGGTTTAGTGTAAATCATCCACAAAACTCAGATATCAAGATTTGACCCCAACCAAGCACCTGCAAAAGCTCAAACTATTTTTACAAATGAAAGTAGGAGATATCCCTTATTGTGCCAAGATAGAACTGACACCTGTAAAGGTAGTCTCACCTTAAGAACAACATCTAAGGAATATGGGTGATATCCGGGATCAACATCATTTTCCCATAATACTTAAAACAAATACCCAAATATCAATAGTAATCGCCTATTATAAATGGGTATTCATAGTAATAACAAGCTCAAAATTTAGACATTTATCGAAAACACCCTCTTATAAGTGGGTATGAATAATATTAACTAGCTCCTAACCTAGAAGGAGAATCATATTACACAACCACAAGTAACATAAATACGAATATATACACATTAAAGTAAGCCTTAGGGAGCATGTATTTAAACACAAACATTTCCCAAAATAATTTTTATCCAAGAACCAAATCCAACACAAGAAAATAACTCAGATTATTCTTTATGCAAATACAAAATGAATTTAGATTTTAGGGGGAGAGAGATCATCTCATGCATGTAGTAGAAAACAATGGTCACCGTTAGAATTTTTCCGAGAAATGAAGCAAAGCCCCCAACTTCGCAATCTTCAATCAATTCAAACCAGATTAAGCGACCCTCCGTGAAGCTAACACACCATTTTTATATGTCATGTTTTTATCTACAAGCCAAAACAACCAATTCCACCATGACTCCCGACTTACATGCAGAGTGGAAGCGAACATAATAGTGGAAACATAATGAAACCCTCATGTTTACTTCCCTTAGAAACTTCCCTTTCTTTAAAGTTTGAGAAGTGCATTAAATGCATTTATTAACAATGTTGTCATCTATTAAATCCATCATCACCCTCTATCTACACCTCTAAATTTAGCAAACTAGAGTGGGGAATATCTTTATTTAAACCTTTAGCAATAATATAAGCTTCGCATATCATTTACAAACCTTTTAATACAAGCTCAAGCAAACTCTATCACGTTGTCACTGCTTGCTTCTTTGGTGTTAGCTCGGATGCTGGACCCTGCAGTGCGGATCGGGGTCCTCATGCGGGGGCCCTCTCTCCCAAGCCACCCGATTCTTGGAATAAAATCATGGAGGGTTCCACCTCTGCTCCTAGTTCGGAAAAACTCTCTCCTTCACTATCAGATGGGTCCCTCTCACTGCGCATTCCCTCTCACATCATTGAGGTTGTTGTTGCTTCTCGTGATCTTTCTTTGGTGGGTAAAATGATGGGCCCTATACCCCCTTTGGAGGATATCAAAAATGGGCACAGTTGAAATGACAACCATGTGGAGCACTTGAAATAGTGACAATGCCCAACGGTTTCATGTTATTCTCCTTCAGCATGAAAAAGGATTTCACGAGAGCTCTTCTCGGTGGCCCTTGGTTTTTTGGCAGATGTGGCTTCTACCTTAGGAAATGGTCTCCGGGCTTCAACCCACATACTAAATCCATGACCCAAGCTCCAATATGGGTTCGCCTCTCGGGGTTCCCCTAGAGTTTTGGCATTTGGTGGTTATTGAAGGTATTTCTCTCTCTATATGATCTTTACTATCTATTGATCAAGCCACTAAAGCTAAAACTAGATTCATCCATGCTCGTTCGTGTTAACACTGATGTCAGCTATCCCCTCCCAAAAGAGATAGAGCTAATATCTGATCTCGGGAACTAGAAACAAAATATTGACTATGAATATATTCCTCAAGCCTACTCCTGCAATAGCATTGGCCATCGGTCCTCTAGTTGCCCCTCAAACCTCATCTGAAACCCAAATCCTAAAATCTAAGAAAATTTTATTCCTAAATCATCTTCTGCTAAGATTCCAATCATCCCCACCTCAAATTCCTTTGCTCTCCTGGAAGAGGGAGAAATAAATACTTCCACTGATCCTTTTTCCACCATTGTTCCCCATCTCTCGTGATATGAAAATCAAATTTAACTAGCAATTGTGCACACACATTTCTTTGCTTTGTATTGATTTTCGATGTAAAAATTGAGCATTATATCCTTTTGTATTTTTAATAAAAGAATTAAAACTGCAAGTACTGTGCAAATATTTAAAGAAATGAAGATAATTCACTAGCAATTTGACACAAGAATTGATAACGGAGTTCGGTGCTTGAGGCCTACGTGTCAGTGCCTGGTCGAATGAGACCGATCTATTAAAATCTTGAAAATAATTCTTTACAAATAATTCTACAAAATTCTGACCTTCTCACAGTCTTCCTCTATCAAAAATAATAGGGGTTGCTTTTTACATCTCCTCAAAATTCCACTCCTAGCTCAAGTTATGAGCATTTCAATATTTTTGCACAGACCCGAATGCTATTCAAATAAAATAACACTCCTTTTATAATGTTTCTAAGCCTCTAGCATACCAAATTGGCGCTTATCCTTTACATGACCCACGGGTTCCATTCTCCTCCCGTGCATTTGACTTATCTCTTAGGGAACAATATCCCACATTTGGCGCATTTTAAAGTGGAGGAGGTTTTAAAAGGTGGGCAATGCAATGTTTAAGTGGCTTAAGAGCCACCTTAGCCATGGGAAGTGGGCGCATTTGTTGGTTGGAAGGATGGCGCATGGATAGACATAGTATTTTTAGGCACCTTGAATAATGCTTATGGAGGTTAAGCCAAATATAATGCGTGGAATATGTAATATGGATTTGGATTAAATGCGTGGAATATGGAATTAAATAAAATGCATGGAATATGTTAATTGCATAATTTAAAATGAAATATAAAATAGTTCCACATGCATAGCACAAATGCAATTAGAGGCATATATATACACAAGTTGGTATAGTGATAAAATGAGAAGGAGGCCAAGACACCCCTCCATAATCGAGTGTGTCAAACCTAGCTGAGGGCCCCCAGCCAGTAAATAGCGGGGTCCATTTGTCAGTGAACGAGTGTCAAGACCGGCGTTCCAAAAAGCACTTTTAGTTCGTCACACAAAATCGCCATGTGTTGCAATATAATTGAAACACTTAGCAAGTGTGCACACGTCCAACTCCGCACAAAACTTCAAATTTTCCCAATTTCTAGAAAATTTCAGCAAGCTATAACTTTTGCAAACGAGCTCCATTTCCTGCAAACAAGATATCGACAGAATCGTATAATTTTTCTCCATGCTTTAAAAAATGACTACAACTTATTCTCGAGAAGATCTTAGATCGGTGTTTCTCTATGAGGATCCTCGGATCACTCGGCCCTCAAGTCCCTCAACATCCGATGATTCCTCGGCTCTTCCCCCTTTCCTCTCGAGGAGGTTAACCCCTCCTTGGTTGTTTCCTCCTCCCCTCCTCCACCCCTGTCTTCTCCTCTATCCCTCCCCATCCCTCCCCTTCCCACTTCTGGCTCCCTTTCCTCGAACCCCCTCCTTGAGTATCCCCCGACCCCCTCTTTCCCCCTCCCTTGGACTCTGCCATCTCCCCTTCGGCCCATTCTTTTGATGATAGTTTTAATCCCCATTGTACAAGAAGCAGCAGCAAGAAACCTGATATTGGCACTGAAAAAGTTAGGGGAAGGATTCCGAGCAATATCAAACTCCAGCAAGAAGTTGCTCTTAATGTCGCTCAAGGAACACAAAGCACAATCCCCATGGTGGTGGGGAGCAAATCCAAATCAAATAAATGAAGATCATCTCTTGGAATATAAGAGGTCTCAACTCTCTTCAAAAGAAAAGAGTCATCAAAAAAATCAAATTCCGGAACTCTCCTGGTATCATAATTCTACAGAAACTAAACTAAAAAAAGACGATCGTCTCCTAAAAATTTGGTCGGCTGCTTCTTTTGAATCTCAACCTTCGGCAGGGAACTCGGGAGGATTATGTACCCTATGGGATCCTAGAAGCTTCAAAGGGGATTGTTTGTTCAAGCATCCCAACTTTCTGTGCATGCTCTTCCAAGAGGTTGGATCTGACTCCACTTGGATTGCCATCAATGTCTACACCCCCAACTTGGAGACTCAACGTGGAAAATTATGGAAAGATATCTCAAACTTTATCAATCCCCATATTAATAATGGGGGATTTTAATTACCCCCTTTTTCCTTCGGAAAACAGGGAGGAGCTCTTGCCACGCCTGTCAGCATGGAAGCTCTAGCTGACTTCATCAGGGAGAATTCACTTCTTGACATGGACCTTCACGGATCCTCCTTTACGTGGTCAAACCGTAGATTGGGTAGGAACCATATTCAAAGTAGATTGGATAGATCCTGGGCTCTCGAACTGGATCTCTCTATTTCCTTACTTGCCTCAATTCCCTCCCGGGTTGCTCTCGACCCTGACCCTCTCTCTCGCCAGTGTAAATCATAATCAATCAATATCAAGAACCCTCCCTTCAGGTTCGAGCTTGCCTGGCTTGAGAATAATCACCTGAACCCTCTTGTTGCCAAATGGTGGGATATCAATATCGAGGGCACTGACATGTTTAGATTTTTTCCAGCAAGCTCAAAGAAATTAAAAAACAACTCAAAATTTGGAAGCCTACGGTCTTTGGCAACATCAAGCTCATGGCAAGTAAGCCATCACAGGATTTGGCTGAAGTCTCTGCTCAAATGGAAATTGATGGGAGATTAGATCACCTTCACCAAAAATAAACCTCCCTCCTCAGTGATTACCACAACACGCTTCAAGAAGAGGAGACCTATTGGAGGCAGCATTCTCGAGCCCTTTGGCTCGAGCAGGGGGATCGTAACACCAAATTATTTCACATCACTGCCTCAAAGCACAAGAGCAGAGACAAGATCAGAGAGCTGGTGTCGTCCTCAGTACCCTATTAACATCTGAGGCTGATATTTCCAATGAGCTTGTCTCCTTCTATTCTAACCTCCTCCAGGTCAATCATCCTCCTTCGGAGCAATCAATGGCCTCTATGCTCCAACATATCCCCCAGCTTGTGTCTTCTGAGATGAACAATAGTATGATCAAACCTTTTGCTATGGAGGAAATTCACAAAGTAGTCTTCGCCATGAAAAGGGACAAAGCTCGGGTCCGGATGGATTTCCTGCTGCTTTCTTCCAAGTGTTATGGGAGACCATCAAGCAGGATCTCTTCAAAGCGGTTAATGAGTTCCAGATCAGTAACAACCTTCTAAAAGAATGGAACACCACCTTCGTAGCCCTTGCCCCAAAAGTGCATAGCTCAAAAGATGTTTCCAACTTTAGGCCAATCAGTTTATGCAACACCGCTTACAAGATTATCACTAAGATGTTGGCTTCCAGGCTTAAACCCCTAATGAATGTCCTCATCTCGCAAAACCAAAACGACTTTATTAATGGGTGGCTCATCCAAGGTGGTATCATTACGGTACATGAGGCTATCCACTCGGCCTATCACTCAAAATTCCCTGGAATGATCCTAAAGCTTGATATGCAAAAAGTGTTTGACAGAGTCAGCTGGCCTTTTATGATCAGGGTCCTGGAAAAATATGGTTTCGATAAAAGATGGTGCAGTTAGGTCTTCTCCTGTATTACGACTCCTTGTTTCTCTATTCTTATCAATGGCATTCTAGCTGGATTCTTCAAAAGTAGAAGAGGTATCAAGAAAGGTGACCCCCTGTCACCCTTCCTTTTGTTCTTATGGCAGACTCCCTTAGCAGAGCCCTGGAGGCAGCTAAAAGTTAGTCTGTCATTTCGGGTTTGAAAATCACCTCCAGCTTCCCTTCTACCACTCATAGCCAATTTGTTGATGACACTTTGTTGTTAAGTGTTGCCTCTGTGATTGAAGCCTCGGGCTCTCATGGATATCCTATCTCTTTATCAAGCAGCTTCTCAGCAAATAATCAACTTCAACAAGAGCAACATCTCCTTCATCAACACTGCTCCTAGGACCCAGAGAAAGATTGCTGATATTTTTGGATGCAATATTGTGGACCTCCCCGCCTCCTATCTGGGCATCCCCCTCTTCCAAGGTAAGCAAACAAAAAATCTCTGGAATCTAGTCATTGAAAGATATCAAAAAAAGCTCGTTGCCTGGAAAGGGGCTTTGCTCAGTCAGGCTGGCAAACTCCAACTGGTTAAAGCCACCCTCCAAAGTCTTCCTACTTACTTCATGTCCCTTCTCAAAGTTCCCAACTCGGTGAAGGAGGTGGTTGAAAAAATCCAAAAGCACTTCCTGTGGTCTGGGGCGGAAGAAAGAAAGAGGATCCATCTAGTCTCCTGGAAGGAAGTGTGTAAGCCGACCTCTCATGGTGGGCTCGGGTTAAGAAGGATGGCTGACACGAATGTGGCCCTCCTGGCCAAACTTGGCTGGGATGTTGCTAAAGGTAACTCTCATTGGGCTCAGCTTCTCAGAGCTAAGTACCTTGCTAATAATGAAGATTTTCTCACCTCAAATCCAATTCAAGGTTTGGCCATTTGGAATTCTGTTATTAGTTCCCTCCCCATTATTCGGGCTGGCACTAAATGGAGATTTGGAAATGGTAGGATTATTGACTTCTAGTGGGATCATTGGGTTGGGAATGAGCCACTTGATCGTAACCACTCATGGGATCATGTGAAAATAACCCTCATTAATAATTAGGGAAGGTTAGTTTTGTTATTGGAAGGTGGTGAATTCCATTTCCCCGGAATATTCGGAGTTTGGGATGATATAAGTGATCAACAAAGCATGCTCCTAACTTCACTTAGAACCATGCTCTCATCCATCTATATCCCCTTCTCCTAGCTTGAAGATGAGCTAATTTGGCCCCTCTCCCCATTTGGTTCTTTCTCGGTTAAGGATGCTTACCTTTCAATGCATTGTACTGACTCTGGTCCTCCCCTCACCAAATTCTAGCCGAAGGAGATCATCCCCAAAATTGGCTTTTTTCTTGGCTCTCCTCTAAGAATGCTTTCCTCTCAGGAGAAAATTTGAAAAGGAGGGGTTTCTCTCTTCCCACTAGATGTGTGCTATGTACTAAGGAGGTGGAATCCTCTTCCCATCTTTTGATCCACTGTCCCTTTTTGTAAGTTATCTAGCATTGGTTCTTATCACGGATGGGTGTGAACTGGACCTTCCCTGAGTCCATTCAGGACACCCTCTCTCAATGGAGCTCCCCCTTCACTCACCCGGCCCTAGTTCTGGCCTGGAAACTTCTCCTCCCACATGGCATTTGGGGCATCTGGAAAGAAAGGAACAGAAGAATCTTCAAAGACCAGAGTCTTGAACCTGATCGGGTGGCTACCCAGATAGCTCTAACTTTCAGGATAATCTCAACTCTCACTTCTGGTCCAAATATCAGCAAAAGATTCAAATTTGTAACTCTCAGGAGTGGCAAGAATGTTGGCTAATCTTCTTGTAAGTAAAGCCCCTACCTCTGATCGGGGTTTAGTACGATGGCTTCCCCCACCGGGCTGGAGAAAACTTAATACGGATGGGGCCTCAAAAGGCAATCTTGGTAAATTAGGTGGAGGAGCCATTCTCCATTGCTCCTTTGGTTCCATTATTGCGCCTCTAATCATAATCTTAATTATGGCACCAAGCATCATGCAGAAGCCATGGCCATCCTCAAAGGCCTTGAGCTGGCTATCAAATTTGGCGATGATCCTCTCCAAGTTGAAAGTGATTCCCTCAACATCATTAGTCTCTTACAGTCTGCAGATACTGGTCAATGGTCAATCCAAAATATCATAGCTGATATTAGAATCTTGCAAAGGAATTTCCAATAAATTCAGTTCCAGCATGTCCTTCGGGAGGGGAACAAAGTGGCGGACCACTTGGCTAACATTGGAGTTCTCCTTGAGAGTCAACAAAGCTAGAAGGACAACTTCCCGGCTGATCTCTTCCAAATTATCCAGAATGACCTCTCTTCCCAATGATGACTGGTGGAAGGGTGAGCTGATTTGGGTTTCAACAATGCCTTTATGGCCTCCTCAAAAGGTGGCGGTAATAATGCTTCATTTATTATGAAAAGACCTTTGGCGCTGAATCATTTGAAGAGTGAGATGTGTTATGATGTGGAGGATTTCCTCACGCATGGTGTAATTCCTCCCCTTAATCATATGATGAACTGGCGGGAGGGTAATGATGTTGAAGCCGATGGCTCCCACGCCCTGGGCGGGCTTTTTAAGGCCCTCCAGCATTCACTCTTTTGCACTCTTTCCAAATCTCTCAACAATATGGGTGGCCAACTGAAGCGAATTGAGCCTGCTGCCTGCGACACAGTTAAAGAAGATGAGGAGGTCTGGAACATATTATTGGAAAATGGTATCACTACTTTCCTTGAGAGAATGGCAGCTACTCGACTCTGGTCTCGTATCGTTGTTATGGCTTCCTAGTCGAGGGGGCGTGTCCAGATTGGTAATACGTATTTTACTATCTCCACCAATGCAATCGTTGATGCCACGGGTCTTCCGACCACCGGTGATATTTATTTCAAGCGCTCACTGCATGCTAAAATGTAGGATTTCATCGCTCCAGGGATAAGCCGGTCAAATATCTCTCTGGCTACACTCGTGATTCCCTACCTCCCCCATGGAACAGAGTTGCTGAAGTCATCATGTGTTATTTCACCATTGATAATGCCTCTATCATCTGGTCTACGGCCCTCATTTTTTCATCCTTTCTCATCTACGTTGGGGAAAAAATATTATTTTGACGGCTTTCCTCTATCAATCATTAGAGCACTCTGTTTAGCTGGCTCGCTGACGGGGAAGGAGCTATCCTTCATTAGGGCTTACTGTACTTGTTATTTTCTAATGCTGCTTCACATCGATTTATTTCGCTTTCCCCCAAAGCTGGTTGCCATCACTATTCTCCCTTGCCTTCCCCCCATCCATCTTCCACCTCCCTTTACTCTTTCTAGATGCCGTCGCTTGCACCTTTCTTCTGACTCTGACTCAAATGTCGCCATTCTGAGCCCTTCTCATGTTGTTTCCAAGCCCTCTACTCCCCCTGTTTTCCCCCACTCCTTTCATGCCTATTACTGGAAGGCACTGACACCATTTTTAAGGCAGTCTCCCCGGTCTCAGCCCCGATACTTCTCTTGCTGATGACATTCTGGGCCTTGCCAAGCTCTATCCTGACTCCCCGGCCTCGGAGCAAATGGAGACGAACCAGCCTATGGATGACCCCATTCCTCAGACTGTTGGTGACATTCTAATCTTCACTGACAATGAACCTCTTGTTGACATTATTAAGTCTTATCCGAATTTGGATTCAATTCCTACTAAACTGTGGTTGCTGACTCCCAGAGGGATGAACGCAGAGTCGAATTGGTGTCCTCTATTTTAAACAAGCTCCAACGTGCCTTCAACACCCTGAAGGCCTAGGAGGCCTTCACTGATTCTACCAGAGTGCCATTGCCAAATATTGCTCGAAGCTCATCACCCTTGCGGAACAACTTGAGGAGGATTCGAGATCTCCCAGAGCTAGAAATGTTATTACTAAGCTGAAAAAGCTCTTTTGATGTTCTCCTCTTTTCTTCTATTGTCTTTTTCATTTTCCTTTTTTTGGAATCTCCTAGGGTACTTTTCCGCTATGTACTATTTTGCTAATTCTGGCCTGATGGGCTTTTTTGTATAAGGTTGTGGGACCTTCTAAAACCCTCTTTTTACCCTATATATTCCAAAAAATAATATAAGCTTGCATGACATTCAAATGGGCGATCAATGACCTTATCCCCAATTTAAATCATCTAATTATTAATACTTGCATGTGTCAACATATATATATATATATATATATATATATATATATATTATATATATAATATCAATATATAATATAATGATCGAAAAAGTCAATGACCATGAATAGCTTGGGTCTAAGAACCCACATTCCTTATTATCAACTTTACATCTCTTGGATTTTATTAAATTAATGTTTATAATCCTTAACAATTGATAATAATCAAACGATACTCCAAGATAATAACCATATTCAACATCCATAAGTCATGTGATCACAAAGATCAAACCTTCCATGTTATTCAGATCCTTTTCGGGATAAAAGAGTTAATTCTAGCATTGACACATAACTTGTGCCATCATCCGTGGTCAAATGTCCTGTTTTATTTGCCATCATAAGTCATTTAATATTTAGCAATTATTATACTAGGAACCATGTATATATATAGCCATAACAAAATAATGAAAGGCGTTAAGTCCTTACAATGATAAACTAGGTATATTCATTACTATTATGCTAACTTGGCATAATATTTACAGTTAAAGCAAATGAAATAATCATAAAAAAAACCATTTTTTAGAATGCAAGATGACCAAATCGATCATTTTATGATCGTATAAGAAAGTAGCCGTAAATCATATCATTGATCATCATAAAGAATCAAGAAGGGAATATAAATCACAATATCCAAAAATAGATAAAACAGTTATTATTTCCTGCAAGATATGTAATATGTATATACATGTACCTATTTGCCTCTAGCACATTCAACAAACAAGATGCATAACAATTACTCATTACCGGTACCAAAATAAAATAATATCACTTGTCTGAAATAAAACATTATCACTTTTACCGAAATCCACGTACCCACTCTGCATTTACGACCTACTCCGTTCAACAAAGCAGACAAAATTTTTGGGGTGCGCGTAATCCATATTTTCAAAAGGGATATATATAATCTCCATTTTTAATACTACACGATTTGTTATCACTTTTCCACAATTTTTTATTGGGCATTATTATTTAAGAATATCACAATTCACTTATGTAGATCATGCTAAGCCTCTTGAAGTTAGTTCTTGGTAAATAATCCCTAGTATTTATCACATTGATGGAACTATGCACAATGAGAGTATGTAGAATTTATATAATGACGGTGACTCAAGGCTCGAAGTTGGGAGTTGGGAGAATTCACATGAGTGAAGAGATAGGTAACTCTAACAACTACAAGACATTGTAAATTTATATATAGAAAATTTGAAATGGTTAATTTTGTTAAGTGCACGTCAATATGAAATTTTGTACAAGTATTTTCCCATCCTTTAGTATGGGGTAAAATTAAAGTTACTTGTTTTTTACAGTTAAAAAGTGGAAAGAAGTCTAAACAAATGTCAAATTTAACCCCTGGTTAGAGAGCTCTCTATGCACTTTGAAAGAGATGCATGAACAATGAGTGATGGGATTGCAAGACCACCAAGATTCTTTTTGGGTTAATTTTCAGTCTAATGGTATTATATGGGTGCAAGGTGTGGGCTACTAGTACATCGATTTTAAAATGGAGTCAAATGGAAAGGATCCAAAAATGTCTAATCACAAAAAAAAAAATCAGAATTAAAAATTCAATTTCTTATGAAATCATCTTAGTCGAGACATGTAATTTTCCTTTAGAGAAAACTATAATGACCAAGGTATGATGTTACTTGAAAAAAACAAAAACCATGAAGACTGACAAATGGCCAAAGGCCAAAAAAGACAATGAGTTACACAAAATGGAAAATGTTAGGAAATAATTAATTTTGTGCTCACTTTATTAGAAAATAATATATATTTGTGGGTGAATAATATAGTGTTCACTAGAAAATGCCCCATTGCAATTGGATCTAAAGCTCAATATAAGGAGTATAAAAACTCTAAGGCAAACGCTAGATCTGAAGTTACTGACATTAAGGATCCTCCAAAGCATAGAACAAGGAGGGTAAAAACCCTAAGGTGAACGTTGGATCTAGGATGGTAGGTCAAGGAACCTACAAATCTTATGAAACTGAGAAGGACAAGGATTTGAATAATGTTGATCAACTCAAAGGAACTGATATGGAGAATCCTACTTCTTAGATATATGTGCTGGAAAATCAAAAGAAAATAGTTGTAAAACTATCAAATTTGAACTATAAAAATAACAAGAAGGTTTTAAAACCCCATAAGGAGGGAACCTATTTTCAAGAAGCTTTAGAAGCCAAAGAATCCTCTTCTCAAAAAGGGGGATGATATTCCTATGGATCAAGGATTGATAGAGAACCCAGGACCAGGATAAGCTGGTAAAGCTTATCATGAACATTGATGAAACCAACTCTAGGGTTAAGATTACTCTATTGCCAAAAGATCAGGAACATACATTGGAAGAGAGCATGGATCACTTAGTATTGATTGTTTGGGACAACCTGAAGATCAAGAACATCGTCAAAGAAGTGTTTTATCAACATAAGATCGTCATGAGATGGAGATGCTTATGGAGGATGATTCTTATATGGTACCTTTGGACTCTAGAGTAGAGGATTTGAATGAAGCAAAGGAATATGCATCACGTGGGGAGTGTAACCCTAAAGAGATGTTAATGGCCTCGATCAAAATCTTTTGCTTCTCACAACTTGTGATCGATTGATCAACAACATAAATTTAGCAATTTCATATCCAGATGTTATACAAGAAATATACAATAAGGAAGAGGGAGAGCTTACCCCATTCCTAACTAAAGTGCTTACAGATTGCGCAGTAATGACTCGACTAATGGATTCTCTGAAGTCAAGTCCAAGAAAAGAAGAATGAAAAGTTTTGAGGGGGTTCTTGATGAGCTATACAATGATAAAAAAAGAAAATTGGAAACTGAGAAGCTTCCACCTCAAGGGTTACCATATCCTCTGTTAATAAGATAATGGATATTCCTATTAGTCCCAAAAAAGGTAGGCCATCCAATTATGAAGTTAGAAAGAAGGAGATTGAGAGAGATATTGCAGATGGGACCCAAAGACAACTGGGCCATCCGAAAACTGCTTCCCCATATTTTTAAGATGAAGATTATCTCTTGGAATGTTTGAGGACTAAATGGGGGTCCTAAATAGAGAGTGCTTAAGGAGCTTAGAAGATCTTATAGACCTGGAATATTAGCTATTCAAGAGACCAAAATGAAAACTGATTCTTTGGCTGAATGCAAAAAGAACTTCTGGAACAAATCTGATTTTATTGGCTTTGATTCTCAAGGTGCATCTGGAGGTGTAGCAGTCTTTTGGGATTCTAGAATCCTATTTGGTAATATGATCTTGACTTCTCACAATCATTTAGCTATTAAATTTTGTTCTTTGGATAATGATATGGTTTGGATCCTCTCCAATTTCTATGCACCTAATTCTATGGTTGGAAGAAGGACGATTTGGGAGGAGATGAGGGATTTTAGAAG
Organism: Taxus wallichiana var. yunnanensis; assembly: GCA_018340775.1. Taxonomy (NCBI): domain Eukaryota; kingdom Viridiplantae; phylum Streptophyta; class Pinopsida; order Cupressales; family Taxaceae; genus Taxus; species Taxus wallichiana. The sequence goes on from CM031240.1 coordinate 615,424,971, forward strand.
TAGATATGATGATGCTAATTGGCTGATTATGGGGGACTTTAACACCCCATCAACCCTACTAAAAATCAAGGAGGTAAGTCGACTACACTCTTTGGGATGGAATATTTTTCGACTTTGTCTCTTCTTTGAATCTTATGGACATTGAGCTACATGGGAACCCATTCACTGGTCAAATATGAGAATTGGAGAAGATATGATTCAGGTAAGACTTGACAGAGCTCTAATTTCTGCTAGTTGGATTTTAAATCAAGATTTTCATCTTTCATCTTTGCCTAGGATTGGTTCAGACCATAATCCAATTGTGTTAAGTTTATTCAATTGGTCTAAACCATCACATAACTCTTTCAAATTTGAGAAAATGTGGTTTGATCATGTGGAAATCATTGATAGAGTTAAGGAATGGTGGAAATGGGATGGTGAAGGCATTGCTCAATACCGCTTGGTTCAAAAATTGAAAAATGTAAAGAAAAAAGTGAGAGTTTGGAACAAGGAAGTTTTTGGCAATATTTTTGAAAAGAAGAAGGATCTTAAACAATAAGCTGGAGGATCTAGAGAAAAGAGTATCTGCTAAGGGTATGGATACTAATGACTACCATCTTGAAAATATTTTGCTCTCTGATTTTCATAATATCGTAATAGAGAAGAATATTTCTAGAGGTAAAAATCCCAAGCTCTTTGGTTGAAAGAAGGTGATAGAAACACTAAGTTTTTCACATGACCACCTTTAAACATAGGGCTTGCAATAGGATTATTGAGGTCTCCATTGGAAATGGCATGGTGACTAAGGATCAAAATGATATCAAGGAGGAAGCATTGAGATATTATAATAATCTACTCATTAAGACTAGTCCATATAATGAAGAAGAAACCTCCTATTTGTTAGATGCCATCCTAGGAGATCTCATTCCTAATGAGGGGTTTAAAGACCTTACTAAAATAGTGACCATTGAAGAGCTAAAAGAGAAATTTTTGCTTTGGAAGGAATAAGGCCCTTGACCTTGATGGATTCTTAGCAAATTTCTTTTAGAAGTTTTGGGATATTTTCTCTGAAGATCTACTCAAAGTGGTAAATGAGTTCTATAGGACTGGATATTTTCTCAAAGAACTGAATAACACTCATATAGTGTTAGTTCCTAAAAATATGGATGCTAAATATTTTAAGGAATTTTGGCCCATCAGTCTGGTAAATGTTATATACAAAATTTTCACTAAGATTCTTGCCACTAGAATTTAGCCTATACTTTATGTTGATTTCAAAGCAACAGAGTGGTTTTATTAAAGGGAGAATCATTCAAGATGGTGTGATTATGGTTCATGAAACCATTCACTCCATGGATAAAATTAAGAAATTTGGGATGGCCATTAAAGCTGGATATGAATAAGGCCTTTGATAGAGTTTCTTGGAAATTCTTGGACAAGGTAATGATGAAGTTTGGTTTTCATAATAAATTTAGAAAAATCATTCAAGCTTGTATTTCTACCTCTATATTTTTGTTGTGGTTAATGGATTTCAGTGGGATTCTTTTCTAGCAACAGGGGCATAAGGTAGGGAGATCCAATATCCCCCCTTCTTTTTATTATCATGGTTGACAGTCTTAGTAGATCTATCACTAGGGTTGTTAATGTAGGTTTTCTCAAAGGATTCAGGCCCACTTCTTCAAATCAGACAACTTCTCATCAACAATTTTCTGATGACACCATATTGTTATTAATGACCTCTATTCTTGAGGAAAAAGCAATTAAAACCATCCTCAAGTTTTATGAAGTAACTTCTGGACAACAAATTAACTTTGATAAGAGCTTTGTATACTTTTTTAATACTCCATTGGAAAGACAAAAGATAATTGCTCTTATATTGGGATGCAAAATAAATTCTCTACCCACTACTTACCTTGGACTCCCTCTTGGTACCAATAAAGTGTCTATGGATGTGTGGAATTCTTTATTGGACAAATTTCATAGGAAGCTAGTTGGGTGGAAAGGTGCGGTGCTTTCTAATGTTGGTAAATGCTTTCTCATCAAGAGAACACTTCAGAACCTTCCCATCTATATCATGTCTATGTTTTTCATACCTTCAATTGTCATTGATAGTATTGAAAAAATTCAAAATAACTTTCTATGGCATGGTACTGAGGAGAGGTTTAGATATCATCTTGTTGTATGGGAGCAAGCCTACATGCCTAAGAGGCTTGGAGGACTTGGTATTAAAAACATAAGAAAAATGAATGCATCCCTGATTGCTAAAATGGGTTGGAGGTTAATAAAGGAGGAACAACCTTGGACTGAACTCATCAGAACCAAGTACTTGGCACAAAATCATGTTCACACTTTTATTTTTGAAGAGCATCTCCCTAATGGTTCAATCTTTTGGAACAATCTATTGAAAATCAGAAACAATCTCACAAAGGGATGCAAATGGAAGGTGGGAAATGGTAATGATATTCAGTTCTGGATTGATAATTGGACCAATTTTGATATAAGAGACAAGTTTGGTACTATCAAGGATATTCTTATTGAGAAGTATGGTAATAAGGTGAAGGATTACATAGGTATGGAGAATGGCAAGAGGGTTTGGAAGAAACTTCATGTGGACATATCTAATCTAGAAAAAATGGCCTCCTCTCTTTAAGCTCACCTTGCTCACATACCACTAAGTTAAATTAAATATAAGGATGAAATTATTTGGACCAGATCTTTTGATGGAAAATACATTGTTAAATCTAGTTACAACCTCTTCTTTGAAGATATTCAATGTGACTTTAATTGGAGCAAAATTTGGATGACAGAGCTAACCCCCAAGATTAATCATTTTCTCTGGCTTGTTCTTAAGGGAAATATTATGAATAATGATAATCTTATCAAAAAGGGGTTCATCATGCCAAATATGTGTTGTCTTTGCAAGAATGAGGCTGAAGATGTGAAGCATCTATTATTGCACTATGAATTTACTACTAAGTTATGGGGCTTAATATTTTCTGATTTGATATGTGTTGGACTTTCCCTCATGATGTTTTGTAGGCTTAGACACAATGGGATCCTCCATATAAGCATTGTATGGTCAAAATACTATGGAAGATGATCTTTCCACACACCATCTGGAGAATATGGAAAGATAGGAATGGATTCATCTTCAGGGATAGTGAAAATCATTATAAAAAACTACTCAAGGATATTACTATTGCTGTCAAAGAAAACATAGAGAAATTCAAACCCCAAAAATAAGAAATATTAAAAGGAGGAGGAAGTTATTCTATTAGCCTGGAATATAGATATTGGAGATCTCAGAGAGAAAATATAATACTATCAATGACATGTCTCTAGTACATTGGATACCACCCACTAATTTTTTTAAGCTCAATTTTGATGGAGCTTTGAAGCATAACCCAAGAGATACTAGAGGAGGTGGAATAATTAGGGACTCTTGAAAGATCCCAAACCCCTTTTTCCTGAATACTTTTTTTTAATATATATTTCTTTGGCTCAAATCGAACCGATAACATCAAAAGAATCCATAGAACATGATACTCAAACTACATAGATAAATTAAATAAAACAAACCCCACAAGTTGGGTGAATATAGAAAAGGTGCCTAGGGTTTAACATGCATATTTATTCATGAACAATTGATCGTGTATTTAATAATGATTTTAAGTGCTAAATATTATGACAATACAATTATAAATTTGTAGATAGATTGATAATAAAGATTATCCAAAACCCACTATAAATGATTCAAACCAAATCGATTTGATATATAGCGATCTTTGGAAATTACAATAATAATCTAGCATGAAGAATACCTCAAATATTGCATAAAACAACTATAGAATAAGTCACCCCACTCTAGAAGAAGTCTGTATGCCCACTGCTGTAATTTATTTCTCTTTCAAACTGCTGAAATGATAAAAACACTGAATACTGATGAAGATCCCTGAATAGGAACTCCTCTCATTGCTTTTGGGGTTTCCGTCCATAAGAGGAATAATCCAGAGGGTTTATGTCCTTGGATTTTGTTTACAAAATCTCAAAGCTAGCTATCGGGAGAAAATAATAATAATCTGGAATGCGTTTCCCCAAGTCAAATTTTTCCTTATAGCCAAAAAACCCTCCAAAGATGCAAGTCGCACTTTTTCCCAAATTAGCATAATTAAATTTTAATTAATTATTTCCTTCTCCAAGCAAGTCGTATTTTTGGCTTATTTGACCCTTCCCCAATGCAAGTCTCATTTTTGCCTAGGAAGGCACATTAAATAATTTGTTAATTTATTTAAATGCACTTTCCTAAGTTAAAGTCACTTAAACAGTCCATTAATTAATTATATGTGATTTAATGATATTTTAATTTATTTTGAGCACAATATAATAAAATTAATAAACCGAAGTCACCCTTGAAAACACCCTTTGGCTATCGGGTAGACAAAATGGGCCAAAGGTCTTCGACCGAACTGCAAAGGCTGTATAGTTACTGTTTATGCTGGAAGCATATGACATCAATCCAATCACTATGTTGAGGATTTATGAGCATTATGGGGAATCAAGCTGGCCAAGGATTATAACATCTCTAACATCATCATAGAAGGATATTCCATGAATATCATTAATAACTTGAATAATTTGAACCCACCCAGTTGGAAAATAAAATAATTTATTCTAGAGTCTAACAACATTTGTAATTCACTCAATAATTGCAAAATTTCACATTCTTATAGGGAGGGGAATAAGGTAAAGCGGACACTCTAGCGCAAATTGAAAAAGTGGACACACTGGGATCCACACCTTTAGCCTGGAACAAGATTCTCTAAAACCCTAACAGAAAAGTGGGTCCACAATCGACTGTAAGAGGACAGTTCACATGGGAAAAGGACAATGAAGGTGCTACCTGTCTAATGGTCCCAGATGGATGCGTGAATAGGGCTTTGGACAAAGTGAATCTCTCCCTTGTTGGTAAGTTTCTAGGCTCTAGACCTAATATTGATTTTATTAGAAAATGGGCTCTTAGAAAGTGGAAACCTAAGGGGGATCTGAGTATTACCATCATGCCACGGGGTTTTTTTCTAGCAAAATTTAATCAATGAGACTGATTTGGAATCGGTGCTTCTGGGAGGACCGTGGTGGCTGGGTAATATGGGCCTCTTTTTGAAAAAATGGTATCCAGGGTTTGACCCGAACATTGAAAATATAAACACCATTCCAATCTGGTGTAGACTCCCTGGGCTACCGTTGCAATTTTGGGATGATGAAATCTTGCTAAACATTGCTAAATCCATAGGTGCTCCAATCGGGCTGGATGGACCCACGAGAAACAGATCCAGACTTGCTTTTTCTTGATTCTACATTTCTTCTGAAATGGAGCAGGAGTTACCGGAGCACATCATCTTGAAATCTAAGTATGGAATGTGGACCCAAAAATTGAATTTGAAACCTTCCATTTAAGATGTAAGCAATGTCATCATATAGGACATTTCACCAAAAAATGTCCTAATAAGGAGATCTCTACAGAGGAGGATAAACACAAAAAGAAAGAACAACTTGAGGGTGTTTTAGAAATGACAAAGGAAAGCAGGGTTCTAGACAGTGAAAGCCGAGAGAAGAAAAAGCCCCTAACCAGCCTGAGTTGAACTACAATAAAAAGGAAAAAAAGGGGTTCAGAACTTCAATAAGGAAAACACCTAGTCTGGCATCCTAAAACCCCAGTGGCACTTTGCATGGAGCACCAATCAGAAACAAAGAAGACTTAGAAATGTAAAATCTAGTAAAGGTGACTCTGGAGGTGGACGAACAAGAAGGAACTGTAAAGGTGAATATCATTCCTAAGGATCTAGCTCAAGATCCCAAATGACACTAAGGAAGCTGAGATAGATAATTCTCTAGACTTCATTGAGGAAATGTTGGAGAAGAACAACATGAGTTCAGAAGAAGCATTACACACTCCAAGGGGCAAAAGTAAAATCTCAACCACAAAGGGAAACTCTTGCTTCAGCAACAGATCTGCAGATCTACCTCCTTGCTACAGCAACAGATCAGCAGATCCACACTTGATTGACTAGTAAATAGAAAGAGAAAGAGGAGGGAGAAGTAATGCCATTTAAAGAAGATGAGGAACTAACTTCTGGATTCAGAGAGGTCATTTCAAAAAAATAAAATGAAAGGATTTGAAATGATCCCAGAATCGCTATACAGTGAAAAGAAAAAGAAAATTGACAATTGGGAAACTTCAACATCAGAACTACTAGATCTTCTGCTAGAAGACTAGTAGATTTTGGAAGTAGCTCTAAAAGAGGAAGGCCCTCAAAGAAGACTCTTAGATCCAAGAGAACAGAGAGAGACATTGCAGATGGAACTCAACGTCAATTGAGCCATCAGGCAATACCAGCTCCCATTCCTATTAAATGAAGATTATCTCTTGGAACATCTACGAGGTCTAAACGGAAACTCCAAATAGAGAATCATTAAGGAGTTACGGGATTCTAGTAGTCCTAGTATTTTGATTTTGTAGGAAACTAAGATGAAAGCTAAGATCCTTGAAATTAGTAAAAAAATTCTAGGAAAACTCTGACATGGCTGCGGTGGACTCTCAGGGAGCCTCTGGAGGTCTGGCTACTCTTTGGGATAAAAGACACTATACTGGTATGATTCTTAATGCTAGCACTAATCATCTTGCTATTAAATTTCATGCTATTGAGAACAATAGTGAATGGATCCTTTCTAATATCTATGCCCCTAATACGGTTAGTGGGAGACGTAAACTTTGGACTGATCTTAAGATCTTTAGAACCCAACATACTACAGCCAACTGGCTTATCATGGGTGACTTTAATTCTCCTCTAAACCCAGGTGAAAAATATGGAGGAATCTCCAGCTTTTCCACAGGTATGGAGGAATTTGTAGATTTTGTTGCTGATCTTAATCTCTTGGATGTGGATCTCCATGGGAATAAATACACTGGAACAACAGAAGGTTGGGAAAATATCTTATCCAAGTTAGACTGGATAGAGCCCTGATTTCTGCTAGTTGGATTCTCAGTCAGGACTTCCACCTCTCTTCCTACCCAAAATTGGATCGAGACCACAATCTGATTGCCTTAAATCTTCTCAATTGGACTAAGCCCATCAGAAGCTCATTCAAATTTGAAAAGATGTGGATGGAGCATGATGACATTTATGAAAAAATTAAAGAGTGGTGGGTTTGGAATGGTGAAGGCACTGCTCAATATAGATTGATTCAGAAGCTCAAAAATGTTAAAAAACAAGTTAAAATTTGGAATAAAAGAGTTTTTGGTAATGTGTTTGAAAAAAAAAAGAAGTTAAAACAAAAGCTCCAAGATCTGGAAATCAAAATGAATACAATGGGGAGATCTTTTGAAGACCAAACTGAGGAAAAGAACATTCTTGCAGAGCTGCATACGATTTGTAGTAGAGAAGAATCCTTATGGAGACTAAAATCTAGGGCTATCTGGCTAAAAGAAGGAGATAGAAATACAAAGTTTTTTCATATGACCACTTTGAAGCACAAAGCTTGTAATAGGATTATGGAAGTGGCTAAAAGTAATGACACTGTTATAAAAGATCCCAACAACATCAAAGAGGAAGCTCTCAATTTCTATAAAAAACTTCTTAATGAGAGGAATATCATTACTGATGAGGCAATTTCTTTCATGTTGGAGGCTATTCCCCAAGACAAAATTGAGGAGCAGAGATTTAAAGATATCACTAAAGTTGTCACACTTGAAGAACTGCAAAAAGTTGTGTTTACTTTAGAAGGTGACAAGGCTCCGGGCCGGATGGATTTTCTATTAACTTTTTTAGAAATTTTGGGAAATATGTTCGGATGATCTTCTCAGAGCGGTGAATGAATTCTATAGAACTGGGGACCTTTTGAAAGAGCTGAATAACACCCACATTGTGCTTGCTCCAAAAAAATGGATGCTAAGGACTTCAAAGACTTCAGACCCATCAGCCTTGTGAATGTTATCTATAGAATTTTTACCAAAATCATTGCTACCAAGCTTCAATTTATTATGAATGATTTAATCTCAAGGCAAGCAGAGTGGATTCATTAAAGGTAGGATTATCCAAGATGGAGTGATTATGGTACATGAGACCATACACTCTATGGAAAATAATAAAAAAAGCGAATATGGTCCTTAAGCTTGATATGAATAAAGCCTTTGACAAGGTCTCTTGGGTTTTTTTAGACAAAGTTTTAATTAAATTTGGCTTCCCTGCTAAATTCAGAAAAATTATTAAGGCTTGCATCACTACGGTCAGATTCTCAGTGGTGGTTAATGGTGAGCCGGTGGGCTTTTTTCACAAGTAGCAGAGGGCTAAGACAAGGGGACCCCATATCCCCCCTACTCTTCATTCTTATGGCAGATAGTCTTAGTAGATCAATTGGTAAAGTAGTTATTGACGGTCTCCTAAAAGGTTCAAAGCCCACTTCCATCAGCCACGCAACTTCTCATCAGTAATTTGCATGGATGATACAATTCTTCTCTTAATGGCATCCATCCTTGAAGCTAAGGCTACCAAGGCTATTCTACAACTTTATGAAGCTGCTTCTGGGAAAGAGATCAATTATGATAAAAGCTCCATTTTCTTCTTCAATACTCCTGAGGAAAGACAACTTAAAATTGCAAAAATTCTGGGATGTAAAATAAGTGCACTTCCAGCCACTTACTTAGGACTCCCTCTGGGCACTAAAAAAGTTTCTACCAAGGTGTGGAATGATCTGTTGGAGAGATTTAAAAAAAATGGTTGGATGGAAAGGAGCCATTCTTTCTAGTGCTGGTAAATGCCTGCTCATAAAAAGCACTCTTCAAAATCTACCTATCTATATCATGTCTCTATATAAGATCCCTTCTGCCTTCAGAGAAAAAATTGAGAGGATTCAAAAAAACTTCTTATGGCAGGGCATGGAGGAGAAGTTTAAATATCACTTAGTTGCTTGGGATAAGGTTTGTACTCCAAAATCTATAGGAGGCCTGGGCATAAAAGACATCAAGAAAATGAATGAGGCTCTTATTGTGAAAATGGGCTGGAGAATGCTATCTGAGAAGCAACCCTGGATAGAATTAATTAAGGCTAAATACCTTAATCAACAAGTTGTCTTTTCTTTTCTTCAAGATGAGCATCTTCCTTATGGTTCCATTTTTTGGAATAACTTAGTGAAGAGAAGAAATTTCATAAAACAAGGAAGTAAGTGGAAAGTGGGAGATGGTTGTGATATAAAATTCTGGGATGATAACTAGTTTAATTGCAGCCTTATGGATGATTTGGAGTAGTCAAAGATAGTCTTGAAAGCAAGTATGGCACTAGAATCAAGGATTATATTGAAAGAAAGGGCAACAAAAAGAAATGGAAAAAACTTTTGTGGATAGAGATGATCTGATCCAAACTATTTCCTCCTACAAGATCAGTTGGACCTTATCCCCTTAAGTCAGCTGGAAGTTAAGGATGAGTTGGTCTGGAGTAGTTCTATTGATGGGAACTACTCTGTTAAAACTGGTTATAATACTTTCTTCGACAATAGTCAAACTGAGTTTAAATGGAGTAGAATTTGGATGAATGAGCTAACACCTAAAATTAACTTTTTCTTTTGGCTTGCTCTCAGGGGCAGAATTCTTACCACTGACAACCTGATAAGAAAAGGTTTTATAATGCCTAATAGGTGTCATCTGTGTAAAAAAGACTCTGAGGATATCAGTCATTTGCTTATCCATTGTGAATATGCTACCAAAATGTGGAGTTTTGCCCTCTCTAATTTTAAAGCTTCCTGGGTGGTTCCGAAGGATTTCAGTCAGCTCTGGACCCAATGGAGCCCACCCTATAAACATTGTGTTGTGAGAAGGCTCTGGAATTTGGTAATGCCTCATATTATTTGGAGGATATGGAAAGATAGAAATGATATCATCTTTAGAAATAGTAAACAAAATTATAAGCTCAGTATTGGGAAAATTTCTAGTGCTATTAAAGAGAATATTGCTAGATTTAAACCCCCCAAGAACAAGAGTTATCCAGAAAATGAAGAGCATATCTTGTCCCAATGGCGATTGGAGCTGACAATATCCGAAATAATTTAGGTAATAATATTGATAGATCTTTGATACACTGGCATCCTCCTGATCTCAACTGGTATAAGTTGAACTTTGATGGGGCCTCTAAGGGTAACCCTGGAATGTAGTTGGGGAGGAGTGATCCGGATCATAAAGGTAGTTTGGTTGCTACTTATGCCTAGTAAAATGGGAATACAAACTAATCATTTTGCTGAAGCATTATCCGCTTTATGGGGCCTTAGAATTGCTCAGACTCATAATATCCAAAATCTCATTCTGGAAGGAGACTCGCTTAATATCATTAATCATCTTAATCAGTGTTCGCCTCCAAGTTGGAACATCAAGGACTTCATCTTGGAGTCCATAAGTATTTTCCAAACCTTCAATAATATTCGGATCAAGCATACTTACCGGGAGGGTAACAAGGTGGCAGATGCATTGGCTAACTATGGCATAAATGTTAATCACATTATTTGGGATAATAGTGATCACATTCCTGAGTAGATTCAAAACAACATACAAGCGGATACTTATGGGCATGTAAATTTGGAATAAGATTAATGAGCATTTGGAGTGGGTCTTTATGAATAAGACTTTCACACACGCGGATAAGTTTAAAACAACACTTAAGCAGATCTTGATGGGAAATCAAGGATATAGAAAGTATAATGATGATTTAAAGTGGATTTATCTAAAGATTAAAGCCACACATGTGGGAAATATTGTGCCTATAACAACTATTAAACAATTTTTATGGATTTTCAAGTCCGTAGTAAGGCTGATGATGATCTGGAGTGGGTTTCTAAGGGGGCTGATGCTCGCGCATGCGGGATCTCACAGGTACAGAGCAACATTTACGCAGGCATTCGTGGGAAGTGTTATGACAACAACGGCTACACTATTCATCATTCCCATCGCGTGAGAAAAAATAGAGAAAGGCGGGTTGGAAACTGTGGCTATTGTAGAATTCCTCATAGGGATTTTGAAGTTTACACTTTCAATCACTTAAGCCCTGGTGAAAATGGGAGGATCCCTTGTCAGATCAAGCCCAGCGTGGACCCAGAGTGGAAGAATAATGAAGAGCTTTGGAATCTTCTCAACCAGGGAGGCATTACTAATTTTATTGAGAAGATACAAGGTCATGACCAAAGCATTTCTATGTAATTTGTGAAGGATTGGAAAGACCACAAAGTTGAATATGGCGGATCAGAAAATTTTGATCAATGAAGAGTTAATCACCGAAGCTACTAGCCTTGGAATGGATGGGTACCGATTTTTCAATAAAAGGATTGACAGGCTGCGAGGAGAGGAAATTTGTGGAGGGAAATGAGAAACTAGTATTTGTCATGGTGGGTTTGCAGTCAGCTCTATCCCTCTACCTTTTGATGAGGTCACCCGTATGATGGTGAGATACATCTCTTTAGAGGGGAGATTTGTCACAGTGCCCTTAAAACATCTTGTGTTCCTCAATCACTTCCGTAGAAATTACATGGTATGTTTCCCTCATTATTGCTTAATTCTCTTGAGCACTCCATTTTGGAGTTCCAAAAGCATGCTCGTGTGGTCCCTTTGCATCAAGGTCTCATTTTCTTGTTGCATAAACTTTGTCTTCTTAAGCTTTCCGCATTCCAACTTCCCCCATCTCTGTTCCTTCTTTTCCCATCACCGCTGCCGATACCACTCCTTCTATCCCCATCACCACTGCTGCTACCCCTATGACTTCCTTCTCGGCTCCCCTATCATCCCCCACCTCTGCTCCCACCCCTTTCACCTCCACCTCAACCAGACCTATAACTAGGTCTTCTAAAAGGCTGAACCTGGATACCCCTATTTCTGGGAATGTTCCTCAGGACTTGGAGGTTGCTCATAATCTCCTTCACATTAGCAGCACGGGTTCTTAGGAGACACACATGCTGAGAGCTCCACTAAAAGGCTAGAAGCTTTAGAAACTGACATGTTGTTGTTGAAAGAAGAAGTCAAAAACTTGACTAAGCAAAAAGGTAAGAGGATGAAGGAGGAGGAGGCTGATATTGACAACAAACAGGTTGAAGATATCTACAAAAAAATTTACTCCCTGGAAAACTGACTAGGGAAAACCAAGACTTGCCATGATCATAATATGGCTATATTTAGTGCAATCGAGGAATTTATTGAGCAACATGTCCGCTGCGTCTCTAATCTCAGTGGAATACCAACAACTCTTTGGGGCACGAAAAAGAAAGCAAACAAACCATTCAATAGCTGGATATTACTGACCCTACTCACATGATGGCATTGGCTATGTTCACCTCCTGACAGACTATTAAATCCAGAATTGCCAAAGCCGCCAAGAAGTAATTGTGGATCTGTGCTACTCTTGTGAAGTCATGTTTTTTGCTATTTTTGTCGCTTCTTATGCGTTGTTCAAACTGGTTTGATGTTTTGGGGTAACCGCTGTTACACTGGTTTTTTATGTCTTATCTAGATCTTGATCCTTTTTTGTTTTTTTTTTATTTTTTGGCTGCTCTTATCTAGATCTTGTGTTCTTATAAATTCCTATTTTGGCTTTGATGCCCCTTTTTGGGGTATAATCCCTTTCAAAAACTATTTACCAATAATAATAAAAAAACTATGGTGTACTTAATCAACAATTGCAAATTTGGTACAATCATGAGGAGCTACCTAATAATGTGCAAAGTGCTATTTACAATGATCAACATAACAATGCAATCAAATCCTAAAGGTGAGGTGTCCTTCGCACATGTGAAGGAAGGGATAATTATAACATTCGTTTGTAAGATTGCTATCAATTTTGAATTCCCTTACCCTTTCATTAATCCACACACTTTCTGGGTGAGCAATAAGGCTGATAAGAATCAGTTTAGAGGCACTTTTCTTGCCATTGTTTAGCACAATAGAAAGACATTCAGTTGCAGAGATAAAATGGGAGGTGCGCCATGTCAAGTGGAGCCAACTTGTGACCCTTAATGGAAGGAGGGGAGCTATGGGGCTACCTGCAGATAGGAGGGGTTTCTAATTTAATCAATTAGATTAATGGGTATGACCAAAACATTTCTTTACATTTTGTTAAGGGATGGAAGGACAAGACCGTGGCATACAAGGTAAAAATTCATAGTCATAGAAGAGTTGATCACCGAGGTAACTGGTCTAAGTATGGAGGGGAAATGTTTCTTAAATAGGAGGATCAACAAGGCTATGAAGACTAAAAATTTTCTTGAGGGAGATAAAGATCTGGAATTCGTCACTACTGGAGTCAAAGTGTCTTCAATTCCAGCCCCTTTTGATGAAATCACCAAAATGATGGTGAGATATGTCACCTTGGAAGGTAGATATATCATTGTTCCTTTGAAGCACCTTATTTTTCTCAACCATTTCGAAGAAATTTCAAAGTTTTCTTTCCACATTTCATTTTGAACCCCTGGAAAAATCCATTTTGGAGGTGCAGAATCACTCAACCTTCATCAGGGGATCATCTTTTTGTTACATCAACATTGTCTCCTTCAAACCCATCATGTTTCTCATAAACCTATCCCTATTAACCCCACCCCTCTCCCTAGATCTTCTATGCCTATACCTACCAACCCAATGGGGCAAGAGGAAATTTCGGTCGAAGAACCCTTCTACTCTCCCAATCCCCCTTCCCCACCAAAGAGGGTTCTTCGCAGCAACAAGAACAAAGATCTTGAAATTGTCCAAAGCCTGCTCTCTATGAGGGAGCCTTTGCAGGGTATGGAGAAAGATGGAGCTTTGGAGAAGAGAATTGAGAATTTGGAGAAGGAAATTGGGGCTCTGAAGGGAGAGGTGAGACAATTGTCCAAGAAGGAGGGGAAAAGGAAGTTGGAAGAGAGACCTGGCCTTGAAGACAATCAAATTACAGAGATTTACAAGAAGCTTCATTCCCTAGACACTAGGATCAATGGAGTTAGAAACATACGAGATGATACTCTCTCAGCTTTTAAAGCAATCAAAATTTTTGGAAACTCAAGTCAAGAATGTTTGTATGTTGAGTAACATTTCGAGAATATTTGGAGTGATGGGCGGCTAGAGACCAAGCCTTTGGTCTAGTGGACAGGATTGATCCTTCATAGGTTACATCATTGGGGTTGTTTACTTCCCTTCAGAGATGAAGAAGACAATTGAAAAGGCATTCAAGTGAAGGGGATCCCACTATCTCAAATTTTGGTTCTTAACCTTGATGTTAAGTTATTTGTATTATTGTTGTTCTTTTACTGTTTGTTGTAGGCTTTGGTACTTTTCTAGGTAGACTGTTTATCTGCTTTATTGGGATTTCTTGTAAAATCCTGATTTTGATCACTTTTTGATTTGGTACAATTGTAAAATCTGGCTAGTGAGCCTTTTTGTACAAGGGTATAGTCCCTTTCAAAAACTATTTACCAATAATAAAAAAATAACTTATATATTGTTATAATATATTATGATTTGTTGTAAGAACTCATACTATTAGGATAGTACAATATTATTGTTGAGTGAGTTGTAAACTCAAGTAGTTGTTTTTGTGTGAGTGTTGGGTTGTTTGAGATTGACTCATAACATGTAGGAGTTACTCAACCTATTTAATTGTACCCACTCTATGAATCAAATTTCTTATTGATTTTAATGTGATTAAGGATTATTGTGTGATTTAGCTTTCTTATCTTTGACCAAATCAAAATTTGGTATCAAAGCGAGGGATTATTCTAATTGTCATGGAGAATTAATAATTTTAATGGGGAAATGTATAGATTATATACTTGTCCCATATTAATTATTTTATTAAATTTGTTATAGAATTCAAATATTAGTGTAGGCATTATTATATGCGGTGGATATTTAAATCTATGTAGATTGTTTTAAGTGTTTTGGATTGTTGTCACAATAAGGATTTCAAAAATTTTGAGTGATTCTTCTAAAGTGAGGCGGTTCTTCCTATAACAATGTCAACATTTCATGTGTTGATAATTTTCAACAGACGTTAGAAGATGCATACTCTCTATTTCCTTCATAACTATTTGTATAAGAGGAAAACATGTTCAATTCAAAGGGAAAAGTCTTAGGAGAGGTCCTGGATGTATTTTTCTACAATCATAGATGATTGTGTTAAAATTGTTGCAATCATTCATGTGCCTTTGTCTGTCAAAGGAAATGTTTCATACATTCGATGCCACTAATAATTGATCTATTTTTCCATCCCTTTATATGTATTTCCTCAACATTTTGTTTTAGCAATGCCACTCTATTTCTAGTGTATATTTTTCGTTCTTCCAAAGTATTGAAAAATATGGAGCATAGAGCTATGTGTATGATCTACAATGATTTAATGTGATACTCCCCTCACATATCACATCTTTCCAAACCTTGTATTTATTGAATCTATTTTTTGCATCTTCATCTCATATTTGTATTGGCCCCATTGTTCGAGATGTATTGCATTTTAATCTATTATTATCCTTCCAAAATTTTAGCGTATAGTTCTAGGAAATGTCATTACATTCACATTCATTTATGTTTTTTGTCACCTATTACTAGATCTAGGTGCATCTTTCCTATGCGTGTATGATCGATCCATTCGGTGGATGCTCCATAAACAATTTGACACATGTAATATCCATGTTTGAGGTTACATACTACTCTTATAACATTGGAATCTATCTAGATGATCATTAGACATAGTGGAAAAGAGGAAAATAACATTCTTTGATATGTAGCTTAGAATATCATACTTTTTGGTTGTTCCTTTCTTTAGTTGTTCAAATGATAACCACTCGAATGGGAAAAACTTATGCATGGGCAATGAAATCTACATGATTTCAAATTAGTTTTGGTCAACGTATATGATATCATTTGGTCAAGTATAATGTGTCCTTTGTGTCTATAGTCATCATTTATTGTCAAGCGTCAAAAGTGTGAAAACTAAAAAAATTACTCACAATTTAATTAGATGCATTATCATTTGTATGTGACGTCCAAATTGTGGGGTTATTTTTTAAGCTTCATGATCAAATTTATCTAAGTTAACAACACTATCTTTGGAGTACTAAGAAACATGAGGTTGGAGGTCGATCAATGACCTCTCGTTAGTCACTAACGACGGGGCCACATGAAGTTGTGGTGGTAGTTTGTTTTTCGGGTTGTGTGTGATATGGTGTGATTCATTTTCATAGTACATATATTTGTTTGTGTTTAGTTTATAGTGTGTTTATGTGTTCACATTTATAATAAGTGAGTAGATTTTCCTATGTAATCCCCTGATGTGTAAATGTAGTGGAAGATAAAAGCACAAGGAGAAAGCATCATAATGATATTTAGTTTTTAGTTATCTTATAAAACCATCATTTTATGTTGATGGTTGTCATGTAAAACCATGTTTGGGTTATTAGTTGTCCTATAAAACCATTTGCACATTTGAGTTATCGATTGTCCTATAAAACCATTTATATGTTTCAGTTATTGGTTGTCCAGGTAAAACCATTTGTTTGTTTGGTTGTTGGTTAACCATTTGTAAAACCATCTTGTTGTGGTTATTGGTAAGCCATTGATAAAACCATTCTTGGAGGCATTGGTTGTCCTAAAAAATCATCTAGATCATAAGCATTTAAAGGTGGCACACCGCAAAAGAAGTGTGACTATGTTTTTTCCCCATGTTCGCACTAAGGGGGGAATGTTAGGAAATAATTAATTTAGTGCTCACATTATTGGTAAATAAGATATATTTTGGGTGAATAATATACTGTAATGAGTTGTATTTACAACTTATATATTTTTATAATATATTATGAGTTGTTGCAACAACCCATAATATTAGGATAAAACAATATTATTGTTGAGTAACTTATAAAATCACATAGCTATTTTTGTGTGAGTGTTGGGTCATGTCTGAGATTGACTTCTAACATGTAAGAGTTACTCAACCTATTTAGTTGTACACACTATATTGAATCAAATTTTTGATCGATGTAAATGTGATTAACGATTATTGTGTGATTTAGCTTTCCTATCTCTTCCCAAATCAACCAAAAACACTTTGATGAAGAAAAACCAATAGTGGATGAGTATAATAATGGAATATCAAAGGTTCACCAATGTAGACACTCAAATTTGAAAATCTATCTTTTGACACTTTTGATCTTGACATAACACACTTGCATGGAAAGATGCACTCTCATCACTTTTTCTTAACACCCCTTGATAGAACTTCATACACTTGCTTATCTTTGCACACCTCTCTGTCATCAATATCTAAAGTTTAGCTTTATAAAATACATATAGAAACATCCATGCTTAGGCAAAGGAAGTTAAAACACACTTTTCTCCCTTTGGTCCAAACATGTTGGTTTTAGGGTAAGTGCATGCAAATGGATGACCAAAAGGGGGTAAAAAGTGGACACATTTTTCTTGAAATTGAAAAAACCTGAACTTCATCCAATAATTTGGCATACATATGCTCAAAATTTGACAAAGTGATAAGAATAAGTACCGTAGATCTTGAAATCTAGTTTCTAAAATACTATTTTTTAAAAATGGTGAATATTAAGAGGGTCAAATGTGGTGCACACACAAAGTATGTCTATTTTTGTGTCAAAAAGATAAGAACCTATTGTGTGTGTGCACCCCCATTTTTGAGTTCTATAAATTATTTTTCAAATCCCTTTGGTAGAAAGTTAGCTAAGATCATGTACGAGGTCCCACTAAATTTTCATAATTTTTGCATGAATATATAATTTTTTATTAATTGTCAAAGTGCACACATCCCAAAAATGAAATATTTATGTGTACACCCCCATAACTTTGAGAAAAAGTTATTTTTTAGTGCGTGTAGAATAGAGTTTAGGAAAAATCACTTTTAAAAAAATTTGAATGAAAAAATCATAAATTGTACACCAAAACGTATGCATAGGTTTTGGCAAGAAAAGAAGGCACTAGTAAAAGAAATTATAGATGAAAGCCTTCAACTAATTGACTTTTAGAAAGAATTATATCGTCACCAAGGTAAAACCAAGCTTGACATCGTAGTATAAGTTTTCTTAATATTATGTTATAATGCATGAGATATTGAGTGTACACATGAGATTTTTATGTTTTTATGTAAAACATGAATTTATTCACGGATTACACAATCCAAACCTTAGGTTTGGATATCCTAGGCAAATCCAAGCCTATGGATTGAGAATTTTAAACCTAAAGAAGATGAAATGTGAGTGCTTATTTATAACTTGAGCATGTTATAATGCACTCATGTTATAACACGCTCGTGTTCATGTTTAAAATTTGGAATATGTCCAAAAAGGAATGCGAGCATGTTTTGGCTTGGGAAATTTGAGTCATAACACGCTCGCGTTACAACATGACCTTGATTTTTCCTTGTTACGTTATAACAAGCCCAAGCCATAACGTGATCACGTTATGGCAAAAATGATCAAAAAGTAGATTTTTGGTCACTTTTTGGTCCCCATCTTTGTGCACTTGCCCTTCAATTGGTTTTGTAAAATGTCAATAATGACCCTATTGTATGGTTTTGGACCGATATTTTTGAGTTAATTCTTTCAATTCTATAACATTATTATAGAAAAATATACCCCCTTAGTCATCCTTTCATGACATAACAACCTTTGAAAGCATATATAAGAAAGTAAATCATACCTCATTTGGTAACCTAACACTTTAAGAACTCCTCATGTAAAAGCAAACACTAAAGGCACTCAAAGATCCCTAAAATGTGAAATAAATCATGCACATCCATTAGGAAACACCCTCTACTAGTATGAAGTCTCCTTTTAGGTCTAGGAGTCTCCATATTCATTCTATAAGCAAATAAAGTGACCCTTCCCAAGTATTTGAGAAAGTGTGAAACTCAAGTGAAGCATTATCAAAGTAAAATTTTCAAGTATGATTACACTATGATAGATACGGGGATAATTTTAGTGGCGAATATTCGTAATATGGCAAAAATTTCATTTTAGGAAAATTTGAAAAGTGATTTTTTCGGAGTGGGTCGGTGTCTGTTTGCCTAAAATTTATAGTATATATATTTTTGGGGTCGGCTTTGCCTTCATTTGAAAACATCTCCTATAAAAACCTAGGTGATTTTTCGGGTAGTATACTATGGTACTACCACAAGTAGCTTACCAAATTACCAATACGTGAAATTTGAACTCACATACTCTTAAGCACTAGAGATTGTTGTTTGTTAGAGTTAGTTGTTGACGTGTGACAAGGATATAGTTGACGTGCGATAAAGAGGTATTACAGATGCGCGACAAGGAGATATTGTAGACGTGCGAAAAGGGGGTAAGTAGTTGACATGTGAGAGGAATAGAGTTGATGCACGATAGAGACAAAGTGATGCCTTGTTGATGCGCGATAGAGAGAGTTGACGCGCGACAGAGCTAGCTGACGCCTTGGTGATGCGTGACAGAGACAGTTGACACTTTGTTGACGCGTGACATGGATAATTGATGCTTTGTTGACGCGTGAAAAAGGGTTAGTTGTTGATGCGTGACAGGGATTACTTTAGTTTACATGTGACTTGGTTCTTTTGCTGACGCAGGACTCTGTTCAGAATAATGGAAGGTGCTAGTCCTAAGAATGTGAAGACCCTAAAAGTAACTAAGAAATATCAAAAATCATTGTTCAAGTATTTTGGAAACTTTGTTGATACAGATATTGAAAATACCAACAACCATATAGATGCCACTAGAAAGAATTAGAATATTAACTGTGTGGAAGGTATTATTGAGGTGGACATGCATTCTACATAGTATCAAACAAATGACACCTACGATAATATGCCAGATCTTGAAAATATTCTTCCTATTGGGGTGCAACCAAAAGTGCATCAAGATATCACACATACAAATACTCAGCAAAATGGAACACAAAAATCAAATTCAAATTTTTCTTCACAAAAGAGGAAACCAGTGATTGTGATATTGCTCAAAATCATACTCAAAAAATTAAAACATTGAAAACGAACAAGAATAAGTGGACCATTGGTAGGTCATACAAGTTTTATTGGGAAGCTAAATTTCTATTTATCAAACCTGTACAATCATCTAATTCAGAAGAGATCCCATCGAATGTACATATAAAATATGTATGTGGAAATTGGGAAAGAAACAAAAAATGCAAATGAAGTTTGGACACTATAGAAAAAATTGTGGAAAATAATATTTGATCAGTAATGGGAGAATGGCCAAAAATCAAAACACGGTGGAAAACTCGAAAAGAATGCATGCATGTTAGATACGTAATAGATTATGAGGCAGAGCAGAAAAATGTAGACATCTCATGGAAAAGGGAGGAACGATCACATCGCAAATTGGTAAGATGAATCAAACAAATCTACATGCAAAACTCATACAATTCTCTACTTTATTTCACATACTAAAGAAAGGAAGATTGATTTGGATTTCCTTGATTTCAAAGTTTTGTATCAATATAATGGAATGCTGAACGTACCTCAGTCTCATTGGTCTAAAAGTAGTGGATGGGAAATGGAAAAATGCCTTTCGATGATAGAGAAGGAAGATTTGAAAGAGAATGTAAAAAATCAAAGTTTATCTCTCTTTCAATTGATGAAGTGACAACAATCGAAAACATTGCATGGGTATGTATCCACATCTATACTTTAGAAAATCATATAAGGACACCTCATATGTTGGGTGTTATGAAAATGGTTGAAAACTATAATGCTAAAAACCTACATAAAATAGTTGTTTCTCATTTGAAAGATATTGCTGGAATGACTGATTATGAAAATGCTATGAAGTTGGTGTGCGGGGAGCTGAGAGATGGTGCATCTGTCATGTAGGGTCACCAAACAGGTGTGTGTTAGATTACAAACAACAATAGCCCCATATATGCTACCAATTCACTGTATGGCTCACAAAATGAATTTAGCGTATAAAATGGTAAGAAACCATGAAAATGTTACTAAATTAGAAGACCTTATAAGAGAAATTCATGCCTATATGGAAAGCAACCCAAAGTGATTTCTTGAGTTCCAAAAATTTGCAATTAGAATTACAGATGGCAAAAAACTTCTGAAAGATGTTGAGACTAGATGGATCTCTTTGTATGAACTTGCATGCAGAGTTCGTGAGGAGTATCCTTCGTTGGTTAGTTTCATGCACAAATATTGTCATGAAGTTGATAGGGCGAGGGACTTGTTGTTTCATTTAATTGATTTGGAGACATTGCTTACATTGGTTGGTATTCTTCCAATGTTGCAGGAGATCAATACATTGATGAAGCATGCACAGGGGAGATTAATCTATATTGTGGATTTTATACGGATGAGAAAAATGGTATGTCAAAGTCTTGATATCTTGTACTATTCCCAAGATAGTTTTGATACACCTGTTTTTGAGAATTGGAAAGCTTTATTAGATCTTAAAAATCCCAGTAACTATTTGAGATTTAATATCCACGATCACCTCTGCATCACTATTAATGGGAGGGACATACCATTGCACATTTTGTAAAAACGTCAAGATATTACAGGATCGGAACGAGAAGATGTTCCGTGACACGTAATCTCTTTGAGTCTGTTATATTTGAAACAAGAATAAAGATTAAAAAAATTTCACAATCCTTATCATCAGAAATTAGAGAACGTTTCTCCAAAGATAAAATTCTTGAAGCCATGGGTGTGATGAATCCTAATTTTGGAATATTGAAGGTGGTCGTCATTTGACTTTTAAGAAAGCATTTCCATAAATCCATGGGTACAATAATGGAACATTTCGCAAAGACTTCAGAGTTCAAGGGTATGGAAATCAAAGGTATACTGAATGTTGATTTATTAAAATTTCAATAAACAAATTTTGCAACAACAATGAGGAACCAATATAAAAATTTAGATGAACCTTCTGAAAATGGTGCTATTATAAGGTTGTGGCAAGAAATCTATCAAAGTTTTATCTTACAAGAAGATATCAATGAATATTTCAGATTATATGAGTTATGCCAAACAATGATTTTGGGGTCTGTGGAGGGAAGAAGGGTTTTCAGTGCATTATCATTTATAAAATCAAAACTGAGAAACAGGTTGGATAAAAATCTGGAAAGTTGCATGAGGTGTTATGTATCTCGATACTCCATGGAAACCTTTCCTTTCGACAGAGCAATTGCGCATTGGAATTCCCTTTGTGAAAGAAGAGGTGTGAATAATACAAGCTATAAGTACAACTATTCCCAACATTGAGAGTGGAATTGGCGCATCATCACACTCTACAGAAGAGAACATCGAGTTTGAAGAAGCTATTGATAATGGATTGTTTCAACTTTAAATAGGTATCTTCTTCACCTTAATCTTATTGTTTGTCACTTTAATTTTTTTCATCTCTTGTTATCATTAATGATGTTACAGGTATATATATTTACATTTATTTAAATATATATATATATATATTTTTGAAAACGGGTTGACATCCATCCAAGGAAGTCTGGTACTTCTCGAGACTGACAATGTCAGGCAACTCACTCATCTATCTACTAATCCATTTCTCGTGTTGAGTTTTCTTAAAACAAAGATCTAACACATTACCAAAGTGATGATTTCATAGCCATCTAAAACACTAGAGGTAAGTTAAACCCTATCATATCATCTTTCTTGATTTCTTACAATTATGTTTAATTTATTTTTTATATTTGCAAAATGCTTTGATATATTTTTAAACTTTGTGGGATAAAATGACACAATCAAATTTTACAGAGGAAGATTTTTCCATATTATACAATTCATAATCCATGATCCATTATACAATTCGTCATCCACGATCGTGCTAGAAGCTAAATCTACGTCCACATAAAATTCATCATCATCCATATATATCATATCATCATCATATCATTATCATAATCCTGACACTACAATTATTATTAAAACAATTATTTATCTATTTTAAATTTAAAGAAATGTCTCTATCCTAACACATTCCATTTTTTAAAAATAATTCATGATCATATCATTACAAGTATATCCATTCTAATGTCATCTATATCCATTTTAACACATTCCATTTATTTATCATCTATATCCATTCTAATGTCATCATGATCATATCATTACAAGTATAGAGAAGAAGAATTATCTTAAAACAAGTTTAAATGTCTAGAGAAGAAGAATTATCGTGCTTAAAGCTAAATCTACGTCCACATAAAATTCATCATCATCCATATATATCTGATATCATATCATTATCATAATCCTGACACTACAATTATTATTAAAACAATTATTTATCTATTTTAAATTTAAAGAAATGTCTCTGTCCTAACACATTCCATTTTTTAAAAACAATTATCCATTATCATCATTCATCATCATCTATATCCATTCTAATGTCATCATGATCATATCATTACAAGTATAGAGAAGAAGAATTATCTTAAAACAAGTTTAAATGTCTAGAGAAGAAGAATTATCGTGCTTGAAGCTAAATCTACGTCCACATAAAATTCATCATCATCCATATATATCTGATATCATATCATTATCATAATCCTGACACTACAATTATTTATCTATTTTAAATTTAAAGAAATGTCTCTCGTCTAACACAATCCATTTTTTTAAAACAATTATCCATTATCATCATTCATCATCATCTATATCCATTCTAATGTCATCATGATCATATCATTACAAGTATAGAGAAGAAGAATTATCTTAAAACAAGTTTAAATGTCTAGAGAAGAATAATTATCGTGCTTGAAGCTAAATCTATGTCCACATACAATTCATGATAATCCAAGTAAACAAGAAACATACGTCATCATCCCTATCTAATGCAATCATCATTACAAGTAAACCAAAAAACATAAACTCCATATACAATCTAGAAATTCTATACATAATATATAGGAAGTTATAAAATTAAAGATTATATAGTATTTCAAATTTTCAAAGGCTATCAAATCCAGATAATAAAATTCAAATGCCATGACCACAACATTCAATGTTTCAAATTTTCAAATATAGACTCAATATTTCAAGTTTCCAAACTCAATAATAAAATTTTCAACCCTCTTTTTCTATATCCATTTCAACTCCTGTGCTCCTTTCCCAATGGTTTCTTCACCTGTGGCTGTACCCCTTTCCCCAACGATAGAAATAACCCCAGAACTTATGAGATATTCCAACACTGTCCATATTTTAAAAATTATTTCTTCTTGCTTTGTCACATCTCCATGGGACAACAAATTTGGATCAGCTGTTACTTTAGCTTTGAATAATATTTTAGGGTCGAAGCCGTGCTCTTTAATTATCTCGCTTGAGTGTATTGCTTTGTTTGTTAACTAAAACAATATTTTCCTTCAAACTCTTCAATTTACGGATAAACTGTTCTTCACTTGTTTCTAAGTGAACTTGGAAAACCTTTGCTTGACCCTTCAAATTTTCATATTTCAACCGCACAAAAAAGTAATGTCAATTCAACATATTAATAAAATAAGAAAACTTTAAATTAAAAAAAAAATTGTTTGAAAGTGATAATACTTATTCGCTCTATCTCTCCTAGCATTTGCAACTGCTAACAGATCCTTGTCCTTAGACCATTTGTTAAAATATGCCTGGGCCTCAGCACTAATATTTTCCAATTTGTTTAATGTCTTATCCAAAATGTCATGTTTATAGTTGTTGTTATACGTGACAGTCCCACTTCTTACTTGGGTAAGTAAGAAATCCATCTTCGCAGGTTGATTCTGGACTACAGCAGTATAAACTATCCCTTTGCCAATAATTTTCATAACGACTAATAATCTCATTAATACGTACTTTAGCCCTTCTCTCCCATTCTATGAGTTGACTGATATGAGGTAGAATAAACTCACCAACATGGGATTGACAATCATAACCAATTAAGTTCTCTAAAGGAAAAGGTAACAACTGTTCACCATCTGTATCTAATGAAGATGATCTCGTTGGAGAGGTATGGGGCTTTTGACTAGATCAACTGCTAATTGTTTCTACCTTTGGGTGGCTTGATCTTGTTTGTGATAAAATTAATCAAGATTCAGATAAATAAATATAAAACAAAATGTAATTTAATATGGTAAAGTATGTTGAAATTGAAGTATACCTGCTGGCCTTGAATCATCTCACAAATATTGAAAAAACCAGTTGGGTCATTGCTATCAATGCCCAAGTAATCTTCATCTAAATTTATATTATTCAAAACCGATATGCCCATTACACTGGGCAAGCCACCAAGTGAGAGGGTTGGAATTCAAAAGGAGGAGGCAATGCTTAGTGTCCCGCTAGGTGCCGGAGCAATTGACATGCATTTACCAATGTTCTTTTTTCCTATTCCTCTGGTTGGCATTTTGAAGATTATTGGTTGAGGGGGGGTTGGTGCTGCTATTTGAATAGAAGGAGGATTGCAATGTGCTGAAAAGTTCAAGAAAAAATATATGAAAATCTAGAAAACAATACAAAAACTATGAAATTAAATGAAGTAGTATTCAAAACTTGTACCTTGTTGTTGAGGGGTAGCTTATCGTAGTGCTAAGGGTGGCCGTGTTAGATTAGTAATTGGTGGTTGTTGAGAAGATATAAATGCATACAACTGTATTGAGTGAGTTGGGGAAGATGGTTGAGTTTCGAAACACGCGTATGGTCTAAAGTCCCCCTATGATGTCATCAACATTGAATTGTATGTCAATTCAATTGGGTAAAATTTAAATTGGAAAATGAAAATACAAATTTGGAATTTGTAAATAATACATGAAAAGGTATTACTTCTTTGGCGTTTAATGAATTCAAACTGTTGGGGTTCGAAGAGGAGTGAGCTTCCATTTCAGATTGGGAATCTCCCGAAGCCTCAGCGTGTTGTTGGCCTCTTCCTCTTGATAATGCCTTTTTTCAGGGAAGGGCTTCCACAAATATTCTCTGCAAATAGTAAATTGTTAATATCTATGCAGTGTAATGTCGAAATACAAACTTAATAGTTTATACTGTTGTTCTTCAAATGAAATTGACAACTTCATCAACACCTCAAGACAAGTGGGAATTGGTTTGTCTTTTAAATTTAAAAGAGCCTTATAATAAAGGCCAAGGATATAGTTTGTGGAGTAAATGACATGTTTTTCTAAAAGCTTTACATTTGTTATGTCAGTTCTTATTTTTTTGATAAAAAGGTGCACCAATCAAATTTTTGTTTTGCGATAGTTGCAACAATGTATGTAATGGCCCAATTTGGTATATCTATTTTCCAACCCTGCAAAACTATTCTAGATTGAAAAAAGGAAATCATTGCAGCAAGAAAGTGGTGTGTAATTGCTTGCATATCCACACCACACTGGATTTATTGACATGAGCTGCAAATGCCAAAAAATAGTGGGAATTAATATAACATTAAATTGTATCACAATAAAAAACTGAATAAAAATGATGAATGAAAACGAATTATACTTACAATCAACATGGAAACCAAACGTCGATTCGAGATATTTCTTATCATTTCAACGAGTGTTTCCTTCATTGTAACAAAGGGTAAATTTATGAATGGAAGGCCCATAAATCGATGGATGTCAGTTGAGTCGATACCGAATTGAAACAATTGGTCGTCGTTCATAGTAACATAAAACATGCCGTTCTCTGTATTATAAGATGAGAGAAGGTTGTTCAAAATATTTGGGTCTATTTCAAAATGGGGCATCTTAACGAGACCACTAAACTCACATGCATTGATCAAATCTTTATATTCGGAAGTCATCTACAAAACAATCTAGATGTGGGGGCACAAAGGATTCTTGTAGATGATATTGCCCTTGGATAGGACTGGATTTTCCTCTTGATTTTTGTCTTGAGCTTGCAGTTGGGATGCACTTGTAGTCACCATTATAGTTGTGCTTGAGTCTTTGAGAATGATGGATTCCTGTATACAAAAAAATTGAGAGCCGGAAAGTGTAAACGTGAAAATGACTGATGGGAGGGTATTTATAGGACAAATCCAGGGTCAATGACATTTATTGACGCACGTCAATAAGGACCATTGACACACATCAACAAGGGCCATTGACATGCGTCAACAAGGACTATTGACGCACGCGTCAACAAGGGTAGTTGACGCGTGTCAATGGCCCTTGTTGATGTACGTCAATAGTCCTTGTTGACACGCGTCAACAAGGGCCATTGCGCAAGCGCCAACTGCCCTTGTTGATGTGCATCAATGGTCCTTGTTGATGCACATTAATGGCCCTTGTTGACATGCGTCAATGGTCCTTGTTGACGCATGTCAATAATCGTCATTGATGCCCTATTGATGCGCGCCAACAAGGGTGGTTGACACGTGTCAATGGCCCTTGTTGACAACATGACATCAATAGTCCTTGTTGGCGTGTGCCAACGATGCGTCGTTTCAGAAAATTTGTAATCTCTTTGGCTTGAAAAACCTGGTGAAAATTTGGTTATGGAAAACTAGTAAATTCACCTTTCACTAAAACCACTTCAGGGGATATTTTCTAGGTATTTTCCACCTCCAATTTTCTAGAGGTGTCTTAAAATGAACCCGGATAGATATCACATATTAAGAGAATAATGTGTGGTTTGAGCCCTATCCAGAGTAGTGGAAATGCATTTGTGGTGCATAAGGGTGCCGATAACCCACCTAAATTTGTTCACGGGAACTCCTTGCACTATAAGGGTTTTAGGGTTGGAACAAAGTTTGCATAACATTGTTGAAGGTGAGCAAAGGGACTTAAACATTGAGACACACATTTTCGTGCAAGTGAAATACTCAAGAAGTTGAGACCAGATTCCAAGTAGGTCTAAGATCATACAAAAGGGTTAGGACCATGTAAACAATATATATTAAGTTATACGATTTCGACTAGACTCAATTACAAGTTATAGTTTCATTAACAAAGCACTTTCAGTCACGAGATCTACCTATTCTTACACTCAAACTACCCAGACTCTTCCAGATCCACACAAAATAAACTAAGTGCACTCTTTCCCTCTTGTTTTGATAGTTGCTTTAGATCAATAGTCACTTTGAAAAGTGTTATTATGTTTTTTAAAAATAATGTTGGAAGTTAATTAAATCATAATATCCACTTGTAACATTATTCATCCTTTTTATATATGTTTAGTTAAAATATTTAAAACTTAAAAAGGGTAAGATTCAATTCTCAAAAAAGTAAAATCATTTGGTGAACCCAAAATTTTCTAATCAAACATCATATCCCTAACCCTAGTAGCCTTAGGGTTTCATCATATAATTAGGTTTGATTTGTTTTCATCATGTTTTCATGTGTTTTTGCAAGGGAAAAATTCAAGTTGAAAACATGACAACTATACCCTAGTGTTAAATTTTTTTCTTCGAAACCCTTATGAACCCTATCTCTAGATCTCGTATATCTTACGTACCATACCTATCTTGATCCTTAAGATTACTCCTATGTTTTGTGTTTACTTTCCTTAATGTTGGAAATGCCAAAACATGGTGATTCACTTCCTTCAAGTGTAAATCGTTCGGTGCTAGAATATTTGGTAGACCTAGAAAGGCTATTTCTATCCTTTCCAGCACAAGTGTGCATCCTCCGGAATAGAGTTGAAGGCCCAAATTCATATGGAAGTGGTATATAAGATCTAGTAACATATTTAAAGTTATTTAGGAAAGTTTAGGTAAGATTTGAAGGTTTAGGAACATGAACAATGAAAGTGGGTTTTCAAAGGTAAAGGAGCTTGCAATTCAAAATAGTGCCTGAGCTTTGAAGATGATTTCGGGAGATCCATAAGAAGTTAAAGGTAAAAAAATATATCATTGGAAATATAATTCAATGATCTAAATGATGGTGCTTTCATATTTCTCACAAGACCTAGGCACTTCTTTCCACATCCCATTTTTAGCGAGATATACCTTGCGGTCCAGAAAAAGGTTATTTTTCATGGGGTTTTAGGAATAATTGGATCTTTAAATCCATTCCATTATATTAAAAAGTATATTGGGAGTCAAAATAATATATGGGTTCATCAAAAATGACCTCCTGGAGCTCGAAAACGTCATCTTCAAGGTCTCTCTCAAGGTATGCTTTCACAGTTAGAAATTTTCACCTCCTGGTGCATAACGGCATTTTTCTGTCCCATCCCTTTGGGAAAATTGGGACAAAAAAATAATCTGAGCCCTAATTATTCCTCTGGTCCATCATACAACCTTGGTTAAGCCTTGTGATATGTTTTAAGCCCTTTTCCACCTCATTTCAACCCTTCTCATCGTGCAATCACCGATTTCCACTTGTCATGCTCACATCAAGGCACATTTTTCTATCCCATTTTTCTCGTCCCTTTGGGATAGTTGGAAAAAAAGGGTCACATTCCAAGTTGGTTGAAAACTTAAAAATTTGACTAACTACCGCTACTACTCCAAAAACACTGTCGGGAAGCTAGAAAATGCAAAAACTTCTTCTCACCTTGTTTCTTCATTGAAGGTGTAAACAAAAAATTTACAAAAAAATAATTATCTATATTATTCCATAAGGAAAATTTAATTTTTATTGGTGAAGTTATTCTACAATTTAGGAAACAAATCACAACAACAAATGAGTTGTTTTAGCAACTAGTTAATATAAACACTATATATGTAGATTTTTTATAACAACATCATAAATCATTTAATTATCCCATACAAATATAAGTCTCACAAACGTGAGCACTACCAATAAATTTCTAACATTCCCCTTAGTGTTAAGATGGAGAGAACATCCACACTCTCATCTGCAATATGATCACCCCTATGAAACATGTCCTACTATGTGACTCATGATCTTAATCAAAAGAAAGGCTCTCTCCTTCCATGGTTTTAAACAGGCTTACCACAAACCTTGACATGAACAATTCCCATCAACTTCCTCCTCGTGTGGTTTTTTGGATCCTCCCACAAACCCTTTCAAGATCTATGAACTGACTTACTCTGGTGTTTTTTTCGCCACTATGCTTGTACATCAGGGAAGTATATAGGAATCACAACTCACTTATTACAAAACTACACAATAGAACATATACAGGAAAGATATTTCACATTACTTCCTATAAGAATCACAATGTTCTTAATTGCAACCACTATTGTCTATCTCGCCACTTGATCTCAAATAACATAGACAATTACCACCGCATCTTGGAAGTTGCCTTTGACTTTAGTCATTTTGGGCACAAAATGAAAATGGAACATTGGTGTCATGTTCCCCCCCACAATGTGAAATTTCCACACATAAACACTAAGAAGAAAATTTTATCGGTGTACATACTACTGGCCGGATCCTAGTTAGACCTTTCTAGTTAGATCTTGTTGGACATGGTCACCATTTCTAGTGAGCCTATTCACAAGTGGACCATTTTCCAATGAAGTATGAAAGTTAGAGGATCACGTTAGTCACATGATCATTGAAAGTCATCTGCACTCCAACACAACTCTTTTCTAGCATCCAAAACCACACAAAACAAGAACTCTGAAAAGAAACACACTGCAAAAATTGAAAGCAAATACTCACACCAAAATAATGTCACCACAACAAAATGCAGCCCCTTCGTTGGCATCGATGAGAGTTCGTTCGGTGACCTATAACCTCTGATGCCTCCAACCTTTAATTAATGATGCCGATACCTCAACAAAATGTGACCATATCTCTCAATAGTTTCCACGTTGTACTTTATTTTTCTTTTCCCACAATGTGAGACGCTTTAATTTATTTTCAAATTTTTATAGTATTTTAATGTTTGAAAAATTACAATAAACAATATCCTAAAATCACCTATTTGACTAACTTACAATACAATGACATTTTAAAAACTATTAATACTTATATAAAGATTAGACTCAACTAAAAACATAGATGCGATACATGACAAATAATTTTGATTGGTGAATGACACTACAACATGGGAGACACTATTGGATGATATAGAGATTATAAAATGAATTTTCATACTCTTGACAACAATATGACCAAGACATGACAAATCACCTATTAACAATCACTATTTACACAAGACAATAATATGAGAAGTATGACATTAAAATGTTATTTGACACAAAATTTTAAAAAATTGACACCTACACTCAAGGAATACTATAGAACTTAAAATCCAATTGACTATTGGAAAGAGATTTGACTAAACAAAGAATTGACCTTTTTTAAATTACATAAATTGGTTGATGCCAAGTCGCTCACCACGTGCTTCGGTAGTTGGGCATGGAAAATCCAATGCAAGTAATTATCATACTTGAACGACATTGGGAATACTAAATTCCATGGATTTTGACCTAATTAAACTAGACATGTACTCGAAAAGTGTAGGATTGAATAGAATATTCATACACGTCTTTCTTTGAGTGTGTATAAAATAATAACCGAGTGATACTTTGGTGTAGTAGTTGTACAGAACATGTTGGAGTTGAGAAAACTATGTATTGTAATGCCACAAAGATGATTTATCATCTATAGTCCATTGTATTAGTCTAGAGGTATCATAAAACACCGTTATAAAAAAACATATTATGAGTAGGTCAATTTGAACATGACAAATGCGTATAAAAGAAACCATCGACCAAGTTGTTAGATTAGTGGCGGTGGAAGTTGCGACCAGTAACAATAATCAATGCTTTAGACCCGAGCGATGATGAGGTAACTGTCCAGATCCGTGTTCAATGTTTCAATTGAATTATAAAATTATCACCTCTAATATGCAACATGAAATTCGATCATAGGAGAACCAATACCAAGTATAAAAATAGAAGGAATTTGTATTAAGCCAACCCATCTGGATAGATTTGTAATGCAAAAATCACTACCAAGCTCATTTGACCATACCACACAAGTAAATACTTCAAGTGCAAGCTAAATGAGAAGGAACTTTACACACATCACAGACTACTATAGAATTAGAATAGATATATCCATATTTATAGAAATATTTTTCAAAAGCATCAAGACTATCTATAAACTTTTTACACAGTAATCTTTTCCATCACAGGGGCAACCGAATAGCATTATGGCTCTGCCCCTTATGAATTCTCAAAAAAACATATTCTCTCTAATGCCAATACCGGATGAAGGTGCAACAACAAATTTACATAACAATAACTCTCTATAATATTTTATATGGGAACTTTACATATTTATAGGTGAAGTTGTTCCTACAATTTAGAAAACAACTCACAACAATAAACAAGTTGTTTTAACAAATCGTTAATATAAAAACTATATATATATATAGGTTATTTATAACAACCTCACAAATCATTTAATTATCCCATACATATATAAGCCCCACAAACGTGAGCACTAACAATAAATTCATAACATTCACATAGTTTGAAATGGAATCCATGGTTGATAATTCAAACTCAGTGACTCCATTAATGGCTGCCATGATGAAACAACAAAAGCGAAGCGAGGCTCATCTTCACTTTCCGAGGTTCCAGTGGGTAAAATCACTTGAAAATTAGAGGAAACGATCCTTGAAAAATCTAGTTTCACGTAAACTAGTTTTTGTGCCATGAAGTCCCTATTTTTAGGGATATTAAGGATTGGCTTTTTCATCGGGATTATTCCCTTCTTGAAAAAATATTCAATTTCCTAAATATCGAGCAAGCGAAATCATCCAAAATTTAGAGGAAGGGTCTTCAAAAATCTAGTTTAATTGAAACTAGTTTTTGTATGATGAAGTTGCTAATTTTTTGAGATATGGAGGACTGATTTTTTATCATTATTCTACCCCATCTAATGAAAAATCCATTTTCCCTCTTGTTCGATGAAGAAATAATCCAAAATTCAAAGCGTGGAATCTTGGATTAAACCCAAAATTTTAAGACCTTTTTCATTGTAATCGACACTGCGGTGTACTTGCTAAAAATAGCATGTGTCCATGGATAAAAATATTAAGTGGTTGAATAATGCGAATTCATGACATTCATGGTCCTCCAGATAGGAAAGAACCATCAGGGAATGAAAACTGGGTTGTAGGATGATCTCATAGCTCAAACAGAGAAGTTAAAATTTCATCAGGGCCTTGGAAGCATCCACACATGCATGTTCACGTATTTTTCTAGTTGTGATCACATATACATGTCTCTTACATGTAACATGGATGCTCTCCTTCTACCCTTCCTACACTGGTCATTGGGGGCATCCACATTCGTCTCTCATAGGTGCTATTGTTTCATTTCGTACTTAGCACTTTACATTACTTGGTTATACATGCTTTTGACATACTAGTTATCTTTATAACATGCTAACGAGTTCTTCATGTGCAACATTTGTTATACATACATATTTTCTTCCATACTTGTTTGTTATATTGTTTGCTATTGTTTGTTCTTGTATGTGAACCTTGCCCTATGTTTGGTGTGCACACTTGTTTTTTTGTATGTGGCCATGATGGCCTTATGTGTCTTGCAACATTGTGAGTGATGTCCCATGTTTACAACCCACTTTGTGTGGCTTACTCTGTCTTCTTGCATGTTTACATTATTGCTTTACTTGGTAGCTTATACATTGTTTGCATAGCTTCTACATTGTTTTCTATATGCATGTTTTTTTACTAACACTTGTCTTTGGCTAGCCTCTTGTTTATGCATGCCTTGATTTCTACCAAGCACATTCCCTTCCCCCTGTAGGGTAGATTTTCAACGTCATGCAATGGTCCTCTTTGGGGCCGCATTCTCTTGTCAATGACGAGGAATGCACCTTTGAAGAGGTGGGAATCATTTGGGGTTTTACATTCTACATAACAATTCTACACCTTACACTTATTCTGGATTTACTAGTGTCGATTGTCCAAAAACCCCGTAGAGGCACAGATACCCTTTACACTCTCTTTCTCAACATGGATTAGGCAGATGTCAGATTTAGTGCACTTTTCACCCTTGACATTATGGGTTACATACAACGAGTGGGTTCACACCAATCTATAAACCCCATACACAATGAATTTTATAGGACATGGTTGACCTTAGCATTCTAGGGAGTAGTTAAAGGTTGAAGGATACATGAAAATTCCTCCTATACTTATTTATCCGGTGGCATCGGATCGTCCAAAAAATAGGACTTACAAATATCTCTTTACACACATTGGGGACGTAGTTATAGGTTGGAGGATGCAACGGAATTCCTCCTTACACTTATTCGGACTACGGTGTCGATTGTCCAAAAACCCCGATAGTATAGGATACCCTTTTACACTCTCTTTCTCAACATGGATTAGGTGCACATGTTCCATTTACACTTTTTCATTTGTGTATTTTACATTCAAATGCTTCTTACACTTATATACATGCATCGTTTACATTGAGTTTTTATACATACATATATATTTGACTACTTGATTGTTTTCTCCTTACAATGCATCACATATTGAGTTTTACATACATATATATTCTCAACTACTTGATTGTTTTCTCCTTACAGGGCTGACCATATGAGAAACAAGAAATCAAATGGGGGCAAACAACAACAATTTTTTTTTGTGGCAGCACACCCCAAACTATGTAGATACATCACACACATCAGAAATTACACATGCATTTCCGCCATAGGTTCACTCTCATCACTTTTTTTTGCTCATTTTCATCTATAGTTTCCATGCTCCATCATATTTTTGTCATTCCATACTTTTTCTAGTACTTCAACACATTTCTACATCAATCCACATGGATTATTAGGTATGCATATCTATCTACTTTATTTTACTGAGATTTCCACTCACCAACATAAAGTGGGGGAAAATGTAGACATAAAACCATGCACTTTAGACATTATTTAGTCTGGTCTCATACTACTATTTAGAAGGTTTTTGAGTGAAGAAAGTACTAATTAAACCTCATCTTTTGGTCATCATATTTTATTTTCTCTCGTCATTCCCAACCTCTTTCACCCGCATTCCCAAGTAAAATTTCATCATTTCACGTTATTCTTTATCTCGACTAGGGCACACATGGGTGCCTTGGTCCCACCAGGGGTAATTTGATCCTTTTCACACTTTCTCACCACTTTTTGGGCTCTTTCTAGCCATTTGATATATTTATCTTTTTGGTGGTTGGTCATTCAAGGTTAATTATGAAATTAGATGAAGAGAACCCTATAAATATAAATTTATGAGACCATACTAAGGGACCAAACACTAATCACTACTATCAACCACCTATAGTTACATCCACTGGGGATCATTTTCATCAATTAGCTCCATCACAAAGGACAAGGTTGGTTCATCTACATCACACAAGCATAGGAGGGGATTATATTCTATTTCATGCACCATTCTATTACATTTTTACATATAGTTATTTCTCTCTACTTCACAAAGTGCGACTGACACAAGAGCACCTAGGGCACATGATGCACACACACACCAAAACTATATTTGGGTTCGAAATGTAGTGCAACGCTTAGTTAGTAAGTCCAATGTTATGGCATCTAAGGTTAGTCTGACCCACTCATTTGCATTCTTATCTTTTAGGGTTTTGATGCTTCTTTTGGTCTCTTGTAGGTCTTCCCTTCATCTTGGACTATCCGTGACACTTAATGCAGTGTATAAAATATGATGCAACACATAGTGAAGGTTTCACACCATCTGCTAAAACCGTGAAACTTAGTTCTCGAACCTTTTACACAGATGGGGCATCGTACGTACCCAAAATTGTAGGGAGTCTTGCACCGCGAAACAATGTGACATGTGCCCCAATGATGATACAGTCTCCTCGTAAGGTGTTGGGATCAAGAAAAGCTCTCCGAGTATGCGTTAACATCCTACATGCCCCGCTTAGCCCTTCGCATGCTTTGTTTTCTCTTCTCCCCTCCTTTTCTTTGCATTTTGGTCTTCAAAGTGGACGAAACCGCCACCCTACTTGGGCGGCGGTCTCGTGACCGCTAACCTGGCAGGCGAGATCGCCGCCTGAGGCGGGCGGTGGTCCTATAACCGCCGCCTGCTCAAGGCGGTGGTCCTTCACACATTTTCCAGAATGTTCTTTTTAACATGACTCATGTAAAATTTCAACGTTTACTAGCTTTTTTCACCGCCTTTGCTTGTATTTATGATTCTGGTTCCCTGGAATAGTGTTTTTGCATTATTTATGGTTAAAGAGTTCAATTTGGTTTTCACCTTTGGGTAAATGGGAATTCTATAAATAGCTGGCTTGTGCTCAAGAAAATGGCCCCTCAAATTGGCCCCTCAAATTTGCCTCTCAATTTCTCATTTCAATAGCTTAGTCTTTCAATTTTGCTTAGGATTCATAGTTTTATTTGTTGCATGCATGGTTAGTGTTGTTTAGCTGTTAGGAAGCCACATAATCTTCTTGTGCTAAGTGTTGTTACTATTTCATGCAATTCATTGGAATAAGATAGTTTTGATTTTTAGTAGGAAGCCATTAAAGTTGTAGGTTTTGTTCGTCAAACATGATAGTTTCGGAGTTCGGACGTTTTATGTTGTATGACTCGTAATAAATCCCACTAGGAATTGTATAAGCCAAGATCTGTTCTCTTGCGCTATCCCTCTCCTAATCGCATTGTATTTAGTCTACATCCTAAGATGCCACTATCCCAATACCTACTCTTGTTGATGCTAGCATTACACGCTTTTTGGATCCATGTGAGCACGAAAGAATGAGGAGATCACACTGAGGGGACAAAGCCACACACAACCAGATTTACCACTCTTATGCAAAATCCAGATTCAAGATTTCAAAGTTCTAGTTAAAACATATCAAATAGAGTAGTCAATCATTTCATTTCAGTTAATCTCACTTTCGATATTACCGGGGAAGCTGTGGGGATTGATAGTTTCTGAGAAACTATGATTCACTCCTCACTTTTGAGGTAGGATCGAGAGTCTTTCAAATAGATTAGATTAGTTATTTGGTTATTTAGAATAGATTCACAACTGCATAGGCAAGTAGCTATACTCAGCTGCTTTGTTTTTTTAATTTCGTTATTAGTTTAGTTGTCAATTTCTAGATATCTTAAATAGTTTCTCTTTCAAGTTCGTTCAAATAGTTCATCAGAAAAACACAAAAAATAGAAGAATATACATAGATGTATCTTGCATAGTTAGTTTATTCTGTCATTAGTTAGATTTATATCATTTCCTTTTACATGACAATCACGGGACCTAGGGAGCCCAGAGACTACATATTCGAGCCAATCGTGCCTCAACCCAATCTTGTTACAACAATAGCTGATATAGATCAGAATCTTAGAATCCAAGTCTTCCGAACAACAATAGACTTACAACATATCAACTCACAGTTAAGAGGGTTAAATATAGAAGACGATCAAGCACACACATTTTGGTCAAACCAGCCAAACTACAGATTACCCTAGGTAAATATCCACATGACCGTAGAAGGGCTTGAAAGAGAGAAAACGTTCGGTTGTGATCCTTTGGTCCCACAGCCAGATGCAGGAGATATTTTCACTGATATAGATACTAGCTTAAGAATTCAAGTTGCGAACGCTTGTAAGGTACTCAAAAGATTACACTGTTTGTTAGTTCTCAACATAGAGGCCAAAAAGGCATACAATTATTAGATACTAGGGATTAGGGATTGATTCCGCACATGACCATTATAGGTCCACAACAACCACGAATCTACGGTTGTGATTCACAGATCCCACAACCCAACAGACCCACAGGTCAATCAGACGTTGACGCTAGCTTACACACATTAGTATTTAGATCCACTCCACTTCCGCCAACCATTATCACATAGTTATCCTTGTTAGACATAGCAGCTAACGAAGCTAAAGAGTTCTAGACTAGACCAGATAATCGCCCGTAGAATCCACCATATCCATCATCCATCTTATGACCCTATATGGAGATATACACGAAACAATTCCAGGTCATTTTCCCCATATCCCACAACCTATAGATCGGATCACGCCAGAGCTTGATATTAATTGGAGCCTTTGAGCGTCATCATCCTCGCAATCGATTTATCATGCCGTTTAGGTTAGGAGGGCCTTCGTTGCCTTAGATTCATAGATTCCATTAGTGCATGTCGAAGACATAAGATTGCCCAATTAGTTTATCCATAACCCATGTATATTCCATCCCCACCGGCTGTCTCGGCACAACCTCGGGAGGTAGGGTGCGAGGAAGAGTCACTTGTAGATTCCCATCCTCGCTTGTCACTTTTCCATCGTACAAAATTGGTGAACCCGACGTGAATGAAAAAGTTTTCCTCTTTTTAGTTTTATTTCTTCCATTAACCTTCACTCTTTCCCATTATTCTACGGGTATTCATATACCCCCAAATATGTTGGGATTCGATGCATATGGCAGTCCTCTCCTAGGTCTTGAAGCATATTACGATCAATGAAAAAGACAACCATCACCTCGCTCAAAGCATGGGGTGATAACTATTCAACTAAGCGATTGTCAACACAAACTTCGCCTCCAAGGACTAGATATAGTTCTTCTTTCCAAATAGAGGAGTTGGGACCTTGCTCAAATGCAAAGAACCAGAGCCTTCGGGCTCGAACAACATGACATTTACTAGAGAATCGATTCATCTCCTCAAGTATTACTTAGACCAAAAATTAGTAGACAATCGGATCCATATCCATTTTTAGATGATGAACATTCAGTGCATTATGCTAGGAATGAAAAATGCTCTCGGAGTATGTACCCACCTATAGGAAGTTTATAAACATGACCCGAGGTCTCGTTTGACGAAAACACCTCCATGCCACTCCCTATAGGAAATGCCCTTGGTGAAACTTAGCAAGGCAACGATCAGTTCATAGCGGGATACCACATGCCTATACAAACTCAGGATATACAACAAATGCCACTAAGGTAGAATACTATGACCTCACCAAATGAAGTCATCTCAACTTTAGTAGAAAAAGTTAGAGGGTTAGAACTTGCTCAAGCGAGTCAAAATTCTCAATTCATGCGCAGCAGGATTTCCAATCCTCCACATCATCCTAGCCAAGTAGACCTCCTCATAGGAATAGGCACGTTGGGCATGCCTCCTTAGTATTCACAACAAATGCCAACTAGAACCACCATTTCTAACACCATTCGTGGAAAATATGATACCTCCTAGTCTAATACAAAATAATCCATTCCTAGGCAACACTCCTCCATACTTGAACATGTTTTCCAAATCACCGCAAGGAGATATGTTCTCTTCTCCCGGCATGTTCGCTCAACCATAGGGATTGCCTTATGCCCCTGCAAATGCATATGCCATGCCATACCAACAAACCATCCCACCTCCACCCCCTCAGCAGGCACCATCGATGGTCGAAACCTATGTGATAGGGACTTATTCAGAATATTTGAAAGAACCCTTAGACTTCACTATATGAAGTGTCATGCTTCCAAGACCTCTTCTTGATTTTCCCAAATACAAAGGGGAAGGAGACCTGAATGCACATATCAAGGCCTACGCCACAACTATTTGAGAACTGCTCCCTTGGGATGGGGTTGTTGCTAAAATATTTCCCAAAACGTTAGAGGGCATTGCCCTCGATTGGTATTACAGAATACCTGAAGCTTCCATCCATTCATTTAAACAACTTGTTTCAGAGTTCATCAAGGCGTTTGACATGAACAAACTGTTGAGAACAGGAATCAGGGAATTCTTACACATTAAACAAGAACACAATGAATTTGTTTCTCACTTCATCCAAAGATGGCGTACAGTCCTTTATTCTTTAGCAAGTGCTCCAAACATGGACCAAATGGAACTATGTGATTTATTCCTTCATTCTCTTAGTAGAGAAGTAAAGGAAGAAGTCCAAAAGTTCCCACTAAGGACTTACGATGAAGTACTTAAGAGTGCCCTCCGAATAGATCAAGCGGCAATAGATAGCGGTTACAAGATGTATGGAAAAAATGGGAGGCTAATCATCCCCAACCAGAATACTACGACTTATCCCACTACCACAAATGTCAATCAAGGACCTAAAATCCTTAACAAAAATCACGGCGTAACCACAGATGGAGTAACTGACCAAGCTAAAAAGGCCAATGTTGTAAATACTCCACCACCGATTAATAATCAACAAAACAACAACTTTACCCCGATAATTAATTCGGTGGATTTTAATCATCCACAACAACAACAACAAAGGCAGACCGCATACGTGGTCAAGTCAAAATTCAATGGATATCGTAACCAAAACCAAAACCAAAGACAACAAACATAAAACTTTAATGGTCAACAGTTTAATCAGAGTTTTGGACCACAATATGTGCCAAACCAACAACCAAGGAATTACAATCCCAACTCGTATTGTGGTTTCCAAAAATTCGAGGCCACGACACTAGGACTTTCCGTGATTACAATAAATTCATGCAACATTTGCCAGAGGAACAAAGACAACTTTTCATAGATATGTTCTTGGCAGATCCTGCAACACCTGCACCAAATACTTTCACGGGAGCAGTCTCCCCTCAAAATGCTCCTCAAGATCTTCAATGATCTGCTCCCAAATCACAATAACAACAAATTAAATCCAAATGGGATGAACAAGAGTGTAATGACAGGAAACAATGATCATGAAGCCTCGACTTCGCTAAATCCACTTGTCGCACCATAATTAGGAAATCAGCTACGACCCAAGATAGTTAGTTTGGTTGAGTTGGAACCGATCTACCGTGGAAACCGTAACAAGGACACGAGTATTTCTCTTAGCCAAGTCCAAGTTACCCACTACAGATCGATAGCATCCAACAAATATTAGTAAAACCCGTAGGTGCCTATGATATAATTAATGACCTAACAAAAACCTTCTCTCACATCTCCTTTTTGGACTTACTGAAGAAATATCCTACCCACAAGGCTGCTCTTTTAGAAGCATTAGGTTTAGGTCATTTAATTAACATCACTCCACCTCCCGAAACATAGGTAAACCATATAGACTTTGATATCCACCCTCCAGGGGCAGCCGGATAGGGATACTGAGTTTATATTCGACATAAAAATGCCAATAGACGTTGAGATTGCACGTAGAGGTGATCTAACCTTACATTTGCAAGTGTGGGTTTATAACAATTACGTTAAACACGCAATGGTTGACGATGGGGCAGCAGTTAACATAGTCCCCTTCTCTTTCCTTCAAAAGCTAGGGTATGGAGAAACAAATTGTTCCACGACTCGAAATATACTAAGAGGCTATGATAGCCTTAAAGCCACGTTGATTGGGACTATAATACTACCAATCACCTTAGGACCCAAAAAAATCCTCACCGAGTTTTCTATTATAGATCAAGAAACCAACTATAATATGATCCTCAGCTGACCATGGATACACCGTATGAAGGCAATCCCTTCTACGTTATTTCAGGAAATAATATTCCTACACTTGGGAAAGGTATTCGTAGCAAAGGGAGATCTGAAACCATTCGACATACACCTAGTGGACCTGAAGAAAAGGCCGAGGCATTCACTCTGAGTTTGAACTCCCAACAAACCAACTTAATAAACCAACCGACGCAAAACCGGAAGAAAAGTTGATACCTACAACCGAGTTAGAAGTTACGAACCTAATCAAGACTATCCCAGCCCTCAAGGATGAGGCTAACGTCATCAAAATAGTATCATTAGGAACTACTACAAAGATTTTCAAATTGCTAGAACAGGATCTACCAATCTTCCTGCCATTTGATTCTGTAGGCATGGAATATACCCTAGGAGTTGGTCTCTTCCAGCAGAAGAACTCTACATGGTAGAAGTAATCAAAGTAGAAGAAGTAGATGTAGCAAATGTCCCAACATCCATATTCCCAAGTAAATATTGGACTCTCCATTTTGATGGAGCTAGATGTCATTATGGGGCTGGGGCAGGTGTGATCTTTACTTCACCCGAAGGAAAAATCCTACCATTCACCTTTAAACTAAATTTTGAATGTACAAACAATGGCACTGAGTACAAAGCCCTCCTCCTTGGCCTCATCCTAGCTAAGAGGCTTGGGGTTGATAACATCAGGGTGTTAGGAGACTCACAATTAGTAGCAAACCAAGTCTCTGAGGTGTATGAGACTAGAGCTGAACACTTACAGCTCTACAAAATAACAATATTAGACTTAAGCAAAGAGTTTGACTTCATATCAATTGAAGCAATCCCACGAGAACAAAATATTCTCGTAGATTTGATAGCAACCTCAGCTTCATGTTTCACTCCAAGTAGTGAGTTGGAGGATACCCATTTCATGGTGTCCCTTTGTACTGAACCATTAGTAAAGAAAATGTCAATTCCTCTCTTAACAAACATAGCTGAGAATAAATCTACTATCTTAGATCATGTTGATAGTGATAGAGCCACTCTTGATTACTTAAACACCTATGCAGCATTACATCTCACCCATCACGTGGTAGATTTGTCTTTAATCCCACATTCGTCTTCTTACTTTGGAA
Organism: Taxus wallichiana var. yunnanensis; assembly: GCA_018340775.1. Lineage (NCBI taxonomy): Eukaryota > Viridiplantae > Streptophyta > Pinopsida > Cupressales > Taxaceae > Taxus > Taxus wallichiana. The sequence goes on from CM031240.1 coordinate 615,467,387, forward strand.
ATCCCATGATAGAGCTTCCCCCACAAAAGGAACTCGACATATACGCGGTAGAGAATGGAGAAGATCTGGAACTACCTCCAGCCCCACTTGAGTTTGAAGAAGGTAACGCTTCTTGAATCAAAGAAATGATTGATATTAACATCGAAACGGAGGAAAAACTGAAGATCTTGAAACTAGGATCTTTGTTAACTCCAGAATAAATAGAAATACACACTCGAATCCTCAAAGAACATCAGAAGACTTTTGCATTTAATTATAAAGAAATGACAGGGGTTACACAACACATCGCGGTACATAATCTCATCTCCAAATCAGATGTAAAGCCGTTAAACAAAAATTAAGGCCAATGAAACCCAAGGTAGTTCTCATGGTGAAGGAAGAGGTAATGAAGCTTCTCCAATTAGGATTCATCAAATCGGTCGATTACTCTAAAGTGGGTATCTAATATCGTTCCCGTTCTAAAAAGAACGGGAATATACACATTTGCATATATTTTTGAGACATTAACAAGGCGTTCCCTTAGGACGACTTCCGTTACCATCCATAGATGTCATCGTTGACGCAAAAACTAGATTTGATCTTTTTCTCTCATGGATGGATTCTCGAGGATACAATCAAATAAGAATATCTAAACAAGACCAAGACAAAACCATGTTTATAACTCCTTGGGAACCTATTGCTTACTGTTGTTATGCCATTTGGTCTCAAGAAAATTTCAAAAAGTCTTTACATACAGTAGAGTAATGACATACATATTTCATGATCTTATACAAAAAATCATAGAATCCTATGTAGATGACTTATTGGCAAGGCCGGGAAGCCTTGTGATTGCCAGAAGCGCTGTGATCACCTGGAAGTTCTCCACATCATTCTTTCACGTTTGATAGAATATGGAGTCACACTAAACCCAGGAAAATGCGTATTTGGTGTGACAAGAGGGAAGCTCCTAAGTTACATTATATCATCATGAGGGATTGATGTAGACCCAACCAAAATATGGGCAAGTTCTTGAAATGATCCCACCTTTGTCGGATGAATCTGGAATCAAGGAGTCGTTTCTTGGGAAACTTCGGTGTAATATGAAGATTCACCCTGATTTAAGCTTTGCCATCCATCCAATCAACAATCTACTCAAGAAATATTATAGTGTTAATTGGACCAAAGACTGTAATGAGGCTTTCAAAGCAGTTAATCGTTTCTTGTTATCACCACCTACGCTAATGCCTCCTAAGCTAGATCACCCTTTAATCTTATATTCGTGAGCTACCAATGTCTCGCTAGCCTACATGCTGGCTCAAGAAGATGATGACAAACGAGAATGTGTGATCTATTTTATTAGCCGAACATTACTTAATTATAAAACGTGTTATACGTAAGCAGAGTGAGAATGCCTTGCCATAGTCTTTGAAACCAAACGCCTAAGACATTACATGCTAAATCAAGAAACAAGGGTCATTGTAAAAACAGACCATTTACGAACTTTCCTCACATAAGGGTCCTTGTCTAAGAAGGATGGACACTTTATAACCTTAATGGGTCAATTTGAATTAACTTTTGTAAACCATAAGTCCATTAAGGGAAAAATCATTGTAGATTGGTTAGCTGATAACCCGTTGGATGGAGGCGATCTAGTAGATATGGACTTTCCCAATGAATGCATATATTACGTCGAAACTAGACCTCCCATCTCTGAATGTCCTTGGTATACTGATATTATTAATTATATCATGGGCCATGCATATCCAGAAGGTGCTACACTACAAGCAAAGAAGGCGGTTATGCATTATTATAGCTAAATATGTTATTATAGAACAAGTACTCTATCGCAAGGCCTTCGATGGAATGCTTCTAAGGTGTGTTGACACAGAAGAATCTAAGAATCTTCTCTACGAATCTCACAATGGAATATGTGGAGGCCACTTCGGTTAAAACATATCAAATAGAGTAGTCAATCATTTCATTTCGAGATAATCTCACTTTCAATATTGCTTAAGGGAATTTCCTGTGAGGATTGATAGTTTCTGAGAAATTATGATTCACTCCTCACTTTTAGGATTGAGAGTCTTTCAAATAGATTAGATTAGTTATCTGGTTATTTAGAATAGATTCACAACTACACAGGCAAGTAGCTATACTTGGCTACTTTGTTTGTTTTAATTTCATTATTAGTTTAGTTGTCAATTTCTAGATATCTTAAATAGTTGCTCTTTCAAGTTCGTTCAAATAGTTCATCAGAAAAACACAAAAATGAAGAATATACATAGATGTATCTTGCATAGTTAGTTTATTCTGTCATTAGTTAGATTTATATCATTTCCTTTTTGCATGACAATCACGGGACCTAGGGAGCCCAGAGACTACGTATTCGAGCCAATCGTGCCTCAACCCAATCTTGTTACAGTAATAGCATGATATATATCAGAATCTTAGAATCTAAGTCTTCCAAACAACAACAGACTTACAACAGATCAGCTCACAGTTAAGAGGGTTAAATATAGAAGACGACCAAGCACACACGTTTTGGTCAAACCAGCCAAACTACAGATTACCCTAGGTAAATATCCACATGACCGTAGAAGGGCTTGAAAGACGATAAACGTTCGGTTTGTGATCCTTTGTTCCCATAACTAGATGCGGGAGATATTTTCACCGATATAGATACTAGCTTAAGAATTCAGGTTGCCGAACGCCTGTAAGGTACTCTGAAAAGATTACACAACTGTTAGTTCTCAACATAGAGGCCGAAAAGACATACGATTATTAGATACTAGGGATTAGGGACTGATTCCACACATGACCATTAGAGGTCCACAACAACCACAAATCTACGGTTGTGATTCACAGATCCCACAACCCATGAGACCCACATGTCAATCGGAGCGTTGACGCTGACTTACACACATTAGTATTTAGATCCACTCCACTTCCACCAACCATTATCGCTTTGCTTATCCTTGTTAGACATAATAGCTAACGAAGCTAAAGAGTTCGAACTAGACCAGATAATTGCCCACGAAACCACCATATCCATCATCCTTTTATGACCTCGTCTAGAGATATACACGAAACAATTCCAGTCATTTTCCCGTATCCCACAACCTATAGATCGGATCACGCGAGCTCGATATTGATTGGAGCCTTTGAGAAGTCATCCTCATCGATCGATCTATCACGCCGATTCGGAGTTAGGAGGGCCTTCGTTGCCTTAGATTTGTAGATTCCATTGGTGTGTGTCGAAGATATAATATTGCCCAATTAGTTTATCCATAACCCACATATATTCCATCCCCACCAGTCTGTCTTAGCACGATCTCGGGAGGTTGGGTGCGAGGAAGAGTCACTTGTAGATTCCCATGCTCGCTTGTCACTTTTCCATCACACAGCATCCATTTTGTAGACCAAAGCAACCATAGGCACCCTAGTCCCTCTTCAAGAAATCCAGTCTACGAGAATCATCCTAGATCCATATTTTTAGGACCTCAGTATAGTCATTCCTACTTCCCTGTTTCTCCAGTCAGTTTTGTGACATAGTTAAGGTGAGCTTCTCAAATCATCTGAGTCACTTCCTCACTCTTCTTGCACATTAGGATTTGTACTTATATTAGATTAGTTTCTTGGGTCATTTTTCATACTTATTTATTGCATTCATTTTTTGTATTTACATGTTTCTCTATATTAGATTAACTACACATTATCCCCATTTTTAGTTAATCATTTTGGTGAACGTGACTTGATCATTCACACTTTTAGTTTTTTCATTTAGTGTTTTTCATCCTAGGGTTTTTTCATCATGAGTAATAAAATCAATGATTATTTGGTTATGAAACCCGATTTACTACATAGAGTCAAAATTTTATTGCTACTACACGCATTTTCTTTGACATGCATCTAGACTCGGTTTATCAAGCATTTTCCAATGCATTATCTTGACACATAGTATTTTCTTCACACATAGTATTCAAGTATAACATTCCTAATGATGTTCACACTTTTATAATGATCCACCTCTACATATCATATGTTGTATTCATAATGTAGATTTTAAGCGCACTTTGATTGATAATGAGTCTAAACTTAACTTGTGTCTTATGTCAATCCTTGAAGTTCTAGGTATTTCCGCTTGTGATGTTAGTCCATCTAGTATTTCACTATGTGCTTATGATGGTTTTGACTGCTCATGTCTTGATCATGTTACATTGCCTATCACTTGTTGGTGCAAAGACTATCCACACTATCTTTTTGTTGTTGATTTCAAAGTCTCCTACAACTATCTACTTGGTAGGACATGGCTTCATGCCATGCAAGTTGTTGAATCTACTATACATAATTTTGTAAAATTATTACATGAAATACACCTTTTTTCATGATCGCGATCCATTCCAATATTGTGACCAAGATTCTAATACTAGTCTTCCTATTCCACGCACATATATTACAGACGAGCCCCAACCTATCGAAGAACCACCTCACTTACCACCACTTGACGGTGCCATTTGTGTGATAGATAGATGTAATTTATTCTATGCCACCTACTACTACTACTGCTATGATTCCATATCAGGGGCCTGTTCAGTCCATGGATGTCACTCTATCACCCACACCTTCATCTGTACCACCTACATCAACACGCCCACCATTTACTTACATGCTATTCATGAATGAATCATATTGGGAACACATTCCATTTGATCCTACATGTGATGAAACTATATGTACACATGAGGGTCTAGCTCGCTTAGGATTTGCTTTTGAGGACCTATATCCCACACCATACGCTCCTCATCTTTATTATGGCTTTGTTCACATTATTGCTACTTATGGATTTTGCATATTTCATCTTATGGTCTACCTATCATGTAGTCCTCACTCTTCTCCACTTACATTAGGAAATCATGGCTTGATTATATTGGGGGCACTCTAGATCTTGATCATATAGACATTTCATTTCCTATGCCTTTTGGACGTGTTTTCATCTGTAATAGCTCTTTCCTAGGATACACACAAAATCTCACTCATTGGTATGCACACAATTGTCCACTTCCTCCATTCACCGATGAGGAGTATGTTATGGGCATGTATAACTTACACCTCAATGGATCATTACGTGATCAACCAAACACTATTGCTTATCAAGTCACCAATGCTTATCCATTCGACTATGATCCTGAGAGTGATGATCTCCTAGATGACATTACATGATAACCTCTTTCATCACACATGCTTTGGGGGCATAGTATTCACATCCCCCTCTCTCATCATCATAGCATCATAGGCACATTTCTCATCTTTGCATTATCATTCATCCACATCCTTATGTAGTACTACATCACACTCCTAGCATTTGCACATACCTTATCTTGGCATCGTTATCCATACCTTTCATAGTCATATACTTTCATCATCACATACATTGAATGATGAACCTTTGTCCTTCACTATCATTAGTTAGTTCATTTCATTCATGTACACTTGAGGGGCATCACATCTCATACATACCCCCTTATAGTCATATACACATCTATCATCTTTACATTCTCATACATCAATCTCCTAGCATACACATATTCATTCATACTTTAGCATTACCATTACCCAATGACACACTCTTGTGCTTTGGTTCACACTTGACTGTTGAGGGCATACTACACATGAACCCCACACACTACACTATATGTATTATACAAGTAGATCTATTCCTACATCTTAAATTATACATTTTTCATTTAGACTACATCATTTTGAGTATTTGCACATTTTCCTATCATACATACACACCATACTACTCTCCATCATACATATAAAACACTTCCATGGTCTATGAATATAGAATTTTACACACTACATCTTGTACATCTCCCACTCATTAGTCTACATCGTACATTACATCTTCTAGATTGTATCTCACATTACATCTTATACATCATAAATTACACATTCTAATAATCACATGGTCGTATATCATCATCTCATATACTACATTGTCTTCTACGTGTTGCACTCACTACCCTATGATGCACTTTGTTTCCTCGGTTCATACTCGATTGTAGAGGGTTTAAAAATCAAATGGAATTTATCATACTTATGCGTTCATCATTCAACCTTCTATCATGTGACATTACTAGGTTAGTGACATACGTTATAGGCTAAATGGTCACATATTCCTCCATCTTGTAGTGGTATACGCTTTAGGCTACATCACCACTCCATTTTATTCATCTAGTAGTGATATACGCTTTAGGCTACATCATCACTCCTACATTCATCTTGTCATGATATATGCTTTGGCTATAAGGGTCACACACACATCATCTCTAGGTTGCATATTGTCACAACACATATACACACTCATCATAGCGTGTTAGACACAAAACACACTTTGACCATTTCTCGATGACGTACTCTCATTTACGATTCATTCTTGACTGAGGGGGAAAAATAAATGAACCTCACTGCATACACTTACATTCACTTGGGGTCACATGGCCCCTATCACTCCATTTTGCATTCCATTCCATCCATCCACAACATACTACATATTATGGTTGCTTTTACTCTTGCTTACTTTTTCTTGTTCATGGTCACTTTATTACACATGCTAGTTAGATTACTTGTATGTCATTTATCTATACCATCCACACATGCACATTCACATCTTTTTCTAGTTGTGATTACATATACATGTCTCTTACATGCAACATGGATGCTCTCCTTCTACCCTTCTTACACTGGTCATTAGGGGCATCCACATTCATATCTCATAGGTGCTATTGTTTCATTTAGTACTTTGCAATTTACATTAATTGGTTATAAAATCTTTTGAAATACTAATTATCTTTCTAACATGCTAATGGGAGCTTCATGTGAAACATTTATTATGCGAGACATATTTCTTCCATACTTGTTTGTTATATTGTTTGCTATTGTTTGTTCTTGTATGCACGGGCCTTGCCCTATGTTTGGTGTGCACACTTGTTTGTTTATATGTGGCCATGATGACCTTGCGTGTCTTGCGACATCATGAGTGATGTCCCATGTTTACAACCTACTTTGTGTGGTTTATTCTATCTTCTTGCGCGTTTACAATCTTTGCTTTGTTTGGTAGCTTCTACATTATTTGGGTAGATTTTACACTATTTTCTATATGCATAATTTTTCATACTAACAATTATCTTTGGCTAACATATTATTTATGCGTGCCTTGATTTCTACCAAGTGCATTCCCCTATAGGGAAGAGTTTCAACGTTCATATGGATGGTCCTCTTTTGGAGCCACATTAACCTATTAGTAACATTACATACACCCCCAAAGAGGGGGGGCATCATTTGGGGTCTTACATTATATATAGAGCTTCTACACCAATTTAGTTTAGTGAAATTTCTGCCCTTGGAATTATGGGTTACATACAATGAGTGGGTTTAGACACGTCTTGAACCCCATACACAACAAATTTTATAGGACATGGTTTCCCTTATCATTTTGGGGAGCATTTAAAGGTTAGAGGATACAATGGAATTACTCCCTATACTTCTTCGTCCCGGTGGTGTCGGATTTCCCAAATAACCGGGATGTACGAGAGATATCTTCACACATATTCAGGGGAGTAGTTACAGGTTGGAGGATATAATGGAATTCCTCCCTACAGTTCTTCGGCCTATTTGTGTCACCCAAAAAACCCCCAGTAGTACAAGATACCATTTTACACTCTCTTTCTCAACATGGATCAGGTACACATGTTCCATTTATACTTTTTCATTTGTGTATTTTACATTCACATGTTTTTTTACACTTATATACATGTGTCTTTTACATTGCATTTTTATACATACATATATATTTAACTTCTTGATCATTTTCTCCTTGTAGGTTCGGCCATATGAAAAATAAGCATTTAAATGGGGGCAACAACAACAACATTTTGTGACAACACACACCATTCTAACCATGCATGTACATCACACTCATCTGCAATTACACACACGTTCCTACCTTAGGTTCACTCTCATCATTTTTTCTACACATTTTCACCTATAGTTTCTACGCTCCATCATCTTTTTTTTCATTCCACTCTTTGTCTATTCCTTCAATGCGTTTCTACATCACTCTACATGGATTATCAAGTACATATCTCTATCTAGTCTATGTTACCAATCTTTCTGCTCACCAACATAAAGTGTGGGAAAATGTAGACACAAAATTACACACTTTAGATCTTATTTAGTCTCGGTCTCATACTACTATTGAGAAGTTTTTTCAAAGTGAAGAAAGTAATAATTAACCCTCATCTTTTGGTCATCTTATTTTATTTTCTTTCATCATTTCAGACCTCTTGCACCCACATGCCCAGAAAAATTTCATTGTTTCACATTATTTTAGCCTTGACCGAGGAGCTTAGATTAGTCTTGGGGCGCCATGAGCACCCTGGTCCCACCACGGGCACCCGATCCTTTTCACACTTTCCTACCATTTTTGGGCTCTTTTTAACATGTTTGAGATCTTAATCTTTTTGGTGGTCAGCCATTTTGAGGTTAATTACAAAATTAGATCAAGAGATCCCTATAAATATAAAGTTATGAGACCATAATGAGGGAAAAATCACTAGTCACTACTATCATCCATTTGGCATTGCATTCATTTAGAGATTATTTTCATCCATTAGCTCCATCACAAAGGACAAGGATGGTTCATCTATGTCACACAAGAATAGGAGGGGATTCTATTCTATTTCATGCACTATTCTATTACATTTTTATATCTAGTTATTACTCGTTACTTCACAAAGTGTGTCGACATAAGAGCACCAAGGGCACATGATGCAACACACACCATAACTACATTTGGGTATTAAATGTAGTGCATCGTTCGATTAGTAAGCCCACTCTTATGGTAGCTGAGGTTAGTCTGACCCATTCATTTGTATTCTTCTATTTTTTTAGGGTTTTGATACTTCTTGTGGTCTCTTGCAAGTCTTTCCTTCATCTTGGACTATTAGCAACACCTAGACGGTCTGCAACGAATTTGATGCGATACAAAACGATGGTTTTGGAGCATCTTCGAGCTTGTTAAACCCAGTTTTGGACCTTTTTGCATATACTTGGGAGTCCATTTTATAGACTAGAGTGCCCATAGGCACCCTAGTCCCTCTCCAAGTGCTCCATTCTAGAGAATCAGTCTAGATCCATCCTTTTCAGGACCTATGCATAGTCGTTCCCGCTTCCTATTTCTCCAGTCACTTCTACGACATAGTCCAACGAGATTCTCTAATCAGTTGAGTCACTTCCTCACTCTTCTTACACATTAGGGTTTTTACTTTTATTAGATTAGTTTCTTGGGTCATTTTCCATACTTGTTTATTGCATTCATTTACTATATTTACATGTTGTTCTAGATTAGATTAACTACACATTATCCCCATTTTTATTTAATCAACAATCATGGTATTTTTTCTTATTCACTTAAGTGACAATATTTGTAATTTGTAAAAGTATTCTCTCAAAATTATAAGAGAGATACTAATTTTTCTCTTCTAGGGGAAATTGAAATGTCACAATGGAATAAGAACATGAAGAGTCATACGGGGAGAAAAATGTCAATTCACAAGGCTATAAATTAGGATGGCTTCTCCATTCTAAAGGATCCTATATTTCAAAGATTTCTACTTTGTATCAATTGTGAATTGTTGTTTTGATGTTGAGATTTGTATCACCAAAACAAGGAATAAAATCTACACTCTTCCATTTCTTTGCTCATGTTTTCCTCTACTCTTTCTTTTATGCAAATTTGTAAGTATGGTGATCAAGAAGGAACTTGGTGTCCTTGATGAATGAATCTAAAGAACGGTGTCTAGATTTATTAGTCTCACTAAGTACTTCATTATTTTTCCCTCAATTGAATGTTAAACTACTTTGGTTATTGGGTGTGAACTATGTAAATTCCTACTTACAACAATAACCGCTTTTCCTAAATTCTCTCCTTTATCCCTCACCACCAAAATTTTCCTCCCTTATACCCCGTACAAGATTTTTTTTGGTAGGTTTAGTGAAGTGTGCCTATGTGATCTCGACCTATTTTCCCACCCCATAATAATAGATAGGATTAGAATAGTTTACATTCAATAATGGGAGCCTCCCCATACAAAAGAAGAAGGGGCATAGTCCTGTGAGTGTTGGTGGAAACACCTAATTTTTCACAGGACAAATTATTTCACCAAAAAAATTGGTGAATCTGCTAGGGAGAGATTTTCTCTTGTACACTCATAAAGATCTATGCAAAAATAAAAAAATAAAAAAATAGAAAAAAGATTACATGAATAATCAAAAATCCTTTTTCAAACCTCTTGAGAAAACATGGCTGAAAGAAGATATACCATATTGAATAGGTTGAGAGTAATCATTGACCCTACTTTTG